>CM048842.1:80498710-81832460 GCA_026545765.1 Plantago major
TAGAGAATATAACTGAGATCATATCCAACATAACTGAGATCATAGCGTATATAACTGAGATCATAGTGATTATAACTGAGTTCATAGTGAATATAGGTGAGATCATAGTTTATATAGCTGAGATCATAGAGACTATAGCTGAGATCATAGAGACTATAGATGAGATCATAGAGAATATAGATGAGATCATATAATATAATGTTGATATCACATACATGATCCAAGTGAATGAAATCATACGTAATTATAAAAGGATCATAGAGAATATAACAGAGATCATAGTGATTATAACTGAGATCATAGTGAATATAGGTGAGATCATAGTTTATATAGCTGAGATCATAAAGACTATAGCTGAGATCATAGAGACTATAGATGAGATCATAGAAAACAACAACAACATCAATGAGCAACTATTTCATAGAAAACATATTAGATATTGTTGAGAACATAGGGTATATTGGTGAGAAGATATGACATATATGTAAAAACATAGGAAAATACAGTAAAAAACAGAGTACAAAAAAATATGTCGAAAAACAGCGCACAAAACGACTGTCAGGTTTTGAATGAAAACATAGGACATATTTCAGAAAACATAGGTAATATTCTTGAGAACATAGCACATACAGGACTGAACATAGAAACGTTGTATACATTATTTTTCCAGATCTGAGTTGATGATTGAGGTCGGATCTTGATTAAAAACACTGTCCGATCCTTATGCAAGCATGATTACACCTTGTGAATGCATAAACAACAACAACATCAATGAATTACCATCAAAACACGAAAATATAGATGAATAGTTCTAGATCTACAATTTTTTGAACTTGATTTTTTCAAATCTATGTGGACTCGAAGCTATCTTATCATTCGAAACATGAATCAACTATGTATCAGTCTGTAATCAATCATAATATCAACTATATAGCTTGATTTTTCGTCAGATTGGTTAAAAACGTTGAAAAGAATCAAAAATTCGTTTGAATCATGTCTAACCTTTTTTGTTGTTCATTTTTTTCTGCAGATTCCTGAAGAAATAGCAGCTAACGTTGTCGATCGATCGATTTGTTGCGTTTTTCCGGTGAATTAACGTTGAATCGAGCTTTTTTTTTGGAGAATTTTAGAGAGAGAAAGTAGTGAGAGAAAGAAGCACAGAAATAAATGGCGAAATGTGGTTTTTTCTGTTGGTTTGTAGCATATATATACCGACCCGTATCACAAATAGTCCAACCCGCCTTCTTGCCCTTGGGTTGGGGTGTTTTTGAAAAGTTGTATTTTATTGGGATTAATATGTAATGAATAGAAACTATATTTCTATGTCTCTATCTAGAGTGTGTTTCTTAGGAAACTTACTCTTAAAAAAAACTTGACAATTTATAGTAAAACATAGACAATTTATAATAAAAAAAAAAAACTAAGCGAGTAACAACGAACAACATATACAATTTTTTCTTAAACATAAACAACTTCTACTAAAACGTAGATCATTTATTAAAAAAAAAAAACTAGAGGATTTATACTATTATACAATCTGGACATTAGTGTGTTGATATTGAAAAACACTGTAACTTCAATCTGGACATTAATGTATGATGCACACAACCTTTTTTAACATCAATAATGTTGCGTATTGTTCTTAGAATCAACTCAAACAATCAACAATAACGATCAACTCCAAACTGAACAAATTATCAATGACTGTTGAACCAACAATTGTAATCACAGTGACAACAACAATCAATATTCCCAGAAAATTGTAAACACTCCAAGCAATCGAAACATAACGATTTTACGTGGTTCGGCAATAGCCTACGTCCACGGGAGAAATACCAGATCTTCTTATTGATTATTCAACCACAAGTTACAATCAATCACCAAGATAATCGATTACAGAAGAAGAAAGAAAACAGAGCACGAACAGCTCAAGGAAGAAGAAAGAAAACTGATTTTCTGTTACAAGAATTGGAATTATGAACAGTAGAAGCGCCAAACACTATTTATACGACTTCTCACGTCATTCCACATGATCCCAACCAACCAGTGAACGACACGTCACAAGGCCTTAAGTATAAACACGCCTTTAATCATCTAAAATCCGTTTTTCTCCCTTTAAATCAATTTCCCAATGAGCATATCCTGGATTGCTCATATACCTGCTAATAACACTCATGGAATATGCTAAGTCAGGCCTGCAACACACCATAGTATACATGATACAACCCACAGCACTTGCATATGGAACATATTCCATTTTCATTTTTTCTGAATCATCTGTGGGACACTGAGCACTTGACACATTTATGCTTTGATTCAATGGTACAGCTGCAGGCTTACTTTCATGCATCTTATACTTATGCAGCACCTTTGACAAATAACTCATTTGAGTGAGTGTTGTGACTTGTTGATCATGACTTCTGCAAATATCCATTCCAAGAATTCTCTTTGCATTTCCCAAGTCCTTCATCTCAAATTCCTTGTTGAAATTCTCCTTAACATCTTCAATCATCACCATGCTCTTGCCAGCAATCAAAATGTCATCCACATAGAGAATAAGTACAAGTATCCTGTATCTTGCTTCCCAGCTTGGTAAATGCAACTGTCATAGCTGCTTCTCTTGAACCTCACTAAAACAACAAACTCATCAAACCTTTTATACCACTGTCTAGGAGATTGCTTCAAGCCATACAAAGATTTCTTGAGTAAACATGCCTTTGTATATGCATTACTCACAGTTACACCATCTGGCACCCTCATGTATATTATCTCCTCTAGATTACCATGCAAAAATGCAGTCTTCACATCCATTTGCTACAGAAAGAGACCCTCTTGAGTAACAATGGACAGCAGTATTCTGATTGATGTGTGCTTGACTATAGGAGAGAAGATCTCTGTGTAGTCCAAGCCCTCTCTTTGAGTGAAGCCTTTTGCCACCAACCTTGCCTTGTATCTCACTTTCCCACCAACAGCTGCTTCATCCTTCTTCTTAAAGATCCATTTACAGCCTACCAACTTGGTATTCCTTGGCACAGTGACAATACTCCAAGTCTTATTCTTGTTAAGAGACTCCAGTTCCTCTTGAATAGCTTGCAACCATAAAGACTTCTCTTTGCAAGTAACAGCTTCATGATAGCTGTTTGGTTCTGCATAGTTAACTTCCTCAGCAATGCTCAGTGCATAAGATACCATGTAGGACTTCCCTACTCTTCCAAAACCATACAAGTTTGGTGCTTATGCGCGATCCTCCTTGATGCATGCATCTGTTGCATCAACAGTGGTACCAACAGTTGGACCAACAGTGCCTGAGGATTCTTCATTTTCATGAACAAAAGTGTCAAGCACCTGTGTATCATACACATGATCCACCTCAACCTTAGTATTATCACCTTCTCCTGTAGTGCCAGGTGTAGGAGGCACTTGTGCCTTTGTCCCTGATGCAGCCTGAGTTTTGAGAGGCATTATCTTCTCATTGAATATAACATCCCTACTTAGAATGCACTTCTTCTGATCAATGCTCCAAAGTTTGTATCCCTTTACCCCAGTTGGGTATCCCAAAAATACACATCTTAGGGCTCTTGCATCTAGTTTGTCCTGTTTTATGTGAACAAGACCTAAACAACCAAAGACTTTCAGGTGATCATACCTAGGTGTGTGCCTAACCAAACCTCCTCTGGTGTTTTGAAATTTAGTGCATAAGTGGGACTCCTATTAATTAGATAACAAGCTGTGTTTGCAGCTTCTCCCCAAAACCTTTTTGATAGACCAGAGCTGAATAACATGCACCTGATCCTTTCCAAGATAGTCCTATTGTATCTCTCAGCCACTCCATTTTGTTGAGGGGTTCCTGGCACTGTCTTGTGCCTGATTATACCTTTTCCCTTGCAAAACTCATTGAACTCCCTAGATAGGTACTCCAGCCCATTGCCAGTTCTGAGGTACTTGAGTTTCCTCCCAGTCTGATTCTCCATCTCAGTCAACCAATCCCTAAACTTAGAGAAAGCTTCATCCTTTGATTTCAAGATCATGAGCCATACCTTCCTTGAGTAGTCATCAATGACTGACATAAAGTACTTTCCTCCATTCAAGGTTTCAGTTCTTGCAGGTCCCCATAAGTCAGAGTGAACATAATCTAGTGGTCCCTTAGTTGTATGCTTTCCAGTCTCATAGCTTGTCTTGTGAGCCTTACCAAGGACACAAATCTCACAGAAACTGAGCTTAGATACATTATCACCACCTAGGGCATCTTGTTTAGATAGTTCCTTTAACCCTTTTTCACTGATATGGGCAAATCTCTCATGCCAGAGTTGTGTCTTATCCATTGTTGCAGGAACAGTTGCACTGACAGTTGCAGCAACATTGGCAACAACATATGCTATACCAGACACCACTTCACCTTCCATAATGTACAGGCCATTTATGAGGTTTGCCTTGATCACAGAAGTGTTCCCCTTCATTACTGACATCACTCCATTCTGAGACCCATACTTATATCCCATTTTATCAAGAGTTCCTAGGGATATCAAGTTTCTCTTCAAGTCAGGAATGTATCTAACATTGGTAATAATTCTAACTACACCATCATGCATTTTCAGCCTTATATTACCAGTGCCCTTAATGCTATAGGCATAATCATCTCCCAACAACACTTTACCCATGTTCCCATACTTGAAATCTTCAAACCAATCTTTAATTGGGCAGATATGAAAGGAGCAACCTGAATCTAAAATCCAATTCAAACCACACTTTGATTCAGTAATAGAAAGTACCTCTGCACAATCATAGGCATCTGAGGATTCAGCCAAATCTGCTGTGTTGGCTCCACCTTGCTCAGGTGCCTTTCCGCCTCTCCTTTCCCTCTTTAACAAGAAGCAATTCTTCTTCAAGTGACCTGGTTTCTTACAGTAAAAACACTTCCTCTTCTCTGTGTTATCATTCCCGACTGAGCTTGATTCCTTCAACTGTTGCTTTGGTTTGGCTGTCATCTTCCCTTTATTGGCATGATGTTTGTTCCAAGACTGCTTGACAAACAAACTCTCAGCTGCTGTGTCAGGCTGAGTTCCAACATTCTTTTGATCTAATTTATTCCTCAGAGCCTTCTCAACATCTGTAGCTGTGAGATCATCCGGCTTGGTCATCACTATGGAATCTATGAAGTGTTCATAGTTCTTTGGTAATGAACTTAACAACAACACTGCTTTGTCATTGTCTTCCACCTTCACATCCAGTGATTCAATGTTCATACACAACTTATTGAATTCATCAACCTGATCAAGAATTGATCTGTCAGCCCTCATTTTGAATGAGAACAACTTTTGCTTCAAATGCATTTTACTTGCAGATGACTTGACATAATACAGAGATTCCAACTTGTCCCAAACTGCCTTTGCAGTCTTTTCTTTAACCACTTCAATCAGTGCTTTGTCCCACAATGAAAGAATCAGTGAGCTTCGTGCCTTTCCTATGATACGCTTCTTCTCAGCATCATCAAATTCCTTAGGAAATCCAGCATCACCTAGCAGGGCTTGCTCTAATCCCTGTTGAACCAGTAGAGCCTCCATCTTTGCCTTCCACAATGAGAAATCGATCTTCTCTATCAGTTTCTCAATGTCAAATCTTGCCATTGTCGCCATAACCGTTCTTGAGCTGATTTCACTTCCCACAGACGGCGCCAATTGTTGCGTATTGTTCTTAGAATCAATTTCTCTGCACAGACAATGTTATTCTCACTGTTAATGCAACATCCATTAATTCTTCCAAGAATTTTCCCTTCTCAATTCAATCTAGTTCCACAAATAACGATCATGATAGATGAAACTTCATATCTACGTCTTACGTGCCAAAACAATACAATAAACCAAATAAAAAAACCACCACAAAATCATGTAGCTATGCAGATAACCTCAATTAAAGTTGCGGGAGAGGACTCATTGAGCCCATGGGCAGGAAGAGTAAACGGCTTCACTTCTGTTGCATAACATGATGAAATTCTCGTCGGAGTACGCGTGCACCACACATCGGCAACAGAGAGGAGAAAAGGCAGAGACCGAGAGGGAGAAGCACCGTCCTCAACCGCATCAGCTCAATCCGTGCACTAAAAGGACTTCCGACATAGATTTGTTGTTAGAGAGAGAAATCGCAGTTCGTAGATCTGATTTCAATGACTACTGCCATGGATCTGATGTTAGAGAGAGAAAATTAGGGTTTGTTCTCCAAAATTTCAGAGAGAAGCGCTAGAGAGAAGAAAAGTGGAATAAAAATGAAAGAGAAAGGGTAAGAAAATATCTTTTATACCAGATCCAGAATCCGTCACGACCCGAATCCGGAAATTTAACACCGAACCCGGTACAAGAAGGTCCGCGAAAAATGCAAAACGGGTAATAATAAACATAGACAATTTGTGTGCAAACATAGGGTCTCTCTGGACTCTTCAAATGTAAAAAGATTTTTATGAGACTTAGTATATTGAATAACTATGTTATGTAAATGCTTAGTTGATAGCTGATAAGCTAACTAATTACTAATAAGTTTGTTCAGATTTCTTATAAAAAAATAAATTAACTGATTTGTTTTTAGACACTATATTTAGCAAGTCAACTAATTAATTTACTAAACACTTTTATAAAACCACCAATTATTTTTAGACACTATATTTAGCAAGTCAGCTAATTAATTTACTAAACACTTTTATAAAACCAACAACAAACTTATCAACTTCCCAATCAACTATCAGTTAACTTATCAAGTAGTTTTTCTAAACAAAGCTAAACAAAAATTTATTAGAATTAAATTTAGCAAATTAGCTACTAGTCCGCATATACAAAATCAAATGTCATATTTAACTTTTAACTAATTTTCTGTGTTCAACACAAAGGTTACAAATCTAGTGAAACAAAAGGAAAGTATTTAGAAAATGTTAAGGAAATTAATTTAAGAAGGTAGAATAATAATAATAATAATATAATGCACGGAAACCCTAGGGTCGGGGCAAAAAAGGAATAACAGGTATGTGGGCAGCAGCGAAACCGGCTCTCCACCTCTCCTCGAGATGCTATTTGCTCTCCCAATACCAAACTAAATACTCTTGTTCTTCATAACGACACAACAAACACTTGAATTGAATTGAAGCTGTAAATTCACCAGATTCTCGAATTAGATCCTCGTTTTCAGCTGATTAATTCACAATACAGATGGAAGAAATCACTGACGGAGTGAAGAACATCATCGTCGCTTCAGTAGATAACAATCATAAGAAGAATCGAATCCAGGTTTCCAACACCAAAAAGCCCTTGTTCTTCTATGTCAATCTCGCCAAGGTATTCTTTGTTTATTCTTATCTTAACTATTACTAATCTAGATTTTAATTTTGATTTCAGTGTATGCATGTATGTATGTATTTTAACTTGGTTATTGCCTTTTGCAGAGATATATGCAGCAGCACAACGAGGTGGAGCTTTCTGCTCTTGGAATGGGTATTCGTCTCTTCTAATTCTTCATTGCCATAATTGTTCTGTGCCTTATTGAGCAATGTATATGGTCTTAAGATACTTCTGTTGTTGTGTACTACATATTACTACTTGCTTAATTGCTATACTATTACTGTATTGCAACATGCAGTAACATTTTATTGATAAAAGTCGCCTATAATTGCTGCACACAGTATTCGTTGTCGTAATTGAATGTATGGTAATAAAGATCTATGTCGCGAGACAAGTGTGGAACATAGAGAAACAAAACTTAGGATACCACCACTGTTCTAGCTAGTCTTTTGTTTATTTAGATACGTCCAAATTTGTCAATCTCACTCATGATTGATGGTTTTAGAGATGTTATGTGATGCCTACAGCCTACTTTTTGGTATTGCCCGTGGTTAGTTGTTGTACTTTGTGAAAACTTGGACACCCGTTGATTGCTGAGTAGCTTTGGTATTATTTTCATTGGTACTGAGTTCTGTATGAGCTCACTCTCCATACACATGTAACACCCCATCTTCTCCATCCCTTGATGGTTTAATCTTTGACTTCATCCGGAACTTGCTGGTAATTATACATTTATCATTCCGTGAATACATATGGGCTCCTGACAGTTTTAGAAATATATGTGGCTGAACTTCTGCAGTAACATTTAAATTCAATGTGATAGTCCGGTGAATCTCATACCTATAAGCAGTTCCTTGTTATAATCAATGATCCTTACCTGTTAAGTCAGAATCTTTGCTTCTCATGCTTTCTTCATCCTTGCCATCCTTCTTCATTTGTATTGTAAATGGATGATTTTGTAAAATGTACTAACGATTTGTGCCCTTCTATTTTTCCAGCCATATCCACAGTTGTCAGTGTTGCTGAGATACTAAAGAACAATGGATTTGCTGTTGAAAAGAGTAAGGCTCTCTATAATCTTCTCTCTTTCATGAGTCTATTGGGTCCAGTGATCGAATGTTTTACGATGATATTATTCTCAGTGTCTTGACATGAATTATTTTGACACCGTGCAGAGATCACAACATCCACTGTTGAAATCAGAGATGAAGCAAGAGGTCGTCCTATCTCAAAAGCAAAAGTAAGTTTGTTGCTTCAACATCCATTTCTGAATTTACATGAACATCTGAGTTCCTCCCTGTATATTCTTTCTCCTGATGGTATGCTGCTCTTTGTTATTAGATTGAGATAACCCTGGGAAAGACGGAGAAATTTGATGAATTGATGGCAGCTGCTGCAGAAGAGAGAGCTGGAGATAGTGAACAGCAGACTTAATGGTGTTTTTTGGTTTTTTCAATTTTGCCTGTTTGTCAATTACTTTGTCATATTAGTAGGTTCTTTTGAGGTTGGCAATTGTAAAAGTGCATTTCCTAAGTTAGAACTTGCTCATATTTGTAGACAATAGGATTCCGGATCATGAGCTTGGCAATTGTGAAATCATATCCTGTGTCCGGATTATCTTCTTTGATTCAATATTAAGTTTTGTTTGATTTGCCTCCAGTAGTTAATTTCTCATTATCTATCTGGATGTGTCAAGTAAAGATGAAAAAATGGATTATCAAATTTATGTTGGCTGATTACAGGCAACTAGGCTCCTTTACTGGTGGAGGGTGGAAAATCCCATATCACAAATTGTCAAATTCCTTGTTTAGCAGTCATCTTTCCATATTCCACTTGCAGTCCAGATTCTGGATAACGACCCAAGTTGTCCGCATTAGTGAGTGAATTAGAGATAAATTTTCACTTGTTTTCTTTTTTTGGAAATTAGAGGGAAATTCTTACCAAAAAAAAAAAGAAAAAAGAAATTAGAGGGAAATTGTAATGGCTTCACAGGTTCTTGAAAACCATCACAACATTCATTTATGTAACATGTGAGATAAGAATGCTTCTTCAGCTTCCCCACTCTTGCTTCTTTTCTTTTTTCTTTTTCTTGTAACAGTGTTCCAAATATCTGTTTCAGACACTAAAAGTTCCTACTCACCAATTTCAGAAACAGAGGGACATCAAGTTCACAGATATACCACATATGGCAGTATTCAAGATCCACACAGCAATGCACCTGCGCTTTCATTTTAAAATAAACCATAAACGATCACCAATAAAGGCGTCCAATATCTAGATTCACGTCTCTTATGTATTTTGCTCTACATGGGTTTGATCTTGAAAATTGAAATGCAGTGAAATCAATGAAAAGACAACAATTTTTAGATCCAGAACCAGATAGTAAAAGATTCGCAAACCCTCACGATTACATGATGAGAGAGCCAATCTGGGAAGTGGTAAACGAAATATGCTCATTTCCCATCAGACTCAAGCTCCTGCCTGCCAACTCGGTCAGGTTCTGGCCAATTGCCATCATCTTCCTTCACTGTCTCTGAATCAGAGACATTGCAGCGACACCCCTTAGTAACAGCTAGAGTTAGGAAAATCTCCTTGCGGATCATAGTAGTTGGAGTTGTTTGTGTACAGGAGCTTGTCGTCTGGTCGGAACTCGTGAACCAATTTTCCCCTGTGACCGGCATCGTAATCAAAGTAGAACTCACTGCTGTTAACTTCTCCAACGTCAGCCATGGCTGGTCTGTGAACTCAAAGGTTTATTCTTTTAAGATTCTGATCAGCTTCCCGCTTCTGCTCACACGTCATAACGATAATAAAATCTGACAAGCCTGGTCTGCAGCCTTATACAGTTATACCTGAGAAACCAAGAAGGCAGTGCAAAACTGGTACGCCAAACAAGACTTGAAGCTTGCTACTATTTTCTTTTTCCGCAATGCCAAGAGTATTGTTTCGTACTCTTAAGCAAGAGGGTAGTTCAACATTTCATTCAATATACTGGAAAAATACTTTCTACACTAGACCATGTAGAATTTCCCCAACATTATAAGCACTAAAAGACAGCAGATGGTAGCATACCAGTAGACTATTTGTGGTTTAACGGGGTTTATTTTTCATTGCCAAGTGATAAGAAATTCAGATACAGCGTGAGAGATTCCATGGGAAATTCCCACCAAGATTACCAAATCTAAACACGAAACATCAAATGTATCGTCAGGGGCCTCTCTAGCAAGGGAAAAACAGGTCTACTATCACCTTGGAAGAGGATAAAGTCAAAATTGAAGACAAAAGCGATGAAATTCATCAGTAGAAAATGCAGCAAGGAAGATTAGTACTCTGCGAGGTTGCCAAAATTGAAGGTTTAGGTACCAGAGTGGACATCTGTGGTCTACGATTCTTCCTCGTCTTCTTCATTTTCAACCAGAATTTTCTTGCAAGCCTCGTAGCACATGAAAGAAATCCCGGCAGCAGGGACTATTTTCATGCAGCTTGGTCCCAAGCCTCGGTAAAGTCCCGCCATTCCTTCATGCTCAAATATGCTAACAAGTGCATGAAGCATGTTCTTGTATTGTCTTCCATTAAGTGCACCCGCTTGCATATGTTTCCGAGCTATTTCTGTGGGGAAAGTTGCACTGCATGAAATTGCACCAGCTGCAGATCCGATTAGGAGGGTGGCAAGATTTCCAATTTCATCCTTCTTGAAAACCTTCTTGTAAGCCTTTCGCAAGGCATCATAAGCAAAATAATTGGCACCAGCATATGGAATAATTCCTATTAAACTCGGAGTCAGGCCTCTGTATAGCTCTGCCGGTCCTTCCTCCCGTACAATTGTCAACAAAGCATCTACAAGATTCTTGTATACGCCTCTCTGCAGATGATAGCAAAATTTGTCTAAAAAAAGATTGAATTGCATAAACCTTGCTTCCCCTAATTATCCATTGCAAGGCCAGAATGTAGTGTTCAGATATGGTTAAACTTATAAATTAATTAGTGCACTTCTGAAAGTCACACTTTCAGATTAGTTAAAATCATAGTCTTGGTTACCTGCACAGTCATCCGAGTTTTAAGCAATTCGAGAGGGTAGGTGCATAAAGTAGAGCTGATTCCAGCAATGGCCCCGGCAACTGGAGCAGCAGGTATACATATTTTAGGATGTTCTCCAGGTTTGGGTGTCAAATGCTTCTTAACCGTATCATACGCAAATAACTGCAAATATCAGGACATTAACCAGTTTAAAATCTCCACAAAGCAGAAATATATTGGTTCTGATGATAATTCAACATGACTGAAAAGAATTATAAACTGGCTTCTCTACATGATTAGTCCAATAACTATATAATTTACAAAAAGAGGAAAGCCATCAGCACGCGGCAAGATATGTTTGTTTGGCAACAAATTCTCAAGTGATATTACAGCAATTTTTGAGATTTTTTAATATAAACCTTTCCCCCCTTTCATACCATGTATCTCAGCAATAGGAACACTGGTAGGTAGTAAATACTAGTTGTGGTAATAACCCTGACAGTTTTGACAGAATAACATGACATGTGACGACCATTGTGAATTTAAAACTTAAGCAAGATGCAATAAAACCACGCAAAACTAACATGCTTGTATCTGGTGCACGTAGTTCAAAGAGCACACACTTAACCCAAAGCTGGTTCAAGGATGCACATTATAAGTTATAACAGCATAGAAAAAGTTCAAAGAGTTGGTGGAAAGCAGAGAAAGTTTGGATAACCGGTTATTATCCAGATATACAAGAGTTTTAATAGCATACAGCACACATAATCTTCGAAGCATAAATGCTAAATAGTGAAATAATGAACTACTTGCACTTGATTGGGAATCAGGAAACCATACAAATTATTCCAACTTTAGAATATAAATATGACGGCATTAACAAACCAAAATGAAGCTCGACTGACGTTATTCTCAGACACAAAATTGAGATAAAACCGAAGAGCAAACTAGAGCTGATATAATACCTCAATTGCCTTGCTTGGTGCAACCCGAATAACATTAATAAGATTACCCCTAAACAACCCCTGCCACCCTTCATGCTTCATTATATCCTTGAACACTTCACCCGTGGAATGGCCACAACTCCCAACCATCAAATGAGTCCGTATCGTCTCCAAGGGAGCAACTGCCGTTCTAGACACCGCACCTGCAATCCCCCCACTTAACAACTTCCTCAGAGACCCATTTCCAACCTTAACTCTAAACCTAACACCTGTTTTCTTCTTCTTCTTTTGCTTCAGAACGAATCCATCCTCTTCTTCAATGCCAAAGGCCTCATCCTCCACCAACTCTGCCAAACTACTAACACGCAAACCCGGTTCTGGTAACATGTTTTTGCTCAAAAGAACCGAAGGTGGAAGCTTTAAGCTACTCTCAGTCGAATTAGGACTGTTTGGGGAAACCCCAAATCCCATTCCCATCTGGCCTACACTAGCAAATAGTCCACCTGGGTGGTAACTATTCTCATCTAGGCTACACCACAGAAACCCTAATCCAGTATTCGAGAGCAAAGCCTCCCCATTGTTTCCTTTTCCTCCACCCATTACAATTATGAATTCAAGAAATAAGAAAGATTTAACCTTTAACAGATGGTTAACGTGAAGTTGAAAGCAGTTAAGGAATAAGCAATCAAGAATTGGCCTTTTCTGCTTAGCCAAGCAAATACAGAAACTCTGAAGCACAAGGAACAAGAAAACTCAAAATGGATGAACTAAATGGCCAAGAATCCAAACCCCGTTTCCCCTTTTCAGCTCTTGAAGGCTCCCCTTTTCTTCTTCCTCTTCTTTTCGCCTTCTCAGAGGAAGGGAGATGAGGTAGCGGGATTTGGTTCTGTGAGGTGTTTGTTTGGTTTTGGCCTTTGGAAACCAGAAAAGTTGGTACTGTCTAATCCCGGATAACTTCAATTAGGTTGGAGTTTATACCCGTAATTTTAGTTGAAACAATAAAATATAAATCATAAACTATGAAAATAGGATAAAAATCTGTAACTTTTAGTGGAAGATGTGTAGAAGTATCGGATGTTGTATGCGTAAATTTATTTATTATTTGTTAACATGATTACCTTATTTTTTAGTATTGTATAAAGTCACATGGAAAAAAAAAAATGTACAAAAGTTTAGGGGAAGGTACAACCGAAAACTAAATACCACGAGTCAAAGAACTATTGTGTGTTGGGTGAAATAAATTACTGTAATCCATTAGTTGCCACTCGCCGCTTCTCTATATTTTCTCATAAAAAATGTGCTCGTGCTGTTCATAAAGAATTGCATGTTGCAGCATTTTAAGGAATCCAAAGTTGAAAACAACACTGGTGGTGTTATTTTCAGCTTTTCTTGTTTGACTCGAGCATCGGACGTTAAAAATCAGCATAACGGTACAGCTAAACAAGACGGATTTATACATCAGATCAAAAATAAAATTGAAGACAAAATAGATACGCAGCAAACACCATATACATCGATCTCTCATCTGATGCCCGTCATGGCGTCATGATACAAATCAAGCATCCTGCATCATACATAAAAATAAAATTTGCAGGTACAGATGGCAGGCTTTTTGGAACAGATTCTGTATGCGTTGTTGCTGGATAAATAACAAAAACATCGCAAAAATACGACAAGGAAATACATAAGGCTGTTATCTATAGCTTCTAATGTAAAACACACAAAACTCCCATGAAGATGGAAAAATCATTGGGATTTCCCTTTACTCGAAGATCCATTATATGGAGTTTTCTTGAAAGATTTCTTGTTTGGCTTAAACTTGCTTGAATTTCCGTCTTGTCTCTTTTGCCTCTTCTCTTGCTTCACATTGTACATGTTCACAGCCTACAAACCAGGGAAAACAACAGTTCAATAATTTAACATGGGTTCAGAAGCAAAACAGGGTAAGAGCTGTACTTTCAACCAAGCAAAGAAAATCACCTTATCCACATTTAGTATCTCATGAGAATTTTGGGAGATCAACTTATTCAAAACCTTCTCCGTTTGTGTACGTTCCATGGAACCCATACCTGATCCTTCCACGGTTGGTAAGAACTGCAAGTGTATGAACATAAATTAAGCAATCCAACCATTACTCGAGGATCTGAAAATATAAACCCAGGGGATTTGTCAGAGACACAAACCTTGCGATATTTCTTTTCATGCTTTCGGGGTCTTTCTCCAGCCAACTTCTTGTCAAATTTTCCACCACTGGCTGTTGAAGTTCCAGCCATTCCAGCAACCTGCTGCAATTCGTCTTTGCTAATTTTTTGGTGATTTGCTGGGCCTGCAGCTAGCTTAATATGGCTGTTTAAAAGAAGAATTTGAACAGAATAAGATGTATGACAACGTTAAGCTCAACCAGTAACTCAGGAAATTTTGAAAATACGGCACATTAGCATATGACAAAGGACTGGTGAACACTCAACATATAGGAAACCTTCCACCATAAAGTTCACAGAAGCAAACCCAACAACACGAATGATCAAGATTTTCTGTTTTGTTTTTTTAGATAAATTAATACTACAGAAGAAGAAAAAACGTTTCCGACTGAATTCTAAATTCTTGTGTAGATCTGGAACTCATTGAATCAGACAGCCAAAAAAAGAGAAAAAAATGGACACATAAATCATTGCCACCACAGTTCCCGATCTCCATAAAACCAAGTAATTTTATGTACCATCAACACAGCTAAAAGTCGGTCTAATCCTTTCTCCAGAAGTGAACATATTTACTTTTCATGCACAGTAGAAGGTATGTTTAACAGGAAAAGACATGCACCAGCCAGCACCCATACAGATCCATAACCTAAAAGATTAAATACTGCACCTCCTCCATAACCACCAGAACTCTTGAGCTATGTTAGCTCAATCTACATGCGCACACGCCTTTTATGTTCAAATTAAAAAGTTCAAGGGCGCACTTGTTAGTGTTGGGTATAGCCTTCAGCATGGTCAACTATAAGTAAATTCAGGATGTTACTTAGCCAGTGGCTAAACTAAATCCAACAATTCTCAAGTACTACTAGGAGCCCTCGCGACAGAGTTTATAAAGCCAACACAACTTGGTCGACAGATGCAGCAGAAAAGTTGGAAACTGGTAAAACCAAAATGTATTTCAGATTCAAGAATGTTACCAAGAAGTTGGATCACGGTATAGACTTGTGAAGACACGGGACGGATTATGGAAATATATATATATATATATATATATATATATATATATATATATATATATATATATATATATAAAAAGACTCGGCATCTATATAGATAAGGATATCACGCAGAAGATACACGTTTCCTTTCTCCTACAGACCCACTTCACCAAACAGTCAGAAATACAGTCAGCTTTTCCTATTCTATATGCAATGCATCCATAATCTAGGTAAAATGTGACTTAGTCTTATCCTACTCCAAGGGCATAAAAATGCATCAGGAAAAAGATTTCACTGGATATCAACAGCCTAAGTGGGGTATCTTGCATTTAACAAATTTTGAGAGTACATAAAATGTTTGTTAGACACAAAAAGGTTCATTAGGAACAAAAATACATGGTATACAATATAATTTGACCATGTATAATTGGAGAAGAATGAAACCAAACCTTGGCAATGCACCGACTTTAGCTGCTTGTTTCAAGTTTTTTACTCGATTTTTCTCTTGTTTCTCAACATTACTTTTCTTCTGTTTGCGTCCCTCAGTGAAAGGATCCGTACCTGGTTCTGAAATTCCAGAAGACACTCTATATCAAGGACTAGTCATTTAAACACTAGCATCAGTCATCAAATCCAATTCAACTGGAAATGGAGTATAGTATAAATCATTTACCGTCAGTGACTTTGGCCTCGATAATTGGTACATCATTATCATCAGTTATACCACCATATCCATAACGACGCTTCCAAGTATCAGTGTCATCATCATACACCAATTTCTCCTTATTCTTCTTTTGTATGCCTGCATTGTAATTCATCATTCAATCAGCAATACATCATAGCAATCAACTCAGCTCTCAAACGCAACCAAAATGAATAACATCACTAAACCATAGGGCATAAACAAACCTTTCTTTTTAGCAAATGCTTCCCACGCAGTTGGGGGCCTTGGTCTCGGAAGCTGAAAGCAACATAAGCATTAGTAACTTTTAACACAATAATTTCATAAAGCACGAAGCTTTTTCCTTCAATCAGAGAGGACGAAACAGCTTACCGGCTTTCCTCGGGGCAATTTGGTGGTAGGAGCAGGCAATTTGACAATAGGTCCGTCACGGTCCTCCGTGGAAGTCATGCTGAAAAGGGAATCGGCGATTGCTTGAACCAATTTGGTGCCCTCTTCAATGGATATCTTCGCAATCTCCTCCCTATGAGCAGGTCAGAACTTTATCAGATTATTACACCTATAGATACAAAATCAGCTGGAGAAAATGAGAAAGTGAGAGTGGAAACATACCTGGACGTCGGAGGAGGGTTGAATGCCGGGAGAGGGCTGAAAGCCATCAAGTTGCCGAGGTCGATTCCATACTCCATTGAAGACGGCTCAGAGAATTAGGGTTTTAGAAGAAACTGGAAATTTGCCTCTGAAGAAGAAACGGCTCTAGGGTTCAGTGAGAAGGGGTTAGATAGATAGATAATATATAAACTGATAAAGAAAAACTCAACAAAATTAAGAACTTCGAAACTTTTGTTTTCAAATTACATTGCTAACCCCACCCATTTTATGTGAGCCTTCTTTTTCCGAAGATAAATAGTGTTGAGGGATAAAACCTCAAACACCAACACTACTACTACAAGAAATGCATCTAAGATCCGCCCAACTCAGAGAAGGTTTGTCAAGGCGAAGACTGAAAGGACCAAGTGGGGGGGTTAAAATGGGTTACCCGGATTGCCTAAGTCAATCCGGAAGGAGGCTTTACTCAAAGGGGAGATGAAAGCTCTCAATGCAATAGTAATGGGAAAGGTAATTAAATCAAGGATGTTTAGTACTTAGGAGACAACACAATTTCCTAGGGAATTTCCCTCTACCTCAAGGTATTGGACCTTGTGTTATATTTATAGTTATCGTATACTCATGAAGTAGCTCATAAGATGATGCCAAGTGTATGCCTCAGATTTGGGCACCAATGCTACCTTTGGCCCATGGCCCATTAGTGAATAGTAATCCAATACTAATTAATGGGGTTTGGGAGGTAGTTTGGTCCTTTCCTCTGAGTATTGTTCGCATGTTGGGTCGTGTAAGTCCCTCGGACGGATCCGCATGATTGGATGACTCTGCCTTGGGTAACTCTGGTGTCCGGACCTTAGAGTTCCACGGAAGCCTCTCGATGGTTACATCGAATACGTTTGGTCTTCTTGTCTTTGGTGGCGTCCGAGATTCTCTCGTCCGGTCCGTTTAGCATCTTAGGACTGACTGTTTGCGGTACTTGGGAGGACCAGGTAACCTTTTATGCAGCTCGAAGTCATCCATCTAGCTTGGTGGACTAGTTGAAATGGCGTCTTGACTTGTGAGTACTAGTTGACTGAGATGGTTTCCTTTAGACGGACCACTCGAAGGTCGGACTAGCTTTGAATGGCTATCTTAGCCTTGATGCTTTCTAGGACACGCTGTACGCCCTTAACGGATTGGACACATTTAGTATCTACATATGTCCCCGGTTTCCAAGTATCTTAGTAGAAGATAGTGGTAACTATGAGGGATCGATCGTGTCGTGGGCGTGTCCGAATCGTTAGTTAAAAGAAAAGGAAAATCCTTTTGTCGGATCCGTCGTCCGTGCCCTCAAGGATTCAATATCTCTTTCCTCCCCTTTTAGTCTACGGATCCGAGTTATCACATAGCTGGACGTAGAGAAAAAAGGTATTATATCGAGATATATGGGTCGAAATGCGGTTAGGATCGTGAAGTCTTCGAGGAAGATCAAGTAGGAGGTTATCCGTTGGGCCAATTTGTGAAATGGTCACGATGGACCTTTGAGCGATAAATCAACGAGGTCCAACGAGTTGCTTGTCCGGCCCGTGGGATAAGATCCGAGGGAACTATCGCGAATTGGATTGGGAAGCCTCAACGGTTGAGATCAAGTGACGCGACTCCTCACGGGCACTAAACGTAATGCGCTGTTAGCCATCTATTCGTGAATCGTCATGACCGTTGGATTTGAACAGATCAACGGTCGCGGTTTAAACCTAAGTGATGTGACGCTTGGCCTTCCCACTTTGCCCCTATAAATAGTTAGGCGATCGGTCACTTTCACACTTTAGCTAAATTGAAACTCTGAGCAATCTTTAAGCTATTCAAACAACACAAGATCGATCCGAGCAACTGGTACTTGTAAGACTTTGGGCTATCCAGCTGAGATCTGTAACCTCGGGGCATTATCCAAACTCGATCGTCCGTTGAACTTTCCTGTTTGAATATTAGCAAGTAAGTACCCCTCATTTTTTGGCTTTGTTAAAGTTGCCTGTATTCGCTATACGCCCATTGCATGTCTAGTGTTTGTCTTTAGTAAATGGCTCTTGCGATACCTTCGGTTGAGATGGTAGTTGATGTGTTTTTGCTGCATGCTTATAATATGCCAATTTTCCTTGCTGATGCCTTGTACTTTTATTTGGTACGTCCCGTCCACAACCTGACGTCTTGACAATGCATGCTTACTTGATGATAAATCGGTATTGGTTGTGGTGTTCGCCTGTAAATTGTTTCTTTTATTGCCATGCCATGAGGCGATTGTGGTGCCGATTAAGCGACTTCGTGTGCTGGTCTTGGGGCCCGTCCTTACGTATAGAAAATCTTAGGGTTTAAACTTTTCCGGACCTCTGGACTTAATAAGACATATAAATGAACTCTCGACAATAACAATCATCGTTTACGATCCGTTTCATACGCCTAGGATGTCCGGGCGATAGTCAAAATGTTCACGAGGTGCGGGATTACCAGGATGGAGTAGATTGGGCGGTGAATCCGGGGCGTGAACGTGTCCGTGAAGACTATCTCGTGGATGTCTTATCTTCCGGAGATTCCGGCGCCAAACACGGAACCCATAAACGATCAATCCTCCGACGGACGGGCGATGGTCGAAGAAGGTGTTAATGAGGCGAACGTTGGTCGATCTCGGACTATAGCCGTGGGAGAGCCTATAGATCCGAATGAGCTTCAACTTGAGCAGGCGGCGACGGCGGGCATGAGTGATGGCGTGGAGATGTTCGAGGATGGAGTGGAGGACCGTGTTGTGGTAGACAGTCCGTCAATCCTGGTACATCTGGAGACTGATGGTGGTCGGGAGGAAGGCGGAGAGGAAGAAGGTGAAGACGGAGGAAGAAGAGGAAGGTTCTCCCGATGTCCGTCCTCGAGAGGTCTTGGTCGTCGGGTTGTATTGCACTCCGTGGCCGCTCAATCTAGCCTTTCGTTGGTTGAAGGCCGTGGTGCCAAGGCGCAAGGATCAAATTTCCTCGTCCGCATCATGATGGTGATAGCGAGCGAGTTCGGAGAGCTAAGCGGACGGGCTTCTTCCTACTGTCCATCGAGGTCCGGCCGAGGAGATTCGGAAATGAGGCGAAGATGGGAGATCCACAGTGCAGAAATAATGATCCCGATCCGGGCATGCATTCTATAACCCACCTGCTGGGTATATGTGCGTGCACGAGGTTGCCTTCTCCTGCGGATGGAAGATCCCCATTGCCACGGAACTGAAGAACATCCTCAACCATATTGGCATAGGTCCGAGTCAGGTTATCCCAAGTCCTGGGTAACCTTATTTGTTTTGTAATCTTTTGTAAGAAGAAGGGACAACGTGAATTTTGAAAACTTGAGTGACTTTTCCATGTCTCTTTCGGTCAAGAATCCCTTTTACACTTTTATGAATAGGAAACCTATAACTTCATCTCGGACTCCATCTCGTCGTTGGGGTCGAAATGGTGGGATAGGTACATTTTATCTGGATGGCTTTGAAGCGAGGATGTCCAAGAGACAGAGGGAACAATGGGGGCTGCCCACAAAATTCCTTAGAGAGAGTATCCCTGATTGGCGTCCGCTTCCGAAGAACGTTGCTCCCTGGGTGGCGGAGATCCACAAGAAGAATGATCCGCCTACCTACCCGTTCCACGGACTTATTTTTCAGCCGCTGCCATATCTATGCGGACTGACCGATGCCATGGAAGTCGGAGGAAAGATTCGATGAGAGTCTAACTTATGATTTGTGCGACTCCGTGTTTTGAATGTCTCGTTATGAATTTTCTCATCTCCGATATTCCTGTTGTTTTTCTGTTATTCGTCCGCGTTTTGAAATGTTTACATTGCTATGTAGCTCACTGGTTCGACTATATCATGTCGACACTCATTTGAAAAGAAGAGGCGTGAGAGAGAGCAACAATCTCACGGAGGTCGCCATGGCCCGAGGGCCAAGATCATCAACACGTCCATTGGTCTTCCTATGGCAGATCCCAAGAATGCGGCGGTGTTCGCCGCATAGGAGAGGCGGAACAAGGCGGAGAAGATCTGCAAGCCCTCGGCGTGCGATAAGGCAAAGCCCACATTACTGGGCGTTCGCCTCCGGACCACCATCCATTCTTGGATCCGGGCCTCAACAAGAAGTGTTCATGCGGGATGCCATAACGTCTGGCGGAAGAAGAGAGCTCCATGAGGCCTCCCAATCAAGCAAGATCGTGACTAGCGCGTTTACCGTCGACCAGCCGCTCTCGATAAGGAGTATGGCGTGCTGCGGACTTCCGAAGTTGGCGGGTCGGCGGCCTCAATGTGCTATATCGTGCAGTTCGTGATCTCCTAATGGTTTTTTCATTATGTCCTTATGACAGGCGTGCGACTTATGTCTATACGGATTCTTTGCAGCTTGGGTGCTTCGTCCGAGCTATGCAGTGGAAGGCGAGTGAGCGGGCTACCATAGAGCACGAGTTGTTCAAGGCCATGGCAGTCCATGGATGAGGCCGAAAAAGTGAAGCGATTGGAGATGCGGTGAAGGAGCACGAGGTGAAGTTCCATAAGTGAAGACCGGTGGGAGGCAATCAAGGCGGACTTGGATTGGCGGAGGTTTCACCGAAATCAATGAGGGCCTTAGAGACATGAAGGATTTCTTGCTTGAAGACCTCGATACTCTCGTCTTGAGGCGGGATTTTATGGTCGGATTCTTTCAAGTTCTTCATGGCGCACAAGTCCAACGAATCTCGGTGAATGGGTTCTCAGCGCAATCGGTCAACTACGATCCAAGGGCTACTTCCTCAAGATTTCAATTGGAAGGCGGAAGGTTAAACCCTTGGCGGATGCTAACGGCGTGGAAGTTCCGTGGATGTTGTCTCAGACGATCGGTTGGCAGCTTGTGAGTTTCGGAACTTCGTCACCGAGGAAGGAGGTGGAGATCAAGAGCGGTGGACCCTTCCTTCGAAGTGTGTGCGGATGCCTTACAAAAGGTGTGCCGTCCGTTCGAGAATTACGGGCCTTCCTCAAGGTGGTATTACATGCCTTCGGTAGTTGGTCTTCTTGAAGACTTCAACTTGTTCGAGCTCATGAGTCCCTTCTGTCAGCTGCCAACTCGTCTACTGCTGATTCGCCTCGAATTGAAGAAATAGGTCCGAGCCATCCTAATCCTCAGTGAAGAATCTGGGGTATGCCCCGTGAAACCTATGTAATGTCTGGAATCTACATCTCTTTGTGGCACGGAACAATGCCTTGAACAATGCTGCTTTATTTTTTATCCGTACCAACTGTCTGTAAAACAATATTTCTCGTAAGTCCGAGTCATTGCTTGTCTTCCGCTTTGTTTGCTTCCGTTCATCGTTCGTATGTTTTACTATCATAAAACACATCTTTAAAGAACACGGATCGCAGTAGATGGCGTCCGACGTAGAAGTCAAAACCATCGTTTCACGAATTTCGTACCGTCCGTGATTGCTAAATTCAATCGACCTTTGGGATGCGTAATTCCTCTAGAAGGGAGGAAGGTGAAACAGTGAATTTGTCATTATTCTGCGTCCATCAACTTCGAGCCGTCGGATGAGTGACATGTGTTGAGATAAATGCGGGTTTGTCACTACTATAAATAAGAAAGGGGTAAGTGCCCTTTTCTTACTGTTGTACTTTTTAACCCTTTCTCCTGATCAGATTTCCCTATCCTTCCAGAAAGTCAGTCCAAATGTCCGCTGCAGCCAGAGAACTAAACCATTCCAGGTTTGATCGCTTCCACATGGGTGGGTACTGCTGGTCAAACATCCCCGTATTATCCGGAGGGACCGGATGATCCATCATCCTTGACTTGAAGGACCCTCCTCCATGTCCGGGGATAGTTAGTGGGCTAGCCGCAGAAAGGAGCGGATTGTGAGGATGATCCGCGGAGGATCCGAATCGTGACAAGCTCAAGAAGCTTCGCGGTGGTGGCTCGGAATCTCGTGGCTCCACTTGAGGATCCGGTAAAGGAACAAGGCGGGTATGCCCGTGGAAGTATCTTGATCCTTGGATCTTTCCAGTTATACTTCATTATGTAAATGTTGGATAATTTTGTCTATAAAATTGAACTATTTTGCCTCGATGAGATCGCCATCTTTTCTTGTGCAAGCTTCGGATTATATTGGCGCTTTATATTTTGTAAAATGACTAAGAAACTTCGGACGTGGTTGATGGGCTTGTTTAGCTTGATTGGATAAACCCGTCTGCCCAACAATCGCTCAACCCAAATGAATAGTTTAAGCCCATTGTCAACGTCGAGTTACGGCGTGTCGACGCCTATTGGTTCGTTACTTCTATAAATACTCCGGATCCCTCTTGGCCTTGGTCGTGCAAGTCCAACTTCCAATTTCCATATCTATTCAATTAGCAAGAAGATGATTTCTTGAATAGTTTCCCCCTTGAGACTCCCGTCCACTCCCAGGTCGGCGTTCATCCTGAACTTGAGAGTGGTGTGGGTCTAGAGGGGAAAATTGTTGAAGATCAGTCATAGAAAAGCATAGATCCCGGTTTGAATGTATATCCGTCCGTCTCCTCTGCTTTCTTCCAACCCCACTTTAGTGGTTCAAATCTCTCTTATATTGGAAATGGTTTCCGAATTTCAAGAGAGTTTGAGTCTCTAAAGACGGTGAGGCGGAAATCCCTTCCTGTCCGTACTTTGTTTTCCCCGGGCACAGGATTTGCAATGCCACGTTTGGGTGGTATCATGAGGGATTCCACCACGTTTAACCATTTTCCTATGTGCAGGTAGATCGAGTTCCTGGCCTCCGCGGAAACCAGATTCGCCGCTCGACATGGAAGAGGCTTTTTTCGACGGGGGAACGATCTTTGCTGGGAGATGACGTATCTTCAGAGACGTTTTCTGCCTTTTTCATGTTGCGTCCGTAAGTCCGGATATCGATCCGAGATTGTAAATTGTACAGACAAGATTATGTATAATTCGTCTTTGTATGAATGAAATCTCTTGCTTTCCTTGTCATTAATCGAACGTTAAATCATATATGTATGGATCGAAAGATCACAAATCGAAAGATAGAGGTTGTATTGATTTGCCGGAAATTCAATTACAACTTGTGGGCTCTAAGGCCAATGACAAAAGGATCGAAAAACAAAACTGGCGGAGTTCCGTGTAGTAATTTGTTGAAACTGAAATGACCAATCGATCTGAAGGAGATCCGCACAATTATCTCTATGCATAGAACCTCTGAAGGTTCCTAGCGTTCCACGGACGCTTGAGGGGATGTCCGTTCTCATCTTCTAATTCATAACTGCCATTCACTCTTGCGCCGATAATCTTGTAGGGTCCTTCCCTTGGGCTTGAGTTTTCCAATATTGTTCAAAATGTCGGCTCGTCAAGCACAGTCTCCGATTTGCAAGTTAGCGCTCGAATATTCTGTTGTAGGTTCGGCGGTTGCACGATAC
Organism: Plantago major; assembly: GCA_026545765.1. Taxonomy (NCBI): domain Eukaryota; kingdom Viridiplantae; phylum Streptophyta; class Magnoliopsida; order Lamiales; family Plantaginaceae; genus Plantago; species Plantago major. The sequence goes on from CM048842.1 coordinate 80,522,894, forward strand.
CTATGGATATTCGCGATGCCTCGGAACCTTTTACATTCGAGCAAGTCTAGGTCGGATATCCGAGCTTCTCGGTTTGCATTGCCTTCGAATTCTTGGATCCTCAAAGTCTCAATGGCAATCTCAGACGGTATGGCGCCTCGAACCATATACCAAGGAATGGAGTTTCTTTGGTCGCGATCCGTGGAGTGGTGCGATGAGCCCATATACGCCTTCGGTCGTCTGACTTTCTCGGGAAGTTCTCAAACGCTTCTCCGAGTTTTGACTATTGTCTTGTTTGTGGATTGACGACCATTGGCTTGTGGGTATCAAGCGGATGTGAAGCGTTGTTCGATTTTGAAGGAGGCAAGCCATTCCTTGAGCTCTTGCACGAGAAGCGGCCGTTATCCGAGATTAGAACTCTTGGTAGGCGGCGGCAAATGATGTTCTTCCAAATGAAGGTCCGCTTTTCGACTTTCCGTGATAGTCGCTCTGACCTCGCTTCTACCCACTTGGTAAAATATTCTACCGCCACAATGAGAAATTTTTTCTGTTGGGTACCCCTCGGAAATGATCCGACAATGTCGATACCCCACTGATCGAACGGACACGATATGATTGACGGAATCATAGGGTTCGTCGGACGATGTGGGATGTTTGCGTAATATTGGCAATCCTGACATCTTCGGGCGTGGTCGGCGGAATCTTTACCGATGGTCGGCCAATAGTAGCCTTGTCATTATGATTTTACGGCGAGTCCTCCCGGAATGACTCCTGACTTAGTTGTGTATCTCTTCCAGCACGGTTTGTGCTTCTTGTGGGTTCAAACATCTCAGGTGAGTCCCGAAAAAAGATCTCTTGTACAAATCGTCACCCATTATAAAGTATCTATTTGCTCGGCATTGCACACTCCTTGATTCTTTCGGATCGACTGGCAAAGATCCGTCCTTGAGATAGTTAAAAATGTCAGTCATCCAGTTTCTTCCCGTGTCAAGTATCATGACCGCCGAACTAGGACTCATGACGGATGAGTCAGTAATGGTGAGTAGGATTACTCTCCTTGTGTTCAGAGTCATTTATGTGAGATCGTATTTTGCCAAGGCATCGACTCTTTCGTTCAAGCTCTATCAAACTTTTCCAAGGTGAATTCCTCGAAGTGGTGGCCTCATTCTTGAGTAGCTCAAGATACTTGATCATAGAAGGACCTTTTGTAGCAAAAGTTCACGAAAATTGGGCCTCGACAGTGTGAGTCCGTGTAAGCTTTGACCTTCCGGGCTTGGGTGACATGGCTAAATGACCCACTAAAAGTGCCTCATACTCGGCCTCATTATTGGTAACTTTGAACTCAAGGAAATTGCATAGTCGAGTTCCGCCATCCGTGCTCTTAAGGTAGATTCGATTCCTCCACTCTTCCGGTGGAAGAACCATCCACTTCAATGTCCGGATATCGGAAGGATGTTTTTGGGTTTGGAGATCTCCTGCTGCCGAGGTTCCGCTCTTGGTTCATCCTTCCGTGATTTCCGTTCGATGTTGTCGACCTTTGGAGTTTCGGGAACATCACCAAGTAGAAACATTGGGTTGACGAGTTTCCCACGACAAAGGAAAGGGCGATTGATGAACTGGGCTTCCTCGAGGTTTTCGAGTTGAACTTTGGCGGGCGGCTTTGGACAATATGCTTGGTGACTAAGCACTCGAGCACACCTTGTCGGGGACTTTCTCTGAATCCTTCTCTGGATAATCCGCTAAGAAGTCGGTGAGGACTTGAGCCTTTTTGGCTGGCGGAGTCTGGTAGCAAATGTCGTATTCGCTTAGCTCGATCGCCCACTTAGAGAGTCGTCCTGATTGGTCGGGCTTTCCTAGGACTGTTTCAAAGGTTCATGATTAGTACCACTATTTTGTGAGACTTAAAATATGGTTTCAACCCAGGCGGTGTAAACGAGCATCATAAATTTCTCAATCTTCACATATCTTGTCTCCGCCCGGCAAGGGCTTTACTAAGATAGTAGATTGGCAAATGATCATTAGCTTGAATCCGCAATCTGGAACTCATTGCCTCTTCCGTGATTGCTAGGTAGAGGTAGAGTGGTTCTCCTTCCACGGGTTTGGAGAAGCGGCGGAGGGAATGGAGGTACTTTTCAAATTTTCAAAAGCCTCGAACATTCCGGTCCACTCAAAGCTCTCTCCTTAGGAGGATTTTGAAGAATGGAAGGTTCTTTTCTGCAGATCGAGAAATGAAACGACTTAAGGACATTAGGCTGATAATAATTTGTTGTACCTCGTTGAGGTTCTTGGATGGGGCAAATCTAGGATTGCCTTGATCTTCTCAGATTTGCACTTATCCCTCTTTACGTGACCATGTATCGAAACTTTCCTCCTTTCACCCTTTACACTTTTGGGGTCAACTTCATTCCATACTTCCGAAGAATGGAAAAGCAATTGTTGAGATGCTCAATATGCTCTTCTTCAGTCTTACTTTTAACAAGCATATCATCTACGTAGACTTCCATAGTCTTGCCCAACTCCTCCTTGAACATTTTATTCACCAACCGCTGGTATGTAGCTCCCGCGTTTTTCAACCCGAATGGCATCACCTTGAAACTAACACTCCTCCTGCCGCGAAGAAGGCTGTTTTCTTGATGTCGTCCTTGGCCATCCGGATTTGATAGAAGCCCTGATATGCGTCCATGAAGCTTAGGAGCGCATATCCCGCGGTAGAATCTACCAACTGGTCTATGCGAGGTAGGGGATAAGGATCCTTTGGACAAAACTTGTTGAGCCTTGTGAAGTCATTGCACATCCTCCACTTTCCTGAGGCCTTCTCGATGAGTACCACATTCTGGACCGATCCAGTATCTAACTTCTTCAATGTGCCCGACTTTCAAGAGCCGATCAACTTCCGTAGATATGATTGCGTCCTTGACTGGGCCAAAGTCTTTCCTCTTCTGTCGGATATATTTGATCGAGGGATCCATGTTCAGACGGTGAACAGTGATTCTCGGATCTATTCCCTTCAAATCATTAGTACTCCAAGCAAATACATCCCTGTTGTCTAGGAGACAAGCAATAAGTTTCATCTCCACTTCTGTGCTCATCTCTGTTCCGATTCTAGTCTTCTTATCCGGGCTTCCAACAACAATCTCAATTTCCTTGAGAGTTTCGCGAGGCTCGATCCGTGCAGTTCTAGGGAACTTCTCCTTCTGGCTTCCTACCCCTATCTGCGGATTCTCCTGTTTGGGCGGGAGAACAACTCTCGGATCGGAGGGCACCGTGACTGCCAAAACGGGGGCAGATGCCCTTCTCGTGGACATAATGTAGCACTCCCAAGCTTCTCGGATGTTTCTTACCTCTTCTCCTACTCCGAAGGGAGTTGGAAATTTCATTCTGTTGTGTAAGGTGGATGAAATAGCCCGGAATTGATTGAGTCCTGGGCGCCCAAAGATGGCGTTATAGTCGAAGGTCCGATCAACCACGACAAATCGGACCGACTGTGTTACCTGGCGGGAAGGTTCGAGTGAAGCGTGTAACGTAACACTTCCTAGTGGTCGACGGTTCCTCCTCCAAACCCTAGTATAGAGGTGTGAACTACTGCGTGGATTCTTCCCAACTCCATCTGATCTAGTGTCCTCTTAGAGATGATATTCGAAGAACTCCCGGTATCCACCAGAATTTTGTTCACTCGATAAGTCGCGATGGTCAATGAAACTACAAGAGGAACGTCCGGGTCGTCAATCTCCTCGCCTCCTGCCGTAGGAGGGGGGATTTCGCTATCGTCGAAAGATATTGCATTTGTTCCTCGAATCGCGGGGGCACCGTACGCCCTATCATTGTTCCGAAGGTTTTGGGCGGTCCGCTCTCTTGCATTCCTGCTATCACCTCCAGAGGGTCCGCCTGCGATAGTGTTGATCACTCCGCTGTACGGAGGGTTCTCCATTTCTGTCTCATCGCCGTATCTGTACGGATGTCCTTCCATGCGTGGCGGATAGCCTACTGGCGGAGGTGGCAAAGATAGTGGGCGAGGTGGTGGGTCAGCAGCGTTATCCTCCCTCCTCCGCTCCGTTCTATCGTGCCTGGAGGGCTCGTCCGCATATATGTGCTCCTTCAACTTGCCTTCTCTCACCAGGTGTTCGACCTCTGTTTTTAACTGGATACAGTCGTCAGTCTCATGGCCTCTGCTCTTGTGAAATTTGCAGTATCCCTTCGCATTTCTGTTTCTCCGATTATGGGATGGCTTTGGCCATTGGATGTCCAACTTTTTCTCAACAATAGTGGCGAATGTGGATCTCGGCTTATTGAGGCGCGTGTAGTCCGCGAATCTCTGGCGGACTCCTCTCCTGTAAATGCCTTTGTCTGTGATCTTTCTTGGTCAAACTTCCCTGGCGTTGCTCTTGTCTTTGCGGTTCCTTTCCTTCTTGATCCTGCTTTCGGTGATACGTTCCTTGGTATTCTTCTCCGTACATCACCTCCTCACAGATGTCATCCAAGTGCTTTTCGCTCCTCACTTCCTGACTAGAGAGCTTCCTCCGCAGCTCGGAGTTGTAAGTATTAGCGTACAGGTGACGGACCCGTTCTTTAATACTATGGGGCTCAACTCGGAGTAATTTCGTATTGAAGCGATCTAGGAAAGTCCGAAGATCTTCCTGTTCCCTTTGGATGACTTCGGCCAGGTGCTCTACAGTACGTTTTCTTCTTTTTGATTTTCCGAACCGTGCTAAGAACTTAGAAGATAGATCGCATCGACCTTATTGACTTGTTTGCAAAGCGGTGTACCAATCCATGGCCGTGCGAAGAGGGTGGATGAGAACGTAAGGGCTTTAGTATTGTCACTCATTTGGAATCATCTTCTTGCTGTTGTACCTTGTCAGGTGACCCACGGGACAAGTATCCCCGTAGTAGTATTCCAAGTTCGGAATCACTTGGTCCGAGTTCCTATTTCTTTCCTTTTCCCTCATGATATCATCACACAAAGGGTTTGGTGCACTTGTAGTGATCTGGTCGTGGTCTTTTACCAGGCGTCCGAGGTTCAGGATTTGGGTTTCTAAAGCTTTTTGTTGGGCGTAGATTTCGTCCGCTGTCATGACCTCTCCTGTCCGTGGATGGACTGCGACATCCGCAGGGAGTTCGTCTAGCCAGACAACTGGAATGGTCTCTGCTACATGATCTCTGTCCCTCATGGGAGCTTGTCGCGGACCTCCTGGCTGCCTGTTACCTCCTTCTTGGTACTCTCTCCTCCCATTCGGGCTTCCCTCACCCCGAACTTGCGAAGCAGAGGCCCGTCGGTCAAGAAGGTTTATAAATCCTCATGGGGCGGTGATCTCCCAACCTCTGTTGGATCGGACTGTCTGCTGACTGAGCAGGAGTAACCAACTGGCGGGAGTAACCTTGGCGAGTGGCTTTGAGGTGGGCATTGTTAGACCTAGGCATCCTTGGATAATCGTGAGCAACCTATCAAACTGAGTTTCGCTTAGTCCGAGGTCGCTTGTGCGGACAACGCGACCATCGGGCATCGTAAACTGTTGACCTGTGGTAGGGCCTTGAGCTTCTGCCGGAGAAGCTCGTGCAACCCCTTCTCCATGGTCCGTAGGCACGATATTCACAGGGACGCTCTGGCCTCCTCTAAGCGGGGCATCTCTTCCCTCATCCGAGGATGGGCTGGCAGTCCGCCCATCGCTCGGATATCTCCTTCCAGCGTTCCTTCCAGCCACAGCGGCCCTTCGTCCCCGGGTGGTCGGACGTCCTCGTGGGCGTGGTGGTGGTGTTCCCACGCCTGCAGCACTAGTCCGAGCTGTTCGTCTCGTTCTAGCCATCAGCACAACACAAACACAGATCTTTTTGTAAAGGTTCCCACAGACGGCGCCAAAATGTTGAGGGATAAAACCTCAAACACCAACACTACTACTACAAGTAACCTAATCTAAGATCCGCCTCCAACTTGAAGCCCGAGAGAAGGCTTGTCCAAGCAAGAGTACCTGAAAGGACCAAGGGGGGGGGGGGTTAGAATGGGTTACCCGGATTGCCTAAGTCAATCCGGAAGGAGGCTTTACTCAAAGGAGAGATGAAAGCTCTCAATGCAATAGTAATGGGAAAGGTAATGAAATCAAGGATGTTTAGGACTTAGGAGACAACACAATTTCCTAGGGGATTTCCCTTTACCTCAAGGTATTGGACCTTGTGTTATATTTATAGTTATCGTATACTCATGAAGTAGCTCATAAGATGATGCCAAGTGTATGGCTCAGATTTGGGCACCAATGCTACCTTTGGCCCATGGCCCATTAGTGAATAGTAATCCAATACTAATTTATGGGCTGGGAGGGTAGTTTGGTCCTTTCCCTCTGAGAGTACTGTTCCGCATGTTGGGTCCGTGTAAGTCCCTCGGACAAATCCGCGTGATTGGATGACTCTGCCTTGGGTAACTCTAGGTGTCCGGACCTTAGAGTTCCACGGAAGCCTCTCAGTGGTTCTGTCAAATACGTTTGATCTTACTGTACTGGTGGCGTCCGAGATTCTCTCGTCCGATCCGTTTAGTATCTTAGGACTGACAGTTTGCGGTACTTGGGAGGACCAGGTAACCTTTTGTCTGGCTCGGAAGTCATCCATCTAGCTTGGTCGGACCTAGCTGAAATGGCGTGCTGACTTGTGAGTACTAGTTGACCTGAGATGGTTTCCTTTAGGACGGACCACTCGAAGGTCGGACTAGCTTTGAATGGCTATCTTAGCCTTGATGCGCTCTAGGACACGCTCTATGGCGCCCTTAACGGATTGGACACATTTCCGTATCAACAAATAGGAGATTTGCAAAACTTTTGTCACAAAGTATCTAGATAGACGGCTCTAGGTAATTTATTTAAATACGGACTTATATTTTCAAGAGTATGATTGATGTTGTCAATCAAAACTTTTATGTTATCAACAAAATGTATCTCTTTGTATATATAAAAAAACATCAATAATAACATAGACATTTTGATTGATGACATCGATGATTTTCTTGAAAACATAGTCCGACTCTAGATAAATTATCTAGAGACCGTCTCTCGGGATACTTGCTCAAGTTTTGTAGGGTTTTTGCCGACCTGAATATAGGTCTCATTTAGATGATTAACTAGTACTAACCCGTGGCGGAATAATTTACTTTTAATAATATATCAGAAAGAGGATAATTCAATCGGCATAATTAGAGTACTCAAACTAACAACAATACATGCTCATAATTGAATTTAATCGACTGCAAAGAAAATAAAAAGTTATATATTAGTTGTAATTCAAACTCAGCAGAAAACAAAATAAGGAAAGATGTTTTCCCTAACACATTTTCCTTAAAAATCTTATTTTCCCTTATTCTTTTTCTTTTCTCATTCTTCCTCAGACAAATGAAGCCTAAGTTAGCATTATAATGATGTATTTATACCTTAAAGGGTGCAAAACAATTTGCTTGTAGACAATGTTGGTTATGGCTCGTAGCAAGTTCGTGTAATCTGGTGAAAATGTCAATTAAATGAGTGTATGGTGTTCCTTCATTGACATTGATTTCAAACAGACGCACATCTCCAGCACAACCAATGGGATTCCATAATCTTATCGTTTCCTTTTTTTTTTTTTTTTTGAGAATTATCATTTCTTGAATTACTCTATATTTTTCCAGGTCTAGCTTTTAAATGGGTAAGGTTCGACTGAATCGAACCCTTCTGAAACTAAAGGGTTGATTCATGTTGGTTATGGTCATTTGCATGTTTACGACCTGAACCCGATAATTATTAACGAGTAAATCATCGGATAGGTGTTTAGTAAAATCAACTCGTCTAACCCGTTTGAAAATAAGGCAATTACAATCGATGATAAATAACTATATAATAACTCAATTCAGATAACACAATACTCCATTCGAAAAAATAATACTCAATTCCGGATAAAATCACGCCACTTGCGCTAGATCAAATCCCCCCCACGCTTGTACCTACAACTCCCTTACCACTCGACCACCTTATGACTCCCCACATTGAATTAATTTTCCAAGTTGGAATTATCTCACTCGTCAAGTTTAGTTTACCATTCAAATTGAGTTTTCAGATTGGAATTATCACATTCTTGGAGTTGGTTTGCTCACTCAATTGGAAAATTTGTTGATTACTAATTCACTTCATGAGTTGGATTTATCTAATTCTTTGAGTTGAGTTTATCAATCGAATCGAGTTTCCAAATTTGTTGTGAGCCGACTTTTGTTATTAGACTAAATCAATTTCATTTAAATTTTCATAAAGTACAGATACATGAGTGGACATAAATAAAAGAGATTGAGAGATTTTGCAAAGTTGAATATAGGATAAGTTAAATGTAAATTTAATCTAAACATCTCCATAGAAAAAGGGAGACGAATGAGTCGGCTAAACAACACTAATCGGTTTATGTATGGATCAAGGGAAGAAATGCCAAAATATTTAATGAGGTAAATAACACAAAATCCGTAACTATGTCAAAATTATTCGCAACATTAATCTACCAGAAAAACAATTTAGAGTGGCAACACCCTTCAAGAAATAGAATTTGAAAACTTCGAAATTCAATATAATACAACCTTTATTGTTTTCAAAATATGGAACCTTTTGAAAAAATAGATTTATAACTGGTGTTAATTCCACAAATTTGTTGAACTTAAGAGTGGATGTGGTTGGAGATAGGGTCTAATATGTGTAATGTTAAATTTAGAGCAACACTTGTTACATAGAGAGCAATCACATTAATCATTAATCAATCTTTTAACACGATTGATTTGTATATAATAAATGTTGCTCTCGACTTAACACAATCAATGATGGATTGTTACATTTTTTTTATGGATAACCGGACAGGTGGCATAAACAATTGACACAATTTATGTCACACTAATCATGCATTAATTAGGAACACCTCATAGACGATACACATGCAATAAAAAAGGATCTGTCCCATTAAAGGCATTGCACAAACTTTCCAAATGAACATAATGAAAGGTTAAAAATAAAGGTAAAGTTCTACAGGCGTTCTCGATCCTCTAGCATATGTAGATGAGAGAATAAAAACTGATCATTATATAATAGTATATAGATTACCAGTAATTACCTTTATTCTTAGTTCATATATGCAATCTCAAAATTCTATGCTGCTCAAACATTCAATACTTTTTTTTCAATTTATATCTTATAATTGGTGTCTATGGATTCGTTTCGTCGCGATGAATCCAAATATATGTTCAAAATATTTTTCGAAGTTTTGCAGATAAAGTTATATGTGATTTAATAAAAACTATATATGTAGTGAACATACTAAGAATATAAATAGTGGAAGTTATAAGATGCATTGCATTGTCAAGAATAAAATGTTCCATAGGTTATTTTTCAAATTTAGAATTTACACAACTAATAGATCTCATTTAACAATTTGACTTTTTATTTTAATATTATAAATAATTTATTTAATTAATGATAATATATGAGATTGGTGTCTATGGATTCGTCTTGTCGTGGTAAATCCAAATATATGTTCAAAATATTTTTTGGTGTTTTGCAGATAAAATTATATGTGATTTAATAAAAACTATGTATATATTTAACATACAAAAATATATAGTACACTTCTAAATTACTATTTTATTTTTTATTTAATGTGAATGAAACTCCATGAAATTCAAAGAGACGTGCTACATAAGATTTTGCACATATGGCATGCCTTTTATTAAGATAGGTCACCACTTTTATTATATATTTAGATTCAATCTAATCCATCTGTTTTGGTTCAAAGTCATTCTATCTATAATTGTGGGTACAATTTATTATAATTTATTATCTTAATAATTAAATATTCCCTAAAAATATAAATTCACTAATACCCTTATGATATACTAGTAAATGACCCGTCGATACTCGACGGGGAATGAAAATAAAATGCCGTATATGTTATCTATAACTTTTTTAATAATTTTACAAAATTATAAATTAAGTTTATAATGTGGAGGGATTCATGCTTCAACATTTCATACATAACTGGAAAAAAATGAAAGAGGTATATATATATATATATATATATATATGTATATGTATATATGTCTGTGTGTGTGTGTATAAAACCATTAAAAGAACAAAGTGTGGAATTAATCACAGAAAAAAAAAAAAATAGTAGTAACAAATGAATTACATAGTTTAAAAATTAAAAATTTAGAAGAAAAAGTTTTACATATAGAAGATAGGGTATATAAAAATAAGCAAAAAGAATCCTTAGAAGATATAGATTTAACCAATATGTCTACTGAACTCACCCTAATACAAACTAGGAATATAACAAATATGATTAATTTACAATGTAGATTATGGCTAGATAATAACGAATATCTAGATCTTACAGTCCTTTTAAACACAGGAGCAACTAAAAGTGTAATTTCACATAGTATGGTACCTTTACAACACAAAAAAGAATTATCATACAAATTAGTCACTAGGACTATAGAAGACAGATTAATGACAATTACACATTATATAGACCCAATAGGAATACAATTTATAGATTTCTCAGGAAATTATAGTATGAAATACAATATTCCTTAAGTAAATATTAGTCCCGAGTATGTTAAATCTAAAGATTTTATTCTAAGACTTAATTTTATTCTAGCATTACAGGGTGCTATTGCGATTGCAAAAAATTACATTACAATAAGTAAACATACATACAGTATACCAACTTTGAGATATACTCAAACATCAGAGTTAACACAGAAGCGTGGTGGACTAGGAAACTTAGAATTTTTTAAGAATCATTCCAAAGCCAATATAGAAAATGATACATTAAGACTACTTACAAACATGTTGACACATGAACTAGAAAAAGGAATAGATGTCACTAAAAGTAGTAATCATCCTATAATATTACATTTAGAAAAAATAGGATTAATAGGAGAAGACATTATGAAATCAAGGGTTGCATATGAATGTAAATTTAAAATTAAAAACCCTGATATCACTATTAGAACAACAAACATTGAATATAGTCCTTTAGATAAGGAAGAATTTAAACATCAGATTCCTGAAATGATAAAACAGAATTTAATAAGAAAATTAGAAAGTCCACATAGGTCAGCAGCATTTATTGTAAGAAATCATAGTGAAATTAAAAGAGGAAAGGCTAGAATAGTTTATAATTATAAAAGACTAAATGATAACACAGAAGATGATGGGTATAATATACCTAATAAAGATACTCTAATAAATTTAATTCAAAAGAAAAAGATTTTCTCAAAATTTGATTTTAAATCAGGTTACAATCAGCTTAAGTTATCAGAAGATTTTAAACCATGGACAGCTTTTACATGCTCAGAAGGACAATTTGAATGGAATGTTTTAAGTTTTGGACTAAAAAACGCTCCTTCAATTTTTCAAAGATTTATGGATAACATATTCTTAAAATATGATTTTTGCATGGTATACATTGATGATATCTTAATTAGTAGCAAGTGAATCAATTTATGAACATGAAAATCATTTGAAACAAGTTTTTAATGAAATCGAAAAAACATAATATAGTAGTTTCAAAAAGAAAGATGGAACTTTTTAAAAGAAAATTTGCATTTCTAGGATTAGTAAATTATGCTAGAAAATTTATTCCTAATTTATCAAAATTAGTAGGACCATTATACAGTAAAACAACAAAAAATGGTCAACGAAGATTTAATAAGGAAGATATTAAATTAGTTAAAGAAATAAAAGAAGTGGTTAAAAAGATTAAACCTTTAGAACTACCATTAGTAACAGACTACATTATCATAGAAACAGATGGTTGTAAAGAAGGATGGGGAGCTGTTCTTCTTTGTAAAACAAATAAATATTTATCAAAAAATAGTGAAAAAGTTTGCGCCTACACTAGTGGAAATTTTAATAAAACAGGATTAAACTGGACTAGTTTAGACTATGAGATACAGGCATTAATTAATGCATTAGAAAAATTTAAGATTTTATTAAATAAAGAATTTACTGTCAGAACAGATTGTGAAGCCATAGTTAAATTCATTAAAAATGATCAAAGTAAAAAATTAAATAGAACTAGATGGATTAATTTACAAAACATAATACAAGGAAGTTGATATGTTATAAACTTTGAACATATTAAAGGTAACAATAATACTATGGCTGATATCTTATCAAGAAATTTGAAAAGGTTATTTCATGGATAAAGATCAGAAAATGAGAAGGCTCATACATCCTCAACACACAGATAGAGACATAGCAATGGACAATTCTGATGAGGAAAAGAGCAAGACAGAAGAAGAAAGCCACAGCAAAAAACCTTGGCCAACAACAGTGTTTTGGCCAATGACAGTTTCAAACAAAAAACTATCACAAACAGGGTCAAGTTCTTCTAAATATTTTCCTAACAGAAATTCTAGCCCACAGGCCCAACAGATAACTATTACTTTTGGCCCAAACACATTACCAGTCTGCACATATGAAACCAAGAAATTTAGGCCCATGTCTGGGATAAATTTAACAGCTAAACAACAGTGTCTTCTTGACAACCTTTGGCACATACATACTTTCCCTACAGAATCCACAAAGAAAGTCCAGATTTTAAATTCTCTGGGATATTTCTTTATGGAAACAGCTCAAAAAACTCCAGAAAAAACTAATATTAGGAGATTTTCTCACTATATTATTTTTCGAGGCACAAAAGTTGGAATTTTCAACAAGTGGGAAACAGTTGTAAATCACATACAGTGTACAGATCCTCTTTACAAAGGATTTTACAGTTTTTCAGAAGCCATGGCTATGGCTAGAAAACATTTCGAACTCAGAGACTTCTTCATAGAACCTGAAGAAGTAAAAACATTTTCAGAAATCACACAGCAAATCCCTGAACAGATTTTCAAAAAACAGGCGGAGGAAATTGTTAGGCTTGAAAGACGTATCCTCCAAAAAGAAAAAGAAAATCCAACATTACTGACAGCAAAATTACAGGTTGAAAATCAGAAATTAAAACAGCAGATTGTTACTCTTGAGGAAAGAGTAAAAAATACAGAGCCAATTTACAGAGACTTCAACAGCTTCAAAGCTCGCATTATCGACATTCCATGGAGACAGACTTTAAAACCAGTATTAGAAAGAATCGAAGGTCTCGATGACATTATATCCGAAAAAATTTGTACAGGATTTCCTTTAGTCTTGTACAAACTACAGCAAAAAATTGTACAGATAGTGTTCCGGGAGTTAAAATATACCGGAATAAAAGTGATAGAAAGAATAAACAGAGACGGAAAAGATACAGGTATATTGTTATTACAGATAGATTTGGGAGAAACAAACATGCCACAAGAATTGGTTACTCAATTTTACCATTATGGTATGATTGATTACATCAAATTCATTCTCACTGACATTACAGAAAAAATTATCAACACTTTTGGTGAGAAGTTCACATTAGTAGCAGGAAACATTGCTTCTCATTCACAGACAGTAGGATGTAAGATTTTTGCATCCTTCCCAGAAGCAGACAGCTATACATACAGGCCAGCTAGAAAAAGAATTTTCATCAGCAACAGACCTAATGATCAGGCATTGCTAGAAGCAGCGGTGAAAATTGAAGATCACATTAATTTTTCAAGTCTTTATTGGCTCCATGAACCAAATCCTGATACAGTTTTAGGAGTTATAAAGACACAACAGAAGACTCCAGCTCTTCCCATATATTTTCCTTGGTTTGAGTACAAACTAATGGCAGAAGGACATTATACTCAGATCTGGACAGCAACAAATTGGGACATGCTCCTTCCATTTGTGGGAGAAGGCAATACATTGGAAAAACAGCATATCAATAACAATGAAGAGACACCATGGCCATTCTCAGAAGATGAAAACATGCAAGACAGCCAGTCTGATCTAGACGCCAACACTATTCCCACAATTGACAGCAACTACAGAGACTTCTAGAAGAAAAAACAGATGAACGGTTTCAATGAAAAGGAAAAAACGTAAGCAATGACGTCAACAAAGATTTCTAGAAACAAAGACAGATGGACGGTTCCAATAAAAGGAAAAACGCAAGCAATGACGTCAAGAAATATTCTTTCCTTTACACGTAGATAGATTCTTTCTGTTTCCTTATTTTATTATATAGATAAGCAGCCGGTCATAAAAACCGGTTTAGAAGGTTACCATTTGTAAGACTATAAAAGCCAGCTACTTCTTCAGTTGAAAACACGAATCAATCACTCAACAATCAATATACTTAATTTCAAAAACCAACTCATGGCAGCTTAAACTTTTAGCCTATTCCCTTAGCTTCATTACTTAAATCCTTCAAATACCTTCCGAACTTCATACTAAAGTCTTAATATAAAAAAAAAAAAAAAAAAAAAAGAGTATAACCTCACTCTGTTCATACTGCATCCGCCGCTTTATTAAGGGGGGTATAGGCGGATTTTAGCGGTCTCCGTTAACCAAAAACATGCATAATTTATTTGTAACATAACTAAAAATTTGTAAGAAGATACTTACAATATGAGTGTATGAATAGCATATGCAGTATGAACAATCGTGAGTTGAAAGCGGCGGATGCAGTATGAACAGAGTTGAAAGCGGCGGATGCAGTATGAACAGAGTTGAAAGCGGCGGATGAATAATCAATTCATGTGGCATGTCTGTTTCTCCCAAATCTATCTGTAATAACAATATACCTGTATCTTTTCCGTCTCTGTTTATTCTTTCTATCACTTTTATTCCGGTATACGTTAACTCCCGGAACACTATCTGTACAATTTTTTGCTGTAGTTTGTACAAGACTAAAGGAAATCCTATACAAATTTTTTCGGATATAATGTCATCGTGACCTTGATGACTAATATTTACTTGTAATTATAGTCCTAGTGACTAATTTGTATGATAATTCTTTTGTTGTAAAGGTACCATACTATGTGAAATTACACTTTCAAAAAGGGTCAGAAGATCTAGATATTCATTATTTTTTGGAACGAAAGAACTTGTCTTATTGATACCAAAAGTATCGTACATTTTAGGGTGACCATATCGTCCAAGCCCAAATCATAAAATAACTTGAATAGACTAGTGCAAACATGAAATATCTAAATCACTCAGATAGAACTTGGATCAATGCGGTGACTTCTATTTCTACATGTGGTGTCTGTATCACCGAGCTAATGGTACCTTGCATATCGAGTTGCGTTGTTTGAATATCTTTCCATTTCGAGCCTCCCAAACATGGTAGAAGACCTCACCAAGAGAACCTGGAACACGAGGGCCTTCCCCCTTTGCCTCTCGCCATTCTTCTTGTCCACCAATTAATTGTTGCCAACTCGTGATTCTTGGGTGAAACCCGTAACCATGTCAAAATTCACGGAGAACCCCATATGTAATGGAGCATTGGAAGAATAGGTGGTCATGGACTCATCTCCATCGCAAAAGCGCACTTACCATCCGTGAATATACCATAATATGCCAATCGGTCTTTTGTTGCCAAACGTCGGTGTAAGGCCAACCACATAATGAAAATAGCCTTTGGTCGAGCTTGATTGTGAATGACAAGATCACACCACTCCACTTTGGCTAGTCTACCACGAAGAAGCACATAAATGGCTCGAATGGAGAACTTAGGGGCAGCAATCTGCTCCATCCATTCTTGAGCTCCGCAAATCATCTCCCGAATCCGAATAATAGCCTTCATTGTCGAAGAGCTACAAATAGGTACTGACCATTCATCCATATCTTGATCTTTTATGTAATAGCAATGAATCCATTTGACCCACAACGAATCAGCCTTCGTTTGGATCTTCCACAAGAGTTTAGAGATTAGAGCCATATTCCAGACATGTAAGTTGATAATATTCAAGCCGCCACAACATCTCGGGGTACAAACCTGCTGCCAAGATACTAGTGCTTTGTGATAGTTGCCATCCTTACCACTCCTGAAGCTCAAAGATCTGTTGAATATGGTCGATGCCGCTTTAGTGAAGGGGAACACATGTAGCCAATAAGAGGTACTAGAGGTGATTACACTCTTAATTAGCTCCCCTAAGCATAGCTTAAGAGTCTTGTCGTCCAATGATTGATTCTTCCCATGACACTATAAATTAAAGTAAGATACTGATGGATATTGAGTTAACGATGAGATAAAGGAACACCCAAATACAGAACCGTAAGAACTCCATACGAATCGATCCACCTCGAGAATCCATTGTTCGGTTGGGATGACCCTCCAACAAAGACTTTTGTCTTGTTACTATTTGCTTGTAATCCACAAGTATCTGAGAATTGTTGAAGTTGCTGCATCATAAGCTGGACCGACCTCTCATCCCCTCGCATAAATAACATTAGATCATCCGCAAAACAGAGGTTGGTTATACACAATTTTTCACACTTCGGATGAAAATTGAAATCCGGGACAGTACTCAGCTTTTGCAGGCTACGATACAGGTATTCCATAACCAATACAAAGAGGAACGGAGATAGCGGGTCACCTTGTCTCAATCCTCTTCGAGCTTTAAGGAGTTTTGACGGGGTCCCATTAATCATGTATTTATATATAAGACACCGTCGTAACACAACTCATGACCCAACATACAAATTGCGTTGGTATACCCAATTCCTTCATAATCATCTCCAAAGCACCCCAATCGACAGTATCATAGGCCTTATGTAAATCCATCTGTATCATACATCTAGGCGAGACCCCTTTGCGGTTATACCCTTTGACCAATTCCTGTGCCAGCAGGATGTTATCATGTATAACTTTCCCCGGTAGGAAGGCAGACTGGCTCTCATCAACAATGTTATTTATAACATTCCCTAAGAAAGCGATGAGCACTTTAGATATAATTTTGTAGACAGTCGTGCAGCATGCGATTGGACGCATTTCTCTCACACCTGTAGCTGTTGGAGTCTTCGGAATCAAGGTGACCAATGTACAGTTCAGAGTAGGATAGAGTGTTGCCGTGGTAAAGAAATCCTCAATTGCCGCATAGACATTCGATCTTACCTGTTGCCATGTCTGTTTAAAGAAATACGCATTGAAACCATCTATCCCTGGAGCTTTTAAATCTCCAATATCCTTTAATGCATTGTCAATTTCCAGATGTGTAACCGGTTGAATCAGAAACATCCGATCTTCCTGGCTTAGTCTTCGACCCGAACGGAGAATCCCGATATCTACACCAACTCGTCTCAATGGGACCGTACCCACTAGCTGTGAATAGAAAGCAACAACCTCCTGCTCAATATCCACATCCCTATGGAGAACACGACCATCTTCCGTCTCAAGCCTATGAATTCCAATCCTGCGGTTCTTTTCCCTAACCTGGGCATGAAAGAAAGTCGAGTTTTCATCCCCTAGCTTAATCCAATCAACTTTTGACTTTTTTCGTAGCACTTGTTCCTCGATGTTTTGCCAATCTTCCAGTTCCATAGAAGCTTCTTTGATCTGCTTGATCAAATCTGCAGAGAATCGATTCATTGGAGATCTTCACATGGTGATGGAGTCGTTCACGGCCGCATGCGATGTTATGACCAGATGTTGCACTTCCTTATTTCGCCGCATCACTGTTGAAGTCGTTTCAACCGACCACAATATTTCTGAGGCCTATGCGTGGCGGACATTGCCGGGATCGTAAGCGGTACCGATAAGAAGCCACTCGAATGGGCAATGGCATTAATAAATTTGAAACATCCCTTCCTTGGTTGTATTGGTAGATAATTTCTAAATCTCAACGGGGAATGGTCAGAAATCCCCGGTGTCAAGACTTCAAGTTCGAGATACGGATTTTCCGAAACCAATCCGAGTTTCCAATAGCTCTATCAATGCGAGTAGATGGTACCATGTTCATGTTTATTTGACCACGTGAAATGTGCACCGACGTGGGTACTTCAAATAATCCGATTTCATCCATCATCTCCACCAAATCTTTGTACTCGTGTTATCACAGATTCCTCCAACGATCATCACCACTAAGCACATTGTTGAAATCCCCTAGGCATATCCATTGTTCCTGGATACTAGCTGCTAATAACCGAATATCCTGCCATAGACGGGTCCTATACTGCAATTCATTCTGGGCATATATAAAAGTAACCAGTCCTCTGTCTTCACCATTTGAATCAAACCACCGACAATGTAGTAGCTGATCCGTACAGCTCAGAAAAATAACTCGAACCCTTGCTGGGTCCCAAGCCACCCAGATGCGTCCAAGTACATGGGACGAATAATTATCGGTAAGTTCCACCGAAATCCTAATCTTTTGCGTATTTTCACCTTATTTTCCTCCTTCACTCTAGTTTCTAAAAGGCCGGCTATGCTTATATTCAAATCCAGAAGACGGGAGCCAATCTACTTATGTTTAGCCACCTTATTTAGCCCCCTAACATTCCAGGCTAACATCGAGCGGTTGATTCGCCCTCGCGAACCTCGATCCGATTCAAACTTGCAAACCCATTCCGCATAACCAGATTTTCGTCCGAACTGTCTCGATTTCCCAGCTGATCTGATTGTCGAATTGGTGATGCTCTTCCTGGCGGTAGTCCAAGTATCCTGCTCCATTCCGGGAATATGGGCAGTAATATTCACCTGTTGTTGCTCCCTATCAGCATGGCGGCCTTGAAGGTGTAAATCGAACAGAATTTGCCTTCCCGTGGCGACCCAAACCTTTTCCGCTCCATTATGCATTCCCACCTTTACATTTATTATGTCTTTGGGCGGACTGGATCTTCCTTCCCTCTCCACAGATGTGGCCCACCTTCTGGCACTTCTGACAGAATAAGGGTTTCCATTCATATTCCACCGCCTGTTTGATTAGGTTTCCTTGACGATCCTTAATCATAATCCACCTTTCTGTGAAGAATTTTATGATAAAGGTGTGGAAATCAATTACTCTCCCCGACCTATACTATAATGAGGATGGATATTTCATCATACGATTTAAATCAGAGGATGATAAGAATACTGTGGAATCGGGAGGACCGTACTACATATATGGTAGACCTATGATCTTGCGACCGTGGACCAGAAAATTTGAGCTTGAGGAAGACAAACTTCGAGTTGCACAGATATGGGTGAAATTACCACAACTCCCGTTGTACCTATGGGGTGCCAAGAGTTTGGGAAAGATTGCTAGTGCTATCGGAGTGCCTAAATTTACTGATATTCATTATTATCTAGCCATAATCTACATTGTAAATTAATCATATTTGTTATATTCCTAGTTTGTATTAGGGTGAGTTCAGTAGACATATTGGTTAAATCTATATCTTCTAAGGATTCTTTTTGCTTATTTTTAATTATATACCCTATCTTCTATATGTAAAACTTTTTCTTCTAAATTTTTAATTTTTAAACTATGTAATTCATTTGTTACTACTATTTTTTCTATTTTTTCTGTGATTAATTCCACACTTTGTTCTTTTAATGGTTTTTTTTATCTATAGACATATTTTGTTTATATAATAATTTTAGACATAAATAGCATATTTCTTTAAAGCATATATTACACTGTGATCTTTTTTCAATACTTGGAAAATATCCGAAATTAAAATATTTAATGTAATTATTTCCTCTTTTACTAATCCATTCATGTTTACAATCTTCTTCTTTATTCATATAAGTATAAGTAATTTTAGTAAGTTGATTATCATTATCATCACTACTGTAAATACTATAAATTGATTCATCATCCGAATCATTTATATCTAGAGGTTCTATTTTATATTCTCCTAGCTGTTCTACTAAGTTACTTCTTTCTGTGTTTTTATTCTTGTTAGGACATCTATTCGCTAAATGTTTTTCATCCCCACATATAAAACATCTGCATTTTCTAGTCTGAGGTTTTTTAACATATCTGTTACCTTTATATGGTTTAAGTTCCTTCCTATATGTTGTACTTTTTCTTAGTTTCTTTTTAGGTGTACTATATTGATCATATATATGCTTGTGGTGTATAAATAGCTGTTTTGCAAAACGCATAAGCATTCTTTTTTAACTATTCTTGTAGAGTTACTTCCTTACATTTATCTTCTAATATAGTAAATGTATAAGTAATTCTAAGTCCAATTCCTAAATTTTTTCTTTCACTAAATTGTTGTTTCCATGATTCATGAATATTTTTTCCTAAATCTCCTGGTAATTTAACAAAATATTTATCACATAAATCATCATTCATAGCTTGTCCTGTTTGAGATAATAATCTAGTAAAGTCTAATGTAAATTCATTTATATATCTCATATCTGCTATACTTAATTGTTCTAAATTTCTAATAGCTGTATCTTGTATAAGAGTAGTATTTTTTGTTGGGTCTACTCCTAGTATTAGTGTTCTAATTTGGCTGGTGAAGTTATATGGGTTATCACCTATAGCTTTAAGTCTGTTTATTTCATCTGGGTCTTGGGCTTTCTTACTTTGCCATATGCCTAAGGCTATTGGGCCTAATGTGGTTTCTAAATAAGAAAACATGTCCATACTATCTCGTTTATTTGTTTCCCATAATCTTACCACTGTTTGTTCCCATACTAATATCTCATCTCCCCAGAGTTGTGGTTTTTGTTTTTCTAATAATAACATATTTCCGCTATAAAGATTTTCTAATGGTAATCTAGGTCCTTGACTAACATATTTTGATTCTCCTGTATAATGTTGTGATGGAGGAGTCCATTTTTCTCTTCCTATGGTTTCCTCTGTACTTGTTCCTGGTTCTGTCCATTCCATTTTAGCTCTTTTTCTTATGTTTGCCATATCTTGGTCCATAAAAGCTTTTTCTTGTTTATAACAATCTGAAATCATTGTTTTACATTGTTGTATATCTTCTACTAGGGGTAAATTATAAAATTCTTGTAATTTACTATAACTTTCTTCATGAGTCCATCCTAATTCTGTAATATAGTCTATTATCATATCATCTACTTCGTCTTGAAATTTAACTCAGTAAATTTTTTGTTGATAATATCATCAAATGTTTTAGTAGTTTCTTCAATTTTAAACCCTGTTGAAGGTTCTTCTTCTAAATAATCGATTATACTAAAATCATTTTCTTCTTGTTCAAATTCATCAAATCCAATTATTATTTCATTTTCTTCATTATCTTCAGTATCTGTGTCATATATAGGATCTGTATCATACTCTATATTCATAAAAGTATACTCTGTCTCAGTTTCATTTTCTTCATTCTGCTGATTTTCTTTTTTAAAATCTACAAATCTTAAACTTTGTGTTCCTTTAGCATCTTCATAAATATAACTCTTTTTTTGTTCTAGTATTGTACTATCTGGTTCTTGTAAATCTCCTAATGACCATTCAAGTCCTGCTAACTCTTATGGATCTATTTTTATTGGATCTATAATCTTTATTGATTTTGAGGCAATTGTATCAACAATTCCATCAATATTAACTTTGTATTTCATTCCTGACCTGTTACTAGCTTTTCCTAGTGTTCCTATACTTATTACAATATTATTTCCTTCGTAATTTTCAAATCCTTTTGCTTGTAGTGAAATTTTTATATTTTTTAAATCTTTTATTTGTTTTAAAATCCCTGGTGTACAATAAAATAAAGCAGTGTTTTGGCTTAGATCTATTTCCATTCCTGAAATAATGGCTTTTTTCATCTCTATTTTTCATGACTTATCTAATAATAATGCTAATAATTTAGTACCTAAGTTTTTTCTTGCTAAAACTTTTATGCCAATTATAACTAATCCTATATGGGCAAATTGTTTTCCAGACTGTTTTATTTTCTGTATGGTTTATGGAGAAAATAAATCTATAGTTACTGTTTTGTCAATAACCCTAAGACTTTCTTCTCTACTACTTCGTATTAAGACTGTATTAATATTTCTAAGTCATGTTTGATATAAAACTCTTGGATTTAAAATATCTAATTGGTGTTGATTATATAAGTCTATATTTCTGTCTAGATTTATTTCTTCTTCTAACTGTATAATCTGTTGATTACTAGTAGATCCTGATCCTCTTCTTATTATTCTGTTGAGAAAACTATCTGATGTAACAATACTTTGTATGTTACTAGTTGAGTTTCTAGCTTCTTGTAATGTCCTACTTCTTCCTAAAAAGTTCCTATTCTGTTGAATACTCATTTTCTTGGTACCCAATGTGTATAAGGTGTAGGTTTTCTTTTTATTCTAACTTCTTCTCCTAGACTTAATCTGTTAATACCACTAATTATTTTATCTAGATCGTTATCTATAGTCTGTGTACTTGGTGGTGTCTTATTAATATTTTCTAATACTTTATTTAATTTGTCGATAATCTGTAATAACAAACTTATAATAAAGTTAAATAGATTAGGATAAGTTTTATCGGCTCTACTTGTTCCTGTATAAACAGTGAAACCAGTAATTTCTTCTTTATTTTCCTCGGCTTTATATCTTTTAGCGTCAGTTAAAGCCTGTATATATTCTTTTATTTTTTCCAGTTTTAACTTTCTACTATATCTTTAACAGTACTAATAACGTGTTCTAAATTAATAACCTGTTTTTCTACTTTCTGTAATAAATCTTTGGCTTCTAAAATCTGTCGGGGTTTTGAGTCTTCTAATAAAAAACCAAGCTGATGAATGTCCTGTCTAGTAGGTAAATGTTTATTAATACTTCTTAATTCTCCTAAGATTTGAGTATTTAAATATTTAATATATTCTAAATTTTCAGTTATTTTAGCTAGAGATTTATGATTAGCACGAGTTAACTCAAGGAGCTCGGTGAAATTAATTAAAGAGAGATTATCTATGATGAGAAAAATCCTATTCCCTTAGCTTCATTACTTAAATCCTTCAAATACCTTCCGAACATCATACTAAAGTCTTAATATAATATATATACATATATATATATATATATATATATATATATATATATATATATATATATATATATATATTACTATTAGTAAACATAGTTTCAGCAAAATGAGATGAACTTATAATTTTTTTTAATAACACTTATAATACATAATATTATTTCATAATTTGATGGGCACTTTCGATGGTTGTCGTAATACCCGCCCTGAACCAGGTCCCCCCCCCCCAACGGGTGTTGAAAACCGATAAATATTTAGCAGGTCATGACCCGCACCCGTTAATTTGTTTAGAAAAACGAATTCGTTTAACCTGAACCAAATTGAAACAAAAAATGCATGACACAATTAATTGGATCGGGTGACAACAACCCACCCCGTAAAAAAGATTCACCAACCCCCCCTCCCCCCAAAAAAAAGATATTATCATTTCACAAACATATTTTTTCACATGTATCGATGAATTTTTTGTGGGTCAACTCACATACACACGGAAAAAATACCAATTCACAAACATAATAACATTTTTCAATGATTTTTCAATTCTTTAACGTAAACAGGTAGTGTGAGCGCCGCTCCTCAAATTTAATATTTTGCATGCATCATTTGTATCATATGGGTCCCCCACATTATTATTTCACTATAGAGGTCGATTTTTGGGTTCGAGTCGATGCTCAATTCAAAAACAATTATTTTGAACGGGTATTGGCGAGTTCACTTTTGGTTGGATGGACCCGTTTGAAAGTCTAGATAAGAGTGAAGGGATGTAGAGGACCACGTGAGAGATAAATGTCCCTGGCTCTTCGTTTATTGTCATATTAGAGGAGACCGATGTAGACAACTGTCTCCTATTGAAACCAAACCGGAACTTTTTCTCATGGATGAGCTCATTATCATTTGTATGATTATAACCTTTTTCCCAATATTGATTCTAGATATCAAATTCACCTTAGTTATAATATGCTTCTTGGATTATACTTTTCTAACCCGTTTGGGACGCTACCCGGACCCATTTGGGCCTTTTAACTTTTCATGGATCTTTCGGGTAGGTATCGTCCGTGAAAAGACTGGCAAAATGAAAAGAAAAAACGAAAAGTATCGAGGATCTAGGCCATATATTGAACCCGTTCATCACCTATTTAAGACACAGAACCATATGATTAACATTTAGAGTAGGGTGTAAGTCCGAGAAGAATACAACCTCGACTTCCATGGAGATTGCCGACAATCATAATTTGTTTGAATGTAATAAATATTTTCCTAAAATTTTAGGATGAAGCAAATATATACCCCCCCATGATTTCAACTTCCCATCCCTTAAATGGAAAATATCTCTCCTACTTTGTGAACATTTTAAATATGTTAAGAGTAATTTTTGCGATAGACGTCTTTCAAAGTGATCAAATCAAACATCACATATTTTGTCCAAAGCTCCCATGTTTAGCTATAAACATCACATGTTAAAAATGCATGTATTTCAAGTATAATCAATGCTTACTATACACATAATGTTTGAAGCTAACCATATATATGATGTTTGTACGTAAATAACTATGTAATGTTGAATTGAATTTGTATATTCAAGAGGCGGTCTTTCACAAAAGTTTGTAATATGTACAATTTCAACTTATGTATAATTAATCAAATTGAGATAGTATTACCACAATACTTCTCTCTAACATATTTTGTTGACTAACCCATACAATTGCAATGTAATCACATACCATTGTAATAGCATATAACTTACATTTCTTAATTACAACTACTGTGGTTTTACAAAAATGTAAATTGTTAGTTTACTAAAATTTGTAACAAAATCCTTTAAACATATAAAATCCTTAAGAATTACAACGATACATGCACACTTTCCAACTTTACTTAACCTTAACATTTTCCCTAAAACCATAAACATTTTTAATAAAACCTAACACTTTGTTTTCCGTAAAATATTAACTACTATATACAAACTTTTTTTTTTGTTTTATTTCAGGGATTTTTTTTAACGTTCTACATAAATAAAGTTAAAACTTGGATGTCTTATGTGTATCTGTTCACGTGATTGGTTATCGACTCAAGTTGAGTTTTTGCCAAATGAATATGAATTTAAAATGACAATATTTTAGAATAAACGCACACATATCGGTCGAGAGTATGATTTTAGCCCAATTGGTAATGTTAATGACTAAACAAATTAGGCTCTGTTCTTTTCATCCGAACTGAACAGAACTAAATGGAACTGAACTGAATTGTAGTATAAAAATGAACTAAACAAAATTGAACAAAACTGAATTGAACTGAACTGAACTCAACTGAAATTAATGAGTTTTCAGATGAAAAGAAAATAAATTGGTCGAGAAAGCAATCAATCTCCACGGTCAATATTTAAAATCCACTATATGAACATTTGCCATTATATTTAAATTTATGCTCAAATACGCATCGTGCTGCCATAATTTACTACTTAATCAGCACACATTTTAGTGATAATAATTAGTCCTAATTTAAGAGATAATGATTGCATCGGTAGGTGCAATTAGATGGGAATGTATAGTAAAATTTGATTGAAATCAAAATACTTCCACAGTTAAAGAAAATATATGACTGGATAATCGACCAATAACAAATTGAATTTCATACTTAATTTAGTTATATACGGACCTATATCGTTACTATAATACATCTTATATTTGTACAAAAGCACCTACGTTCTTAACTAACCATCTTACATTTTGATTAATAATATTAATGATTGTTCGTCTTTTTTTATCATTACTATAGACGGCCTTTGAAGAGAATTACACATTTTTATTTGAAGTTTCCATGAAAATTTTAAATTATTTTAATTCCTTATTGGACGAAATAAATAGGTGAGGGACATATTACTACATTTTCCATTTGAACTTTTGAACTGACCAACTATATGGATGAGATCTAAAGACGTTAATTGGATTTTAGGCTTTTTTTTTTTTTTTTACATATTTATAAATATCAAACTTTCATAATGAAGTAATATTTCCAAAATTCAGACAATATTTTGAATTTCATGCACTAATTTCTTTCACACGGCATAAGATTTTCCACATCACCATATTAGCAAGACAATGTTATTTTGACAAATCGGAATGAAAGATTCATCCAACCAAGCATTAATACTGACCAATCAGAGCACAAAGATTTGCCAAACAATTGAATGACTTGGACACCCTAAAATGGCTCCAATCATTTTTTACTTAATATATATATATATATATATATATATATATATATATATATATATATATATATATATTCATGTGATGTTCTTTCTTACTTTCATTAGTTTTCAAGAATTTATGCGAATTAATTTTGTCGAACAAAATCATTGTTCAAAATTATCACAAAATAACCACCCCCCCCCCCAAATGCGATTATACGGAAATTAGGAAAAGTTGGATATTATATAGTGATTATAAGTTTATAACATGAGTAAAATTGATGTGTGGATGCAGAATTTCTTATTAGTAGACTATTTCACCAAAGTGAAATTCTTTAAATTAATATCACGATTTTCTTAAATATGAGAAACCATTTTTATCATGTTTAAGTATTTGGTACACTCGTCTAATTTAAATTTCGTCCGTCGAGAAATCAATGTCTCATTTACTTTTGGACACGGTGATTAAAGTGCAGTGTAAAAGATAATGACCCATTAAGTATCGACGTGTCATTGACTCCTCATCAATATATGCCCACTTTCCTGAATAGCAAAAAAAAGTATCTCTTCGTCTAAACAGAACTGAACTGAATTGTAGTATAAAAAACAATTAAGCAGAACTGAACTGAAATTAATGAGTTTTCAGATGAAGAGAACAGAGCCTAAGATCCACTGACCACTATCATTCTTATTTTATTATATATCTTTCTCATACTTTCTACGATGTTTATCATATCTCTCCAGCTGCAAATAATAAACTATACATTGACTTTCTTAAAACCAACGTCGAAAAGAACGTGCCCTAATTTAGCGGAACGGGGAGAGTATGAAACATTAGGGATCCAAACGAAAACTGGCCATTGTAAGAGGTAGTTTGATGTAAATAAGTGATAGATATTGAAATTGATGGAACCTGCACATGCTTGTTTCTTTTCCAAAGATTTCAATTGTAACTTATATTAAGAGTTGTGGGTGTATTAGTAGATAAATCTTTTGCCAGGAAGCTAGATGCTCGGAGGATTTTGAGCTTCTATCAATTGAAGCTCTAATTGGTGCCCTGGCCCATTGTTCGGGTCATTTTTTATAAAATTATTCACAAAGTCTCATGAGAGACGGGGTTTGTAGATAATTTATTTAGAGACAAACCTATTTTATCAAGAAAATCATTCATGTTACTAAACAAAAAGCTTATATTGTCAACGAAATGAGTCTTGTTGCAATATGAAAAAACACTACTATTGCGAACATATGTGTTTTTATTAATAACATCGATGATTTTCTTGATAACATAGGTCCGTATCTAGATAAATTACATAGAGACTGTCTCTGAGGAGACTTACTCAAAATTATTTCTATTTTCTTCATAATTAAATTGGGGTGTTTATTGAGTATTTGATTAATGGAGGGTTTATACTAAATTGTTTTTTTGTACATTTTGTTAATTATAAACATGAAAGGTGTGCTATTAATTCAACTTTATAATATGTGATTCATTATGCGACTATGCAATGTCTTATCACATTTATAAAAAATTGAATGATTAATTGAAATTAAATGCATAAATAATGTCATGCTTTAGATTTAGATTGTAGTATTAATAATAGCACAATGTTAATATTACAAAAGAAACAACTTAATAAAATCTGTGTCTATATATAAGAGTATTAAAGATTGCTTCAAAGTTCCAACAACCCCTTTTTAATGCTTAGATTCAACTCATATCTATTTCCTCCTCCTCTTCTCTATCTCTCTATTAGAAAATATCGGATTTCTTTGACACAACTAAAACTCAAATTTAGTTGAGTCGGACAATCAAATATGTCATATTTGCAATGCGACTTTAATCGAGTTGGAATTAATTATCATAGTAACCTTAAACCAATCAAATAAACTTAAAACTAATCAAATAATATTAAAAACTCGTACACTCACTTTACTTTTACACACGATATATAACAACCGTATAAAACCTATAATATTTTAACTCTATTACAAACATAATTTTTCACAACTCAATTAAATTTGAGTTACTACTCATCTAGTAAAGTTGGCTTAAAGTCGGGACTATTAAATTCGAATTTCAAACAACTATATCGTCTTTCTGGATCTCTTCTAAATGAGAATTTCTTAGTTTTTCACTCTTTATTGGGAAATGCTTGATCGAAATGTATGGGTTAAAAATGATTTAGAGACTTTAATTGATATTCTTTTAGGTCTAAATTTATTAACTTTCCTTAGTATGTGAAAAATTGTATAATTGAGTTGTAATAGTCATTGAATTAACGTCAGTTTATAGTTTGTTAACTTGCTTTAGTAAGTAATATGAATTAATTTGCACCATATATAGTTTGAAAATGACCAAATCATCCCACATCATCATTATTTAATAATTTGGACCAATGAAAACAAAAGTATTTAACAACTAAGCAAATGAATTGACCAATCAGGTAAGAGGATTTTACCAACTAATTAAATGAGGTGGATAGCCTAAAATGGCCCAAATCTTTTTTTACTTAATATATTATATAGATAGATAGATATAATTACTTTTTATTTAAAATTTGTATCATAAATAATTTATATTTCCTAAAATTACATACATCACATTAATAACAAACAAAATAAAATCCCAATTCAAGATCCCAATACAAGAACGAGGCATATTTTGAAATTGAGATCTGAGTATTCTCCGGTGGATTACCTCCCTATTCGCCGATACTTTCAATTTTCAACCAAAATTCCTCAATTTTCAACCAAAATTCCTCAACTCATTCAAAGCAACTCATTCAAAGCACCCGGGTTTCTTCCTGGTC
Organism: Plantago major; assembly: GCA_026545765.1. NCBI lineage: Eukaryota > Viridiplantae > Streptophyta > Magnoliopsida > Lamiales > Plantaginaceae > Plantago > Plantago major. The sequence continues at coordinate 80,551,692 of CM048842.1, forward strand.
GTGACTGTTTTCAGCAAAGTCAAGAAAAGGACCAAAGATCTTCAATTGTTTCTTAAACATGTATAGGTTCGGTGATTTATGGCAGGCAGGGTAGCATATACATACTACTGGTCCATATTAAGTTTTTTTTTAATGATGAACTGATTATGTTGGGGTTGATTTAGGGCTAGGAATTTAAATGGAGAAGACAAATTGAGTTTTTTTGCCATAATGAATTGATTTTGTTGGAGTTGCTTTATGACTTAAAATTAGAATGAACTAGTACTAATCCGTGGCGATGCCACGGTATAGTTTACTTGTAATGCGATACATAGAAAGAGGAGGACAAAATAAACTAGTTGAGAAAATAAGATAGTCAAACTTCCTTGTAAACAATAATTCCCGTGATTTTCATGTGTAGTCCTTCTTCATCCAATACTATATCATTGGGTCTTTTCTATGGTAACTATAAAAAAAGTAAAGTACAACTCATCATGACGGATATTCTTTTAAAGGGGTAGGATTCAACCCGAACCCGTTATGGACCCGTCGGGTAAATAACAAATACCCCCTCGGCCCCGATTGCCAATTCCCACATTCCATTTTGTGACTTCCCAATTTCAACTTTTCATCTCTTAAATGGAAAATCACTTTATTCACTCAATTTCTACTTTATCACCATCTATCATACTTTATTCATCTTCTCTTAAAACTTGTCCGGCCCCGCGTGAAGTTGAACCCGGGAATGAGGGAATATTTTATATCGGGTCATGTTCCCGTACCTAACATGTTAATTAATAACTTTAACTCCCTTCGTTTCACGTCAGTTGTCCACTTTAGGCATTTGCCATTTTGGACGTTCCATTGGAGAAGTCCACTTTCATTTCTTTGCCATTGTATTAAATAATCACTCCGTCCCGAATTCAACTTCATGCATTACATTTTGAGACGTTTCAATTTCAACTTCTCATCTATTTAATGAAAAATATATCTCTTACTTTATTCACTCTATCTCATACTTTATTCACTATCTCTCATACTTTAATCAATCTTTTTCTACTCTATTACCACCTCTCATACTTTATTCAACTTTTCTTAAAACTTGTGTCCGGACCCGCTGGTAATTGAATCCGGGACGGGGGAGTATTATACTCCCTCTTATTTTTAATATAAGATGTTTTGGGTTATTTTCCATTTGACAAATATAAGATGTTTTAGGAGATTTTGCTACGTAATTCCGTGTTTTTCACAATTTATTAGGCATCAAACTCATTGATTTTATTGTTTTTCATTTATTTTGTCTTGAACACTACAAAAGCTAAGCACATTCCTCATCTTTTATTGGTGTATTTATTTGTTCAAGATGCTAACATTTTTGTTCTAAATCATTTACCAAGACTATTTATTAAGAGAGATTTGTCTTAATTTGTGTGAAATACCCAAAACATCTTATATTAAAAATAGGAGGGAGTATCATTTTATATACCTCACCATTTAAAAAAAGTCAAAAAATAACTTAGATAATCATAACAACTACCAATTAATTAACTCATAAGTGACCCTATGTAATATATGGTGTTATAATATTACCCTCCTTATCTTGTGTGTTAAAAAGTAGTAGACAACTAGATGCAGTTCATGTTTTAAAGAGAGAATGTATCCCACCAGGTTGAACCAAAATAAAATACAAACGTACATAATACAATTAACATGGTTTATTCCCCACAATATAGATTCGTCTCTAGATAAATTATTTAGAGACCTTATCACAGACATTCTTTTTCAACCTAAATTTACTAAATATAACTAAATATAACTTAATCGAATCGAATCGAATCAACTGAACTGAATTGAATGAGTTTTAATTTGAAATGTATAAAAATAAAGGGGTGGAAAAAAGTAGGAGGTCAACACGTATTCTCTCTCCATCCAAACAGCCCTTTCCTTTCGTAGGTATGATGGAGTGATCTGATTAGGGATTGAATACCACAATTTTTCCCTAATTGGCTCCATCATCCATCATACCTGCAATTCCATCACCTGCTCAATCGGTAATCCGTCCTTCATCTCACTACGACTGAAAGATCGTTGATTCTGATAAACCCTTGTTATCTTTCCAATACTCGTAAGTTCACCGTTTTTTACTCTTGTTATCTATCTATCTATCTATCTATGATTAATCTATATGCGATTTACGATTCTTTTGTATTCGTTCGATTTACATGATAGTCAATTTCATAGTGTTGTTATCAGATGGACGGTAACAAAGACGAAGCACAAAAGTGCTTGAAAATTGCCAGGGATTCGATTCAATCTGGCGATAAGACCCGTGCCATGAAATTTATTACCAAAGCTCGTAAATTGGATCCATCTCTTTCAGTTGACGAGCTGTTATCCGATCTCAACGCTTCACAGCCAGAAAATAAGGATCCGAATCAACCCGCCCCTGAAAATTCTTTTGCTCCTTTGGGTTCTGGGCCTCGTCGCAGGGCTCCGAGTAGCACGTCTTCGTCTTCGAGCTCATCCACGGCTGCGTATACTGAGGAGCAAGTCGCTGTTGTGAGGGAGATCAAGAGGAAGAAGGATTTTTATGAGATTTTAGGTGTAGAGAAAACTTGTGGTTCCGAAGATGTAAGGAAGGCATATAGGAAGTTGTCTTTGAAAGTTCATCCGGATAAGAATAGTGCTCCCGGGGCCGAGGAGGCGTTCAAGAAGGTGTCCAAGGCATTTCAGTGCTTGAGCAATGAGGAGAGTCGGAAAAAGTACGATGTTGTTGGGTCGGATGAACCTGTGTATGAGAGGAGGAGAGGTGGTGGTAATGGAATGCGAGGGTTTAATGGTTTTTATGAAGGAGATGTTGATGCAGATGAGATCTTTAGGAACTTCTTCTTTGGGGGAATGCATCCGGCTACAACTGCCAATTTTAGTGGGTTCAACTTTGGACCCGGAGTGAGGGTGAGGACTGGTGGAGGAGGTGATCATGGTTCTAGCTGGCCGAGAACTTTGATCCAAGTGTTACCAGTGATACTGATTTTATTGGTGAATTTCTTGCCATCATCTGAGCCTGTTTACTCTCTCTCGAGGTCTTACTCGCACAACTACCGGTTTACTTCACCAAAGGGTGTGAATTATTATGTGAAATCTGCGGATTTTGAGCAACAATACCCGCCTAATAGTCAGGAGCGGGTTTCAATTGAACAGCACGTTGAGGATGACTATCACTCCCATCTCATGCATAATTGTAGGGTTGAGTATCAGCAACTTCACTGGGGTTACAGCAGGCGAGAAACACCATATTGTGACGCACTTAAGCGCTTCCGAGGCGAAGCTCAGTAATTCAATTAAGGTCTGGATCACTTTCTTTTATACAGTTATACTACTCTGTTATTTTCAGATTAATTTATTGGACAATTTTATATATACTCCTATATTTTTTCCATTCTAGTCTTTGATATATATGTATATCTAGCGTTTGTTTATCCTACAAAATGTGCACTGAATGTGTAAATTCATGTCATGAAAGTTGGTTCATCTCTACACTATTAAACTAGAAATATGCAAATACTTTCCGTTCGGACTCTGGGTCCATATCCCGGAGTATAAGTTCTACCAGAGAGGATTAATATTACTTAGAACTAGAATGCTCCCCTTTTCTTTGGCTTGACAACTGAATTTGCTGAAGGTAGACATGTTTGTTGTTTAGCGCCACTTTGAAAGTCAGTGCTTCAACGGCCTTCTATATGTAATGGCTGCGTACACAGTTTGCTGCAGGTTCCTGCTGCAGTTCACCCAATTTCCTTTTGTCATGTTAGCTGTAGTGTAATCACATAGATTAGCATGTCAGCCACTGATGTACGGATGCTATGTTGGTTATTAATTATCATACTCAAATTTGAGCAAGAAAACACAGTATTTCAACTGGAGTAGTCTATTTGTTGGACATGCAGCTATTGGATGAGCAAGTACTACTAGATCTACTTGTCAGTTGTCACATACTAATGTGTTTAGTAGAATTAAGAGTTGGTCTCTTCTAAATTTTTAATCATCTGAACTGTATGTATAGTAAGGGAAAGTAAAGGTGGGTTGGATTAAGCCTCATAGTGGAATTTACATCGCAAATAATTGTTGTCATTCACTCCCAGGGGTCATAATCCGTCGCAGTTTTTGCTACTTGAGAAGATAAGTTGCCAAAAGTTCTCACCTTTTCTTCAGTTTACAAACCACTTTGCTGAATATAGATGTGTCTTGTTATTTAGCGCACACTTCAATAGCCATTGGTTTTTAGGATGCTTACAGTTCGCCAAATTTTCTTTCTGTAATGTCAGTTGTTGTGTAATCACATAAATAAGTGTGTCACTAATTGATGCATGGTTGATTTGAACTACTATATTCAAATTTAAGCAAGAGATACCATTATCTCAACTAGTGTAGTCTAATCTGTTAGAACTGCAGCTACTTGCACGAGCTATTACTACGTTATCGACTTGTAGCATAATGTGTTTAGTGCGGAATTATGAGTTGGGTGTGTGACTGACTCATCTTTAGATTTCCCATCCTCTGAGCTGTACATACAAGGAAAAATAAAGATATAGATGGGATCAGGCCTTAGAGTGGGATTGTTAGGAGCTGATACAGCAGCTTGGTAGCACAGTTGTTATGAATTTACTATTATTGAAGATCTCACTGTTACAGGGTCTGATTGGAAATCCTCGGTTTTATTAACTCTGACTCTGACAAGCATATGAGCCAATCCCCTTTACTATTTTAATCTTAAATAAAAAGAATCGGTTTGAATTATCTATTACACCCACCACACATTTGCCCTTTCTTGTTTGGGCTATTAGTTGCTAGTAAACTCAAGAATTCAACTGCCATACATTTTTATCCAGGAAGCAGGGATTTTCCTTCAATATTTTATTTAATTTCATTGTTGTTCCCATTAGTTTTCAGCCTAAAGACTTGCAAGTGTAGTGAGTGGCTTATCATGATGCTTAGTATTTGTTGGGTGGGGTGCAAGTTAGATGGAGTTGGTATAAATTCAAGGGTTATGTTAAGGTTTGGATCCTGAATGATATATTTAGTGTACCTCTTTAATTTGCAGGTTCCTTAGTCCTTATAGAAGAACCAGAACAATGAAATCAATTTTAAATGGTGGTGTCAGGGATGGACTGATGGACATGAAGTCATTTTCACTGCCATGCCTCCGGAGATCGTCTGTAAAGATTTCTTCTGAAAGATTTCCTACGATGAACAATAAAGGGATCCTGAATGTTTAATGAGTAGTTATCAACGTAAAGGCTCCTTTACCATATGTAATTTGATTTGACTGGCATTATAGTTTCGTGATACATTTCTGGTATTGCATTACCTATTACGTACCTCCACAGCTTGTGTTGACTAATTGTTTGGTTTACCCTGTTTACTCCATTCCTGGTTACCTATTGAATGGAACTGTTTTGATGATCTGCATTTGCATCGAAAAATGTTTCGGAATGCAGCCTTATTTTAGCTTCATTAGCATCAAAAATGTTTCGGAATGCAGCCTTGATGATGGTTGTACCACGCAGTTGACATGTGTAAATTGTCATTACAAGGACAACAATTAATCCCATTGTTTTCGGCTATAAACTTTTACTATATGACAAGAAGCATAACAATTTCCCTGCAGTTTGTTGAAGATAATTTGGGCAGTGTAAAATACTGGAGCATAGGTTAGAGATTGAACAAAGTCATGAGGAGATGTATTCTGCGAAAACGTGTAATAATTGCCGAATGAAATTACATTCATAAGCATATAGTTCTGTCTACAAAATAAGAAAGAAAAATTGCTAAAGATTTTGAAGCCTGTGTGTTGGTGATGTGTCAATAATTCATCTATAACTCTGCTCTTAAGGTGATCTCCAGGTAATCCATCGGTTGATCACTCCATTACTCTTTTGAGGTGATCACCAGCAACCCCAAAGCACCAATCAGTATGTACTGTAAAAAAAAAAATGTAAATCAGAAATTCAGAAATTCTTGCGGTTAGTTCAAAGTGATGACTGAAGACCTGGTAAGTTGAAAGATGGTATCTTCCAAATTACACAATGTCAGTATTGCGTATTAAAGCATTAACCTTGAGAATTGGCTTCTCTGTCATGATTATAGTCACCCAGCCCACATATGGCAAGAATCTGCAAACAAGAGAATGCAAGTCAGGTTAATTACTCGTCACAAACCAGAATGCAGGTGGGCAGAACCTGGCAAATAAGGTCCGAGCTAAAGAAATCTTCTCCATCGGTCAGGTAAAAATTCAATGAGATCCTCAACAACATAAATCTGATTCAGTTTGGCTCATGCCTCTTAATATGTCAAACGTAAATATATAATTTGGGACTTCACGCTGACAGAGGTATAAAATATAAAATGGCAGACGGGAATGAGTTCTAACCAAGTGTGGTTTCAAAACTTCCAAACGGCACCATGCCTTACAGGCTTAAATATCTAACTGAGCTGGAAATGAACTTACTATGGAAACACAAGAAAACTAAAACCATAGAAAGACCCAACTTAAATCCTTAAACTGCTTAACAAAGAGAACTTTCCAAATTTCCAAAATATTTGGTCATTTATGGTCCTTTATTTCATATTTGCGATGCCAAAAAACGTATGTCACCAAAACTGTCCAACATATTATGCACATCTTTGAAATTCCAACAAGTAAATAAAATATAAGCACATCTGAAGAAAATTTCAACCATCAACTTACCCCACTGCTCTTCCCATTATATGATGCCTATGCAGCCAGAGCTGACCATCAGCATACAGAAGCCTGTCATCTCCAAAATTATTGTCTCCTGATAAATCAAACATAAACTAGTGTAGGTGCCAAGATTCATGATTCGGAAGCATCAAAACATATTGAGATTAAAGATAAGAATTTAAGAATTGCAACCTTTACTTGAAAGTAATACTACCTTCGTCCCACTTTCCTTTTTAGTTCATCCAAAAAAAATTTCAAATTCTTTTAAAGTCAGGATTTTCCTAACATGAAGGAAAATCATATCCTTCCCAGCCAAAGTGTAGGGCACACTCACCTTGTTTATGCTAACATGTGATGTGATTTTCTAATTATTTAGGAATATCAAGTCCGGATAAAAAAAAAATTAGTCTCATTCCAAAGTACCAACACTTAAAATTTTTGTTTCATTCTCTCTCATACTTAATCATCCACCTACAACTCTTCTATTCATTTTTTAATCCATTCTCTCTCATACTTCATCATCCACCTACAACTCTTTTATTCATTTTTTAATCCATTATCTCTCATACTTCATCACCCACCTACAGCTCTTTTATTCATTTCATCATCAATTCTCTCATTCTTTATTTATTTTCCTTGAAATAACTCCCAAAAGTAATGGTACTTAATCTCCGGGGCGGATGGAGTTTTAAACCTTTAGGGAGTATTTGGTAAAGAGTTAAAACCATGAGTTATGGAAAAATTTAGGTGTTTTTAACCAGGTTTTCTTGGTTTTAACCATGAGCCAAACACTCTTAATGATTGGATTTGATTATTTGTTCACATCAAAGTTCACTGCCACCAGCCAGAGGGATGGGATCAAAGAGTCAAAGCGAACAACTTTAGAAGTAAGGAATGATGATCATACACCTATGGTTTGTTTATGTTCATAACTATTACAAATTCCTAACGATCGAGCACATACCTTTAGTCAACACATCAACTTCTCCTGTATCTTCACGCTCATGGACCTATGAAGGATACCACACATAAGGATATGGAAAATGGAAAAAGAAACAGCATTTGAAGGATACCCAAGGCAAAATGAAACAGGAAATGGGAAAGGCAGATATAAATTATAATAGCTCTTCCGCCGAGATTCAGATTCTAATCACAGCTCACATTTAATAACTCAAGTTTCCAGAAAGGTGGCATAGGCTAACCATGAATGCCACATACTGACTAGTAACTGTTTCATGTTCTTTTTTTTTTTAAACGGCAAAGCAATTTTATTAATACCCGAACAATGTTACAATGAGCATAGGGAATGCTCTAAACGTAATACAAATTGCAACGTCTCATCTCCAAAACAACAAGAGACCATTAATCCCAAAATTGTTTCATGTTCTTTAACTGGACAACTTACTCAACTAGCAGAAACTCAGTGTTATACTTCTATTTAGCATTGTTATAACTCATAAACATTTTGCCGAGTCTGTTCAGGAGTCACAATGCGTATAACTAGACTAGGGAGGAAACCATGACCATTCACATGTAAAATGTGTGCAATAATGTATATCTGAGGCCCAAAGTTACCTTTCCCAAAAGTTTGAGAAGGAGATTATATTTAATAACAATAGAAATGAGCAAGCAAGAATTCACCATTCCCTTTTAACCATTATCATTAACGTATTTCACCCCCATCACTGGTCCTTCATCTTAGTCATATAGAAACTATTAAGGTCCAATCAAATTCAGATCTAAACTTCTGGCAACTGTGCTACAACCAAGCAGATCAGCATGAAAGAGAGGAGTGAAAATATTAGCTAGTATACCTTGATAACTCGGTGGACGATAGGAATTTCCCGACCCTACGAAAAGAAGTCAATGTACTTTCAGAATATATTTTTAAGAATAATTAAGTACTCGCATAAGAATGCATGTGGTTGGATATAAACTAATGGTAGCTTTCGAAGACACTAGTCAAAAACAAAATTAAATTTTCTTGGGTTGCAAGACAGGAAAGCACATGAACCATGATAAAATTTTCAAAAAACCATATATAATGGCAGACCCATCATTTGGATGTTTAAGCATTAACATGTTTCTGAGGCATCTAAGTTTCACGATCCTCGACTGTTTGATCACTTTTTCCCTCCTCAAGTCTCCTAATATTTGGTACATGTTATAGCTTATCCTCAGCAAATATGTATATACATTGGTCTTGAAAACTTTAATGCTGTACAGAAAAATAGAGTTATTTTCCAGCTGCATCACATTTCTGAATACATACTCATGTGCCTAGAATTGTACTATGTTTTTCAAAGGGCAAGCACACCCATTAAATTGTACCACACCCCAAGTCAAGATTTAGCCACTAACACCGTATCTGCTATTTCTCAGAATGGGGACTAGGGAGTTTTGCTCTCAGACAATTAATTTTTAGATAAATGCTTCCCAGACACCTGCTCCAACTCAGGTACTAGTCTACCCCAAACAAAATGGAGGAAAGAGAGAGCAACTTTGATAACTGATGTCAGATATCGGAAGGACGTATAATAAACAGAAAAAATGCTAAAATTATAAATGATGCTAGGACGACATACATCGATATTAAACACTACAATTTCTCCTGCACGAATAGGATCCTTACTCATGTGCAAGAATAAGATGTCACCCTGAAAGAGAGACAATGAGCAACATCAGGAAACTATTGATGAAGCAAAAATAGAGATAAACGTACAAAACAAGATGTCTATAAATCACTAGTGATGTTCATGTGCCAAAACAAGAGAACCACATAAAAATTCAAAACCGACGAGTAGTAGGTTATTGGTTTTAAATACCAAAAGATAGCACTGGTAAGATAATATTTTTGGTTCAACCGCCACAATTATAAGCAACACTTAATTTTAAGCCATAGCTTTTTGACATAGTAAGAATCAAGTTTCTAAAATCTACGACTAAGACAATATGTAGTATAAATCGATTCTAATGATACAGGTTCAATAACCATCCCATTTTCTAGTTAGCTCAAAAGAATAATCTGTGATTAGAAAAGTGCCACATTTACGAAAAAATAGCAGATCAATCAAGAGAACAACATTAGGTAAAGATCAATCGCCAAAACCAAATTGCACAAAGCCATTGAAAGATTTACCCTTTTGAACCCAGGTTCCATGCTTCCAGAAAGCACAACAACAACAGGCGACTCACTCCCAGTTAGACAAATTAAACCTTTCCATATAATCAGTGCTGATGTCACGACCATACCTGAAAGGGTAGATAAACAACAATTTGATTGGAAACAAAAAATAATATTAGGGCACATCACAACAACAAAAACTAAAAACTAGAAAAGAAGACAGGAAAAAATATCAAAAAGTTTTTGCAAGAAGGCTTCCAGCCTTCCACATTGATTTGATCCAGAAAACATTAAGCATTACGATTTCAATATTGATGGCTAACTAAGCAGATACATTTCTCCAATTATAAAACCTCTTTCAAATATGATATGCTTTCGTTTCATCTTCAAGAAGCATAAAATGTAACCAAAGGTACACCATTGAAGTATAATTTCATAATCATTCGTTCCATGAGACGATAGATTCCATAATCATTCGTTCATGAGCAATACACACCCTAGAGTCTAGACCATATCTAATGAATCCAGAAAAAAGTGCAAATCCTATGTTATCTACATCCAAGTCAGATTAGATGACTGTCCTAATTTTACCGTTTATTTCTCATAGTGGAAAGAAAGGAAACATTCCATATCATACATTAGCTCCGATTTGAAGCCATTGTATGTCCTCTGATTACGAAAATCAACGATGTGATTGACAAGATATAGGAGCAATAAATAAACATTTGTATAATGTGGAATCCACTAAGGAGCATACGCCCATAATCTTCGGCATTAGTAGTAAGCCTTTGGTAATGATTGAGCAAGTATTATTTGTAAAATGAAAGAATGATGGATAACATTAATGAGAATTGAAGATGAAACAAATAAGAGTGAAATGAAAAGGCAAGTACGAACCAAGGGTGATAACTTGAGTGAGAGCTTGTCTGAAATTCAAGGATTTCACAGAATCGATCTGATCGCCGATCCACCCCATCTCTCTCTCTCTCTTCTTCACCGAAACGTTAGAGTCTGTAGCTAGCTAGATTTTCTCTTGTAGTAATATACTATCATCTAATCAGTATTAGTAATAAATAACATAAACATTAAAGTCATCAAGGTGGTCGTGCCGGAGTGGTTATCGGGCATGACTAGAAATCATGTGGGCTTTGCCCGCGCAGGTTCGAATCCTGCCGACCACGTTTAAATTTTTTTTGTTTTTTTTTTTTTTTCCCTTCATTTTGGAGTGCTTCTCGATCAATATGTGAATTATTCAATTTACCTTCATTTCACTTAGGCTTCATTTGGTTTGAGGGAAAATGGAGGAAAAGAAAAAAAAAATAGGGGAAAATATTATTTTCCACCATTTGGTAGTTCTCGGAAAATCCTGGAAAATTCATCAAAATCTATAAAAAAAACATCTATCTCCACAAAATAAGGAAAGTTGTTTTTCCCTCACATTTTCCGGGAAAATCTTATTTTCCCCTATTTTTTTTCTTTTCCATCATTTTCCTCAAACCAAATGAAGCCTCAATGTTTAACATTTTGCTAAATCGTGGATTTTCTTACAAGCTTGACATTTACTTCAATTGATACTCAATCGTCAATATCTCTATTTATTGAGATTTTAATCATTCAGTTTCATATTTGATCTATTCTCTCTCTTAAATTTTAAGATCAACTTACAATATTATCAATATGTTAAATATGAAGTGAAATGGGGGTATACTATGTTTTTAAATGAGGTACATTTTTCTTAATGTACAAAAGCAATACTCTCCCGTCCCGCAACTTCATACATTTTAAACGAAGTTCTCTGAATGGAGACAGTACCAAAGATTTTGAGAAAATGGAGTGGGGAGAGACTAAAATCTACTTCATTTGTCCCAAAAAAAAAAAATTTAACATACTGGTTTGCTTGTCAATTGTTGATCGGTCATAAATTCCTCCTAAGTTAAATTGGTAAAACGTTCAACAAAATTATTTATAAATGTATAAGTTTTATGAACATTTAATGTTATAATATAAAAGTAATTTATGGTTGAAGTTTGAAAATATAAAATTGTATGTTACATTTATAGTAACATAGAGAGTATAACATTATGAATTTCCGTAGTCATGCCGACGGGAAAAGAAACTCTAAAATTGGTTTTGAAAGTTCCCTTAAAAAGAAATAAATTGTTTAGAAAGTTGAGACAAAATCACTTTTTTCCTCTTCTTTCTTAAAGATATTGATGACTTGCAGTATGCGGACCAACTTAGAAAGTGATTAGCAGATGATCATATCTCCGTTAGCCATTTAACTAGTAGATTATAGTGTAACTACTCAAATTTTGTCCAGCAAATGAACAAATCCACTGAAAAGTTGCAACTTTAAAGCTAGCTAGACATAAGTGATAAGTTGGTATAGTAATGCATGGAAAAATATTCAAAATATTATTATATTCTCCGTCCCATATCAGTTGTCCAATTTACACTAATTCGCGGTCAATAAAATTGAACTTTAATCACGAATAACTATCGAACGGTAATAGTAAAATATTGAACTATATAATGAAAATTTAGACCTAAGTTTTCATTATATAGTTCAATTGAAAATTTTACTATTACCGTTTGAAAATTATTAGTAATTAAAGTTCAATTTTATTTACCGTAAATTAGTGCAAACTAGACAACTGGCATGGGACAGAGGTACGGAGTACTTATCTTGTCCATGCATCGATCATCTTTATCTCTAGAGACGCATACTTAAACGAAGAAAATTAACGACACCTAGCAATAGTAAAGAGACAGTACTATATACAAGTTAAATTACTACTCCTTTTTAACTTGGTGGAACTGGCGGGTAAGGATTTGTTATTTTCAACTGAAAACTCATTCGATTGCCCATTCATCTACCATTCGATTCGCCTTGATTCGCTTTCTCAAATTTCTTCTTAAGTTCATTAAATTCATATTATTATTATTATTATTATTATTATTATTTTATCATTTATTTACACAACCCATCTTTTGTACGAGGAAAATAAGAAAATTTATCCAATTGAGATATTTTCAACCTTTTTCTTTCTTTCTTTTTAACACGACTTTTAGTAGATCAATGAAATAAAAAGTATAGTTACGATTCGAATTACCCTTATTTTCTACCGTAAAAGTTGAGTTAAGATAAGAAACTACAGGAACCTGAGAGTACCATTCAAACTGGTTCACATACTTTGTACGTACATCTCTAACAAAAAATCGACATGTTCTTTTATTGAAAAATATTAGAACAATAAGTAAACTCGAAGATACGTTGAGTTTTTTTCAAACTTAATAAATAAAAACAAGTTATACCAAACTAAAGTCAAACCAAACTCTACAAATTACGCACAAAAAAGTATAAAACAAAGTTATGTTAGTCAAATATACTTAATTTATTTTATAATATAATTTAATTATATTCTTTTGTCGTAATTTGTGAGTAATCATACCAACGTCCGTAAAAAAGTCTCTTACGAATTTATTAATGGATGGATGTAGTATTCATTATTATTAAAAATGGGACAAATGTAATTTCTTGATTGCTTCGTTTGGCCATTTCGTTTGATTTGATTCGATTCGCCCATTCGATTCAAGAATTTCAAATTGAAAAGAACAGAGCCTAAATAGTACCATCCGCCTCCAATTCATTATGGCACGGTTCTTTTCGTCCTTCTTTTTAATAAAATAAATATTTTATTATTTGTTGTTGACGAGAAAAAAATTATAAAGAATGAAGAAAGTATAAAAGATAATAACGATAAATGTAATCGATGAAAAAAATTATCAGTGAAGCTTTTTTAATATTTTAAGAAAAAGATTAAGGCTCATTCTTTCAACCTAAAACTCACTCGATTCGATTCGATTCAAATTGCCTTGATTGACTCTCTTGATTCGACTTTCTTGATCAACTCTCTTAAGTTCATTAAATTCATATTATTATTATTATTATTATTATTATTATTATTATTATTATTATTATTATTATTATTATTTTATCATTTATTTACACAACCCATCTTTTATACGAGGAAAATAAGAAAATTTATCCAATTGAGATATTTTCAACCTTTTTCTTTCTTTCTTTTTAACACGACTTTTAGTAGATCAATGAAATAAAAAGTATAGTTACGATTCGAATTACCCTTATTTTCTACCGTAAAAGTTGAGTTAAGATAAGAAACTACAGGAACCTGAGAGTACCATTCAAACTAGTTCACATACTTTGTACGTACATCTCTAACAAAAAATCAACATGCTCTTTTATTGGAAGATATTAGAACAATAAGAAACTTCGTATACGTTGAGTTTTTTCTCAAACTTAATAAATAAAAAACAAGTTATACCAAACTAAAGTCAAACCAAACTCTACAAGTCTTTCAAATGACTCCCAAAAACTCCAAAACAAGTTAAACCAAACTAAAGTCGAACCAAAACGACATTATCACAAATATTGAGAAATGGCATTTATTCCTCCGTATTAGTTTCCATGTTATCTTCCTCGGACGCTATATTACACTAACAATCGATTTTTCTAAGGAGAATTTTTTTCTCGAACTTAAATCGTAAATTACTTGCAAATTACGCACAAAAAAGTATAAAACAAAGTTATGTTAGTCAAATATACTTAATTTATTTTTATAATATAATTTTATTATATTCTTTTCTCGTGTAATTTGCGAGTAATTACAGTCAACGTCCAGAAAAAGTCTCCTTACGAATTTATTAATGGACCGGATGTAGTATTCATTATTATTAAAAAATGGGACAAATGTAATTTCTTGATTCGTTTTGATTTCAATTGCTTCAGTTTCAACTCGCTTCGATTCGATTAGCTTCCATTCGATTCAAGAATTTCAAATTTGAAAAGAACAGAGCCTAAATAAGTGGGACATTCCAAAAGGAATCGATACATTTATTAGCATGAGTATGACGGGAGAGTACTAATTACTCACTCCGTTACAATTAAAACTTTCTATGTTAAAATTTTTGATCAACTATCTTCAAATTTGATCACAAATTATTCTTATATCATAATGATAAATAATTTAATAAAATTATAGTATAATAAACTTTTTTAAAGTATACTATTGATATGTAATTTTATTAAATTATTTAATATAAACAGTAATTTTTGGTTAAAATCAAAATAATTAATGAAAAAAGTTTAAAATGTAAAGTTTCGATTGGAAGTGGAGGGAGTAATAATTAAATAATTAACGATGAGGTTTTGTCGATGATGCTTTTGTTGCTGAGCATATACTTTGCATGTTTCACTAGTGGATTCATGACATCTGCAAATCCCACTAACATTTGACAATTTAGACATTATGGGCTGCAGATAATTTTTGATGAATTTTAATTAAAGTATAATTGGTATATAGTAACTAAATTATATTTGAGTTGTGAAAATTTGTGTTTATATAGAATTAAAATTTTATCACAAAGTCTCAGAAGAGACGGTCTCTAGATAACATATCTAGAGACTGGACCTATTTGCAATTTACCAACCAAGCAACTAAACATCACATTTTAGTGGATCCGGGTCAAGCAACTGAACCGGATCCGGGGCCAACTAATTTGGGTCAACCGGATATGGATCCGGGTCAACTGTCCGACCGTAATCTAAATCTGGGTCGATCCTTATCTGGTTGAACATGGATGATTTTCTTGGGAACATAGGTGATATCATTAAGAACATGGTATGTTTTTTTTCTAGGAACAGATGCTTTAACAACGTTGATATTATCGATGGGAACATAGACAATATTGCTGGGAACATAGAAGGTATTGTTGAAAACATTTTTAACATGTAAATTGTAATGCATAAAAACACCAAATGTAGAAATATTTTAATTATCAATACACTTGAAATATATACAAGTTTGAAAATATACAACAAACTAGTCTTAGTCAATATATACATTTGGAGTTTTGCTTGTGCTAATAGTATATCTTTTTGGAGCAAATCTTGATATTCCATTCCGACTTCAAAAGCCCATCATAAAATTATTTTTGAACATTAATTCCCCTCCAAGCAATACCTTTGCTGCATTTTCATTCGAACTTTTTATACAGATTATGTCGTCCCATCCTTTTGCTGTTTCTGATAAGAACACGGATGATTTTAGTAGGAACATAGACCATAATATCAAGAGTATATTTTTCAAGAGAATTTGTCATGTAATAGTAACATGGATGATATTAGTATAAACAGGAGTGGTTTTAGTAGGAACATAATTTTCAACATATAAACTGAAATTGTGATTTATTAAGAATATAGATGATTTTAGTAGGAACATAGTTTTCAGTATATAACTGAAATTGTGATTTAACAGTAACAAGGATGATTTTAGTAGGAGCATGGGTGATTTTATAAACAATGTGACTTTAATAGGAACATATATACTGCAAATAAGTTTCTCATGGTGAGAGAGCAACTACTACATGGAATGATGGGGCACATTGCAGTGAATATGGAGCATATGACAAAGAACATGTAATATATTGTACATAAAATTTTTATGTCGATAGAGAAACTATTACATGGCAAGCATGGGGCTCATTGCAGAAAATATGGAGCAACTGATAGAAAACATGAAATATAGTGTACATAAGATTTTTCATGTTGACAGAGCAACTACTACATTGTAATCATGGGTCAAACTGCAGAAATTATGGATCAAATAGCAAACAACATGGAATGCCATGCAAAAACATTCCTCATGTGGCTAAGCAACAACTACATTGTAATCATCGATCATACTACATAAATCATGGATCAAATAGCAGAGAACATGGAATTTCATGCAAACAAATTCCTTTTGATTACAGAGCAACCACTACACTGGAATCATGGCTCAAACTGCAGAAAACATGGATCTGATAGCAGAGAACATGAATTGCATTGCAAATAAGATTTTCATATGGACATAGCAACTATTTCATAGCAAATAGAATGGATATTACACAGAACATAAGTATAATGGTAGAGAACATGGATTACACTGCAAAAAATATTTTTTCACGATAGAGCAACTATTTCATAGCAGCATAGTGGATATAGAACATAGGATATATTGTTGAGAAGATAGTACATATACGTAAGAACATAGGAAATACAATAAAAAACAGAATACAAAATAATATTGCCAAAAAACATAGCACAAAACGACTGCCATGTCTTGAATGAGAACATATGACATATTCGATAGAACATAGGTAATATTGTTGAGAACGTAGCACATATACTAAAGAACATAGAAACATTTTTGTACCTTGTTTTTTCATATCTGAGTTCATATTTGAGGTTAGATTTTGCATAAAAACATCGTTCGATCCTTATGCAAGCATGATTACACCTTCGTAAATGCATAAACAACAACATCAACAATGAACTACAATCAAAACAAAAAATATAGATGAATAATTCTAGATCTACAATTTTAGAGTTTGATTTTTTAGATCTATGTGGATTTGAAGCTAATTTATCAAGAGAAACATGAATCAACTATGTAGCAGGCTGTAATCGATCATAATATCAACTATATATCTAGCTTGTGATCTCGATCAAATCGGTTGAAAATTCAGAAAAAAAAACACAAAAAGTTCGTTCAAAATATCTCTAACATTTTTTTGCAGGTTTATGAAGATGTAGCAGCAAAGTTCCAGGATCTATTGACTATCATCGTTTTGGATCGATTTCCATGGTTGAATCGATCGAGTTCGAATTTCCATTTTTTGCTAGAGAGAGAGAGGAGGGGGGGGGGGGCATTTTTGTCGAATAATGATCGAGTTGTGTGTTTCTATACGGGTTATAAGGTATATATATCGACCCGGATCCGAACTAGTGTCTGGCCCTTGGGCTTGGGCGTTTTTGGTAATAAATTTTTAATTGGGACTAATATGTAATATTAGAAAGTATGTCTCTATGTCTTTATCTATAGTATGTATCCAAGGAGACTTACTCAAATTTTATAGGATTTTGTAAGTGTTGTGAGTTTTAATTGAACAGTGACTCAATTAAAAAAGATAATTATTACCCCCAACTAAAATGGTAACGCCAAATACGAAAATATGCTCGACTCAAATAAAATGGACTGTTAATAGTGCGTCAAACAGCCCATTAGTATCATCTTTTGGCATAGAGTCCTTAGCAAAAACATTGGAAATTTATACTAAAAACATCGGTTTCGTAAACATAGACATACACAAAAACGATACTATAAAACGTTCACTCATAAAATCTAAACCTATACAAGTTTTAATTACTAAACTAATATGTCAAAAGGGTTCCCTTTTACATCCTTTTCAAATAAGAGTACTAGTAGTCTGCTCATACACTATACACATGTGAATTGCTTATCAAAATCTTTACAAGTGATCTTACATACAGTTTAATTAAGAATGTGTTTAGTAAAACTAACTGGCAAAGGTGAATGTCAACTAAAGTCCAATAAGGAGACTGACTGATAATGTAAAGTAATTTATTTGAATCAATCTGTTTTACAAATTGAGTTATAAATTAGATGATACTACATTCGTTAATCTCAGGTGAACCACATTTAGTCAATTAATTAAGTGAAAATAGCAATTTTCAGGTAGTCAGGAACTTTTA
Source organism: Plantago major (assembly GCA_026545765.1). Classification (NCBI taxonomy): domain Eukaryota; kingdom Viridiplantae; phylum Streptophyta; class Magnoliopsida; order Lamiales; family Plantaginaceae; genus Plantago; species Plantago major. Next base: position 80,570,154 of record CM048842.1, read on the forward strand.
AAATGAAACCTCCAATAATCTAGTAGCTAGGCAAATAATAATAGGGGAACCCTTATAATATAGTGTCAAGTACCAATCATGTGACGGGTTTCCATATATGCATGTATATTGTATCATAAAACACTAGCAAAACCATTAATTAATGATGGAGAGAACACAAGGCAAACATCGACATATGCCATTGGAGAATAATTTTATTTCTTTCTTTCAAGAAATCAATGATTGCAAATCCACAATTATGTAGAGCATCCTAAAACAGTTACTTGGAGAATTATTGCAATCTCCAAAGACTAGAAATAAAATAAAAAGAGATTGATCGAGTTGCATATATTTAGTTGGGGGTGGCAAGTGATAAGGTTTTATTGTGTTAATGGAAGACAATAAAGAGTGGACAAGAGAAATTATGAGATTGTGATTTGTATCACCACCTTTTAGTAGTATACAGATGATCATCAAGATGAATTCCCCCAACATATGGAGCTGCTCATAATATGTACCTGCAAGAATCTGGATGATCAGCAGCTTTTGCTCAAGTCAAACTCATCAAATGTAGCATTATTGAAAAATAAGTGAGAAGTGGAATGAAATAGCTAGCAATGTAGTAATATTTAAGATAATTTAATCTAATCTAAAAGTTTTAACTCATTATAAAAATGTATAGTATCCACTTATATTAATTTATCTAATACACTTCTTACTTCTACTAAAACATGAGAACACGCTATGCATGTTATTATGGTGACTGTTTACAAATAATGGAATAAGTATACGAAAGTAAGTAATATCGTTGTATCTGATAATAAATTGCATTTTTCGAGTTGAATTAAAGTTTAAATTAGTGCGGATTGATCTTTTTAATTTAATTGGAAAAGATGGAGAAAAACGATTGGTTATCATTGTTTTTTTTATAATGAATTAATTTTGTTGAGGTTGAATTACGCCTCTGAATTTAACTAGAGATCACAAAATTGGATTCCTTTTAATGATGAATTGATTTTGTTGGGGGTGGAATTAGAGCTTGTAATTTAATTGGAAAATACACATTGGGTTTTTGTAATTAAAGTCCAATTTACATATATTTTTTAATATATATTACAGATATGTTCAATTTGACTTAAATTAAGTACTCAATTGCACAACTATGATAGTTGTCCGTTTATATATATTGTAATGCTAATCTCAACTCTATGGGGAAGCCCCAACGAATAGACAATTTAACACGAGTGAAGATGTCAACGGTGAAATTTGAACATTAGGTTTGTCGATGGTTCTAATTCGTAAAAGAATTACATCTTATCTACAACTTTAAATTTTTATATGAGATGAAATTTTTTGATTGTATCAGAGAGCAGGTTCAAGATGATGGATATTTGAGCCGATGGTCATGCCGGTCTATTCGTGCGGGGCGTGTTGAAAGCCCATTGCTTAATCAAGGATAATAAACTCTACGGGTAAGTTGATTAACATTCTCTAATATCGTAGGATAACGGTAAAATTTTAATAATAATATTGGTAAAGGCGTAAAGTAGAATAATCCAATGGGCAATATTCTCCACAATTCTCAAAGACACTTTTGATACAGTCGGGGGATATATTTGGGATTTGGGTGTTATTAGTAGTTGGATGCCGTAATTAAATACAACATCGATCGTTTATATGGCCCGAGATTATTGATTAATCATCATTGTGTTGCTCAAATCCAGATAATACACGTGAAGCCAAAATGTCATTGTTTAATTGCAATACCACATTCTTAATTACACAAAGCACTTCGGCTATAACGACCAACATAAGACCTGGTCCGTAAAAGCAATTAAATTAAGCAACGACTAACATAGTACGCAATTTCCATTTAATAAAGAAACAAAACTAAACATGTTTAATCATCTGCGCTCATTTTCTAAGCCGTTCTGGAAGTGCGTGCTTATACATAACATCTCATCCTCATGTGCGTTTTGCAGTATATTTGTGATTGTTTAACTTTTTTCCAATAACATAACTTAAGGTTTCTAGTTATTTGTATACAAGCATTTACGTTAACACACTGTGTTAAGGGTTTTTATATAAACAAATGGATCTGTAATTTTTTAAAACATTTAGAAATAATAAATAAAAGGGAAAAACTTATGCCAATGCGATTCGAACTCTGCACCTTCTACTTAAACAAAGACATATGTATGTACCAGATTCAAATTGAATAAGTAAGATCAACGGATGAGATTTAAATTAAATTATAAATTTAATAAAATTTTGTGAATTATTATACTATTTTGAATAAATAGTAGACATGTTAAACTAGCTTGTATCAACTAGGGTCTTCTTAAAGGAAAAATAGAAGACTTATATATATTGAACTCTTAACGATGAAATAATAAAATATTATTGAACCTGATCTCTGGAAGTTTTGCTATACTATATAAGCAAGAGCATGACCATTGTTTAGTCTAATAAATCTAGAGCAATAGTGAAACCATATCCATCATCCTCTCTCTTATAGTAAATTGAGTTTTAGCTAGATTTTATCAGTACAGTTGAATTGGATGTTTGACACCGATAATCTAGAGTTGCCTAGGTCAACAGTATTAGAATATGTGAAACTATACAATCATCTAAGCCATTTGCAATTTTATCATGTAAGTTTGAGTCTAATCTTTGTAAATCTACTTTATTTAATATAGTTTTTGTAAATCTACTTTATTTGTATTCTTATACATGTGCTAGAAAAATCATCTATGTGTCTAAAGTTTTTATTCTATCGCAGTTCTCTGATTATTTGTGTATTCGTGTTTCAATGGTGCATCAACTGTTGTATCAACATCGATACTAAGACTACCCGCATTGGGTGACGGCTTCCGCGACGCCACGTAACGATCCGCGACGAGATTTTTGCTGCGTTGACAATATCGTGTCATTATGAAATTCAAAAAAAAATTTATTTTTTTTAATTTTTTTAAAACATATTTATCATATTATAAGAGTGTTTAAAATTTGAAATTAATAAAATTGCTTTTGTAGAAGTCGTTTTACAATTTTAAGTTTAATTAAGAGAGAAAAATGAGTTCGATATGGGATGATCCAAACATAGGCAAGGGTGGTCTCTATTTGTAGATCTCGAAAAGTCAAAACCGTTGGTGATTTTTATTTATTTTTTGTATTTTTATTTTTCGAGTTATTCGCGTTTGAAATTGGACATAAAATTGGCTGCTGCCCCCTTCTTCCCCGTCACCCACTGCTGGCGTGTCAGGCATCACTGACGGCCTGCATTGCAGGCTGTCTAACAGTACTACAACAGTCCACTATTATTTTCAATTTTTTTGTTTTTTTTAGTTAAAAGTATGGGAATTCCCATTTTTCTTGTTTTTGAAGTTATAATATGATGGAACCCTTCTCCAATCCATCACGTTCCAGTCTTTATGAGCAGTAGTGCGGATCCAAAAGCACACAACGTACCCATAATCGTAGTATTAGGAAGATATACTCATGACATAGATTAGGAGAACATACATCTAATCTAGCCTACGAGAAATCTTAATTAGGAGGTTCTGGTATTTATATCATAATTAAACACTAGTTGCACCACTCAAACTTTTGGATTAATAAATTTGAATTATGTAGAAATGTATTTATCGTTGAATAAGAGTGTTATGTTATAAGAACCCTAATCCATGTTATTAATTTTCGAATCCCTCAATCATTTGTGCTAACTAGACGTTGTATGTAACACAATTAAGGAATATTTAGTTGGTTTATTCGTTCAAAGTTACGGGTAAAGATTCATGTGGGAACATAATATGAATGTGAAGTTGTGAACTGTGTACCACATGTTTGCTTTTTCTTTATTTTTCCATTTGAACTATTTGGTTTGACCGATGGAATGAGTAATTTCGCAGTGAAAAGAATATAATGACAATGACACCATAAGCCAAATCAATTGGTTCCGCAAATGCAGTTGTATAAATCAATTACTATTTGATTGGACACGCATATTAACGAGAGCCAGTATTAATTAATTTATATATATATGAGCAATACAAGAAAATTAAGACAAATAACTCCATATATCGTTGGAAAACTATAAAAACATTCGCCTTTTTAGGACAAGCTGGAGAAACATATGACGACGTGGGTGGATATATTGACATGGAGAATGTTCAAATAATGCTAGCTATTATTGAAAAAGACGAGAATGATATGATTATTTTGGATGCCGGTGACTCTTGTGTGCACTGCAATCACTCAGTCAAATTAAAATAGCCTCCCAACAACTTTAAACCACACATATTATACAGAAGTTGAGTTTAAATTAAATTTGGATGTAGAATTAAATTGAACATGCATGTTATCATTTTATCATCTCGTCTGATGTTTTTCACTTTTTGCGATAGTTTTTTCTGATTATTTATCTTAAATCAATCGTAAAATGTTCAATTTTTTATATAATGAAACTTTAGGACTAAATTTTCATTATATAATTTAATTGAACATTTTACATTTGCTTAAGATTAATTCATAAAAATAATCGTAAAAGTCAAAAGTTTTAAACATCTATGAAATATTACGCAAATGAACATATTGTAAAAGTGAACTATTATCACAATTCAATGACACTATAAACTGTCTAACTATATTCCAATGGTTTTCTACCTGCAAATTAAATTAATATTATAGATCCGAAAGTTAGGGATATAATTAATTTTATAAATTTACAATACCAAGTGAGAAAAAAATAGGAAAGAGTAAACGTTAGGAAAATTTTGGGTATAAATAAATTTATTAAATATAGAGGAGTCAAATGAGCTAGGGAAAAAAAAAGAGAGAGATAAAAGATATACGTGATGATGAGTAGGTGGTAAAATCAAATGGTGGAAATCCACATGGTTTATACTCCCTCCATTTCAGAAAAATTGTTACATTTTACTATTCTGCGGTCAACTGTCTCCGCGTTTGACCACAATTTTATTAAATTTTCATTATATAATTTTAATAATTTATTTATTAATATCGTTTATGAGTAATTTGTGGTCAAACTCGAAGATATTTGACCGATCAAAGTTAAAATGTAACATTTTTTCTGAAATGAATAGAGTACTTTATACCACTGGCCAAAAGCCCAAAATCAATGGAGTATAAATTATTGGTCATATATAACTTAATTGGTGTTATATCATGTACCGTGAGTAAATCTGCTAACCCCGGTTCACTAGTTGTCTGTCATTTTGGGGTGCGGCCACCACCATGTGCACCCTTGGCTCCGCCCATACTTCACATTTTTTCTTAAGATGGAGCTTGAAATATAACGTACACATACTAATTAAGACTACATATATACAACTTGTGGAAATGGAAACATATAGCTCGTTATCTAAATAAAGAATCTAATAAATCAAACTACTCAAATGTAGTGGTCATGCTAATATAATTTGTTGGTTTTGGATCAATTCAATTCATTTCGGCATGCATCTAAAAAAAACTAAAAAAGTAGTTTAACCATATATATATATGTCTCCAACTTAAATGTATATTTATTTCGTTGTTGTAACTTTCAATTTGTATTTCAGTAGTTAAATATAGAGATGAAAATTTTAATTGTTAAATATTATTATAAGTATATTAGTTAATGCAGAAAGATGTTCGTTGTACAACTTTACTAATATATATAAATAAAACATATGACATTTGATTCTAGAGGAAAGTAAAAGTTACGCGATATATGGATGGTAAGCAAGGGGAATGATCCCACCAGCACCATACATGCGGTGGCTTTCGGCAAACTCTTGTTTGGCATATGATCACCAACGAAATCCTATGTGGGGATGCCCAATTTTGGTATATCTTATGAAAAATTACATCAATATAAGCATATATATTATATCATTATTGCTAGTTATATATTAATCAAGTATGGTTGATATATATCGATCATCCATTCGATCGATCCTCTGTCATTTTCATTTCATTTGAAGGTTCGTTGAAACAAATTTATTTCCACAATCATTTAGCTGCTACAGTACATCTCTCTTTATTCATGTGATTCTCCCATATCCACCCCACTACCTCTATTTACATGGAGTTCATACTTTTGGTCTTACAGCTATATATAAATAAATTAATAAAAATGGAGGATAATATATATAATATTAAATTATATCTCGCTTGCTTTAATAATTTATAGTGTGTACATTCAATTTTAGTTGAGATGTGATTCAGCTTTTTTGTTGATCACATTAACACGTAACTGCAAATAAAATCTTTGTGGTTTTAAGTATTTTTATATTACTATATCACTATTAATTAACGTAGGAGTAGATTTAATTTGGATCAATTGTAGACCACCGTTGAGCATCCGTGGCATATATATATATATATATAATCTGCTAGTGGAATATCGGAGCATTAAAAGTTGTCATGGGAAGTGATATTTATCCACACTCAGATCGTCGGTATGGAGATGTGTGTAGACCATTTAACAAATTAATTTGGAGTACGAGCTAGGTGGAAGGGCTACGTACGCCTTAATTTGGGAAGGACGACGACAAAAGTCATCCCCATATCTCGACCTTCTGCTCTAACAAGATGTTGATGACAATTCATTTGTGTATAATATAATAGCACTGCTTTCTAATAGTAGTTGATTTTCTAATTTCTAGTGCAACAAACAAAAAAAATTTTGAAAAAAGAGTTCTTGATACACTATTGGTCACGTTATGTTGTATAGAAGTAGCATTAACTAAGAAATGTTAATTAAAGATCATTTTTTCCCCATCACACAACATCTAATATATATACGTACTATTGACAACAATCATACACTCCTAAATAGCAATGGCATGCCTCCATTCGGAGTTAATAATATTTTAATGAAAATCACCACTTTCAACTTCGTCTGGATCGAGCCATATATATATATATATATATATATATATATATATATATATATATATATATCTATATATATATATATATATATATAGTGATACTAGATCTCGTCGTTAATCTTATCTTAAAAAAAATATGGATAGATATTTTTTTTTTCATTAGTAGGAGACAAACCTTATGCTAAAGATGGTTTCAGTCACAGTTGTCTCTTGCCCATGGATTCAAAGATAGCTCGAAGGTTGCCCTATTCGGGAATCTCCGGATCTATGCTTATTTTCAACTCCCAAGCATTTCGTCGATTACTACGCCTTCGCCTCTGGGTGCCTAGGTATCCACCGCATAAGCCTTTCCTCGTTTGAACCTCGCCTTATCGCCCTTACCTTAACTTAATAAGGCTATGCCATCCTAAGGTGCTAAATGGATGGATTTTATCAACGTCCATGAATGAGAAATAATAGATCGAACCTTGAATCGGAAAAATTAGGTGGTATCATATAGCTTTGTATTGGCTAAGTTCATGAGTTGGAGATAAGCGACTCGAATCACGACATCCGCCATAGGTAAACCACCGCCTCTCATGCCCCGACCGATTCTACCATAGGGGCCAACGATAGACAATAACTCCCCGAACACTTTACAACTTTCATCGATCTGTTGCTCCAAAGAGCAACTCTTCTCAAAATCTCACGCAAAAGGTGCTGAGTTGGAATCCCATTCTAACTAAGGATTCTTGTGGTTCCGGAGGTTCCAGCTACAGGAGAACCAGGAACGGATAGCTTTTTAAATATCTTCTCACCACTCGACCACTCGTTGGTTCCCTAGCTATACATGTAAGTAGTGCATCTGTGCATGCATGCCTATTTTAGCACACTTAATTTTTTTTTTCATTTTTCAATAAATCAAATCTCTAAATGTTTCCGTTGTTAGTTGATACTCAACCTAGCTATAAGACTGCCCACTGTGGAGCGGCTGCTCCCGACTGTGAGCAGTCGTGAGGGAGCATGAAGCAAGTACAACCGAAACATAGTTACCTAGTTGTACGTCCCTAAAATTCACACTATCAGCGTGAAGCAAGTACATCAAAACAAGACCATTAAAAGGACAAGCATGCATCAATCTTTTTACTTGAAAATTAACTTGACACACGCATAGTTTTTACTTGAAAATACATTGCATGGTGTTTTTCTTAAACATAAAATGTGGGTCTTTGTAAACAGTACTTCGTGTGAATTATTGATCGCGTGTAAAATTAATAATGATACAAAAATAGTATTTGAAGGCAATACATCATTAACTGAATCACGAGTATTTTTTATCTGAAAAAACTGGCCTTTTTAAGTTCGATGATGGGTTTTTTGGTGAAAGCCTCTAGATCTCCACATCATATTGAGCACTTTTTTTGGTGAAGGCAGATATTAAACTTCAGCACATTTTGTGTAAATGTGTTTTAGTATCGATCGCGAACATAGTTCGATGCATTTTTCTTGGGAAATTTAAATGAGACCTGGCAAAGGTAATTGAGAGGATCCAAAACTATCATTACGTACGTACCAGAGGATGTGAGTTCGAACCATATATTTTCTTAATTTCTTCTAAATTGAAACCATTATATATAGAACTAGATCTCATAATTAACTTTAATAAAATTGTTTATTATTGCTAAATTCGTATTAATTATATATAATGTATAATGTTGACAATAAGAAGGAAAAAAAGAAAGAAAGAGGGGACTATATATTGTCGCAGATGAATTTTTGGTTGGTGGAAATATGATGTCCATGATAAACATAATGTGATTAGAGAATTGTAAATTGCTGGAATTACAAGGTTTAAGTATCGTCAAATTAGCACTCAAAAGATATATTCTCATATTCTGTCACATGCTATGTCTTGACGTATTTCAAACTACAAAACAGTTTGGATCATTAGTTCATTACTCATCCTTAAAATACCTCTAGTACACCTTTTTCAAAATTTGACAAGTGTCAACTTATTTAATTCTCTTTTTATTTTCTTATTTTTTCAATATTTTAACTTTAACAATAGTTAAAGTCTAGCCATTTTTTAAAATTAATGTATCTGAAAATTTTGGAAGAAACATCCCCATCACAATATTTCAGTTTCAAATTAAATCTTCAAAATTAAAATCTGTCAACCTAGAATTTTATTTTGAGGATGAAAGCCCCAATTGCTCCAAAAAGTTGTATCCTTTTATGTTAAATATGAAGAAAATTTTTTAATGGCATCAACATCAAGCGGATATCAGAAGTCAACTTATCTTACTCATTCAATTTCAATTTGGTGCATACATGCTTAACTTTTTAATTGAAAATGTAAGATTTGAGTGAAGTTAGATATAATTTTCTCCCTTTTATTTATCATTTTTTTGCAATTATGTAAATTATTTTATTATACGAAATACGTGTTAAACTGAAATTTTATGACGTGATCTGATGTTTCTTCCAAAAATTTTAGATAAATTAATTTAGAAATATGGTTAGACTCTAACTATGTAACTATGGTTAAAGATAAAATGTTAAAAAAATAAAATAAAATTAGATAAATTAACACTTGTTAAATTTTAGAGAAAGTGGACTAGTGGAACCGTAGGATTAAAGAAAACGCTTATACCTGAGGAAAGGGGCCTGTAGTTGAGCCCTTTCTATATTTACATCTAAGATGTGTGCGCACTTCAGGAGATAAAGATTAACAATTAAATTTCTGATGACGTGATTCTTACATATTAAAATTAGAGAAAATACACGCATACGTGTAAGGTTGCGGATGAAGGAATTTTCCCGTATGTGGTCAAACAATAAAAAAGTGATGCAAAGCTTTTCTAAGCTGTTGGTCCTTGTATATTGATGGGCGCACAACTTTGTTATACGGAAATGAATTGCTCTCCACCATAGCTTTTGTTTTGACATAAGTGAATATATATTCATTGTAATATTCATAATGTGATCTGGTGGTAAGGAGTTGAAACTGTATGCAGAAGGTGCAGAGTTCGAATATATATATGTGTGTGTGTGGGGTGAATTTATTATCGATAATGAATTAATTTGAGAAAGAGAAGAAATATATATAGCAAAGATCGAATTCACTATGTACTAAAACTAGCAGTAGTGTAACAAATTAAGACCTATCAATTTATTAAGACCTATCACCTATCAATTTGAATGATTGATACTTTGATGGATAGATATATACTAATTACTCCGTCCCGGAAATAGCTTTCCATTTTATCATTTTGAGTGTCTCAAACAGAATTTCTTACTTTTTTTTTAATCAATCATCCAACTATAACATTAAATATACTCAAAAGTAAACATACTCACATTATTTAATCCAACTTTTAACTTTAAAAATCAATTTGTGGGGCCCACTAGTACTATTTTATCCAAAAGTATTAGTATATACCTTATTTTCTCCATCAAAAAAGTAAACGGGAAGCTATTCCAGGAATGAAGTAAGTACTATATGATTTACATTGAAAATTATATATTAATTAATTGTGATGTTTATGTCTTAATAAAAATATACTCCTATATAATAATAATAATATATGCAATGAGAAGGCAATTGAATAGCTAGAACACTAACATGAGATGTCATGGTCGATCCAATGTAAAGCTAGCAATCGAGATTAGTTACGTGGTAGCTAAACTTAGTCGACTTAGACCTACCAGCAAATTCTCAATTGAACACGCACCATTCGATCGATTATCAAATCAAATACCTACCTCTTGTCACAATTTCACGACTCCACACACTAATACTACTTTTATTGATATTGATATAAATAATAAATGGTGTAACAAAAGTCAAAACGCATTGATATTGTAGGTAATTAACTAAGTTTATATACAACTACCATAGTTTGAATCGAAATTAAATGAATTGAAAACACTATCATATCGATATTACAAGGTGTATTTTTATTTTCGAGAATTCATTCATAATAGTTTAAATGAAAGAATTTTTTCTCAAGAATCAAAGACGTATAACGGGAAAGAATGTATTGGTTCAATGGATCGACATATTACCCGAAAAACAGTTACGTAATTGCACCGGCCAGGATGTCAAGTAATTAGTGACCAATTGGTTACTTTATATCTAAATTAGCAACTTGGTTTTATCTACATATATTGGTCTCGCCCTCGGCCTGGCCTTTCAAAAGTAATATAGTAGGATAGGAGTATAGGACCAAGGGCGGGCCCCTGGGCTTGGCTTGGGTGGGCTGAAAAATAAAAAAAAATTAAAAAAAAATTAGAAATGTCATCTGCAAGGGTCAAACCCTGGGCTTGTAGGAAAATTTCAATAGCTGTATCCACTCAGCCAATACAATCTACTGCAAATTAAGCTATAACTTCCCTAAATCTCGAATTATTACACATATTAACGCATAAAAATCCAATTCAATTCTTTATATATCTTTTAAATTTGAGGTATCATAATGTTTAATGTTTATAATATTGGTTGAATTTTGAAGATGTCAGTAAACATAATAATAATATGTTTGTTTATCATCCATTTGTTTTCGTTAACGAAATTGTCTTTAGTGTATACCAAACCGATGGTTTAAGTACCAATCGACTTTTACTTTATTTTTTGTTTTGTTTTCTAATGTATTTAATTCAATTGCATATTCTTCACTAATAATGAAAGTAGTACTGTAGTTATTTTTGTTTTGTTTTCTTTTTTCTTATCAATTTTTTTTATATTTATTTTCTACATAGTTTTTAGAAACGTATGGTATTTATATTTGAATGGCGGAAATCTATAATAGTAATAAAAAATAGGGTAAAGAAAAAAGAAAAAAATGACGCGGAAAGGATAACATGGCAGCCTACCCAAAAAAAAAATTTTGGATCCGCCATTGTATAGGACACTATTTACGTTGAAATTATTTATATTATTATCGGCTGAGATTAATTCTTTTGATGGTCATTGTCTGATTTATCCAAAAGTTGATCGACATCATATAACGATAAAGCGGGTAAACGGATTGAGCCGAGAAGTGAAGTCACTTTTGAGACCTCAAATCCTTTAATTTCACCTGCTCATCATTAATTTCTTCAATCCTGTACTTTAGATTCTTAAACAGTGATACTACAATATAATTTTTTATTGATCAGGTTCAGGTCAACAAAATTGTATTATCAATCAACAGAAATTAATGGTCTCAAATAGAATGGACCATTTTATCCGTCTAGTAAAGTTGACATCATCATCATGTGAGTGACACCCTTGAGCTTCACTCTCCAGTCCATTTCTTTCCCCATTGTGCGATTCTGTTCAATTCAATACTCCGTGCAACATTAACATTCTTCCCTAGGCCCTAGCTTGACCACAAGTAACTAAGCTGTATAATCTAAGCAGATTTTATTATAGTAAGGTTGTTGAAACTATTGCGGAAGCCATAATCAATGACAGTTGAAGAAAAACAAATGAAGAATGAAGAACAATACAGAGAAAACTGTAGAGAAGAGTGAAGAGCAAATAGAAGCTTACTGTGTATTTTGAAATTGAATGGAATGAATGAATACAGATTACATTACTAGCTGTTGTATTTATAGAGTCTAAGTGTGTACAAAATCTAATATGCGCTTGCTAACTTGCGCCTAACTACCTAACAGAAAGACTAACAAATTAACAAACTAACTACTCATTTTGGCGGGAGCTAACAAATTCTATCTGCAGACTAACTAACTCCAAACTGCTGTAGCTCGAATTTCAAGGCTTCAACACATAACAAATGATTCTGATCTTCTGGATCCTTCCTTGTGTCATCCAAGCCATATTCTTCTTTCTCCTGTTCTGTATAAGCATTCTGAGACCTCCCCTTAAGAGGAGCATACAAATCTGTAATGCTCATCTTAGATAACAATTGAACCATATCAGCTTGTGGCAAAACTTTAGTGAATATATCAGCCAACTGGTCTCTAGTAGAAACATGTGAGACTTGAACTAAACATGTCAAAACTTTCTCTCTGACAAAATGACAGTCTATCTCCAAATGCTTTGTCCTTTCATGGAAAATGGGATTTTTTGTCAAGTGTATAACTGACTGATTATCACAGTAAAGATTAATAGGTGTTTTGATATCAATTTTAAATTCTCTGAGTATAGACAGAAGCCAAACAATCTCACAAGTAGCAAAAGATAATGCTCTATATTCAGCCTCTGAGGAAGATCTACTCACAGTAGTCTGTTTTTTACTTTTCCAACTTATTAATGATCATCCTAGAAACATGCAGTATCCTGAGACAGATCTCCTGGTATCTGAACAAGCTCCCCAGTCAGAGTCACTATAAGTTATTAGCTCAAGTTTATTGATTGTAGGAAAAAATATTCCTTGTCTTGGTGCATTTTTAAGATATTTGAGAATTTTATATACATAATTCAAATGAATTTTTGATGGTTTTTCCATGTATTGACTCAGTACACTAACAACATATGCAATGTCTGGCCTGGTAATGTTATGATAAATGAGTTTACCAATTAACTTTCTGTAAATCAATGGTTCTTTGAGAATATCCTCATTTGTGCTTGTATGTTTGATATTTGATTCCATAGGGCTCACTACTGGTTTACAGTTAGTTAAACCAGCTTCTTCTAACATTTCAAGCACATACTTCCTTTGACACACATGAATCCCTTGCCCAGTCCTGTTTATTTCAAGACCTAAGAAGTACTTCACTTCTCCAAGATCTATGATTTTAAACTGTTTTTGCAACAATTTTTTAACTTCTTTTATTTGATCAAAACTTGAACCTGTGATGAGAATATCATCAACATACACTAATATTGCTATAAATCCTTGAGAACCAGACCTTGTAAACAAAGAATAATTTGCTTTTGACTGAATAAAATGTAGTGATTGTAGAACACTGGTAAATTTATGATTCCACTGCCTGGATGCTTGTTTCAATCCATATAAAGATTTGTGAAGTTTAAAAACAAGCTTCTTGTTCAGAGTGTCACCTGTAACTTTATTATCATTGCCCCCTTGAAACAAGTAATCAGGTGGAATGTCCATAAAAATATCCTCTTCTAACTCTCCATTAAGAAAGGCATTTTTAACATCCATTTGTTCACATTGCCATTTTTGTGCAGAAACAATAGCTAGAAGAGTCCTGACTGTAGTAATCTTGGCAACTGGACTAAAAGTTTCAAAATAGTCATAACCAAATCTCTGAGAATAACCTTTAGCCACTAATCTGGCTTTATACTTGTCTACAGAACCATCAGGCTTGAGTTCGAGTTTAAACACATATTTACATCCTATAGGCTTATGACCACGAGGTAATGGAACAACTGACCATGTCTTATTATCTTCTAATGCTTGAAGTTTAGCTTGAATAGCATCTGACCATTGTGGATGAGTAATTGCTTCAGAATAAGTACTAGGCTCAGTATGCATCATGAGATTAAGAGCAAATGATCTGTGATCATCTGTGAGATGATTATAATGAACAAAATGAGAAATATGATGAGCTCTATGAGACTGAGGAATGTCTTTGTTGTGATGAACTATGTAATAGTAATCTCTCATCTTTATTGGAGTAGTGACCTTCCTAGTAGATCTTCTTAACTCAGGCACTATGATGCTCAGAAGAAGAACTGTCAGGTGAAAGATGCTCACTAGCTGTCATGGATTGATTAGGTGACATGGATGGATTTAGATTAGCAGGTAAATCAGGTGAATGAATATCTGCTGGTAAATCATGATGATTAGGAACAATAGGTGTATCATGATGAGTATGAGCAGTAGGAATATGTGGAGAAAGCAATACATGATCTTCATCAGAAATAATATCTGTAGAAATGGTATCATGTGTAATAGGAGAATGAGAATTATTAGACTCAGATGTGGAAAAAGGAAACATGTGTTCTAAGAAAGTAACATCTTTAGAAATAAAAACCTTGTGAGTTTTAAGATGATACAACTTATAACCTTTAACATGTGGTGGATAACCTATAAACACACAAGTATCTGCTCTATGATCAAACTTTGTTCTGAGCTGCTTGTGAGTGGATACATAACATAAAGAACCAAAAGTTCTTAAAATTGAATAGTCAAGAGCTTGATTATGAAATTTTTCATAAGGACTAATTTTTCCTAACTGAGGAGATGGAATTCTATTAATAAGGTAAGCTGCAGTCAATATAGACTCTCCCCAGAACTTGAGAGGAAGGTGGGAATGAAATAATAAAGCCCTGGCTACATTGAGTAAGTGTTGGTGTTTCCTCTCTACAACACCATTCTGTTGTGGAGTATATATACAACTCTTCTGATGAATAATACCCATAGTTTGCAGTTTATGAGTAAGTGACATAAACTCAGAACCATTATCTGATCTGATAATTTGTATAGTCATATGGTACTGAGTCTGAACAAAAGCAATAAAATTAAGCACCATAGAATGAACATCTGCCTTGGAAGTAATAAGATGTATCCATGTATATCTTGTGAAATCATCTACTATAGTAATAAAATACCTATGACCATTAAGTGAAGCAGTAGAATATGGACCCCAAACATCCAAATGTATTAATTGAAATGATTTATGTGTTACAGAAGTACTAACAGGAAATGATAGCTTTCTTTGTTTTGCCTCTAAGCAAACAGTACAATCAAAAGATTCTATGATAGGTATTTGTTTACATTGAATGAGTTCCATCCTCTGAATAGATGGATGACCAAGCCTGGCATGCCATAGTTGTGTAGGAGTAAACACCATAGTTGTATGAATTTCTGACTGTGAAGCTTTATTGACATAACTAATGCTAGATGATGATGCAAGGTCTTTATTGAAATGAGGAATGTGACTGAACAGAAGCACATATAATGATTTGATTTTTCTAGCCAGACCAATCTTTATCTTTGAAGAAATCTCCTGAAGAAAACAAGCTTCATTAGTAACTAAGAAATGATATTTTTGTGCTTTAGTAATTTGAGTTACTGAGATCAAATTCACTGAAAAAGCTGGGACATATAACACCTTTTCTAATGTTAAATGTTCAGAAATCTTAATATTGCCAATCATAGTCACTTTCATTCTAGCATTATTAGGAAGCTGAACAAAAGTATCTACAGAAGAAATGTGTGAAGTAAACAATGTAGGTGAACAAACTACATGATCTGTAGTACCTGAATCAATGATAAAGCAGTCTGATAATTTCATACCAGTAACACAAACTATATGTGCAGGAATAGAACAGAAATGTATACCTCCAATCATGTTGTAGCTCACAGCTGAATCCATGCTTTCCTGATCTGTCATTGTAACATCCTCTATAGCAATAGGTGCAGTAGCCATGGTCTCATCAGATGTATGAGCTCCTTTTTCTAACATTGACATGAGCTGACTCATTTTGTGCTTGATGTTATTGTACTGAGTAGATATATCAGAAGATGTAGAAGCAACTGAGTTGGCATAGCGTGGCCCTTTAGAAAATGAATGAGGCAACTTCCTAGTGTTAGTAAACTTGAAGTTAGGCGGAAACCCAATCAATCTATAACACCTATCAACTGTGTGATTGATGTAACCACAATGAGAACATTTAACACCAGATCTTTCCTTCCTCTTAACAAGTTGAGTATTCTGGTGACGAGCATTCTGCAGATGAGTATTATGGAGATGATACACAGATGTCTCATGAGTTTGATGAGTAATGTGCCTGGAGTTCATTTGCCTTTCTTCAGTAATTATGATGGAATAAACTCTCTCAAGAGGTGGAAGCTGAGGCATCATAATGATTTGACCACGAATAGCATCATATGATTCATTCAGCTCCATAAGAAATTGATAAGCCTGATCTATATCAGCAATTTTGGAAGCATTAGCAAGAGTTCACAAGTACATTTCCCACATCTGCATTGATGAAGAAGTCTATAAGTATGGAGCTCTTCCCAAATGCCAGTAAGCTGAGTGAAATACTCATGAATAGATTGAGATCCTTGAACCAGAGAACTGAGTTCCAATTGGATTTGATAAATGCGGACATTATTTGTTTCAGAGTATCTCATATTGAGCTTCTCCCAAACAGTCTTAGCAACAGTATTGTGCATGATAGTACATCTGATCTCTTCAGTGACATAGTTTTGTAGCCAAGAGAGAATCAAGTTGTTAACACGTAACCATGGCAAATACAAAGGATCATCAAGTGCTGGCCTATTGTAAGTGCCATCAACAAAGCACAACTTATTCCTGATTGACAAAGCTAGAGACATCTCTCTTTTCCATTTGATGAAGTTTGAGCCCTTGAGAACATTTTTTATTGCTCCAGAAGTTGGAGTATCATGTGGAAACAAATGATAAAGACTATTAGGATCAGTGTGATCCAAAATCTCAGCAGTAGTTGGAGTAGCCATTTTCACAAACAGTTGATGATCTGAAAATTTGATTAAGAAAACGGTTATTAATCACTGAGAATAAGAAACACTTTGAAATAATTTGTGAGCTAATCAAACAACAATGAACAAATAACTGTAATGTGAATGATTGATTCAAGTAGTTGAATGATAAAAAAAAAACGTGATCAGATGATGATCAACACAATATAGACTATTGTATGAACTGTTCTGTTGATTGATGATCAATGATCAAAACAACATTGCTTGTTGCTTGATCCAGCAAATGATCGATGATCAAAAAAAATATTACCTATTGTTCGATCAACCTGAACACAAAAAATGAATGAATATGCTTGATGAACAATGTTCAGAAGCAGAAATCTCACAGAAATGAGTGAATAAGATGATGAGACTTGTTCAGAAACTTAGGTATGATAAATCTAAGCTCTGATACCATGTTGAAACTATTGCGGAAGCCATAATCAATGACATTTGAAGAAAAACAGATGAAGAATGAAGAACAATACAGAGAAAATTGTAGAGAAGAGTGAAGAACAAATAGAAGCTTACTGTGTATTTTGAAATTGAATGGAATGAATGAATACATATTACATTACTAGCTGTTGTATTTATAGAGTCTAAGTGTGTACAAAATCTAATATGCGCTTGCTAACTTGTGCCTAACTACCTAACAGAAAGACTAACAAATTAACAAACTAACTATTCATTTTGGCGGGAGCTAACAAATTCAATTTGCATACTAACTAACTCCAAACTGCTGCAGCTCGAATTTCAAGGCTTCAACACATAAAAAATGATTCTGATCTTCTGGATCCTTCCTTGTGTCATCCAAGCCATATTCTTCTTTCTCCTGTTCTGTATAAGCATTCTGAGAAAGCTGAAAAGCTAACTGATTTTATTGTAATTATTATTGTAATTTATGATACTGCAGTCATACTAATAAACTACATTTGAAAAGTATATATAGAACAAATGAAATAATTCTTTCACATTATGAGTATCTTTTTAAAGAAGAATGTTTAGTGAAGTTTCAAAAAGAAAACTTTACAATATAAATGATTTATAAATATATATGATTTGGTATAAAAATGGTTAATTCTTTCAACCAATGAAAAAGGACTCGAAAGTTAAGGTATGGTCAATATGGTGATGTTGAATCTTGAGTGAATTGAACCCGTAAGTAAGAGGGAAGGGCATAGACCCTTTTGAGACGGTTTGCTTTCAGACAGGTTGGACTTAGATTCAATTGTTAAGTAGGATGGTTAAGTAGGAGTAGGAGCTCGGTCCTATTAACTTAGAGAGAAATATTGCAAGTTGTTGATTACATTAATGAGGAGTAAATGTCCTCTTATTCATATGAAAGGAGCAAGGGACAATACCCGGGTAACCGGAGTCTTATCGGCCCAATCGGGTCCTGACACGTGTTGCCAGAGCGAGGCGGGCCATTTAGGTTGCACGAGTAGACTTGCTTACGTCAGGAGGGACCACTATAAATAGGAGGTTGGAGTTCCCCAAGGTCGGTTCCTTAAGGTCAGTCCTGCACTCCTACTCCCTTAGCAGTGGATCCCTTTGTAGCATCTATTGAATCTTGTGAAGTGGAGGTCGAACTTTTAATAGACCCCGGAGGTCGGTCATATGTGCTCATTTCCAATAGTCTCTTCTCGTGATTCTTGAGTATGGAAGGTTGGACCTATTTGGATAGCCCGAGATGTTGACACATCAGTTGCGAGATATGTCTGATGAGTACTCTCTAAGGGAGCATGCTAGAGAATAGTCGGTCTTACGAACATGACGGTGTCTTAGAAAGGACTAAGACGGACTAAGACATTTAGGTCGGATGGTGCTCCAGTCGTACTTTCTCATATATCAATATATATTCTCACAACAATCATAATAACTTATCAATTATGTTAAAAAAAACAAATTAACATGTTATAGAAACATCTAAGGGGAGAAAATTATATAGAGAAACAAAGGATCATTGAAACATCTAAGGTGAGAAAATGCTTTTATGGATATAGGTCATACTAGATCTTAACTGAGAGTGAGCCTCTAAATTCAATTTTACACACATTTTTCGTGTGGTGTCATATTTGTGACCAACGAGATCACCAATGATAAGAACAATACTATCTATCATTATATTTTACCCTTGCACAATAGTTCTACATCTTGTTACTCGTTAGATAATATTATACCATGATAAACTACTGGGACTAATTAATGCTGAAATATGCTACTTTCTTTTTCTTTATAGGAAATGATATAACCGAAAGGTTGTACATTCATATCATATAACCCCAAGCATGAACTACACGACGGGTTAGATTATGTTTCATGTGAAACAAACTCTAAAGTAAAGAAACTAAATGAATTGCAAATCAACGTAATGTCTGAAATAACTAGTCCAATATTAGAAAGATCATCAACACCTAACTAGAATTAAAATGCTTGGCTTGAGAAGTTCTTTTATAAGCTTATCTTTAAAACATCATGAGAACGTGTTTATGCTTCTGATTTTAAGTTGAACTTGAAAGAACCTTAAAGTGCACGCCATGAATTGTCCCTTTACTCACAACTTTTTTGCCTTCAAATTATTGACAAAAACCAAGATTTGTACAGATCATGTGGTCAAAATTGTTCCGCATGTATATCATTATACATGCACATGATGTGTGCCAATCTTTAACCCAGAACACCACCAATTAAGATGATGATCTCTTTATTATCATTACATTGTTGAAACAACAAAAATTAGCATCAATTAAGATAGATGATCTCTCTCTTTATTAAGTATATTATCATATATAAGATGATTGAAATTTGAAGGGCATTTGGAACAAGAAAAGAACACAGTACAAAATTGAGCCCCCCTTTTAAAAAAAGAAAGAGATCTAGCTAGCCATTCCAAATCCTATCATTGAGATGAGTTCTATCATTTTCCCCAATCTTTGCCCATACACATAACATATCCAGACAATTGCTGAAAAACAAAAGGTGTAAAGACCAAACCTTTATGCATGTGGGCTTCAAAAAGCACTCACACACAACACAACTCCAGCAAGATTACTACTTCACCTGTTGTGGCTCACATTTCCTCAAATAAAATTCTACTCCCTTATTAATTTCCATACACCAAATTAAATAATTATTCATCCATTCAATTTCAAATAATAGTACCAATTTACTTTTAAAAGTAAACTAATTTGGGTGACACAAAAACAAGCTCCCATCTGCATTGCATGTTCCAGAGAGATACATGCCAGTATCACTTTTATTTTCCTATACCTTCCCACTTTAGCAAATCAACATCACCTTTTTTCTAAATTTTATTTTTCTCTAATTATTTTCATCTAAATATCTGATCAGTAAAACAAGAATTTGAACTAAATTCAGTGGACCTGGAAACTTCCATAGTATAAAGATTGGGGTTTAGGCCTAATCCCTACCAAGCTATGATCTGTCTCTACTAAGTGTTGGAGGGTCATCTTTAACTCCAAATAGTCCTACTCATTGCCTATAAATACCTTCCTTCACCTGATATAACACATAACACATCCAAACACTTGTGAGTTGGTAACTAAAAACATAAAAACCTGGTCTTTTTCTTGCAAGTAAACAGCCAAGAAATGGTTAGTTCAGTTGCTTAGTTTGTTGCAACATGTCTCATTGTTAGTTTAATAAGTCAGGTTTCTTTGTTGCTTGGTCTCAGATAACATGAACCGCATGATGATAATCGTTTTCTTTTATTCCAGGATGGAAAACTGAGCATGACAGTTGAAGATGCAGTGGATTACAAAGGATTCCCTGCTGACCGGACGAAAACCGGTGGCTGGGTGCCAGCTGCACTAATCCTAGGTATGTCTACTTTTAAGGATGCATGATCCTAGTTTTTAATACTCATGTCATGGTTAGAATCACAGGGAATATTTATGGTGAAGATAGTTGCATGTCACTAAACAAGCTGATAGCTTAAGAATAGTTGTTGATCAAGAAAATTATCCTCATGTTGTTTGGTTGGGAATCAGTTAGTAAAAGTCATGCAGAAAGATTCTGGAGAAAATGTATGCTGAACAGTTCCACCATACTTTCTTCTCTCCATGAAGTGAGGAAGCAAATTAACTATGATGCACTTTTCTGTATTCTTGTTCAGAAACAAAAGCAGAAAGTTACCTTTTTTTTTTGTTATTTCACCAAACTCTTGCAAGTTGCAAGAATATCAAGTACTGTAGTTAACTACAAGTTGTTAATATACAAATATATAATTTGTAAATATGTACCTTTTCTTGTTTCTCCTTGAAACAGTTTATAATAACTGCTTTTTTGTTGAATTTCGATGAACAGGGATAGAGATCATCGAGAGGCTTTCGACTATGGGAATAGCAGTGAACCTTGTGACTTACTTGGGTGGTGTCATGCATCTCCCAAGCTCCACCTCTGCCAACATCGTTACCGATTTCATGGGGACATGTTTCCTCCTTTGCTTACTCGGAGGATTCCTCGCAGATTCCTTCCTTGGACGATACAAAACAATCGGCATTTTCACAATCATACAAACTATTGTATGCTCTTCACTCATCACTGTTCTCTCAAAAATAGTCCTTTTCTTTTTTCTTGGAACAAAAAATGCTTATGGAAAATAAATATTGCAGGGAACTGGTATGTTGGCATTGGCAACATTGCTACCACAGCTTAGGCCACCGCCTTGCACTCGTCACCACGTGAGCTGCCAGCAAGCCACTGGATTCCAGATGGGAATTCTGTATCTTGCTCTGTATCTCATAGCTTTAGGCACCGGAGGACTTAAGTCGAGTGTCTCAGGATTCGGGACAGATCAATTCGATGACAAAGACGAAAAAGAAAAGGCTCAAATGTCTTATTTCTTCCAAAGATTCTTCTTTTTCATTAGCATGGGTACACTGGCTGCAGTTACAGTACTGGTGTACATACAAGATGAAATCGGAAGAAGCTTGGCATACGGGATCTGTTCTATTTCAATGCTCATTGCTATCGCCATATTCTTCTCCGGGACTAAACGGTACAGGTACAAGAAAAGTTCAGGGAGCCCCATCGTCCACATTTTCCAAGTCATTGCTGCGGCTACAAGGAAGCGGACATTGAATGTTCCTTATGATCTTGACATGATGTATGAAACCACTCCTGAACCTGCTAGGATCCGTCACACCGATCGGTTCCGGTTAGTTATCAATTAGTTTTGCATTAACTAGTCTAATAAGACCGCAATTATTTGTTAAACTGGTATTTATGAAGGCTTATTGTGTACCTGTGTAGTTTCTTGGACAAAGCAGCCGTTGTAGCAGAAGGAGATTTCGACCCGAGAAGCAGTTCTGGACCTAATCCATGGAAGCTATGCCCAGTGACAAGAGTGGAGGAAGTGAAGATGATGGCAAGTTTGCTGCCAATATGGGCCACAACTATAATCTTTTGGACAACATATGCTCAAATGATCACCTTCTCTGTCGAACAAGCGTCCACCATGAACAGAACAGTCGGCAACTTCCAGATACCTGCTGGCTCACTCACTGTATTCTTCGTCGCAGCTATTCTCATCACACTTGCAGCTTATGATCGCCTCGTCATGCCTCTCTGGAAGAAATGGAAAGGAAAACAAGGTACTACTTTGTTTCCTCATTTTATGCATTGTGCACAATAGCACAGGTGTCTTGAGTAATACAGTCTCTTTGCGCTCCATGTGTCCCATAGAGCTAAAACTACAAGTTTGTGACTGCAGGTTTTTCAAGCTTACAAAGGATTGGTATTGGACTGGTGCTTTCTACACTAGGAATGGCTGTCGCTGCTGTAGTCGAGGTGAAGAGACTATCGGTTGCAAAGGATGGTGACAAGGCGTCCACCAATCTTCCGATAAGTGTGTTTCTTTTGATCCCACAGTTTTTTTTGGTAGGATCAGGGGAGGCATTCATATACACAGGGCAGCTGGATTTCTTCATCACTCAGTCCCCTAAAGGAATGAAAACCATGAGCACTGGCCTTTTCTTGACAACTCTTTCTCTTGGGTTTTTCTTCAGCAGTTTCTTGGTGTCGGTTATCAAGAAGGTTACCGGAAGTGGTGGTGGCGAAGGTTGGCTGGCAGACAACATAAACCTCGGCCGTCTTGACTGCTTCTATGGACTTTTGGCTGCTCTGGGATTCATAAACCTTATTGCCTATTTCATTTGTGCTGTGTGGTACAAGCCCCAGAAGACTAAACCAACCATTCAGATGGAGGCTAGAAATGGAGAAGAGAAGTGCTAATGCATATTGTCATTTTGTATATTTTCGTTTCAGTTTGCTGTTTGTGTGTACCTCTTCATAGCTCGCCATTGTCAGTGCATTTGACAATGAATCACAGTTCAGTTGAGTTTGTTAGACGCTTCCTCTCCAACCATTAGGTCGGGTAGTCGAGTCACAAAAGAGGGAGTTGGGATTCTAGTGACTAAGGAGGGGAAGTGGGCAACCACTATTGATCCTCCTGTTGTTGCATTTGTATGTAAAAAAAAAAAAAAAAAAAAAAAAGTAATCCGATGCAGTGTGTTAAATAAAATTTTGGGTTTCTTTGTGTTCTCTTCCTCTTGTCCAATGCTTCTAGTGTCTCTCTTGTGACTTGTTCCATGTTTGTTTCTAATGTGACTTTCCATGATTACTTGTTATGGTCTTCAAATCCATGCTCAACTAGTAAATAGCTCGAGTTCCATTAAGCAACGATTCAGACAAATCATCATCATTTCTCTTTGATAGTACTTTTTAATTTTTTTTTAGATCCAGCCTATTCAGTAAAAAAAAAAAAAAAAAAAAAAAAAAACCTATTACTCTAACCAGTCCTTCTGCATACAGAAGTTTCAGTAATGTCCCACTACCAACTATTAGGGCAAAGACCTAAGCCAGTTAAAAGAGAACTGTCCACAATACACCAGTTTTACTTCTCAACATACAAAACGCATCAGGACGAAACATAGTACACAGGGATCATTGAGACACGATAACTCTAACAAATGGAGATGAGCACAGTTATATGTATAAGAGCTCTAATAGAGAAGCTTTTGAAACTAAAAGTTATATTATTTGAATTCGCGCCCCAAGAAAATCTCGTTCAAACATATAGTTCCCAGTACTACTTTCTTTGGCTAAATGTTGTATAATAAATTAGAACAGAAGTAAAATCACTAGAGACTAAACAACTAAGTACGGAAAAAAAAAAAAAAGCTCAGTGAACCATCCTGCCATCTTGAAGACGAAAGAATCATACATCCAGACTGCATTGCATCTTCATTCCACAAACCAGTCCCAGCTCCGATAAATTGAAAAAATAAACCACCGATATATGTTAACTTAGTTCTGCAATTCGTTCTTCTTGGATCCATCCTTTTCCCCTTCCCTCTCATCCAACAACCCTGCAGCCTCCTCATCACTCTGCTGTTGTTGCTGTTGTGTCTTCTCTTTCTCCTTAAGAGCCTGGAACTTGGCATGATTGTAAACCCCAACACCCAAGAACGCCAAACCATAACCAACCAGATTAATCGTGGTAACCGTATCCTTGATCACGGACCAAGAAAACGCAATCAACAACCAATCCTTAACGACACCAGCTACATTCATAGTCAAAGCAGATGTCTTTCCCACAAGCAAGAACACAGCCAAATTCAACCCAAAGGCAACCAACGAATTAGTCCCGAAAACAGCATAATCAAAATGGAAACTAGAAGTCTCCTTCAAAACAGGGAACTCAACAAAAACCCAAGGGAAAAACAAGAAAGCCGCACAACAGGGAGCAACATAATAAAGCGAAGTAATCGCATTGAGCTTAATACCCTTAGATGCAAGCAAGATCTCAATCATGACAAGCCTAGTAGCCTCAACAGCCACAGCACCTAGCTGCAAAATAACCCCCCAAGAATCGAACTTTGCCTCACCATAAGCCGCAATTGCGACCCCAATCGATATCGAAACCATATTCGCCATGGTATTCGATTTGAAAACCTCCTTTTTGAACAGAATCCCAATCGAGTAAACAGCAACAGGCATCAAGGCCTTGAGCATCTGAATAAAGGAAACGGAGAGGTAAATGTAGGCCGAATTGGACAACCAGAGAGAAACGGAGTAGAGAAATCCAATTGGGACAACTGATTTGAGATAGAAATCCCATGACATTGCGACAGGGTCGACTACTTTGAAGACCTTGACAAGGAGATAGGCTAGGGATGAGGAGAAAAGCATGTGGATCATGGTTAGGGAGATGGGGTAAGGCCAATTGTAGAGCTTCCGATCGAGGATGTACTTGTTGTAGACGATGACACTGAAGGATAAGGAGATCCATATCGCAACGTAGGTGTAGGTTAAGACGATCGTCTTCAACATGCCTTCGCTTACAGCTGCTCCGCCTTTCCCCATTGTTGGATGATATGATGGTTTCGTTTTTTCTGGATTGATTCAGGTGAAGAATAATAATAATGCTTTGTTTGTTTGGGTGTTGGTTTAGTGATTATATTTTGGAGGAGAGGTAATTAATTAATAGGTGTAAGAGCAATTAATACGGCGGCATAGGTTATAGGAATTTAGGTCAATGGAGATTATGAGTGTCATTATGGTGTTAGAATTTTTTATTAATTATAGAGTTGAAACCAAAGAGGGGTTTTGTTTGTTTATTTGGTGGTCACTGTTGAGTGATTAGTGGTAGGTACTAGGGAACTGAATCCACATGTTTGATGTTGCTACGATACGATGCTCTGTCTCTACTTATCTAATTATAAGTAATTAAATTATCTTGTTTCATTCGTACGTGTCGGTGCTGCAACTTTCCCGCCTTCTACTCCAACTCTTCGGGTTTTTATACCCTACAATATGTTGCACTACATCCTGATGCTTTAATATGTTGTACAGTATAATATTTAATCCATATGGTACAACTATAGTACAACATTTAAAGCACCAAGAGGTAGTGCAGCATGCGGTAAGCAATAGAAAACCACCCCCTTCTTTTTTTTTTAATTCTTCTTTTGTTTATGAGGAAATTTAAGGAGATAGTGTCGAACCAAATTAAACATCTAACAACTTGTTCGGCTTAGAATTTTCACTCAATTTTAATTGGGATATGCATGTCCTATATTTGGGATGTCACTTTAATTCACTATATTGTTTCCAAACTTAATAGTGTTCCCACTCAATTAACTTTCTCCTTCACTCCCAAACCTACAAAACTCTATAAAAATTTAATTTTATACTAAACACAAATGTTAACAACTCAATTAAAATTTAGTCACTATTCATCACTTCACCTCAATTAAAATTCCGACCCAAACATCTCGTAATATTTTGTTGCAAATATCACATATTGAATTACAACTAAATTGAGTTTTGAATTTTTTATACACAAAAACTCAATTTAAATTGATAAAATTCAATTTCAATTTGTAACCAAACACTCCGTTAGGTTATTACATAGTTTTGTTAACCTCAGCTCATATACTCTGATTGCTGGAAGTTGAAACAATTTAAGACTCCGTGGATAAGCATCTATCTCGTGTTATTTCGTGCTTCGGAGTCTGTCTCTATCTCGGAATCTGAGGATAAGTCCATTAGCCAATATCAGGCCCGTTTCCAACAAGCCCATTGCATCAAACTAATTAAAGCATGAAAGTTCTTACGAAATGAGCAAACTGTTTTATGAACAGCACAACATCTCGAAATGGGCCTTCATTATAGAGGATAAATATAATATTTCAAACAATATAAAAAATGTTTTATGAAATAATATTTTATATTATTTGTATGTGCAGAATAACATCGATGATTTTAATAAAAAGTTAATATTAATGGCTATGACTATAATGTTTATTGGTATCACTTAGTCCCTCTATAAAGACGCTTGCTAGGAAGTTGGAAGGATCCAATGGCTCTGTCTCTGCCTTTGGATATTGTGATTTTACAGTAGAGTTAGTTCATTTTTGCCATCGCTAAAAAAATAGTTTATTTGACACGAAATATATATATATGAAAAAAGTGGGGGTATATAGAGAAAAGGCAAATGTGTATTACATGACTAGAAAAAGCAAAAAAAGAAAAAAAAAATATATATATATATATAAAAGATTACTGAAAACGGGTGAAATGGAAACAATAAAATCTTCATAAATGAGGATTTTAACTCGTACAAATTTCACTCACCTTCACACTCAATATTGATGGATGAAGTCGTCCAAACAACTATGTGGGAGCTAGAAGCCTATAACCCTCATCTGGAATACCCAAGGAAACTTCATCAAAGCTTTTGTGACTTTCTCAGTATCCATGGACCATAATTCTACTGAATTTCTACCATTAAAGCTAGGAGCTCCAATTGTGTCTTGCAACTCATATCGATTTGTACAAATACATATGGACTCACAATTTAGCATCTCTCATGTTTAAACAGACAGAGTATCCACACTACACGAGCACCTAGTGCTTGAAAAAAAAGTAATAGAATTGTTTGGCCAACTAACAATAACTTTTGTACGCGGATAAGGAAATGACATAGCAGACTATCTAACTAAGGAAGCAAGTCATCTCTATCCTTTGAAATAATATATAAATATAAACGGAATTTTAAACATGTCACTGTTTAATGATAATTGGTCGTGATGACTAATGTGACATGATAATGTACTATATACATACAAAACTATAATACACTTCTATATACACGGATATCATACCACAGTAAAGAACCATACTTCGTACTATCCTTTACTTTTTTTCCCGCATTTTGAAGCATACGTGTGTGTTTAAAAGATAACCGTCAACTATATACATAAATGTGCATTAAACAGTTACTTGAACGTGGTTCAAATTATGTTTCAAACATTTTAAAATCGACATGATACACCACATCTGGATCAAGAATTAAAGCGCCCCAATCATTAAAGAAGGGCTTGAGCGCGAACTGAGTAGGGAAAGGACGCTTTAGGCGATTTATGAGTGCCAAAGATGAAGTACTTACTCAATTTACTCATTCCCCTAATTTGGTTACGATTCCCCTAATCTCTGCAAACAACAAGGTTAATTTAAAACTCGTATAACCGAAGAGAAGAAAAATAAAGAAAAAAGATGACTCCCAACAAACAGTTCTCTTCTTGAGGAGAAAAGCAAAAGGGGTGACGGGACAAATCGACCAGGTAATCGTCTCAGACTCTCAGTTTGCAGTTGAGGGGTTTTAGAATTAATTACTGTTTAATTGAATAATCTTTAGAATCACTTTGTTTTGGTTTATTCCTACAAGTTTTTAAATGATTCGTATCCTTTTTTTTCATGAAATGAGCTCAATTATGCTTTCGTTGTCTTGATTAATGTTCAGTAATCATTATTTGTGGAGAAATCTGGTGTATAGAGTTTATTTTGCAGATTTTGATACTTGTTGTTTTGTGTACTTGTAATTGGCTCAGGAGATCAAATGAGAATGAGCTATTTTAGATTGTCTGTTATATGTTATGATAGGCACTGCAATTTTTATGGAATTTTATCCACCTAAAGATGTGTTTCTCTTACATTTTTTAGATAATTAGGAACACTCCACCCCCTGTTGTTTTCATTTAATAGCTTACTTTATTTTCTCTATATAAGTAACCAAATTCAGAAGATCAGGCCAGGCCATAGTGCCAAGCTGAAGGAGACAAATCGATATGTATCGAGTCCGGAGAGTAACGCATGTTTTAAGCATTGGAGAATGTATTATTAGTTTATAGGAGGTAGTAATAGCAGGGTGATTATGCTTTTATAGTAACATAAATCTTAAATCTTCAATGTTTTTGTCTATGCTTGGAAAGAGTATCAGTAAATTTTCTTTCCGTTTTCTTATTCTTTTGTTTTTTTAATACTTATTTTGCAGGGCACCAAGTATTATTGATTACTAATGGAGGGACTTGAAGAAACAAAATCCGAGGATCACGATCAGATGATTTCTTCTCTTGCATTGCCGCGTGAACCATACACTTGGCTCATGATTATTGATGGGGCAAATGGTGAGCGGCAAACATTTTATAGCTTAGCAGAAGATCGCTATTATGTCAGGTTTGTTCCCGAGTTTCAGAATAAGTATATTGCTTGTTGCTATGAAGGGTGGTTGGTTCTCAAGGATAAATTTACGGATGACTGCTCCATTATGAATATTTTGACCATGGAGAAATTTCAGCTTCCTCCTCTACCCATCACTTCTGATTACAGCTTCCCTTGTGTTATGTCATCAACGAAAATGGATAGCAGTTGTCGAATTATATTTTTCGATGGACCAGGCACGTTCAGGTCTTGCAATCTTGGTGATAGTGAATTTATTGAACGAGAAGAGACTTATGAACATGGGGCTATCACGAGATCAAAAAACTTTAAGGGAAAACTTCATGCTCTGACCTACCCTGATTACAATCTAGTCGCCTCTGATTTTTTGGACCCTCACCTTCATAAAGAACTACTTATAAGTGGCGAATCAATTGCAAACTTAATCCGTAGCAATTTTGAACAGAACTTTTATCTGGTTGAATCTTGTGATGACCTCTTGCTTGTTCTCACGGATAGTTATAATTGCGAGGTATCGGATGTGAAAATCTTTAGAGCCGACTTCAGTAGTAGGGAATGGGTGAAACTGGAAACATTAGGTGATGGAGTCATTTTCCTAGAATTTCATTATACTTCGTCATCTCCAGCTTCAACCTTTGGGTTAAAAGGCAATGCAGTGTACTGGGTTTGTTTTGCTTACAAAACGAGGCACATTTACATGTATGATTTAGAAGACAAGAGCATCTCTATGTTTCTGCCGTGTCCTATTGTTGAATTCAACTCATCTTTATTCTGGGTGTCCTTCCCTAATACATGCCATGTAGAGAAGCCAAAGAAGGATGGGATTTGTATATTTGAATCTTCTCCAACAAAAAGAAACTTTCACTTGCAACGACAAAAGGGCACAAAGAAAAACAAGGAGTCACAAATTGAACTGGTAATTATCTCTGTCTTGTCCTGTAATACTGGGTTACCACTTCCAGTTTGGTCTCATGTGAACTATTTCAGTTTGAAGTTAAATTTATTTTACCCATTAATTTGCATTAAGTAACTTCACTGCAGTTTTATCTAATGTTTTATGATTTATACTACATGATATTCTACTTGAAATGTTGTGTTTTTTGTGTAGAGAAAGACCCACAGGAAAGAAAAATCAGAGTCAAAATGCTCAACATTATCTGGGAGAGTAAGTTTGTGGGCAGATCTTCCGAGTGACCTTCTCTCGGACATATCTACACGTTTGTTTGCTGGTGATAAGGCCGCATTTTATTGCGTGTGTAGATCATGGTATTCAGTGTCTTCTATGACGACCATTCAACAATCTGGACCTCCATTGAAAATTTCTGTGTGCTTCTCCCCATTTTTAATGTGTGCAGGCAACAAGATACACCATCCAATTTATGGCAAGGTACATGGTATGGAGTTACCAAATATACCAGGGGCAAATGTCCGAGTGGCACGGGATGGATGGTTACTAATGGATGAATATTCACACAGATTATTCTTCTATAACCCATTGACAAAAGTGAAAGTAAGACCTCCAGATTGTGGTGCAAGGTTTTACCATTCACTGTATTTCTCCGCACCACCCACGTCAGAAGATTGTTTAATTGTTGCAGCGGTAAGGAGGTGGGACGGCAATGACGCTATATGCTATATTAAGCGTGGGGGCCCGGGTTGGATTAGCCATGACATTCTGATGCAAGATGAGTTCTCTTATTTCAGTTTTTGCAATGCCGTCGTCTACAAAGGGATGTACTATTTTCTTGGAATGTATGCAGAACTTATCATGTATGATCCCGCGAAAGACAAATTGCATTTCTACGAAGCCCCCAAATCCATTGCTGTAGTCCGGGGACAACAATTCTTGTTAGAGAGTGATGGTAAGCTGCTTGCCGTGTTTGTGAACATGGAGGGGAGTTCAGTATACACTTGTCAGTGGAATTTCTCGAAGAAGACATGGGATGTACTTGGTAGCCTGAGGAACAAAATGTTGTTCGTTAGCCGTCCACTATCCTTGTGCCAACGGGCTACTGTAAGTGGAACAGGTAACAAAATCTACTTCCCAAGAGTCGTGGGTGATGACAATATTTTGTTTTACTCCCTTGCTACCAAAAGGTACCATACCTTTGAAATGGGTACGAGTTATCCAAACTTCTTCGGTTCGAAAATATATCCACAGTGCAACGGTTGCTGGTTCGTGCCTTGATTCATATGTCATGGCAGTACAATGTGTTCCGTCTGTTCTGCTATTTTCATCATTTTAAGGAATAACCTAATGTTTTCTATACCAGTACTATTTGCTGTACTAGAATTTGATGCTAAATATTTTGGATTTTAGTTGAAAGGGTCGCTTCTCATAGAATGAATTACAACTCTTGTTAGTTGATACTTGCGGTCCAGTCTATATTAATGGTTTCTTTGTCGATCACCAACATTTAATTGGGTGTAAATTCGTTAACTATTACTCCCTCCATTTCAGAAAAATTGTTATATTTTACTATTTTGCGGTTATATCAGCGTTTATTATTCTTTCTTAACGATATTAATAAATAAATTATTAAAATTATATAATGAAAATTTAGTACTTAAATTTTTATTATATGATTTTATTAAATTATTTACTTATTATTTATGAGTAATTTAATAGTTAAACTCAAAACGATTAATGGAAAATCAAAATGTAATAATTTTTCTGAAATTGAGGGAGTAATATGAAACTATGAAGACGGATGTTCTCTACATTATAGTTCCATGAAGAAAAGGAGAAACCAATCTAGATCTGAAACTCACTTTCCTTCGTCTACTGAACTTTTGAAAAGTTGGGTCATAGTGTAGTAGTGTAGAGTGAAACATGGAATAATAATAATCACCGTACGGTAACCACTGAAGCTGGAAACTGGTATCACCAGCCACAAAATGACACGCTTCATTCACACAACCAAGAAAAGTGAAAAAGCTTACATCAAGAAAGATTCTCGTGCCCACCTTTGTCAGGTGCTTATAGTCCGTCCACATTTATTTTTCAACCAACATATGCTTTCACAACAGTATCATTCATTAGCAGATTGAAATTTGTGACTTTATTTCAAATTTCTAGCATACTTGACTTTTAAAGAAATGGTTTTCATTCACATGATTCTCACCTAACACCTCCAAGCAATCACGCATAAGGGATTCCAGTAGCCAATAAACAACTTCTTTAGAGTATGGAAATCAGCAATAGCCCCTTGCAGAAGCAAAAATGGCTGTTGCCACTAGTCTGCTCATTCTTAACTTCATCTTTCCTCATTCTGGCCCTCTTAACTTCCGATCCTTTTGACCATATAACCAAACTCAACCACAAAGCTCCGACCTTTGTCGAATCAAAGCTGCAAACTATCCGTTCGAATCCCGGATCAAGAATCCCGAGACTGGCTTACTTGATATCGGGATCGAGCGGTGATTGCGAGAGGCTTAAGAGGACATTGAAGGCTCTTTACCATCCTCTGAATCAGTATGTTGTGCATTTGGACCTGGAGGCGCCCGTTGAGGAGAGGATTGAGCTGGTGAAGTTTGTGGAGAGTGAGCCACTGTTCGTGGAAGTTGGGAATGTGAGGGTTATTGTGAAGTCGAATTTGGTTACGTATAGAGGGCCAACTATGGTCACTAACACACTTCATGCTGCTGCTATTTTGTTGAAGGAAGGTGGAGATTGGGATTGGTTTGTTAACTTGAGTGCTTCTGATTACCCTTTAGTGACTCAAGATGGTTGGTACACTTTTGTTTATTTCTATTTCTTGATCTTGTTTATTTATCTTCATGTTATATGTTTAGGATTCATTGGTTTCTGCATTCTGACAGACATGCTTCTTACTCTGTCAAATATTCCAAGAGAATTGAATTTTATTGAGCATACAAGTGACATTGGTTGGAAAGAGTAAGGATTCTCTTTGCTTTCTTGTTTTTATTTTTAGTCGATAGGGTAATTTAAAATTTAGTTATAATTAGTGAATTTTGACACTGTTTGCTTTCCTAGCTAGACATCAGAGAGCCAAGCCTGTTATAATTGATCCTGGCCTTTATACCCGGGAAAAATCTGAACTTTTCTGGACCTCAGAGAATCGGGAAGTACCTACGGCTTTCAGGCTTTTTACAGGTTAGATTTGTCGTACAGTGGAGAAATGTCTTATTTGTTGTGCAGTGGAGAAATATCTTGATTGCTTTGTTACCATTTCGCGCTTGGTGATAATTATACTGAATCATGCAGAAAAGTTACAGTTTCTTTACTGCTTAGTTTAATTTCTCTCGTTTTATGGAGAAGTATATCCATCCATGTAGTAGATTAAGTGCCAAAACCTAATGGAGATGCTAAACTAGATATTTAAGAGTTAACATGTGCAGTGTGTCATTTCCTGATTGTATTTCTAGAATAGTAGAACCATGCTATGCAGCAGAATAAATGAAAGGAAAGTTGCTAAGTTGTGTATAACAGAAAACTCACCCGAATGCTGCAAGTACTTTAATTTCAGGGAAGAAAAAAAAATCAACACCATTCTTCGACTCTTGGCCCATATCACTGTCATGAATATGAAAGGTACAGAAACTAAAACAACATTTTTAAGTGTAGTTGATGCGGAAAAAAAATACTGGAGATGAAAATTGAAGCAACAAGTTAGAAACTGGAAAACTGAATGATGATATAATCTTGCAGCTGTGTTTCTTAGTGCCGTTGTGAATTCTCTTTTTTCTGATTCTGTAGGACATCAGCTTGTTTCGATTATCCTGATTCCTGACTTCTCTGTTACTCCGT
This sequence comes from Plantago major, assembly GCA_026545765.1. Taxonomy (NCBI): domain Eukaryota; kingdom Viridiplantae; phylum Streptophyta; class Magnoliopsida; order Lamiales; family Plantaginaceae; genus Plantago; species Plantago major. Next base: position 80,604,248 of record CM048842.1, read on the forward strand.
TTCTCACTCAGGTTCTGCTTGGATGATGTTGTCACGTTCCTTTATAGAGTTCTGTATATGGGGTTGGGACAACCTTCCGAGGAATGTCCTGCTGTATTACGCCAACTTCCTTTCATCACCTGAAGGGTATTTTCACACAGTAATATGCAACTCTGACAGTTTCAAAAACACCACTGTTAATCATGACCTCCATTTCATATCATGGGATAACCCGCCAAAGCAACATCCCCATTTCCTCACACTCGATGATTACCAAAAAATGATGGACAGTAACAGTCCGTTTGCCAGAAAATTTGGTAAGGATGAAGCAATTCTAGATAAGATTGATTCTGAACTTCTAGACCGCAAATCCAATGGCTTCGTGCCGGGAGGTTGGTTTGATGCTCAGGAGAAAAATGGGAATGTGGGAAACTACAGTCTTGCAAATATGACTGAATTGAAACCTGGTCCTGGAGCTGAAAGGCTAAAGAACCTGATTGATGGACTGGTATTTAATGAAGGGTCCAATGCCAAACATTGCATTTAGCTCTTATGGACGAGCTCCAGGAAGAATCAGAACGTAGGTAATGCTGTTGTCCAAAGAGTTTGCAGTTTGAGTTTTGGTACTGAACCAAGTGCAGCGAGCCATTTGGAAGAGAAGAATCACCTTAGATGCTCTTGTGGTATCGAATTGAAGGTAGATAGGGCTAATTTTATACCGTCTTTTGATTCCCACGAGTAGCACGCATTGTCAAAGAGAACTGACTGTATATTGCATGCGGCATATCCAGTTTGAGAGCATAACCTTAACCACAGCTTATTAAAGGTCCTTGGGACAAAAACGTAGCTAGAGAATAGAGATGCATGGGAAATTTACTAAACATGGTAGCTCCTAGCCTCCAATTCAGAAAGGCTCCTCGAATCATATATTTGTGTTGTTTCTTATAAGTCCATCTTGCAGCATGTCTTAGTAGAGCATAGAATGGAAGATTTAGGAGCTTGCATTGAACGTAACCTCTGATCAAGTTGTTGTAGACAACAGTTGTCTAAAATCGAAGCGGCGTAGGAGTATGTAAACATGCAATGTAATATCGAAACCCATTATGATGATTGCTGATACTTATTTGGTGATTTCTCATATTATTGGTTGAAATTAGTGTAAAGCCAATGTTTTCATTTTGCATGTAGAAATGAAAAGATTGACTCTACACTTTGAACATACTCATGTATCCTGAAGTATAACATAAATGGCACAAAAGGTTCACTGATGAGTTCTCTGCTAAATAGCCAAGAAAAGCTTGCTCACTCATCTGCAATTTGTACAATCTTCTTCCCAACATTGTCGCCGCGGAAAAGGCCAACAAATGCACTAGGCACACTCTCCAGGCCATGAGATATGTCACAAAGCGCGTGCATTTTGCCTGTACGGAGATGATCCGATGTGGTTGAGAAGAAATCCGCGTAGCATTTCATATAGTCGGCAGCTAAAAACCCCTGGATTGTTATTCGTTTGTAAACCAATGTCAGCATATCTGGTGCGGCGCTCTTGCCGCTGCCGGTGTACTCAGAAATGACACCACAAAGGCCCACCCGACCAAATGTGTTCATGTTAGACACTGCTGCTTCCAGCATCTCACCTCCAACGTTGTCGAAATATATGTCGATTCCATCAGGGAAGTACCTGCATTTTATCAGGGGCGATCGAATCAGTTTTTTTTTTTAATAGCAACAAAATTCGCTCTCTTTAGATATACAAGTGATTAAATTTTAACCTTTTAAGTGCTGCCTTCAGATCGGATTCGTCCTTGTAGTTGAATGCATCGTCGAAACCAAGCTTTTCTTTAAGCAAATCGACCTAAGAATCGCAGCATACATTTTTGTTTCAGTTCTGCTCAATTTATAAAGGGTCAATATGACCATGTGATCCCCTAAATTCTCAACTTGTCCAGTCTTTTTTTTTTTTTTTTTTTTGTGTAAATTTAAAGCAACTTAAACAGGTTGTACTCTTTTTTTCAATGCACACTATACATGAATTTGATACAAAAACTAGAGATATCTACCTTTTGTTTAGTACCAGCACATCCTACGACATAGCAGCCGAAGAGTTTAGCATACTGGCCAACTAAACTTCCGACTGATCCAGATGCTGCTGATACAAACACGGTCTCTCCTTTCTTCGGCTTACAAACTTCGAAAAATCCTCCATATGCAGTCAGTCCACTAAATCCTATAAAACATGTATGCTACATTACCTCATGTCACCAAAACCAGATTAGTAAAAATTCTAACATGAATACTGTTTTAGAAACTTACCAAGAGGACCAACATAGTGAGGCAAGGGCAAGCCCATTGGATCCAACTTGTTCAAGAGTCGGCCCTCTTCTGCAAGAGTGTATTCTCCCCAGGTGAGCAGCCCAATTACTAGATCATCCTTTGCAATGTCCGGTCGCCCAGATGCCACAACCTGGCCCACACCATACGCGTCGATAGCCTGTCCGGAAAATCATTTACTTCTAATGAAAATGTACGCAATAATTTTGCAACAAATCTTTGATGATGAATTTAATCTAACCGTCTATGATACAACCTGTTAGTGACATTGCTGATGAATCGATGACAAGTAAAAATTGAGTTATATACCTGGCCAGGGATAACTGCTGATGCGAAACTAATGGCTGCCTGAGAGGCGCTTAGGTTCTTCATGCGGTTGAGTTGGTACGGATCCACGGAGACGTACATATTCTTAACCACTAGCTCTTTGCTTTCATCTCCGACCAACAGAGATATCGTTTCGGTTCTTATTTCGAAATCAGACTCACTTGGAGCTCCATTTATGTGATGCTTGATTGTCACGAACCTGCTTTTGACTTCTGCCATAGTTCACACTTGCCGGAAAGTAGAAAAGTGTATGCTTCTTAGATCAAACTGCACGACATGTTTATATACATACTTGGTGCTGGCTATGGTTGTCCCTGGTATTGTTTTGGTGTCCCTATCTGTTAGCTTTATTTGGAATCTTTGCAGCTAAGAGAATGGTGTCTAACGTTGTATAACAGTCCAAAGTATTCATTGGCACCACTGTAGTATTTAAAATGTGACAATTTGGAATAACGAAGTAACGAACTTGTTTAGATGCTTTTGCGTAGGCTGTTATGTCATGGTGACATGCATTGTCATCGTCTTCTGCCTGCCAGAAATTATTTGTATACTAGTAGTTGAAAACTTGAAATGCAACTATCTTAAATCTAATGCATAGTAGTGAATCTAATAGCAACTGTACCCACTTATTCTCGTTTTTACCAAAAGTTCAGGGAAAGGAAAAAAAGGGAAGATGCAGTTAACCATAACCACAAAGTCTAGTAGGTTGCGGTTTAGCCGGTGGGTTAAAACTATATTAACCGTTTTTTATTGGTTACAGTTGTGGTTATTTACCCATCGCCAGGATTCCAGGACTAAATGAGATAAAGAGGAGCTTTCCAAACAGAAAAATGAGAGGAAGATTGAAAGAGTAGAAGGTTAGGGGTGGGGAGATCTTAGGTCTCTAGTTACTTGTCAAGGAAAATTAAATAAATCCTATATATACTATCATAATCCAATCTTAAACATGCTTTCTAAATAACATATATCAAATCGAGAGACACAAAATTAGAAATGCAAGTTAGCCGGCCTCATTGAATTACAACATAACATTTCAATACAATTTTCAAAAGCCTCGTACCAGTTTAATGTACTCAATCAATATTTTAAAAAAAACACTACATGGGTAAAAAAGGTTGAAAATATCGAGCTGATGTGTGTTATTTGAACCCCTCCCTCCTCGACTTGGAACTTAAAGGGGGTGCGTTCATATATTGCAGTTAAATAGTAATCAAGTTGGTTGTTCCTAAACTATGCCATAACGAAACTAGCAACAATTCTTTCTTCAAGTATGTCGTTCCAAGAATTTCTCTATGACAACAGAGAATGCAGCAAAACCAGCACAGCCAACACATGCAGCTTTTGGCCCTCCTGAGAAACCATAAACAGATTTCTTAGGCATGATTAAGAAATTCATGACCAGAAAGATGCAGTTTCCAAAAGAGAAGACTTAATAATGTCCAGTAACTTTCTTAAAGAGTTCAGGGCTGGAAAAGGAAAAAAAAAACCAGATTAGGGAAGTAAAAAAAATACTCTGCTGCTCAAGTGACACTTTCATCACTCTGTTGCTGAAGGACTAAATTCCTCTCGATTATGTTACTGTCATATTTAAGCTATTGTTTTAGTTGGTCGCCTTTTGGTGGTAAAAATAATGATCCATACTCAGCAATGAAGTGTCTAGTGGAAATACAAGCAGTAAATTGGATAAGCAATTGTGCTTTTCATGCATAAACTGAACAGTAGCAATTCATAATTGATTTGGCCTTTCTATCACTACAGCTTCATAAGTTCCACAACACCAACTGATAACAAAGATTGAGGACACCAAATTAAACAGAATAGTTGGGATCAATACAGGAACATGTTATACAACTGATTCAAGAGATCCTTTTCTTTCAGGATTCCATGAAGCTTGACAGACATGCAACTAGGGAACAGGTTATACAGAAGAATCAAGATATGCCTTTCTTACAGAAATAGATAGCAGATACTCGCATATTAATTGTTAAAAAAAAAAATTGCATTATAGAAAGATTCATATCTTAATACAACCGGAGAGCTACTTGCAAGAACATTAGTGCATAACTTGTGTTTAGACACTTAGCACAAGTGACAGTAAATGCACGCATAAGTAGATGAGAAGTCGTTGTGTGGTATTATTTCAGAGTGCAACAGATAAATATCCCACCATGATGATTTTATATGAGCATGTTTTTGGAATATCTTACGGGATACTGGGTTTAATATTGACTTGTCCAACTTGATCTGATAGTGATTGTAGTGAAGTTAAAATTAGAACACAGAGAGACAATTAAGGTGGTGTTCTTGTTTTTTTAATTAAGTCATCATGTTGCAAAGATGGAGAATTCATGTTGCAAGCATGTTTGAGTTAGTAAGGCGAGATAGAATTGGGTGTTGCAAACATGTTGACACTCAAGGTTGACAGAGTGATTTATGGGCCAGGCTGGATTGGTGTATGGCTGGCTCTTTTATAACTCAAAAAAAAAAAAAAAAAAAGTGTATGACACATATCATTTTGTACTGCAAAAATTCTCACACAACAAAATAAGGTTTCACATTTATTCATCTGATGGCCTCCTATCGTGTTCAGCTATATTTGAAAAATACAAGTAAAAGTTGTCTTAGTAAACTCTCCAAACTGAACATCTACTCAAATTAAGCTATAAGTTGAATAAACAAGCTGCTGCAAACAACCAAATTATTATTCCTAGTTGAGCAAATACAATTATTATTCACCATCCAATTACATTATCAAGGCCTTAAACCAGATCAAGCCATAACAAATAATGCTTTCAAGATGTAAGGAGCATCATCAGTATTGGGGCATGTTATAGCATTAATAAAGAACTCAAATGCAAGAGTGTAGAACTTTTACCTCTAGCTGATAATGCTCCTCCAGTTGTACATCCAGCAGCAACTGTATTTGTAATGTCATGCTTGGCTCGAGCCTTAGGCAATTGAACAATAACTCTCATTATCGTATATTTTTCTAGAATCATCTAAATAACATTCTATTTGATATATGAAACAACTCATACCTTTTCAACAACACACTCAGCGACTGAGAATATAGAACCCATAATGGCAAAGGTTTTGCAGGAGCTCCAGCTCCTCCGGCCCATTTGCTTAGCTTGATAAATTAGTTGTTGCCTTCCGGTCATTTCATCTTGCATAATTGGACTGTCGAGTGCCCCAAGAAACAAGCCCATGAATAAACCCAAGCCACCTCCTGCAAGTTAGTTGGATTATATATAAAGAACAAAACCTTCATAAGTAATAACATAAGTTGTTTAATAGCTAGGAAAAAACCAATGCAAGGAGGAAATAAAATTCTTGAAGTACCCATAACCCCACTGACAACACTACGAACAGCACAGTTGTTCCAAATGTCCTGGCCCCGAATTTCTTCAACCGTCGGCATACGGATGGGCTCAATCGATGCAAATTCTGTGCTAGTAGAAGCATTCTGCAGTTCATTTTCATTCCTATGCTCAAGAGGAAGACTTGATGCAACTTCGTTCACATTTGTACTCATGGAGATAAGTCTGTAAGAAATTAAACCAAATTCAGAACAGGGTCATCTATTGAACCCAAAGCTACTAAACTGCCTATCTAACATCATGTGTGAAGAAATATTTGAAAATTCTCCCACTTTCAGATTTTCTTGAAAATATACAACGAGAACCACAATGATGACTTCTAACCAAAGTTCTTTCCAATTGCCAGGTGTTGAAGATTCTACCTCGCTCAAAATGCCCTACCAGTATGAAGCTGGCCTAAAAAATGACACAGGCATGAAAATAAAAATAAAAATAAAAATAAAAAATGCAATTGACATAAATAACCAATTAACATCCAAATGAGACATAGAAACAAACCATAAAATTATAGAAACACAAGACAATTGCTGGTCCAAAATCAAATGGTTGAGTTCTTTCTGGTGATAAGAAGTAACAGACACTGATAATGAAGTATACCTATATTATCTTTGAGTTTCACATGCAACGCGTGAGAATGACCTTATCGGGGAAGGCTAACACTTTCAGAGAACTAAAATGCCACACGCATATGCTTGACCTTTAAGCTGGACATTAATTAATGGAATATTGAAATACCACAAAATTACCCACTACATGCTACAGCAACCATAAATTCTATCTACGGAGGCAGGTTGGTGAGAAGGCGGAGTGCTGAGGAGCAATTACAATATTCTGCTAATGAATTGAAATCTTTGTAAAGATTGAAAAACTCAGCTTCAATCAAACAGAGAATTGCTCAAGGAAAAAGGTCGGTTTCTATTAGCTAATTTTTCAATTCAAAAGGACTGACTTCGAATTTAATTGATTCAAGTCTATTGACTGTCGATAGGAGAAAGCAATACCTGTTCGTACGGAGCTTCAGAAGCAATCAGAGAGCACCGGGGTCGCGAGCTCAGAATAGAGCAGATCTCCGGTTGACGGCTACGAAATGAAGAAACCCTGAAATGGCAAGAGGTGTAGTCGATTAGTCACTGTTTGGCAAGATGGAGAGGCTAGAGGGACTGACCAAGGACCCGCGAAATTACTTGGAAGTGTGGTTAATTGTAAATTAGTCCGTCCCTCTAGTCTCTCCATAAACTTGATCTTTCCTAAAACCCTTTGTGTGTGTATATAAAAGAAATAAACATTACAAAAATTCCAAACATGATAGAAATTATATTAACATAAGAGTTCCAATTTCAAGGCATCATAAAATGCCATCAAATCATCACAGGAAGAACAAAGCACAGTCACAGTCGTAAAGCAGAGTAACGACTCCATTAACTCGAATGAGAGAGCATGTGAACTGTGAAGAACATAAAAAACAGAACATGGGAGATCAAATTCGACTCCATAAGCATAAACAAAACATAAATTCGAGTCCATTAACATAAATACGACTCTTGTAACACTCGATAACTTGGCAAATTTTGCTACAAATCACAGGAGAAAAAAGCTTCAGTAGCTAATAGCCTAATAGTCTGTGAGTTGAAATTTGAAAAGCAAGAGTGTCAGTTAACTTTCAAGCAGCAATGGAGAATAAAAGAGCTTCAGTAGGGAATCACTTCAATTTCAATTTCGAAGAGCTCTTTTGGAGATCGCAGCGAATAGAAGTAAAGAAATTGCAGTTTGATCAGAAAATTCGATTAGCATACCTGTGACTAAGCAGAGAAGCACATCAGTCAACAGCGATGGAGATCACAGCCAGAAGAATGGCGAGATCGTCGCCAGAAGAAGAAATAGCGGCTGTAGTTAGTCTAGGGCTTTCTTTTTTCTTTTTTAGCCTTTTTGCAACAAAGTTCCTTGAATTTCTATTTTCTTTTTTCCCAAAAACAACGTGCAAGGGGTCTTCACCCGACCGGAACCGGAATATGGCACAAACACGGGACCCCAAATCCAATCCGGTATTATTCTGGTCCATCCCGGACCGTTTATTCCGGGTGGGGCCGACCTGTTTGGACCGAGTACTTTTTCTTTGTTAGATTTATGTAATGGCATACTAGGTTTGCATTCAAGAACAATATCATAAAAACGATCTATTTACTTATAATTCAAAGGTATAAAAAATCAAAATTATATTATACCTGTCGTGACTTCTTCGGGTGTTACCAGATCGCCGATGTTATTGTCTCGTCTGTCTGCTGTGTAAAAGTTAGCCGCCGTAAAAAAAAATGAAATACCAAATTCACTGCGCTACGACAAATATTTTAATGATTATTTAGTCCAACAATATAGCAATTGTTATCCGGTAAATATTGACATTATCACTGGAATTTGTTAATCTGTAACCAAATTAAACAAATGTTGAAAAGCATTATATACAATGTTAAGTAAATATGACATTAGCTCGCTACAAAACCAACATTAGGTAAATACAAATACATCAACCATATAAATAATGTCTACAATAAATTTTCATACCTGAGTATGAATTGTGATTGTTGTTGTTTTGAGGGTTATGAGGGTCCAACCCGACTCTTGCCTGAATATTAAACACAAACCAAATGTCAAGTAAGATTACTTTATTCGTGATCCAAACCCTATCTTTCAAATAGTTGTGTTACCTTCTCGCATGTTTTTTTTATCCATTATCCGTCGGAAGGAGTTACTACTCCTAGGCCTACGCATTTGTTCCGGAGTGAGCATACTATATTGTAATTATATGTATGACCACCGCTTACCTAATGCGAGATAAAATCTTTGTATTGTCGAGTGAAGAGTTTTTTTTTTAATTATTGGTTTGTAGAGTTTTTCTGTTGAACCTTAGCATCATATATATTTGTGTGTTTACTGCATTTAGTGCTGTTAAACGAGCCGAGCCGAGTCGAGTATTGTGATTATTCATTATCGGCTCGAGCTCGAGCTCAACCGAGCCGAGCCGGCTCGTTAACAAAAACGAGTAAAAAACGGGCTCAAGCTTGAGTAACATGTGCTCGAGCACGACTCGAACTCGAAAAAATATGAGCTTTAGCGAGCCTTAACGAGCCTTATCTATTAAAAATATGTATAAAAATTATAAATTTAATAAAAATGCTTGGTCTTAACGAGCTTTATCGAGCCGAGGCTCGCTACATAAACGAGCATCTATGTTCGTCGTCATTTGTGTATCACTGTTTGTTTGTTTGTGCTCGAAAAGTAATTTATCATCAGATATTGATATGTTCGTTTGTGTATCACTGTTTGTTTGTGTAATTGATCGTATTGTTCGACTGTGTAATTGATCGTATTGTTCGCCTGTATAATTGATCGTCTGTGTAATTGATTGTAATGTTCGTGTGTGTATAACTGTTCGTCTGTGTAATTGATCGTACTGTTCGCCTGTATAATTGATCGTTTGTGTAACTGTTAGTTTGTGCTCGAAAAGTAATTTCTCATATGGTATTGATCTGTTCGTTTGTTTGTGTAATTGATCGTACTGTTCGACCGTGTAATTGATCGTATTGTTCGCCTGTATAACTTATCGTCTGTGTAATTGATTGTAATGTTTGTTCGTGTATAACTGTTCCTCTGTGTAATTGATCGTATTGTTCATTTGTGTATCACTGTTCGTCTGTGTAATTTATCGTACTGTTCGTTCGTGTATCATTGTTGGTCTGTGTATTTGATCGTCTATGTAATTAACTTCAAAATTGCACGAAATCATTTTATCATTACTGTTTATGCTCTGTGTAATTGATCGCACTGTCGTTTGTGTATTAGTTGTATTGTTCGTCGTGTAATGGATGTTTGTGTAATTGATCGTACTGTTCGTCTATGTGTAATTGATTATGTGTTATTGATCGTCTTTTCTCACCACCACCACCACTACTACTCTTCTTGATCATTGTTGAACGCTTCTTTCTACTTCAGTTTCTATTTTAACATCTGCTTCCGAATTTAATTTTTTCATCTGCTTCTTTCATTATCTGCTGTCTAATTTGATAATTGACTATGGACTGATTATTTGACATCTATCTGTTTACTTGTTGCTAGGTTAATTTCTCAGTTCTCTTTTAATTGGTTCCTTACCGTGCCTTGTGATTTCGTTTCTTACTACAGGTATGTCTCCGAAGTAAGTGGTGCTGCACGGTGAATCTCCGCTACCGAATTCTACTAAAGAGCGTGAGACTGGTGCTGAGATTGTTCGTAGTCCTCGCACAAAGGTGTTTACTATGTTGGGTAAGAGAGAAAGAAACAGTTGGCCCGCACCTGCGGCTCCACCTCCACATCAACCTCAGGAGGAGGATCATACTCCACATCTTCAGGAGGAGGAGCATACTCCACAGCCTCGGGAGGAGGGTGATCCTGCATATTTGCTACCCAATGCCGAAGATCTTGACCCTGGTTTCGTGTGACAGATTATTAGTGCCCAATGTTGAAGATCTCGCCCCCGGTTTCTTGTTACATATTACGACTATTAGAAGTTGAATATTATGCTATTCTTTTCCACTTGTTGTAAATCATGCTGAATCGAATCTGCTGACTTTCGATTGCTATTGGTTTCGTTATAATAAAGAACTTGGAAAATTTTAGGTTGATTCCAGCAACCCACCTGGGCGGTTAGCTCTCATAGAAAATCACCAATCGTACCGGTAGTTACGGTTCGGTTACGATTATAGCCGATTACTAACCGTACGTTTTCTAACCGGCGGTTACAGTTCGGTTATGTTTGTGTATCACTGTTATTTTCTCGTTGTGTTGGACTTATTATTGCATTTAGGCATTAAAATCATTATAAACTTCAAAGTTGATTAATAATTATTTATACTTTAAATTCCATGGCATAGCTATGAACTATAAATAAAATATAGTATATTTGTACGTGTAAATAAGTTATCCCATCGGTCCATATCTTGAGAAATGAAAAACTGCTCTCCTTTAGTTTCAATAGCAATGGTTGACTGACTGGCAGCAATTTACCCAAAGAACTTAGAACCTATGATAGCCCCATTGATTAATGAGTTGTTTCGTATGGTTATGGCATCTTTTTTCATGGCACTAAATGTCAATTCGCAATTTATGTGTTTGGGTTGAAGTATTGAGTTGGGTATGTTTCAGCCCAACTATTTGGTCTTATGTTTGTCTCATTTGTTCATTATGGGCTCATGGAAATGTGAGTTTGAATTTACATTTATACCCCTAAATTGTCGATTGAAATGTCTACTAAGCCCCATACTTATTTGAAGCAAATACAAACTCCCCCTCATTTCCGTCGACTTAAATGAGAATATCATTAGCATTAAAGTCCTAAATTATTTACAAAGAATCTAACTACATAATTCTATCATAATTTTTAAGTCATCCAAAATGACATAAACACCCTCAAACTCCCACCCTTCAGTTGAATACAATACACACACACCTTCAACTTCCATCACTGCACTATTTACCTAAAAGAAGAAAAACTAAATAAATGAAAATTACCATGCCAATAATTTAGCTAACATCAAAATACCATCATATGTCATGCTAAATCATTGTTCAGGATACAAGTTGAGGTTTAATTTAACAATGCCCCTGAACCTAATTATCATTCATTTCTTAAAGAATGATAGCTACATGATGTAGATTAGAGAAATCATAGCTTGTTTGACATGGAGTTAAACCACCAAAAATTGATTCAAATTCTTTTGAAGTATTTGGCACCAAGTCATGCAAAAAAAAAACAGGTATTTGGCACTAAGTTAAAATGTAAAATTTTTAACTCAATTTCCTACACCTTAACAATTCTCTTCTCTGTCTACCCTATTCTTTATATCTCTTTAAAATTTCGATTATACTAATAACTCTAAACCAATCAAACAACATTAAAACCAATCAAATAACCTTAAAAAAAACCAAGTATATCAATTCATTCTTACACACATCAATTTATTCCTGCACACCCTATATAACAACCCTATACAATTTTAACTCTATCACAACCACCATTTTCTACAACCCATATTTAATTTAGTTACTATTCATCAACTAATTTTTTTTCTTAACTCACTTTTTTGACTCTATACCAAACAGTCACTTAGTTTTTGTTAATGGAAGAACAAAATTATAACTAAATTATCATCAATACATTTTCGTTAGGCTTAATAGGAAGGGCAGTCAATGAATCTCTAATGGATAATGATCCAAAATGTTTTCCAGTCTTAATATTAAAACCCGCATCTTCAATTACTCCATCCACACTCAAATAATTTTAGAAACTAGATAGTCGATATAATGGGAAGGGTTTCATATGGACCCCTTCATAGATTCTCTAATTACATCCGAATCCCTATCAGGCTCTGTTATTTTCAACTGAAATTTACTGAACTGAACTGAACTTAATTGTAGTATAAAATATAACTAAGCAGAACTGAAATGAACTGAACTTAATGGAACTGAACTGAATGAGTTTTCAGTTGAAGAGAACAGAGCCTTAGTCCAACAATAACATATGAGTACCTTGTTCGGTAGATTCAATTACATCTAAACCCGCGAATTTGACTTTTTGCGAATTAAAACTTGGAAAATACATTTTCCACCCTAATGCAATATTGAATTTTGAAAGTGGCCAAACAACTTTAATTTTAAAAGTTTCCAATTAGGTCCAAATTAATTGTGAAATTGCAATATATAATCCCTGGTCACATCAAATTCCCAAAAACAGGGGTATCAAGTTTTCAAAACATGCAATTCATTCCCTGCAACAAATAAAAGTTTCTCCAAAAACCCATAACATCAATTCAATATCAAATCCAAGCTCTAATCTACCTAAATCCAGTTCTAGAAACTTCGAATCTTTGAATCGAATTACAAACGAATTCCAATTCCAATTTTCCGATCTCGACCGGGATTTTATGTTCGCGATCTTTTCGATCTTTCCAACCTTCTCCTTCATCACCAATATGAATGGAAACCCCCTCACCTTCGATTCACATCTCTAGTTGCAATCCCATGTTTGCAACGGAGCTCCGCACCCATGTCTTTTAAAAATGGAGGAAATGATGAGAATGGAATATGAATCTGACCAATAAACCCATTTCCAGGAACATTGAAAACATGTAAATCGGGTAATGCAAGACCCGAAAGGGGCCCGGGTGAAGCCGTTTTGTCCGAGTCGAAGAGTGAGTAAACTGGTGAAGGAGTTAATGGGAACGAGACCGGATACGCTGTTGTAGAAGAGATTAAGGCCGTAGAGAGTGGAGGGTAAGACCGGAAAGTCGTCGGAGAAGCGATTACGGGATAGAAAGAGGGGCTTCAGCTAGTGAGGTTGGAGATATTGGGGATTTGACCTTAAAATGAGTTTTGCTTGAGGTTGAGCACACACAGGTGAGTTAAGGAGGTGAGGGCAAAATGGTGGAAGTGAGGTTGAGGTGAAGATGGTGTTAATTTGATGGGTCAGAGGTGGATTTTAGGAGGTAGGGTATTTTGCTTCCTGTGATACTAAGGCCACGTTTGAAAAACAAATATTGCATAGCTTAATTTAAGTCGGTCAACAACTTAATGGATTTTTGGACCCAAGTGTAATTGTTGGACTAACGAGGATTAATCTGAGAGTTGGGTCTCTGGTAGGGGGGCAAATGGTAATTAAATTGCAGAGGATTATAATAAGATGAAATTAAAATTAAAATTAAATTGTAAGATGTAGAATTGATTTGGAGGTAGAATTAAAATTAAAGTACTATGCCTATGCCATAGCCCTTTTTCTTCATGCCAAGTCCAAGGGTGGGCATTATGGACTGGATTATTCTCGCCACATCAGCCCAATGAACCAATGAGAGAGCTGCCCATGGGTTATGGATGGGGCAGTTGCCATATTTTTTCGGAAGCCCAAACACAAAAAGTATCGTGGCAAAATGATGCCAAAGTGAGTAATAAAGCGGCCATGAGCATACCAAACAACTCCTAAGTGTTTTTTTATTCAAGTCTATTAACAACCCGACCCACGTCATAAGTGTCCAACATATCATTTGCTCACCGTACACAATCATCTTGCAACATCATAGATTCATAGTGACAACATCTCGTTTGACGAGTCAGGCTAGAGTTTAAAGTTTAGACCGGAAAAAATGGAATCTTGCAACATCATAGCGACAAAATCCTGCCTGACTAGAGTTTGAAGTTTAGACCGGAAAAAATGGAAAAGACAACATCTTGCTTGATGAGTCAGGCTAGGGTTTGGAGTTTAAACCGGAAAAAATGGAAAAGCTGATGCATTATTCCGTAGGTAGTGGCACATGCATCATCAGATGATATGTTGTTAATGACATACGAGTATATATTTGGGGTTGACTTTGAAACGTCATCGGATTTATGGGGTATGGCGTGCCACATAATCAAATAGAAAAAGAAAAATTAACCGCTATAATAGGAAAGGAAAAAAGACAAGGCGAGATTTATAGAAAACCCTAAGGGGGTGTTTGGTATAGTGTTAAAATATTGAGTTTTATAAAAATTTAGGTGTTTTTGATCCCGTTTTCTGAATTAAAATTCTTAGCTAATCACCCCCGTAATTTCTAATTTATCAATTTATACTTGAACAAGGACGCTGCATTTTTATTATATATTTTAATTATACATATTTTCATTACAATAAGTTTAATTTATCATTAAAGTTGAAGCCGAATGACGGAAAAAAATCAAAACACGACAGCTTATATGGAAATTGGTAACGTTAAAATAAAAGGCAAAATTAGAAAGTAGTACAATGTTGGGAAAAAAATTGATTAAAACACAATCCACTTTCTTTCTTTTTTTTTTTTTTTTTTTTTTTTTTTTTTTTTTAATCTTGGTACAACATTGTTAAATGAGTGGTTAGGATTGATTATTGACAAATATGAAGAGACAATCATACCCTTCCCAATATCAGTTACAAAATTCATTATGAAGACATTAATTGAGTGAGAACGATAACGTAATCGTAGACATATTATTAATACGCTTCGCATATACGTATGTCAATACATATATGTATGTAGCATTAACGAACATGTTCACAATGTGACACTTTTAGACACATATCAATACCCTTTCAGACATATGTCAGTGCTGGTACTGACATATGTCCGTGGTATATGTACATGTTCATAATCTGCACTCGTAGACTTGTTTATCAACAGATGAAACATGATATATGAAGCTTTGCAGCAATAAAACATTTTGAACAATGTGGAAAGTTGTAAGAAATGCTAAATATATTAATTGATGTTTAAATTAAGTTGGTTTTGATAAGTTTGATTTGCAAAATTTAGATTTAAGGGTATGAATGAAAAATCAAATATGACTTTATACTAGAATCATTAAAACTTGTTTGAATAGTACCCGATCAATAAGAAGTCATAAAGATGTAATTCCTACAACTTTGCCCAAATATATAAAATACCATGACGACTTCTCCAGCACGGATGGAGTATGCCTACTCATCAGTCTATAATGTATGTATTCTTCACGGTAACACACAATCCGAGTGTTGACCTTAAAACCCTGAATTAGGGCTTTCTTTCCCGCCCTGCAACTCAATACCATCTCTGTACTCGAATCCATTGAGTAGCAATGGTTTCGCCAAAGGAACTGTTATCTATAATCGAATCGTCTCTACTGGGACGGACTCCGCCATCTCCGGCGCAGAGAATCGAGCTCATTCACGCCGTCCGAAGCTCACTTCCTGCCCTCAAATCTCTACTCTCCTACCCGGTAGATTTCTGTATTCCATAACCATTTTTCATCTGGAAATGTGTCAAAATGTGTTTACTTACGATTTCTTCTGTAAATTGCAGCCTCCTAGACCGGCAGATAAAGCTGAAGTCCAGTCCAAGGAAGTGAGACTGCCTGGTGCTGGGCCAATATCGCTCGATGATCAGGATGTTCAGATCGTTAGTTGCCATCTCCGTTTACTCTTCATTTAATAATAATTGAAGTGACCTGTGTATGCTGAAGCTCAGCTGTGGCTACTGGCATTTTAATTCTAGACTTAGAATATGCACAGGATTATGTGAAATGCTCAGATTGAGCAATTTAGGGCCCGGTATTATCTTATATTTTTTTATTTCAATGTTTATACTACTTTTTCCTGCATAGATTACCTGGGATGTTTGATGAAATAGTAGTTTTTCTGTTCCCCTAAAGCAGCACTCGTTTCTGTTTATATGCACGTCATAAGTTTTTTTTTCCTTCCTTTTTTTGTTTCTCCTGAAAACTGTACATATGTGGCAGTGGAGCTAAGTAAGATTGCTGGCTAATGTTTACGTATCTGCTAGTATTAATTTAAATAGGCGATCGTTTATTACCAATTTATTAAGTTACTCTGGTGTTACTGTTTCCATTCTAATAACTGGCAGCTACCCTTGCATTTGTTTAGTTGTAGCCTTTTGATTAATGCTCTGATATATTGTTTGAAATGTAGGCTTTAAAATTGAGTGAAGATCTGCATCTCAATGAAATCGACTGTGTGCGGTTGCTCATTTCCACCAATCAGGAGGTAATATCTGTTGCTTCTTGACCACCATAGGGTAGGGAATGGCATCTTTGTAGTAGATTGCTTCAACTGCTGACTGAGTTTAAATTGGAGATACTGATTGTCTTTATTTACTTTGTCGTTGTGCTTTTTTCCTGCATCTTTCAGTGGGGATTACTTGGTCGCGAACCATTGGAAATTTTTCGCCTTGCTGCAGGCCTTTGGTATACTGAGAGAAGAGACCTGCTAACAGCAATTTTTATGCTATTCAGGGTACATTCTGCTCCTCGTGCATGCTTGATAAGAGTGATAGTTTGTTCCTATTTTGAATTATGCTGGTATCTATAATCTGGTGTCTTTTTTTCTGCAGGCTGTAGTTCTTGACCAGGGTCATGATGCTGGTCTTGTAACTGAAATTCAATGTTATTTGGAAGACCTCGTTGCCTCTGGACTAAGACAGCGACTGATTTCCCTCATTAAGGTTTTCACTTCATCTCTTTCTGCATGTAGTTTTTTTTTTCTCCTTAAATTTTATTGCATTCGATTTGCGAGTTTCCATCATGATTGTTATTATGTTTCTAATTTTTGTTATTTTCTACAGTTTTAATTTTATTCTTCATTTGTTATTGTTTAAAATAGGAGCTCAGCAGGGAGGAACCAATGGGCTCAGGCGGTCCTAGTTCTGAACGCTATATTCTTGACTCGAGGGGTGCCCTGGGGGAAAGGAAAGCTGTAATTTCAAGGGAACGGCTCATCCTTGGCCATTGCCTTGTCCTCTCTATTTTGATTGGACGTGCAAGTAAGCTTCAAAGCAGACATCTTCTGGTTAATTTAGTTGTAATAATTTATTCTGTGATGCACAAGGTTAATTTATTTGCAACGCATAGTTTTGTTCTGAAGTTAAAAAAAAGCAATGAAGTTTGTTTGGCCCTTATTAATATGTTCTGGTAATTATTGGGTAACCATGTTAGCCACACTGCCGAAAAGTAATTTTACCCAGTTAACTATAACTCTGGCCTGCTTTTTTATGGCCTTTTGTTCCTTACTACTGGTCCTAGAGTTTAGGAGCGCTCCATTTGCTTTTCTTTTCGTCCAGTGTCAGATCAAACGGAAACGTTTTATGCTTACTGTCAATTGGCTTCATGCAAAACATTTTTAGCTCTTCCCCAGCATTTAGTTTATTGATAAGTTTTCTATGCTTTGGCATGGATTGAATATCTCCTGTGCTACGGGCTGTGGGGATATGAACTGATCCTAAAGAGCCTGGGTAGAAGGATATTGAACATGCTTGTGTATTTCTGTCTGTATGAGTAGAATTCTCGGACTGAGCTTTGCTTGCTGCAGGCCGTAAAGATGTTAAAGACATACTCGTAGCCCTGAAAGACAGTGCTGCAGATTATGGTGGGAGCACCGATCCCTTGAAGCTTCAGGTATGAAGTTGTTTTCTTCCCGTATGCTGTGGTTTATTTTTCTTACGAACCAGACTTAAAAATCAGAGCTATACATGCATGTGTTTTGCCAACATTGAGAGCGTTCCTTATTTCACTTGTCTATATCCAACCACACACTCTTTAAGTTTTCTCATCAACTTTTGTTTTGAAGTGCCAAAATTACCTTTTGTAAATATGAATAGTCCTAAAAGATCAGTCATGTTTCTTGGAGCAATCATATCACGCAATCACGCAGAAACTCCTGTAGCTATTTTTCCTCCAGTCAATCTCTTGGTTGCAAAGTCCATCGTTTAAAAACTCTTAGTCTACCTGTCAAAATTTTGTGGACTTCTGTTCTCTTGGGAAACATTCCAGGTAAGATGTCGTCGTTACGTGAAATGGTCCTGCAACAACTCCTTTCAGATTTCCATAGGTTTATATTCTCTTTGAATTATCTGACTAATGGGATTTAAGATTGCCTCCTGAAAGAAAATGGAGAAAATTAGCATTACCCTGAATGGGGCCTCTAAAAGTGTTCTATACTTCTCCTGATTTTTCTCTGTTTACTGATCTAATGAAGTTTTATTTGCATGCAGATTACCTTTAGCCTTCTTTTCTCTCTCGTGATAGCTTTCATATCAGATGCTTTGAGCACAGCACCTGATAAAGTGCCCATCTTGTCTCATGACACATCTTTTAGACGTGAATTTCAGGAAATTGTAAGATAAAAGCATATAATTTTACGAGATTCAGTTACCGTTTGTCACAGTTATGAACCTAACACAAATCAATGCCCCCTTCCATCCGCCAGGTGATGGTTTCTGGAAGTGATCCTACAGTTGAAGGCTTTGTTGATTGTGTTAGGCTTGCATGGGCCGTACATCTGATCTTGGTACTAGATGGAGAGGATGGAAACGGGATCGGTGCTAGTACATTGTCTGAAGACATGAAAAACATTTTATCGTGCTTAGAAGTTATTTTCACTAACAATGTTTTCCAGTTTTGGCTGGATAAGATTCTTCGTACTGCAGCCTATCAGGTTGGTGTTGGAATCTGTCATATCTCCCCCGTTAGGTGATATTGATATTGTTTTGGATTACTTGTTAAATGCGGACTTATTGCCGATGTTTACAGTCTTTGCGACCCTTTTTCCCGTTGAAGTGAATACAAGACTTGTTTAGCATGCATAATATATAAGAGGTTATTGGTGTTTGTCACCGTTGATAAAAAGTTCCTTATATGGTATATTGCCTGTGCCTGATTTTATTTTCATCCATCACATCGTTCTTGTAAGCTTGTAATTACTGTTGTGTTATTATGCAGAACGATGACGAGGACATGATCTACATGTATAATGCATATCTGCACAAGCAAATGACTTGCTTTCTTTCTCATCCACTTGCCAGAGACAAGGTGGGTTCAGTTAAGTTTTTGTTACAGTTCATGTAAATTTCATATAGAGAAAAGAAATAGAGACTCGTTGCCAAATATTCATTAATGGCCACCAAACCCAGATACTTCTGTAAATAGGGCAGGGTTAATTGACCTGTTTTCGTAAATAAAGACTGTCTGTGGACCGTTCATGTTCCATTTATGTAGTTTGGTGAATGGAAATTCTGTTGATGCCAAGGACACAGAGTCCCTATTTTATTGAATAAGTTTGTCGTCTGATCAAGTCTGATAATTATGATCAATGGACAGAAGATATACGTTTAGCTTCTATGACTGCTGTTACTGAACCATAGTTTCAATAGTTTCATCTGGGAAAAGAAGATAGGGAAACAATTAATGTGGGGTGGGGGGATTGCATGATATATAATTTATATATTTAGTCAAAGTTGTGACATATTTATGGGAAACTGAATTACATGTGGTGTGATTAGCAACATAAGAAGACTTTCAAAATGACCTAGTCTCCGGAAAATTTTCCTTCCGCTTTCTTTTCTCCAGTTCATTATTTCATTGGATCTATTGCAATTAATTATTAGAATTCTAAACATGCATTTCCAGTTAATGCTCCTTAACTGTATGTGTTTCACATACAATTTGACAGGTAAAAGAAACAAAAGAGAAAGCTATGACTATGCTAAGTCCATTTCACACAGCCACCACTCAGAATCAGCTGATTGAAGGCAATAGACATCCTAATGGAACTAGTGAGATGCCAACACAGCCTTTTGTCTCTCTCTTAGAGTTTGTGAGTGAGATTTATCAGGTCAGCACGCCTTAATCCTGTAATCACTGGTTGTGTTGCTCATGCGTAATTGTAGTCCATTGTAACTAACTGAAGATTGTCTTAGTAGGACATGGTTAAAGAATACTAGGCTTCTATAGTCTTCACTTAACCCGTGCATCTAGGCGGAACAATGAGAGGGAAACTGTTAATGTGTGGAGGATAATAATTTGCATAATATTATCTTCTGACTATTGTTTTCCTTTCTTCAGAAAATTCCTGAACTATTGTCTGGTAATGATGTTATATGGACATTCGTGAAGTTTTCTGGCGAGGATCATACTAATACACAAACACTCGTGGCATTCTTGAAAATGCTGAGTACTCTGGTATGTGAAGTAACCACTTTTACGTCTATAACTAACCAAACGTGTACCAATTTATGGCTGTTTCACTATAAATGTTGTATAATCTTTCTGTCCTGAATTAGGCTTGTAACCCAGAGGGTGCTTCAAAAATTTTTGAGCTGCTTCAAGGAAAAACTTTTCGTTCTATTGGATGGAGTACACTGTTTGATTGCTTGTCTATTTATGAGGAGAAGTTCAAACAGGCACTCCAGATTCCTGGAGCAGTATTACCAGAGTTTCAGGAAGGAGATGCAAAAGTGCTGGTGGCATATTTGATCGTCTTACAAAAGGTGAACGAAGTTAAAAGAAAAATTTCCGGTTTGGTATCTCCTTGCTATAAAAGCTTGCAATATATCAAGAAAAAATTAGAGTTGAAAGTGCCTTGTTTAATTCTTGTATTTCCTTTTTATTGTCATTAAGATAGATATAGTCATTGTGTTCTTTTACGTGACTGCATCTGTCATTTGTTCCCTGTCAGAAATACTGTATTAATGTTTGTATCTGAGTTGCTGTGGCAGTGATACACTTCCGGAGTACACGATATTACTTTCTAAAAAAGGAAAATAAATGACATTATCTCTCTTTAATAGCGCACCTTTAGTGGGCATCAATCACGAGCTCTTTGTATCATAACTTGTTACAAACACGAAATACCAAGGAGTTGTCAGTTTAATTTAGAAGGATGTGGTAATTGATGTCAAGGTCAACCATAAAAGACCGACAGGTTACTTGAAAACTAGGTGAAGCTTGGTTGTTATGTGACCATACCCCCATCCCCACTCACTTATGATGATTAGTGTGGCAGATGTGTTTCCTTTATTGGATGGGTGGCAGCCCTAAGAGGGATAAGGTGAGGAATGTAGATAATCGTGCTAAGGTGGGTGTAGAGACTGTAAGAGAATGAATTACAATGGAGGAGACTGACTTATGTTGCCAACCCTAGGCGATCCTTTCTTTGGCTCATACAGCTTACTCTAAGAGTCGCTTTTTTTTTTTGGTTTTCCCCTTTGAATGTCACGCTGATATCATATATGTTTTGTAATTTTCTTCATCAAAGTCTATAAATTAAGTCTCTAACATAAATAGTATAAAATATATGTCCTCAGTATCCAGACTGCACCATAGGGATGGATAATTTTTCTCTAAGATGGAGTTTTTTTTTTTTTTTTTTGAAAGAGTATGCTTTGTAAACCTTGTCAGAGTATTTAAACTTTATCTAACTATCTGCATGACTAAATATGCCGTATCCGACTGTCTGTTTATGACCTTGCACAGTGTCATTTTTTCTGTATAAAGGTTAACAAGATTATTTTTTATTTTCCTTTGTAATCAGGTTGTTGAAAATGGTAATCCGCTTGAGAGGAAGAACTGGTTTCCTGATATTGAGCCATTATTCAAGCTGCTTAGTTATGAAAATGTACCTCCTTATCTTAAGGTTGGCCTCAATTTTTGTACTTCTATTGTTTTTCCCTCACCTTTGATTGGGTAATGTTGTCGCTGGCGTTCAATTTTCTACAGTTTTGGCCCCTCACTGCCTTTTTCTTTGTGCATCTATAGGGGGCTCTGCGTAATGCCATTGGCACATTTGTCCACGTGACTCCTCTCATTAAAGATACAGTTTGGAGGCACTTACAGAATTATGATCTTCCAGTAGTTGTTGGACCTAACGTTGGGAGCAGTGGGAATGCAATGGATACACAGGTGGGCTGCTTTGCATTTGCACTTATTAAGGTCCAATCTGTTTGAGGGGGAGCTAAATTGAGATTTATTTTCTTTACATCTGTTACGATCAAGTTTTCCTTTTTTCCTCCCCACTTAAATTATTTGATGAACGTAATAGTAAGTTCGGCTTGAATAAAAATATTGATGTGTTTGTCTTAAGCTACTGCACCATTATATTTAGTGAAATCTGCATAGAAGTTAGATAATATGGAGGATGGTAACTATAACCACGACTTCCATTAATTAATAATCAATCGGATCAAGCTATTTGTTCTCTGAATGCATCAGCAGGAGAAGCTGAATGCGTTATGATTCAAGTGTGATGAGATTCTTCGATATTGTAGGTTTATGATATGAGATTTGAGTTGAACGAAATTGAAGCCCGAAGAGAGAGATACCCTTCAACTATATCATTTATCAATCTCCTAAATAACCTTATTGCTGAGGAGAGGGATATTAGTGACAGGGGGCACAGGTAATTGCTAGTAAAATTGTATCACTTTACCTAATTTGTGTTTTTGTGAAGATTGTCTTAACGGGGGTTATCTTTTGCTTTTTCAGATTCATTGGAATCTTCAGATTTATATATGATCACGTATTTGGTCCATTTCCACAAAGAGCTTATGCAGATTCTTGTGAGAAATGGCAGTTGGTGGTAGCTAGTCTCAAACATTTTCACATGTGAGTCGTTCCAGTCTTGGGATTAATTGCTTTTGTTTGAACTTTTCGATCCTTCACCTGTTGTTTTCTATTTGCTGAATTTGTTCTTTGTCCATATCTGTTGTATAGTGTCATAAAACAAATTTATAGTGAACTCCAGTTCTGAAACAAGGTTAATTTGTTATCATGTGTAGGATGTTAAGCATGTACGATATTGGTGAAGAAGATAGTGACGCTCTCGCTGACCAGTCACAACTCTCAGTAGCAGGACAGTCTTCTTTGGTTCAATTGCAGCTTCCTATTGTGGAGATTATGAAGGTTTGACTCCCTCTAAGTTCATAGCTTTGAATTTATCTTTGTGACTTCCTAATTCGGTAATTCCAGTGATAAGATTCTTGAGTTTTGAAGCACACCCATATTTTAGCTCTGGGAATATTTTTCTGGTAATTTAATGAATTTTAAGGGTGCACAAGTCATTGCATGATAGTATTGCCTTTTTATGCAGGACTTTATGAGTGGGAAAACTGTTTTTCGGAACATTATGGGTATTGTTTTACCTGGAGTGAATTTTCTAATTACTGAACGTACAAATCAAATGCACGGACTACTTCTTGAAAAGGCAGTTCTGCTTTCACTTGAGATAATTATTCTTGTTATGGAGAAAGACTTGATAGTTTCTGATTTCTGGCGCCCCCTCTGTCAGGTAATTACCTCAGTGCCCATGCTGCTCTTTAGTTTGGGTAACCCCTATGTAATAATATGTATGACATCTCTGTAGCCGTTTTGCTTTCATATACTCCCTTTGTCCCGTTGAATACTCATTACTTATATGGTTCTTTTTAAAGAAATATAAGTAAATAATGGAAAACAAATAAAGAAGAATAAAATTGGTTGGTGGGTATTGAAGTAGGCGAGATATATGAATAAATAGTTGGAAAAGTATGACAGGGAAAGAATAAAGCATGAATATGATTGGTATGTGGGGTTGTACTTGTGCCACTTTTGGAATGTGTATATATTAATGGGACTTCCAACAAAACAAAGTGGGTATTTAATAGCGAGACGGAGGGAGTATATAATTCAAAATGCAGTTATTTTGCTGTAATTTTCATGTAGCTCTCTCTTTTTGAAATCTCCGTTTACTTGCATTCATTGTGGTAGCTTACATGATGTCACAAGTGATTGGTAGTTTGTAATTTTTTTGCTATATTCTTAAGCATGGACTTTTTGAAAGTGTGGACTTCTGGTTTGGATGTCATTCAGAAGAATCTGGCGCTCATCTTTTATCTGTGTCATAGATATCTGTTGGAATCTGTCTAGCAATAAATGGGTGTCCACAAACTATATATTCAACTAGGAGAGAGACGAGTTGGATGATGGTATCATGGAGTTCACTAGGTTTGAGTGATTTAGTAAAATGCTGGTGTGTGATTTGGACAAGAATGCAAAATGTAGATTCATACTATGCATCATAAGAAACAAGAATAACAAGGTTGTGTTTGCTTGTGTGCATTGTGTTGTGGCGGAATGTGAATTTGATGTATATTAATATACTAGCATTTACGTAACACACTATGTGCGTTGAGGGTTTTTATATAAACCAATGAATCTGTGATTTTTTAAAACATTTAAAATAATAAATAAAAGGGAGAAATTTACGCCAATAAGATTCGAACCCTGCACCTTCTGCTTAAACAATGACACATGTACGTACCAAATTCAAATTGAATAAGTAAGATCAACGGATGAGATTTAAATTGAATTATAAACTTAGTGAAACTTTGTGAATTATTATACTACTTTGAATATGTGCCCAATAATTAACATACCAACTCAAACAGATTTGTTAGATAGAGAACCCGAGGAATGTTGAAAGATAAGCTATCAAATGGATTGCAATTTATCTATTTGCTTGCTTTCAAGGCAGAAAAAAGGTGAATAACTAAATCTCTGCTTTACCAGGCGAGTGATATAAATTAGAGCTATACTTCCTCACCTAAACAAAGTAACTTGATAACATGTGCTTTACTTCCCTAGTAGAAGAAAACTCATATTCTATATAGTTTCTGTTCATTGTCATTGAGGGAGAATAAACTACAAATGACCTTCAAAGCTTTGGGGTGTGAAAGGTTCTACCGTCATATCTCTTTGGATTAAAAGACAGAAGTCCATTCAAGAATAGAAAAGACTAGTCTCTTTTCAGAATGACTTTTGTTAGACGGGTGCAGATTAGGGGAATGTGCCCACCACTTGAGGTGGGGGTGTATGTCTCTTCCCAATATTTAAGGTGGATGTGCAAATTAGCGAATGTGCCCAGCCCTTGGGTGGGTTTTTGTGTGGTTATTTATCTTGTGCAAGGTGTATCTACTGTCTAACCGCGTAACACTGTCTAATACAAGTTCTTGCCTTTATTTTCGGGAAGTAAGACATGTGCAACTGTGGTCTGTGCGTGCAAGGGTGCAATGATAGAAATACGTATGGATAGCTTTTGTTTTTGATAGACTTATGAGCTTCCAGGTGCTCATTGATAATGCATGTCTAAAAAACAAAGCTGAAATATAGAAACATTTAATAGATCACCTGAAAAAAAAGTGCAAGTCTGATAGCAATAAATCTTATTCATCTTGCCGTATATTTTATATGTTATATTGTAGTTATCTTTGAAGATTGAATAACCAAGCCTATAATTTGTTTTAATGTTGTTTCATGCATGCTACTTGATATTTAAAACCTTTACTTTTTCTGATTGTGAGTATGTTTCAGTATTTTACTAAAGTTTTTTCATAATGCAGCCGCTGGATGTCATACTCTCTCAAGATCAAAGTCAAATTTTGGCATTATTGGAGTATGTCAGATATGATTTGCAGCCACAGATTCAGTTGTGCTCCATCAAGATTTTGAGTATAATAAGGCAGCTTTCTGGCATCCCCTTCATTTCATCTGTGATTATGATCTTTGGTTTTCAATGTCATAAGAACGTGTTTCACCACATGCAGTTCTCGTATGGTTGGGCTCCCTCAGTTGCTCCTGAAATCCAATGCTGCAAATGGGTTGATTGAGGATTATGCTACCTGCTTAGAGCTACGTTCTGAAGAAAGTCAAATTATTGAGGATAGCAGTGAAGATCTTGGTGTTCTAATAATGCAAGTAAGTTATTTCTTGTGCTATCTCTATTTAGTTGTTCATTGTTGAATCAAAATTTGATAGCAAGACTTTTTATTTTCATTTATTAAGAGCTCGAATTTTCTGCTAGAGAATTGCTCTATCTAAGTTTTGAGACAGCCACTATCTAGAGGCTCACGGTTAATTTTATATCTTCAAATAGATTGAAATGAGATATGGCTCTTACAATGACACATTCACCTATAAGATTGTTTGAGAAGCAGCCCAAATTTCTTTTGCTTTTTAATACTTTTAAGTACCTATTCTTCATTTCTTTGACAAGTATGTAGTAAGAATATGAAAGCAGAGACTTAGGACTGTAGCATTTTGTTAATCTTCGCATCATCTCCCTATAAAAGTATGTGTATGTGTGCATCGTGTGTGAGTGTGTATCTTGGTGATAGTGAGGATGTCAACCCCACAAGTCCTCACTGTTACCCTTCCTGTCCCTTTCGAAACTTGATTGCAGTTGGCAAATAAGACCTTTTAATTCCCATTCCTTTTCATTGCCTGGATGGTGTTAAATGTTAAATTTGGTTTTTATACTGTGTAATGCAATTATACAATTGATAATTAAATTTTGGGAATCCATAAATTATTCAAAGTATAAGATTGGGTTTCCATGCGGTAGAAATGTTTCCAAGCCGATAACATGGATCCATGAAGATCCATGCCTATTAAAACTAACAAATATTTTTGTTCTACAAATAGAATTATGGGTAGAAGGGTAGAAGGGGACACTGGACAGAAATATTTGACCATAGAGGATAACTTCAAATAATGGGAAACTGTACAAGAGAAGAACTTTGTTCTTAACAATGGGATCAAATTACTATGCAAATGCAAGGTTGAAACATATGGCCATTTCTTCAGGTTAGTATGATATGTCATTTCTGGCCGTGTTGAAGTCGAGGTGTGTTGATTAATATGGCCTAAGGAACTTTCTGTTCACCTGGAAGTGATACTTATAGTTTCGTAGTTACGTTTTTAAAGGTTTTAGCTTCATTAGACTCTTCCTAGACTAATTGTGAGAGATGATGTTCTGGCTCACACAGTATATAGAGCAATATGGTTGTCCTGTTTTCATTTTCCAAATAACGCGTGAGGTTTCGAGGTGACCTGATGTATTTATAGCAGTCGGCTTGAATTTCAATAATTCAGATTTCGAAGATTTTGTACCATCTGTCCAAAAGTTTAATGGGATTCTTTCTGTGATTTCAGCTGCTTATTGACAATATCAACAAGCCGGCTCCAAATATTACACATCTGTTGCTTAAATTTGATGTTGACGGCCCAGTTGAAAGGACATTGCTTCAGCCAAAATTTCATTATAGGTTAATATTAATATACTCAGCCATCTTTAGTTTCTATTGTGTATTGTATATTCTATTGACTTGTACTTCAAATCCGTATGGCATAATATTTTGCAACTTTTTGTCTGCTATAGCTGTCTGAAGGTCATTCTCGATATTTTGGATAACCTGTTGAAGCCTGATGTGAATGCGCCGCTTCATGAATTTGGTTTTCAGGTTTGAATGCCCTTGCATAACTTCAAAGCTTACTGCTTATGATTTATTAATGTGCAATCATGTTGTTGTTCGTCTCTGTGCTCACATCCAGTATTCTCTGCAGCTCCTACATGAGTTATGTGTAAGTCCGTTGACGTCTATTGCTGTCATGGATTTATTGTGTACTAAAAAGTACAAGTTCTTTGTCAAGGTATATTTTGTTCACCATAAGATTTTAAAACCTTTTCTTTCCCCTCGATGGGCATGCTTCAATTACTACCTGGTTGACTCAGACTATTTTTTTTTTATTCAGCACTTGAATTCCCTTGGTGTTGCACCTCTTCCAAGCAGAAATGACAGTCAGGCACTGCGGATTAGTTCACTTCATCAGGTATTTTTTGGCCAGTTGAATCCTGTTAAATATAAGCATTGTTAATGAGGTTCCTTTTGTAGTTTAACTAGTTTCAGTTAATATGGCTTCATGTCTATCCCAAAAAAATTGCGCCTCAAAAGGGAGCTTCATGGTGTGATGGGATATTTAAATAGAGATTTATAAATCTACAACTTCATGTTTTAAAGATACTCTTTTACCAGGGTTACTTCTTACTAATCCAGTGCAACACAGTAATAAGTATCTAAGCCAGCCTTCGATGATTCAGCACCGAGTGATCACTTCATTGACGAATTATATAGCACTGAGAAAAGTAATATTGCTCATCTAATTATGTAATGTATCTCCGCCTTCTTACCTGCACTATAAGGAAAAACAACACACACTTTGGAATCAACATACCCTCTTATTTTCTCGTGTTTTCAAAAGTTTTCATCAGCAAAAGTTGCTGTTTCATATCCAAATATGTGAAGAGTGTGACGTGGTAAGGCATATAAAAGACTGTAAGAGTTATAACCTTTTATTTCATCGACCTATCGAAATATATAGACCTGATAAATGTGCAAATTAAATCATAATGCATAACAATCAAGCACAAATCTACGTATATATCGACTTCCCTGTTTATTCTTTCACTGTGATTGCTGTCTTATTATGCTGCTGTATTCTTCTTGTGGTGATGTGAGTGATATAAAGGACGCGGACGATGGTCCGTTGGGTGAACTGATATAAAACTGCCATTCTTCAAATATTGGTGTCTTTTTTCCCCCATGCAGCTGCATAACCTTAATAATTAAACCAGTCTGCAGAAGTTTCATAAAAGTTTCTTGTTGGTTGGCATCATTTGGTGCTTAGTCACTTGAATTCTTATGAGGTGTTTCAAAATTTTCCTTCCTTAAGCTTGAACATACATTCTGATGTTGTAAACTAGGCATCAAGAAAATTGGAGGTATAATTTTTTAAATGATTAGAATTTTATTGAGATAGATAGGTTCAGTAATCAGTGTGTCGTTTAATTTTGAAGACTTGAGTTCTAGGTAATACGTGAGTATTATGTATGGCGAAATGATTCATGTGTGTACTGTGGAAGCCTGAGTGGGATTTGGGTCTATTGACACCAGTAGGTAGTCACTAGTCGAATATCTTCTCAGTCATTATAGATATGCATTGCAAGAGAGATAGAAGGCGGGTGACTTTGCGAAACTATTTTTTTCTTTCTAATTCATGCTTTTGATATCATCAGGACTCTAGGGTTTTCCAGAACTTTATCATGTCCTTTTAGTGGTGTCATGGCTTCTTCCTGCACGTGGCTTCAGTTACTCTTCTAAATTTTGTCAAGTGGCTATTCAACTTTGTTGTTACCTATTGTAATTGTTCTGCCTGTAGTTGCATATGCACACAGCATCAATAACTTATTGTCTTTAAACTCTGTTTTTGTTGTAGAACAGCTCAGAAATCGCGTTAGGACACTAATCTTCTATTGGCCTTGCACTTTGCAGAGAGCATGGCTGTTAAAACTTTTAGCTGTGGAATTACATTCAGCAGACCCAACGGATCCTGCTCATAGTGAAGCTTGCCAAAGTATTCTTTCTGAGCTGTTTGAACCGAAACATACTGACTATGGCACTGATCACCCTGCATTTTCTTATATCAATGAGAAAGACACAAGAATTGCAACAACTGGTCCAAGTATGAAGAGTAAGGTAGTAAAGGTTTCTTAGGTTTGGTTCTTTTAAATTCTGTATTTTGAAGAAATTTCTCCCTTGGTATTGTTTCTACAACCTTTTTTCCTATTTTGCGGACCATATAATGCCTCCATTCTTTTTAATGCATAACATTTTGGTTTGGCACAAAGTTAAAGGTGGATGAAAAAAGATGGTTTGTGGAGGTGGTAAAGTTGTGAGTGGATCATAAAAATTAGGAGAGGAAATTGATGAAGCATGAGAGGGAGTGAATAAAGAATTAATAAGTGGAGATAGTGGCTTTCCGTTTATGGAAATGTCAAGCTTTTAGAAAATGCCCAAAATGGACAACGTTAAGGTTTAAAATGGGGTACTTCTTGATTGTAAGAATGGTGTAAATTCTTGTGCTATGCATGGCACTAGTAGTAACCATCTATTTCCAAATGTTTCTCATATGCATGTAATGCTAATTTTATGTATAAGTTTAACTTTATACTCTATTTGCTACTGCTTATCCTCTCAGCTTTTCTCAGTCTTATGATTTGATCAGTATTTTTTTTCTTACTTCTTTTCCCCTGAAATTGGACCGGTTTGTATTTGTCTTGGTGGCAATGTAAGGCATGCCGACACTGAATACTCCACTTCCATTTTTGTAGGTATTAGAGTTGCTTGAGATTGTACACTTTGAATCTCCTAATATCACGGTGAAGTCTTCACAGTCTGTCTCCAGTACAAGATATGCAACTCTGGTATGATCTATCTGCTTTTGATCCTGGTATCTGGTCTCAGACCATAATTCATCTGGTGCTTTTATGCTCTATAGGCTGAGGATATACTTGCCAATCCAGAACCCTCTGGAAGGGGTGTCTACTATTATTCAGAACGTGGGGATCGTCTTATTGACCTAGCTGCTTTCAGAAATCGACTCTGGCAGGTGCTCTTTTGTGACAGTTTCCCCTCCCCAATATCAGATTGTTGTTGAAATTTGAGATTTTTGCAGACATGCTAATGGAGACATGCTTAATGTACAGTCAATACGTGTTTGTTAGTTATTCTTCTATGATTTGCTTTTGACTAAGTTGGTTCTGAGTGAAGAAAAAGAGAAACAAAAGTGTAAATTTTTGGGGCCTAAGTTGGTTCCAGGTTATTGTTTGACATAGCGTTTTTTATGCAGGAATAGTTCTCAGTTTGAAATTTGTGTTGCCATCTCAATTGACTGAGATGAGCACTGAAAGATGAAAACTTGTTTCATCCGTGGCACCATATAAAAGCTTGCTACTATGTGTATGTAAACATAAACAGTGATGGGATTTTGTTCTATCCATGGCAACAAATAACTCGTTGCTAATGTGGATCTGTGTGGCAACAATTAACAAATTGCCAATAGAGATGAGAAAATGAATAATGATGTTTCCGACACTACTAAAAAAAGGTGGCTGTTGCTATTATACATAAATGAAAGGAGTTTGGACATTTAAACCTTTGGCTTTGGTCCTCGAGTTGAGGCAACCACGTTGAGGAAGATGAAGACCAACTGTTTTTACACGCACTTCACGTTTGTTGCATGTTTGACATTTGTGATAATGTGATATCTACGTACCAACTTTAGGGGGAGTAATGAAACTTTGAGATTTTAATATCATAAAAGTCACGGCAGTGTGAATTAGCACAATCCACACATGTTAATGAACTGTCAAAACATTATTTAATCGTTATTCCTGTGATTTGCGATTTATGTGACTGTGTAATGTTGAGAGAAAATATCAACAAGGATACAATCTAATCCTTAACACCCTTCCCATATTTTTTTACATTTGTCTTTATATTTCATCTTATAAATTGCTGAGTACAAATCTATTTACTAGTTGTCTTGGTCATTCTTCAGAAATGTAATCTATCTAATCCCCAGCTCAGCTCCTTTGGGGCTGAAACTGAGTTGGATGAAGTAAGAGAAGCAATTCAACAACTACTAAGATGGGGATGGAAGTACAACAAGAACCTTGAAGAACAAGCTGCTCAGCTTCACTTGTTAACTAGTTGGTCGCAAATTGCTGAGGTCTGCTATGCCTTTTCGTTATTTTTGTGTGTTGTTATGTTACCCCCTTTACAAACCCTTTCCTCCGATTTTCATGGATGCATTGTCTCTGTAAACCTGGATTGTGAAATGTGCATTTAATTTTGATTTGAAATGTAGCTTTCTGAATTTGTGGATGTTATAGTAAAGCAAATTGATAACTTGCTACGTGAGTTTCCTTCTTTGGAGTCTGGGAGTTTTCTGCCTATTGATTTAGTCTAGCTCTGGCACTTGTCTCGTCGCTAAAATTGTTCATAACTTCAAACTTCTTCTTCTCTCTGTTTTTTTTTTCAGGTTTCCGCGTCTCAAAAGATATCTTTCCAGAACCAATCTGAATTATTATTTCAGTAAGCCATTCTTCTATTTATTTCCTTGCCAAGTACACTTGGAACATATGCTAATCTATATCAAATGACCAGATTGTTAGATGCTTCCTTAACGGCTTCTGGTTCTACTGAATGTTCCCTAAGGATGGCACACATATTAACACAGGTAATCTAACAGTTGAATTCGAAGGTTGGTGTTACATGGCATGCGTTTGCAAGGTTTAATAACTTGATTTTTTGGAATGTATCAAGGTTGGTCTCACATGCATGGCCAAACTACGTGATGTAAGATTTGTCTTTCCTGGTGGCTTGAATTCTGACACGGTTACATATCTTGACATTATTATGACCAAACAATTATCCAACGGGGCATGCCATTCTATTTTATTCAAGCTTATCATGGCAATTCTTAGACACGAATCATCAGAAGCATTAAGAAGGCGGTATGACATTAGACCCAAATGGGCAGTTCCAAGTTTTAATTGTTTGAGTCTGGAAAACCTTTTGACATTCTGTTCTTTCCGATTTCAGGCAATATGCTTTGCTTCTTAGTTATTTCCAGTACTGTAGGCATATGCTTGATTCAGATGTCCCCTCGACGATTCTGCAGTTCTTGTCAGTTGACGAGCAAGATTATGAAGATTTGAATCTGGAAAAGGTTTCATCACTTAAAGAAGAATTATTGTTTGCTGCTTTTCCCTCAGGTTTATATTTCCAACTTGTCTAAACCAAATATTTTGTACAGATTAACAAAGATCAGTCGGAATTGGCACATGCAAACTTTGCGATCCTAAGAAAAGAAGCTCAGCCAATCCTTAACTTGGTTGGTCATTTGATCACTATGCTCTTGTTTGCCTTTGCTTTTTGTTTGTCTTCGATATTTATGTGTCTTGTCATTTGCTCTGCAATGTGACCATGTTATGAGGTTTATGTATTTTCACTCCGGATTTTGGAGATTCTGTGACCATGGATTAATTTTATGAACACTTTTCTGTCCCTTTTGAAAGGATGAAGCTTTCCCTTTTATGAAGAAGAAAACACGTATAATTGTTCACCATCTGTCCTATCAAAACTGCAATCTTCACTTTTCGCCACGTGATTAACAATCTCAAGAAAGTAATGAACTAATGATACATGTAACTGGGGTAAGTTGGGGGTTGAGTTCTCCTCAATTGAAGAACAATGAACCGTTACCATGAATATGCATGTCATTATTAACGGGGCACCTGATGTGGCGAAATGATGCATTATTAATGGGATAGACGGAATATATCTTTTCCGTTTTATGAAGCAGAATACATTACTTTGTATTCCTTGTTACAGTGCACTAGCTTAATTTTTTTTTTTTTTTTTCACTTGCTCCTTGACATCTATATCTTTCCTGCTGATCTTATGCCTGAAGAAGCCCCCTCAAGGTTGACTATTTTATATGAAATTTTGGATTCACCATCTAGGCTGCAAATGATTCTCATGCTTTCTAATTTGTATTTATAGCTAAGGTATTAGTTCACAAATATATGTTATATGCTATATAGTCTCGGTGGATTGGATGGGCATTTTTTGGGGCGATTGGATTCAAGAGCTCCATGGAATATAGATGACAATCTTGTTGGCATGCATTTTGAATTATGCTGTCTTTGTTTCTATCTGGAAGAAGTCAGTAGGTCTATAATAAGCTCCATCTCAAGTCTCATAGGCTTCTTTGGTTCCCCACTGCCTTTTCAGTGAAAGGACATTTATGTTTAAGATTTTAAGTACAGCCCTTCTTCTTGACACCATATGAAAATGAAGGTTACTTACTGATGTGGTTTCTTTAGCTAAGATTTATTGAACCGTAATCTCATGATTGGGGTGTTTATGTGTATGGCATTGGCAGTTGATATTAATTCAGAAATAAGTTTGAAGTTTTTTGGTTAACAGGTTTTTTTTGTGTAAATCCTTCTCTGCAATTACTTTATACTTTGTGGCTAACTTATTTTATTTTGTTTCTTATTTAGGTAACAAAAGATGCCACTCAAGGAAGTGAATCTGTAAAAACTATTTCATTGTATGTTCTAGATGCATTCATCTGTGTAGACCAAGAGAAGTTTTTCTTGAACCAACTTCAAAGTAGAGGTTTCTTGAGGACTTGTTTCATGAGCATCAGCAATTTTTCAGATCAGGTATTTAAACCCCACTTGATGTGCCTGTGACTCCATAAAAAATTTGCAAAGCTTTTCTTTTAAAAATCTCTCTTTTTAAGGGATCTATGTTCATAGCTGTTGCTTTTCATTATGCCTGCTGGCTGCCATCTAATAGATATTTATATGCTTTACTTTTTTTTAATTATATTATGTGATGGATAAGCCTAAGGACTTCGCAAGCTGCTAACATATTGTGGAAAAATTTCTAGTTTCTTTTCAATTTCGAATATGGTTCACAAAAAGAATCATCAGCACCTTTCAGGCTTCTTAGCCACTGTGGAATTAAATATCATTGCTTCAATGTCATGTTAGCAAAAGTTTGTCTTAGTGTTGCTGGCATATAATGTAAAAGCATTGTATTTGTACCCTTTTTATATTAGGTAGCTTTTCAATGTCCATTTTCTTGGTCAGTCTGAATTATCTTTGTATTGTTGTAATGCTCATCTCTGAACCTTCTTCCCGGATTACTGTTGCCTGTTTAGCCTGATAGAGCTGATAAGTATCTGAGTTAATTCTAATCTCTAATTCATTCCTGTTTCTTCTGTATATTTCATTCAGGGTGGTGGTATTTCATTAGAGTCAATGCAACGTGTTTGTACTCTTGAAGCAGAACTTTCTTTACTTCTAAGAATCAGTCACAAGTATGGGAAGTCAGGGTCACAGGTTTTATTTTCAATGGGATCACTTGAGCACATTACTTCATGCAAAGCTCTCGGCATCCAAATAAAGGTCTGGGAAACTTTATTGTCTCCTGAGTATCTTGGTAACCTCCCCTTTTACATAAGTTACTTTGAAAATTAGCTATAATCATATGAAACATCCACAGGGAAATCTCCGGCGTATAGATGCCAGGTTGGGAAGAAATTCATCTATTGATATTGAAAAACAGCGAATGGTAGTTGCTCCTGTACTGAGATTGGTGTTTTCTCTGACGTCATTGGTTGATACTTCTGAGTACTTTGAGGTATGGCAGTTTACAATATCGTTGTGAAAGATACTTTATAGTAGTATTCGTTTGCAGTAACAATGTGGAATCAGAATTTATTAGCAGATAGCAACTTTTGGTTGATTTTTTTAATTTTTTCCTTTATTGTCAAATTGCTAATTAAAAGGATTCTCTCTAATTTGTTAAGCAAAAGGGCTCTCAACTGGAGCCATTGCATTACTTCTCAACGTTCATACTGTATTTTGCCTTGGTTTAGAGCTTGTAATTTCTTGTCACTGTTTTTTGTGGGTTGCTCAAGTCATCTAATAAAAACTTTTAGGAAGAAAGATATTTGAACTCTCGGAGCATGATCCCAGGCTGTATCAAACTATCATTTGGTGGCCTTGGATAAAGAGAAGATAGACACTTTTAAGTAATTTACTGTTTAGCGTCCAAGATTAAGATACATTTTGAAGTAAAAACTTCAGGACTTCATATCCCTCTTTCTAACGTGTTTTTATACTAGACAGTGTATTATCCTTTATCTTCCATATAAAATTGGGAATCATTTGAATTAAGAATATTTCAAGATTGACATTGAGTTGAGACAGTTCTACCCAAGCTATTGATTTATTGTGCTTCATTAATGCTGTACAAGGATGATTAAGAATTTGAATACAAAATCTGTAAGCAAATTGACTAGTAATACTATTAATGGAGAAGACCTGTGATTTTGTGCACCACATGCATTTTCGTTAAGTTCCTGATAAAAGTGTTATGTTGGCAGAATTGCATGATGTTTAGTTGTTTATAATCATATAGTGCTGTCTATATATAGCCCTGTGTTTCTAGGATTAGCTCTTTACTTTAATTGTTTCATAAAGTTGAATACTACTTCAGGATATATCTCCATCTTCTATATCCTTTTTTCGTTTTTCCCCTGAATTGTTTTCTTGACTTTCCTGGCATCGTCTGACAGGTGAAAAATAAAGTTGTCCGTGAAATCATAGAATTTATTAAACGCCATCAGATGCTATTTGATCAAATTCTCCAGGAAGATATCTCAGATTCAAGTGAATTGACTATGGAGCAAATCAATCTTGTTGTTGGGATACTTAGCAAGGTATAAGCTGCTGAAAACTTATTAGGTTTTTTCATAACTGTCGTACAGTAGAAATTGCTGCACGTGTTATTTTTTTCTTAAAACAGAAAGGTCATCATTTGAGTTTCTGAACCTTACGTAGACTGACTGGCTTAAGTGCATGTAATGATGGTGAATGGTTGACCATTAATTATATGTTGGAATCATGTGATAATTAACGCAATACTAAGTCCTACTGCGTCCTATCCGATCAAACTTAATTTCTTGTGAAAAGTTTATCGCTGATTATAAATGTTGAATGATATTGAAAAGGTTTGGCCATATGAAGAGAGTGATGAATATGGGTTCATTCAAGGACTCTTTCGAATGATGCGTGCTATTTTCTCCCGTAATCCAGAAAGTTTCACCTCACTGGCAGGGTCGGAGGTATTCTTTGGATTCTTCCGATATTCAGTAGCTGCAAATTAAATATAGCGTGTGAATCTAAAATGTTTTTTTTTGTTTTGACTTGTATTTCTAGATTCAGCAGAAGTCTGAAGTGAGCATGGCACGTTTGTGCTTTAGTTTGAGCTCGTATCTGTACTTTCTCGTTACTAAGAAGTCCCTTAGACTGCAGGTAATGAAACGATTTCCTGGTACTACTGCCCTTTAATTCTGTATAGCTTAGAAATAATAATACATACTACTTGCCATGTGTTTTAATAGGTCCGAGAAAGCCATGTAGATTATCGTGCTTCTGTCGGACAGCAGCAGCCCACTTTGACGTTACTTGTATTTCTTCTCGGTTCCGTGTCAACAGCACTTGAGAGAGCTTCAGAGGAGAAGTTTCTACTACTCAACAAGGTAAGTGGTTGTAGTTTGCTATTTTTGTTCTGTATGTTTTCATTCTTCTGTCATGTTATGCCTATTTATTCTGACATACTAATGGTTATGTACTAATGGTTGACACATTTTTTTTGTGTTGCTAGATTAAAGACATCAATGAGCTATCAAGGCAAGAAGTTGATGAAATCATCAATGCATATGTGCCTCAAAGTTCTGTTTCATCCTCTGAAAATATACACAAAAGGTATCTCTCTCATATGTTGGTTGGAAGTATGGATCTTCCTAGAAGAAACCTTTTAGTGTTATATGGAGCAATGCCATAATTGTACCTATCTTGTGGAGTGCTTTTCATTTGATATGGTGAATTTGTGTTTGCTAGATATGACTGGTAATACTTGAGGCAACTCTCTATGCGGATGTGTTATTTTTTACTGATAAAATGCTTCCATCGAGTTACAAATTCTTATATGCGTGAGCTTTGTCCTACCTATTTGTTATCTATCTTAAATTTATTGCCTACTTATGTTTTAATAGCACTGTTTCCTTTTTCCAAGTGTGTGCAAGCTTGTTTCGTCTCTTTCTTCCAAGAATAACTATTTCAGCTTTGTTTATAATTTTTGTATCTGCATCTCCACAAAACAGTCAATTATAAATGAAAAAAGAAAGCAGCCTCAAGAGAGTTGTTGGGAAAATAGGTTAAACTACAAAGGCCATTCTACTTGTCATTCTATTCTTCAGCTTCGCCAAAATATATTTACTTCTTGAACTAGCTCTCCACCTTGTATGAATTGGCTAAAGCTGAGAGGTTCTGTGCAACCATGCCATGTTCTCTCTCATCTGGAAGACTGGAACTGGTCGAGTAGAATTTCAATTAGGATGATGAGCTTTTCTCTGCTAAGCTTACCTCAAACCTAACTTAACTTTCCTTGCATAATGCAGGAGATATATCGCAATGGTGGGAATGTGTCAGATTGTTGGACAGAGGAATCGGCTCATCATGTTATTGCTCTTACTTACTCAAAACTTGATGAATATTATCCTTGCACATTTCCATGACAGGTATAGCCTCCAAATCCCCCCTCATCCATGGAACCTATTCTTTAATTTATATTTTGATTTTGTTTCACCAATGCAACTTTTATCCACAGCTCAATTGCACCTGATCACAGTAATTCTGTGAAATTGATTTCATATGGCAACGTGCCTGATGATTCTGGAGACTTGCGCCCGCTTAGTGGAGAATTAACTCCAATTCTTGAAAGACTCGAAGTGTTGAGCGAGGTATGCTGGTTGAGTAGTGTTGTATAATGTGATTGACGCTTTGTGGTGGTTTTCTTATTTCTCATTGGGTTCTCGTGTGGTGGTTGAATTTTGCAGGACAAAACTGGGCATAGCCTCAAAGTTTTTCGCAGGGTAGTCCAGTCTTTAAAGGATATCTCATTTCAGAAGCTAGTTAATTAAATATAGATCTTTCAAATGATTGCGCAGGCATCTATTTTCGGTTGCCAAAGTTTACCAGTCGGATCCTGATAAATTGCAGAATATAGTTCTATGTATGTACTTGTTTCATATGCAAATTTATTGTATAGTTGCATCATGCATGTTACATGACGCACCCTTGTAACTTAAATGGGTAGAGCATATATTGCTATTGTTTCATCATAGAAATTTATTTCTGGCATATTTTTTGTATCGTTAACAAAGAAATTATGTTAATGCAAACCAACTAATACTTGCTACTACTATGTCATTTCATTATATTTCATCTCATGTTTGTGTCTACAATTCGATACAAATTAAAAGATTGAATTCAAACTCTTGCGATCTTGCTCATGGGTTTTCAATGAGCGGTTAAGTTGAATAAATTACTTATGATTTTCTAAAAATAATTAACTTATTATTATTATTATCATGGCAACTTGAACTTTGTTTAGCTATATGGACGGAATTAAACAAAAGTAGCTTATGCCTAAAATTTTCATTACAAACTTTTGTACTAAGAGACAGTCTCTCGGAGAGACTAATTTAATATCATATATTTACGTACAAACATCATATGTTTAACTTTAGATCGTTAGAAACTTGGTCTCTACTATAGACGGTCTCTCGCAAAGTTAAAAATGACACATATAGTGCATGTATACTTAGTTGTGTGAGTTGCAATTTTGGTCTTACGACTGAACGTCTTCTGTATTTTAAGGCCTTAGTAAATGTATTTATATGAAAGTATACGTGATGTGGCATAGCAAAACAAATGTATTGTACGAAAACTTTTTTGCCTTTAGGGTTGGGATCAATTTTGGAAAGTTATACTACCCATCAGGGCATGTTTGGGCGGCGGGAGAATTCCCCAAAACTCTTTAATTCGTCCAACTGGTCCACGATTGAAAAAATGAAAAAAATCGACATGTATGTACCAGCTTAAATACTTAAATCGTGCGATATAAATGATCTGATGAACAACACTACAACATTCAAATCAATTAATTCATGAATACTAATTACCCGAAATAATTAAGATTTTCCTTCCCCATTGGAGCTGCGTTTTATCCGATGATACATGTTGCCTTAATTGTGCAATGCACGTTTTTTTTTCATGTACATCTCATGTACTTGGGAGAACGAATACCAACCTTACCCACAAACTCTAATATTTGCCTGTAATCTTTATTTTTCAAATTCACAGTCTCCTGTGACACTTGCTACATTTATTTTCTTCGCAAGATTGCGAAAACAAAAACATTTCACAAGATTGCAAAAATAAAAACGTGTATACTAGCTTAAATATTTAAACCTTGCGAAACAACGCAATATATCTTCAACTACAAGGGTTGCTGTACTATTTAGCCGGATCGTTCGCGGATGGGCCTGAGCCTAAGGTGCCTGATAAGCAAGCCACAAAGGTGACAGCCATGTTTCCTTAATTGTGCAAAATGCACATGATTTTACATATCCAGGAGAACGTACACTACGTACCACCTTCACACAAAAATTAGGGTTGTCTCATTTCTTCTTCATTCCATTAAATTCATCTCAGGTTCTGTCAAAGAAAGAAATTCTCTCTATCTAGTTCTTCTATCACGATGAAGAAACCAAGAGAAATCGGCAGCAGCAAAGCCCAGATGCTTCCTGAGGATCATTCCTTGTGCAATCTGCTGCCAGATGAAGTCATGGAAGACATACTTGTCCGCCTGCCAGTGAAATTCCTGAAACAGTTTCGATGCGTGGCAAAACCTTGGTGCTGCCTGATCGACAGCAAAGGGTTCATAAAATCTCACTGGAAAAGGTCTTTAGCTACACGATCTCATGGCCACCTTATCATTGGAGGTGGAAAAGGGGTTTTCATGAACAGTGCATATCTTTTCTCCATGGATTTGGATGCTCCAATCAGACCACCTCGTGTCGTACAACACAAGAAGCCACCCATGTACGATGTGTGCGAAGGGAAATCGAGT
Source organism: Plantago major (assembly GCA_026545765.1). Lineage (NCBI taxonomy): Eukaryota > Viridiplantae > Streptophyta > Magnoliopsida > Lamiales > Plantaginaceae > Plantago > Plantago major. The sequence goes on from CM048842.1 coordinate 80,644,839, forward strand.
TCCTGCAACGGCCTGTTTCTTGTAGGAGGTAAAAAACCCGGTTTGTGGAACCCTTTCACCAAGGAGTATAAGGTTCTGCCACCACCCCTGATTGATGCCGATGCGCCGTCTAGAGAGGGATGTTTTAGCTTGCATAAGCCTGTCTTAGGGTTGGGGTATGACTCCAAGATGGATGACTACAGGGTGGTCTGGGTTTTGGAGCACAAGAACCGAGAGCGCGATACTTGGGAATACTCTACTGTTCAAATGTATAGTCTCAGGTTGGACTGTTGGAGTGAAGTGGAGGGTTTTCCGTATCCTCTCCACGTAAGTGGAACAAACTGGAGAGCTTATGCGAGTGGGGCTTTGCACACGCTGGTAGTAGGGTCCGATGGGGTTGTTAAGATCATGGCTTTCAGTGTTGAGACCTGGAAGCATCATGAGGTAAAGACTCCATATGAGATAGTGCAGCGGGTGAGCCGGAAGGATTTGAGGAACGGGAATTGGTGGAAGGTGGATATGGATGTTCTGGAAGGTTGTCTTTCTCTTATGTTGTATGACATGTCTGAACTCGGGGTTTATGTGATGAAGGACTACATGGTGATTGAAGCGTGGACAAAAATGTTTGCTATTCCTGTTCATCGGTTGGCAAGACCGAGTGGCATTGATTGGACGCCTATGGTGTACTCGAAGGATGGTGGTAAGGTTCTGATGTATGATAATAATGAAAGATGGATTGGTTGGTATGATGTGGCAAAGATGGCCTTGGAGGGTGCTGCTGTTGAGGATATACGTTTCATATTCCATGCCGAGGTTTGTATTGAGAGCCTTGTTTCTCCTGGTAGGAAAATCTGGGAACAGGAGAAGATGCTGGAGTTGGAAAGAGAGGAAAAAGTGAGGGAAAGGAAGTCGAGGAAGCTGACTGAATGGATGGATCGTATGTGGCGGAAAAAGGAAGAAAAGAGAAACGAATGACTCCATTCCGGTTCTGTTGTAGCTTTGCGCACATGAAATTTTCCGAGCAGGAAGTTCGCAGCATGTTGTTATATATACTTGTGCAATCTCCATAGAATCTTTTCATTAATTTCAGTGTGATTTGTGCTGTAAGAATGTTGTATTGCACTGCTGGATATGTGCTTTGGCAGTTTGAAATTGTATTGATTATGTACTGCTTCTTCCATTTATGTTGTGGACTTGTTGTATCTTGTTTTACATTCGGTCGCGATTCAGTTTATTGCATACTTTGCGTGATTTGCTTTGTTCTTCACTTAATTATTGCGCATTCCATTTGCAAAATTGAGTACTAGTAACACATACTTGCATTATTGTGTTGTTCACTTATTTGCGCATTCCATTTTCACATTGAGTACTAATAACACAAACTTTGTGTGATTTGATGTGTTCTAAACCTTGCGCGTTCCATTTCCAACATAGAGTTCTAATAACGCAAACTTTGCGTGTATGATTTGCTTTGTTCGATCTTCACTTATTGTTTTTCAGTGTATATGGATATGATTTCCAAATGTTCCTTGGTTTTCCTTGTTTCCATATTGGTCTTGTTTGCGCTGCTTGTTTAATTCCGTCTTATGTCTGTCATCTCTTCCTCCTGTTATTGATTTTGGTGTAGGCCTTTAACTCTAACTGAATCCATATGCGCGCCTCCTGAACAGTTTGTCTTCTGGTGCTTTGCTTTATTCCTTAAAAATCAACTATGCTAATATTCCAATGCATATTTTTTGGTCTTTTTAGACACTGCAAGTATGATATTGGATGAATGGAAAAAGAATCTCCTTTCTACGATTTGGCAGGTTTAGTTTTTATAAATATATAAACGTGCCAATGATGCATATTGCACAAAACTGCTTCTGTCACTGTTTCAGCTTTTTATAAATGTATAAGAGCACAACTATATGAAAGTTCCTAAGTATGTATTCTAATTGTAGTCTTGGCTTTTAATCTGGTTTCCAAGCCTTGCTGTTTATAATTCTCCATTTCTTTCACAGTGAGATTGAATCAGATAGAAGCTGCAGTTCTGCATTATGCTTATTCAACGTTTTCGGATCTGACCTCAAGAGATGATAGGTGTGGCTGTAAACATACAAAAGAAGACACTGCAAGATATTTCATGCTGGATTTCGGTAGGGATGTAGGTTTTATGAAATATCAAACTCTTAAAAGCAATGTGACATAAGTTAGCCTTGAATATGTAAACACTGGTTTAGTCTTGCTGTCACTAATCTTTACAAAATTTTATTTTTTATTCCAGACATTTGCGGTTGCTTCAGCAGGTACAGAGCAGGAAATGCTTCAGTGGTAAGGCTAACGATGACAACCTCTTTCATGATTTGAAGCCCCTCGGTGATACTGTTAGATGATGCGTTTTATAATTAATTTGCGTCTGTCGCATGTTCTTTAAGCTCTGAAATTGTTTCTTGCAGTCTTTCTCCAGGTACTGTGAACATGTTTGGCCAGATAAGGAGTATAACTCTAAACTCTTGAAAGCAGGTATCTTAACATGAATTTACATGCGTATGGTACATAGAACATTTGAATAGACATGATCGCCAAATTACCATAACCTTTTTGTTTATTCAATTGCTACATTCACTGTTTCAGCTTTGTATAAATATATAAGAGCATTTTTTTATTAGAGGATGTATAGTTTGTTTTAGCTTTGATCTGCTGTGTATGATGTTATTGGGTAACTTTCACTTGTTCCACTGGACTTAGTTTTGCTCTTCGGTTCGTCAGTTAATTTAGATTCTTGTATATTTGTTATTTTCGTCAATCTTTTGATATAATCTTGCTTGTTTAGTACTGTAAACCTGGTTCCTGTGAATATATATAATCATGTTCTGAGTGATGTAGTTCCACATGCTAACTACCACTTATGTTCTCATTTTCCCTTTTCGATACCAAGTTAATACCTTGTATTGCTCAAGTTAAATGCAAACTTCAAGATTCCTCCCGGCAGTATATGCAGTTCAAAACGGATACTTCCCATGACCCGTAGCTACCTCAGCAGCTGTTCCATAAGAACTAATTCAAAACGGATACTTCCCATGCATGTATAGGAAGTTTTAAAAGGGCTGTGTATGTGATTGCGCGTAGAGAAGGATGTCCTGTCTATTTCTGCAATTCAAGTGTTGTCCAGATACTTTTGCAATTAATTTCAAGTCTCAGAGCAATTATCTCATACATATATATTTGACTATCTGTAAGTTCATTTAACTTTTTTTTGGCTTGTACATTTTGTAAGTACATATCACTTTTGCAGTCTTGATGCTGCTGCATTGTTGTTTGTGGTGTTTGGATGGATGGAAAATTAGGCGGGTTATATTTTGATTAGGCTGAATTGGCAGTGGATTGGAAATATTTAGCCTGACTTTTATTTGTACAGTTTCATTTACATTGTTTTCAGGTCCGGGATTCGTTAGGAGAGTGTTACCTAGGTTTTGAATAGTGCAGTCTTGATGATGCTGTATATTGCTTGTGATATTTGGATGGATAAAAAATGAGCAAAAGAAAGAAATGTGTTGTGGTCAGGAGGTTCTCCACTCAAAGAAAATCCAGTAGAAGAACTGGACTTCAAAAAATTCCATACAAAATAAATGCATGTTTCTTGGTCTTGTTACAGCTCAAAACTAATTTAATCACATAACTTTTGTAACAGAATTCTCAAGGCATAGTATTTCATTTCCTGAACATTCCTATTACTTATCAAGATGGTAGAAATATACTGAAATTGGTTTCTGAAGTGTGTTTATTTCATTCAGAATACACCCTTTTATAGGCAAATTTCACCCGACATCTTATGCATATTTCCATCTAAATTCAACCCTCATTCGATACATATATTATGCTAATACTGTGATGGCTATAATTTTTCTTCTCTCTGACATGCCTTTGACATATGGACATTCACTTATGTATGTTTCACAACACTCCCCCCTTGAATGTCCATCATGAAACTAGATTTGGATATACGCATAGTAATGCTGTCTCGTTAAAAACCTTGCTAAAGAAAAATCCAGTGGGAAAAAACCTTAGCGAAGGAAAAGAGTACAGCGCGTATTCCACTCCCCCTCATGGTTACATTAGTTTACCTCCCTCAGATGTCGCATGCCGATTGCGTGCCTTAGTTTCTCGAATGTCGAAGTTGGAAGAGATTTGGTGAATAAGTCTGCCAAATTTTCACTTGAGCGGATTTGTTGCACATAAATTTGATTACTCTGTTGAAGTTCATGAGTGAAGAAGAATTTGGGTATGATATGTTTTGTCCTGTCACCTTTGATGAAGCCTTCCTTTAACTGAGCAACGCAAGCTGCATTATCTTCGTGGATTATAGTCGGAGAGTTTTCCATTGTAGGGAGTCCGCACATTTGTCGAATGTGACGAGTGATGGATCTCAACCAAATGCATTCACGACTTGCTTCATGGATTGCTAGGAGTTCTGCATGATTAGAAGAAGTAGCAACCATCGTTTGTTTTACAGACCGCCAAGAAATAGCCGTACCTCCACAGGTGAACACATAACCTGTTTGAGATCGACCATTATGTGGGTCAGACAAATATCCTGCATCTGCATAACCAGTTAATCCCGAGGTAGAGGAGTCGGGATAATACAACCCCATTTCTTTTGTTCCTTGAAGGTATCGCAAGAGGTGTTTTATCCCGTTCCAATGTCTTTGAGTTGGAGAAGAACTGTATCTTGCTAATAAATTTACAGCAAATGTCTGGTCTTGTATTTGTAGCAAGATATATCAGTGCACCAATTGCACTTAGATATGGCGTTTGGGGGCCTAGAAGTTCTTCATCATCGTCACAAGGTCGGAATGGATCGTTCTCGACATTCAGTGATCGTACAACCATTGGTGTACTCAACGGATGTGCATTTCCCATATTGAATCTTTCCAACACTTTTGTTGTGTGTGTGGATTGATGCAGAAAAACACAGTCCATTAAATGCTCAATCTGAAGACCTAAAACAAATTTTGTTTTCCCAAGGTCTTTCATTTCAAATTCATTTTTCAATAGGCACACGGCTTTGATAACTCTCCCGGAGTTCCAATAATGTTCAAATCGTCTACATATACAACGATCGTGACGAACTCAGATCTAGATCTTTTGATAAACACACATGGACATATGGTATCATTTTTGTAATATTCTTTGATCAAGAATGTACTCAAACGATTGTACCACATTCGACCGATTGTTTCAATCCGTATAAAGACTTGTTTAGTTTTATTGAGTACATTTCTCGAGATCCATTATGTGTTTCAGGTATCTCGAATCCATCTAGAATTCTCATGTAAATTTCCTTTTCCAATGAGCCATACAAATAGGCAGTGACCACATCCATTAGACGCATTTCCAACTTTTCTTGTACAGCCAAGCTTATCAAATAGCGAAAAGTGATTGCATCTACCACTGGCGAATATGTTTCTTCATAGTCAATACCACGTCTTTGGGTAAAACCTTGTGCTACGAGTCTTGGTTTTATATCTTACAATCTCATTTTTATCATTCCTCTTTCGCACAAATACCCATTTAATTCCCACTGGTTTTACATCCTTTAGTGCTTGGATCACATGTCCAAATACCTTTCGCGAGAGATTCCAACTCTGCGTTTATTGCCTCCTTCCACTTAGGCCAATCCTTTCTTTGCTTACACTCATCAACCGAGGTAGGCTCTGAACCTTCATGATTCTTATTTTCTCCCATGATATCTAGAGCTATGTTATAAGCAAATATATCGTCGATGTTGATTTCATTTCGGTTCCATCTTTTTTCAGACAAGACATAATTAATCGATATTTCTTCGTTCTCAGGCGCCTGAGGTTCTCTTGAACTTGAACCTTATTTATTATGTCAGAGTGCTCTTCTTGAGCTTTTGTGTCCTCTTTTAGGCAACTTTCCGTGATTGCTCCTTTTCTTTTCCGAGGATTTTTATCTTTGGAACCAAGAGGTCTACCACGCTTCTGGCGTGTGTTAGCCTCATTCTCAGTGGAAGATTGTCCTCTAGGGATATCAACTCTTACTGGAGCATTTGCAGCTGGAATATGGGATTTTGTTACCCTTTTAAGGTCAATAAATGCATATGGCAGTTGATTTGCAATAGCTTGCAAATGAATTATGTTTTGAACTTGTTGTTCACATTGTTTTGTTCGAGGATCCAAACTTCTCAATGATGTATCTTCCCATGAGATACTCTTTTCCAGCTGTTTTTTGGCTTTCTCCTCCTAATGTTGGGAAATTTCTTTCATCAAAATGACAGTCGGCAAATCTGGCCATAAATTGATCTCCAGTCAATGGTTCCAAATATCTATGATACTTGGAGAATCGTACCCAACATATATCCCCAATCTCCTTTAGGGTCCCATTTTTGTGCGTTGTGGCGGTGAAATCGGCACATATACCGCACATCCAAATGTTCTTAGATGAGAAATATTTGGTTCCTGACCTCGAACCATTTGATATGGAGATGTTTGATTATAACTTGATGGTCTGATGCGTATAAGCGATGCTGCATGTAATATTGCATGCCCCCATGCCGATGTTTGCAACTTTGATTTCATTAACAATGGTCTTGCAATCAATTGCAGACGTTTTATCAAAGATTCGGCGAGGCCATTTTGTGTGTGAACATGCGCAACTGGATATTCAATATTGATTCCAATGGACATGCAATAATCATTGAAGGCTTGCGATGTAAATTCACCAGCATTATCAAGACGAATGTTCTTGATAGTATAATCAGGGAATTGTGCTCGCAGTTTTATTATTTGTCCCAATAATTTTGCAAATGCCATATTGCGAGTCGACAATAAACATACATGCGACCATTTAGTTGATGCATCGATTAGGACCATAAAGTACCTAAACGGTCCACATGGTGGATGTTTTGGTCCGCATATATCCCCCTGAATTCTTTCCAAGAATACGAGATTTTCAAATTGAACTTTGCTTGGTGATGGCCTTGTAATCAATTTCCCTTGAGAACAAGCCGTGCATGCTAATTCATGGGTTTGTAATATTTTCCTTGTTTTCAAAGGATGTCCACATGAATTCTCAATAATTTTATGCATCATTATTGTACCTGGATGGCCCAACCGGTTATGCCAAACATTGAATTCAGTAGTAGCCCCTTGGTTTACTACGGCGTAAACTTCCGCCTTTCTTATCATTGTATAATATAGGCCGGAAGGTAATATGGGTAATTTTTCCAGTATGTTTTTCTTACCCGATTGAGAAGTTGTAACATACATGTATTCTTTTCCCTTCTCATTCATTGTCTCAATGTGATATCCGTTCGATCGAATATTTTTAAAACTCCATAAATTTCTTTGAGACTTTGAGGAATATAATGCTAACTCAATTTTTAACTTTGTTCCTTTCGGCAACAAAATATTGGCTTTTCCGTAGCCTTCAATCATATTTGATTTTCCGGAGATTGTATACACATCAACTTCTCCCAATACCAAGTTTGAGAAATATTTTTCATTATTCAATATGGTGTGAGTGGTAGCACTATCTGCCAGGCATGTCTCTCCTTTAATGCTTGTAATTGTCATTTCAAATATGTTGTTTTTCTATATGCAAGAGAAAACATAAGTAAGATTACACATAAAAACTTGATTCATTTAGAAATATGATATATTGCTTACTGAAAAACAATATATCATCTTACATTGATAAGCACACTAAAGTAAAGAAAATACATCAAACAAGTATTTTACAAATCAACCAAATTACAACCATAATAAAATAGATGCATCACACCATACAAATATTAATCGTTCAATGCATGTTCGAGTTCATGTGTTTTCTCTGCAATCAGAAACTCTGTTCTGTCATCGAACTCATCATCTATTTCGACAATATTTGTCTCCACAATGGCTTTTCTCCTGAGGGATGCTTGGTGCCTGTCAACCCTTTGTTGTGAGCTACGACAAACTTTCGCAAAATGTCCAGCGTCTCCACAACGGTAACAAATGTTGTTCTCGTTATTACCGGTCTCATATTTATAAGTATTTCTGGAATTATTTTGACCACGATAATTGTTTTGATTGTTACCACGGTAACGTTTCATTCCACGACCACGTGTTTGGCCAAAATTTCCACGACCACGACCATTTCCTCCACGCCATTTACTATGACCACCACGTTTATTTCCACGGCTTTCGTCATGACCATTATTTGGTACATAACTATTATATGAAGCCGGATTTGTATCACGCGGGGCATTAGAAGTGGTATTATTTATTTCTGGGCGTGGGGCGGAGCCTGTTGGACGCATTTGGTGGCTTTTTAGAAGCATCTCATTGTTCTTTTCAGCTACCAACAAGTGGGTGAGCAATTGTGAGTATTTCGTTAACCCTTGGTTACGATAACTTTGCATCAATATCACGTTTGCTGGGGGCATTGTTTGATATGTTTTTTCGAGCCTATCATATTCAGGCAATTTCTCCCCACACAATAAAATGCGAGATGTGATATTGTACATTGATGAGTTGTACTCATTGATACTTTTGAAATCTTGCAATCTCAAGTTCAGCCATTCAAACCTGGCTGCTGGAAGTGTCATAGCCTTCTGATGGTCATACCTTTCCTTCAAATTTGTCCACAATTCAAGTGGATCTTTTACTGTAAGGTATTCCGATTTCAGACCATCATGAATATGATGCCTTAAAAATATCATGGCCTTAGCCTTCACTACAAGAATCCTTCAAATAAAATCCGTCGCCCCTGTAGCGACGGATCGCTACTTGGGGCGACGGATTCTATCCGTCATGCGTTTGACGGATAAAGGTTGTCGTTCGTAGCGACGTATAAATTTATCCGTCGCTACAGAGCTTTGACCAAAAAAAAAAAAAAAAAAAATTTTTAGCGACGGATAGATTTATCCGTCGCTACAAGGCCAGAAAATTAAAAAAAAAAAAAATTAGCGACGGTTAGATGTCGATCTAGCCGTCGCGAAAACCTAAAAAATATAATATATCTCCTCCACCACCTCCTTTTCTCCACTACTTCTCCTCTCCTCCTCCTCCCTCCACCACCGTTCTCCTCCCACCACCACCATCTCCTCCCACCACCACCATCCTCCACCACCACCATCTCCTCCACCACCTTTCTCCTCCCACCACCACCATCCTCCACCACCACCTTTCTCCTCCCACCACCACCATCCTCCTCCTCCACCACCTCCTTTCCTCCACCACCATCTCACCACCACCACCACCTCTCTCCTCCCACCACCACCACCCTGCCACCACCACCATCTCCTCCACCACCTCCTTTCCTCCACCATCCTCCTCCACCACCATCTCCACCACCACCACCTCTCTACTCCCACCACCACCGCACCACCCCCCAGCCCCCACCACCATCTCCTCCACCACCACCACCCTGCCACCACCACCACCACACCCCTTCCACCACCACCACCTCCCACCACCACCCACCGCACCATCGCCGGATTAATCCGTATCTGAATATAAAAATTGATACGGATTTTATTTTTAAAAAAAAAAATGGGCGACGGATAGATCTATCCGCCCCATAATCATTTTTTTTTTTTGAAAAAGGTCAATCCGTCGTCAATCTGTCGCGAATTGGACGACGGATTTTATCCGCCATTAGCTCAGGGGCGGATTTTTATCCGTCGCCCGATCCGTCGCCAGAGCTGGGGCGACGGATAGATGGGCTGTAGCGACGGATCTATCCGTCGCTACAGCCCAGATTTTTTGTAGTGCTTATCCTGCTCGATTTTTGTATTATTTTCCTTAATAGCATCACCGAGTCCCATGCTATTTAAGTGGAGCTCCGCATCAAGCAACCAGCTTAAATAATTTTCTCCAGAGATATCCAATGCATCAAAGTGCAGTTTCGTGATGTTCGACATGTTGAAAATCTATAAATGCAAACATGTTAGAAAATATAAAAACATAAGATGAAATAAAATCGAACTTCGCCCAGTGGCTCAGATGTATAATGACCATTAGATTGTGCGGGTTCGATACTTGTCGGGAACCATTTTATTAAGTCATAAATTTAACACATATTTTATTAAGTCATGAAATTACCATTATGTCATTCGGCACTGTTCCAACGGTAATAAATGGCCACTCTTCCAAAATTTACTCTATAAATTCTCCTACATTTCTTCATAAAATTCACACCATTCTCTTCTCATCTTAATCATTTCACAATATGTCTAATCTCCTTTTCTACTTCGTTTTCATTTGTATTGCTTTTGTTGTTGTTTTACCGTTTGCCGTGGAGATGCCTGATTGGCCCAGATACCAGCCTATATATGTAATGTTGTGTTTTTATATGATCATGTTATATGTGTGTGCCCTCATCATTCATATTAATACTCAAGTGTAATAGTATTTCAGTTATGATATGAATAAAAATTTTAATTTCATTGTCGTGTCAATTATATCAAACATTTAATTTTCGCGTTTACCTTTGTAATCAAAACTTTGTGAGAGTTTGTGTAACAACGTGTAATTACAAAGTAATCGGCATAAGTAGAAAAACTGAAATTAATAATTTCTGACATAAGCAAAACAATTTCTTTAATAAGTTAACTGGTTATTAACTATTAAATTTCGCAGCATGACATATAATAAAATAGTTTAAGTATTTTATTTAGTATATACTGACTGAAAAATAAATGTACCTTTCTCTTAGAATTTTCTTCCGGTTAAGAATTGATTTAGAGTAGCTCGTGCTGATAACGTAATATGAAACAACGAAAGAACAAGAAGGTAGAAATATACTGAAATTGGTTTCTGAAGTGTGTTTATTTCATTCAGAAAACACCCTTTTATAGGCAAATTTCACCCGCCATCTTATGTATATTTCCATTTAAATTCAACCCTCATTCAATACATATACTATGCTAATACTGTGATGGCTATAATTTTTCTTCTCTTACATGCCTTTGACATATTTACATTCACTTATATGTATGTTTCACAACAGTCATAGCCTTTAACATAAAAATAGCAATTGTTTGGTTTACAAACATGAATAACATGTACAATAACATATTTCCTTTTTACCGACTTCTGCAAATAGATAGGGACTCGTACTTCACATCTTCCTCGTGTTACTTGACGAGTCAACTGTGCAAACCATCATCAATGGCTAGAGTAATACTATATTGTTTTAGAGCTGAAGGAACCGTTCTTTACTGTAGAAGACAGGGGCCTGGAATCACATCATTTTCTTGGCCATGAGCATCGGAACAATTCGCAGTTACTAGCTTTCCAGCTCTGTACGGCCTCAGTCTTACTGACTCCATCATTATATCAACACACGGGTGAGATCTACTGCAGTTCAGATTAATGGCGATATCTGTGCTTGATGTTCCTGATAGTCCATTGTAGATCACATTGCCTATCTGCACTCCAGTTTCCTTCACCAAACATAGCAGAAACTCAGTACATGTGAAAGAGTTCAGGGGAAATCAATGAATTTAATTTAATTTGTCCTACCTTTTCTTCGCATGCGTTCCTTACATCACAATAGTTTTGGTCAATGATTATGGGATTCTTGACATTGTTGAACATGAGGTTCTTGAATAGGACATCTCGAACATATCCTTGTCCCTCCTAATACGAACAAGTCAGTGAGATTTAAGAGTAGTGTCTTATAAACTGTGCTGTACATCTTATTATTCAAGAACTTCTTCTGAGTTGGCAAGACAAAACATATTTGTACCTGCCATGTTTTGATCCGAGCGCCATTGGTGGTTCCTGTGAAGAAGGAATTGGTCACACGGATCTTCTCTACTTTGACGTAACTTCCTCCTTTTCCTAGGCTTCCGATGCTATCGTGATGAATACAACATCAGATCACAATCTTCTGACAAGTAAGAAATCATACAACGAAAGAAATGGAGTTACTCACCTAATTCCATGACCAGGTCCACATTGTACATTGCCTACTTGGATGTCGAAAATTTGATCACCGATTGAAATACAATCATCACCTAACATCACATGATCACCAGATCAAAGGTTAGTTTCTCAACCAACAGGTTAGCTCGAGAAGTGGGAAATCAATTCTTACCACACGCAATATTGGAATTGGTGACGATGACCTGGGTAGATGCGTGAATGTGAATGCCATCCGTGTTGGGACTGTCTCCAGGGGACTGAATTCGGACGTTGTCAATGTGAACATTATGACATCCTCTCACTAATATGTGTGTTTGGGCACTGCTAAAGAACATCAGGTTGCTGACACTGGTGCCATTGCAGGAGAGAAACTTCATAGCCTGTTTAACATACATCATGTATATACAATTAAAATTAGCAACCATGGTACTTTGTGTATGGTTAGATAACGATGATAAATATGAAAACAGAAGTACTTACAGTTGGAGCCAGTCTGGTGCAGTTTTCCTGTAATCATTTTGTCAAAGGAGAAGAGAATCAAGAAGTGTACTTTTCGCTATAAAAACTCAACAATAGTTAGTCCACAACTTACCAGAATCGGATGGTAACGACATGATTGATCCCACCAGGATTTTCCCTGTCCATTGATGGTGCCAAAGCCATCGACTACAAGCCCATTCACATTCTGGAATCCTAGCCATTGACTTGCATCCTTCCCATCCCAGAAACTAGGTGATCCTGGAGCTACAATAGTTCCTGAAATCTACGATAAATTAAAAAGCTCGGTTAAGTTGAATGATTCATGTATTTCCTAAGAATAAAATGAGACTCTTGATGATTCTAAATGGTTATGGAACATACCTTAAAATTAATGTTCGGAGAACGGCATGGGCCAATAAACATGACGGGGTTTACTAAAAATGTCCGGTCAGGCGGGACGATTACTCTTGGATGTTCGGTGCAGTCTCTACATGCAGCATCCCAAGCATCAAGAAATGCCTAAAAAAACATAATTTTGCACAAACATGGTTAAAGACCTGAAGAAAAGAAGCATTATTGATCAATTCACTCTGTGAGGGAAATCTTATCATAGTGTAAGCTTTTTTTTACCCGTGAACTGTCTGTACGACCGTCACCTATGGCACCGTAATTCATGACATTGTGATCGCCTCCTGCTTCGCATGCCAAACTGAAAGAAGGTAAGGTGAGAAGGAGCAACAATACCCCGAACATGTCCTGCCGAACATGTAAATTAAACAAAATCAGGAACTGTGTGCAGAGCCACAGAAATGAATCAGTAATAAACTCAAGAGACTAATCAAAATTCCTTTTTGTTTCTATTGCACTTCACTAGTCACTACAAATATATATATATTGATCAAATCTATAACAGAAAAACATTGCTTTGCGTAGCTGAACATGTTTAACACTTGCAAGGTATTGTCAAAACTTTGCACCGAACCAAGAAGATTTCCAGAATACAGGTTAACTTTGAACCTTTGATCATTCCAATTATATAGTAACAAGATTACAGTTTGGGAACCAAAAAGTATGAATAAAAATGGAAAAAGGTGAATGATCTAATACTTGTACTTAAAGAATAGGCAATCAGTAAACCAGAAAGATAATCTTAAAAACTTAATGTAAGTGTTCCAAATCTTGGCTTTCAGATTCTGTCATCAAATCAACTTGGTGAAAGAAAGTAAGAGCATGCATATAGAATAGGGTTGTGCTCTAAACACTAAAAGTGTTATCTTCTGGTCTTGTCTCAGACCAAGTTGTATAAGGTAGTCGTGTGCTCAAAGTCATCATCATCTTTGCTTCTTTTATGTGTCCACAAGTAAACATAATTTTAATTTTGTCCAAAAGAACATTATTTTATCTCTCTCTGATCATTTTTATCCAGTATTTGTTGAATGAATTAGTGCTAAATAAAGAATGGAATGATAGATAAAGATGAATTCGCTGATCATAATTTTGTGTTTAATTAGATTAGATTAAAGTCACTTGTACGCGTCTACTTGAAGGATTAAACTTCAAATCCTTTGTTTTTGAGGTAATCAAGACACAAGATATAAAGTTTAATACAGATAAGTCGACGACAGCATTGTTTATACTTAAACAAGTGAACCATATTACTTGAGGTAATAACGTATCCTTACAACAATTTCTTCACACAGTCTCCTGCACATTATTCATTACACGCAAATATAATACCTTTTAAATATCTCTTCAAAGATCAATCTCATTACTAGATCCGTTTCCCTCACCTCCGTTTTGCACTTTGGGTAAAGATCTTATAGCAATTTACTTTTCTAGTCTTCCATTTATTCACTACACGCAAGTAATTATTCAAAATATTTTTTTAAAACCATTCAATAACCTATTATTATCCACTTTTCTTTTTACATATCCACAAAGTTCGAACCCACACTTTACTTCTAACAAATTGTGATTGGTGAACCGGATACCCAATGTGATGTTTTCGAAGAATAGTAGAAATACATACTACATACTATAGTACTATGTATCCCTTCGTTCCAAATTCAACTTATCACATTCCATTTTAAAACGTTTCAATTTCAACTTTCCCTTTTTTAGACGAAAAATATTTCCCAAACTTTATTCACTATATTTTACACTTTATTCACTTTATTTACCATTTCTCGTACTTAAAACTTGTGTTCGAACTCACGAGAAGTTCATTTTTACTGTTCACTTACACACCCTCCTCAAGCACGCACACTCTGCAAATCCAAATCCTATTATAGTGTAGTAAATAAAGCTGAAGAAGAAGAAGATCTATTTTACTCAAATCTACAGCTTCGAAGATCCAAGATCAATTTCCATGGCGAACGCGTGGAGAAGAAACAACCAGACCCAAAAATTCCTAACTCCTAAAAACCTGCTCCTCTTCGTCTCCACTTCTCTTCTCCTCCTCACATTCCTCTACCTCTCCACTCAAACCCCCACTAAATCACCACCCAAAACCCTCAACAACAACCACCATCAGATCACCATTACAACCAACCGACCCATTAACCCATTCGATTGCTACTCTTCTCCACAAGCCCACCCAATTTTCGCCAACACAGTTGAGGGTCTCAAATTCCCCTTCATCTACTCCCTCTCCGATTGCGGAAGCTTGCCGGAAAAGCCCCACAAGAACATTGTTCGCACTCTCAAAGGGAAGCCCTTCAGGCGACCGGACATATCTGCTACGGTGCAGGAGTTGCTGGAGAAGGAGAAGGGTAAAGATGGGATTTTTATCGATGTTGGGGCTAATGTTGGAATGGCCAGCTTCGCAGCTGCTGTGATGGGGTTTAGGGTGCTCGCGTTCGAGCCGGTTTTCGAGAACTTGCAGAGGATTTGTGAGGGGATTTATTTTAATAGAGTTGGGGAGTTGGTGGAGGTGTTTGAGGCAGCTGCTTCTGATCACTCTGGCAAGATTACATTTCATAAGGTATATTTGTCCTTATTGGCACCATTTATGTACATTTTCGATTGGCTGTTCGTTACATCTTGTTTGGGTTTAGTGGATAGTTGGATTTGTTTTTTAAAGTTGAGTGGAATTGGTTGGTCTTCATGGTTAGACATTTGTCTAGGATACTGGACTATGAGGAATCAACTAGTAAGAACTGAGGCTTTGCGATCTTCTGGTTTGTTTCAGGTGGTGATTAGTTTCCTCTGTTTTCATTGTTTAGTATTAAGTTTCACATGTGTTCAGTTTTACTGGATTATAAGGTCTCCTGCGTTTGTTAGGTACATCAGAAAGATGCATTGTTTCCCCTATAAAAACACTAGTGAGTTAGATTTTGAACTAAGATGAGATTGTTAGGTCTCTGATTCTGGTGGCCTTGCTCAAAATGAATTGCAGTATTGCATTTCATTTATATAACATACAGTAAATTATATTCTACTTTCTTAGTGATAGTTAAATGAAGGGAGTTGTTCTATGCAGCACTCAAGCTTTCCTACAATATCTGTTTAGTTCTTAATTTTTTTTTCTGGAGAGATGTTTAAATTCTGTCCTTATATGATACTAGTTCAGTAGTTTGTAAAAGGAAAAAAAAGAAGAAAAGAATAGCATCCGATATCTCTAGCACTCCACGTGGTATTTTTCACACTGGTGACTAGTGGGTTGTTGTTAACATGCTCATGGTAATATTATCCATTTACATGATCAAACTTGTTGTTTTCTGGATATCATGCGGTTTTCTTAGCGGTTAATTGACAGTGACTATATGAGCCTATGAGTTGGTTTGGTATAAACGCCACTCTTTTTTCTACTCTATTGTCTGGGAATGAACCCTTTACGCCTATGATAATTATCTTAATCTGTTTGCATGATTAGGTTGTTGGTCGCCTTGATAATAGTGCAGTCTCAGCCACTGGTGCTAAGATGGCTTTTAAGTCGAATGAAGAGATTGCAATTGAAGTCAAGACCATACCTCTGGATGAAGTAATCCAAGATTCTGACCGTGTGGTTCTTTTTAAAATAGATGTTCAAGGTTGGGAACATCATGTATTAAAAGGAGCTTCCAAATTATTATCACGAAAGAAGGGTGAAGCACCATACCTAATATATGAGGAAGATGAGCGTTTGTTACAAGCAAGCAACAGCAGTGCCAAAGCGATTAGGGAATTCCTTCACAGCGTGGGATACAATCAGTGCACGCAGCATGGAACAGACGCACACTGCATCAAAACAGATTGAATATGTCATGTTCACTAACACTGACGGAAATTGAACAAGTGCATCAGATTCTTTTTATTCTTTGGTATTGTGATGGGCAGTAGAGCAACTCACATGATTGAATGGCTGGGAAAGGAATTTGTATTGC
Organism: Plantago major; assembly: GCA_026545765.1. Taxonomy (NCBI): domain Eukaryota; kingdom Viridiplantae; phylum Streptophyta; class Magnoliopsida; order Lamiales; family Plantaginaceae; genus Plantago; species Plantago major. Next base: position 80,661,577 of record CM048842.1, read on the forward strand.
CTCTGGTTTGGTGGTATTACAGACTAGAAGAATCTGCTTCTGGCTTCTCAGTTATCAGGAGAATGCTATGCAACTAACTTCAGGACGTCTTATATAGGCACCGTTCTTCTTGCTTGTATTCTGGGGATCATCGTAAAGGTGGCATTTGTAAGCACTTGACATTTCATATGATTTCTTTGTGAGCAAGCTTAATTTTGCTTGTATAACACTGTTTACTAAGTACTGTATAATAGAATAAAGAGTCCTTTAAAGTTCTATTCTTCCTGGCCTTGATCATCTTACTTGCAGTTTTAGTTCAATGCTACTTACTTTTATGGTTTTAACCTTCTACCGATTGTGTATTTGAAATTTATGGGTTCCTTTGTCTTTACTGAATGCAGATGAATTTAGAAATAAGTATGCAACATCTTTAGTTCAAGGTCAATAGGTATAATCTTATCCAGTGAAATAGATACTCATTGATACAAAGCTGTGATGTCACTTTTATTTCTTACGTGTTTTCGTTTTGTTTAAGCTTTACATGGAAAAGATGATGAATTGGTGTCATATTGTTAAGAATATTTGTGCACCTCTTCCACTTCTAATCCTTCTCGAGTCTTTAACTGTCTGCATGTTTGGAAGTGAAATTTTTGGTTATACTATCAAATGCAGATTAGTAAAAAGGAACTGCATTTACTGCCCGTATCAGAAAAGGTCTTGTTTTAATTACAGTTCTTGACTTTCCATAAAGTTTGGAGAATACTGAATCTATACTCTGCTTTTCTGAGGAAAATTCTTGCCCCAAGGGACTGTGTTCCAAATGGTCAATGTGGATAAGGCTATCGGGTTTTATACCGAGTAACAAAGGCTAATGGCAATGACGAATCATGCATGTTACTGCCTGCATCTTAATATAGCAAACTTGTTCATACATAGAGCATATGAAACAATTCTGAGTAGCAAAAAGAACCTCAAGTATTATCCCATTACACATTCAAGCTGCAAGCAGGAATTTTAATGTTGAACAGTTAGGAAACTGAAGTCTTGAGTAGAAACGCGAATCATGATGAAACAAAAATAACAAAAATTCGTCTCGATAAATATTAGGGGTTGTATAAATTAAAGGTGAACTATCCTATTAATGTACATACAGTGAATTTTTTGCAGCATCATATCTCAATACACAGAAACTGGAAGTTAAACAAACATGAAGCGATGCAATCCACAAGCTTACGTTCTGATATTCAGCAGCCTGAAACCGGAACTACTTCCCTGCAACACATTGAAAAAACATGGCTATATATCAAGGAAAGAAAGAGAGAGACACTGAGATAGCATTTTGCGAGTGTTCTCATTTCTTCTGTGTTTATGTAAACATAACAAAGAGCAAGAGTGCTATGAAACAGGGATGAAAAATCTCACAACATACTATACAGTTACAAGGTATAAAATAATTCACGAGTTTCAGTGAACATTTAAAGCATAACTGTAGAACTACATATAACATACCTCACAGAAGAATACTTTATCTTGCTCAGAACTTGAGTTATTCATCTTGAATTTGGGTTTTTATCTATTTGGGTCCACTAGTTTTTGAGGAACCACATCTTTCCACCATAACATCATACAGTTGCTTGCCGTTCTGTATGATACCACAAGAAACAGGATAAACTGAATTTAGTCAACAAATTCTCAAACTTAAGTCTTGTGAGCCAAATAAAGACAACTCTCTAGTTTCAATGCTGCTGCTTGATACTTACAAAGATGACAGGGAAAAAGTGGATTTGTCCTTCAGGTTTTGTTTGTGTCTCCTTGAAATAAACTAAGATTGGGAAATTAGGCCACCACAGCTCCCAGTTGACAAATGTTGAGTATCTGACAGGATGATTTAAGATTAGTTCCACAGTTTCCATAAATCTATTATCTGATAAACTAAGGAGGTTAATGATTAATGAATCTTGGCAGTTGGCACTTACTTCCACTGGTTTTTGCCACCCACAAAAGCATTTTCACCTGATTCTTGAAGCTCATCTCCAACTTTCACCTCCTGTAATTAGCTTTTCAGAAAAATAAATCTTCACAATGCCAAATGCTATTATGGTAAAGCCCACCCGAGGAAACAAGATTTTGTCGTTCTAATAAATATAGAAAGCAAGTGGCTCTCGTAAGTCACTTGGGGAACGATTATGATGGTGAATAAATATAGCATTAGTGAGTTAACCAATAATCTTTTTGACAACATACATAACTGTTTTAAATCCATCTTTCTTATGTATTATTCAAGAATGTAGCTAGCCTCAAGATGATGTTATAGCACAAATGCAAAATTTAAGTTCATTTGATATCTCAAGTACAACAGAAAGGGACAAGTAAACGAACCAGGGACTGATCGTCAAATACGAATCTCACTCTAGTAGTCTGCGAAAAAATTACAAACGGCTGTTATTTCTAACCAGGATATATTCGGAAATGCAGCCTAACATAAAGACAGTAAGAAGTCGGTCTGAAGTAGTTAATAATTGGTTGTTACCTGGACTAAAAGGAGTAATCCAAGAAGACCAATGGGCACAGCTGCAGCTATATTATCTGCATAAGCAAAAGCCCCAGCTGCTCCTGCTCATGGCAACATATATAGCAAAAATCTGAGAACTCTAGTCTACATCAGGAAGAACACCTCAATCCTTTTAGTCCAAATGCGTATCACTTAATGATTCCTTTAGAGTATGTATGAAAACCCGAACATTCACCAAGGGCCGGACCCAGAATTATAACGGGCGAACTTATATATTCAAATTAGTTAAATGAATGATATAAGAAGGATCACTTCACTTCACTTGTAAATGTTATTAACTACCTAGAAGGACAACTGGAATGCGATAATCAGGGTCCGGGATTATGGTCTCTCTCTTAACTGTCTTAACTTTCTGAGCTCCCCAACCTAGCTGCATAATATAGATTATAGAACACAACTCTCATGAACCTTTTTAGCAGAAGAATTCATAGATACCAATCAATAGCATTTTGAAAAAGCAAGTAAAAGAGAGGGATAAAATGATAACCAAAGAAGTAATCTTGGCACGGCTTCTTGGTGCATTTCTTGCCAAAAAGGAATGATTTTTCTTGTACAACAGCAAATTCCCAGAAAATGAACTCTGGAAATTTCTTCTGAGCAAGCCCACTTTATCATAATCTGCCAAGTTAACAAAATACAATCAACTTGCAATGTAGCATAAAAATCGAATCTTTAATCAAATGGGGCGCAATTTTAAAAGTGAAATAGTTAAGATGATTGGAAGTGAGAATTGGGGTGGAAATAGGCCTACCGTGTGATGAAACAAAGCGAGATGAAGCACATACTACAGCGCTTTCCATCTTCTTTGTCGAAAGGCAGAGAACTCTGTTTTCTGTATGCTCTTTAGTCTTTTGCTTCAACTTTTTCAAGAAGATGATGGATTGATGATGGTGTTAACATGGAGGTAAACGAGAGGTGGAGCTAGTTGCGCCATCGTGGAACTGCTTTTGGCCGTCCTGACCTGACAGTTCAATTACCGTTTTACCCCTGGGTCCATTTTTACTCCTTGAAAATATTTCAAATGACGACTGGACATTTCTGATAGGTGATATCTTCATCAGAAGAATACATATCATTTCCAGACTTTGCTTTCACAGGGCAAGAACTTCCCATTGGCCACCCATCCCAAGATTGCTTCAATGAGACTTCCCAATTGGCCACCCATCCTAAAATTGCTACAGAGCAAGCACGCTTAACTCTGGAGTTCTTATAGATGAATTTCCGAAAAGAAAGGTGCACCTTGTTGGTATGAGTAGTGTTCTCAATCCCTTTAAACTCTTTGGACTTGATTTAAAATTTTGGGAGGTTACAGTTTGGCTTGCAGTTTAACGTTTGTCATAAGGTGAAGAATTGTGTTAAGTCACTATTCCACTCACATACAATTGAGTTACTATTCATCTGTTAAATGTATGTATTTTCATATTATAAAATGACTTATTTCGTTAACAAAATATATATTTTGATTAATAACGTAAATGATTTTATTTGATAAGTAATCAAAAGTGGAATAAGTTGTAATAAGATCGAATTGAAGAAGCAGCCTTATCTTATTCCCAATCAACAGCTTAGCCAGTCTCTGAAACTCAAGGCTCTCTATTCTCTACTATCACTTCTCACCTTCTTCAGCAAAACGAGAGCAACAGAGGAAAACTATTCCATAAATGGCCAATTCCATTTGTTTCTCACCGCTCATTTCCGCTAAGCCCATTGAAAACAAACCAGGTTAGCTTTTCTTCTCTCTTGTCATGTACGCGTGTTAGTTTCCCTGTACAAAGATTGTTTCTTTATTCATCTCAATTGTGGGAAATCTGTTCCTTGATTCTTTTTATGTATTTCATACTACGCTTCGTAATGTGTGATGTGTTACTTTGAAGGAAGTGATTTATCTCAGCTAATATGCTTCTATTCTTTATGTTTTGATTCTCTGTATATATAGGACTTATTAGTCGCAACTATACGAGTAGTAGGAACTCAAATTTGTCTGTTGATATCGTTGGAAGCTCTCGAAGCGTTGCATTTGAAGCTCTAAAGGTTAAGGTAAGTGCCAATGTCAGTTGTTGTAGTACTCAAGTGCTTTACTAGAGTTCACTAAAGGAGATGGATTCATGTTGATTACATAGCAAGCTTTTGTATGGAAAAATGGATTGGTGCATTGCTTTCCTAGTGTCTGGTCTTTTACCGTTAGAGCGTGGTGCTCACTATTTTTGGTTGTTTGTCTTGTGGTCTAATGATTTGCAGGCTACCAGTGGCAAACCGGCTACTAAAGTAAATAGCATTCTCTGTGCTGAGTGCGAGGGAGAAGGTGAGTGACATGTTTTAAGTTCAATGACTGCTTCTTATATTTTCAAACTATTATTCATCGCGGGGAATTACTTTGTATGTAAACCTTATTGATCACTACTTGTTTACAGAACATGATTTATAGTTTAATCTGGTAGAATTTATTGAATGCCTAAATCTCCATGCAATACAAATAGGTTTACTTTTAGGCCATTGTTCTAATGGTAATCTTGAATGCAAGTGAATTTGGATATGATCTGTGTTGTGGGTATCTAATAAAAAAATGGTTAAGAATTGGATACAATCTCTTTTACTATTTGCTGTTGCATTCAGTTGTGATATGAGGTTGTGAACTTTTCACTATGATTCATTTGTTTGTAAAGAATGAGGCCAAGTTCAACTTGGAAACAGTCATTTACTTGAGAATGGAGTTACATTTGCATTGTGTAGTGGGAACTTTCTGAATGAATGTTGAAGCATCTATTTTTTTGATCTTTTAAATCCCTTTCTCTTGATCAATTCTACTCAAAGTGCTTCTGTCGAGTTTTTGATGTTCGGAGTACTTTACTGGAAATGCTGCATTGCATTGCATACGCTTGTATTTACCTCACCTTCTTTTCAGTAGCATGTATGGTTCTCTTGGGCAGTCTGCAGACTTTTCCTTCAACATCTTTAGAAAGTCTGGGAATCTTTGGTCTTTTATTGTCCAAGTTCCATATTTCTTTGGTACTTCTAGCTTTGTATCAGATACTAGGTGAAAAGCAAATTAAGTTTAACGTCTGTGGTGATGAACTGTGAAGTTGTTTCTTTGTTACCAATACCTCCTGAATGGTAGATATCTTAGTCCATCATATCTGCATATGAACTCATTCTTAATCTGATTTATATTGGCATTTGTTAGGTTGTAAGAAATGTACACAGTGCACAGGAACTGGAGTCAATTCTGTGGATCACTTTAATGGACAGTTCAAAGCTGGTTCCATGTGTTGGCTTTGCAGGCAAGTGTTTATCAGTTTCTCTGATGCGTTTTAGCATGCTTGCTAATTTAGAACTGTATTCTTGAAAATGGGCATCTTCATCTGGACTAACTATATCAGAGGTACATACTGCGTCATGTTTCTAAGATCATTGTTATTTTGTCCAATTTCCATCTTAGGCCTTAATTTAGGCTTTTATATACACGTTCCCTTAATGTGGAATTTGCGAAAATGTAGTCTATGAATTAATAAAACAGAAACTTGTCAGATCTAAAATCTGCGATTACTTACATTGTGCCTCGGCTGTTTTACAGAATGCATGTTTGAGTTATCATCAGTTATCACCGAGTTTACTAATTAGTTATTTCAACTCTCCTCAGGGGTAAGAAGCAGATTCTTTGTGGCAACTGCAATGGTGCTGGATTTCTTGGCGGTTTCATGAGCACACATGACGAGTAGCATGTGAGTGTCCTAAACTTCTACCGACAGGCATCAAGTACACTTAGAAACTGTTGTTTGTATCAATTTTGTTGCCAACCATAGATGAACAAAACTGTGGTTAGACAAATATCTTCTATCCGCAGCCAGAATATTTACAAGCATATTGAGTATGTATTTATACTGTTGATATAGCTGTTCTAATATTCCATAATACTGAACTTGATATTCCTTGACAATTTGATGTTCACAGTCTGGGTTTCGAACATCAGTAACTAACACAAGAAAGAAAAATTTCTACCGAAGTGCATAAAAGTAGGATAGAGAACTGGAAGTGCCAAGGCAAGAAGTGATAGAAAACCACCTTACATCTTGTAGAAAAGTATCGATTACGAATATGATAGGATAAAGATGATCCGAGCCAGTGATTTTTACTTGCTCCGGTTTCCAACCGTCTGGTCCATTCCTCATTATCTGCAGAAAACAAATAACATCCAAGTATGGCCCACGTAACTCGAAAACATAGCTAGAGCATCTCTCGAATGTCCTTGTGAGTGGATCATCTATTCTTAGTTGATAGACCTGCCAATTATATTACTTTCAACTTGAGAAAGGATTTCACGTCACTGTAGTAAGTTGAAAAAACTTGAGACTCACCTCATTCCCATAAGCATCTCCGAAAGCAATACCGATTTTATCTGCCGTGTAAGGCACAGAAGAACAGTTTGTTTTGATATTCACTGTGTATAAGTAGCTCCATGGCATGTAGTCTGAGATTGATCATAAGTTACTCTTAGGAAAAAAAGAAAAAAAAGGTGTTATGTTGAGTAGTAATCCTCAGTAGCACACCTGGTTAGAGCGAATCGTGATGGGTGATTGTTGAAGATGAGCAGATGTTGTGAAGAAGAAAGCAAAGAGCTGTAGTAGTAGGCATAAGAGACTCAACATTTTCCCGTCTTTAGCAATGATCAATCACTACGTTTCTTAACAATTTAACATCAGAAAAATAAGTGGGAGTGGACTGACTTTTCATAGTAAAGCTGCGCAATACTTTGATATCATATATGCAAGGACTGCACGCCATTAGGCTATTATTACATTATTTTATTATATATATATTTTTATATATAAGTGGACAACTATTAGAATTGTGCAATTGAGCACTTAATTTAAGTTGAATTGGACTCATTTGTAATATATATGTAAATTAGACTTTAATTACAAAAAACAAATATGTTTTATTCATTCTAATTCTAAGCTCTAGCGCAACTCCAACAAAATCAATTCATCATTAAAAAAACTCAATTTGTCTTATCTAATTAAATTTCATACCCTAAATCAACCCAACAAAATCAATTCATCATTAAAAAAACTTAATATCTCTTATTCAATTAAATTCAAAATCTTAATTCAATCCCAACAAAATAAATTCACCATTAAAAAAAACAACGATAACCAATATTTCTTCTCCATCTTCTTTAATTAAATTGAAACAAATCAATTCACACTAATTCAAATCCTAATTCAGCTCGAAAAAATACATTTCATTATCAGAAACAACAACAGTACTTCCCTTCATATATTTTTTTATATTATTTGTAACTAAATGCCACAATAACACGCATAGCGTATTCTCACATTCTAGTAGTATACTATGTAAGCATAATGACATTGTTAAGTATTCGATCCAATTACGCCTTAAAGATTCAACTACTTCAACGATAACAAATCACAATCAAACAATAAACACACAAGCAATTTTACGTGGTTCGATTGAATCATTCCAATCTACATCCACAGAGAATCAACGATTTTATTACTTTGTCTTACAGCTTTGTTACAGAGAAATTGAAAGGAATTACAGCTTGAATTATCACTACAACTCTCACAACATCAGCTAAAATAACCGCTCTTACTCACAGAGAATCTATCAGAAGAATTGTAAAGTATTTGTGATGATGATGACGAACAAAGCCTTCATACTCTACTTTTATAAGTTGAGGAAGAGAGCCAACGAACAGAAGAAGCAGGAACCGGGATCGCAACTGCCTAGAAATCATCTAACGGCTGAGGATAAAAGCGCATTATTATTAACGAAATCAAATGACGATTCTGTAACAAACTCTGCCAACAACCAACAAACTTTTCTCCAGTAATTGCAAATAGATCCATGTACTTTTGGAATCATTCGAAACAACCCCAAAACTTCGCCATCTCCACCTTGTTGAGAAGATTATCAGAAGTAACAACACATCTCACTTTCTCTTATTCACTACTATCACAGAACCTGACAGTAGCCCCAGTACACAGTACTAGCAATCCTCATTCATTTGAGACTCCAACCAAACTCAAAAAATGCAAGAATTTGGAAGGAATCAAAGACTTAGTAAGCATATCAGCTACATTATCAACAGTTGACACCTTAGAGATTTTTTACTTCACCTTTCTCCATGATATCTATAACAAAATGTAACCTCACATCAATATGCTTGGACCTTTCATGAAACATCTCATGCTTTGACAGATAAATTGCACTTTGACTGTCACTCAAGTTAGTAACAGTTCCTTGTTGCAGACCAAACTCATTGATGATCCCTTTCAACCATAAGCCTTCTTTCACTGCTTCTGTGATAGCCATATACTCAGATTCAGTTGTTGATAAAGCAACAACATTCTGCAAGTTTGATTTCCAGCTTATAGCTGATCCATATAGAGAGAATATATGACCTGAATGATATCTTCTATTATCCAAATTTGTAGCATAATCTGCATCAACATATCCCAAGATTGGATCTTCAGACCACTTGTCATTTCTGCAGAACTTTATACCAACATCAGTAGAGCCCTTCAGATATCTCAAAATACACTTGACAACATCCCAATGATATTCCCCAGGATTGAACATATATCTGCTAGTAACACTTATAGCATAGGTGTTAGATATTTTGTTAGAATATCTGTTTAGATTTTGTTCAGCAACATGATGACTTATCTTAGTCTCAGAAAGGTGATTAGTACTCTTGGTTCACTTGAACATTGTAAAAGAGGAAACCCACTAAGTATGATAGTCTAACTAATCTTGTATAGGATGTTAGGTCTCAAAATGTAATTTTTATTTTATGAAGAGAAGACCAAGAAGAAGACATCCAAGCAGAAAGCTCAACAAGAATTGAAGACTTGAAGAAAACTGCACAAGATTACTGAATCTGTTGTTCAGATATCTTAGCCAGATATCTTGTGAACGAGCAGTTTCAAACAAACGTGTCACAAGAGATATCGAGAAATGAGATACATATCCGAAGACAAGGAAAGTGTCCACAGATATCATTCTCGAGATACCTTGAGCGTTAAACACGTTTACGAAAAGAAACAAGGTTGTTTCAATCAATACAAGTGGTATCGAAGAATGAAGATAAGGGCGTGCAAAGAATCGCATAACAAGTCTAGTCTCCGATGCATAGTTCCGTTGACACTACAGACAAAAAGTATAGTACAATGCATTTAATGCACGGACAGAGATGTCTGAGTAAAAGCAACGGCAACTTCTGAGAAGAAGACAAAACCTTCTAAAGATTATACACACGGATATCGATAGTTTGAATTTGAGCTAACGGATACTATTCAAACGGCACTCAAATCCATCTATAAATATCAACACTTAGGCGACTTGAGAGATACACCGACATATTGCATACTGAAACATAGAACTCGAACATCCTACTCTCTCAAAGCAACTTACTTATTATCAAAGCTTTACATTGCGACTAAAGCTTGATCTTGAGTAAACACTGAAGTTCTAAGTGTCACGATCCTAAACAAGCAAAGCTATATGTGAAGGAGTTGAATCAAAAGATCAACTATCGAGATTCATTCTCTTGAGCAGATTTCATAAGACTTGGTCAAGAAAATCGAACTAGATACCATACTGTAAAGTGTATTAAGTAACTAAGTTCACGAGCTATCTGAATAACCGAAAAGTTATTAAGACGCTCATCGACAACTCAAGCGAAACCAACACGAAACCGTGGAGTACAGAAGTACTTAGTTTGAAAAATGGGGAATAACTCAAGGTTCCGAGTATAGGAAGTACTTGATTTGGAAACTAAGGAATAACTCAAAGTTTTTGAGTATAGGAAGTACTTAGCTTGGGAAGCTAGGGAACAACTCAAAGGTTTCTGAGTATAGGAAGTACTTGGCTGAAGAAGCTAGGGAACAACTCAGGGGGAACATTTGGTTGGGAACCAATTGTTCAGAATCTTAGAATATGATTTTTGTAAGGTTATCTCAATTATCTGTTCTAGTGAATTCTAGGTCTCTGATAGACCGAAGTGGAGTAGTTGGAGGATTACGCCACCTCCAGATACCACTATACTTGCTGTGTCATTTACATTTCTGTATTTATACTTCAGCAACACACATACACTTATTAACTGTTTCTACACTTATCTACATTAAGTCTTCCGCACTCTGATTCTAAGTATCAGATATCCATTGAGATATCTGAGAAACATTTGTTATCGACAAAAGTTTTAAAAGACTATTCACCCCCCCCCTAGTCTTTTACTTTGCCGTTATCTGGACCAACAAGTGGTATCAGAGCAGGAGGTTCACCACACCTTCAGATGAACCTAGATCCCCAGATAGGTGAAGGAACTTTGTCCATTTTTGAGGACTATTTAATTTGTGTGTTAAGTGTGCAGGTATGTCTTTGAGTGATGCACCAGTTCTCAAACCAGAGAACTACGAGAAATGAAAAAAATAACATGATGCTCCACCTTGAAGCCATAAGTGATGAGATGATTGAAGTAATAAAGAATGGCCCAATAGTCATTCAACAACTTAAGCAAGTCATGGAGGTTTCAAGTGGAAGAGACAGAGATCAAAGCGAAGGATCTTCACAAACAGATGCGTCAACTAGTGGAAGATCTACTGGTCACGTTATTTACGAACCAAAGCCCAGAGAACTCTGGACATCGGAAGATGCCAAGAGGAATCGTCTGGATGGTCAAGCTTGTAACATCATCATCAGATCAACCCCAGAGCACATACGATTAAAGCGTAGGGGTGCTAAAAGCAGCGAAAGTTACTGTGGTGATTGAAGAAATATGTGCGGAATCGAGAAAACAAGGAAAACAAGTTCGAAGTTCTAAAGTTGAAATTTCAAAATTTCAAACAAGGTCCCACTGAAACTCCGGAAGAACTTGATTTGATTTACCACTCTTATGAGTGATATGGCGACGCAGGAAAGCAATAGATACTCTCGAATGAGAAGATTAAGACTATTGTCAAGTCTTAACCACAATGGGAGCATACTAAATTCTTTTATTTCAACCAAGGTATGTCAAATATCACTCAAAGGAACTTTCTCTCATCTTGCTCTTGTTGACTATGAGAACTCGGAGAGAACAAGCAAAAGTTGAGAATGTTGCTCTAGTTAATCAAGAAACTTCGAAAGAAGAAAAGTCGAGGGGAGAGGAGGATGAAAGCAAATGCAAAATAAATTTTGAATGAAATTGAGAGAAGAAGAGAAAAGAGAAAAAAAAAAAAAGAAAAAATAAATTAATTATAAAAAAAAAAAAAAAAAAGAAAAATCACAAGTTCAAGTTAAAAGCATCAGAGCAAGAGGAAGAAGAAGAAGAAAAAGAAAACGAATATCCTCGTTATAACGTCGCCACTTCAAGAAAAAGAAGATCCCCGCCTCAACAAAAGGACAAAGACAAAAAAAAGAGAAGAGAAAGAAGAAGAAAGCCGAAAGCTTTTGTTAATCAAGAAAGAAAGAAAATCGATTCATTTGGATGCTCTAGACGCTGAGATTCAAGATGACAATTCGATGATTCAACCTACCATCACCGTAATTATGTGGAGTTACTCATGACATAATCGACTTCGCCTCAAGAAGAATGAAATGTGTGGAGTTCTTTGAAATTGACGGACCACATCTCCAACATAGAAAATGTCTTATGGTGATGAGGTAACACATACTTCTTGCTACACTTATGAAAGTGATGAAGAGGAAATAAAAATCTAGAAAATCTCAGGAAAGAACTTGACATCTAAGAAAGAGAATTTCTAATGATTCGAGCTAGAGACCAAAACATTGAAGAAGAAAATAATTCTCATGAAAAGGAAAATTCTCAATAAGTTAAAGATTCGAGAGAAAGGATCTTTGAAAGCATTTCTCAAAGCTCGGATATCCGAGGCTAAAAGTCACATGAAGAAGCAATGGTCGATTCTGAAAGAATTATGAAAATCTTCTTTCTGAAAACAAGGAACTCAAGAAGAATATCTTTTCAATCTTATGCCAAAGCTAGTGACACTCTTACTGAAGTACAATCTTACTTGAGAGATCCTTCAGAAAAGAAAGGACTTGGGCTGAATACTCAGACAGATTGTTCTATTACTCTGAATAAGAGTAAGGAGAAGAGAACATTTGTAAGTACTCAGCAAGACGGTTCCCATGCAATCTATAGTATTGGTGAAAAGACAAAGATTGTTGACAAAGGAAAAGCAGTTGCGACTAGACCTTTGTGGGAAAAACAAGTCAAAAACAAAACTGATGGATGCGTCTACGAAAAGAAACACAACACGGAAAAGTGTAAACACCCACAGTGCTATGTCTCTCAAAAAGGTAGAATTGCAGGAGCTGGCAAATTCTCCCATGTCACTTTTTCTGGAAATAAATTGGATCAACCAGAGATTAGCAAAGCTGAGAAAAGATCTCGCATACTTCAAGTGCTCAACGGTATTGGCTACAAAGGCATCGGAAAACAACTTGCTCATGAGTACAAGCAGGAGCAAGAACGATGGCTGAAAGCTAGAATTGCTCAAAACAATTATCAGAAGTGGAAGTTAAATCAAGCCACTGAAAATCAATGCGAGGCTAGAAGAAATGCAAGGAAGGCTAAGTTCTTTGAAAGCAAACTCAGAAACCTGACAGGTATCTGAAAGCATCATATGGAGCACCTAGGAACACACCAAGGAAGAAAATAATTCTTACTAATGATAACTTTCATTCAAACAGAATTCCTTCTTACGTTCTGTCGCACAAAAGCATATTTCAAAGAAATTCACTCAAAATGGATTCCTCTTTGGAAGAACTTTTGATTCAGCGGTTCCATCAAAGATATGAGAACCTAATCTCCAGTTTCCTGTTGTGTGCAGAATGCTTCCTGGACTAAAGCACAATGGCTATTTGATAGTGGATGCGGAAAGCACATGACAGGAGACAAAGCAAATCTGGTTGACTACAAAGCTTACAACACAGGACGGATATCGATTTCTTGGAGGAGAATTAAATCCTCTCTGGGATTTGGCAACGTCAAATTGGGAACTTTAACAATCAGCGTATTACATGTTAAGGATTTGAAATACAATCTATTTAGCATGAGCCGGTTTGCGACAAGGGTTTTACTATAAAATTCAAAGCTAAATCGCAAACTAATTGACAATGAGTCAAAGGCAGTCTTAGTTGGTCGGCGGAAGGCGTCTTTATGTTGCATTTGGGCATCTGCCACAATCAAGAATGTCTCATGGTGAGTCAATCTGGTCACCGTAAGAGCACTGGTTATGGCACAAAAGAATGAGTCACTTGAATTTCAAAACTCTGAATAGACTTGCCAAGAAAGAGTTAGTGGTTGGTCTTCCCAAAATATCTTTCAGAAAGGATGGTATCTGTTCTGCCTGTCAGATGGGGAAACAATCTAAGATCTCTTTCAAGTCCAAAATCAGACACTCTAGTGTTCGACCACTGCAACTTTTACATATGGATCTTTTTGAATCATCTGTAACTAGTTATGCAGGAAAGAAGTATGGTCTGGTTGTTGTAGATGACTTCTCAAGATTCACTTGGGTTGTCTTTCTGAAACACAAATCTGATGCCAGGGTGGAGATACCAAACTTGCTGAAAAAGCTTGAAATCATGAAAAATGAAAAGGTATCTGCAATCAGAACAGATCATGGTACTGAGTTTGTCAATCAGTACATAAAGGAGTTTTGTACCTGCAAAGGTATACAACACCAACTTTCCTCTGTAAGAACACCTCAACAAAATGGTGTTGCAGAAAGGAAAAACAGAACCCTTAAAGAAGCTGCAAGGACAATGCTAGCTGACACTGAGATAAGTGAAATATATTGGGTTGAAGCTGTAAACACAGCCTGCTATACTCAGAACAGATGCTTGATAAACAAACACCATGACAGGACCCCCTATGAAATGTTGGTTGGAAGACCTCCTAATATCAAACATCTGAGAGTATTTGGTTGTAGATGTTTTGTTCTAAACAATGGGAAAGATTATCTGAGAACATTTCAACCAAAGGCAGATGAAGGTGTTTTTCTTGGCTATTCCACAAACAGCAAAGCTTACAGAGTTTACAACAAAAGAACAAAGAAAATTGAGGAATCAATTCATGTTGTATTCTATGAAGGAAGTAAGAGAACACCTCCTACTGATGAACTCCCAGAAAAGTTCAAAGAACTATTACTGAGGGATACTAAAGAAGAATCCTCAGAAAGGAAAAACATCGTTATGGAAAGTGAGGATGACTACGGCGAGAAAAGCTTGAAAAGCCTAGTAACAACAAGATGACTCACAAACATGATGAGGAATTTCCTATGAGTTTTCGAAATGGAACAGTTCGAGAACCTTCATCATGGAGAGGTATCGAAAATAAGAATCTTTGAAATGCATGTCTCGAGATATCTCTAACATCGAAAAAGTGTCGATATCCATGACATTTCTCATATGTCGGATATCTTAGAATCGAAAAAGTATCAAATCAAAATCCTAGTGATTCACATTCAGATCACCTGGATATTGATCCTACTAGCACTAAACCTTTGATGAAATGGATCAAAGATCATCCTACAAAGGATATAATTGGACCAATTAATCAGGGTGTTAGGACTAGGAGAGCAATAGCTGAAAATGCTGATTCTCTCTTTGGATGTTTCATCTCGAATATTGAACCTAAAAGCATAGAAGAAGCATTAGGAGACCAAGACTGGATCTCTGCAATGCAAGAAGAGTTGGATCAATTTGAGAGAAACAGAGTCTGGAAACTAGTTCCATTTATAGAAGGAACATCTGTGATTGGAACTAAGTGGGTCTTCAGAAACAAAATGAATGAAACTGGTGAAATAACCAGAAACAAAGCAAGATTGGTTGCCAAGGGATTCACTCAGACTGAAGGCTTAGATTTTGATGAGTCATATGCACCAGTTGCCAGATTGGATGCAATAAGACTCTTTCTAGCCTTTTGATCATAAAAATTTCAAAGTTTATCAGATGGATGTCAAAAGCGCATTTCTAAACGGTGAACTTGCAGAAGAAGTTTATGTTGAGCAACCACCTGGCTTTGAAGTTTCCTCAGAAAGTAGAATGGTCTATAAATTACAGAAAGCTCTGTATGGACTGAAAGTTTCTTATTTCACCTGTCACAACAGGTATCACTTTCCTTCTTGTATAGTTTCTCCTGACTATAACTGGTTCAACTACTTCAGATGCTTGTTGTTCAGGTACAGAAATAATGGATGTTGTAGTAGGGCTCTGAGATAGTTGATTTATGATAGGTGAGCTCTGAGAAGCTTCATTTCCCATTGAAGTGACAGATTGATCATTGTCACTTACTTCCTGTTGAGTATGAGTATCACTGACCACTTCATGATTCTCTCTTACATAGGTGTTAGTTCTAATAAGCTCCACCTCAATCCCAGAATCCTAAAATTATGCATGTCAGTAGTGAGGTGATGATCAACATTTATGTATGGGAAAGTAGATTCTTCAAACATGACATCCCTACTGATGATGATTTGTATGTGAATTTCTTTCAATACACCAGAGCTTATAGCCTTTCACCCCTTTTGGATAACCAACAAATATACACTTGAGTGCCCTGGGCTCAAGTTTATCCTGTTTGACATGCACATAGGCCAAACAACCAAACACCCTTAAGTGAGAGTAATCTTTAACTCCACCATACCACATTTCATCTGGTGTTTTCATCTGTATAGTAGATGATGGAGTTTTATTCACTAAATAGCACACTGTGGACACAGCTTCTCCCCAGAATGATTTAGGTACTCCTGCTTGAAACATGATGCATCTTGTTCTTTCTAATAAGGTTCTATTCATTCTTTCAACAAGCCCATTTTGCTGTGGAGTTCTAGGTACAGACCTATAGACCTATGTCTCTTTATACCTTTTTCACTGCAGAAATTGTTAAATTCACTTGACAGGAACTCCAGACCATTGTCAGTCCTTAACACCTTAACTTTCATGCTCTTTTCATTTTCAACCTCTGCACACCATTCTTTAAACTTTGAGAATGCATCACTCTTGCTCTCACTACAAAAAAACGAGTTTTAGCGACGGAATTATCCGTCGCTAAAACTGGGCCGATCCATCGCTAAATCCTTAGCGACGGATAACCTTCCGTCTCCAAAACAGCCGTCACAATTTTTATTGGCGACGGATGGATATTCCGTCGCTAAATAACGACGAACGGGCGACGGATTAATCCGTTGACCAGTCCGTCCGCATTGGCGATGGATTTCGTATCCGTCGCTAATTAGAGACGGGATTTAGCGACGAAAAAAAATCCGTCGCTAAATCCCAACACTAAGCCGGCTTAGTTCGGTTGACTTTCAGCGACGGAAAAAATCCGTCGCTAAATTTCAACGGGCTAATTCGCCTTAGTTCGTGAATTTAGCGACGGAAATTTTTTTTTAATATTTCTGTTTCACCTGTTTTTTCACATAATATAGTCATAGATAATATACCCGAAACAATTAAATTGCATTAATATATCCGAAATAATATAAATTATCTACAAATAATCCGAAACAAGAATTAGAAGGTGAAATAGTGTCAAATTATCCATAACAAGTCTGATGTAACTAAGAATAATCGGGAGGATGGGAGGAGGCGGTGGGTGAGACTGGGAAGAGCTGCTGAACATCTGGGTCAAAGCGTCCATCCGCTGGGCCATACGAGCCTGTTCCTCAAGCACTTGCTCGTAAGCTGCCTTGGTCGCAGCTATTTCCTGTTGGAGAGGAGTCATCATCTCGTTAACCTGCTGCTGCGTGTAGAGGTTAGATCGCGATCCTGATCCCTGGGACACTGAAAAGCTACCAGAACTCATGGAAGGGCCCAAACTTCCCAATCCATACATTCGACCCTTGCTATCCATTGGGTTGACCTCGAAGAAGATCTGGTCTTGCTCTTCATTTGACAGCTCATGACCGTCGATCATCCTCTCGTCCATCCTCCTCTCGACCTCACTCTGCAATTGTTGGTTGCATACGAAATGAGATGCAATTTTAGGAATCACTTTAAAATACTCAAATACACATGTTAACCTTAAGAAAGAAACGTACCGCAATACGCTCGGCCCTCACGTCAGTCCATATGCCATTCTTCAGCTTAGCCTTCTTGAAGTGGTACAGAGCACTCTTCGGCTGTCCTCTATTGGCCTAAAAAAACATATGTGCAAACAAGTAGTTAGTTGATTGAAATGAAAGCTAAAAACTGTTATGTATCATATTCCAAGTCATAAACAACATATTTACTAACCTCCATCACGTGATCTCATAACAACTCGCGACCCATAGTGATGTCTGGCGTTACTGCATACCATCATGCGGCTCGCATAAACGGTTTTATGCATTCTTAGACGCTTGATCACGGGCGAAGGATCATTCCAGTACGTCAACCACAGTGCCCACTCGTCATCCCCCACCCAAGTTGGCTGCCTGCGTGTCTCCTTCATTTTGTAGACCATTTTCATGTAGATGTCGGACCTAAAGTCTCGAAAGCGGTGTACTCTTTGGGACACTAGCATTGGGAATGAAATAGTCCTTCTACAACAATTCCATTCAAAGTAAACATTACACAAGTATAAAGAAAGATAACAATTTAAATATAACACTCAAATGAAACTGAAATGTAGTAGTCCTACAACAATTCAATTCAGTGGCTAACATACCACTCAAACAACACAACAAGTTCATAAATGGTGACTAACACATCAAAACAAGCTCAGTGGCTAACATACCACTCAAATTTTTCTAAAATTGACTAACACAATGGTGACTAACATATCACCCAAGTTCAGTGGCTAACATACCACTCAAACAACACAACAAGTTCATAAATGGTGACTAACACATCAAAACAAGCTCAGTGGCTAACATACCACTCAAATTGTCCTAAAATTGACTAACACAATGGTGACTAACATATCACCCAAGTTCAGTGGCTAACATACCACTCAAACAACACAACAAGTTCATAAATGGTGACTAACACATCAAAACAAGCTTAGTGGCTAACATACCACTCACAGATATAGTGGCTAACATACCACACACATTAACACAATGATTAAAAGAACAAATAAAGCATTCATTGTAACATTTAAGCTTACGCGCAGTTCGTCGAAGTAAAAGTGCTTCATCCGGTCCGGGACGTTTGACCACTTCTCGCCTCCCTGTCCCGGCATCTCCCGCCTCCCCCTGAAGATTTTGCCTAGTTTGTCCGAGGCATCCGGAGGCCAAAACCTGTTATCAATGAGACAAAACAAGAAACAAATATTCATTAGTAAAATCATGTAACATATATTTATCTTAAGTGTATGTTCTACAACTCCATAATACTTACTTGTTCCTGCCATTGGGGAACAACACCGTCCGTCAACGTCAAGTACGGACACCCGTCAGAGGGGTAGTCACCAGGAGCAGAAGCCGTGTAGGCCGGTGGAGTCTCTGGTACCTGAGACTGGCTGCTGCTCCCCCCAATGTCGTATCCAACGAGAGGACTACCATGACTAGCTGGGGTACTACTAGAACCCGCTGGACTAGCACCCCTAAACCCGGGAGGAAGGTATGTGGACTTCCTTTGGCGCGGCATCTGCAAATAAGAAATTGCAAGAAAAAATGAGTTAGTAAAGAATACATGAATATACATTTGACAGATATTAACGCACAAATATACATGAATATACATTTGACATATATTAAAGTAATAATAATCAACAACTAATCATATATACACATAACAACTAAGCATACAATACACACATACCCTCGTCCTCATCGGCTATTGTTAAGTCTATAAATTGGTCTTCACCCAGGTCTATGAACTCATCATCAGCTTGTACAGGCTTTCTCGCTGTTTGATCGACGACCTCTTCTTGATACGAGTTGGTAATTGAATCGTCCTTATCAATGTACTCTACTCTGGAGCGGGCCTGTATATGCATCGCAGCTAACCAGTCCGCCTTATCGTGTTTGAGGCTTGGATATTCAATAAACACCACCTGCCGTGCTTGAGTCGCCAAGATAAATGATTCATACTTAGTACGATACCTCTTCCTATGGTTAATTTCTACCATCTGATAGAGCTCGTGTTTCTGCGTACCACTTGGAGTAGGATCATATCAGTCAACATCAAACAGAAAGGTTCTTTTCAAAGGAAACCCCGGATATTCAAGTCGCACAATTCGTCTCAGGTTCCCGTAGAAATCATACAAATCATCAGTTGCATCTTGATCTTGCCCCCTGACACACACCCCAGAATTGCTTGTGGCCATGGCGGTGTTAGACTCAATTGTTTTAAACCTAAGGCCATTTACTATGTACGATGAGAATGTGGAGACCTTTCTGTTTGGTCCCTCTGCTAGAGATTCTAAGTAAGGACATGTGACTTTGTTGACAGGATTTCGTACGTACTTCCGATCACATTTTTCTCCTTCCTTTTACGCTTTGAGAGATGCTCATAATCCATGAACGGTGCTCGTGTCTCACCATGATAACACCATACCTCATACTGAGACACGAACCCCTTACGTTTCAAGTGCTCCACTACCGTTTCAGGAGGCAAAAATTGTTTATTCCTACATTTGTTCGCATTGCAAGGGCACTTCATCTTCCCCCACTCAAACACGTAGTTTGTGTAAGCGCAAAAGTGATGAAGGATTCAACCCCTTCCACAAAACTAGACTGAATTCTGCCATTCACTATGCGACGGTACATCCATGAACGATCGGGATTCATAATTATATGATTAGCCTGACACGTCTACAATTATTAGATTTATAACATGCATTTTACGTTAACATAATCACCAACTAGTCTCAAAACACTTAATTAAATTTTGATAATCTAGTGTATATATACGAATTTATCGAATCAAAATTACTACGTACTTACAAACATCCTAACATTATACTAATTAACAATACAAATTCACAATCAATATATATATATATCAATTGCACAAAGTTAACTAGCTAGTATACTATAGCTCCCATAAACATACAATTGATCTAATTAGTCGAAATTAACAAAATTTCCAATTTTGACAACAAGTAAGGGTTCCAAAACACTCAACTAAATCATTCTAATCCTACTAGATATACGAAAATATCAAATTAACAACCCTACATACTTCCAAACATCTTAACATTATACTAAAAATCCAAATTCACAATCAATATATCAATTGAACATCTCAAAGTTAACACACTACGTAATATAAGCTTAACTAACTACTACATACTTACAATAAACATGCAATTGCTCAAATTAGTCGAAATTAACAAAATCCCCAAATTTGGCAAAGTTAGGGTTTTAGCCAAAATACCTTCGATTTAGCTGGAAAAAAGATGAAATTTTGTTGACCACACGAGCTCCTTGTCCCACAGGCTTCGAGAAGACTCCGAAATTGGCCGGAACGGTCGAGATTTGGCCGGAAAGAGAGATTTGGCGAATGAAGAAATGAAGAGAAGAAACGCGCAGAAATGGTTCTGCTGGAGACGAAGGCCAATAGTATATTGATTTTAGCGACGGATCGCTATCCGTCGCTAAAATCCGTCGCTAAATAGCGACAGATCATTTACAATTTTAATTTTTTTTTTGTTTTTTTTAAATCCGGTCAACTTATTTAGGGACGGATATTTAATCCGTCCCTAAATAACGACGGATTTTTTTATCCGTCGCTATTTGGCGACGGAAAAACATCCGTCGCTAATATAGCGACGGAATATATCCGTCGCTATCTTCAGTCGCTAAATGCCGGATTTCTTGTTGTGTCTTTGAAACATACACCCATACTCTTTTGGTGTAATCATCTATTAAAGACATGAAGTATCTACCTCCACCATTAGTCTGTACCTTAGCAGGTCCCCATAGGTCAGAGTGTATATAGTCTAGGGGAGCTGCACTAATATGAATACCAGTTGGGAAAGCATTTCTCTTAGATTTACCCAAAAACTTGTTTCTTATGCAACTCTATCAAGCCTTTCTCAGTAACATGAGCCATTCTTCTATACCATAGCTCTGTGTCATTTATGCTTACTACAGATACATCACCTGCTACCACTCTACATTTCATGTAATAGAGCTTGTTTCTTCTTACACCACTCATAATAGCAGATGAATTCTTATTGTAAACTATAAGTATACTATTTTCAGAGCTGAACTTGTAACCTTTACTCTCTAAAGTACCAAGAGAAATTAAGTTTCTTCTGAGCTCAGGTATGTACCTTACACTAGTGAGTAGCTTTACTAAATCATCATCCATCTTAAGCTTGATATCACCAACTCCTTGTATGTTGCATATCATATCATTTCCCAGCATCACTGTGCCACCATAACTGACATTTAGCTGTGTGAACCACTCCTTGTAAGGACATATGTGGAAAGAGCATCCAGAATCTATTCATCACCAGCTTGATCATCAGTGATATTAAGTACTTCACCATTGTAGACGTCAGAATCTACAATTGAATTTTTCCTGGTGGGCACCGATCACCTGCAACGCAACACACTGGGGAGGGGTGCGTAAGAGTCTTTTGGACAACGGTTTGGTGCCTACCTAAGACACTCCAATGCTCAAGTTAGTAACAGATCAATCCAATAAAAGTATATGGCTAATAAGATTTCCAATCATAAGTCAAACCTGTTGATTCTACGTAGGTAGATCGTGTAAGGGAATAACCAAACCTGTGTGGCATTCATCAGAAGTAGAGCAAGTGATGGAGATTGAAAGTGGATTTTTGCTAAGATGGTTTGGATTGGGATGCTGAGAGTTATCGCTCTCAGATGCGTCGGAGAAGGTAGACCGATTAAGTTTAATTGTTTGTATCTCCCTGTAGCGTGCCTCCTACAAGCGTCCATGGTCCCTTTTATAATATCTACATGGTCGACCTGGTAATGTAGACCATTATTTCATTGATCTCCCATTCAATGTAGACCATTAGTTACCAACGTCATGTAACATCGACCATCATTGCATTTGACATCATATGGTAGCTAGATGTGTAACTGATTGCATTATGTAACGGTTGGTAGGAGATGGATAGAGTTTTGTGTCTGTTACGTTTCTAGGATCCGGCGTTCTACACAACAGTCGGTCTACATGTGCTTTTATGACTTTGGGGCTTGACGGTCTACATAGCTTAGGTAGTTAGAGCTTGACGCTCTACATATATATGCATGATATTGTAGAACTCGACGCTCTACATATTAATTTATATGATTATAGCTTGACGCTCTACATAAGTACTTGGACTTACACGCATCTTTAGTATACTTATGATCGACGCTCTACATAATTCCATATGCATCTTTATCCCGATGATCTACATAAATCATAGGTGGCTTGATCTTGGCGATCTACATAAGCGTATAGGTGACATGAACATGATGCTCTACATATATAAGTGATTTGAGGTAGACGTTGGTGATCTACATGAACTTTCATGATGTTGGAGCTAGACGGTCTATGTAGTTATTAAGATGGTTAGAGCCCGACGCTCTACATTAGAATTTACGCTTCATAGCTCGACGCTCTACATAGACATTTGGAGGGTTAGAGCTTGTCGCTCTACATAAACATTTTGAGCTTGGCACTCTACATTGGTTATAGACTTTAGAAATCTACCTAGATCATTGGGCATTTAGAGATTGGTGCTCTACATATAGGTAATTAGAGCTCGGCACTCTACGTCAATGGTAGAGCTTGGCGCTCTACATAGGTGATAGAGCTTGGCGCCCTACGTAGATGATTGGAGCTAGTCGCTCTACGTAGATGATTGGAGCTTGGCACTCTACGTCGATGTTAGAGCTTGGCTCTCTACATCAATGGTAGAGCTTGGCGCTCTACGTAGGTGATGGATCTTGGCGCTCTACGTAGATGATTGGAGCTAGGCGATCTACGTCGATGGTGGAGCTTGGCTCTCTACATCGATGGTAGAGCTTGGTGCTCTACGTAGGTGATGGAGCTTGGCACTCTATGTAGATGATTGGAGCTAGGCGCTCTACGTAATTGGAGCTTGGCTCCCTACATCGATGGTGGAGCTTGGCGCTCTACGTTGATGGTGGAGCTTGGCGCGCTCTACGTCAATGGTAGAGCTTGGCGCTCTACATAGGTGATGGAACTTGGAGCTCTATTCGTCTACATCATTGTTACGATCTACTCGTCTACATCATTGCTAGAGCTTGATGTACCTCTACACGAGTACTTATATATGCGAACGATAGTAGAATTCTCACACTTCACCACTAGTAGATGCCTAGTGGCGAATTTTGGTTAATACAACCATCATACTCAATGTTTCCTGCAAACTCATGTGAAGTGCCACCTCTATCTTTACTTTCCTTTTGTCTCTTAAGTAAGAAACAATTCTTCTTTAGATGGCCTTGCTTCTTGCAATGATGACATACTCTAGTCTCTCTATTTGCATTACCAGCACCCACAGAAGCTTTACCTCTCGTGTCTTTATTGAATATGTTTTTCTGATGTTGTTGCTGAAACTTTAGCTTGAAATTGTTGCTCCTGATAATGAGACCTTCCCCTGATGCATCACCATTGTTGCCTGAGTTTTTCTGCAGCTCCTTTTGCCTGATCAAGCATTGAACCTCTTCTAATATGATCTTCTTTTGACCAGTAAATGCAATAGCATCCTTAATGCTTTCATAAGATTTTGGAAGAGCATTGAGTAGGATTATATATCTTCATTAGGCAGCTTTGTTTCTTCAATACTATCCAAGTCATCCAGCGTTTTATTGAACGTTGCAAGTTGCTCAAGATTATTTCTATCTTCATTCATCCTGTAAGAGTACAATTGCTGCTTCATGTATAATCTTCTAGCCAATGATCTTGTCTGATACAAAGAATCAAGTTTCTTCCATACATCTGCAATAGTCTTCTCTCTCGCAACTTCTCGTAGTGGTTGATCTCCCAGGCTTAAGATAATTGTACTACGCGCCTTGGATGAGAGAATTTTCATCTCCTGATCAGTAACCGTCGCCGGAACTTCACTGCGAGGAACCAACGCCATCTCTACACCTTGTTGTATCAAGATTGCTTCCATCTTGGTCTTCCATAAAGCGAAATAATTTGAACCAGTAAACTTGTCAATATCAAACCTCGTTGAACCCATAGCTGATTGAGATTAGGCAATTGACGATCGAACACAACTCCGATTTCCCATAGACTGCGCCACTTGTTAAGTATTCGATCCAATTGCACCTAAAGATTCAACTATTTCAACAATAACAGATCACAATCAAACAATAAACACACAAGCAATTTTACGTGGTTCGATTGAATCACTCCAATCTACATCCACGGAGAATCAACGATTTTATTACTTCGTCTTCTTCCAACTACACAGCTTTGTTACAGAGAAATTGAAAGGAATTACAGCTTGAATTCTCACTACAACTCTCACAATATCAGCTAAAATAACCGCTCTCACTCACAGAGAATCTATCAGAAGAATTGTAAAGTATTTGTAATGATGATGACGAACAAAGCCTTCATACTCTGCTTTTATAAGCTGAGGAAGAGAGCCAACGAACAGAAGAAGAAGGAACCGTCGGATCGCAACTGCCTAGAAATCATCTGACGGCTGAGGATAAAAGCGCATGATTATTAACGAAACCAAATGACGATTCTGTAACAAACTCCGCCAACAACCAACAAACTTTTCTCCAGTAATTGCAAATAGATCCATATACTTCTAAAATCATTCGAAACAACCCCAAAACTTTACAGACATGGTGAAGCACAACTACTTTTTGGTAGAATGATCACTATTAAGTGAGGGTTTGCAAATAATTCTGATTATTTAGAAAGTGTTTTAAGAAATGTGGTTGTGAAGATCACATTTGAAGTGGATTCTCTAAACTGTTTTGTTCCCGAGCACTTTTGGCTTCTTTTAATCTTGTTTGGTACCGAAAGTTGTCTGTTGAAACATCCATTTATGTTTCTTTTCTAAAACAAGCAATAATCAGTTTTGAAAATCATCTGAAAACTGTTACTGAGTGGACTTTTGACTAGAAAGACCAGTCTTTTGTTTTGGGCCTACAAATGTACCTGTTACAGATTGTATCAATCGATTGTTAGAGTCAAACTTGATATGGTATGAAGCTATAATTGACCAAAATCAGTGTTTGGTATTTATGATCCAACATGGTGATACAGTCTGAAAGAGACCAAGTACCAACTACAATATTTTTAGTTCATTTTTTCGAGAAATAGCTACTCTGATTAATCACAGTGCACCATTAACAATCTTCTTCAAACCATTGTTAACGAGCCGATCCGAGTAGAAGATCGGCTCGAAAAACATCATGTTGTCGAAACATTCTATAGACGACCAAACACTAATATTGATGTAATATCTCTTAGTATTTGCTAAAAGTACATATGACGCGAAAAGCCAAAAGTTAGTGCCTTGTTACTTCTTGACAGGAATGCTCTGTTCATGCCAGAAAAAGTTATCAGGATCAACCTTAGACTTGATCTGAACAAGCCTATCAAAGTTGCTCTTGAAGTACTTGGCACCCCATTTGGTTGCACCACTGCTAGTCTTGTTGTTCATCCCCAATTCCATGTCTCTATAGTTCACATAAGCCTCTCTTGGAAACTTTGAAGCATAAGGAGCCATGTAATTGTACAGCCTTCTCATCCACTTAACATGTTTCCTCACAGATTCCTTCTCAAAGTTCCAAGTTGTCACATATTGTGCCATAAAAATGACACCTTTCCTGTGTGGAAACGCAGTTTCTGATTCCGAAACCCTGCTCATCATCCCACCAAAAGGGTTCCATATCAAGAGAGGCTGGTCCTCTTGATAAAGTGTCTGCCATAGTCCTTCGAGAGCGCTTTCAGAAACCGGTTCTCTGAAAAAGTCCGATTTTGCCTTGAAGTAGTTCTTGAAAGCTGGCTTAGCCTGGAGGAGAAAAGCTGGTGGCGTGTTACTCGGGAAGCTACCGATATACACCACCGACTCGATCCAACTCATTTCCTTGCAGTCTGCTTTTGTCAAGTTCAATTCAGGGAATCCTGTTTTCATTGTATGCAAAAGCCCTGTAGCCCTGCCAAGATAAAGGGCATTGTAGGAAGTTAACACTGTCTTCTTGCCTGTTTTCGCATCTGTCGCTGTATTTATCAGAACCCTGATGAATAGATTCTCATCAAGCTTATCCGCAACTTGCTGCCACCTGTATAGCAACTTTGTTCCACCTTGTTCCAATGTTCTTGGAACGGTGAAAACCGTAACAATTGGTGGAACTTTCACAAGTCTCAGTTTCCATGCTAGTATGATGCCAAAACTGCCTCCTCCACCCCCTCTTATAGCCCAAAACAAGTCCTCTCCCATGGCTTTCCTATCAAGAATTCTTCCGTTCGCATCGACTATTCTTGCATCGACAACGTTATCAACTCCAAGGCCGAATTTCCTCATCATAGAACCGTACGCACCGCCTGTTATATGCCCTCCGATGCCCAAGCTCGTACATAGTCCAGCAGGAAAGCCAAGAGTCTTGCTTTGCTGCGAAATTCTGTAATAAAGCTCGCCTGTCGTTGCACCAGATTGAACCCAAGCTGTGCTGTCTTTAACGTTCACTTTGACAGCACGAAGCTTCGAAAAATCGAGTAGAATGAAGGGTGGAGGCGATTTGAGCTCGGAAGTGTAGGAAATGCCTTCATAGTCATGGCCACCACTTCTTAACCTGAGCTGGATACCTAGTTTTTTGGCGCAGCTAACGGCTCCTTGGACGTGGGATTCGGAGAATGGAGTGAAGATGAGTAAAGGCTTTGGCATGGAAGGTAATAAGCATCTTAAGTTCTGTGCAGTGGATTGAAGAACAGGATTGTATGATGCATCTTTGGTAGTGAAAAGGAAAGATGAGTTTAAAGGGGCAAATCTATCAGAATGCATTGTAACACATTTGGGAAATGCTTGTTGAATTTCATATGTTGCTGCCTTGGGAACTGTTGTTAACATGATCAAAAGTGCAATGAGGAATAGAGGAGTGTAAGGTTCCATTTTGTTTAGTTTTTGCTGGTTTTCTTTGTCATATGAAGCTAAGAGAATTGTGTATTTATAGAGTGGTTTGGAGCGGACAGATACTTCACCTCATTCCCCGCCATAGTGTACACTATAAATTTGGAAAATACGATTAATACTAGTTTGTGGATTATGGAATGTGGTATAAAGTGAAGATATCTGTAACTACCCGAACATTGATTGATCGAGCTTCGAGCATTTGGACCGGTGTGGTTACATACTCTCCGAGTGATATGCTGACCCCTACTGTACCAATACAAATCCTTTAATATAACGCCACAAAGTTTCAAGTCAAGTTCAGAGAGTTTAAAGGGATCAAGAACGATACTCATACCAACCAACAAGGTGCACCTTTCTTTTTCGGGAATCCACCCGTAAAAACTTTAGAGTTAAGCATGCTTGCTCTGGAGTAATCTTAGAATGTGTGACCAACTGGGAAGTCTCTCGGTTCGCTCACGAGTGATTACAAGGTGCACGATAGAGGACTTGTGTTGGTATAGTGGGTTAGCATATCATTCGGAGAGCTGCCCATGAGTAATCGTGTCGGCCCAAAGGTCAGGGATCGATTGATTAGTGGTCCGGGTCGTTAATATACTAGAGTTTTATGATAAAAAGCCGGAAAAAAAATGAATTTTTGAAGAAAATGTTTTAGAAAAAAGAGTTCCTTCTCATTCTGTCTACCATGAACCTTTTTAGATATCTAACCTTTGTGTAAGATAAATACGAGATAAATGTATGAATTTCTAAAACTACACCAACTAAAGTAAAGGAATTTGTTCACTAGTGAATGTTGAGCTTACGTCCTTGTGGCGCAATACTTAGATCATGTATGTCTTAACATGTGGGGTAATGATATAATATACTCCTAGTTATAGGAAGATTAATTATTTAATTGTGTATGTATTATCCAAATAGCGATAGATAAGTGAGACTCGATGATTATTATACTATTAGAACGTCAAATTTTGGTTAACTTATACATGCAAAATACATTAGTTAAATTAGTCCAATGTCCGTTGAATATATATGCAAGGTGAGGTGGGAGTGTCTGCTACATTTTTTGGTGTTCGAGGAAAAAAAAGAGAGAGAATGACTTCAAATTCATTGGCTCAACCCTCAAGAATCATGATAATCAAGATGATTCATAAGTTTTTAATTTTATTTCGGACGGAATTCAATCATAGTAGTAAAATCTTTTGGATGAATTCGAATCTCCACTTTAACAAATTTCATCCAATTGGACTTTTCAAACAAGTTGGAACCACCCATGAGTTTGAGAAAATACAAATAACATGTCTATAAAAAATTAAATCTCATAACATCTGTACTACAATCATACAAGGTATAACATCTACCATGTCTATTTATAATCCCATACCTATAAAATTCATATTTTTACCGATGTACTATCTTTAAAGGACGGATAAATATTACTATTGTTATGACTTTCTAAATGAGACCCTTTCAAAACTAAATCAAATGCATAGAGACAAAATCTGAGGTCCTTGACTTGACTCCACGACGAAATCATAGAGTTAGTTTATAAAAAGAATGATTGCCACATAATGTGCTGGAAATATATAATCATAACTAGTTATGAGTCCCCAATCCACTCACCTAACACATTTGATTGTCTTGAATCTGATACTACCCGGCATTATTTTTGTTAAACCTTCACTAAGACAATTAGGCAACTACTTCTGATATTTCTCCTATATAAAATTGAACAAACTCCTACTTCACTAAAAGTGGATCAACACTTGTAACTTAAGATGTGCATGATTCCTTGCTTGCCCCAATCACAAAGCTAATTAGTAGCAGTATCATTTTCTGCTGTCAAAACTTTTCTAGACATAAGCTAATAATTAGATTAGGCTAATGAATCAGTACTCTAAATTAATAAGATAAGCTAATAATTTGATTAGGCTAATGAATCAGTCTAGATCAATAAGACAGACATTGAAATCGCATTTTGTTCTTGCAAGTGTAAAGCATGCACCCCCACTTCACCGGATTTTGAAAAGGTGTGCGATTCTAGTGCAGCTAAGTTCCATGATGTCGTTTTAGACATGTAGTTCGCGTGTTACTTAGTGTCCGTTTGGAATACGATTAAAACCTGGTTAAAACCCCTAAATTTTTCTTTTAATCAAGGTTCTAAGTTCTAACTGACTCAGGTTAGAGCGAAATTGATCATTGATTGACAATTAATAGAAACATCTATATTTTTAATTTCGACTTCACCAGTCGCTTTGGAAGATGTATACTTCAATCATGAATAACTTTAACTCTAGTCTCTACCAGGTGAATATATTAATTTCCAAGTCTATGGATTGAAATCGCGCTGCATTGATTGCATATCCTTGCGATTCTTACTCAAACTGGTATAGTGGTGTAACAAAACTAGGAAGCTGGTGGTGCTAGCTGCAAATGTACACTTCTCCGTACAAGGAAAACAGATTCAAACGTAACCACTTTTACGAATTGCAACGAAACTTGGTTCTTTCTTGCAAATTCAGACTTGTCAAGAAAGGAAAAGGAACACGAACATACTTAAAGGGCGTTGGTAAAGTTGAAATCCTCCAAGATCTACCTAGTGCTTCACCGAATCGCTTTAGGAAAATTGTAATAGCCCTTTATCTTTGCCCTCAACCCATTTTTTTAGATTTATAGCTAGGTAAGTCGTAAATCACAATAACCCATGTCACTTGAAAAATGAGTTTAAGTGAATTTAAATAAACTTTATTTTCAGTCACAATGTCTAATAAACCCGACCCATAAAAGTATTTTTTATGATGGGATCTGCTTTGATGAGGACTACTGATTGCTTGGTTTGGGTGGAGATTATATTTCAGTTTGTTTGGAATGGCAAAATGTTGGAAAAGGAACTGTTTGGAACATGAGGAAGAAAGAAATTAAGGTAGCTTGTGATGACCAAGGGTGATGAAATCGGGGGTGGCATTGAAATATTGCAAATTCTTTTCTATGATGTAAATATTTGAGTTGTAAGGTTTGAAGGGAGCATCCCTTATGCTCGTGTAAATCAACGTTATGCTATGATTAATATATTTTTTACCGTTTCAAAAAAAAAAAATCATCACTTTCCGTTGGGAAATACTCCCTCCGTTTCTGTAAAAGTGAAACAATTTTGATTTGCACAATTTTTAAGAAAAATGTGGTCCCCAAAAGTATGTGGTTAAGAATGAGTTTGAGATATTAATTGAGTGGAAAAGTTTACGTGGGCCCAAAAATGTGTGGTTAAAAATGAATTGTATTATGGAAGTAAAAGGAAATGTAACACTTTTAGTGAAATACTCAAAACGAAAAATTGTTTCACTTTTATAGAAACGGAGGGAGTACTATATTTTATCCTATGGCCATTATTTAGCTTCATTAAGAGAATTGCCCGTCTGAGATCCAGATCCGGAAGTTAAACGAGTTACCTCATTAGGTTGAGGTTTGATAGAATTTCATCTCAGCTATAAGCTTGAACTCTTGGAGATGTGAGAAATTTAGCATCTATATAATTCTTCAATATTCTCCCCTGCACTCATGGCCGGTTTCAACCTCTTTGAAAATGCTATTCGAGTGGAATTTAATTAATATGGAACCGAGTTTGTATTCGTGGAGATTCGAATCCAGGTTGGACGTGAACCAAGGGCTATGATACCATGATATAATTTAATCTGATTTTAAAGCTTAAACTTATAAAGAGGTGTGAAATCTAATCATTTATATTGATTCTCTAAAAGTGTAACCAGATCATCTCAAAGTTCACTTTTACTATGGTGAACTAATCCACCCGTTGGGTTTGGAATGATACCATGTGAAGCTTAAGTGATGTAATGCTACTAGAGTCACGAAGTTTAGACTTTGGGTCATTTTGCCGAAGTTTAGACTTTGGGTCATTTTGCTCAATTTGTGATAAACAATGGTTTCTGTTGGGATAATCACAATCGATCAATCAAACAACAATTAAACGAAGAACACTCGATCAAAGTAATGAATAAACACACAGAGATAACGTGGTTCGGATTAATCAATCCTACATCCACAGAGAAACATTCAAGGATTTTATTATCACCAAACAAGCAACGATTACAATCGAACAATCCAAATAGTATCAAACTCTCACACCACTCAACAATGGAGAATCACCAACACTATCTGCTATAACCGTTCTTCACTCTATTTGAGATAATATGACTTGTTGCAGAAGAATTGGGTAATGGAGGCTTATATACTCTGCAAATCCTGAAGAAACACCAGAAGCAACATGAACCGTTCGATCTTAACTAAATCAGTTTTGATCCGACGGCTGAGGCCTTAACGCGCCAGAATAAAGAAATCCATTTACATAGAAGTCCTTCAAGAGTTGCCAAGTTTCATATTCACCCCCAAAAAACTGAAAACTTCACAAATCTCCACCTTGAATAGAAACTTCTCAAACCAAGCTTCTACATATGTTTCTCAAACACTGCTATTATCACAGCTCACTGCCATTACCACAGCTCAAGACTTCTTCCTCTTATACTCCTTTCAGTAATCAAGAAAGTCTCCACCTTGATTACAAGAGTTTTCCAGGGATTATATGCTACCCAACCCAAGAAGTTCATAGCAGTAGTAGAACTTCTCTGATGGCAACACTTTGGTTAACATATCTGCAACGTTCTCCTTAGTTGACACCTTCTGCATATGTATCCATCCTTTCTCAATTACATCTCTAACAAAATGTAACCTCACATCAATGTGTTTAGACCTTTCATGAAACACTTGATGCTTCACCAAATGTAGTGCACTTTGATTGTCACACAAAACTGGTACATGAGGAATTTCAACTCCAAACTCATTGACAATACCCTTCAGCCATATGCCTTCCTTCACAGCTTCAGTCACTGCTATATACTCAGACTCAGTGGTTGAAAGAGAGACCATTGACTGCAAACAAGATTTCCAACTAATGGCTGAACCAAATAAAGTGAAAGCATAGCCTGTCTGTGACTTTCTATTGTCAATGTTGGCTGCATAATCAGAATCAACAAAGCCAATCAAGGAGTCTTTCTCATCATTATCATTTTCACCATAAACAATACCTGTAAAGCTGCTCCCATTCAAGTATCTCAAGATCCATTTCACAGCTTTCCAGTGCTGCAAACCAGGATTAGACATATATCTATTGGCCACACTTATAGCATGAGCTATGTCAGGTCTGCTGCAAACCATAATGTACATGATGCTTCCAATGGCATTTGCATATGGTACATTGCTCATGTGTGAAATGTCTTTACTAGATACATGCCTCTGACTCTCAGAGAGTTTATGATGCCCAGCTAATGGAGTAACCACTGGTGTAGATTGATGCATATTGAATTTATGCATAACCTTTCTGATATAGCTTTCTTGGTTTAACCATAGATGCCTGTGAGACCTGTTTCTCACTATATCCATTCCTAGTATCCTTTTAGCCTCTCCCAGATTCTTCATTTCAAATTTAGCACCCAAATTAATCCAGCTTGATGGATTCTATCTCTGTCTTGCTAGAGCTAGCTATCAGTATATCATCAACATACAGGAGCAGATATGCCCATATTTCAGCATTTTCTTTCTTGAAATACACACAGCTATCATAGCAAGATCTTTCAAATCCAATCTCATTCATATACTTATTGAACTTCTTATACCACTGTTTGGGGCTTTGTTTAAGGCCATAAAGAGATTTCTTTAGCAAACACACCTTATTATGATCCCTAGGCATAATAAAACCTTCAGGTTGCTGCATATAGATAGGGGTGTGCAAACAATCCGCCCGACCGACCTGTCCGCACAAACCGCCCGCATCTCACTCGCACCCGCCGATTAATTTTTTTTAAAAAATTATGCGGGTAAAATTTTTTATAACCCGCCAACTGGTGGGTGGGTGGTGGGTTGGTTGGGTGCAAACCGCAACCCACCCGCCCCACCCGCCATATTATTTACATAACAACATGTATATATATTAAATAAATTAATTGTCATTTAAATGAATATATAGACATATATAATAGATTAATAAAAGTAAAGCTAGGGTTATTTCATGTATAAACTAAGAAACTACATAAGTGAAAATGGTACTTCATCATTTTACTTGCTTTCAAAATATTTTGTTAATTTGATGGATATGTTGATGTAGTAATCTACCCGCCAATCCGCCCGCCAATCCACCCGCCAACCCACCCGCCATTGTTATCACCCGAACTGCCGCGGGTTGAAGAATTATACTACCCGCCGTGGGTCGGACAAATAATCACCCGCCATAGGTGGGTTGGTTTGATTTTTAGTGAATACCCGCCAATACCCGCCCGCGCTCACCCCTACATATAGATAGTCTCTTCTAATTCACCATGTAAGAATGCTGTCTTGACATCAAGTTGTTGTAATTCAAGATCCCTGTGAGCCACAATACTGAGCAGTATTCTGATAGATGAGTGCTTCACAACTGGTGAGAAAATCTCATTATAATCAACTCCTTCCCTCTGAGTAAAACCTCTTGCCACCAGTCTAGCTTTGTGTCTCACAGATTCTCCATGCTCAGTTACTTCAATCCTTCTTTTAAAGATCCATTTGTAGCTAACAATCTTCTGAGTAGTAGGCTTGGGAACTAGAATCCAGGTTGAATTCTTGTCCAGTGATGCAAGTTCTTCTTGCATAGCTGTAATCCACATATCCTTCTCTTTGCATGTCACAGCCTCACTGTATGAACTAGGTTCTTCATACTCCACCTCTTCTGCAGTATTGAGTGCAAATGCAACTAACTGATATTCTCCCATAGAGTAAGTAGACTTTGTGGATCTTCTAGTTCTGTCCCTAGCCAACTGGAAACTTTCCAAGTTATCATCACACAACTCAATGCCACCAGCTCTTCTTAAGTTTCTTCTTCTCTGTGGTACATTCTGAGGCATCTCTTGTAACACAGGTGAATTTTCATTTGGAGTGGAATCTTCAGTGATCAGAGGATCTGGGATGTCCCTATCAACATTTGTATCAGGTTGATTTACTAGTTTATCAAGCTCCACCTCAAAATGAGCATCCATCTCTTCAATTTCTTTAGTTGAAAGCTTAATGCCTTTCTTCTTCTCTAGAAATGGCATTCTCTCTTCATTAAACACCACACTTCTGCTAGTTATCACCTTTTCTCTTCCTGGTTCAATACACCATAACCTGTAACCTTTGACACCAGGTGGATAACCCAAGAAAATGCACTTCAATGCTCTTGGTTCTAGCTTATCCTGTTTAATGTATGCATATGCCATGCAACCAAACACTTTCAACAATGAGTAGTTTCCAGGTTTGCAAAACCACTTCTCATCAGGTGTTAGAAATTGAGTAGCTGAGGATGGACTCTTATTAATGAGAAAGGTAGTTGTCATAACAGCTTCTGCCCAAAACTGGTTTGGTACCCCTGAGGTGAACAACATACACCTTACTCTCTCCATGATTGTCCTGTTCATTCTCCCTGCCAAACCATTTTGTTGAGGTGTTCCTGGTACAGTCCTGTGCCTTACTATACCCTTGGATTTGCAGAAATCTTGAAATTCACAAGATAGATATTCAAGACCATTGTCAGTCCTTAACACCTTAATGCACTTTCCTTTCTCATTCTCCAGTTGAATCAACCATTCCTTGAATTTACTGAATGCATCTGACTTGAACTTGAGCATATATGACCACACTTTTCTTGTATTATCATCTATGAAAGTGATGAAATACAAGCCACCACCATGTGACATCACCTTAGCAGGCCCCCAGATGTCTGAATGAATATACTCAAAAGGTTCACTAGTGACATGCTTCCCTGTGGTGTAACTCAGTTGCTTAGACTTACCTAGTATGCATTCTTCACATAATTGAAGTTTCTCCATATCAATGGTTCCCAGAAGTTTCTGTTTATGCAACTCCATCAAACCTTTCTCACTGATATGACCCAGTCTCTTATGCCACAGTGACACACTAGGCTCACTCACAGACATGTCAGTAGTACCAGCTATAACATCACAGATAAGATAGTACAAGTTGTTTTCACCCTTACTACCAATCATGTAGCTGATTTTGTTCTTAACAACATGTAGCATACCATCTTTAGACTTAAACTTGTATCCCTTATTTTCCATAGTACCAAGAGATATTAAGTTTCTCTTCAAGCCAGGTATATATCTCACATCAGTAAGCAACTTGATAGAATTATCATGCATCTTTAAAGTTACAGTACCAATGCCTTTAATAGTGCATACCTCATCATTACCTAGCAGTACATTCCCTGCATTAGATGGTTTGAGATCTGTGAACTAGCTCTTATGATGACACATGTGAAATGTGCATCCAGAATCCAGGATCCAACTGTCATAGGAGCTCTTTTCAGTGATAGTCAACACTTCTGCACAATTGTTTCCAGCTGCATTGTAATCAACACCTGAGCCAAATCTATCCCTTGAAAATTTGTTCTTCTTCTTCTTTAGTGTAGGACAATCCTTCTTCAAGTGACCTTGAGTATGACAATTGTAGCATTTCCTTGTTTCTACACCATCACTGTGCTTCATTGATTTTGCAGGTGGCCTCCACTCCTCCTTCTTCTTTCCTTTATCAAAGTTTTTCTTAAACTTCACATTCATGCTCTCAAGATTGGAGTTAGAGGATTGACCTGATACTTTTTGAAACTCCTTGGATCTGATGGTAGTTTGAACTTCCTCATAGGAGATAGTTTGCTCTCTGCCAAACACCATGGCCTCCTTCATATTATCAAACGTTCTAGGCAGAGAATTCAATAGCATAATAGCTTTGTCTTCATCACCTATTTTGCTATCCTCAATGCTTTCCAGATCATCAACTAGTTTGTTGAATTCCTCCATCTGATCAAGTACACTCTTATCCTCCTGCATCCTATAAGAGTATACACGTTGCTTCATATACAAACGATTTTCCAGTGACTTAGTCATGTACAGACTCTCAAGTTTCAACCAAATCGCAGCAGCTATAGTCTCCTTCGACACCTCTCTCAAAGGTTTATCACCTAGACACAGGATCAGAGCACTATGTGCCTTTCTGAGAATCTCAAACTTTTGAGACTCCGTGAGACTAGTCAGCATCTTATCAGCACCTAGCAATGCATCTGGCAATCCTTGTTGAACTAGGATAGCTTGCATTTTCAGCTTCCACAGACCGAAATCATTCGATCCAGTAAACTTCTCTATATCGAAACGTGTCGCCATTTTTGCTCAGATTCAAGCAACAATCAACACCAGATTCAAACAGCAAACAACACCTCAGATCGGAGATTCAATTCAATCGAGTGATCTTTTCCACAGACGGCGCCACTTGTTGGGATAATCACAGTCAATCAATCAAAGAAGAACACTCGATCAAAGCAATGAATAAACACACATAGATAATGTGGTTCGGATTAATCAATCCTACATCCACGGAGACATTCAAGGATTTTATTATCACCAAACAAGCAACGATTATAATCGAACAATCCAAATAGTATCAAACTCTCACACCACTCAACAATGGAGAATCACCAGCACTATCTGCTATAACCGTTCTTCACTCTATTTGAGATAATATGACTTGTTGCAGAAGAAATTGGGCAATGGAGGCTTATATACTCTGCAAATCCTGAAGAAACACCAGAAGCAAGGAACCGTTCGATCTTAACTGAATCAGTTTTGATCCGACGGCTGAGGCCTTAACGCGCCAGAATAAAGAAATCCATTTACAGAAAAGTCCTTCAAGAGTTGCCAAGTTTCATATTCACCCCCAAAAAACCGAAAACTTCACAGGTTCCCAAATTATTTAAGGACAATGGGGCCAAATATTATGCAAAGTGGTTAGTACGTAGTTGAAAACTGCGTAGATGGGTTCCCAACTCAGGTCACCTTGGAATGATTACATAGTAGAACGACTTGGTTTTCGTCACAAATCACAACGTCTCAAAAGTGAAAGACTTGTTTTCCACTCGAATGGCCTCCCCAAAGAGGTTGAAACCGGCCACGAGTGCGGAGAGTATTGGAGTATTAATATAAATGACTAGATTCCACAACTCTTTACAAGTTCGAGTTTTTAAATGAGATGGAATTCTATCAGTATCAAAACAAAGTAATGACATTTAGAAAATATCCGATATTTATAGCACTTTAAGGTGTTAAACACCTCCATCCAAAATTAGGTATTTTAATGATCAAATGAGAATTTTCAATTAATTTGTTTGGATTTATAAGGTGCGGTAATTGAGCTGGAGATACAAGTGTGTGGTACATGGATCTGAGCCTCCATATGTGTGATTTCATTCAAATAAAGCATTTATTTCACCGAATTGAGTGTCATGCCAAGATTTTATCCTTCCTTGAAGTGTATTTAATTAATTAGTTATATCATTACCAACTATCAATTACTTTATCATTCTCATCTGTTGGTTTTGCTAAACAAAACTAACATCTTTTATGAATATTTGTGTGGACATGTACCTTTCAATTATGAATTGATTTATTAAGTAAAACATTTAATTGGTGAAGAAAAAGTATAACCTCAAGAATGGGCATGGAATAAGAAACACAAGAGTGTCTACCCTAAAAATGACTCTTGACAATAACAAATGCAATATAGTATCACTCACTCACCAATAGGGAACATCAGAGCATCAAATATCTCCATGGGATGAGAGCACGAAAGCTAAAAAAGTTAAATTTCGGAAAAGTTACAAAATACGTATTACTAGCTTGATGCATTAATCTCATACTATTGCATCATTAGAAAATTACATGTACCAACCCGCTGTTAAGCCAACTCAGCCAACTTAAAATTTGTCTCGAAAAGTTCAAAACTCTCTCCCATATATGCTAGAGTCACGAATTTAGATTCCCAAGTTTATTTGAGGAAAAAATGGGGCCAAATATTATGCAAATTAAGTCGTTAATAGTTGAAAACTGCGCAAATGGGTTCTCAACTCAGGTCACCACATGGAAAAGGAATGATTACATATTGACATCATTTCATAGTAGAATTACATGGTTTTAGTAACCACGTCTCAAAAGTTAAAAGAGTTCATTTGTGGTAATGCATATGTTGCATTTCCCAGTTCCAATTTTGGCTAGCTGTTGTTATTATCAAAATAAAGTAATGGCATTCAGAAAATATCCGCTACCTTAGTAGAGCACTGGGATGTTGTGGTTACGAAATAAATGTACTACATAGATTGAGTCCTCCTACGTGTGATTTTATCCCAATAAGACGTTTATTTCATCGAATTGAGCATTTGGCAAAACATTATCCGATAAAGTGTGTTTAAGTAGTTCTATCATTGCCAACTATCAACTACTTTATCAATTTCATTTTCATAGATTCATCTTGCTAAGCGAAACTAGTCATATCACATACCTTTCAATTTACTAGTCATATATACATAAAACTTATTCACCAACATTTTTATGAATATTTGTGTGGACACATACCTTTCAATTTCAATATGAAGTATTTTGGATTTATTTAGTAAACATTTAATTGGTGAAGAAAAAGTATACCCTCATGAATGGGCATGGAATAAGAAACACAAGTGTGCTCCAAAAATGACTCTTGACAGTTGACAATAACAAGTGCAATATACTACCATCACTCACTCACTCACCCACCAATAGTAACATCAGAACATCAAATAATATCTCCTTGAGAGCACCAAAGCTAAAAAGTTATACAGTAAAAAAGAAAGGAAATTTACAAGTACTACATACCAACAAAATAAAACTGAAATATATTCAAAACTCATTGTTGGCCGGTACATGTTGTGACTATTTTTGGTCCAAAATGATTTCTTCACCATTTTACTCATTTCACACATTTTTCATATTGCTTTAGCTTATATTCACATTTAATGATCTAAGTGCTTAGATCCTTGATCAATATCTTGCACTATAAATAGGGTAGCTTATGAGATGATACAAGATAACACTCTCATATATCATCACAAGCTATTACACAAACACTTCTCCCATATTCCTCATTTTTCATTTCACTTGTATTCTCTACTTTCATTTGGCTCGTAGAGATTTGTTTTACTAGTAGTTGAGGAATTTCTTACTCCAAATACCATTATAGTGGAAATTTTGGCTCTCTCGCCGGTGGGTTTTTACCTCTCTATTTACGCAGGTTTTTTCCACCTTAAAATTCTCGGTGTTCATTTTTATTGTCTTTATTAATTTCTCTATATCGTTGGTGGAATTTATAAGCTTCCGCACTCTGAAACCACAACAAACTGGCATCAGAGCCAGAGTGAACTTATTCACCATGTCTACCAAATTTGATATAGAGAAGTTTGACGGTAAAATTAGCTTCGCTATTTGGCGTGTCCAGATGCAAGCCGTTCTCACCCAAAATGGCTTGAAGAAAGTTTTGAAAGGCAAACTAAACAGGCCAAAGAGCATGACGGAGGAGCAATGGGTAGAGATGGATGAAAAGGCGTTGTCCATTATTCAATTGTGTTTGTCCCGTGAGGTGTTGCGTTAGGTCATCAACGAAAAGTCGGCTGCGAGCATATGGGGTAAATTGGAGTCCCTTTACATGACCAAGAGTCTAGCAAACAAGCTCCGCTTGAAGGAACGTCTTTTCTCACTCCGCATGTCTGAAGGTACTCCTATCCAAACTCATTTAGATGAATTCAATTCCATAGTAATTGATTTGGAGAACCAAGACGTTAAAATTGATGATGAGGATAAAGCCGTGCTACTTATTGTCTCACTACCACCCTCATATAGACATTTTTAGGAAATCATGTTATATGGTAATTATGTTACCTTATATTTTGATGATGTCAAATCCCATCTTTTATCGAAAGAAAATTTTGATACCGAAATTCATTCTGGAAAATCGGCTGAGGGATTATTTGTTAGAGGGACGAGTCAAGAATGAGGTAATAACAGTAAGAACAAGTCCATGTCCAAATCTAGAGGTAAAAATTCTAAGTTTTGTCGTTATTGCAAGAAGAAAAACCACGAGATCTCTGATTGCTATAAGTTGAAAAATAGGCAAGAAAGAGAGGATAAGGGTAAGGGTATTAACCAACCCAAAAACCATGCTGAAGCTAGTATTGTTGAAACACACTCTGACGGGGAGTTACTAGTAACTACTGACACCGTGCATAGGTCTAAAAATGATTGGATTCTTGATTCTGGTTGTACATTTCATATGTCTCCTAACAGAGACTGGTTTACCATCTATGAACCAGTTAGTGGTGGTTTTGTCTTGATGGGCAATGATGCTCCATGCAAAGTTGTCGGTAAAGGTACAATCAAAATTAAGACACATGATGGAGTTGTCAGAACTCTAACTGGTGTCAGACATGTACCCGATTTGAAAAGAAGTCTCATTTCTTTAGGCACCCTTGAGTCATTTGGGTGTAGGTACTCAGCTGAAGGTGGAATTTTAAAGGTGTCGAAAGGTGCTCTTGTGTTGCTAAAGGCAAATCAGTATGGTAGTTTGTATGTTTCTGAGGTTCTCTTTATTCTGAGTTACGTAGCTATTGCCTCTTCCAACAATGACAATACAAAGTTGTGGCACATGAGATTGGGCCACATGAGCGAGAAGGGAATATACGTCCTCAACAAAAAAGGTCATCTTGGAAACCATTGTACCGACAAAGTTGATTTCTGCGAACATTGCATTTTTGGTAAGCAGAAAAAGGTTAGCTTTTCTAAAGCCATTCATCGAACTAAAGGTACTTTGGATTACATTCATTCAGACCTTTGGGGTCCCTCTCGAATTCCTTCCAAGGGAGGACATTTTTATATGTTGACCATTATTGATGATTTCCCAAGAAAGCTCTGGGTTTATTTTCTCAAAAACAAAAGTGAAGCATTTTCCAAATTTAAAAGAATGGAAAATTTTAATTGAGAACCAGACAAGTAAAAAGGTCAAAAGATTGAGAACTGACAATGGTCTTGAGTTTTGTTCAAATGAATTCAATGATTTCTGCAAGAAGGAAGGTATTGCTAGGCACCACACAATTTCAGGTACTCCACAACAAAATGGAGTTGCAAAAAGAATGAACAGAACTATTCTGGAGAGAGTTCGTTGCATGCTCTCTCATTCTGGCTTGGGAAAAGGTTTTTGGGCTGAAGCGGCAATGACATCATGTTATTTGATAAACCGCTCCCCCAACAGATCACTTGACAACAACATTCCAGAAGAAGTTTGGTTAGGTAAACCTGTAGATTATTCTAATCTTAGAATATTTGGTTGTCCTACTTATTCTCATGTAAATGAGGGAAAATTGGAGCCTCGTGCGAAGAAATGCATTTTCTTAGGTTACGGTGTAGGTGTTAAAGATTATCTTTTATATATATAACCCTGAGATTGGTAAAACATTTTACAGTCGAAATGTAACCTTTAACGAAAATTCTATGCTATCTTCTGGAAAAGATACTGTTGTTTCCTCTACTACTACAGATGATGAAGAGAGTGCTAGAGAGAAGGTGGAGTTTGACTTTGAAGCTCACGAGGAAAATGTCCCTGATTCCTCTACTCAACCTCCCGATGATCAAACCATTATGAGCAATGAAGCCATTGAATATGTGAGTCCACAACAACAACATCGAACACGACGACGAGGTTCGCCAGAACCTTGGACGATGGCTCAGCAGCTTCCAGAACACAGAACAAAGAGGCAGACTCAAAAACTCATAGCAAATTCAGCTAATGTTGCTTATGCATTGCTTGCTGCACACGAGATTGATGAGGATGGTGAGCCTAAAAATTATTTTGAGGCTATTTCTTGTGCAGATTTAGCTAAATGGATTGTTGCGATGCAAGAGGAGGTCGGGAGTCTGCATAAGAATGAAACTTGGGATCTGGTAAAGCTGCCTAAAGGAAAACGAGCTATAAATTGCAAATGGATCTATAAGAGAAAGGAAGGCATCCCTGGCGTTGAGAATGCAAGATACAAAGCAAGATTTGTTGTCAAAGTTTTCCATCAACAGGAAGGTATTGACTTCAATGAGGTATTTTCTCCTGTCGTTCGTCATACCTCTATTCGTGTCTTGCTTGCTCTAGTTGTTTTGCATGATTTGGAGTTGGAGCAAATAGATGTGAAAACTGCTTTCTACACGGAAATCTTGAGGAAGAGATTTACATCCACCAGCCTGAGGGATTCGCAGTTCCTGGCAAAGAAGACTTTGTTTGCCGTTTGAAGAAATCTCTTTATGGATTGAAGAAGTCTCCGAGACAATGGTATAAGAGGTTTGACTCGTTCATGCTTGGACATGGCTACTCTAGAAGTAGTTATGATAACTGTGTTTATTTTCAGAAATTGTCTGGTGAGTCTTTCATTTACTTGTTGCTTTATGTCGATGACATGTTAATTGTTGCACGTGATAAATCTTTTGTCAACAAGTTAAAATCACAACTAAGCAGTGAATTTGATATGAAAGACTTAGGTCCAGCTAAGAAAATTCTTGGGATGGATATTAGCAGGGATCGTCAAGCAGGAAAACTTTTTCTATCTCAGGAAAAGTATGTTTTGAAAATGCTTGACAGGTTCAATATGCAAGATTGTAAACCTGTTAGTATTCCACTTGCTGCTAGGGGTGTGCAAACAATCCGTCCGACCGACCCGTCCGCACAAACCGCCCGCATCTCACACACCCGCCGATTAATTTTTAAAAAAAAAATTATGTGGGTTAAATTTTTTATAACCCGCCAACTGGTGGGTGGGTTGGTTGGGTGCAAACCGCAACCCACCCGCCCCACCTGCCATATTGTTTACATAACAAAAAATGTATATATATTAAATAAATTAATTGTCATTTAAATTAATATAGAGAAATATATAATAGATTAATAAAAGTAAAGCTAGGGTTATTTCATGTATAAACTAAGAAACTACATAAGTGAAAATGGTACTTCATCATTTTACTTGCTTTCAAAATATTTTGTTAATTTGATGGATATGTTGATGTAGTAATCTACCCGCCAATCCGCCCGCCAACCCACCCGCCATTATTATCACCCGAACCGCCGCGGGTTGGAAAATTATTCTACCCGCCGTGGGTCGGACAAATAATCACCCGTCATAGATGGGTTGGTTTGATTTTTTGTAAATACCCGCCAATACCCGCCCGCACTCACCCCTACTTGCTGCACATTTCAAGTTATCATCTGAACAGTGTCCTCAAACAGACGAATGCAAAAAGTGCATGTCACATGTTCCATACTCTAATGCCGTTGGAAGTCTCATGTATGCCATGGTGTGCACAAGGCCGGATCTAGCCTATGCTGTTAGTGCTGTTAGCAGATTCATGCACAATCCCGGCAAGGAGCATTGGGAAGCCGTGAAATGGATCTTTCGTTATCTGAAGGGTTCTTCTGACATTGGTTTGGTATTTGATATCCAAAGAGCTGATCCCGGAGTTGTAGTTGGCTATGTTGACGCCGACTACGGTGGTGACTTAGACCGGAAAAGGTCAGTTTCAGCCTATCTCTTTACACTTTGTGGTTCTACCATTAGTTGGTATTCTTCACTTCAAGCCATTGCGGCATTGTTAACCACTGAAGCAGAATATATTGCTACTACCGAAGGTATGAAAGAGGCTATATGACTCCGAGGCTTGGTAAGCGAACTTGGTCTACAACAAGACATTCTTGTTGTGTTTTATGACGATCAAAGTCTTTATTCACTTGACCAGGAATAGCAAGTATCATTCAAAGACCAAGCACATTGATATAAAGTACCACTTTATTCGAGATATTATTAATGCAGGTGATCTTACTGTTGAGGAGATTCATACGACCGAAAATCTTGCGGATATGTTGACCAAGCCCCTTCAACCAGTGAAGTTCGATCATTGCCTGAACTTAGCTGGCATCATTCACACTTGAGCAGGCTCC
This sequence comes from Plantago major, assembly GCA_026545765.1. Taxonomy (NCBI): domain Eukaryota; kingdom Viridiplantae; phylum Streptophyta; class Magnoliopsida; order Lamiales; family Plantaginaceae; genus Plantago; species Plantago major. Next base: position 80,706,084 of record CM048842.1, read on the forward strand.
CATGGCAAAGAGAGCATTTCCCAAAATTGGTCAAGGTGGAGATTTGTTGGTCGGTGCATGCATGTTGTGTGACCATTTTTGGTTCAAAATGGTTTCTTCACCATTTTACTCATTTCACACATTTTTCATATTGCTTGAGCTTATGTTCACATTTGATGATCTAAGTGCTTAGATCATTGATCAAGCACAAATCTTGCACTATAAATAGGCTAGCTTATGAGATGATACAAGATAACACTCTCATATATCATCACAAGCCATTACACAAACACTTCTCTCATATTCCTCATTTTTCATTTCACTTGTATTCTCTACTTTCATTTGGCTCGTAGAGATTTGTTTTCCAAGTAGTTGAGGAATTTCTTGTACTCCAAATACCATTATAGTGGAAATTTTGGCTCTCTCGCCGGTGATTTTTTACCTCTATTTACGGAGGGTTTTTCCGCCTTAAAATTCTCGGTGTTCATTTTTACTGTCTTTATTAATTTCTCTATATCGTTGGTGGAATTTATAAGCTACCGCACTCTGCTACCACAACACTCATTATTGCAAAATAAAAACAAAACCTGGAAATGCATTCATGCAAGTAACCAAAAGGAAAGCAAACTCACTTATTTCTTCTTGACAGGAATGCTCTGTTCATGCCAGAAGAAGTTATCAGGATCAGCCTTTGTTTTGACCCGAACAAGCCGATTGAAGTTTCTCTTGAAGTAATTCATCCCCCATTCGCTCGCCTCAACGTAATTCGTGTTATCTGATCTGTTGTTCATCCCTAAGTCCATATCCCTGTAGTTCACATAAGCCTCTCTTGGATACTTTGAAGCATAAGGAGCCATGTAATTGTAAAGCCTTCTAATCCAGTTAACATGTTTCCTCACTGACTCCTGTTTACTCTGCCATGTTGTCAAATATAATGCAATAAAAATGACGCCTTTCCTATGTGGGAACGGAGTTTCAGATTCCGAAATCTTGCTCATTTTCCCACCAAAGGGACTTAATATTATGAAAGGTGATTCATCTTGCAAAAGCATCCGCGATAATCCTTTTAGCCCATGTTCTGGAATCGGCTGCTTGAAGAAGTCCGATTTGGCTTTCAAGTAGGTTCTGGCAGCAGGCTTGGCTTGGAGCAGAAATTCAGGTGGTGTGTTTCTTGGAAAGCCACTGATATAAATCACAGACTCAATCCAGCTCATTTCTATACAATCAGCTTTTGTTAATCCTAATTCAGGGAATCCTTTGTTCATTGTTTTCATAATTCTTTTCGTTCTGCCAAGAAATAGAGCGTTAAATGAACTTACTACCGTCCTGTTACCTGTGTTCGTGTCGTTTATTGGATTTATAATGACCCTGATGAAGAGATGCTCATCAAGCTTATGTGCAACTTGCTGCCACTTGTGGAGCAACTTTTTTGCACCTTGTTCCAATGTTCTTGAGACAGTGAAAACTGTGACAGTGGATGGAACTTTAACTAGTCTCACTTTCCATGCTAGTAAAATACCAAAAGTACCACCTCCACCCCCTCTTATGGCCCAAAACAGGTCCTCTCCCATGCCTTTTCTGTCAAGAATTTTTCCTTTGGCATCTACCATTCTTGCATCGATCACATTATCCACTCCCAGGCCAAATTTCCGCATCATGGGACCGTAAGCACCACCTGTTATGTGTCCTCCTATGCCTAAGCTCGTACATAATCCGGCAGGAAAGCCACGAGTCTTGCTTCGCTGTGAAATTCTGTAATAAAGCTCGCCTGTTGTCGCACCAGCTTGGACCCAGGCCGAATTATCTCTAATGTTGACTTTAACCTCACGAAGTCTTGAAAAATCGAGTAGAATGAATGCTGAAGGTGAAGTGAGTTCCGAGGTGTAGGAAATGCCTTCATAGTCATGGCCACCACTCCTTAATCTTAGTTGGATGCCAAGTTCTTTCCCACAGATTACAGCTGCTTGGATATGGGATTCGGAGGGTGGTGTGAAGATGAGTATAGGTTTCGGCATGGATGGTAGCAGGCACCTTAGATTTTGTGCAGTGGATTGCAGAATGGTAGTGTATGATGCATCTTTAGCAGTGAAAATGAAAGATGTGTTTAAAGGAGTGAGTTTACTTGAGTGGATTTGAACACATCTATGAAATGATTCTTGAATTCCAGATGCTGCTGCACTTGAAACTGTCAAGAGGATTATTAGTACTGAAGTGAAAGTATCGATTTCTTATTCTTCCAAACATGCAATGTTTAGGCATTTTATGTAGTACAGCAAGTCTCTGGGATTCAAGCTTAGTCAATGTTGAGTGCTGACAATATAAATCGAAGCTAAGTAAATTAAACAGAGGATCAATGCTACTGCCGATTATCTGGACCTTTATGGTTGTTTCTTCCCCATAATCTCAATGAAGTGACAAAAGGTCGTTATCAGATTCTAGTCATGAAAAATGTATACTGGAACATCTTCTTTGTTTATTTTCATCATAAATTACATCAGTAGTATTCAATTCATGTGAATCATGTTAGGCAAGGTGTGTTTGTCATTTTACATGTTATTAGGGCCGGATTTGAACCCATTACATGAGGCCCTCCGCACATGGCGCAATATATTTGGCCCCAATTTTTGTATATACAAAAATCTATTAGCTACATAAAATATCATTACTGAGCTTGTTTAATTAATCTAATTGAACGCTCTAATCATAACATTAATATAACAAATGAAATCGTAAACAAAATAAGTTAAAATTCAAGCTTTATTAATATATTTTCATTTGTAAATTTTATTTAACGTTTTTATACCGGTTTATTGTTTCCCCTTATAAAATATTGTTTAATAATTTTTATATTAAGTATATTCTATAAAATTCAATTAGTTTCTATATAATGATTTATAAATGTTGGAAAACGATCATTTTTGAATTAATCGAAACAAATCATTTTAAAATATCTAGACATTTAATGTCACACATTATAAAATTTACTTGAATCATTCATATTTATTACACGAAATATTAGTCACTACATTGAAACACTATTTGAAAATGAGGCTATGCAAAATCAATTTAAGTTTTAATTTCATCGCTTTAGTTTAAACTTAATTTTCCGTTATAAAATGTACTCCATTTGTACCAGAACAAATATATCATATTCCATTTATATTTGTCCCGTTACAAATATAATGTTTCTGTAACATTGTATCCCCAAACTTATTTTTATTTACATGAAATATGATTACTTAGTTTGTCTAATAAACCTAATTTAAGAGTCAAAGCCAAATGAGCTCCAAATTAAATTTTATTATAATTTTTATTTAATTTCTTTTAAGTTTTAACTTCCGTGCTCATAAGCCATAACATGATATTTATTTTGGGACGGTAAGTGATGATTTACAAATACATTAAATTCTTGCAATCATGCAATGTTTACGCATTTTATGGGTCTATATATAGTCCATCAGTGACTATATTGTATTTATTTCTTTTCAGTATTGATATTATAAAATTTTATAGGAAGAAAACAGAATTAGAAAAAAGAGAGCACAACAAACAGATGACAAAATTAATTAGTGTTGGGTTTGAGGTAGAAATGCTCACTAAACCTGCAAAAATAGAGAAAAATGAGATAAATGACGAGACATTCATATTTGAGATCTGAGAGAAATGGTGAATGGTCCATGTCCGCTTCTAACCCTACTACTGAGACGTTGACTGGTGCAAAAATACTTGGTCGTCGCCCCACGAAGACATGCATATTGTCATCTGGGGAAAGATAGGAACAAGTGGCATGCGCCTCCGGCTCCACCTCCTGCACAGCCTCGCTCCACGCCTGCCTGCTTTGCTGCCTCAGCCCTCTTGGTTTCGTGTGAACAAAGATCACTTTGGTATCCACCCGCTCCAGCCCGGCCCGATCCTACTACTTTGTTGCCTCGGCCCTTCTGGTTTCATGTGACACTTGGTTATATGCAGACTCTTAGTAGTTGAAAAATATAATAAAAGAACTTATAATTTCCGCTTATCGTAATTTTGTTATTTTACGTGTGCATCTTGTTTCTTGCTAAATCGAATCTTGTAATCGTGCGAACAAAGATTACTTTGGTAACATTCATAGAAGTTGAAAAATATAATAAAAGAACTTATTTTATGATATATCTTGTTTCTTGCTAAATCAAATCTTACAAAATTGCTTATTTTCGCTTGCTATGTTGGTGAATCCATGCTATGTTATTTGGTTGAATCTTATGCTTCACAATTACAAGTAGCGATTAACCTCGTCTAAAATGTTTTAATTATGAATGTCCGATTGGTCTAGGTACTGAATATCTAAAGGCAAATACTTGGTTTGATACAAAAGCATTAAATGTTAGTATCAGAATTAGCATTCGTACTTGTAATATACTATTAATCGAAAAAGAAAATGAAATATGCCATGCGATGTGTCTGAGGCCAGAAGAATATCTAAAGGCAAATACTTGGTTTGATAGTAGATATTGATAGACATTTTCATTTTTCAGTACAACTGGTAAACAAGAACCCGGATCGTGCACCTGGGGTTGTAAATGAATGGAATATTAACAGTGGTTATAGTTTACAACGTTAATTGCAGCTTCATATTGCAGCTTTCGTGCATCAGGTTAGTATCAAACGGAGAATTTCCCCAGAATGCTTGAATGACTTCTCAGTTTCCTCCAGGCAGTGATCTTTTTGTTCCCTGCTCCAGTTCTGCATATACAAAACCATAAGGGTGCATCATGTTTCGGACCTTCCCAGTAAAGTTTTTGAAAAGTTCAATAAACCGCTAATGAATTGGAAACGTTTTTGCTTTTGGTAAAGCTGTTTTTAATCAGTTTTCAGTTGCACAAGGATTGGAAATGTTTTCAAGTATTGGATAGAAATCAGAAAGGTATAATAGTGAAGTATAAACCTCAACGGCGACTTAATGGTGGGCAGTGGAATAGTAACTTCATTCCATCAAGCTTAATAGTTGAGTAAAATCAAAAGTTCAAAAGAGAAGGAACTTACTTCAGCAACTTTATTTAATTTTTCTCGAACATTTTGCAATAGCTGAGAAAGTTCACCCTCCCATTTGTAGAACTCCAATTCCTTGCCATCGAGGATCGCCTGAGCTACCTACAGGGTGAAGAAGTAAGATTAGGTTCTACTTTTTTTCCCTTTCCAAATGATTTCTTGTCCTATATAAGCTGAACCAACCATTCCATGATGCAAAGTGCTGAGAAATGGTATCACGGTAACAAACACTTACCTTTTCATTTTCATTTTATATGAAAACACTTGCTTATGTTCTTAGATCAGACATTTTGTGGAATATATTTCTGAAACTGTACACTAGTCTACTTCAAGGCAGTAAAGTATAGACCTCAATGGTGACCTCAGACAAAGGATATTAAATACACGTGGACAATTTAGGCATACCGCTCTGAGTTTTCCCAAAGAGTTTCCACTGCATCGAAATTATAAAGGGTTTAACAAACTGGGTTGCCAAGATGCCAATACTTGGCAGTGATTAACTACTCAAAGCATTTAATAGTTGGATTCAGATGTTAAAGGCAAATCACTTGTTTCAAAATTCAAAACAAGGAACTTATATTAATGTGGTTGTTACCAAAAGCAAAGCTACCCTTTCGGAACCAACATCTCCACATGAAAAATTGGAACCACAACTGGCAGAAAGATACAAGTCCTCCGGGTAGTCAAAGAACAATATATGTTGGTGTAAACTTTACACCAATTTTCTTGCATCATCTATTATATTGCAGACTCTAAGTTCCGTTTTTATCTTTTTCACCTAAGGCTTTAGTAGAGTAGTTTTTCTGCAATCATTGCTCGTCTAATAACTTCCATACCTATAACCTAGCACCAACTAGTCATAATTACTACCATCAAACAAATCATCTATAGTTCTATCTAACTATTGCCCAACAAGCTCATGTGTAATTATACCTTATTTCACCATTAAAAAAGATAAAGTCTATGAATCACTTAATATGCCACTATATAGCTCAAAGTATGCAAGATTAAAAATGTCAGTTGCAAAATATGTGTGTCTATGTTGCTGTTAGAATTCAAAATTTGATATAGCTTACCTTTCTCCCAATCATCCTGCCACCAGCTGAGTGGGCAAAGTATGTGTTGTAGAAATGGCAAATGAAAGCCTGAGGATCATTTTCAGATAACTCCTCGAGGTACTTGGCATAACTAAGGCCAGGAGAAGATGCTTCTGGTATTGCATAGCCTTGCTGCTTAAACCATTCTAAATCTTTCGCTAGACCTTCTGATCTCTCAAGCCCCGTGTTCCTGAACTCTGCATCTGCAACAACCAATAACAATTGCAGCTTTACAATTGGCTAAAAGGTAAAGCACATCTAGATTCATGGTCAGAGCAAGTAAAAAGTCCAACTGCAGGACTTTACAATTGAGAAAATGAGATCAGAGATAAACTATTGATGCAGTAGGTTAGGAGTTTTTGTTGAGAATCTTCACGAGAACACCCATCTCCAATGAAGATGAGGATCAGAACAACTATTGACGCAGTAGGTTAGGAATTTTTGTTAAGAATCTTCACAAGTCAGTTTTAATTCAAAACCACAATCCTGAATTTCATCACAAACATTCTTACCAAGACTTCTCTGTTCAATTTTCTCCTTGCACATACTCAAGTAGATCTTTTCTTTCACTAAAAAGCAACAATCTGCCCTCTTAATTCTAAAACTCAGTAACCTAACACATAAAGGTTAAGACCGTAAGTCCCAACCTTCCCCAGTAAAAGGTCCTGTGTAGATCAAATTCGCCCTTGTGAAGTTAAACCAGAATAAAGGTCACTTTGTCGCAAAAACAACCTTCATAGCTGTAAGTGAGCAACAGTTTGTCTCAAGCAAATGATCACTGGGACAAAAGGATTGGTAACGTTCACTAACAAGTAACAACACCCCTCTTGTCACCCTTAACATAAACAGCACACACTTGACACAAATTGCTAGTGAATGAATCCGAAACACTATCTAGTTAGAATCCATGAACTCATGATACAATATACTATATCCTCAACCCCTCCAGATTGCTATAAAACCACATACTTGTAATCTAGCAAATGCAGTGAAGGCGAACAGCCTAATCAAATTTCCAAACACCTCACTCTAAAAATAGAAATATGATTAAATGGATATCCAAACTCTCAGTTGACAACAGAAGCAAGTCACAGAAAAGCTATAGTACTCCAGCTATTATAATCAATCAACAGAGCAAAGTAAGGCAACAAAACCATACTACAATACTTTTAGAAAAGAAAAGAAAAGAAAAGAAAAGAAAGAAAGACTCACACTCAGGATAAGCAGCTTTATCCACAATACTCTCAAGTGTGTCATAAACCAATTTACTATCCACCAAAAATTTCAAGTAGCCATCAACAGTAGGGTCCCATTTGGCAACAGGGGGAGCTTGGGACTCCTTCTCCCCTTCCTTAGCTTGGTCCTTGGTGTGCAATTTCATAGCCACAAACCTCATCTCCTCCACAAAGCCCTTAGCCTCACCGGGATACCTTTTCTTGGACTTCTCTGCAGCTGTTGTGGCTGAAACTACAACCATCCTTGCTTTCTTCGGTGTAAAAGTGGAGATGGGTAGTGATAAAATATGGGTTTGGGGCTTGTTGAAGATAGATGATGATGATGATCTGGGTTTGTTATATACAAGTTGCGATTGCGTGATGGGTGTTAAAGAAGCCATTTTTGTAGCTCAAGAAAGGGAGAAGTACAAGTTAGCGGTTCACTGAGATGGAGACAGGTGAATGTTTGGGGTATATTTTAATGGAGATACAAACGGCTGGTGGAGTAGCTGACGGTGAAGGTCTAGGGCTTTCTGATGAATTGAAAATTGGAATGGAGTGACGAGTGAGAAGAAGAAGAAGAAGAGTCGAGCTTTGTTTAATGGCGTATGGGTTCTCCTGTTGATGAGAGTTAGGGTGTAATTCATTTTTTTAATAAAGGTCCAATTTTCAGACAAGACGGATAGGGTTGAGTATATTCAATTAATTTATTTTAGATCAAGTATCCTAAATTATTTTAAAACGGATTTATATATTATTAATAAAAAACATTAGGAGGAAGGCTCTCTCCCCTCCATCTCGAAATTTATTAATTTCACTTCAGTTCAGATCCTTTCAGTTTAATTCAGTTTTACTTAGTTATTTTTTATACTATAATTCTGTTCAGTTCAAACGAAGAGAACAGAGTTTAAGTCTCTTGAGAGACGGTGTTATAGAAAGACTAAAAAAGACGAATAAACATTAAAGTTATATTAAAAAACATTACATGTTTTACTAAGAATATCAGTGATATACATTATATAAAAAATGATATAAAATGTTCACTTATAAAACAAAACTGATATTGTTTAAAACATTACACATATATTTAAGAACATCAATCTGTCTCTCAGATTTCTCACTAATACACGTCTCTTTGAAGTCTTTTATTTATATTTTTAACAAAATACATTTTAGTGTATGAAAAAAGAAACGCCAATTTAAACAACATAGGCATTTTTTATTATAATATAGGTTCTCATCTAAATAATTAAGTGATTAATTCTTCTCGAATACCGTCCTTATAAAGGGGTTAAAGTCAGAAATAGTTTGGTTGCAAATTGGAATTGAGTTATCTCAATTAACTCAATTCCAGCTGCGTTTTTGTGTACAAAAACTAACTCAATTCCAGTTGTGTTTTTGTGTACAAAAACTCAATTCCAATCTGAAACCAAACACTCCATATATTTTACAAATTGATTTAATGTAATTCTTCACTCATCTCACTTCGAGCTAGCATGGTTAGTTATGGTATCATCTTCAAATAATATATTCGGCTTCTTTCCAAGTCATATGTCGGTCCCACTTATCAACACACAACCTTACAGTGCACTTAGTCGTATTGTTTTATGTACACTTAAACGGTGTGACGTCGAAATCCGACTGTTTGAGTCTGTGGTTACTCAGGCGGTTATCTAAATAATATGTTCGCCCCATCAACCAATACACTTTTGGCATGCGATTTGTACAAAATCTTCATGTAGTATTTTTTTAATGGATTGATGTACAAAATCTTCATGTAGTATTTTTTTTTATGGATCGATGTATTGATGTCGGTGATACTTTGTACTTTCTCACTTTTAATAAGTTTAACTTTGATTTTATGATTAAACTTTTCATTTAATTCTAATTAATCTTAAACCATAAATGTAATATATTCATTTTTTTATATAATGAAAATTTAGCCCCTAAAGTTTCATTATATAAAAAAATTAAACATTTTACATTTACACGGTCTAAGATTAATTAAGAATGTGAAAAAAGTTTCGCAAAAAGTTAAAATTAAAAATTGTTTTATCAAGAAGTACAACGGAGTAATTAGTGAAATAGCATAGCATGAAGTGGATTGGGCGAGGCCTGTTTGTTTCGTGACGGAAGATCGCAGTTTAGGGGCAAGTGTTTCTTGTGGGATTAAAAGTATGTGTATGGAGTAATGAGATGGTATTCTCTTCTCTTCTTGGTGCCATCACTTATAATATTGTTAAGCGTTACAGTGACAGCCCAAAGGCTTTGTCCAAGAATTCGGACAATCTTTCTAATTTATTTCCCTCTTTTTCTGCTTCATTTTCTTGTTCTTTTTCGTTCCATACTTGTTGGCCACTTCATCTCCATCAGATTCAACTAATATCTCGTTTTCAGTATACATAAAAGATACTCCTATACTCCAGTATACATAAAAACGCCATGGACCATGCCTTTGTTTGTAGAATCCATTAACATTCTATTATGGGTCAATATGGAATTCTGACTCAAGACTTTTAATTGAGCCTAACAAAAAAATAAATTTTAATTGGTCCTCAATGCGTCTGCCACGTGTGCAAAGTCGGGTATAGAGTACGAGAGGGTGGATAAGTTTGAGTTTTGGACTTAATTTGACACATTTTTACAAACTAAAAACCTAAATCGCCATAACTAGGAAAAATCTTGTTGACTGTGGCGACGAAATGGAAGGCAATTTGGCTTAATTCGTCGTTGTGTGTGACATATATGCAGAGTTGGAACAACAAAGCACGAAAGGTTCTACTAAGTTTAATTGAATTTGGTTTGCCACATTATGCAAACTAAAAGCCAAAGTAACTCATTTCAACTTAATGGATTAAATCTGCAGTTCTTCCGTTGAATTGATACAGATCTCCATGCATGTTTATGATATATTTTTAGTCCTTGGTTGTTACTGATATAGTCTATTAATGTCTCTGCAGAGTGAGGGCTGTCAGAAACATTTTGGCTTCATTTGTAGACTGTTAAGGCGTTCCATTCGCCCTGATAGCTAATAATCATAATCGCGTGTGTATCTCTAGTAGTGTGTGGCATTGTCATTATCAATCGTACTTAGTCTATTTTACGCTTCTCTGCCAAATTTTGGAAGCGCTTAGTAAAACATTGCGAACAGATCAGTTGTGAGTTTAGCATAGTTTGTGTGTTTGATGAACAGGATATATACCCCAGATGTTGTCCATGGATTTCTTAGCTAGGCTTCCCTATTTTGGAAAGAAAAGATGAATCAGATTTGCACTCAAACATTACTGATTTCATAATCGATGTAAATTCAGTCCAAATTTAAAGTTTTCTTGGATACATAACTCGATCTATCAGTTGAACTTGGAACAAACTTTTCTGATCTCCCCTTGTGAACCGGTCTTAACTTCAATTGTACTCATTTTGATCATAGCTTTCGGAAAGTCTAAATTGAATCGAACACCAAACAACCCTTTAATGTTTCCGGCGTAGTTTTCTATAATCCGGCGCATGTTTGAATCTCCCAGGAGCCTCTGGTCCGACTCAAGGATCCCGTTGCCATCCTTCAGGTTCTTGAAGAAGCTCACGTCGAAATCCATCTGGCTACCCTTGTCCAGAGCAACTCTTCTGGAGGGATCCCCGTTCTTCGGACACATTGTTTGCAGTTGTGTCAGAAATGCTTGATTTATGCTCGGATCTGCATTTCCAGTAGCCGTGAAGTTGTAGAGACGGTATCTAAAGAACTGGCAGTCTGTCTGTCCTATAGTATGTGCTCCTGCATATGTATCAGTCTATCAGTCCATAACTATCATACTATCAGGCTATCATATAGTAGTAAAACTATACGTCCTTACCAACTAACGTGACAAGATCATGATCGTCAAGGCCTTTCGCAGCGAACTTCTTCCTCTGGGCCTCAACAGTATCAAAAGGGCTCGGTAAGCTTGAGGCTTGCGAAGACGAAGATACTCTTCCATCTCTCCTACCTGTAGGCACTTCCCACTTCCGACCTCCACTCTTTCGAAAGCCAACACAAAAGTTCTCTATCAGTACAAACATTATAACTTTCTCATACAACTGGGTATAATATGGAAAGCAGAAATATTACTATATCAACAGCATCACGAGCAGCGAGTGCTAGTATATCAGCACACGATACGACACCAGGACACAACTTCTCTAGCTGCGATTTCGCATCATCTATTACGTCGAATCCTCTCAAACCAGTATTAGGGATAGCCTTTCTTTCAGCTGAAGGACTATCAATCAATATAGAAGCATCACACCCCTGTTCCAGAAACATAACAACATAAGCACACATAATAGCCCAAGAAAATATTTTCACTTAAGACAAGATTTTGCATTACTTGAACAAAGCAATCATGAAAATGGAGCCTGAGCAATGCAGCAGCGATAGTAGCATCGTTATCGAAATGGGATTTGACAGTCGACCTTACGACGGATTCTGCTTTAGGACATGAAGAAGAATAGAACCCTGTGTCTAGTGTCCCCTGGCCTAAGGCAGGAAGGAACATGTTCAAGTTTACTAGTACTATCATGAGTAGGGAAATTAAGGTAAACATTCTCATTTCCTCTTGTTGTTTTGCTTGTAAGGTACACTTGCTATTGCTACTTGTTAGCTTGTTTAAGAGAAGCATTGAGAACCTATTTATAATCGATCTTACATCCTTAATGAAGTGATTGGATTTGATTAGTGGAGCTAATTGGACGTGTGGGACATTAGTATAAAATTTGTGGGTGGATGGATACATACATTTGTTTTGTTGGAACTTTTGTGCATGAATTTAGTGGGGGTCTATTTTCCTATTGACGTAATTGCACACTACCTATAGTATAAACTTTTTTCATAATACTTCTCATATTTTGAGTCTAACATTTGTTTACAAAATTACAATGATTTAGTATTTGATCAAGCGGATGGTAGAGCAGTTGGTATATATTGTCCTGGATGGAAAGGATTATAGATCCATTGATGTTGTTAACTTTATTCCTAAACAACGCGTTGGAGTGTGTGTTGGATGGAACTCCTTTGTTAATCAGTGACCTTTAATACGGACTACTCTTTTTGCACTAAAGTTTGAACTCCATTGGCTTCCGCCTTCCTAGCCAAATATTTCTCCTTGTTCACACTCGCTTTTAGTGCACTTTCTTTCAAATATCATCTCCAATTCAGATTGAGAGATGCAAAATTCTGCTCTCTTTTTTGGCTTATATGCCAAGTTTAATCACAAAATCAAGGTCAGTTAATCGATTTTTCCAAATCACTACCAAGAACCCTAGAACCTGCAATAACACAATTGAATGTAATTGACCAATCAACAACGATTTACGTGGTTCGCTTACTTCCACATAGAAGTGTCTGAGTTTCAATGTGAAATCAGAAACAAAGATAGAATCTCAGGAGCAAATCACGACAAACATCGATCATCAACATCCATTAGAGCGAATGCTCATTTTGGTTGGTATCAGTTGTAAATGAAATACACACATTAATTCCATGTGTGACAGATTAGAAGTGTGTTTTTAAATGTTGTCATTGATCCCACTATAGATACTTGTTTTGTATTAGCTCTGAGTGCTAAATATTAGTAATATTTTCGCAAATAACCAGTAACCACTCAGTTAAATAAATACTGCAGCACTATGATCATGCATAAATGGCTGCTGACGAGGAAGGATAATTCCAATCTATATCATACCATATTGATTTAAAATACAAATAACGTGCTAATTTCTAAACGTGTATTCTTGCCCAATACTAGTGTAGAACTCTGAAGTGTGAACAGAATAACAGAGATGCACAAAAAGAAAAAGAAAAAAAGAATAACAGAGCAAGCAAAGATGAATAAGTTGTACCTTAGGGCTTCCGTTTGTACTATCAGTTTGTATAGTTGTACTCTGCTCTTCAACTCTAGTACGGTAACAGTTGGTCAGTTTGTTATATAAACACACCCTAAGCTCAAATGTAGTTGGATCGTTATATAATTATATTCACAGTTGGTGCTAAATGCCTCCTGGGTTCAATTCGGATTTTCTATATTTCTCTGCATCAGGGCCTGTCCCACCATTGTTAGTATGCATTGCCATGTGGCAGTACATTTGGCAAAACTAGAAAACAGAAAAAATGAGAAAAAAAAAATGCAAAACTAGGAAAATATAAAAGAATAAATGGAAGGTGGAAATTAGAAAGGAAAAAAAAAAGTGCATTGATGTGAATCGATTAGTGTTCTTGAATTGGGATGGCATATTTAGTAATTAATGGGAAGTTTGTATAAAATTAGACATTTCACGAGGAAGAAGATAATCCAAAAGTATTGTCATTCATGTACAAATTTGAGGGTTTGAGGCGGACTTGAGAAATTTAATTATTTGAAATAATCCATTTTTTTGACCGACAAAAAGATAACCAAACTGAATTATTGGGGTTATTTGGACAAAAACCCTCCCAAAAACACCTCGAATCGAACGGACTCCAAGTGTCATGAGAAGGGGAATTATTTGGTGTGCATCATTAGCTAAATGTACTGCCACATGGCAATGCATACTAACAATGGTGGGACAGGCCCTGATGCAGGAGAAGATACAGAAAATCTGAATTGCCTGGGTTCATCTCCAAATATTAGGCTGCTTAATATGACGATATAGGCCGAGTCAATCAGTTAACCAATAAACTCCCCACCCTCTAATTAACAACTCGATTCAAATGAGGTTGATTAATGTGATTCGGAACGAGTTCAGGATTTCACCACAGAAGCATCAACTTCCGACCGAGCGTTAATTTTAAGATTAATGGTAATCAACTTCTTTTCACCACCCTACTCTGTGAATTAAAATCTTAAAACGTTCGAAAAATCATGAAACATCGCGGTCTTACACCTGATATACGAAGCTGAAACCCACCCCTATAAAGTCATAAAGATATCCTACACCATGTTTGTGTCCACTCTCAGCCTTGGTTTAGGTAACTAATTCTTCCAACTACTTTGGGGTTGAGGGGTGGTGGACCAAAGACACACCACTAGAAGCCATCTAAAGGTGAGGAACACTTGACGAATGTTACTTCCCATGATCTAAAAGAAAGCCATTTATAGAACTAAAACATCCACAGACATTCTTCCAAAATCCAATGACATTATGGCAAGAAGCCAACAATCACATAGTCTAACATAACTAACATGCATTATACAGAGAGAAAGGGTATAGACTCCGCTCAATCTGGCTTTCCAATTGCACGAAAAGCCAATAAAACAGTGATTATCACATTTGAATACTAATCAGCGACCATACAATAATCAAAATACTACAGCATATTCCAACAACACTAATAACTTTGAACACTTCTGTGGAATCAAAGTTGAGAGATGTAAAATAAAAGAATTCTCAACTGAGCAAGATTCGCCATAGAACACCAGTAACACAAACATCGTTGTTGCTTCGAACAAGTGTTGTACAACAAAAGTTAAAGCAAGATCACTATTCCTTAAATTGGATTTATAAATTACACCTTTGTTAGCCTATTAGTATAGAGAATCGTAATTATACATGCTAGTAGTACCACATGAGCATGTGTTAAAGCAACTACAAAGATAATATAATAAAAACCCAACATTACAAGAGGGTAACAGCCTAATTAAAGGCATCTAATTGTGCCTCTGCTACTTGGCAACTTGTTCAAGAACAGGTATCTTATTCCAGGTATTATTATCCATTCCACTAGTTTGTTGTAGTGGTGGCAATGAAAAAGCACTCACAGTTGAGCTGCCGCTCCGAATCTCCTTCAACACCTTCAATGCAGATATTGTACTCTTCATGTAGAGGCTTTCCATGAACTCAATCTCCGCAAGTTCTTTTGAACTCCCTGGCAAGTCCTCATTGTTGTTGGGTGCAGGTGCAGAACTTGTCGAGGCTTCGTCTCCGTTAGCTATTGTTACAACTGGAGACGGGATGTTGTCGACTGGGAACAATAAGTCTATCATTCTCTCACACTCTTTGACAAGCTTGAACAGCAGGTCCGTGGTAAAGAAAGGCTGCTGTAGGACCTTTTGGATGAAGGGTAAACGGAGCAGAGCACCGGTTCTTTTGTCGTATTTCTTCAATATTTTAACCAATCCTGTTTGTAATTAAAGGGTAAAATGATTACTACAAAGGCCAAGAGAATCTTATCTATATCAATTAAATCACTCTTTTACGAATCAAAGGACTTAATTCCGAGAATTAGATTCTATGTCATTATTCAATAATTGTAAAGTAACAAGATGCTAATCAATGAAGATGAAATCATGAATTAGCTTTCAACATAAGAATTAACTGAGCATTCTGAATTAAAACAAGAAGATGAAATCAACAATGATTACTCTAATAAAACCATTCCTAACATTCCATTAAACACTTGAAATAGGTTTCTAGCTTCAACTAACCAAAACACATCCATAAAAGGATAATCATAAAAGCATAAAGGTGTTTTTAGTAATAGTACCTGTATAATTAAGAGCACTGTAATTCTCAAGCAAAACCATTTCTCCATGGAAATCAACAATCTCCTTTCGAATCTTAATCATCTCATCTTTCCGATCCTTAGACCTAGCCACTCTATCCTGCAATTCCTGCAAAACACACAGAAATATCTAACCGATCAGAAACCAATAACTCAATCAGAAATTGCGATGCACAGAATGAATTAGTACCTTCAATCGAATAATATACTCTTCCTCCTGTTCAACGAAGAAAGCATTGAATTTCTCGAGCTCATCCTCGAGAAGCTGGACAAAATCCGCCTCGGCTTCAGTCATAGGCTCTCTCTCTTCACCGGAATCAGCGTCCAAACGACGACGTTTGACAGCCCGAGGCTCGGTTCCGGCGGGGTCTATGCTCTTGAGGCGCTTCTTGAGCTCCTTGTAGGATAAAAACTTGTCTCGCCATTCCGGTAAGGTTTCCTCGATCTGATTGCTCAAACTCTTGCCAAACTTCATGATTGATGAGTATTGGAAACAAAACCAGGAGCAGGAAGAAGAAGAAGAAGAATAAGAATAATTAGTGGGCGATTTGAGAGGAAATGGGAATGGAGATTGTAAATATAATTACAAGGGAGTCAGAATATGCGGAGTGTAGTGGTGAGAATATTCTTTATTTTTTCGGGTACAAAATTGGATATCTTCGTTTTATTCCCTTCCCACGATTAAGACGTTTTAATGACCCTTTACTTATTTCTTCATCTAATTTTATTTAATTCATTCTAATTAAATTATATGTTGCTGCACAAAGATATGATATGATTATGTCACACCTGGACTCGGTGGACCTAATCTTACTCTCTCACTCACCTGCAGATCTCCTAATCAGTCGAGCTGAGATTTTTGCACTACACTCAATCGAGATTCTTCTCCACTCATGTTTTCAAGATTAAAGAAGCCATCTTGACTGATCATTGAAGTTATAGCCAATTAAAATTCTAGAAATAGTAATTGAGTGTCTCCATACATCCTTGAGTTTTCTCAATTCAAATGAATCTCAACTCAAATTCGAAACCAAATAAGTTGTGAGACACGGTTCTAAAAGAACCAATGTACATTATTGTTGATACGGACATTTGTCCAATCCAGATACAATGTAGTAGTGTCTAAAGTCAAGATCAAGCGCCGAGAAATAAATTTATTCAATGCTAGTCCGACCTTCGTTTGGTCCGACATAAAGGAAACTATTTCAGGTCAACTAGTATCTACAAGTCAACATGCCATCTCAGCTAGGTCAGACCAAGCTAGACAGGTGACTTCCGAACCTGACAAAGGGTCACATGGTCCTTCCAAGTACCGCAAACTGTCAGTCCTAAGATGCTAAACGGACCGGACGAGAGAATCTCGGACGCCACCATCACAAGAGAAGACCAAACGTATATAATGTAACCGGTGAGATACTTGGTGGAACTCAGTCCGGACACCTTGAGTTGCCAAGGCCGATCAACCAAGATACAGATCTGTCTGAGGAACTTACACGACCCAACATGCGAATAAGATTTCAGAGGAAAGGTCCAAACTACCCTCCTGGGCCCATTAATTAGTATTGACTACTATCCACTAATGGGCCGGGCCAGGTAATATCGCATTCAAATCAAGATACACTCTGGCATCATCTTGTGAAAGAATCTCAAGATATGATAACTATAAGTAAAGCACAAGGTCCAAGACCTTAAGGTAAGTGATAAGCGAGATCATAGTGAGGATCCCTAAGTCATAAACACTATCGATTTCATAACCTTCCCCATAACTATTACATTGAGAGCTTCCAACTCTCTCTTGAGTAAAGTCTCACTGGGATCGACATATGCAACTGGGTAACCCATTCTAACCCCCCACTCATTCCTTTCAGGTACTCTAGCTCGGACCAGTATCACTTCGGACTTCAGGAAGGAGGCGGATCCTAGATTAGGTTACTTGTGATAGTTTAGTTGGTGTTCGAGGTTTTACCCCTCAACATTTTGGCGCCGTCTGTGGGAAACTTTACAAAAAGTTTTCACGTTTGAGTTAGGCTGATGGCGAGGACGAGACGAACAACGCGGACTAGTGCTGCAGGCGTAGGGACACCACCACCACGCCCACGAGGACGTCCGCCCACCCGGGGACGGAGGGCCACTGTGGCTGGAAGGAGATATCCGAGTGATGGGCGAACAGCCAGCCCATCCTCAGATGAGGGAAGAGACGCTCTGCATAGGGGAGTCCAAAGTGTTCTTGAGAATGTTGTGCCTGTGAGCCATGGAGAAGGGGTCGTACGAGCTTCTCCGGCAGAAGCTCAAGGCCCCACTACAGGTCAACAGTTCACTATGCCCGATGGTCGCATTGTCCGCACTAGTGACCTCGGACTAAGTGAGACTCAGTTTGATAGATTGCTCACAATCATCCAAGGATGCCTGGGGTCTAACAATGCCCATCCTCAGCAAGCCACTCCGCCAGTGGCTACTCCTGCTCAAGCAGAGCTTGTATTATCAAGAAACAGGCAACGTCCGATCCAACAGAGGTTAGGAAATCAGCCACCTCAAGAGGATTTGCAAAACCTTCTAGACCGGCGAGCATATGCCTCTCAAGCTCGGGGTGAAGGAAGCCCAAACGGAAGGAGAGAGTATCAAGAAGGGGATAATAGGCATCCAGGAGTTCCGCGACAAGCACCTCCGAGAGACAGAGATCAAGTAGCAGAAACTGTTCCAGTGGTCCGGATAGATGAACTCCCCGCTGATGTAGCTGTTCATCCGAGGACAGGAGAGATCATGACTGCTGACGAGATCTACACTCAGTAGAAGGCTTTAGAGCCCTAGATTCTGAATCTCGGACGCCTGGTAAAAGACCACGAGCAGATAACTACTAGTGCACCAAATCCCCTGTGCGATGACATCATGAGAGAGAAGGAAAGAAACAGAAACTCGGATCAAGTGATTCCGAACTTGGAATACTATTACGGGGATACCTGTCCCGTTGGTCACCTGACAAGGTACAACAGTAAGATGGATTCCAAAGGGATGAGTGACAATACAAAAGCTCTCACGTTTTCATCTACTCTCTTTGGAACAACCATGGATTGGTACACCGCTTTGCCGAACAAGTCGACAAGGTCATATGCAGACCTTTCTTCCAAGTTCTTGGCACGATTTCGAAAATCAAAAAAGGAGAAAGCGTACCGTAGAGCACCTGGCCGAAGTTATACAAAGGGAGCAAGAAGATCTTCGGACTTTCTTAGATCGCTTCAATACAGAGGTAATCCGAGTTGAGCCCCATAGTATTAAAGAACGGGTCCGTCACCTACACGCTAATATTTACAACTCCGAGCTCCGAAGGAAGCTTTCCAGCCAGGTAAGAAGTGAGAAACACTTGGACGACATCTGTGAGGAGGTGATGTACGGAGAGGAATATCGAAGGAACGTTCCAGTCCGGGCTGGTTCAAAGAAAGGAAAGGAGCCGCTGAAACCAGAACAACGCCAGGGGAAGTTTGACCCAAAGAAGGATCACAGAGACAAAGGTATTTACAGAGAGAGGAGTCCGCCAAGGAGATTCGAAGACTACACTCGCCTCAACAAACCAAGATCCGACATCTTGGCGACCATTGTTGAGAAGAAGCTGGATATCCAATGGTCGAAGCCATCTCATAATCGCAGAAACAAAAATGCGAAAGGATATTGCAAGTTTCACAAGAGCCGAGGTCACGAGACCAATGACTGTATCCAATTGAAAACAGAGGTTGAACACCTGGTGAGAGAGTGCAAGCTAAAGGAGCACATCTATGCGGATGAGCCCTCCAGGCACGATAGATCGGAGCGAAGGAGGGAGGATAATGCTACAGAACCACCACCCCGTTCGCTATCTTTGCCACCTCCGCCGGCTAACTATCCGCCTCACACGGATGGACATCCGTATAGATATGGCGATGACATTGAAATGGAGAACCCTCCGTACAGCGGAGTGATCAACACCATCGCAGGTGGACCATCTGGAGGTGATAGTAGGAACGCGAGAGAGCGGACTGCTCAGAATCTCCGGAACAATGATAGATCGTATGCTGCTCCAGCAATTCGAGGGACAAATGCCATATCCTTTGATGATAGTGAGATCCCTCCTCCTACGGCAGGAGGAGAAGACATTGACGATCCGGATGTTCGGCTGGTGGTTTCTTTAAGCATCACAACTTATCGGGTAAACAAAATCATGGTAGACACGGGGAGTTCCTCGAACATCATCTCCAAATCGATAATAGATCAGATGAATCTGGGAAGAATCCGATATGAGAGAGTCAACACCTCCAAATTAGGGTTCGGAGGAGGTACCGTCCGTCCTTTAAGAAGTGTCATACTTCACGTTTCACTTGGGACGCACCCTGCAAGAGTGACACAGCAAGTCCGTTTTGTAGTGGTGGACCGGACTTTTGACTACAATGCCATCTTTGGGCGTCCGGGACTCAATCAATTCCGAGCTATTTCATCCACTCTCCATAACAGAATGAAGTTTCCAACTCTCTTCGGAATTGGAGAAGAGCTAGGAAACATCCGTGAAGCTTGGGAATGTTATATTATGTCCACAAGAAGAGCGTCCACCCCCGTACTGGCAGTCACTTTGACCTCTGACCCTCCAGTTGTTCTTCCGGCCAAAAAGGAGAATCCGCAGATTAGAGTAGGGAGCCAGAAGGAGAAGTTTCCTAGAACTGTGCGAATCGAGCCTCATGAAACTCTCAAGGAAATTGAGATTGTTGTTGGAAGCCCGGACAAGAAGACAAGAATCGGAACAGAGATGAACGCGGAGGTGGAAATGAAGCTCATTGCTTTTCTCCGAGACAACAGTGATGTGTTTGCCTGGAGCACCGATGACCTGAAGGGAATAGATCCGAGGATTACTGTTCACCGTCTGAACATGGATCCCTCGATTAAGTACATCCGACAAAAGAGGAAAGATTTTGGTCGGGTCAAGGATGCCATCATATCCGCTGAAGTTGATCGACTCCTGAAAGCAGGGCATATCGAAGAAGTCCGTTACTCTGATTGGGTTTGCAACGTGGTTCTGGTAGAGAAATCACCAGGCAAATGGCGGATGTGCAATGACTTCACTAGGTTGAACAAGTTCTGCCCAAAGGACCCGTACCCTTTACCACGAATAGATCAGTTGGTTGAATCCACGTCCGGATGTGCGTTACTGAGTTTTATGGACGCATACCAAGGTTTTTACCAAATTCAGTGGCCAAGGAGGACATCAAGAAAACAGCTTTCTTCGCTGCAGGGGGGGTATACTGCTTCAAGGTGATGCCATTCGGATTGAAAAATACGGGAGCCACTTACCAACGACTGGTGAACCAGATGTTCAAGGAAGAAATTGGGAAAATCATGGAAGTGTACGTGGATGATATGCTCGTCAAGAGCAAAACTGAAGAGCAACATGTGCATCATTTGAACAAGTGCTTCGCTATCCTTAGGAAGTACGGAATGAAACTGAATCCAGAAAAGTGCACGTTCGGAGTGAAAGGAGGAAAGTTCCTCGGATACATGGTCACAGAGAGGGGGATAAGCGCAAACCCCGAGAAGATCAAGGCAATCCTAGATCTACCGCATCCGAAGAACCTCAATGAGGTACAACAACTCATCGGACGTCTCATGTCCTTAAGTCGTTTTATTTCGCGATTTGCGGAGAAGAACCTTCCGTTCTTCAAGATCCTCCGGAAAGGAGAGAGCTTTGAGTGGACCGCGGAATGTTCTGAGGCTTTCGAAAAACTGAATAAGTACCTCCATTCCCTTCCACTGCTCTCCAAACCCGTCGAAGGAGAACCACTCTACCTCTACCTAGCAATCACGGAAGAGGCAATGAGTTCCGTATTAATACGGATTCAAGCTAATGATCACTTGCCAATCTACTATCTTAGTAAATCCCTTGCTGGGGCGGAGACAAGATACGTGAAGATTGAGAAATTCGCATATGTTTTGGTTTACACCGCAAGGCGGTTAAAACCATACTTCAAGTCTCACAAAATAGTGGTACTAACTACGGAACCTTTGAAACAGGTCCTGGGAAAGCCCGATCAATCAGGATGACTCTCTAAGTGGCGATCGAGCTGAGTGAATATGACATTTGCTATTAGGCTCCGTCAGCCAAGAAGGCTCAAGTCCTCGCCGACTTCTTAGCGGAATATCCTGAGGCAGATTCAGAGAAAGTCCCTGACAAACAGGCATTTGAATGCGTAATCACCAAGCAGATTGTCCAGATGCCAGTTCCGCCAAAGTTCAACCCAGGAAACCTCGAGGATGCTCAATTCATCAATCAGTCCCTGCCTGCATCGTACGAGGAAACTCGGGTCAACCAAATGTTCCTTCTTGACGATGTCACAAGAAAATCCGGTACTAACAACTCCGGACCGGAAATCAAAGAAAAGGAGGAACAAAGGTCGGAACCTCAGGAGCTCACAGAAGATCTCCAAACTGAAAAACATCCTTCTGATATTTGGACATTGGAAGTGGATGGTTCCTCCACTGGAAGAGTGGGAGGGATTGGAATCTATCTTAAAAGCCCTGATGGCGCGGAACTCGACTACACGATTTCCTTGGAATTCAAAGTCACCAATAATGAGGCTGAGTATGAAGCACTGTTAGTCGGGCTACGTCTGGTCAAATCCCTGCAAGTTCGGAAGCTCAAAGCTTACATGGACTCACAGCTAGTTGAAGCCCAATTTTCAGGAATTTTTGCCACAAAAGGTCCTTCGATGATCAAGTATCTTGAACTACTCAAGCAGGAAGCCAGCCACTTTGAGGAATTTACCCTGAAAAAGTTTGACAGAGCCTGGAATGAAAGAGCGGACGCTCTGGCAAAATACGCATCCGCAACAACGGCTCTAGACACGAGGAGAGTAATCCTACTCACTATTACTGACTCATCCGTCATGAGTCTCAATTCAACTGTCATGATAACTGACACAGGAAGAAACTGGATGACTGACATCTTTAATTATCTCAAAGACGGATCTCTGCCAGCTGATCCGAAGGAATCACGGAGTGTGCAGTGCCGAGCGAACAGATACTTTAAACTAGGTGAAGATTTGTACAAGAGATCTTTTGCCGGGACTCATTTGAGGTGTTTGAGCCCGCTGGAAGCAAAGACTGTGCTGGAAGAGATACACAACGGAAGCTGTGGGAGTCATTCCGGCGGAAGAACTCTTGC
Organism: Plantago major; assembly: GCA_026545765.1. NCBI lineage: Eukaryota > Viridiplantae > Streptophyta > Magnoliopsida > Lamiales > Plantaginaceae > Plantago > Plantago major. The sequence goes on from CM048842.1 coordinate 80,729,091, forward strand.
CCAGAAAATCATACGATAAGGCTATTACTGGCCTACCATTGATAAAGATTCCGCCGACCACGCTCAGAGATGCCCTGATTGTCAATATTATGCGAACATTCCACATCGTCCGACACATCCTATGATTCCTTCAATCATAGCATGTCCGTTTGATCAATGGGGCATCGATATTGTCGGAACGTTCCCGAGGGGCACTCAACAGAAGAAATTCTTAATTGTGGCCGTGGAATATTTCACCAAATGGGTAGAAGCAGAAGCTGTGGCAACCATTACGGAAAGTCGAGTGCAGACCTTCATTTGGAAAAACATCATTTGCCGCTTCGGCCTACCCAGAGTTCTAGTCTCGGATAATGGTGCTCAATTTTCAGGCAATAGGCTCAAGGAATGGCTGGCGTCCTTCAAGATTGAACAACGTTTCACATCTGTTGGATATCCGCAAGCTAATGGACAAGCTGAGTCCACAAACAAGACAATAGTTAAGATCCTGGAGAAGCAGTTGAGAACTTCTCAAGAAAGCTGCGCGGACGACCTAGATGACGTACTATGGGCCCATCGCACGATTGTGCGGACCGCGACTAGAGAAATCCCATTCGCTTTGGTTTATGGCTCGGAAGCAGTCATACCAGCGGAAATTGCAGTCTAGACTATGAGAGTCCAAGAGTTCAATGATTCCGTCAATCACGAAGCTCAGATATTCGACCTGGACATGCTGGAACAAAAAAGAACTGAAGCACTAGCTAATATCCATAGGTATCAAGCAACTGCTGCCCGAGCCTACAACAGGAATGTTCAGGCGAAAAAACTTGCAGGTCGGAGACCTAGTACTTCGCCGGGCTGACATCTTGAGCAATGTTGGAAAACTCAAGCCTAAATGGGAAGGACCTTACAAGATTGTCGGAGCAAGAGTGAATGGGAGTTACGAATTGGAAGATGAGCACGGACATCCACTCAAGCGTACATGGAATGCTAGGAACCTTCAAAAGTTTTACGCATAAGGATGGTTATGCGAATCTCGGCCAGGTCGTTTGGTTATCTTAGGCTTAAACTAATCTATTACACGGAACTCCGCCAGTTCTGTTTTTGTTAACCCTTTTGTCATTGGCCGTGTAGCCCACAAGTTGTAACTGAATTTCCGGAAAATCAATACAACTTTTACCTTTCAATTCGTAAATTCGGAGTTTAGCGTTCACGGTGACGAGAAAAGTCACGCAATGAATTTTATTCATACGTGAGAACAAAGTATACAAAACACTGTTTTTGCAGTCTACAAATCTCGGATCTTTATCCGGACCTACAAGATATGATACATAATCTATAAAGAAAGTCTCCGGAGATACGTCATCTCCCGTTGAGACTATCCCTCCGTCGGGAAAAGCTTTTTCCATATCAATCGGAAAGTATAGTTTCCGTGGAGACCAGGAACTTGATCTACCTGCACATGGAAAAATGGTTAGACATGACATAATCCTTCATGATATCACCGTACCATGGTGATATAGATCCAATGTCTGGGGAGAACAGAGTACCCACAAATAATTGCGTATACAAGTCGAAACGATTGAGATCTCTGCCTAACCGTCTTTAGAGACTCCAACTCTCTTGAAATCAGGAGACCATTACCAATTCAAGAGAGATTCGAGCCACTAAAGTAGGATTGGAAGAAAGGAGAAGAGGTCCGGCTTTAATGGTTTACTTCGAGCATCCAAGATCACCTTTCCTAGAAAAGAGACAGGAGCCCTGGAGGGCAGACAAGCCAAAACGGCAGAGATAGAAAAAGAAGAATTTGGGATCAGTTTATACGGTTTTGGTACTTGGGTCGTGTCTTTTTATAGAACACTCCAACCAATCAGCGTCCGCCACGCCAACAGATTGACGTCAGCAATGGGCTTGAGTCACCCGTTTGGGTTAAACTATATTGGGTCAGTTGAGTTATCCAATCAAACCTAAACAAGCCCATCAGCCACGTCCGAGTTTGTATTTGTTGGTCATCTTACAAGGATATGTGCGTCAATATAATCCGATGAAGTACGGATAAGGGAAAGATGGCGATTTCATCTAATTAAAGTAGTCCGAATTTCCTAAACAAAATTATCCGAGCATATACACACGGAAGGTACAATCTGTCAAGGTCCGAGGACCATACACACTTCTACGGGGCATACCCCGCCTTGTCCATTCAGCGGATTCCAGAGGTTGGACCTTGAGACTCCGAGCCACCGCTTCGAGCCTCACGAGCCTGCTGCTGCATTCGGATCCTCCTACGGATCATATTCAGCGTCCGCTCCCTTTCTTCCTCAGCTAACCTCCTGGCTATCCCCGGACATAGAGGGGGGTCGCCTTCAAAATCAAGAATGATTGGGTCATCCGCGGTCCCTTTACCCGGATAAATCGGCGGATGCATGTTCCCGCAAGCACAGCTTACCCAATGCTGATATTCTTCTCCATCGGATTCTGACATCCTAGAGAAATCTGCCTCTTTTGAAAATTGAGTGTGCTAAACAGGGAGAGATCGGCGACAAGTGGAGCAGTAAGAAAGGAGGAGTTACCATAGTCTTATTTATAGTAGCGATGGATCTTTACGAACACACCACGTGTCAATCATCCGACGGCTAGGAAGATGAAAAGACGCAGTAATAATGACTATTTCACTGTTTCACCTTCCTCCTTCTAGAAGAATTACGCATCCCAAAGAACGAACGGTCCAAGGATCGAAAAGATGACGGTTTGATTTCTACATCAGACGCCATCAACAGCGATCCGTGTTCTTAAAAGATGTGTATCTTATGATAACTCAGCATATGAACAACGAATAGAAGGAAGCAAACAAGATAGCAAGTAATGATTCAAAAGTATGGGAAGCATAGCTCCACGGATAATTACTACAACTGAGAAGGAATATAAGCATTGTACATGGCAACATTCCGCGCCATCAAAAGATAACATATTCAACAAGTACAGAATTTTCACGGGGCATACCCCGGACTTCTCACTGGGGGCCAGCTTGGCTCGGACCCACTCCACCGGTTTGAGGCAGATTGACGGAAGGCGTGTTGGCGATGGCTTGCGCGGCAAGGGATTCAGCGATCTCGAACAAGTTGAAATCCGCATCGAGACCAACGACCCGAGAATGCATGTAGTACCAGTCCTTCAGGAAAGCCCGGTAGTTCTCAAAAGGTACAAAGCATACCTTTTGAAGGGCATCCGGGACACATTTCGGGAGAAAGGGTCCTCCGTTCTTGATCTCGATCTCTCCTTCCTCGGTGACCAGCTCCCCAAACTCGCACGCGGCTAACCGTTCGTCCGAGACATTGTCCACAGGGACCTCCACGCCATTAGCATCCGCAGAAGGAATCAATCCTTCCGCCTTCCAGTTGAAGTTCTGCGGAAGTAATCCCTTGGATTGCAGTTGACCGATAGCATATGAGAATCCATATAGGCGAGAGGCGGAAGTAATCCCTTGGACTTGTACTTAAAAGAGTCCGACTTCATGAAGTCACGGCCAGCCTCAAGACGAGCATATTGGAGGTCCTCAAGGAGGAAATCCTTCGAATCCCGGAAGGCCTCCATCGACCTTTGAACAAAGTTCTCCTGCCAGTCAAAGTCCGCCTTGATCTCCTCCCAGCTTGTCTTCAGCTTGTGGAACATTACTTCCTTTTCTTTCAGCTGCATCTCCAATCGCTTCACCTTCTCCGCCTCGTCCGTGGAAGTGGCTATGGCCTTGTGCAGATCCTCCTCAATAGTAGCCCGCTCACCAGCCTTCCACTGCATGGCTCTGACGAAACATCCGAGCTGCAAGAAGTTCACATGGATATAAGTTGTATGTTTATTATACGAACATAGCAAGAAAACTATGAGAAAATCACGCACCCGCTGGTATAATTCATCAAGCCCACCAACCCGCTCAACCTCAGGAAGTCCGCGGGCCCGCTCATACTCCTTCGAAGCGGCTGGTCGATGGCGGGATAGCGGACGATTCTTGCCTTTTAGCCGCAAGGAAGCCTCGAGGTGCTCCCTCTTCGCCCGAGGTTATGGCGTCCCGCATCAACACCTCCCGTTGAGGTGCGGACGCAGCAGAAGCTGGGGGCTTGGAGGCAGTGGCGCTTCGAGTAGCAAGGCCTTTGCCCTTATCAGGCACCACCAAGGCCTGCGGATCCTCTCCAGCCTTGATCCGCCTTTCTTCCTCCGCAGCGAACACTGCCGCATTTTTTGGATCCGCCATAGGAAGACCAGCGGATGGGTTGATGATTTTGGTCCTCTGACCAGCGGCGACTTCCAAGGACTGCTGTTCCCTCTGTTGTTTCTTCTTTTCTCGGAGCGTCGACATGATGTAATCAAACCAATGAGCTGCGCATCAAAATAGAAGTGTCAGACACGGACATATAAAGGACGAATTACCAGAATTGCGAAAAGGAAAGATCAACACGGAACATTTCAAAGAGAGAAAAGCATGAATCCTAAGTTAAAAATCCTTACTGAAGTCCGTTTTTCCTCCAACTTCCACAGGTGGTCGGTCACTTTAAGTAAAGCGTGGTGACGAGATCGGCCATGGAACGGTAATGCGTGGGTCATTCTTCTTATGGATCTCCGCCACCCACGGAGCCACGTTCTTCGAAAGGGGGCGCCAGTCCGGGATGCTCTCCCTTAGGAACATTGTTGGCAGCCCCCATTGCTCTCGCTGCCTCTCGGACATCCCAAGTTTCAGGGCCATCCGCACAAAAATGTACTTGTCCCACCACTTCAACCCCAAAGATGAAATGGAGTCCGAAATGAAGTTGTAAGGTTTTCTATTTACAAAAGTATAGAAAAGGGGATTCCTCGGACTGAAAGAAACGTGAAAGAGCTGCCTAAAGTTTTCAAAATTTACTAGTTGCCCTTTCTTCTTACAAAAAATCATGAAACAAATAAGGTTACCCAAGGACTTTGGGATAACCTGACTCGGACCAATCCCGATGTGGTTCAGAATGTGCTTCAGTTCCGGTGCAATGGGGACCTTCCATCCACAAACAAAGGCCACTTCATGCACGCACATGTACCCGGCAGGCGGATTATAGAATGGATGCCCGGGCTCGGGGACCATGATTTCAACGGACTCAGGAATCTCCCATTTTCGCTTCCACTCGGGAATGTCCTCAGGCTTAACCTTCGACGGACAAGTAGGAAGAAGTCCGTCCGCGTTTAATTCTCCAAATTCATCCGCTATCACTACTTCGGACGCAGCACGAGGGAATTTGATTCTCGCTGCCTTTGCACCACGGCCCTCTATTAACGGAAGATGGGATTGAGCGGACGCGGCAGGGTGTAACACAATTCGACGACCAGTATGTCTAAGTGGGCGAGCGACTGGAGAGTCCTCCTCTCCTTCCTCCCCATCCTCATCCTCTTCCTCTTCACCATCCTCCTCCTCTTCACCACCTTCAGGTCTCCCAGATGTGCTAGGGTTGGACAGACCTGTTTCCACCACAACACGGTCCTCTTCTCCAGCCTCGAACATTTTCACATCGTCAGCCTCCCGACCACTGTCGCCTTCCCGTTCAGGATGAGGTTCACTTGGATCCACAGACTCCCCAACACCACCTATGGTCCGAGAGTACTAGCGACCTCGTCCTAGTAACATCTCCTTGGCCCACTGTTTCGTCCGGCTGAGGTTCTGCTGTATCACGGACTCTCTGTCCAACGTCGGAGTCCCTGGAAGACCCGAGATCCACGACCAGATAGTCTCCTACGGATGTGGTTAAGTCCGCTGACTCAGCCTCCAAATTTGCTCCGTCATGGTAACCTTGAGCCTCGTGAACGTTTTGACTATCGCTCCCGGACATCCTAGGGCAGAACGAAACGGATCAGAAACGACGATTGTGATTGTCGAGAGTTCATTTATATATCTTATTAAGTCAGGAGGTCCAAGAAAATTCTACCCTATCAGACTTTCTATGTGAATTAGTCTCATAATGTTATGGGCACTAAACCCTAGCACACAGAGACGTGCCAATGGCACCATCATCTGTCCCATGCAGCATGGCAGCAGGATTAGCTTACAAGAGACTGTGCCAATCGACACCAATATATCACCAAATAAGCATGCATTGTCAAGTTTGGTTACATTGGGAATGACATACTAAACGAATCGACAAGATACCAGTAAAGGAGATTGGTACGCTATAGCACAAAGGAGGAGTATTTCGACTAATGTTTCAACTGAGTGTACCATTAGCAACATTCGCAATTACGAAATCAACAAGTGGATACTCAACTAAGGCAACAACATACTAAGCGTGCAGCAGGCATATCGCAAAGACAAAAAACTTTAGAAAGAGTTGAGGTGTACTGACTTGGCAAAGTTGAATTCTTAAGCTTAGACGGACGACGAAGCCTTGCTAGCTCTCCGAGGGTACAAATCTCAACTGTAAATCTCAAGATTTTGCGAGTTTCAGTTGCTCGGATCGATCTTTGATTGCTCGAATTGCTTGAGAGTCGCTCTGAGTTTCGATGTAGCTAAAGTGTGAAAGCGACTGATGGGCTGACTATTTATAGGGGCAATTTGGGAAAGTCAAGAGTCACATCACTTGGATTCAAACCCCAACCGTTGATCTTTTTAATCCAACGGTTGTGCCGGTTAACAAGTGGCTGGCTAACAGTACGTCACATTTAATGCTCGTCAGAGGCGTCAAATCAATTGGGTTTAAAATCTCAACCGTTGAAACTTTCCAATCCAACGGTCGCATCGCTTTACCCGGGATCTTTCCCCGTGGGCCGGACAGGCAACTCATTGGGCCTCTTTGATTTACGGATCAGCGGCTCAGGAGGACCATTTCACATATTTGGCCTAACGGATGACTTCCTATACACTCTTCCACAGAGGACTTCGTCAGATCCTAACTGTACTCGGATCTATATATCTCGGATACAAATACCTTTTCCATCTACAGTCCGAGCTATTACATAACTCGGACTGTAGAAGGAAAAGAGGGGGGGGGGGGGGGAGAGATATATTGAATTCCTAAGAAGACGGTCGACGGATCCCAACAAAAAGGATTTTTCCCTTTTTCAGTTAACAATTCAGACACGCTCCACAACACATTTGTTCTCTTCATAGTTACCAACTATCTTCTACTAAGATACTTGAAAACTAGGGGGACATATGTTGATACGGACATGTGTCCAATCCGTTAAGGGCGCCATGGAGCGTGTCCTAAAGCGCATCAAGGCTGAGATAGCCTATTCAATGCTAGTCCGACCTTCGAATGGTCCGACATAAAGGAAACCATCTCAGGTCAACTAGTATCTACAAGTCAACATGCCATCTCAGCTAGGTCAAACCAAGCTAGACAGGTGACTTCCGAACCTGACAAAGGGTCACATGGTCCTTCCAAGTACCGCAAACTGTCAGTCCTAAGATGCTAAACGGACCGGACGAGAGAATCTCGGACGCCACCATCCTGAGAAGACCAAACGTATATAATGTAACGGTGAGATACTTCCGTGGAACTCTAGGTCCGGACACCTTGAGTTGCCCAAGGCCAGATCAACCAAGCATACAGATCTGTCCGAGGAACTTACACGGACCCAACATGCGGAACATTACTCTCAGAGGGAAAGGTCCAAACTACCCTCCCAGGCCCATTAATTAATATTGGACTACTATCCACTAATGGGCCATGGCCAAAGGTAGCATTGGTGTCCAAATCTGAAGCATACACTTGGCATCATCTTGTGAGCAATCTCATAAGATATGATAACTATAAGTAAAGCACAAGGTCCAAGACCTTAAGATAAGTGATAAGCGAGATCATAGTGAGGATCCCTAAGTCATAAACACTATCGATTTCATAACCTTCCCCATAACTATTACATTGAGAGCTTCCAACTCTCTCTTGAGTAAAGTCTCTTACCGGATTGACATATACAATCCGGGTAACCCATTCTGACCCCCCCCCCCCCCCCACTCAGTCCTTTCAGGTACTCTAGCTCGGACCAGTATCACTTCGGACTTCAGGAAGGAAGCGGATCTTAGATTAGGTTACTTGTGATAGTTTAGTTGTTGTTCGAGGTTTTACCCCTCAACAGTTATAGCTATAATGGCCCAATCGTGAATCGATTGACTTTGGATCAGTGTAGTTACTTCTCCGGACGATATGTGGCCCCACTGTACCAACACGTGTTCTTCCCGCACACTTTGTCTTCACTCATACGCGTACGAGGAGAGTTCAAGTGTAAGAATGCTTAGCTCTATAGTAATTTATAGATGGATTCACGAAATGAAATGTGCATCTTGTTGATATGAGTAAAGTTCTCAAATCCCTTTAACCACTTTTGAAACTCATCTGAAACTTTAGGGCATTACAATAGTTACATGGGGCTTTCTACCGTCCGTCAAGGTGTCGCCCTGACTAACGTCAGTCACCTATTTTGATCCATTAGATTAAAATTTTAACGGTTGAGATCAAATAATCTGTTACCTGTCGCACTAAGTGTTGCCATGGGGTGTCGCTCGTGTCGCACAAGGTGTTGCGCTACGTGTTGCTCCAACCGCCTACGTCGCTTTAAATTATTTAAATATATTTAAAAAAATATTTTTACTCTAATCGGAAGCCGCCACGAAAGCTTGATCGGAGCTTCCGCCATGGCCTGCCGGAGCTCCGATGTCGATACATTGACTGACAATAGTCAGGGCGACACCTTGACTGACGGTAGAAAAACCTATAGTTACATATCCATAGTTATAAATAGTGCATATTTTTATTAAAATATCTATGATACACATAAAAAACGACATAAAATAAATCTATTAAAAAAGTATGATAGTATAACTCAAAAGTCACATCCCTAATCCATGAGCCAGCTTAATTTCTACATGCCTCCTAGTTTATAGTAGTTGTATAATTAAAATCAATAATAAAATTCATCAATAATGAAACTTTCAACTTTGACTACGGTTTAATATTAAATCGGTAAATGTAAAATGTTCAATTGAATTATATAATGAAACTTTACTTCAATTATATAATTCAATTGAACATTTACGGTTTAAAATTAAACCATAGTCAAAGTTCAAAAATATTGACTACAAAAAGTCAGACATTTGCAGAGGGAGTATTAAACTAAAACCATGAGAAGATTTCTTCTTCTTTTTCCTGTCGAGTACGCTCTTGTCTGCACTGATGAGCTTCAGATCAAGTCGAGCCAACTCATCAGCTGTCTAAAGGAATTCACAAGGGAAGTAAATAAGAAAAGTTGTTTTCATAAAAAACAATGATATTTTCTTAGCACCTTCTTCACTACAAGAATTTTCCAATTTAGGGACGGAAGTTAGCGAGAATGTTATCCGTTAACTTCCGTCGCTAAAATAGCGACGAATCGCTCAATTTAGCGACGGATTGAGCAATTTTGCTCAATCTGTCGCTAATCCGTCCATTTAGGGACGGATAAATCTATCCGTCTCTAAATAATTCGTTGACCCAAAAAAAAAAAAAAACTGAAAATGTAGCGACGGATAGGTTATCCGTCGCTATTTAGAGACGGATAAATCTATCTATAGCGACGGATAACCTATCCGTCGCTAAAACCCTAATACATAACCACCGTCCACCTCCCTTCCTCCACCACCTCTCCTTCCTCCTCCCTTCCTCCACCACCCGCCTTCCTCTCCTCCACCTCCACTACCACTGCCTCCCTCTCCTCCACCACTACTCTCAACCACCACCACTGTCCACCTCCACCACCACCCGCCTTCCTCTCCTCCACCACCACCCGCACACCTCTCCTCCACCACAACTACTCTCAACCACCACCACCCGCCTTCCACCACTACCCGTCCACCGTCCACTCCTTCCTCCATCGCACCAGATCCACCACCCTTCAACAGATCCGCCGCCATCATATCCTCCACAGCGCGCACAAGATCCGCCGCCATCCTTCACCGCACCAGATCCACCACCAGATCCGGTCAACTGCCCAGATCCACCATCAAGATCCGGTCAAGATCCGTTCAGATCCGATCCCCGGTCCAATTTAGTCCATATCCGTCCAGATTCGATTTATTGTATCGTTGTCGGTTTATCCGTATTGAATAAAATTGTCAGTTTATCCGTTAATCGTTTACAATTGTTTGTTTATCCATATTGAATATTCTTATATAATTATCAGTTTATTTGTATTGAATAAAATTATCGGTTTATCCGTATTGAATATTCGTATAAAATTATCGGAATATTCGTAAAAAAAAAAAAAACTATTTAAGTCAGACGGACTGGTCAACGGATTAATCCGTCGCGATTTAGCGACAGATTGGTTATCCGTCGCTAAAACTTTTGTGACGAACCGTTTAAGGACGGGGATTATAATCCGTCGCCGATCTGTCGCTAAACCTTTAGCGACGAATCGGGACGGGTTTAGCGACGGATAATTCCGTCGCTAAAACCCGTTTTTTTTTGTGCTTGTATTTCGGCAGCCCGAGTCCAAATTCATTTTGGATTTTTCCATTCTGCACTTGAATTGTAGTGAAGAAATGGTTTGTTCAAAATTTTCGAACACTGAGTAAGTGCAACCTCAGAGATAAATAAATATTATAGTTATGAAATAACATTGACATTCTATTACACATAAAAGATAGTAACAATAAAATGTTTATTCATCAAACCGTGCGGATATGGTTTAAAACGTTATGATTATGTTTAAACCGATTGGTACTCACCTTTAAGATTTTGTCTTGAACTCACTATTAGTTTTTTTTTTTTTTTTGAATATGTAAAATTTATACTTCAAAACCTCAAGAGAAGCACCAGCAGTGCTAATCTTACAACAGTCAAATCCAGTAACTGGACACACAACCATTAGACTTCCGAAAACAATACAGCTTGAACCAATACGCTGATGCGGATATTTGTTGCAGACTTTGCGAGGAGAATACTGAAGAATCGACGATTCATCTCTTCTCAAATTGCAGGGTCACTCGAGCAGTGTGGCTTAAAGTTCAAAGCTGGCTGGATTTCAAGTTTGGTGTTTGATGTTGATATGGTCTCATTGCTTCTCAATTTTGTGGCTGAAATTCCCAAGAACGGACTATTAGTTATATTAGTTGGGCGCCCTAGTTAGTTTGGAGGGAAAATTACAGCTACTCTCCCTACAATGACCCCCTATATCAAATAAGTCCCCGGAATTAAAACAATAACACATTAGCCCTTTTTTCATTATCTGAGTTGACCAGCATTTTTTTGGTTTTCCACTTGGATAATGAGAAGATGACATGGAAATTGTGAGACTTGGGCGGGAAGGAGTTGGGCAATTAGGGTAAAAGGGTTAATGTGAAATTGGGGATTCACACCATACTTCATCTTCACCATTGTCTCATCTGCTCAATCTCACCACCGGAAACTATCAAAATTCGGCCTTCTAAAATACCGTTTACATACGTACATCTTCCATTCATCGATCGCGGCGGGTTGGTGGTTGCCGGATTGCTTGATTTCGTCAAGAAAACCCGACTATGGCGAGTGGTAAGTTTTTCAAATTTTTGAACTTTACATGTGTTTAAGATTGCATGGTTAGTGATTATATTGATTGTTTTGATGGAAATTATCCATGGTATGCATCGATTGATTGAAACTGGACAGAAAAACCCTAGCTTTGGCGATTTTAATTATTTTTTCAATTTCTAGTTTCGAAATAGTTTGTTGTTGGTTTGAACTTCGTACTCTTTATTTTTGTTTCACAGGTGATCTATTCAACATAAGGATAAAGTTTGGCAGGGATGAATATGTGGTGCCTCAAATAGCACATCACAGGTATAACTACTCGAAACTGTTGAGAACTGTTATGACTGAAGTTTTAGATGATGTCCCTTCACAAAATACCCTGTTCTTTACAATGAAATTTGACGTTGAGGATTGATGGGATTTGAGTGTTTAACTGATAGAGATGTTGAGATTATGTTCAAGAGAAACTGGAACAGAAAAGAAGTTGACTTGTATATTGAAACTGATGACATTGCTCCATTAGCTGTTGATAGGAGCAAACAAAATGTTAAGTCTGCAGACATTGATGAATCCTATCACCCCCTACTAAAGAAGGTATCACTGAAACATGTGATGAGAGAAAAGAGCATTTAGGTTTAGGAGAGCTAAAGGTGCCAATTTACCTAGGTACACAGGTCCACCTAGATATGTCGATTTAACTGAGGATTGTAGTGATGAAGATGAAGATGAAAGTGAAAATCCCCCTGTCCAAGAGAAAACTCCCTCCCATGTCCAAGATAAACCTCCATCCCCTATCCAAGAACAACCCACCCCACCAATTGATGTTGATGTTGATGTTACACCCCCCTCCCCTGTTGAAGAACAACCCACCTCACCCATTGCTGAAAAAGTTTCATCTCCTGAAAAATGTACACCCCCCTCCACTGAGAAAGAGAAATCTCCATACATTCCTCACTCTCCCATTACTTCCCCTGCCATTACTTCCCCTATGCAAAATGATGTTAATTTGTCTCAATTCATGAATGATAATGATTTTGAGAACTTCTTGTACACTTCAACAAACCCTGAACAACTTGCTAATGAGACTATGACTACTGAGCCTCCTCATACTGAACCTGAGCCTCCTCATACTGAGCCTATGACTAATGAGCCTCCTCCAAATGAGACTGATGAGACTGATTCTGATATTGATGATTGTGAAGATTTTTTTCCCAAATCTGTATACTTGCATGATTCAGAGGATGAGGCCATAGGGTTTAAGAGGCTTCCAGTTGATAATAAGTCCAATGATGACTTTTCTGATGATTCTGATTCTGATCATGAGACCCAAGGAGGTGATGAGTATGTACCTGAGACTGCAAGTCATAACTCTGATGATGACTATGCATATGATGAGGCAGTTGAGAGTGATCATGGTGTTCAAGATGAGTTTCATGTGGGTGAGAAGCAGTGGGACATGGAGTTCAATGTAGGTGACATGTTCATTAGTAAAAAAGAACTAATGAAAAGGTGTAAGGAATATGCACTTAGGATAGGTTTTGAAATGAAAAGACAAAAGAATGATGCAGTTAGGTATCTTGTTCTTGTGGTGCCAAGGAATGCAAGTGGAGGCTACATGCATCTGTCTTGGATGATAACAAGACATTTGCAGTCAAGACTTATAATGGTGGTCACAGATGCATTAGGAAGGTGAATAACAAGGAGGCTAATTCTAACTGGTTGGCTAGTAAGATTACTGCAGAGTTAGTGAAGAATCCCAAGCTTGAGGCTAAGGGGTTGGTAAAATGGGTTCAAGATCATCTGGGGGTCACAGTCCCCTACATGAGAGTTTATAGGGCTAAACAGAAGGCAATAGAAATGCTTGGTGGGGATCCTGTGGAGGCTTATAGGCTAATTCCCAAATATGAGGAGATGATACTAAGAACTAATCCAGGTAGCACAGTAGGATTTGTTAAGACTACCTTTGTTGATAAGCCTCCTCAATTTAAAAGGTTTTTTGTTGGCCTTGAAGCACTCAAGAGGGGATTTCTTAGTGGATGTAGCCCATTCTTGTTTTTTGATGGGTGTCATTTAAGGGGAAGATTTGGGGGTATTTTACTCAGTGCAGTTGGCACAGATGCAGATGGTGGTATATTCCCTGTAGCCTATGCAGTTGTGGAGAGTGAATGTAAAGAAAGTTGGGGATTCTTTCTTACTTGCTTGAAGCACATGTTAGGACCTTGGGACCAAAGTTGGCATTTCATGGCAGATAGAGAGAAGGTATAATTAGTTATGTTGCCCTTCCATTTAACTGGTATATAATCATGTTTAATATGTACTTTTCTAATACATTTTGTTTTCTCATTGTGTGAAAGGGCTTGATTGAAGTGGTTAAGGACATAGCTCCAGAAGTTACCAATAGAAAGTGTGCTAAGCACATATATGAGAACTTTAAGAGCAAGTGGCCAAGTGGTGATTTGAGAAGATACTTCTGGCAAGCTGTTACATCATTTACTCATTATGGGTTCAACAAGGCCATGAAAAAGATCCATGATGGTAATTTCTCCTGCCCTAACCTTAATTCTTGTCATGCTACTTTTGTCATGTGCTATAATATAAGATGAATGAATCATTTTTGCTATTATTTACAGGAAATATTGCAGCATATAACTATTTGATGGCTATTGAGACTGGGCTGTGGGCTAGACATGCATATGACCCATCCCCTAAGATAGAACATTGTACAAATAATTATAGTGAATCATTTAACTCTTGGGTTGAACCAGTTAGGAGTTATTCCATCCTGAACATACTTGAGGGGTTGAGAACACAGATAATGAGAAGAATTCTGAGGAGACAAAAGGGTGTGAGGAACAAAGCCATTGTGATGCCTAGAGTAATGTTTAAAATGAATGAATCAACGCAACAATCAAGAAGGTGTTCTCTTGTTTACGAGCCGACATGAGGTTTGAAGTACAAGACATTAGCTTTAGGTTTACGGTGAATCTTACTCTTGGTAGTTGTGGGTAGGAGATAGGATATATCGGGCATCCCTTGTAGGCATGCACGGTGGCAATCAACCATATGAGGTTACAAGGTGAAAATTTCTTGTCTCAACCACACTAAGGCAGACTATGTTAGAGCTTATGAGGTGATGATTCAACCTATTCCCAAGATAACTTCGGCCTTGGACTTGAATGATGATGAGTGTGGACCTCCGAGATTAAGAGAAAGAGAGGCCACATGTTACTAGGATCGAGACATCCTTCCGAGCAGTGCCAAGGGTACTAAGAAGAAGTCCTCCCTTGGTAGTAACCTGAAGAAGCAATACAGGTGTACATTATGCAGGCAAGTTGGACATAACAAGGCTAAATGTCCACTCCTGAATAATGCAGGCTCTTCTAGTCAGGTAAATATGTATGCAATTACTTATTATAACTTGTTGTATATTGAAGTGAAGTATTTACTTTTTTCCTCTTTCATTGTTATATATGATAGGTAGCAGGAGCATCACAATCTCAAGCATCACAGCCTGAAGCTTCACAATCTCAAGCTTCATCACAACCTCAAGCATCACAGCCTGAAGCTTCACAAGGTCAGTCACAGTCACAACCTCAAGCTAGTACCAAAAATGCATTCAAAAGAAAGGCAGGAGAAGGCAGGAAGAAGAACAAAAAATCAAGAAAGGCAGGTTGTTCACTAGATGTTTAAGGGTTGTTCAGTACTAGTTTAAATTTATATTCGTTCTCTTATGGTGGATTTTTTGAATGAAACTGCAAGTACTCTGTTTTGGTTCAGCTCTGTTTTGGTTCAGCTATGGTGCTTATATTTTTGATATTTTGTCATGTTTATGACATACTCTTCTCATGTAATGGTACTCAACATTTCTTTTGATGGGAAGTAGTTTATTTCATACTTAGAGAATCTATTACATAAGATCATTACATACCATTACATTACATATTCTAACCATTATGCCTACCAAGTGCCATAATACCAAGGGCTGCCAATAGCTTGTTCATGTTGTTCTCCTCTGCATGAAGCCTTGCATTTTGCTGATTTCCTTCAATCATCATCTCGGCTTATTAGTATTCACTTGTTCTTCTTGCAATGCTTGGTTTGATTCAAGCAACCTTCTAAGCAACATATTTGTGGTGTTCTCTCCTCTCCTTTGAATCGCTTCTTCTTCCTCCTCTTGTTCAAATTGATGAGAAAATATATGGATAGGACACCTATTGTACATTCTCCCGGGATTGACGTTAGATCGAGATTTCCATAATTGTGTCTTCTTGCCACACTTAACACAAAATTCTTCTCTCCCATGAGTGAATGCTCCAGAACTCTGACTAGATGAAGCCATGATGAAGTGAAACAACAAATATCAGATTTGAGGTAGAAGGAAAAGAAAAAAAAAACCCCCAAAACCCATTTATAAAGCCATTCCAACGGCTAGTTTCTCAGAATTAAGTTTGATATGTTAATTACAGTTTAGACCCCATTAAATCTATTACATAAAGGACCTCCAACGGCTAGTTTTTCAAACTCAAGCATCACCTTTTAATTACATTTAGGTCCAACAGAATATCAATTACATATCAGTCCAACTGCCACCAATTTAACAAAAAGGAAAAATCATTCCCGAAAAAAGAAAAGGAGGAAAATGATTTTTCTCCTTTTACACGTCAGAATAAACATGCCAACTTGGATATTGCCTTTGACTTTCGGACCGTTCCGTAATAGTTCAAACATTGCAGGGACTAATGTGTTATTGAATTAATTCCGGGGATGAAACTGTAATTAGGGATTTTTGTAGGGAGTGTATATGAAATTCGCCACGACCATTTCACGGTTGACTGACTGCTTACTATTTTTTGCATATGTACATTGATCTTTTAAGGAAATTGATGTACACTATAAACAAGTGCGCTCTTGTTAACGTCGATCTGTCTATATGAATTTTGTGTTTATTTATTAATTATTATTATATTGTTTGGTTGGTTAAATTAATTCTTTACTTCCTGGCGGTGGAGAATATCGGCATCATTTTGGCACATTCGTCTTGATCGCTCCTGGAATATCCGTTTCCAGCTTGACCTTTGCCAAATATTAATTTCAAATTTCAATTTAACTTTATTAGTAGTAGAGATATAAAATGGGAAACCTAGAGGTAGCAATGTAGAAAAGAACAGAAACACAGAATAAATGGGTCACCAACATGGATTAAGTATGACCTTTCACGTGATCTGGAAGGGGAGATTCGGATCTGCTTCTAGAATATGCCAACACAACCGCCTACTTGAAGTAGAAAATACCACTGTACAAGTCAATACTAAACGAGTGGCACTCAAGTATGAGATGCCCACGGGGATACACTTTACCGACACTAAAAAATTAAAATAACACAAAGTTTGGGAAGTTATAAGATTAGCTGTATTCGCACGGTTTCTAAATAATCTATCTGGATACGGCCTACGTAATTAATAAAATCATTATATTATAAATTAAAACGTTTATATTATTAATTAAATGAGTTCTTTTTTCTATATGAACAAACCAATGTTGAAATTATAAACGTTTTATTTAATAAAATTAAAGATTATGTTAATAACATACATATGCTTCTAAGTAAATTATCAAAAAATTACTCTACGAATAATGTTTTGTGAATGAATATTTCATGTTTTTATGTTATAGACATATACTGATGTTATTATAAAAACATTTAATGTTTCTGACAATGATTATAATATGTTGTTTCTCCTATAAAGATGTGTAATATTCAACATCCACATCGGTTAAGTACGAGAGGGATGAAGGGTATATATAAGTAGATCACCACTCTCAACTAATAGTGGCCTTTTGAGTGATTCCAAAGGTAAATGCGAAACAGAACATACAATATCATACTCTTTGTGGCGTGTGTGGTCCAAGTTTTACGTAATTGTCTTGGGTCAGATTTACCGATCGATTAGTGGTCGAAATTCGGATGGTCTCAGAATTGGAAAACAAGAAGTTTCAGAAAATGATAAATGAATGGGAAAAAACTAAAATTGAATAAGTAAGATGTTGGATGAGATTTAAATTGAATTGAAAATTACATCACACAATTCGATTATTATATTATTGCTTTCTTAAAATTATTTAAACTTCAGTTTAGATTGTTAAACTCATGATATTCGTCCCAAAAAAAGCTCATGAAATCTAAGATATAATTTGATCACAAAAACTTATGGGTCTCATAATAAGATTAATTGGACTGAAATAGACTGGGCTTGAATCAGCATTAGATTTAAAGCCTGAAAATTTGATGTCCCACGTTCGGCCTTAAGATTCTGGTATTGTAGCTCACAGCTCGATCACGGAAGCCCATTTAAGTTATATGAGCTCGGCTAACTTTCAGCGGGCTTAACTATTGGCATCCAATACAAAATCCATACGTGGAAGTGGAACATGTCTTGAAGAATTCATGTAGATTAAATGGTGTGCATAGAATTGTAAGATGTGCAGTTCGAGGTTGAGAGCGTGATTGGTTGTATACGTTTTCTCTCATTTGATATGATATATACATATCTTTGTTTCTCTAAAAAAAAAAAGGAGAATGCTCTTTGTCAATTAAAAGGAAAATTAGTGTTGTTGAACGATACAAGTCGAGATGAGAATCTCATTTCTTGAGTTTGGCTCACTGTGGTAACTGAGTCCAAATACGGCTCCGCTCGTTTATGAAATGAGCTTATTGTTCGAGCTCGAGTTACGCAATATCTAAGCTCGAGCTTGACTTATTTGGTTCAAGTTTTGGTCGAGCTCGTTATCGAAATATAGTATATTTAACCAAGCACAATCAAGTATCACAAGTCGAGCCCTACTCAGGCTCGAAAAAAAACGAACTCCAACTCAGGCTCGAGTTTGGCTCGGCTTGCATCACATATTTAGGGAGAATGCTCTCCAATGTAGTGAAGCTTTCTTGTAGAAAAGGAGTCAAAGGACCTTTAATCACCCACGATTTAATTTTCAGAAGGACACTTTAACTACTGTATGAGACTCAAAATTTAACGAGTGACTCGTCAAAGCTAAATATGCTTTGCTCAATACTTCAATTGATGCTCTCTTGTTTTCCATTTTCATCCCCATCCCATGCTCATCTTGACTTATGCTTGAGTTCTAGTGTATTAATAGCGTTCGGAGTTCAAACTCGCATATTAATAGGTAAAGTAAAACTCGTACTAAAATACCATTCCTTTTAAACTCGACTCAAATGAAATAACATCATACACTTTATACTAGCTAGCCCGATGACTATATCATACTTGTTTGAGTATTTGCAACACTATACCTCGTTTCACTAAAACAATTTCATTTTTCCATGTCGGACGTTTTACTAAAATCTTTCTAATCGAAATGTACCATCTCCATTTGTTAACTATTTACTCACTCTATTTTATACCTTATCAGCAAAACGAAACCCGACACTCTTCTTGCCCGAAATTTCCTATAACATGTTTCTCCATTCCCTCGACCCATTAGTTCACCATGTTCGATTTCTTAGGAATTATTCGAGTAGCCTCCGGTTGAGAAATTTTAGGTTCCTGTAATGGATTGATCCCCTGTTCTTGTATTATAAACGAGGAAGGAGAAGGGATGTATCTAGTTTGCAATCCCACAACTAGGGATTTTGATGTTATTATAGGTTTTGTAATAAACGATTGTGTGTTTTATTGAATTTGATTATAAATTAGGTGATTAAATTTTCAGTAATACATCGTATTTAATACTGGAAGTCACTCCTACTATCAAAAGATTTATACTCTTGCTTCCTTTCTCTTTCGATTGATTCATTTTGCTCATCTCGATGTAATGTAGATGTCGTCGGTTGTGGTGATGTATTTCGTCATATGGTGTTGGTGTATGATCTATGGAAATTATGGGCTTCCTTTAGAGTTGTGTTAGTCCATACAGAAGCGGAACTAAAGGCACAACTTGCTAAAGATAATACTGGAGTTGGATTTAAAATCTACAACCCGGGAACGCGTACGTAGTTGGTCAAGTTGCAACCATATATAGCTTGTGTTTGCAAATGCTTTAAAAAAAGTGCTTTTGTGATATTGAAGTGGTAAAAGCAGTTTTTTAGTGTTTTATATTGCAACTTCTCTGGAAAAAAGCAGGTAACCGCCAGAAGCAAGTAGTGGCTTTTTTTCAATTAATTATAATTTTTGTAAACGCTAAAACTTCTGTTTTTACAATTTTAAGTTGCTTTTTATATGATAAATCAAACACTACTGACTTTTACTTAAAATCAACTTTAGTAGAATCAAACAAAAAAGCATCAGTAAAAACATTTGCAAACACACACATATTAGGTCGCACATCGCTTGTAGCTTAATGGGGTGTATTGGAATGGCAACACGTTTTTCGGAAGTTGAGTTCGTAATTGACTGGAAAAAAAAAAAAGAAAAAAAGTAGGGTTTCATAGTCGAGCTGTCGACTGCATCGGGATGAAACTCTGCAAACCACTAGTACAAAAGCCAAGGCTACCGGCAGGGGCGAAGCCAGCAAAATTGTTCAAAGGGGGCAAAAAAATTGATTCTCCGGTTCAAATTTTACTATACTGAAGAACTGATTAATTGAAAATTTTACACATTGAACAAATTTCATAGTGGTGAATGCGTAGGTGAACTATTTATGTTTGAGTAAAAAATTTACATGTTATTGCATATGAAGTATGAAGAACTTTATCCAGAAAATACAACTTTTACCATAGTTTGCATTACCAAAAATGTAATTTAAAATGTTTCACTTACACTAAAACTATAAATTTTGACACTAAAGTACAACTTTTGCCATCTTTCATGTTTTATCGTGTATAATGATTTTTCATATAAAATTACACATAAACGCTAATATACGAAGTTTTTGGGGACAAATGAAGTATTTTTTAAATAAAAGATATACTAAGAATGTACAAAATTTAAAAACTTTGAGAACTTAACATTAATTTGAAATTGGAGAGGGGGCAAAAGAAATTTTTTGAGAGGGCAAAAATAAATATAAGATGGTCAAATTGTAAAATTCAAAATATATAAGGGGAAGAAAAAAAAGTGAGTGGGCACTACAAAAAAACTGGTCTGTAGCGACGGATAGATCCGTCGCTACAGACCAGCGATCCGTCGCCCCATCTGGGACGACGGATAGTAATTACGTCGCCCCACTGGACCTTTGACGACGGATAGATAATCCATCGTCCAATTCGCGACGGATTGGACGACGGATTAATATATTTGACTTTTTTTTTTAAATCGATTATTGGCGACGGATAGATTCTATCCGTCGCCCAGTATATTATTGGAATTAGTGACAGAATCTGGAATTCCGTCACTATTTATTCCGTCAGTGTTAATCCGTCACTAATTCTGTCACTGTTAATCCGTCACTATTTATTTCATATTAATCCCTGTTTTTCGTAGTTCACCTATTTAATCAATATAATGTTCGATAATAAATCAATAATACGAAAAATGTTTCAATAAATGATAAATAATATAAAGTAATATCCGGAGCAGGAGAAATTATCCGAACAAGTGGAAATATAATAAATCCGAACGTACATATACATAACTAGCTACCAGACGGGTGAAATTTGGCCAGGACATGAATTGCTCCATACAGAATCAAGGCGCTCGTTCTCCTCCCTTTGTTCTCTGTCGCGGCGCTCCATCTCGTCCCTTTATTGCTCCATCTCTTGAGTTAGCCGAGCAACCTGTTTCCGGACCTGCGACTGCACCATTTCCGAGACCTGGTCCTGTGTGTAAACCGGACGTCTAGACTGCTGGGATGATGATGAGGAGCACCCCGGACTAGCCAAGCTCAAACTGAGGCTCCCGAGTCCATATATTCGTCCTTTGCTGTCCGGTTTGTTGACCTCTAGGAAGATGTTGTCAACTTGTTCAGTTGACACATCACCCGTCTCGTCCTCCTGCCTCGCCACCTGAGCATCAATCTCAGCCTGAAATCGTAAATAGCAGATATCATGATCAGTTACTGTTTTTCAAAAATAACTTGTAATAGTGTACAAATATGAAATTTAAGCAACATAAACATACCGCAATAGACGAGGCCCGGCAGTTGGTCCATACCCCGCCCTCCTGCTTGGCCTTCTTGAAGATGTCATACTTGGATGTCACCTCCCCCCGTGCGATCTGAACAACATATATAGTTAACAATTTATCATCTCACAATTAAGTAATCAGAGACACAATACATACACATAATGCTAGATTGAAAAAAACATATATATACATACCGATTGGTAATAATCAGTGACAGTAGATCGCCTCCCAAGGTGGTGAACGGCCCTCCCGCCAGTGATCGAGACGCCTGTTACATTTGTTGATGTAGGCAATGTCTTGGACATCAGTTCGGCGTCAGTAGGCATCCCAAAGAGCCCACTCCTCTGCATCAACCTGTGGAGGCATTGGGCCACCCCGATCCAGAATGGCCTTCCAAGTACAGACCATATCCCTGTACAGTTTAGATCCCACAGTCTCGTAAACACGCCAAATCTGTGAGATCAACCTGCTGGGAATGAAGTACTCCTTCTACATTCTCAATTTCATACAACATCCAAAGTCAATACATATATAACGTCACCATGTTACATCAATTTAATAAGATACAACAACATCACAGATATGGTGACTAACATATCACCCAAACAAAGTGGCTAACATACCACCCAAACAAAGTGGCTAACATACCACTCACATTGTCCTAAATTTTACTAACACAATGGTAACTAACATATCACCCAAACAAAGTGGCTAACATACCACTCACATATAGTGGCTAACATACCACTCACATTGTCCTAAATTTTACTAACACAATGGTGACTAACATATCACCCAAACAAAGTGGCTAACATACCACTCACATATAGTGGCTAACATACCACTCACATTGTCCTAAATTTTACTAACACAATGGTGACTAACATATCACCCAAATAAAGTGGCTAACATACCACTCACATACAGTGGCTAACATACCACTCATATTAAAACGATTATAATTACAAACAAAGGAATGTCGTATTTTAACTTACCCTCAGCTCATCAAAGTACTCGGCCCTCATGCGGTCCGAGATGTGAGACCAACACTCACCACCTTGCCCCGGTGGCTCTCTCTTGCTCCAGAAGATGTCACCTAGTTTGTTGTGGACCTCCTGAGGCCATAAATTGTTGTCAATGTATAAGATACAAGAAACAAATATATATTACTTTAGTACAACAATTTATACTTGTCAACTATCATAAATTATGTTTAACATATTTAAGAAGAATGTATAATACTTACTTGGCAGGACCAGCAGGAAAAATCACAGGCAAGCCGTTCCACGTGACGGTGGGATGATGTGGATCAAACACGAGATAGGGACAATCGTCATGGTCGCCTCTGTGTGTGTCATCTTGTTGGTAGAGCCCTGCTGCTCTCTCACCTTGGGGGTCTCAGAATCGAGACTGCGCCACGACTACTGAGCCCTCCCCCTCGACCTCCCACCCAGCACCATCATGCGGTTGGTTGTGTGTGGGGGGTGATAGGTGTATGGTCTCTGTCGCGGCATCTGCAAAAACATGTAACAAATACAATAAAATGTGTTAGTACCAATTATAATACAGAACAAATTATAATAACACATATAATTACTCAAGTGTTATCAACTACTAACTAGTAATAATACACATAATATACCGTTATCGCCGTCCTCTAAGTCTACATATTGGTCCTCGTGCAGATCAAACAACTCATCATCTACTTCTATGGGATTTTCTGCTTGTTTATCGGCATCCTCTTGTTGGTACGAGTTGGTAATTGAGTCGTCTTTCTCAATGTACTCCACTTTCGAGCGAGCACGAATAGGTACCGCAGCTAACCATTCCGCCTTATCGCGTTTCCTGCTTGGATATTCAAGAAACACCACTTCCGTGCTTGAGTCGCCAGAATAAATGGTTCATACTTGGTTCGGTACCTCTTCTTTTGGTTCACATCAACCATTTCATACTGCTCGTTCTTCCTCGTACCTCCTGGATTAGGATCATACCATTCAACATCAAACAAGAAGGTTCGTTTCAATGGCAAGCCGGAATATTCAACCCTCACTATTCGTTTTAGCTTGCCGTGGAAATCAAACAAAGCAGCGTCTCCATAATCTTCTGCACCCTTAACACACACCCCGGAGTTGCTTGTCGCCATGGCTGTGTTACATTCAGTCGTGTGGAACCTAAGGCCATTGACTATATAACCTGGGAATGTGTAGACCTTTTTGAATGGCCCTTATGCGAGAGCCTTTAAGTATATGCACGTGACGTTGTTAATAGGATTCCTCATACTCTGGAACCAACTGGAAATGCAGAGAATTTTTGAGTCAAGTAGTTACTCTAGTGTATCCTCTGTCATCTGAGGATTTTCTTCCAAACAACGCTTTTTGAAAAAACTGCAAACATTGATTCGATGATAAGTCTATAATTGAAGTAGAGACTTACGTAGCTATATTAAAATTTAAAGAAAGTGTTGCTCACCTCGCAAATAGTATCATATATGGGTCAACCTCAGCACAATTCGTGAGGACAGAATATTGAGCTGCTTTCAACTCTTTATCCGTAAGATATTCTTTCTTAGCACCAAGAGGTCTCCCGATACCACGAAGGCAGATAGGAAAACTCATCATCCGCTTGAACTTGAATGTATACGCATTTCGAGGCCTTGATGTCTTCGTAGGGACGTGTTCATCAAAGTAATAAGAGCAGAACGTTGCAGTTTCCTCTCGAATGTAGGCATTGGCAATCGAACCTTCAGGTTTACCTTTGTTGTTGACATACTTCTTCAATTTCCCCAAGTACCTCTCGATGGATACATCCATCGATACTGAACCGGTCCAGCAAGTCTCGCTTCATGTGGAAGGTGAACCGGCAAGTGCTCCATAGAATCAAACCAGCTCGGTGGAAAGATACGCTCGAGCTTGCATAGAATCAATGGTATGTTCCTTTCAAGATTTTCCAACACTTTGTCATATTTCCTCCAAGCAATGTGGATATGCATATTTCCCTGCGGTTTTCCTTCCAGATAGCATGGAGTACGCAGGAAAGTCACTCACGGTCCAAAGAAGAGCTACTCTCAAGGTAAAGTTCTTTTTAGTCGACACATCATATGCAGGGATACCATCCGTCCACAACTCGATCAGCTCCTTGATTAGGGATTGTAAGAAAACATCCAACGTCAGTCCAAGATCTTTCGGTCCAGGAACCAACATAATCAGAAACATGAATGGCTCCTTCATGCACTCACCGGGGGGGGGGGGGGGGGCAGGTTTTACGGTGTGAGCATCACTGGCCAACAGGAGAATTTTCGTTCACTCCCGAACGGGTTAAAACCATCCGTACAAAGTCCCAATCGTACATTTCTAGATTCGGCTGCAAACTCTGGATATGTCTTGTCAAACGATTTCCATGCGGGTGAGTCTGCTGGATGGTCCATTCTACCATCTTCTGCATTATCCGAGATTACTCGCTCCTTGTGCCACCGCATTTTATCCGCAGAAGCACTTGAAGCATACAATCTTTTCAAACGAGGTGCTAGAGGGAAGTACCACATTTTCTTATGTGGGAGATTTTTCTTCTGTCGTTTCTTTGCAGCCCCCTCCTTGTAACGCTTGTACCGTTCCTTACCACAGAACTTGCATTGTATTAGATCTGCATCCTCCTCCCAATAGATCATGCACATTTTCGGACAACAGTCTATGGTTACCACAGGCAACCCTAAACCCAGCATCTTTTTCTTCGCTTGGTAAAAGTTGGTGGGAACTAGGTTTTCTTTAGGACAAAGGTCCGACATTACGTCAACCCATTCATTGAAGCTCGGTTCAGATTGCTGACCATTAGCCTTACAACTCATTAGCCGAGCTAAACAAGAAAACTCACTGAGCTTACACCCAGGATAAATCGGCTTCCTTGATGATTCTAACAAGTCAAAGAACACCTGATCCTCGGGATTCGGTGGTTCCTCCACCTCCACCTCGGTTTGATGTTAGTTGTGTCCATGAACTCGCCCTATGACATCATACACCATTTGTTCGACTCGAGCTCGAATAGCATCGCCTTCGGATGTACTTTGTTCCCGACTTGTTCATTTTTCTCTTCCTTCCACGTCATGTATTGGTCATATGTATTGACGGTGTTGCTTCCTCACCATGATGATTCCATACCGATACGCAGCAGAATCCATTTTCCTCAAGTGTTGGACTACCGTCAGGAGTCACGTATTGCTTGTTTACGCCTTTTTTTGCATAAGGGCACTTTATCAACCCATCCTTTACACAAGCCGGATTTGAGATTGCAAATGCAATGAAACCTTCAACCCCTTTCAGAAAACTCGATTGAACTCTGTCATTTAGAGTACGACAATACATCCATGAACGATCGGTATTCATTGAATAATTATATAATAACCTGACACATTTGAAATCATTAGATCGAGGTCTATCATTTACGATAATAAATCAATTTCAATCAATTGCTACGTAATATAAGTTATATTAGCTTCAACATCAATTGTTACAGCATTACATAATATAAGTTACATTAGCTTCAATTTTACCATAATGTTTGGTTCATATGTCAACTAATGATTACTAGTTATACAAGCCTAGAGACAAAACGGATTATCAAATGATTCTTTCTCTTGCAGCCCCCTCATCATCACTTGTGACGCTCCCTACCACAGAACTTGCATTCCAACAGATCTACATCCTCCTCCCAATACACCATGCACATGTTCCGACAAGTAGAAAGGCACTCAATAGGCGGCCCCAAACCCCGCCTCTCCCTCCATTGGAGGTATGCCATGGACGGTGCTTCCTCACCGTGATGAATCCATACATGATACTCAGGCATTAATCCATAACGTCGCAAGTGCTCGAATACTGCTGTACGAGTCATAAATTGCTTGTTTCTACAGGTTTCCAATGTGCAAGGACACTTTATCAACCCCAGATTTACTGCCGGACGTCCCATGGAAAACGAGATGAAACCTTTAACCCCTTCTACAAAACTCCTAGAAACTCTGCCATTTACCGCCGTACGATCGTACATCCATGAACGGTCGGAATTCATTGTATACTTTTTTAACCTGTTCCAATTGATTTAGATCGTATTTAATTTATTAGATCAATTCCAATTCGGATAAGAAGATTGTAGAGATTAATTGTTAATTATTATACGTTCCTTATAAATTAATTATTAAGTGTTCGATATGTTACAAAATTTATTAAGTGTTTTACTACTACGAGTTATAAATTATAAATTACACGTTAATATAATCAACATATTATCCGTCGCTCAAAACACTTAACTACATCCTCGTAATTTAGTACATATACGAATTTATCAAATCAACTCCAACTACTACTTACATACATATCAAATTAACTAAACTAAATACATACATACTTAACATACATATCAAATTACACATACATATCAAATTACTACATACATACTTAACATACATATCACATTAACTAAACTAACTAAACCAACTACATACATACTTAATTAACATACATACTTCACTACATACATACTTATCGAATTAACATACATACATATTGAATTACTACATACATTCATATCAAATTAACTAAACTAACTATCAAATTACATATACAAATCAAATTAATCAAATTACATATACATATCAAATTACATATAATTGATCAAATTAACTAAACAAGCTACTACATACTTCATATAAACATACAATTGAGAATAAGTAGTCAAAAATAAAAAAAAATCCCAATTTTTCAAAAGTTAGGGTTTAGAAGTAATACCTTTGATTCCGAAGAAAATAGCGGATGAAATTTAAAATTGAAGGAAGAAACGAGCTCCTCGTCCAACGATCTTCGAATTGACACCAAGATAGGGAAGAATCGACAACAAATGGCCGGATTTGACGGAGGAGAAAGGAAGAAAAAGAAGAACAACGAAGAAGAACACTTGAGCCGAAATGGCTTCTGCTTCAGCCCCCAGTCCAATAAAACCTTTCTGGGCCGACGGACACGTATCCGTCGGCCCAATAGAGATCCGTCGCTATACGAGGCGACTGATAGTTATCCGTCGCCCCGTAGCGACGGAAATGTTATCCGTCGCCAGTTTTTTTTTTTTTTAACATATAAATATTAACGACGGATAATTTATCCGTCGTTAATATTTAATTTTTTTTTTTTTAAAGTCAAACACCGGGCGACGGATTAATAAAATTGGGCGACGGATAAAACTATCCGTCGCTAATGAGCGACGAATAATTTTAATCCGTCGCCAAATCTAGCGATCCGTCGCTATGTATCTGTCGCCCCTTTCCATCGTTTTATCAGAATATTCTTGTAGTGGGGGGCAAGTGCCCTCACTAGGCATATGATGCCTTCGCCACTAGCTACCGGGTGGATCCAAACGAAGAGGAAAAAGGAAAAAAAAAAAGCTATTGGGAAGGAGAAGATATCACCGGCGAAACTAATAGGAGGAAACGGAGATTTGATAAATACATGGGTCGGTTCACATCCGTCTAAAAAATATGATCGCGTAACATTTGCTCGACAGAGTTCGATCAGAACTATGCTCGTGCAAAAAAAAACCTAACTACCCAATTACTTTGGTATTTTACTCTACACAAAATGAAACCCGACAGTCTTCATGCACGGACTTTCCCGTATAATGTCTTCATTCCCTCAACCCATCAGTTCGCCCATATTCAATTTCTTAGGAACTGGTTGGAAAATTTTAGGTGATTCCTGCAATAGATTGATCCTCTGCTTTTGTTTGTATATTATAAATGAGGTAGGAGAATGCCTCCATCAGTTTCGTAATCCCATAAACATGAATTTTGATGTTATACTTGAACTTGTAATTGAATGTATCCTTCGATAGTCCAATTTATGGAGATAACATACTTTTCAATCGTGGATAGAAATATTGTTATGAAAATTTACTTATTTTTTTTAATAATACTGCAATATTATTTGAAGTATATGTTTGGTTTGAAATTGTTTGTGATTATATAAAACTGTTTGACCATCTGATTGTGCTATGATTGTGTAAGGATACACTGCGAAAAAGAAAACATGTGATGTTATTATATGTTTTGTAATAAACAAGTGTGTCTTTTATAGTTAAATTTGAGTATAAAATAGGTGATTAAATTTAGAGTGATACATGGTATTTTATACTGGAACTAACTCCACTTTTCAAAGATTTATACTGTCATTTTTCTTCCGATCGATTTTTTTTTTTTTTTTTGGAATGTGGAAAGTAATTGATCATATATTATCATCAAAATAATTCAAAAGAAGCTCAATCAAGTATAACATCCATCAAATAACAGGAGACAAAGTATTCAAACCATCAATCTCTACTAAAATATCCACTAACTGAACAACTACTTTTAAAAGAGAAAATTGCAGGCATATATGCTCCAAATATTTATCAACTATCATCCCCGATGTCTTTTTTCTCTTTCTACGATGCACAATGAATTTAGAACAACTACATCTAAACCATATTGTAATAGGGGAATGATCGCTACCATTGCAATCTTCTCGTTTTTTAGTCTCTCCATATATTTTCGACTTTATAACTTTACGGACTATAAAAGAACAAGTACATAATATATTATCAATCTGGGATGATACGGATATCACTTCCACCAGTTTTCCACCCTCATATCCTTTTAAAGTTAGCGGAAGTAGGATGTGAACATTCCTTTTGTGTGTCTTTGTACTTTTCGTTTCCATTGAAAAGAAACGAGTATTGTGCGTCAAGCAACTTTATTTCGTCGGTCATAGAAGTCAATAGAGAATGGAGAAAGAGTTGTTCCCCCTTCTAGTACGTTCTGATTCAACATAACGCGTGCAGATCCTGGCGTTCATGTCGCCTATCAATATTACATGTTTTTTCTGTTTTTTAATGTATCTAAAGATATGGTCAAGAAGAACTCTTCGGGCCACACACTTCGGTTGATCCCACTCTACTCCAGTACCCGTATTGTGGATGTAAACATTGATGACAATATAATTTTTGAACTCAGCAATTATTATTCGTCCATTTTGCTCATATAGAGTTGAATATTTTTCATCAAGACCTGGATCTGGGTAGTAAGTAATTTTTTCAAGTTCAAATCCTTGTTTAACTAAAATTGCAGTACCATATTGCTTGAGTTTACTAAGTGACCAGTATAACGTGTAACCTTTCGACTTCTTAATAAAGGAATTCAACTTCTTTTCTTGTTCACTTGTTAATTTTTCATAATAATCCACATTCGTTTGGTCTAATACGCCATTTTCAATGCGACAGGGAAGATGTATCTCCTATAGGCACACAATTGCAAATCACATGTAATGTTTCCAAAAGTCTGGCTTACGCTTTATCAAATTAAGGAGTCCACCAATGTTATGTGACACGATATTTTTTCCATCTCTACATTCATCACATATTTCCGCAACAGATGCATCCACATTAATGGAGTTGAGATCCTCCATCCTCTTAGTACGCTCAAAACGTTCTTCATAAACATCTTTGTGAGAGTCTATATATGATTGAATAGCCCTATCACTCTCCAAGAGTCGGGAACCTAGACAAAAAAATTCTACTTTCCATTTCCTAACCTCAGAATCCTTTTGTTGGATCATCTCAGAATCATCTTGCTCAAAACCATCTTGCTCAGAAATATCTTTGGGAGAGTCTATGTATGATTGATTGATTTGCTCATCTCAATTGATTGATTGATTTATTTGCTCATCTCAATATGATTTAGATGTCGTCGGATAGGTTGATTTATTTCTTTATGTGGTGTTGGTGTACGATTCATCGCATATAGAGGGCCAAGCGACCGCCTGGTCAAGCCAGGCGACCGCCCGATCTCGCCAGGCGACCGATGACTTAATTGTATGACATCAAAGGGCATTGCTCTTATGTTGACATGTTTTCCCTTCATTTCTCATTTTAAATTATTATTACTCCTATATATTATTTTTAAAATAAAAATAAATGAGATTTTTGTTTTTAATCTATATATATTATAAATGTAACACCTTGGATATCCGAGAGGTGATATGATGCATATAAGTAACGATGCAACTAATAATATACATTATTATAATATCAATTAAAAATTTCCGAGAAGTTAACGTACAACAAAATCTCAAAGACTAACAAGGTACAACTTCCGAAAACATTTAACTAACAATTGTTCCAATAATCCCGATAAGGTAAATTTCTCGATTCGTCAGCGAAAGGCTTCTTCCTACGTTCACTAATCCTCACTCGATGGCACATCGCCAATTCCACCAAAACCCGATTCATCTTATATATTTTTAGAAAAATGGGGTGAGCCAAACGAGCCCAGTGGGTTACGGGGTGGGGTTTTATTTTAAGAAAATATATTTTCCTTTATTTTTGAAAACTATGATATTTAAAGAAGTTATCAGTTTAAGGGGAATGTTAATTGATACGGTATTACCTGATCAAACCACGAGGTTCGTCAAACTTATTATTATTATTATTATTATTATTATATATATATATATATATATATATATATATATATATATATATATATATATATATATCACGTTTATCAATTCAAAACCAGAATCGCAAAATTTATAGAAGTTTTTGGTTATCACAGTTGTTGTCTGATGTGACAATGAAATGTGCAATTTTGCATGCTTTTAGACCCTCATTTTTTGACAATATTCAATATTTGCATCATATTATGGCCAATTACCAACTTCTTACATATTTTGTAGGTCATGATCGCGTTTTTGAGGAATTGCACGATTTCCGGTGCCAAAACGTCATATTTAGCCGAAATCGAGAAAAATAGGGAAATACGCTGACTTGTTCGTTGCACGGAGTTCGAGGTGTCAAAATATGTCATGTGACCAACAAATGTGAAGATAATTGAAGATGCTATAGCATTGTTGGAGACCACATTTCGAGGAAACGAAGTTACGAAGCCCGAAATTGAAGAACGAAGAAAACAGACAGAAACCTGGAGGGATCGATGGACTGCGGTCCACAAGAGACTGCATAAGCCTCTCTGCGGTCCACACACGACCGCAGTGCAATGAATCTTCTAGAAAAAGGCCTTTTTCCTAGCCTGTCAGGCTAGAGCCCACCTTTCTAACCTTCCTTAATGATGAATGGCGGCCAGGGCACGAAAATTTCAGTATAAATAAGACCCTTGAGGTCTCATAATCATTCACCGCTCACAAAGCAGCTCTCCTGAGAGAGAACAAGTCCTCGGGGAAGTGAAACCCCAAAACCGCTGCCGTCAGGCACCCAGAAGAAGGAAACCTTAGAAGTAGCACGAAGACATCAAAGACTAAGCTTCTCTTTTCTTTTTCTTTTCCTTCTATTTTCGGTTTATGTCTGTAGAATACTATGAGCAGCTAACTTTCTCTTGTAAAGGCGAACCGCCGAAACTCTGATGTGCTACTTCTTTATATGTCGTGTTATATTAATGGAATAGTTCTTAGACGTAAACCGTGATTATACAACTCTATACATCCTTTGTGGTGTGATGTTCTGCTGAGTGACACAGTAGTTTCATTGAACTGGGTAGGGGTACTGATATCGACTGCGTCTTGGAATTTAGTATTATGCAATGCTGTCATTAGAGGTAATCGCGTAGGATATTAACTAGAAAGTTGGGAGTAGCATAGTATGAGGGAGGTCGGGGGTCCTTTACACACCAACCACCATAGATTTCATCAACAATAATTAGGGTTCAATTGCGATTAGATCTTCTGCTTACATACAATCTGTCTACTTACGAACTGTCTGATTCCTGCATTCAAAACGATATTTGCTTGTTCCTATGCTGAGTGTCCGTGGATAACGACATCCTGAGTCAACTTACCGCTATTGATGTGTGTTTGTGAGCTTTCAACAATTAAATAAATTTAATCTTTGATTGTATTTGAGAATTACAGGTACTACAACGCTTTCAAATTCTTAAGTGCAAATCATTGTCCTTGCAAATTATACGATTATTTATAATTGACAGAATCAGTCCTCTAGAGGTGGCCCATATAGATCCAAGAGGTGGCTCCCACCAAAATTTATGGCGTAGCACTTTGTTCCACATGGCACTTAGCGACTTCAGTTTTTATCGTATAAAGGAATCTCTTTCATCTCGATTTAGTTTCGCATTTGGTGGGATCTCATTAACTTAATCATTATACGCGTTGTGGGTCAGTCCTGGCCCCTACGGACTCGAGAGGTGGCTCCCACTGTGATATTCGATGTAGCACTTCGTTCCGCATGGCACTTACAAGTTACAACTGCCCGCTTTGGAATGGATCAGTCCTCTAGAGATGGCTACCACTGCGATATAGCACTTTGTTCCGCGTGGCACCTACAGTTGTCCAAAGTTGGCTTAATTATGTTGGAACGGTCCTCTAGAGGTGGCTCCCACCGCGATATCATGATGTAGCACTTCGTTTCGCATGGCACTTACGACCGTCCTAAAATTCAACATGGACCCTTTTACTCGAGGTTGCCACCCTCGTTTGGTTCTCTTTTTACGCGAGGTTGCCACCCTCGTTTGCCTTTTTTAACGAGGTTATCACCCTCGTTAATTATTATAATCGTTGTTTTATTCGTAACATTTTACTTTTATTGACAATCCAAATCGCCTGCTCATATAATTTCATTTTCCATTTGAGAAAGTTAACCCCTAGGGTCAAAACACTTCGAAAATTATTTATTTACCCGTACATATTTAGTTAAGTGCTTAAAGTTATTCGTATGATGAACTCCGAATTTGAGTTCGGTTTATAAAATCTCAATTATTTTGAAAGTATGAGTGACTTTCAGTATTAAATACCATGTATTACTGAAATTTAATCACTTAATTTATAATCAAATTCAACTAAAATACACAATCGCTTATTAAAAAACCTACAATAACATCAAATCCCTAGCTGTGGGATTGCAAACTAGATAGAGGCGGCCGTCTCCTTCCTCATTATAATACAAGAACATGGATCAATCCATTACATGAACCTAAAATTTTCCAACCGAAGGCTACTCGAACAGTTCCTAAGAAATCGAACATGGCGAACTAATGGGCCGAAGGAATGGAGAAACATGTTATTGGAAATTTCGGGGCAAGAAGAGTGTTGGGTTTCTAACCGAAGTTATGAATTCATGAAGACATATTGACAAGATGAATGAATAAACCGGCCCCCTTGTTTGAATATGAACCTTGACCTTTTTTTATGTTGGAGAAATTTCTTCATTGGTTACCATTATTATGCGTGTGAAGTTGTTGAAAAACAAAAACAAAAAAAAAAAAACAAAAAAAAGAAAAGTTGTTGAGATGATGTGACTAGCGCATTAGGTTCGCTTGGACCTTAATTAATCGCCATTAAATATTTTGGTCGCTTGTTTGGTAAAATCATTCATTACATAGCACCTAATTCTACGATCCAAGTGTTTGTTTCTCTCTCGATTTTAGTGTGTCACTCACTGCACCTATCAACCTTTTCAATTCGTTGCTTATTAATCTCATTTGCAATTCGGGACCTTAATTCGTATCATTATTGTTGTATAAACTAATTAAAATAAATGATAACACATTTTCTTATCTCATTTCTTTCCAACTACAACCTTCTTGGTCACACTCTCTTTTAACAATTTGTTTTCTCATTTCTTTCCAACTTCAATTTTCATTTCATTTTCTTTTCCTTTTTATTTGTAAACTTCATTCTAATTAATTATAATATCCTCACATTAATTTTTAAAAGTACAATTCTTCAAAATAAATCTACAATACTTGAGAATAAAATTACAACAAACTCGAAAAAATTAAAATATATATACATATATACGTTAATTAAAATGCAAAACAAGAAATTTAAACATAACATATGGTAAAGGTTCGTCATAACCGTAAAAGAAACAATAATGAAAAGGAAATATAGTAAAATCACAAAAGGACATGACAAATAAAGGAGAAAAGAAAAGAAAACATCAAAGATAAAAGAAAAAGGACAACTAAATAAAATAACATTAAAAAAAGGGACTGCGACGGGTTCAGAATTTGTAACCCATCTCAGCTCTGGAACTGGTTGAAACGTCATTGGAGCGTTTCAACTAGTTCCACTCCACTGGCTCACACGCTAGTGGAGATGGTCTTAACATAAGTCCTTTTAAGAATGTTGATAATATGTTGTATATATGTGGTTATGTTTGATTTTGTTACTAGTAAAATAAAGACCGAATAATTGATTTAAGTATTTAAATTTGTGGCTCATTTTGTAGAAATGTAATGTTTGTAGTCACTCATATGATGTTAATATCCGACATCTCGAAGAGAAGGCATCCCACGAAAATCCAATTGTACTAAATGCGCGAAAGTAACGAATTGGACCTGTATGAATACATAATAAAAAAGAATGATTCAGATATATACGAAGGCAAAACGTATCTAGTTGATTACAGAAGTAAACTGTAGAAATCTATCTATATCATTCTTTACACTACAAAAAAAATCGGGTTTAGGGACGGACCGATCCGTCCCTAAACCGTTAGGGACGGATTTAGGGACGGATAGAGACGCCCGTCCTTAAAACGGGCGTCTCTAACCAAATAGGGACGGATAAAATATTCGTCCCTAATGGTCAAAGACCTTTAGGGACGGATAAATATCCGTCCCTAAATAGTATTTTTTATTTTTTTATTTTTATTTTTAATACGAATATTTCGACAATTTTATACGAATATTCAATACGGATAAATCGATAATTTTATTCAATATAAATAAACCGATAATTATATACAAATATTCAATACGGATAAACCGACAATTTTATACAAATATATAATACAGATAAACCAACAATGATACACTGAATCGAAAATTTCATACAATATTCAATATTCATTATTCAATAATACAATAATAAAATATACAATTGAATAATTAATACAAAGAAGAAATTACAAAATTAATAAGAGAAAATTAAAAAAAAAAAAAAACTAGATCTGGATCTTTGCATCTTGAACGGAGGAAGTCGAATCTGGTGGTGGACGGCACGACAGTGGTGGTGATGAGATCTGGACGGAGGCAGTGGTGGACAGTGGAGGTTCGGTGGTTGATCTGGCAGGCGGAGAGAGATTCATCGTCAGTGGGGATGCTTGAGGCAGAGAGGATTCATCGTCAGTGGTGGGGATGCGGCGAGGAGGAGAGAGGGGGGAGGGGTGGCGGACGGAGGCAGTGGAGTGGTGGTGGTGGTGGTGGAGGTAGGAGGGAGGTGGTTGTTAGGTGGGTGGTGGTGGAGGAAGGGTGGTGGAGTGGTGGTGGATGGAGGCAGTGGAGTGGTGGTGGTGGTGGACGGAGAGGCAGTGGTGGTGAGGTGGTGGAGTGGTGGAGGACGGAGAGCCCGTGGTGGTGGAGTGGTATTCAAGCGGTGGTGGTGGAGGTGGTGGAGTGGTGGAGGACGGAGATCCCGTGGTGGTGGAGTGGTGGTCGAACGTTGGTGGACGGAGAGGCAGTGGTGGTGGAGTGGGAGAGAAGGAGAGAAGGAGAAGGAGTGGTTAGTGAGTGTGGGAGGAAGAGAGTGATTAATAAATTAGGGTTTCTGATAGTTTAGGGACGGATAGATCTATCCGTCCCTAAGATAAATCTATCCATCCCTAAATTTTCTTTTTTTTTATTTTTATTTATTTTTGGTCAACGAATTAGAGACGGATAGAATTATCCGTCTCTAAATTTAGAGACGGATAATTCTATCCGTCCCTATTTAGGGACGGACTAGGGACGGATAGGCCTATCCGTCCCTAGTCCCTCTCTAACACCACCGATTCGTCCCTAAGTTAGGGACTGATTTTATCCGTCCCTAAATCCGGTTATTCTTGTAGTGTTAAAACTTGTAAATGCAAGTCTTATTCATACTCATCGATCTTCATCATTTTTGTGAGTGTTAGCTCAACAATGATATGGATCGTTGAACGACTGATATTAAATATGAAAATTTCAACGGTGGTGATCAAATCCAGGAGATGGAAAGCTGAAGAATTAGTTAGCCATCTAACTAATTCAGTTTCCTTATACTAAAATGAGTTCTAAGGCAGTTCCCTTATACAAGAAGCTTACCTAAATTAGTGTCATTGTTCTAATTGGATTTTCTATATATAGTCATGGGAGCTAGTTCGTTAGAAGATCAGATCAGGTCATATCATCAATAGTTTTTTCTTGTAGAAACAAGATTGATAGGAGTTAGGGTCATACTTCAGAGAATAGAAAATTAGGTTGGTATTATCTTTTATGTGGGATTATTCTTATCACGTCGTGTGATTGTAACCTAAATATCAATAAAGGTTGATCTCTGTGGACATATGCAATTATCGAACCACGTAAAATCTAACAAAGTCCTAGGCAATGGTACAAGAGGTTTGATACTTTCATGATTACTAATTAATGGATTCAAGAGATGTGATTATGATACATGCCTTTACTTCAAGGGTGAGAGAGTTGAAGATATGATTTACTTGCTCATATATGTTGATGACATGCTCTTAGCTAGTACACATCTGACCGGAATCAGTGAAGTTGCTCAATTCTGAGCTTGATACGAAGGATCTATGAGTGGCAAAGAGGATCATATCATATGCATTGATATATGTTTCAAGAATTATGGTGGAGTCATGTTTAATCAGAAAGCATATCTCATCAAAGTTCTTGATAGGCATAATATGAAAGGTCTATAAATCATGTCAACACCTATAAGTGCACACATTAAGCTGTCACAGAAGATATGTCCTACATGAGGTATTGAGCCAACATCAACTCAACATTGGTACCATATATTGTGGCTGCACATACAACAACAACACCAGCTGCTTCGGAGACTTCTGAAGATAGTCAACATTCTCAAACAAGTCATGTGAGTGTCTCACAGGTGGTAAGGCAACCAACAAGAATTAAATTAAAACTAGGGTTGAAGGTGTAAATCCGGTTGATGTGGATGATTATCAATTGACAAGAGACAAAATTCCAAGGAACAGGACTTCGACTGAAAATCATAACATGGTATGCTTTGCATTGCATACAGCTGAGGAGATAGAATGCTATGAACCAGATATTTACAGCCAAGCTATTATTTGTTCTGAGAAAGACAAAATATGCAGTGCTGGTATTCTGGGGAGCGCGGGCGCGTACGGGCTCGGAATGGCGCGTGGTCAAGCTCGTTTGAATCCTGAAATGATTTTTCCATGTGATAGTTGTACCCGACTGGTCTAGTGTTCTGGAGAGCGGCAGAAGACATCCGGAGTTTAAAGAACATCTTCTGATAGACAAAGATGGATCTATAACTGAAGATGAGAGTTGTGGGATGATATTACGAGGCACATGGATACACTGGAGGATGGTTTGGGAAAGCGATGAAGCGCGAATAATGCTGAAATCGAGAAAGAAATCTACAGAAGTTCAGGTGGAGACTTCCAGGGGTGTGTTAACTTCAGAGATACGTTGAGATCAATTAATGGGATCAATGATTGAGCTAAAGGTGCAGATTGTGAGAGTGTTTGCTCAACAATGATATGGATTGTTGAACGGCTCAAGTTAAATATGGAAATCTCAACGGTGGTGATAAAATCCGGGAGATGGATAGCTGAAGAATTTATTCAATTTCCTTGTACTAGGAGTTATAGGTAGTTTCCTTATACAAGAAGCTTACAAAAATTAGTCTTATTTTTCTACTTGGATTTGGTAGTTGAGTTCTCTATGTATAGTAATGGGCAGCTAGTTTGTTAGAAGATCGGATCATA
Source organism: Plantago major (assembly GCA_026545765.1). Classification (NCBI taxonomy): domain Eukaryota; kingdom Viridiplantae; phylum Streptophyta; class Magnoliopsida; order Lamiales; family Plantaginaceae; genus Plantago; species Plantago major. The sequence continues at coordinate 80,767,411 of CM048842.1, forward strand.
TCATATGATGAATATATTTAGCTTGTAGAATCAACAATCAAGATTGATAAGAGTTAGGGATCATACTTCTTAGATTAGCATATTAGGCTGGTCTTATCTTTTCGGTGGAATTATTCTTGTTGTGCTATCAATAAAGGTTGATCTCCGTAGACGTAGACAATTGTCGAACCACATAAAATCTTACAGCTCTAATTTTCTGATTTTGGTTCATTATTTGTTCGATTATTGTTTTTAGTCATTACTACATATTTCTCATTATTTTAACTTAACAAAAATCTTTAAAACTTGCAAATACAAACTTCTCTGTGTACTATAAAATACGTTTTCATGAAAGTACGTACGGTTCCGAATAACTAATTTCTTTAATTAGTCAATCTGCACACATATTCAATTCAATTTCCTAAGCAAAAAGAGGGATTAATTCAACCATAACCGGACATATAATCAGGAAGATAGTTATTTTTAATATAAATTGATGAACCAGTAGATTCTCACATCTAACCAAGAAGAAGAAATGCAAAAAAGAACGTGAAATCTTTATCTTCAAAAACACTAATCAAGAACCATACACATACACTGAGTCATTTTAATTTTCAGTAATCATATGATGAATCTTGTGCGATCTTAATTAATTTGGTGCAAATTATTGTGTATGAACGTAACATGTATACATGTAATGTTCTAGCTTAATTTACAGACAGATTCTGATCCATCGCATTCGCACATACCATGATCGATCACAAATAATGTAATTTTATAGAATTTTGATAAATAATGTCTATAGATATGGATGAGACTGAAGAACATATACTCCATCATGCAAAATATTCCATCTTGTCATATAGTACTGGGAATAATTTCTGAATGTCAGATGAACGAACAATCTTCAAGTATAAAAATACAAGATGAATTAATATGGATCGATCAATACGATGCGATATGCATCAAATCATATTCACTACCATAACGAAATTAATACATGACGGAAGATCTGGTTCCAATCTTGTCAGGTATGTCTTATTTTATCACTTTCCTATATATTCATATAAATACTATACTGTATATAACAATGTAAATAAGCTGTCAAATGTTTTCTTATTTCAAGTTATAATTATTTATAACCTCCTATATATAGTAATAGTAGTATAATATTTCATCAATTTCAGAAAAATTGTTACATTTCTTATTACTGGGTCATTGTTTCGCGTTTGATTAATTCTTTCTTAAACGATATTAATAAATAAATTATTAAAATTATATAATAAAAATTTAGTAATTAAATTTTTATTATATGATTTTATTAAATTATTTACGATTATCGTTTATGAGTAATTTGTGGTCAAACTCGAAGACAGTTAACCGGTCAAAGTCAAAATGTAACACTTTCTCTGAAATAGAGGGAGTAGTATATTGTAAAATGTAATTTCCAAACCTTTTACTGTACGGCATGAATTGGACTTAATTATACTGGATGCTACTCAATTGATGAGCTAGCCTTTGCTACTGATGATCATCAGTTCAATTGAAGCAATTCTTCAATCATTTGCAATGCCATTCTCTCCTCTTCATCCAACCCTTTTCCCACCATTGGATCATCCTCTAACATTTCATCCCCCTTCAACGCGTCGTGTGACTCACCCGACACGTCAGCACCAGGATTATCACTCTCCTTTCCAAACTCCACTCTCATCACCCACTTGGACGAAGAAGACGACCCTGCACGTTTCTGCCACACTCCAATGTGGGAGTTTTCGGCATCTAGCCTAAGACAAGTTAGAGAAGCGGAGGGTATTTTGCTACATTTGCGCAGCTTGGCATGGAGAATTTCCGACAAGGGTTTAGACGAAATGTCTTCCGTGTTCATCTTGCATTCGCCTTCAGGAGTATGAGTTACCGGGAAATTAGTCTTGGCGTTTCTTCCACTCATTAGAACCGCAGCTTGATCATATGCCCTAGCTGCCTCCTCCGCCGTCTCAAATGTGCCTAGCCACACCCTCTTCTTCCTAACATCATGAAATTGTACCGAATTAAACACATATTAACAAAAGAAAGTGGTTACATTCTCGCGTTATATTATTCTTTTGAGGATAATAATCGAATAATATTACGCGTAGTGTTGGATATTCGTAAAATTAGGAACTTACAATAAAGGATGGCGGATCTCTGACACCCAAGAACCCCAGTGACGCTGCCTGACGCCTCTGAATTTCTTAGTTTGAACCATTTGGAGGAATATGTTGGTGAATAATGTAACAAAATTAGATAGGAAGTACAAAATATGTATATTATATAAATATATTATCCAGGTATGATCTATGAGAAAAAGAAGGGGGACAACAATTAGATGAAATGGAAATGAAATGTTACTAGTTTTATATATGCAATGGACTATATAATGTCGGCAACAGTAGTAAGCTGAATTTTGGGGCAGTACGGATATTGGATGAACGGAAGTATAACAGGCTGCTCATCAATCTTTGGAGGAGTAAATCATAAGTACTTGTTGATTCAACCACATTGGAGACATTATTATTGTGTATTTTGACTTGTTCCTTTCTTGGCATTTGCATGTGCTTTTGTACCATCACAACAATAGTTATTAATAATAATTACTAATAATAATAATAATAAGCATAGTCATTTGTCACAACTAGATTCCTTTACGTTGTGAGTTTCTTGTCCAGAATAAATTATGGCATTATATTTTTATCCATACCATTTCATTCACACCACTGTCTCTGAGAAGAAAGTTTAACCCAAATATTAATGTGATATTCCATACTTTATGTTTTATAATTAGTTATAATACAAAAGAACATTAATCCACAATGCATAAAATGTTCAAATTATATTATCTCACTCCATTCGCCGAATTAATGTCTCACTTTCTTTCTTTTTTAATGAATATGAATAAATAATGATAAATTTGTTCAGTGATTGTTAACGTAAGAGTAAATAATGAAAAAAAGTATGAAATACAGATAATAAAGTAAAAAAATAGTGGTTATATAAATAAATGAATATATCCATAAAACTAAAGTAAGACAATAATAGACGGACGGACGGAGGAAGTAATACATTAGAAAATTTATATATTTATAATCTTACTGAAAATCATCGGTCCATCCCCACAGTTCAAGTTTTTAACAAACCGTCCCCTCGTCCCAAAAGACTTTATGTATTTCGCTCCATATAATTTCCCCTTGAACCTACAAGTCCATTAATGCATGGTCCAAAAAAATTGAAGGTTCGAATTTATATATTCAAAGAAACTCTTATGAAATCAAAATAGATTAATAGTACTTAGGATCAGGTTCATTCGGAGTTTAGGTGGGATGGTATCGCTCACCCGCACCCGTTGCCTCCACCACTATGGTATCTTGTTCAATCATTGACCTACTGATCACTAGGTGGGATGGTATCGCTCAAATTACACAATGTCGGAGTAAATCTCTGGAGAGACGGTGTTATCAAAAGACTAAAAAAGACGGACAAACATTACAGTTATAGCCCAAAACATTACACGTTTTATTAAGAACATCAGTGATATACATTACATAAAAAATGATATAAAATGTTCACTCATAAAACATTACTGATATAGTTTAAAACATTACACATATACTTAAAAATATCAATCCGTCTCTCATGTGTTTCACTAATACTCGTCTGTTTAAAGACTTTGTGATTTCGTTAACATCTCTCATTTTTTTTAAAGGGAAATACTTTTATCGCTCACCTGCACCTGTATGTTTTCTCCACCCTATGTATCTTGTTCAATCATTGAGCTACTGTTCAACGTCTATCGATATCAGCTCAATTTAGACAACATCGTTAACATCTCTGATTTTTTTTTAAACTGCAAAACTTTTATTCGATGATAAACAAAGAATTACGAAGAGTATAAGAAATGCTCCCACAATACAACTTGAAATTACTACTCCGAGATCAAACAAAACCAACTCAAAGTATGAGCCCGAATGTTTTGATCTTAATAACCAAATGCCTCATACCAAGCAGATAGTTTTTTTTTTCTTTTTAGGTATATACCCTTCTTACTTCTCTTACTTATTGATGTGGGACTTTTGTTTGCACTCTTTATAATACTTCCTTCGAACAAAAGACCGCCGTCTCCCCACCAAACTAGCCCCTGGAATCCACTAAAAAGTAATCCTAAGTCGATTAATGGAGAGTGTAGTACGTAGACTCTGTGAATTTTGACAGTAGGGGGTTTCACGCTGACTTAGTTAATTTGAATAGCTCGCGATCAGGCTATGTACTACAGACTATCAATTGTTGGATAACATTGGTATACACTCTAGGCCAAAACCCGTAGATCTAAACCCCTTGATTTAGAGATTTGAATGGATTATCAATCAACCCCTCTATAAGTTTTTCCTTGGAGTTTTGGCTATTCACATCGTGTTGGACTTGGCTGCAAATTATCACTCCCGTCTTGACTTTTGATGCCTTGACATGTTAAACGACGTGGATGGCCATTTTCCTTTCCGTCTAGAATCTATGTTGAGTCTTGTTTGGTGATCTAGTTTTTATTAGCTTTTGTTATGTATTCGTATCGAAAGCATCCTTTATGTTCGTGTATTGGCCTTTTCAATTAAATACTCATCTTACTTTTTTTTATGTTATCATCGTGGAACTTTTATATATTTGCACTCTTTACAACATTTATACAAGTTTAAATGAACTTTCAGTTCATTTTCCGTTTAAGTTTAATTACTATTAACTGTTGTTGATATATATTACAATATGGCAGAAAGCATATTATATGTAACCATCTGAAATTTCAATATGTACATTTTTCATTTATATTTATGATCGAACAACTAATTTATTAATTAGAGCATTTGCAATGGAAGGCTTTTAAGTACTTTTTATCACTTAGAACCCGAAAAATCCTAAAAATGGCTCTCAGTGGAAGCTTTTTATGAGTTACTAATTAATACCCAAGTCCATGGGCTTATATTTTGAAATTTTACAGTTGAAATTGTGAAATCAAAACGTTTTCTATTAATTATTTACAAATATAAAAATATTAAAAACCTATTATAGGGTGTAGTTAAATGAACGGAACGATCGTGAACTCGTGAAAATTTCGTGAAAAAAATTGATCTACGCTCGGTTCGTGTTCGAGTTTGACTGAACCGAACAGTTCGCGAACATGTTTATGTGTAAAACGAACTGAACTCGAACATATTTATTATTGTTCGGTAGTTCGCGAACGGTTCGCAAAAAATTAAATATATAATATAATTATACTATATATTAATATTATATAACTATTAGTAATTATATTTATATAATTATACATAATTATGCTAATACATAATAGGTGAACCACAATATTTATGAAATGATATTTGATTTTTTTTTTGTTTATGTAATGGTTTTAGGACATTTTAGTTAGAATTTTTTATTTTTATTGTATTATATTTGATTTTATGTCTTTGACGAACCGAACAATCGAACGCTAACGAACTTTTTGAAATGTTATCGAACCCAACACGAACAAAAAGTTGTGATATTCGTCGAAGACGAACCGAACATACGACTTATCGAACGAACAAACGTCCATTAAACTCATTGTTCGGTTCGAAATACACCCCTATTCCAAACATTACTAATGTACTTCTAAGTAACATGGAAGTGGAATGATCAATGAGTCTGTCATTAGGTAACTATAAGAGACTATGAATGTGTTAAACGAGTCAATTGTAGCCTATCAAATTGCTTAATCCCCTACATTGACTGGTGCTAATCTAACATCTTTCAACTGTAACCATTAAACTGCTCTATGACAGATTCACCGAAAAAGGAAATAAATTTTGCGTGTAGGTGAGAGATTGTTGAGCTTTTTACGTACATGCAGTTGAAACTTCATCTTTAATTTGCCCATACCTCATCATCTTGTCTCTCTCGTCCTAGTAGTAATGCTAATTCTAAGAATATAGTTATGCATTTTGATGAAGCGTGTGTAGTTGGATACAAAAACAATAAATTTAAAACTTGTTGATTTAAAAGAATACTGAGAATTGACTCAAAATTCGTTGATTCAGCAGAATATCGAGAATTAATGGATCAAGATTCGTTGATTTACAGGAATACTGAAAATTGACAGGTTTAGAGGAACATCTCTATTTTTTCATATAATATCTCAAAACTCTTCCCTCTAACAATAACCAACCAAGTGCTTAAATAGAAAATCCCTAACCAACTAAAAGAAAAATATCAAATCCTAATTAACTAAGAAAAAGAAAAATATCAAATCCTAATTAACTAAGAAAAAGAAAAATATCAAATCCTAATTAACTAAGAAAAATGAAATATACCAAATTCTAATTAACTAAGAAAAAGAAAATATAACAGAAAAATAATAAACTAAAATAATTTGACGCCATTCGTTCCACATCACATTTTTTATCTGGTAGAGTTAGGTTCAATATTAAATATTTACTTTTTCATTTATACCGACACATTCTAATGCAAATAATAACAAGGCTTATTTTTCGAAATTAATCCTCATAGATCCAATGTAAAGAAATTCAAATCAGAGTGGTTCAAATCTTAGAAGAAAAATGTTGGAGTCAAAGAAAATGCATATTGAATTAGTATAACAAAATTTTGGATCGTAAACGTGTTTACTATATGGTTTCACCCGATCCAAATTAAAATTAAATTAAACATGTTAAAACGACCTAGAATTTCCGCGTTTCAGACTAAAGTTGCTTCTTGTGTTAAATTGTTTATTGGACATACTAATTTTATCCCCACTAGATATCCTGTGAGGTGAGTGTGGTGCCCATGAATTACTAGGATTCATGATCCTAGTAACTCATACATTGAAGAGTAACGTAAAATACATGTGTTTTCTTTTCTAATGACTTGAAACCTGCAGGCGCCACTCTACAAGTGTACACAAGGTAAACTACGGGCTTACGGCATGTATATTCACATGCTTTGAATTTAAATTCAAATTAAATCCAATATATGCATGTTAAAACGTCCACGAGGATCAAGTTAAAGTTGCTTGTTGTATTAAATTGTTTATTATACATACTAATTTTATCCCCCAATATATCATGAGCTGCCCATGATTTACTAAGATTCATGATCAGTTACACTCATACATTGAAGGGTAATGTAAAATACATGTATTTTTTACGACGTTGGATCCTACTGAGTAAGCCACGGGCTCACATATTGCTTGCATAACACGTAAGACAAGTTAAGCCGCAAACAGACTCAGACTCATAAGACATAAGTCACATAGATACCGATATGGTTTGAACCTGTGATCAAGATGATATTACTCTTCCCTTTTAAGCGAACCACCCCTTATGGAAAAATTACATGGATTACTTTTAAGCATTTTATAATATTTATAGAAACTTTCCGTTTAGAAAAAGAAAAAAGGAAACTAATACGAAATAGCACGTGTTTGTACTTCATCATTTTAGTTAGATTCAGCAGCCCAAGTAGCTAATGAAGTGATCGAACCAGCTAGTTGAGGGAAAATCTATGCACTGATCACTACAGTATGTATTAATATCATCTCGACAAAATCGATCTTGTCATATGTCACAATAATTAATCTGCAAGGCTGCTACCAGCTCATGTTCGGGAACAATGCATCGTTATAATATGACATCACCTTGCTTATAAATCATAAACGGATTGTCTGATCACTATATATCTTTCCAAGTATTTTCTTTTAATCTACAAAAAATGTAATTATTGATAATCTCCTGGAGTGTACATAGCGTATGATTAAGAAATGCTCCTTTCAAAAACTTACACATTGTACCTTTACCACAAGAAAACCTCAATACACAAAAGACACATCACTAATAATCACCCAAAAAACAAGCCTCAAAATGTATAAGAGTTGAATTATTTCTAAAATTGTTCAGAACAATATACTTGAAGTTGGTCTATAATTAATTCATCTCAGTTAATTAAAGGTTTGTAGAAAACTTGAATTTATGAAACAGATAAATTAGGTTAACATGCCAATTATTAACACTTGAATATGATAGATATGATATTTCTCATATTTAGAAAATTCATGAGCTTTACATAAATTTCACCTATAAGATATCCCTAGCTATTTTTCGTTTAAAAACTGTTTTGTTTTAACTAATAAATCTACTAAATAATTAAACTCTATATAGATGAAATCCCTCCAAGAAGCTAGATCCGATACCTACCGCTTGTTTAGCTACAAACTTGAGTCATCTCAAAACTCAACTCGAGTTGAGTCCGAGTTGAGAAAACTCAAAACTCAACTCTAGCTTGTTTACCACTATACCACCATAATGATACCAATTTTTATTTATTTATTTTAGTATGTAAATAGGTAGAAATCAATCATTTGAAATATTTACACCCCAAACCTGGGAACTGACGTCTCACCTCAAACTGATATAAGATGCCTAGTTCTATGGCGTACTCCGTAAACATTGTTTTAATTTGTGGTACCAACCATACTTATTTGTGAATTTATATTTTATGGATCATATTTCTAATCAATTTATCATGCTTGTGATTTGTGAAATTGTCTGCAAAAAGGCGCTATTTTTCCGCACATGATTAACACCCAACTATACACATACTAGTATATTATATACTCCTATATGCACGTACGTTGGCTTCAACTATTTGAGATGGACATATTTGAACATTAGTATATCACAAGATTTACTACTAGCTATAGTTTGTAATGATTTGAGCTGTTCAAACTCTATATGTAGTAGTAGTCCAATCTAAGAACTCTTCCCTTGGCTATACAGAGCGGAAATGTTTCTTTCACAACATTTTCCAATTTACATGGGAACGCGACGTTTTGAAATCATACGTCAATCAATTAGGGTTTCTCATAGTCAAAATTGGACTTGCTTTGATATCATACATGTTTGAATTTGATTATCTACCGTCAAATGACTTGTTAGAAAGGAAAAGGTTATTCATTTTAAGCATAGAAACTAAATTCTTACAACATGCAGTTTGGGATATATCTTTCAACAATTTAATTACTAATGGACTTTCAAGAGCCATAAACCCTAACACAAGAAAGTGAGAAACCCTCTAAAAGGACTTTCATCAATATTTCATACCTAATAAGAAGAAGGCTAATTAATGAGAGCAAATGTATGATTTGACTAACGAAATATATCCCACATTAGTTAAGATTTACTCTATTAGTTAAGATTTAATGTAATAGATAATATTATAAGATGCACACACTATCAATAGTAGTATGAAGCTTTTGATTGATTCCGTGAATAAGCATGTGGAGGGTCCGGTCAAATGAGTATAATAACATACCGGTAAATATGTGTGATCCAGGTCATAAGCAACCGTATTGTTATAAGATAAGGTGTCGATCGATTATTGGTTGAATTTTTTCAGTTTTAGAGTGATACTCCCTACTGATTAACTATAGTTTTTATTGAGCTAATCTTGACCATGCATGATGCGGCATGTAATTATGAAGTTGTTGAAGTAGAATAAATGAAAGTTAAGTATATATTGATTCATCCTACTACTAGTACTGGTAATTGAAAAGTCGAGGTGGTGAGGCACCACAGCCTTGTAGGGGGGGGCTCACATCAATTAAGTGATCCTTATTGTGGGGGGTTCACAAAATTATTGATTTTGGCATTTTGCCATTCTACTTAGGCAAGTAGCTAGATACCTCTTCTATTCAGACTTGGTTCAATTTCTATTCATCTACACCTATTTTGAACTTGACTTCACTTGTTTTCGTGCACTATTGGGATCTATTGGAAAAAAATTATAGTTATACTTGATATTGTGATTTATTATATCCTTGTTTTTTTTTGTCAACAAGAAACTAGACTAGGTATGTAAATATGATTAAGTTGGTTTTCTTAGGTTTTAAGAATCAATTACTAAAGTATATTTCTAGTCAAAATATTTGATGTTTCATATACTTGGGAGATATAATGTATTGCCAAAGTTGAGTAATATAATTAGGGCCATGACAGATCAAATGTAATTTGGTCCGTTCGAGCAAATATCCTGGTGCGGATCGAGAAAGCTACATCTGTTATTCAATTTGTTCGTGAAGGATCCTTCACGAATTGTCAAAATTGATTAGCATTGAGAATGCTACATACGTTATGCGATATTCGTTAGTGAGGGATCGAATTACGGATTGATCCGCATAGATGCAGATACTTTCGTATCAATCTGTGATCCACTAACATTCAAGAAAATTGTGCTTTGTTGAAAAACGTACATATTCAAAAGACTTAATAAGTTAGTAACACATTAATCTTAAACTTTAAATGCCCTTAATCAAACCAAAAATGGAAATATATTCTGAATCTTCGAAATACGAAAAATACAATAACTATTTAAAATTATAAATATGATACGATATATTTTTCATGCAAAATGATTATAACACATGTTTAGAACAGAATGATACTATTGTATAAATATTAATTACATACTACAATATATATATATATATATATATATATATATATATATATATATATATATATATATATATATATATAGACACACACACACTAACAAACTAATATTAATGGAAACGGATGGATCACGAACATCTGCATCGTAATGATCGATCGGATCCGCAATAGTCACAAATGAAAAATTAAATTGATTTATAATCCAATATTTAAATGCGGATAAACAAATATGATTAACCGATTCAAATCATTTTAACCGCACTAAAAAAATGCATTTCCTCATGATTCATGTGTCCTTCCACCCACGGACTAGTTAGGTTAGGCTGATGGAGCGGGTCCGTTGCATTGATACAAGTGTTTTGTCCGTTGGTTGGATTTTGCATCCATCTCACTCAACAATATTTGCACGTCACATTTTATTAAAATTCAATAACTCACTGGTCCAGATGTTTTTAAAGCTTTTTTGTTCTGGGACTTTTGGCTGTTAGTTCTCCAATTCCTATATATATATATATATATATATATAAGGGAATGGTCCTAACTCCAACTCATGCCATGGTATCTATATTACTTCTTCTCGATATACCTCCACATGTACAATACCGCGCGTATTTTCATTCATACTCCGACACTATACACTCTACAAGTCTCTAACACTTCACTTCAAAGTCGCTATCATCACTAAAATGACAAACAAGGCATCTATGCGATCGAGTATAGTAGTAATGAATCTTGAGAAGGTTGAAATATGTAATACTAGCATTACTTGAGGGTTTGTTAGATACTATAATATCATCTACGACCCGACCACTAATCGATCGAGATCCGACCTTTTAATCGGTATGATTACGTATGATTTGGATCACACACGTTTCCCTAGTATGATATATATGTCCGCTTTGAGTAGAAGCCCACATGAATTTGCTTTGAATCACACAAAAGGCCTCATACTAGTTGAGAGTGGTGGTCTCATTCATCCCTCTCGTTCTTAATTGATGTGGGATGTCGGGTATTAAATTCTACCCCCTTAAATTGATCGATGTCGTCATCAAGCCTTGAATATCCATGCCATGGACCAACCATCTGCACCCTTGCGGGTTTCGGGACAGTCCCGCTTTGATACCATTTGTAATGACCCAACCATTAATCGATCGACCCGACCCTTTGGCCGTTGCGGTTACACATGACTTCGGCTACACGTGTCACACTAGTATGATACTGCCCGCTTTGGGCGGGAGCCCGCACAAATTTATTGTTTAAATCACCCAGAAGACCTTATACTAGTTGAGAGTTGTGGTATACTTATATACCCTTCTTCCATTCGTTTTTCACCAATGTAGTATGCCAGGTATTACAATTGATATCACACTTTCTCTAAAAGTGGCCAAATTACTATATTGAGCGGCGATATCATTCTGATAGGTCTAGCAATTTTTGAATTTAAAAAACATAAATTCATGTTACATGGATTAGATCAACTTAGAAAATTACGTTGATTCTGTCTCAAAATTTGATTCGAGCCTAGACTAAATACAAAGTTCGACCATCCAAATTAGTCCCATTCAAATGGCCCTTTTGTAATGTCTAGATAATATGGTACAAGGGTAGATGAAATAGGTTTATAACTTGTTTAGTTACGCATTCCATTAGTTCATCTAACATGCCTACAGTGCAAACTACTGGCAAGTAAGTTAATTGGAGGTGAATGATCGAAAAAGAAAACATTGGTGCATCGCTACCAAATCCAAACAAAAGTTCATTGACGGGTTGTGATGAATTGAATGACTTAGAGTCGTGTCCCGTTGTAATGCACTTTTAGTTGCTACAAAGGATCATCACTTCCGGTCATGTTTTTATTTTTTTGGGAGTATTCCGTCTTTGTGGTTTTGGTTAAGGATACGTCTGCGACCCCTCGCCCTCAGCTAGACTTCAATTTTGACATACTAGACGATGAGGTGACCAAAGATGACAACTAAATTTCATTGCTGGGTTGTGAGCTCTTAGTTTTTATGAAGGAATTGACGGTTTAGATTTTTGATTACTATGACCGTATCTTAATTTTTTGCCACTTACTTTATTAAAAATCATAGGGTAGAGGGATGTTGGCAAGTATAGATGCATTGATCTTTTGGAATTGACGGAAATGAGATGAAAAGGAGGACAAGTCTCGGTTTATTGAAGAAAAGGTGATACAGACAACTTTGTGTTGAATCACTCAGTTATTTTTAGAATGCAGTAGTGAGAAAGATGAATTATGCTTTTGTGGGGAATAGTTACTATTGGGGCGGAAACAGGAAAGTATTAAAGGTGGAGGGATTCATTTGTTAAATGTATTAAGGATAGTTTGTTGTGGCTTGGATTGTAATGATTTAAGGTTATGAAATCATGGAGCATTTTTATTCTGGTGTGAATTGTTCAGCTTTTAATAATATCTTTTAGTGGTTTAAAAAAAAAAAAAATCATCACATAAACTCTTAAGAAATTCTCGGTTTAAAAATGCACAAATTAATCGTAAGCCTAATTTTTCCTAAGGCCCCAAGCCCAGTCCATAGTCGGGGAAAAAAAAGCTGAAATATTGTTTTCAAAGGCTTAGCTCATAAATCAGACGCCAGTATGCAGAAGCAAAATACTCGGAAGAAACGTTCTGCGCGCCTCAATCAACGGAGCAGAAGACCGACTTCCCAAATTAAATCGACATCTACTTTTCATCTTTGATTCAATAATTTCTTTCATCTAATTCTCTTCCATAAACCCTTTCACTGTTCTGGTTTTCACCGTGCAAATTATTCGTGGCGGATTCGACAAAACAACTGGAGGTAATTTCAATTCTGGTACCTCTTTCCCCATTTTCTTATTTGTACTTCGAGGACCTGGCCATTTCGATTTCAAGCTCCTTCTCCTGGTTTTTCTAGCTGCTTGTTATTTGATCAAGTTGGACTTTTATGAGTTATCACTTACTGTGTATTGCTTAATATTCTAATCATAAACGGCCTTCACTTGTTCTCTGATATTGAATGAGTGAGTGAGTTGAAAATTGACGTACTATATATATGTTTATGTCTTTTTTATAGCTGATATAATACACTTAATATGGTGATAGCTTTCTTTATACTAGATTTTTACGTTGTTTGTTTAAAATTTGTGGTAGGTAGTGCTCTCAGTATTGAATTTTATTTAGGCATATACATATTTTATTATATATGAAATTTATATTTTTAATTTTTGTTGTTTGTTCAGGGCCCATTTTCGAAAATTCGCAAGGGGCCTAACATTTTTTGGGCCGGCCCTGCATAACCCAGTGGTTATGGGTTCAAATCCCGTCGAGTGCAGATTGTGTTTTAGTGTATTCTAGTTTCAATAGATTGATTGATAGATCGAATGATGTCTTCGTTGAATTGATATAATATGATTGTAATCTTGATATTCTAGAAAAAGAAAAAAAAAAAAAAGTTCTAGCATATATGATCTTGTTTTGTATGCCGCCCTTTGAGTTCTAGTTTCAATAGATTGATTGATAAATCTTACGGATATCAAGCAAGGCAGAAATAAAAAGTTTTTTAATATAGAAACTTGGGACTTTCTACTGTCAGTCAAGGTGTCGCCTTGACTAACGTTAGTCACCTATTTTGATCCATTAGATTAAAATTTTAACGGTAGAGATCGAATAATCTGTTATCTATCGCACTAAGTGTTGCCATAAGTCATTCGCATGTTGTGAGGTGTTGCATACGTGTTCTTCCAACCGCCACCGCTTTAAATTATTTAAATATATTTAAAAAAATATATTTTTGCTCTAACCGGAATCCGCCACGAAAGCTTGATCGAAGCTTCCGTCATGAACTGCCGGAGCTCCGGCCACACCACTGCCGGAGCTCCGGTGGAAGCTCCGATCTGTTTTTTTTTTTTTTTAATTGAGCTTCCGCTATGGAATCTGGAAGAGTAAAAAATTCATTCTAAGTGTTGTAATCTTGCTCATATTAATCAGAATGAATGTTTACTCGTCCAGATTACTGGAGAAGAAAGAAGAAAAGGGAAAGTGAAAAAGTAACTTTAATTAACTAAGTGTACCGGTATTTATAACTAAGCTTAATAATAAAGTTTCTATATTAAGAAACTTTCTATTTCTGCCTTGCTTGATATCCGTAAGAATAGATCGAATGATGTATGCGTTAAATTGATATAATATGATTGTAATATTGATATTCTAGAAAAAAAATAAAAGTTCTAGCATATGTGATCTTGTTTTGTATGCCGCCCATTTGCTTAAACTCTATAATGTGTTTGATACTTGATCCCATTGGAAAAATTACAGATATTACCCCTTAAATTTGTCCACTTGTCACTTTGGTCCCCAAAATTTGAACTATTACACATTCATCTAAATTTTACACTTAATGAATTTGGAAATTACATCGACGGCCAAAAGTCAACAGAAGTGATGACATGAACTGCCAAAAAGCTGATGTGAAGGGGAAAGTTTGGGTTAATAACGAAAATGCCATCCTCTATTTTTATTTTAGCTTTTCTTTAATTCCTTTAATCCTTTTTGTTTTCTTTTCCCTTTTCTTTTTTCCCTTCTAATTTCTGGCAGTAACAAGCAATTGGACTTGGATGTAATTAGCATTACATAATACAGGGACACTTATGTAATTGATTCAAATAAGTTTTGCATGCCTAGCCAGTACTCTCACGTGATCGGCACGTTTGGGTGGTACTGTAATTAACATTACATAATGTAGGGACTAATATGTAATTAATTTGAATTAAATTCCAAAAACTAGCCGTTATTGAAGCCATTTGTTGATGGATTTGTGGCTTTTATAAAACCCCCATTTGAAGCCCTTCTTCACCATTTTTTCACTCTTTTCTTGCACACTTCTTCTCCCTACTTCCGAACAATGGCTTCTTGTGGTTCTTACTCTAGTGCTAAGGTTAATGGTCAGCCCGGAGGAATTTGTAGGCAGTTTGATTGTGTAAGAAGGACCGTCATAAGTCGTTCGGGATCGCAAGCCAATCCTGGAAGGTTGTATCATCGTTGCTCTATACATGGTTAGTCTAGTTGGTGCACACAAGATGAGAAGCAGTCCTACATTGTGGATGACATGTTGGAGGAACAGAAGGTAGATCATGCCTGACCCAAACACAAATGCAGGAAGGAATGAGCACACAAATCCGAGAAGGAATGAACAAGAGCAAGCAAGAACAGAGGATCCTCATTAGGCAACTCATTTCTCTCAAACTAGTGTTATTGGCAGTTTACTTGCTCTGCTTGATCATGAAATGTATCTTCTAGTGTGGCAGTTTACTTGTTTTGTTTTGCTTAGGCATCTAGTGTATCATAGAACCAAAAAATCCAAAATGCAATGTATTATGTATGCAAAAAATTTATAGTAATCACTACAAAAAAAACTGGGCTGGGGCGACGGATAGATCCGTCGCTTCAGCCCAACGATCCGTCGCCCCAGCCCTGGCGACGGATAAAAAATCCGTCCCCCCGCTGGAGTTGGGCCGACGGATAGATAATCCGTCGTCCAATTCGCGACGGATTATGTATTTAACTTTCTTTTTTTTTTAAATCGAAATATAACGACGGATAGAATCTATCCGTCGTTACCTCTAAACCGTACGACGGATAGAATCTATCCGTCGTTATATTTAGCGACGGATAGATTCTATCCGTCGTCCAACATTTTATTGGAATTAGTGACGGAATCTGAAATTCCGTCACTAATTCCGTCACTGTGAATTTCCGTCACTAATTCCGTCACTATTAATCCGTCACTATTTATTTCATATTAATCCCTGTTTTTCGTAGTTCACCTATTTAATCAATATAATGTTCGATAATAAATGAATATTACAGAAAATATTTCAATAAATTTTGAATAAAAAAAAGTAATATCCGGAGCTGGAGAAATTATCCACACAAGTGTAAATATGAAAAAAAATCCGAATATACAGATACATAACTAACTAGCTATCAGACGGGGGTGGGTGATGGCGGAACTGGGACATGAACTGCTCCATACAGAATCAAGGAACTCGTTCTCCTCCCTTTGTTCTTGGGCGACCAGTGCATCTCTTGAAGTTAGAGCCGCAACTTGTTCGGACTCGCATCGCACCATTTCCGAGACACGGTCTTGTGTGTAAACAGACGTCTGATCGCTGGATGATGATGAGGAGCACCGGACTAGCCAGACTCAAACCGAGGCTCCGAGTCCATATATTCGCCCTTTCTTGTCCGGTTTGTTGACCTCTAGGAAGATGTTGTCAACTTGTTGATTGACAACACATCACCCGCTCGTCCCTCCCGCCACACGAGCATCAACCTCACCTGAAATCGTAAATAGCAGATATCATGATCGATTCTTGTTTTAAAATTAACTTGTAATAGTGTACAAATATGAACTTTAAGCAACATAAATATACAAGAATAGACGAGGCCCGATCGGTCCATACTCCGCTTGGCCTTCTTGAAGATGGCATACTTGGATGTCACCTCCCCGTACACCCGAATCAAACCAGATCTAGTCAACAATTTATCATCTACAAGTAATAGAGCAAGAGACTTCATACATACACGTAATGCTAGATTGCAAAACACATATATACGCACCGATTGATAATAATCGGTGATGAGATCGCCTCCCAAGGTGGTGAACGCCCTTCCGCCATATCGCATCGGGATGCCCTTTGCTCACTGGTAGGCAACGCCCCGGACATCGATTCGGCCATGAGGCATCCCAAAGGGCCCACTCACGCATCAACTCGTGGAGGGATTTCGCCACCCGATCCCGAATGGCCTTCCACGAGCACCATATATCCTCAGATTTGGATCCCACAGTCCCGTAAACACGCCAGATCTGTGGGATCAACCTGCTGGGAATGAAGTACTCCTTCTACACTCCCAATTTCATACAACATCCAAAGTCAATACATGTATAACCTCACCATGTTACATCAGTTTAACAAGATAGAACAACATAACAGATATGGTGACTAACATATCACCCAAACAAAGTGGCTAACATACCACTCACATATAGTGGCTAACATACCACTCACATTGTCCTAAATTTTACTAACACAATGGTGACTAACATATCACCCAAATAAAGTGGCTAACATACCACTCACATACAGTGGCTAACATACCACTCATATTAAAACGATTATAATTACAAACGAATGAATGCCATATTTTAACTTACCCTCAGCTCATCGAAGTACTCGGCCCTCATGCGCTCCGAGATGTGGCTCCAACACTCACCACCCTGCCCCGGTGGCTCTCTCCTGCTCCGGAAGATGTCACCTAGTTTGTTGTGCACCTCCCGAGGCCATAAGATGTTGTCAATGTATAAGATACAAGAAACGAATATATATATTAGTTTAGTACAACAATTTATACTTGTCAACTATCATTATAAGTTATGTTTTACATATTTAAGAAGAATGTATAATACTTACTTGGCAGGACCAACAGGGAAAATCACTGGCAAGCCGTCCCACGTGACGTTGGGATGGTTTGGATCGAACACGAGGTAGGGACAATCGTCGTGGTCGTCCTCCAGCATGTGTCTGTGCTGACTGGTAGAGCCACGGCTGCTCTCTCCTGCCGGGGGGGTCTCAGGAATCCGAGACCTGCTGCCCTGACCATCGGAGCCTCCTCGTTCGACCAATCCGACCCACCACTACTATCCTGCGGCCGGCTGCGTGGTGGGGGACGATAGGTGGACGGCCTCTGTCGCGGCATCTGCAAAAACATGTAATAAATACAATAAAATGTGTTAGTACGAGTTATAATACAGAACAGATTATAATAACACATGTAATAATATACCATTATCGCCGTCCTCTAAGTCTACATATTGGTCCTCGTGCAAATCAAACAACTCATCATCTACTTCTATGGGATCTTCTGCTTGTTTAGCCTTACAACTCATTAGCCGAGACAACAAAGACAACTTAGTTAGCTTACACCCCGGATAAACCGGCTTCCTTGATGATTCTAACAAGTCAAAGAACAACTGATCCTCGAGATTCGGTGGTTCATCCACCTCCACCTCGGTTTCAGTGTTAGTTGTGTCCCTGAACTCTGCCCCTGCAGCATCATACACCATTTGTTCGACTCGAGTTCGAATAGCATCGCCTTCAAATGTACTTTGTTCCCCGACTTGTTCATTTTTCCTCTTCCTTCCACGCTGTCTGTATTGGTCATATGTATTGGACGGTGCTGCTTTCTCCATGATGATTCCATACCTGATACCCAGGCAGGAATCCATTTTTTCTCAAGTGCTGGACTACCGCTTTAGGAGCCACGTATTGCTTGTTTCTGCACTGTTTCATTGCACAAGGGCACTTTATCAACCCATCCTTTACACAAGCCGGATTTGACATTGCAAATGCAATGAAACCTTCAACCCCTTTCAGAAAACTCCATTGAACTCTGCCATTGAGAGTACGACAATACATCCATGAACGATCGGTATTCATTGAATAATTAGATAATAACCTGACACGTTTGAATTCATTAGATCGGGGTCTTTCATTTACGATATTAAATCAATTTCACAATAATTCAATCAATTGCTACGCAATATAAGTTATATTAGCTCCAGTCAATTGTTACGGCATTACATAATATAAGTTACATCAGCTTCAATTTTACCATAATGTTTGGTTTCATATATATATCAACTAATGATTACTACTAGTTATACAAGCCTAGATACAAAACGGATGAAACTCCTCATTCTCATGCACGATCCTCCTCATCACTTGTGACGCTCCCTACCACAGAACTTGCATTCCAACAGATCTACATCCTCCTCCCAATACACCATGCACATGTTCCGACAAGCAGAAAGGCACTCGATAGGCAGCCCCAAACCCCACCTCTCCCTCCATTGGAGGTATGCCATGGACGGTGCTTCCTCACCGTGATGAATCCATACATGATACTCAGACATGAATCCGTAACGTCGAAAGTGCTCGAATACTGTTGTAGGCGTCATAAATTGCTTGTTTCTGCAGGTTTCCAATGTGCAAGGACACTTTATCAACCCCCAGTTGCACAAACCGAACGTCCCATGGCAAACGAGATGAAACATTTAACCCCTTCTACAAAACTCCTAGAAACTCTGCCATTTACCGCCGTACGATCGTACATCCATGAACGGTCGGAATTCATTGTATACTTTATTTTTAACCTGACACGTTCCAATTTATTATATCGTATTTAATTTATTAGATCGATTCCAATTCGGATAAGAAGATTGTGGAGGTTAATTGTTAATTATTATATGTTCATTATAAATTAATTATTAATTAGGTGTTCGATATGTTACAAAATTGGGCATATATTTTAACCATTTCAACCTCTTAGTACATATATTATATACTTAACATACATATCAAATTAACTAATTACTCTATACATATCGAATTACTACATATATTCATATCAAATTACATACTTAACATACAAATTTATCAAATCAAAACTACATACTTCTATACTTAACAAACATATCAAATTAACTAAACTAACTATATATACTTAACACACAAATCAAACTAACTACATACATTCATACATACCAAACTTAACATACTACATACATTCATATCATACTACATACCTAACATATATACATATCATTAACTAAACTAACTATCAAATTACATATATATATATATATATATATATATATATCAAATTAAACAAATTACATATCAAATTACATATAATTAATCAAATTAACTAAACTAACTACTACATACTTATCATATATACATATAATTGCTCAAATTAATCAATATAAACAAAATCCCCAAATTTTTAAAAACTAGGGTTTTAGCCAAAATACATTGATTAATCGGTAGAAATCTGAAATTGATCGAAGAACCAAACTCCTTGTCCCACGAGCTTCGATTAGGCACCAAGATTGGCCGGAATAACGAAGAATTCACCGAAATCGAAGAGAGGAGAAGAAGAGAATGAGGAAGAAGAATGAAGAAGTGATTCGCTTCTGCTTGCTATCTTGACCGGATAAACCCTTCTGGGCCGACGGACACGTATCCGTCGGCCCAGAAGGGCGATCCGTCGCTAAGTGGCGACGGATAATCTATCCGTCGTCATTTTTTATTTTTTTTAATTTTAATTAAAAATATTAACGACGGATAAAATTTTCCGTCGTTAATAATTTCATTTTTTTTTTTAAAGTCAAACTTGGGCGACGGATAACAGTTATCCGTCGCCCAATGTAGCGACGGATAAGTTATCCGTCGCTAATTAGCGACGGATAACTCTTATCCGTCGCCAAAAGGGGCGACGGATAGAATCCGTCGCCCCAATTAGCGATCCGTCGCCCCATAACGTCGTTTTTTCAGGAATTTCTTGTAGTGAATGAATGAAAGAACAAGATTTGCATCAAATATATATGACATTGCAGCCATATAAATCCAATAATGTCATCATCCATCAAACTAACATAATCCATTACATTTATAATGAAAGACAAAACAAACTTGAATCATAAAAAACCCTTCAAATCCATAACTTAATGTAGGCAAAATGAACATGAATCCATCACACTAACATGTTCATAGTAACAGCAAAACCCCATCCCCTCCATCAAATTTGCACCTTAAAACAGTACTGCATATCATAGCAAAAACTTCACAAAACCAACACCACAATTCCATCAAACTTTACAGTTCATCATTGTCAGGAGGAGTCATAACTGGCTTGATGGCCCTTCAAACCACTCACTTGAAGTTAACCTCTGTCTCCTACTATTTCTTCTTGTTCTTGGGTTCCTTGTACCCTACCACGTGAAACACTACAAATTACTATATTGTACTAGAAGGGCATTAAAAAGAATAAAACAAAAAGGAAGATGGTGATGGAAATGAATCTGGGCATCAGTCTTGCCCCTTCTCCATCATCTAAGTTGTTAGTTCTTGTTCCACTACCAGATGCACTACTTGCCCCTTGTCCACTGCCAGCACCCTGTAATAAAATGAGATGAAATAATTGAGGAGCTACTAAACACACAAAATAATAAAGGTTTTTTTAGAATTGTTGGTTGTTTACTTGTTGACATTTTCTTCTCGTATGTCCTGAAACCCCACAATTACCACATTTGAAGGTTGATCTTTTAGGAGCTGCAGAAGCCCTAGGTCCCTCTGAAGGATGTTTGATCCTCTGCACAGGTGGTCTTCCAACCTTCCTCTTAACATTAGGAGGATTGCATTCTTCATTTGTAAGATCTTCAGGCCAAAAGTGAGTTGAAGGAATGGGATTTAACTCTATGTCATAGGCTAGAACATATGCAGCTTTGGTGTGATTGGGTGACAAATATGTCACAGGATCCTCCCTTCTGCTTCTTATACCCAACCAAACATGCCTACATGGTATTCCTGAGATATTCGATCTTTTACAGTCACAGCTTCTTGTATCCAAGTTGACAATGAACTTGAAACTCATGTCTTCAACCTCAAATCTGTTTCCCATTTCTGTTACAATCCTGCACTTCCTTGCACCTTTACTTCATTCATTTTGTACAGGGTCTTTGGCATAACAACAGATGAGCAATTAGCCCCATTCTTCTTTCTTATTACCACCCTCTTCATGATCTGCTGTCTCAGACCTTCTAACAAGTTATACACGGAGAAGGTTCTAAATGGATCAACCCATGAGTTGAAGCACTCACTCATGCTATTGGTAACATGATCTATCTTCACTTCTGTGTTATATGAATGCCTAGCCCAATGTCCAAGTGGGATGTTTCATTAGCCAATCATATGCATCAGGCTTTGCTAGATTCATTCTCTCCATAGCCTTGTTGAAACTGTATCTTATGTGGGCTGTGCTAGCCTGCCAGAAGAACTTCCTCAGCTCCTTTGCTGGAAATTTATCTTTGAAGTTGTCATATATGTGCTTTGCAAACTTTCTATTAGTCACTTCAGGGCGCAACTCTTCAATTGCAGGTATAAGGCCCTATAAAACACAAGTAAAGTTGTCAGTTCATAGGAATTATAAATGAAATTGAACTTGAAAATTAATATTTACAAGTAGAATACCTTTGATCTATCTGCCATAAAGTGTCGGGGTTTGTCTTGTTCAAATGGCCCTATCATATTCTTCAAACAATGCAGAAAGAAAGCCCAACTTTCCTTGGTTTCACTATCAACCACATCAATTGCAATAGGATACAAGCCACAGTTTGCATCAGTCCCAACTGCACTCAGAAGCACCCCTCCAAACCTACTTTTGAGATGGCATCCATCAAAAAATACAAAGGGTGCACAACCAGTTAGGAAGCCCCTTTTCAAACCATCTAGACCCATGAAAAGTCTTTTGAACACTATTGGTCTTTCAATTACATCCCTCTCAAGCACTAAAACTGATCCAGGATCACTACAAAAAATCTGGCCTGTAGCGACGGATAGATCCGTCGCTACAGGCCATCTATCCGTCGCCCCAGCTCTGGCGACGGATCGGGCGACGGATAGAAAATCCGTCGCCCCCTGGAGCTGTGGCGACGGATAACAATCCGTCGTCCAATTCGCGACGGATTGACCAATTTTTTTTTTTTAAATTGATAATGGGGCGACGGATAGACCATTTCTATTTTTTTAAAAAAAATTAAAATCCGTATTCGAATTTTTATATTCGTATACGGATTAATTCGTATCCAATTTGTATTCGTATACGAGATATTGATTTGTATTCGTATACGGATTAATTTGTATTCGAATTTTTATATTTGTATTCGTACGGTGCGGTGGTGGTGGGAGGAGAAAGGTGGTGCGGTGGTGGCAGTGGTGGTGGTGCGGTGGTGGTGGGAGGAGGAAAGGTGGTGGTGGGGGTGGTGGTGTGGGTGGTGGTGGCAGTGTGGTGGTGCGGTGGTGGTGGGAGGAGAGAGGTGGTGGTGGAGATGGTGGTGGTGCGGTGGTGGTGGGAGGAGAGAGGTGGTGGTGGAGATGGTGGTGGTGGGAGGACAGAGGTGGTGGTGGAGATGGTGGTGGTGCGGTGGTGGTGGGAGGAGAGAGGTGGTGGTGGTGGTGGTGGAGATGGTGGTGGTGCGGTGGTGGTGGGAGGAGAGAGGTGGTGGTGGTGGTGGTGGAGATGGTGGTGGTGCGGTGGTGGTGGGAGGAGAGAGGTGGTGGTGGTGGAGGAGGAGGTGGTGGTGGTGGAGATGGTGGTGGAGGATGGTGGTGGTGGAAGGAGAAAGGTGGTGGTGGGAGGAGGAGGAGAGGAGAAGTGGTGGAGGAAAGGAGGTGGTGGAGGAGATATATGGTTTTTTTTTAGGCTTTTAGCGACGGATAGATCTAGATCTATCCGTCGCTAACGTTTTTTTTTTTTTTTCGGCTATAGCGACGGATAGATCTATCCGTCGCTAAATTTTTTTTTTTTTTTTTTAGATCTGGGTCAACTCTCTGTAGCGACGGATAAGTTTTATCCGTTGCCAAACGGGGCGACGGATAGAATCCGTCACCCCTTTCCGTCCCGTTACAGCAGAATTCTTGTAGTGGATTTGTTCTTCTCAACAACTCACAGTACTTAGGCATCAATGCAAATGCCTCTACTAGATCACCACCAATAAGTTCAATAGCCCTTATTCTGGTGATATGCTTAAATTATTACTTAGAAAACCAAGTAGTAAGTAGTTGTTATAGACAAACAAAGCTAAACCACAGAATCGTTCGCTAAGTAATTAATTAAGCTACCACAACGAAATAGAGAGCAGAACGTTTGTTTGTGAGTAACAATTTGGTTTGAATAGTCTTTTACTTCTAAAATACAAATTAAACGGAAAGCAAATAAACTATTTTGTCAATTGATAGAAAGCGACCACGGTAGTGATGATCCAGTTATGCTAATTCAAATCCAAGGTATCGTTCATATTTGTCACACGGTCGGTGTGCAGAAATCAATCAATCCAATTCAACCAAGTCGTTTTTCGAAGATTTTAAACTAGAGAAATCGTCAGGTTGTCAAGCCAATGATCCTTAACCAAAACTGATTAGAATATTTCAAACTAGCGTATTGGATTGAAGGTTTTATGAAAATCTTAAACTAGACGAACCTATATGAACGAATATAAACCCTAGATTCGAATACGCATAACCAGCACATAACTACTGCATTCAGGAGAGATTTAACTACTCATGATTGAAGCAAAGACAAAAGAATTCATATTCCTGAATACGCAAAGCATAAACATAAGGATATTCGCATGCAAGGGCATACAATTTGACAGATGAATCAAGCACAATTGTATGGAAGCAATAGAGAATTATCAACTTACTAAGAATTCGATGTCAATGGTTCGTACACAAGGAAAACCAAGCTCCAAAATCAAATAATGTCAAAAAACTAGGTTTTTGAGCTCTCTCTATGTAAAATTCGAGTAGTAGAAGCTATGGCAAAAAAATGCCCTAATTCTAACATAAAAAGGAGAAAATCTGCCTGCTTATCGCAATCTCGCCGCGGCCAGAAATATACTCGCCGCGGCGAGAAGCACCGTCCCCCTTTTTGCTTCTGAAAATCTCGCCTCGGCGAGAATATCCTTTCGCCGCGGCGAGTTTTAAACCTTTGTAACTTTTCCTTCAGATAGAATTTTCCTATGCTTTAAAAATGAAAATTGTAGCCCTTTGAATTATCTTTGCGCGGACACCGAGATCAGGTCAATCGGACATCGTATAGGAAAGTTATGGCCAAAATGGATAGACTGCTCCGTAAAATTTCACTTTTGCAAGTCTCGCTAAAACGGCTCTCAATTCTTCGTCCGAACTCCGAATCCACTTCCGTTTTCGCCCAGTTACTCCAAATTCAAAGATCTAGAACCATAATTTTCACTCCGATTTTCACCTACGGAACACAAAATTCCTACAAAACACAAACAAAGTACCAAAGCATAAAAACGCACAAAAACACTACAAAATGCCAACAAAGACTAACCAAAAGATGGTAAAAAAGACAAGATGAGACTCTAAATTATCGTCTCATCATTTGGTCCTGTACATCCTCATATATGGCACAGTCAAACTTAATTTGTCTGTTGCCCATTTAATCAGTTCATAGGAATCCATTTTTGGATGTCTCCTCAACTCACCCATGATGTTCTTTGCAAGCCAATTCATATCTGCCTCTTTGTTATTCACATTCTTCACACATGTATGCCTGCCATGGTATGTTTTTACCACCATGCTATGTTCATTAACCTTGCTAGCATGCAGTCTTCAATTACATCCAGCCCCAAGACACTTTGCAGTGAACCTGCCTTCTTCACTTTTGATTCTCTTGCAATGGAATCCCACCTTAATGGAATATTCTTTCACTCTCCCCCTCAGTTCTTCAACATTCCTAAAGGTATCACCAACTTCAAACTCCCTATTCCATTCCATGTTATTAGTTTGAAACTCATCATCCACCCAGTCATCATCACTAAGTAGTGGGTCAGCCATTTCATCACCACTTTCTTCTTGTTCAGGAACCTCAACTCTATTACCACCTCTCCTCTTCTTTGTCCTAGTAGTTGGTGCTTCTGGTACTTCACTACTTCCACCAACATCATCCTCACTACCACTCAAATCAGTTCTAGTAAAGCCAATCTCCTCATCTTCAGAGTCATGCATGTAGTAAGATTTTGGAGCATCATCTTCCCAATCCATCCCATCAAGCATTTCATCATCTTCTACAGTGATTTTACTTTTCCCCTTGTCCCTACCCTTAGTAGGTAATTCATCAGGTTCATTCTCGGGGATTCCAACATTTGCAGGGGTTGATTGAGTGTGATCTTGGAAATGCTCTTCAAGAAATGCATCTACACAAAGTCTTACAACACAGTATCAACATCAACATGTTAGGTTCCTCAATAGGACCAGGAATGTAGGCATCATCAGAAGGTACATTTGGAGGAGGAGTGGTGGTTTGAGTAGAAGTAGGCATAGTAGGAGATGGAATGTTGGTTGGAGTAGGAGTAGGAGTAGGAACTGTATGAGAGGGTGTAGGAGAGGGTGTTTTCTCCTTTTCAGTGGGGACTTGTTCAGTCATTGGAGTATCATCAATCTCCTTTTCAAATAAATAAAACCTCATTTTCTTCCTAGTTGATTCATCCACAGCAACTGGAATAGCCTCTCCAGTCTCAACATACAATTCAACCTCCATATGTTTCTTGTTGTTCTCAAACATCACCTTAACATCATTATCAGTAATAAACTCTAATTGATCCATTGTTCCATCTAAATCACACTTCATATTAAAGCAAAGGTTATCAGATGAAGGAACATTTTCTAATGCAGTTGCCATCACATCATTCATCAGTTTAATATGAGAATACTTGGCTGGCTTAATATTCTCCAACATATACTGTTCAGTTCCACAATGAATCCTAATATTTTAAGTTCCAATTTTTGCTGCATAATACAATAGACAATTCACAGAAACCCTAACAATCTGCGCTTTCAATAATCATGGGTCCGACATGTTCAATCACACCAAACTCAACTATAAACAACTAGAAATCAGTATCCATACAACATTGTAGGAATCAATTAAACCAAAAATAAAAAACATAAAAAAAGGGGTTTTTTGACGTAAACTTAGTAGAATTTTACCCACATAACTTCAATTTTACAGGAATCTAAGCAAACCATCTACTTTAAACACAACATTACATGCATAATCTACCGAAAAGGGTTCAATTTTACCTCTACCCATGGCGCCTGTTCAACCCAAACGTAGCAATTCCTCGCCCTTTTCTGGTATTACTCACTTCCGATACTCCAATTTCGCTTGTATGTGTGTTCGTTCACTTATTGATAGAAGAAAGTTGAAGATTTTTGGTCGATTTGATGAAAAACGGAAGCAGAGAGCAGACAGATGGTTTGAGCGGGTTATGGGTGAAGTGGGAAGGGTTTCTTCCTTTTCTATTTTATTTTACCTTTACTTTAATTGAAAATTGAAATTTGAATTTAATTTTTCTTTTCTTTATTTCAAACAGCATTTTAATTCCACGTGAGCATAGAGAAGTCTGATGCTGGCAAGGTGGTCAATGGGAGGGATTTTTGGGTTTAGATGTAATTGTTTGAGATCGGAGATTGAATATGTAATTAGCTCGAATTTAAGGGGTACCTTATCTAATTCGTGATGATCTCATTGCTTGCTACTCTTTTGAACTTGGATATGTAATCTAAAACCGTTAGGAATGTGAATCCTCCAGTTGCACTGAGTACTATGTACGTAATTGGTCACTATTATAAACTTTAAAAAAAATATCTTCCATACTTTATACACTATCTCTCCTACTTTATTATCATTTGTCATACTTTATTCACTTTATTTTCTATTTTATGGTTTACTTTCTTACTCTGTTGTCTTCTACTCGACGCTTTAAAGTTTGTAATATCAATATGCATTAAATATCAGATGCACAACAAATTAAAGACTGTAGTCAACATCAGAGGTAGAAACTCTACTTTATCATCATATCTTCTACTTTATTTACTTTTCTTTTAAATCCAGTACCCCGAGTTCACGGGAAGATAAACCAGGACGAAGGGGAGTATATAAGTTCATCAGATACAATGAACGTTGGCGACATCTACCAGGTACTGTAAATAGACTAGACAATTAAACTAAACGTTAAAATCAACTTTCCTTTGACATCTACATGGCGAGGTTTCTAAGAGATAGTGACCTGACACTCCATCTAGTCCTAGAATTTTCCAGGGACTAGCTCTTCAAGTTTCGCATTTAATTTGTACTACTTGGCAGTATAGGGTAGTTACGCTGATGTAATACTTATTAGTTATATATATATATATATATATATATATATATATATATATATATATATATATATATATATACACGTAGACAACTATTTAAGTTGTGTAATTGAGTACTTAATTTAAATTAAATTGGATTCATTTGTAATAAGTATGTAAATTAGACTTTAGTTAAAAAAACAATTTATTTAATCTAATTAAATTACAAGCCCTAATGCAACCCTAACAAAATCAATTCATCATTCAATAAAATTCAATATGTCCTTTCTAATTAAATTTTAAGCCCTAATTCAACTCCAACCAAATCAATTAATCTTTAAAAAAAAAAAAGGATAACCAATCTTTTATTCTCCATATTCTCCAATTGAATTAAAACAGATCAATTCGTACTAACCTAAACTCTAATTCAATTCGAAAAAAAAGGGCATCCATTATCAGAAACAACGATATTACTTACATTCATATATTTCATCAATTATTTGTAATTATATGTCACAATAATACGTGTAGCGTGTTCTCACGTTCTAGTATAATACTATACAACTAACTTTTTTTCAGTATTCTGATTATTTGATATGTAATCATTTTACTAAAAAAAAAAAAAAAATTCAAAATGTAACAATTTAGTTTCGCCATTGATGTAATTAAACATGTCACATTGTAATATGGGAACAACTCCGTTTTGCAAATTAATATTTTGTACGTTTCTATATACAATTTGAAAAAATTAGGGTCAATTTTTGTAAATATACAAAAATAAATGTAATACAATGAAATATTGAAAAGACATCTAAGTTCATTCGAGTGCACTATGCACATGCGCGCTGCCCCCCTAAGTAAATACAATATTCCCATAAATTGCTAATTGTGATTTGTGCATGTTTAAATGAGTGAGATGCGCAAAATTATATTTAAGATACTTTTACATACGATTTTAACACATTAAAGTAGTATAATAACCCAATAGTTGGCGCGTGGGAGTCATCCGATTTTGTCTCAATTTGATGTCTGACAGTGCAATTCAATATGAAAAGCTGGAAGATCCCACTCTCAGTAACAAGTCGCGTGTAATTCACCAATCAATCTAAGCCGTCCAGCTTTACAGATAATTGTTACCTTCCATTAGATCTCGGTCACTGATCTTTTTCTATTCTTTGTTAATAATAATGATTTGTCTTTATCCACAGAAATCTCATCTTCTCCAACGAAACTACTATCTCCTTTTCTTCATCCCCTCTCTTCTTCAACGTCACACTCTCAATGACGAATTCTACCATTAAAATTTGTTTTTAGGACAAGACAATTAGAACATAATATTCCTTATCGTTTTATCTTCATTTTGATACGGAATTCTTGAAATTTCCATTGCCTCGTTGGACGAGGCCTATCAAACAATTGAGCTCTGATCTACATACCAGTTGAGATCGAAATCGCTATCCCAACGAACATTAAACTGGAAGAAGTCAACAAATGGATGGTTAAAACTGAACATTAACGGAAGTGTTCATACTGATTCAAACAAGGGATCTTCTGGGTGATTATTAAGAGACGACAAAGGCGAGTGGATTTGAGATTTATACTCGGGTTGCTTGCCAAATATAAATGAGAGCGAATTAAGAGCTCTTAAAACTCAACTCGAACTGGCATGGGACATGCGAATTGGGAATATCCCAACTGGAAATCGAAACCATTCACAAGAAATTGTCCAGCTGCTCTAGGATGTAAACTTGTAGAATCATCCCCCAAGACTTAATTCAGAGAATTGTTGAGGAACTCAGAACTCCGATGGATCGACATGGTCGGAACTCAGCGGCGGATGGTATGGCTAAAGTGAGCTGTTTGGGCAGAGGTGATGAAGTATTTTAATTTGAGATACTAACTCTAACATCAGTTGTCATGCCAATTTTGGCCTTTTTGATTTACTATGGAATAGCACGTGGTGGCAAGTGGCAACATGGATTGATTAGTAAGCATTCATAATTCAATATGGTGTTTATATTTTTGATATAAACAAACAGTTGATTATGGTTATGAATTACTATGATATACTATTATTAATCGAGAGTTTTAAATACATTTCGTTTTCTTAATTTTTCGGAGATGTCTCAATAAATTGAGAATTTGAGATTAATTTCGAAATTGAAATTTTAATCCATGACTGCCATAAACCATCAACTATTCCAAGCCATGTGAATCGAAAGAATTCGCATAAGACACTTTACATTTACCTCCATAAAAATTCTCTAAGCACTTGTGCGTCAATTCAATTTGCACAACATGTGATATCCATTTTAGCAAAACATACAGTGTGATACAATTTCTAGTCCTTAATAGATCAATAGTAACTCATAGTATAAAATTGAGTTGTAAGAAATAGTAGTATTTGATATCTAAGTTAAAATTTTATAAGGTTTATATAGTTGTTATATATTGTGTGTAATAGTAAAGTGATGTGTGTAAATTTTTTTAAGGTTATTTGATTGATGTAATGTTGTTATAATAAATGAAAAAAGTGAAGAGAGAAAAACAGTAGGTAAAGAAATAAGATTAATTGGTTTTTGAATAGTATGTGAATTGAAAATGGGTATCGTTCCAAATCAATTTAAGTCGTATGTCAAATAAAGTTGAGTGTCCGGCACAATTTTAATTGAGGTTAAATTGTATGCCTGACACTCCATTATGATTATGTTTGGTTCACTTGGCGAAAATAACGAGTGAGAAATATGTTTTTACTTCTACGTAATAATATGCGGCGCTTTAAAACATTTGGGTTGTCATGTTTCAATAATTTTAATGATTTTACACCCACACTTTCGCTTAAAATATTGCTGGAGATATATAGATAACTCATTGTGTGATCAACATTCAAATAGTTTTTTATAGATAACTCATTGGAGATGATGTACTGAGTATTATGTATATCGTCCTGTTGCTCAACTCAATTCAAGTATCCCGTGATCTAACATATGCATGAATCTGAACGGACTATAGTAGTGGTATGTAATTAAGACCATAGGAGATAGATGGTTCGGAATAAGCCCATATATGGTATTATTGACCCCATATGTTCGATTTTTTTTCCAGATGCAATTCTGGTAGTACAAATCAACAGCCGCATAACGCTCAACTTAAAATCATACTCCATCCCAATTAAAATGTGTCGTATGAGTTTTCATACTGGACTTTGACCAAATTACTCCTAAACCGGGTTGCTATCTTAAAAAAAAAAAGAGGATATTATGAGATTAATTTCTTGGTATCTATTTATAATTTTCACATTTTTTTGTATAGTAGTACTTATAATTTAGGAATATTTCATCGTCAAAGTTTGATATGAAAATTCCTAAGGTCCATTTTAAGCCGGAGAGTTGAGTAAACCCCTTTAGCCAGATAATGTTTACTACTTCCTCAGTCCCGGAATAAGTTTCCCACTTTGACTTTTTGCGGTCAAACGTTTTCAACTTTGACTATAAATTAATCTTAAACCGCAAATATAAAATGTTCAATTTTTTTATATAATGAAAATTTAGCCCCTAAAGTTTCAGATTCATGGATTGAGATTTGAGAGTGATGAGTTCAGATTCATGGATTGAGATTTGAGAACATTGGGCCCTTAAAGAACCGGACTTGGCCCATGATCGGCCCAAGTATTCGAGTTACTAAAATACTAAGCACAGTTTAGAAGCCTTTAATGGTTTAGGAAATAGTACTAAGCTGGGCTTGTTTGAGCCATTAAATTGGGCTTATTAAATGGATCGAATTTATTTATAACCTACTGTTTGATGGGGCTGTGACAACCCAAATATAGAAATCGAGTAGCTTTGGGAGAAATTTAAAAATGGTAGAATTACAATTATTTTATTTTATTCAAAATTGATCCGAGCTTGAGTCTAGCCGAGCCGGGGTTGGGTCCGCCCAGGAAGAATAGTAGAAGACTCAAGTGAGAAGAACAGGTAAGACAGTAGGATCAAATCAGGCCATCCATCCAATTGGATATATGGTAATTGGTAAATTAAATACTCCGTCCCGCAGAACTTCATACATTTGTCATTTTTAGTCGTCCCACAAAACTTCATACATTACTATAAAAGTAAGCTACTCTACACCTAACAAATAATAAACAATCTCAACTTTACACCCAAATTATATATTTTGCCATTCAAAGTACACTTTGTCCACTTTTTTCATACTTTATCATTACTTTAACTTTTCCTATAAAACTGTGTGTCAAATCTAATGTATGAAGTTTTTCGGGACGGATGGAGTACCATTATTGTTTGTTTTGACGAAACGGTTGTTAGTGTTACGTACTTAGATTCCATGTGAATGTAAAACGGAAGATGCGAATATAATGAAAGTGGAAATGACGACACCCATGAACCAGATTGGTGTGTATCATTAACATAACATTATTAGAGTAAATTAATTGGTTAATTATTAACTAATCAACATTTGGCACCTTTTTATAGAGTATATAAAGTGTACAAAGCATAAAGTCATGAGGGCTTTTGTTCTTTCTAAAATTGACTCTTCCTCTCATATCCACCAGTGCTCTTCATGTGATTACGCACGATATCACTCTTCTAACCAACATGTCTTCTTCGCTCAGCACACATTCTACGACTCATAAATCAATTACCCTCATAAATTGATGTGTAATAACAAAATCGTAGATCGGGCTTTAGGTACTCCCTCCGTAACTTCATACATTTGTCATTTTAACATGTCCCATAGAACTTCATACATTACCAAAAAGTGAAAGTTACCTCACACCTAACAAATAATAAGTAATCTCAACTTCGTACTCAAATTACACATTTTACCACTAACAGTACATTTTTTTTCCACATTTAATATATTCTATAATTACTTTAACTTTTCGCATAAAACTGCGTGCTAACCCTAATGTATGAAATTCTCCGGGACGGGGGGAGTAATAATTAATTTGACTTCATGGTGTGTATTTTAGTTTTATATTCTACTTTCGATTGTTGTAAGTGCACCGAGAACTTAAAAATTGAAGGGGAATAGAGCATATAGAAATGATCAAACCAACTGGTTTTTCTTTTATACTACACACTCTATTGTGTAACGGTGTTTTAATGTGTTGTCAAGGACAATAATATATTTGTATAGAGTAATTTTCTTTTAAATGTAAAAATTGATATACTTTACATTCGCAAGAAATCACAATCAACACATCTTACCAAAACCTCCATACCAAATGATTTATGTATTGCATTTGTACCACACATAAAACATCACGGAGTCACTATGGTGTCGCAAGGAGGATAAACCCAACTAAACTGGTCCTGCCGTCATGGGAAAGAAACCAACTTGTCACGCTATATAATTTTAATGCTATAGTCGTGGTTACTCATTCGACTGATTCAACAGATAAGGACTCACGCCTTCACAATTCATCATCTCTTCAAATGGAATAACTATTTCAACCAACTTAATTCCAAACATACAAACAAACTCTCAGCAATCCAAAATTTGACTCACTCACTATCCAAAGCAGAATAACCCCATGTCTTCTGTTCTTTCATCCCACAGCATGGTCCTCGCCACTGCCATGGCGCTTTCCGGCACCGTCATCCTCTTCGCTCTGCGCCTCCAAAAATACCCTCCTCATTCTCCTCCTCTGCCTTCCTGCATCGTCTCTCCAGGTACGTTCCGATTACTACTAAGGCTCTGTTCTCTTCATCTGCAAACTCATTAAGTTTAGTTTTGTTCTGCTTAGTTATATTTTACACTATAGTTCAGTTCAATTCAATTCAGTTCAGACAAAAATAACAGAGCCTAAAGCACTAATGTTAGTAAATTTTCAAATTCGAATATTTTCAATTTTGAAAATATTTTCATTTCGTCCCACCTAAAATTTTAAAATACGTTCGAGCATCATTGAATTTTATTCCTGGGCGGTCAGAGATATTGATTTTGCATGTGAAATTGGTTTAGGTGATGAGGAGAGGAAAGAGAAGAGGAAGAAGAAAAGGGTGCATTTTGCAGAGGATGTGGTGGATCCGATTGGAAACGGTGATCTCTACAGGAAGAAGATGAACAATAGATACTTGAATAACAACAAGAATCGAAGAGACGACAATGGTGACGATTCGAATTTGGGAAAGAGATTAACAGGCTGTGAGAAGAAAAAGATGCCAGGAAACAGAGTGGCACTCTACAATGGCATTCTTAGAGACAGGGTCTGCCATAGCCGAGCTACTTACTCTTACTGATGGATCGATCGATCATTATTGGAATTGACTCTTCATTATTTTTCAATTATCATCATGTTCATGTGTGATGTTTCTACTTTCAGTAGAATATTTGTAACATACGGTAAATTCTTGATTGTCTCACCATTTTTAACCTTTTAACTTTGTACAAACTGTATCTCCTCTCCCCTTTCTAGAATTGGTTAAATTAGATCTCCTTTTTATTTTATTATGGGGATGATGCTGGGATCATTATGTAAAATCTGTCTGTCACAAATGTAACGACCAAATTAGTTGGAACTTCATAATTCCTATTGCAGTTCATACACATCTTCTTCTTATTATTATTGTTCATATTATTAGAATCTCAAATAAGAAAAAAAGTTCAATACAAGTCTCTCGCACGCTAACTTTAAATTCCTCATGGTGAAATGGGAAAAATTGAATATACTTTTTTTACATTTTATATTACGAAAGTAAAGTAAAGTGAAAACAATCCAAACAATTGGATGGGTGGTGCCGTGGCGGTTTAGTTTATTAAAATAAATTGAATGTATATTTTTATAATATATGAAACGACCCTCTTTGGGAAACTTCTCCCTAATTTCTGTATTGTGTATAGACCATTTAAATGAAAATAAAATACTACTAGCAGTTTCTTTTATTTGGGAATTTGTATCCTTGTATAGCCCGTTAGGCGTTAATTAATTATAAAGTATAAATGGACAGTTATGGAATTGCAGTAACTACAAAATGGTCCATTTTTCGGTTTTGTTGTCAACATATCATAACAAAAGTTGATAGGTTCTGCTGGTATTACATTTTTCGATCACTAGTTTGAATATTGACCAGTTTATGTATTTTCCGAGATACGAATGGACTTATCACAAGTAGGGACTATAAAGAACATGCTGCCCGAGAAAAACAATGCCGCTCAAAGTCTATGATATGGATCATTACTACGAGGTGGTACTTGAGTTTGAGAAAGTGGAAATGTGGGGTAATTGACTTTGACTTAGTGGACGAGTTAATTATAGGAACAACTTTTAAGTCGTTGTAAAGTCATAAATGAGATTTAGTGTGCGAAATGTTATTTTGTGAAAATATATGTGCGGAAAGCTCAATTATAAGGAGAAGCATTGCTCGTGTTATTTCCGGTGACCGATAAATTCATTTGGTTTGAGGGAAAATGGGAGGGGAAAATAAGATTTTTCTGAAAATTGTGAGTGAAAAACAATTTTCCTTATTTTGTGGAGATAAATGTATTTTGTATAGATTTTGATGAATTTTTCAGTAATTCCTGAGAACTATCAAATGGTGGAAAACAATATTTTTCACTTTTTTTTTTTTTCAAATCAAATGAAGCCTAACTGTAAATGTGTAATTAACCGGCTGGGGAACAACTCTAACAAAAGAACTGGTAAAGCCGACACATTCTATTATTCACATATTCCATTACATGATCCGTCTAATGACATCCAAGCCCTTAAGCTTTAGGTCAATACGTTTAGGATAGTACGGTACCTCGTTTTGTCAAATGTATAATGAAGATATCGGGGGTACGTACTAAACTTGGTCCAGATTAATTTTAAATAATTGACTTGCTAATGTTATGGTTATTTGTTTAATTAGTACTATTAGTATTGTTCTTGGATCTTGGTGGCTCTTCATTGGACAAAGAGACCTTAACCAGCTTATCACATGGAAGTGTCCAAACCAAAACAAGCATGTTGAATAATAGTAGTAGCAACATGGATTATTTTTCCCACTCCCCTTGGCCATTCAAAAGACTAGATGTCAATAATTGGTGTTCGTTGGTCCAAGTTGGAGTTGTAACCATTAAGACGAACAAGATGCTATTTTTTTCAGTTTTCAACCTCAAAGATATAAAGAGAAAAGTTAAAGACTTGAATCTAATCCTTTTTAGAGGTAATAATTTGTTCAAAGCTGGCTTTTTGTTTATTTTTGTGCGATGATGATGACCTGTTGTGGAGAGAAGAAGCATGACCTTCTAAATTGGAAGCTCCTATTGATGGTGTGTCAGCACCATATTGGACGGTCCAATTGTGAAGAACTAATGTTTGGGATGGTTTGCACGTATAGTAAACTACTTCATCCGTCCCGAAAATATCTTTTCATTTTGTCATTTTAGATGTTCCAAATAAAACTTATCATATTATTTTTTGACAATCAATCATTCAACTTTAACATTAAATATACTCAAAAATAAACCCACTCACATTATTTAATCCAACTTACAACTTTAAAAATCAATTTGAGGGACTCACTAGTACTATTTTATCCAAAAGTAATATATACCTTTTTTTCTCCAATCTCCACTCAAAAAGTAAACGAGAAGCTATTTCCGAGAGGCGTTCATAACTTTATCATCTACCAAGACCAGTAGTTGATGTTTTATTAGAGTTACGTTTTCTAATTCGATTCGGTCTGATGCGTTCTAGAGAATATATGTTCATACGGACATAGAAAAACTCCATTAGTGATGATATTTTCATGATGAATCGGACTGTAGATTGACTAATACGACCAGTAAATATGTATATGTAATTTGTGATTATATTCTCTTTTTAAAGTCGTGTTTCCTAACAAGCCAAATTGTCTCAATAAAACTCGTCGAACATATTATTTTAATTCATTTAGTATTATGCTATAATACTATCCCATCTTTATATTTGCATTCAACTTTTTTAAATAGATTTTACGGTCTGAAATTCAATTTCAACCTCACTAACTTGTTTTACCACGAGGCACAAACAACATATTATTTTTCACTTCTTTTTCCCAATACCTATAAACATCAAGTCATTAACCCAAAATTACATAATAGAAGTGCTACAAAACATTGTTCAGAACAAATGAAACAAGACAAGAAAAAGATTTAGACAAATCTTAACGAGCATAGTATGCAGTACACAAGTCACTGTAGGTAGATATTCCAAATTCTAACATGGTTAGTTATGGGGGACGGGAGTGTAAATGAAATAAAGATCAAAGGTAGGTTATCCGGACAGCACATTATTCATCTGCTACATAAGAAATAATCACCATGAGATTATTTTATAAATTTTGACAGAATATTGTATTTATAGGCATTTAAAGAGAAAGTAATTATATTGTGATTTGTATTACCATTCTTAAAGGAAAAAAAACAAGGAGTCTTTCCTTCCGTGTGACTATGTAAGTATAAGATTCTTAGTCGCGGAATAAGTTTACACTTTGATTTTTTTAAATTTTTAACTTTTTAACTTTTAATTAATCTTAAATCGTAATGTCAAATGTTCAATTTTTTTATATAATGAAACTTTAGGGGCTAAATTTTCTTTATATAAAAAATTTAACATTTTACATTTGCGGTTTAAGATTAATTTGTAGTTAAAGTTGAAAAAGTTTAACCGCAAAAAGTCAAAGTGGGAAACTTGTTTCGGGACTATAATTTAGACAACATGACGTGAATTAATTATATTTCCTA
Organism: Plantago major; assembly: GCA_026545765.1. Taxonomy (NCBI): domain Eukaryota; kingdom Viridiplantae; phylum Streptophyta; class Magnoliopsida; order Lamiales; family Plantaginaceae; genus Plantago; species Plantago major. The sequence goes on from CM048842.1 coordinate 80,805,405, forward strand.
TAAGATGACAACCTAATGCCATAATGAATTAATTAAAAGTCTAATGACGTTTAATTAGTTTTTCTCCTTCAGTTTAGAATTAATTATAGCCTAATGAAAACTAGTTTAAGATGGGATAGTCTAATGTGAATCGATTTTACAATGTCTTTCCTTTAGTTTAGGCAACATAAATACACTTAAAAAATAGGGTAAACTTCAAGCCACATGTGGTTTGGCCCGGCTCGCACCGGGCTCGGGTCCAGGCCCGTCCTGGGCCGGTAACAATATGGTCAGGCCTTGATTGGGCCTCCGAAAGCCCGTATCTTCAAATATTGAACATCCCATCTTTGCCAGATGATCTACATACGGTTCCACTGGCTTCACGGTAGACAAGAGTGTTGGTCAGATGATCAAAGGCCACCGAGATTTTATCTCTGTCTCCGGAAAGTGTCTGGTGAACTGCTGACGTGCATAAGATTTTCCAAAGATAATTAAATTGCATTGTTAGAATCAGAATAAATAGTAATTTTCCCTATTCCATGAGCCAGAAAAAAAGTCTTGTTAAGCCCAAATTTTAATCTTTTGTCTCAATTTAACAAAACTGGTAATCCTTATCTGGCACAAAAAAATGTTTACTTTAACTAAAATGTCATCATCAATTTTTTGTCAATTTGCACCTTCTTTTTGGTGTACTTTACCGGCACTAATATACTAGTCCTGAACTAACATTCTGGTTTAATTTTTGTTCAATTCTTGTACTTTCGATTTAACTATAAATTATCGTAAGTTATGGAGTAGAAATATTTAAAAACTATAATATGAAAGTATAATTAAAAATATATCTATATGATTTAAAATTAATTTTATAAAAGTAAATTTAAAAAAGGTCAACAAAATAAATAAAATCAACTCCAGTTTTGATCAGGACGGATTAGTACTATATTGGAGTATCGCATAATTTTTCGGAGTCCAGCCTTAGCAATGAAAATATGAAATGCTGACAGCAATTAATATAATTGCCTTAGAAAGCTTACACATCACATATCTTATCATTAGCGTTTGATTTGCAAGTTTATAATGGTTGATTGGTGGTGATTAACACTTAAATATTCAGGCAACAAAGGGGAAAAGTAGGTTCCAGATAAGGATTACCAGTTTTAACCAATCATGGCGTTTTAGTTATGGTAATATTTTTGTCACTGACGTAGGTAAAGTTTATTAGTTTAGTGCTAAAAGTCAGTCGAGTGACATCCCAGTGTTTCTTGTTTCACCCACAATACGCTCGGACTATATATTCGCCACAAGTCGTCAAAGATATAGATCTACACCAATATTACTCTTCCAATACATGTAGTAGAAGAGTAACATTTTCTGTAATTACCTACCCGTTCGTTTATGTAAAATTCAGGTATACAATTTTGTTGGGCCGGGCCTTAAATAACAACCAAGTAGGCTATAACCTATAATGTTGCCCACGAACAACTAGTAAAACTGATAATCAATATGCCAAAAACTTTTATTTATCAATTTAAATATTGTAACCACTAAAGTATAAGGGGTAAAAGTAAATAATTGAGTTTAACAAACTTCGATGGTAAAAACAATACTTATGATTTGGGGGAGATAGGCACCTCATCCGAATAAGATTATTACACTGCATAAGATTTCATAGGGAGTAATGATATTTAAGGGGTGAATAACCGTTAAACCTTTAACAATTGAGATTGTGGTGGTAATCTCCCTATATTAAAAAGAAACATGAACATGATAGTTAGCGGACCAAAATTATTCAGTTTTTCTTTTTTTAAGCAGTTATCATAATTCAGAAGGAGCAATTACTAGCTACTAATTAGTTCTTCACGCCAGTTACATTGTTTATAAACTTAAAAAGAAAAGAAAGAGAGCGCACAACACTTTAAGTGAAGTAGTAAATTGCAATGCAGAAACATCATACAAGAATTACAATTTTGCTAATGACTTGGGCCTAATCTGTGTAGTCCAGCATAACACATATCTCTCACATAAATCATCCTATTTAGTGTGTGTCTGTAAATATTTTTAAGAAGTGATTTGTCCTTGCTTTTACTAATTAATATTGAAAGTTCGAACGCGATTCTCGCGTGCCAAATTTTCTAGTGTAATTTTAAAATTTTAGACTCGCATTATTACCAAGTATCAACATAGGCCCACTGATCTTTCCCACGATTAGGGCCGGTCTGTAAAACTTGAACATTTTGTGATCCAGGTTAATTTGGGCCTGTCATCTAGAAACTCAAGAAACACCCAAGCTCTAAACTCTTTTAATTAACTGGGGCAGCTTGTGCTTATAAAACCCATCTCACTGTCTGGGCTCCGGATATTCTCCCTCCATCCCAAGTAAATTCCACTTTAATTTTTATATGGAAAGTAAGGAGAGTATTATTATTATGTACTATTTATATTATGCATGTAGGTCAGTGGAGAATATAAAATTATAACCGTAACATCCCGATTTTTATATTAGTTGATGTTTGGATAGATGATTATCAACAGACCGTTCTAAGTGGGACCGGAGGGATTGGAGTTCTAATGTGTGGAGCGATCAGAATTATCTCTCAAACAGAAGTCCTACTTTTCTTCGATTATTATTCCTTATCTTCGTTAAACTAAGTCAAGTGAAATTTTTGGAATTATGTTACTCATGGTAGAAATTGTGTGTTAATGTACTATATGCTAACTATGCAATGAATCTTGACATGGCGTCTGCTAGTAGCTAGATTGGATTGGGCTTGTTCAACACTATGTAAAGTAACTCGAGTATAGTTGTCAAACAATAAAAACGTATACTCAAATGTAAAACCCCCCCCCCCCCCCCCACACACACACACATATGTTTGGTATAAAATTCTAAACTCAACTTGAATTGAATTGGAAAGTTGATGAATATTGAATAAATTGTAATTGAATTTTGAAATTTGTGTTATTAAAGTGTGATATTTATAGGTATATTTGAGTTTTGAAGTTGATGAATGTTAATGCAACTCGAATAACATAGGTGGAGTGAAGAGACAAACACAAAAATTTGACAAAACTCAATTCGAGTTCGAAGCTAAATAAGCGGAACATAAAACCGGACACCTTATCTAAGTGTACTCAAACCCCTTTCCATTTGATTTGAGGAAAAAATCATTGGTAACTAGCTAGAAGGTTATGATTATGATTTAAAGGTGAAAAGCTTAGCTTAGCCCAGATGTGAAAGAGGCAGGAACAAGTCATGATTTAGTTAGGTATCCTTTTCAGTTTAGAGAAAAATCCGAAAGTTGACTGAGCAAATTAAAAGAATGTCAAATTTGGGAACCATTTGATTTGATTCAACTAATCTAGCCCGTTGTCCGTACAAAACAACCCTGACAATGGACGGCAGTCTCATTAGTCTGCATCGATCGTAATATCATCGTAATGTAACTCTCGTCTACATACATGCATATCAATTCTATATCTATGATCTATGCATGCATGCATGCTTCAACCATTTCACACTTCGATCCGATTCGATCCGATCGATCATATTTAGCAATAGTAATTGTTGAATAGATAGCACTATACGTTTTTAATTCCAATTAAGTTATTGCATTCTTGAACATTTCATTTATTAATTTACTTACATCTTGTTCCTTTTCTTTAAGATGGGTGGTCCCGAATTTTGTAACTCTGGACATTTTTTAATTCACCTGATTTCGTATATTTTTATTTTATTTATGGGATTTAATTTGGTTGTAAATCCGCCCTCATTATTCAACTTGACAAAATAAATTAATGTCGTCATACATTAGATTAGATGATGGATGGCCATTTTTCATTTCATTTAGGATCGAATAGAGAGTTTAAGGACTTTTGTAAGTTTGTTGTTGCTAGATTCGAGAATTAATTAATGTTTTAGAGACCAGGTGAGAATGAACATTGAAATTGTACATGTACATGAACAAATGCATGCGGTTAGAGGAAATAACAACTTCTAGTTTTTCTAGCGTGTGGGTTTAGTTTCTATTTCTGGCTAGCACTCCCAATTTCGGTGCAAATACATTGAATTCTTGGTAGGATTATTATTTCTCTAAATCATCACCACATTTGGATCATGAATGGCCTACCGGCCAAGATTCTTACTTGCCAAATTGAAGAAAACACAACTCGTGATAATTCATGAACATGTAAATTAAATTCGACAAACATAAATTATAAAAAAATTGAAACGTAACTTATTGAGCGCAAGTATTATAGTAGTGCAAGCATTTATTATTTTAGAATTTCAATACATAATTTACTAGTTGATCACGAATTATAGTATCAAAAAATAAGTGAAGTAAAATAAAAGATAAAGGGGGCTAGTTTAGCATACATTCTCACGAAGTAATTAAATTAATAAATAAAACAGCGCAACTCTCCTATGACCATATTTCTACGGGGACTAAATGGACAAACAAATATTGTGATTATAACGCAAAAGACTAAACAAATTTACTAAAAACATCAAACACATACAAATATTGACATGAATAATTATTAATGGAACATTATTGGTACTGTTGTTTAAATTATTATATAAAACTTAAAAGTATCAAACCATATGATAGAATTTTATCTCATCTAAAAGTTCGAACTTATAAAGAGGTGTTGAATTAATCCACTTATATTAATTTATCGAACACTCCCTTCACTCGTGGACTCATTTCAACCTCTTTTGGGGATGTCCAACGATTGGATAATTAATACCGGTGGAGGTGTTGACGGTGGGATTCGATCCCCGAACCTTTAGGTGGTTCATATGCATGAAAGAATTTAATCTCATCTACAAGTTCGAACTTGTAGAGAGTTGTGGAATCAAACCATTTATATTAATACTATAATACTTCCCACACTCGTGGCCGATTTCAACCTCTTTGGGGAGGCCATTCGAGTAGAAATTTAATATGGTGGAGATTAGAGGTGTTATTAGGGCGGGCTCGGGCCGGGCTGCTCCAGCCCGCTCCATTTAAAGGATGGGCCGGGCCGGTTCATACTTTTAGATGTGCCGGGCCGGGCCTTTTTTTGTCAAAATAAAGGCCCGGCACGGCCCCCAGCCCACTATCCTTGCGGGCTGGGCCGGACTGCCTTTTTTTTCTTTGCAAATTAATTTACAACTAAAATCTGTCAAACTAAGAAGTAAAAAAGAAGCTGCCTGCCAAAGTAATGAACCCACTGCCTACCAAAGTAATAAATACACTTACTTTGAATAGTCAGATTATGAAAACAAGAACATAAATTACATGTTGCTTCTTGAACATTACACAAACACATACACAATTACACAAACTAAGAAGTAAGAAGCTGCAAAACAAAAAATCCACCAAAACTCATGAATCATAATGCATAAACTAAAACTTGAAATTTTATTATAAAGAAGAAAATTGACCGTTGTTAATTAATTGATATCAATCAGAATTTTGAAAATGGAAAATGAAATAAAGAAAAAAATAAAGAAGGAAGAGAGGCGCAGAGAGAAGAAAGAGACGTTAGGTGGCTGCTTGTGGAGGAATTGGATGTAGAAAAGAAAACCCTATTGATTTGGGCTTGACTTTCCAATTGGACTTGAATGGTATGACTATGGTCTTGGACAAAATAGACTAAAAATCCAAAAATAACATCTAAACGAAACGGTCCTTACCGGGCTAAACGGATCGGGCCTTACCGGTTCGCAGACTTATCCGGTCCCGTGCCGGGTTGGCGGTTTTAACCGGTTACGGGCCGGGCCTCTAAAACAAAGGCCCCTATGGCCCACATAACTTAAATGTACATGGGCCGGTCCGGGCCGGTTTTTAAGCATGTCGGGCCGTGCCGGGCTGTTCTGCGACCGGCCCAAATAACACCTCTAGTGGAGATTCGAACCCAGGTGGGCGTGAGCCACATGCTTTAATACCATAATACAATTTCATTTCATCTAAAAACTCGAACTTTAAAGATGTGTGGAATTACGTATATTAATTTATCTAACACTCAAGTTGGGCCATCATCCCTTAATACTTAAAAGTACTTATTAATGGAAGAAGGTTATTCAATTTATATGTTGTTTGCATGATATTCTCACAAGTGATGTGGAATATCCTCACGAGTGGCCGCGATTAATCAGCTCTATACGTGTAATCATTATAGCCATTTTTGGAGGTATCTTTGGACAAGCCGAAATTATCATCGGTTGGGGCACCCATTATCAACTTGGGCATATCACGATACTATGATAGAATTAATTCCATCTCATCTAAAAGCTCGAATTTTTAGAAATGTGTGAAATCTAGTCATTTATATTAATTCCCGCAGTACCATACTTCAATAATCCAGCTCCATTTTAATGCTGCCCTTTAGAATAATCGATCCATTTGATTTATTTTACGTATGATATGAACGGAAAGTAGCTAGCCCGTTTGATACGATGCATGTACTGCCAGCCACTAGCTTGTTCAACTTGTCAAGTGCCTGCCTGCCCGGATAGCTGTGACTACCTTCTTTAATTTCCAAATTGTTTGCTCAACATGACCGGGCGGGCGTCCATATTCCATGCATTCGTTTCCCCTACTGTTTCTATTCTACTATTAATTAATTCAAAACACCAAAGTGTTATCGGAACCTAGGTTTAGGACCTAAATCAAATGAATCGTAATTCAATTTGGGGTCAACTCAACTCACATACGTACCAGTAAATCTTCGAGTAAATAGAATACTATTAAGTTGTACTAGGGGTGTTAGGGAATCAAACCGCTCGCGAGCTGCTCGTAAAAAAGCCCAGTCAACGCGAGTAAGCTCGTCTCATTGTCGAGTTTGAATCGATCACCCTGGCAAAATGACCGAAGCTCACGAACATTATTAATTTAATATATATTTAAATTTATTTATTTACATATACATAAATAAAAAGTAAAAACCATAGTTCCTAACTTAGCTATCTAAAAATCAAAACGGTGTAAAATTTTGGAACAAATGAGTTCATTTTCGAGCTCTAACGAGTCGAGCGCTCACGAGCAAAAGCAAGTCGAGCTTATCGAGTTGCTCGCGAGCAACTCAATATTTTAACGAGCCGATCACGAGCACAATTATGAAAAGCTCGTCGATCACGAGCAGACATAAAATTTTGACGATCACTGATCTATTAAGCCAAAGCTCGGCTCGGTCTCGGCTCGTTAATAGCCCTAAGTTGGACTATCTTCCACTTAAAATGTTATTAAGAAGAGAAAGTTATTCAACTTATATGTTGTTTGCATTATTTTCTCATAAGTGATGTGAAATATTCTAACGATACCGACTCAAAATCACTAATTCATGGTGGACTCACAAACTGATATTATCGAATTAATTGTAAAAGATCGGGTAGCTAGTAAATTGGATTTCACTTTTTAAAATCCCCAACTCGACCCTAATTATAAACAAGCACCCTTAAATCACAATCATATACCCCATTTTTCAATAACATTGCTATTTCAATTCGGATTTTAGCAATGGGACACTCACATGTGTTTAACCAATTCATGGATTGACCAAACATACAATTGTTTAGTTGTAGAGAGTGGGTGTATGAAAATGGTGAACAGAATAGAATGTAAGATAGAAATTTGTTGAGCAGAGGGTTAGCCCTCGGTCCTTAAGACTTTGATTGCTCCGCTCTGGTGTCTACGGTTTACTTAGCAATCAGTCTCCCAAGATAGAACAACAGAGAGTTAGTATTCTAGCACAGAATCGCTAACTCGTCGAACTTGGCAGTATAGAAAGTTCAGGCTTTTTAGAGAGTAAGAGACAAGAAAGAAGGATTGGATTTATGTGCGTTGAAAATCCGAATATGGGGGTCTATTTATAATTTCGAAGAGTTGCAGTCTGAATAGATGTAGCTTTTCGCGAACAGGTCCCTGCAGAGATAAAAATTCAAACGGACACACTTGTTTGAATTTTCCCGTGCAGTTACATCCCTCAACTAATGGACAGATCCGTTCGATTAAGCCCAAACCAACTTTCTATTCGGCTTGACCAAACACAATATGTTTCTGGCCTAAAAAGATTATAATCAACTCAAGACCGCGACCCGCAAACCCTCGTCCCATGTCCCACGACCCCAGGCCCGGCTCCTGGCGGAGCCAGGCGGGCGCGTATGGTCAAGTGATTGAGCCATCTAGCTCCTCCCCCTTCCAAAACCCTGGGTGCCCCTTGGCGCCCAAACCCTTAAGCAAGTCTTGGACTTATAACTAATTCCTTCTTTCTCAATTTTAGCCATGTGGGACTTCTCCCATTTCCAACTCTTGGATTCCATATTTAATGCATCAACCAACACACTTTGAGCTTCAATTACTCTTTCACCTTTCAATGAATTTTAGTAATTCTTTCTTAAATGCAATCTACTACTATAGTAGATTATTCATGTTCAAGGAAACGTCATTTTCAACGTGTGGGGCCCCTTTAGTTTAGGTGCAAAAACATAGACTAGCCTCATTGTAGACTGAAATTCTAATAATCCCCACATGAAAGAGGATTGATGCTTACAACACTTCGGGGTGCTCTAGCCTAGAATTTCTGGCGGAAAATCATATTGCATCGGGATCAATTGTCAGCAACATTGAATCGTCCCTAGTAGAATACCATCGGATTTACTTGCCACACGGTGGACGTAACCGGTCGGCGTTTTGTGTAAACCAAGACAATGATATAAACACAATAATTCTCCTTATTCCCTTGTTCCTTGTTTCGTCCATTAAGGCCTTGGACTCACTTGGATTCTTAAGTGTTGACGTTTGAAATGGCCTAAACTTCACACTTAAATAGGTGACCTCGTTCTAAGAGCATTCCTGCCAATGCTCTGCTTGTAAGCTAAAGAGATTAAGAATCTCTTCAGAGATCAGTAAGAGTTCAGTGACTCAACCTCCTCCCGGACTGCAGAGTCTTTCACGGGGATGGCACAAGTGGAGCAAAAGCTCCTAAGTGCTTTTACCTCGAAATATCAAACTTCACGAGGCACGTACTATTCCTTTACAGCTTAGTTGTCCCATTGAACCAAATTATTGGGATCTCCAGTCAGTATGGTTAAGGGTTGCCACCGCAAAGTCCTTTATTGAGTGGGTCTTAAGTCCATTCCCCTAGACAGGCACATTACTTGATCTCTAGGTAATGCTTTAGTTAGCGGATCCGCAATGTTATCCATTGATTTCACGTAATCAATAGTGAAAACCCCCGTAGAGATCAATTGCCTAATGGTCTTGTGTGTACGACGTATGTGTCTGGACTTGCCATTGTACATATTACTTTCAGCCCTTCCTAAAGCTGACATACTATCACAATGTATTGTCACGTAAGGCATTGGTTTCTCCCAACAAGGGACGTCCTATAAAAATTCTTGAAGCCATTCTGCTTCTTCTCCAGCTTTGTCCAAAGCTATGAATTCCAATTCCATCATGGATCGGGCGATGCAAGTTTGTTTAGAGGACCTCCAGGAAACAGCCCCACCACCAATGGTAAATAAATACCCACTTGTGGACTTGGTGTTTGTACTGTCAGATATCCAGTTTGCATCACTGTATCCTTTCAATACGGCTGGATATCTTCCATAGTGTAATCCATAATCTATTGTGCACTTTAAGTAACTCAATAGATGATGTAGTGCCTTCCAGTGGTCACTTCCTGGATTACGCATAAATATAGCCAACTTGTTGACTGCATATGCAATATCTGGACGAGTACAGTTCATTAGGTACATCAGACTGCCAATTATCCGGGCTATTGCACTTGGTCCACAGGATCACCACGATGTTTGTCTAAACATTGACTCCTGTTCAAAGGTGTTTTCACAGATGGACAGTCAAAGACCCCAAATCTCTTCAAGACATCTTCAACGTAATGAGATTGTGATAGCACCAAACCCTCGGACGTTTTAGAAATCTTTATTCCTAAGATTAAATCCGCCACACCCAAGTCTTTCATGTCAAAAAGTTATTTCAACATTTGCTTGATTTTTATGATCAATTCCAGACTACTTCCAGTTATTAGCATGTCATCTACGTATAATTTTTGTGTGTAAGAGAGAAGAAAGAAGGATTATTTTTGTGTGTTGAAAATCCGAATCTGGGGTCTATTTATAATTTCGAAGAGTTGCAGTCTGAATAGATGTAGCTTTTCGCGAACAGGTCCCTGCAGAGATAAAAATTCAAACGGACACACCTGTTTGAATTTTCCTTTTTAGTTACACCCCTCATCGAATGGACAAATCCGTTCGCTTAAGCCCAAACCAACTAACGCATCTGTTGGACTTTTCTGTTTCAGACTTTCTATATTGGGCTTAACCAAACACAATATGTTTCTGGCCCAAAAAGATTATAATCAACTCAAGACCGCGACCCGCGGACCCTCGTCCCACAACCCGAGGCCCGGCTCGCCGCAGGCGCGTATGGTCAAGTGATGGAGCCACCTAGCTCCTCCCCCTTCCAAAACTATGGGTGCCCCTTGGGGCTCAAACCCTTAAGCAAGTTTTGGACTTATAACTAGTTCCTTCTTTCTCAATTTTAGCCATGTGAGACTTCTCCCATTTCCAACTCTTGGCATTCCATATTTAATGCATCAACCAATACACTTTGAGTTTCAATTATTCTTTCACGTTTCAATGAATTTTAATAATTCTTTCTCAAGTGCAATCTACTACTATAGTAGATTATTCACGTTCAAGGAAACGTCATTTCCAACGTATGGGACTCCTTTGGTTTAGGTGCAAAAACATGGACTAGCCTCATTGTAAACTAAAATTCTAACGATATTCATTTACCAAATATGAAAATACGTACATGCACATGGAATACTCGATTTCAATGTGTTTTGACCTCCATGACCAATATAACGACTTGTAATCTCAATCGTTTCAGAACAATAGTGAGTAGTGACTCCCTTTTCTTTGCCTAAAGGTATTCGTACAAGTTTGTATCCCTTTACCACATATTACTCTTATATATGTCGTTAGAAAAAATAGAAATTGTGTTATGAAGATACATTATGTTGTCTTTCTTAATATAATCGATCACAATAACAATTAATTGATCAAAATAAGCCTTTAATTTCGGATATTAGAACTCGAAATTTCCAGTGAACAAATAGCCAAAGGAACGCCATCTCTGAGGAGTTCCCCCACCGATAGACCAACCGATCGAGATCATTTCATTCTCAATTCTCGTCATCAATGGCGACCGACTGCCATTCCTAGAAAGCTTCTAAGCGGAGGAAAATCGATTCCTTTCCCAAAAAGCTTCTTACCGTTCATGAAAAAGTCGAGGTCGGTCATCTTTCATTATGTTTCTACTATTTTACTACTACCTACTTATCCTTATTACAACTGCATTTTCATTTTATTCTCACTTCATACTCAAACTCTGTGTATACCTGCTTGCTTCCTAATATGTTGTTGCATGTGGGTTTTGCTTCCGTTCCTTGTAGTTGTAATACATACAAGGAACCCATTATGAGTGCTTTCTGGGAATTCACCTAATTGATTTGCTGTGTAAAGACATTATGTAACTTCTATTTTTTCCCTAATTAAAATGGTGAAGTAAATTTTGTATTTTAATTTTTTTTAGTTAAAATGATATTTGCAAAGAAATAGATAAGGACATGTTTGGTTTTGACATAAATTGGTTTAGCTTATAAGTTGGTCAACACAAATTTGGATTAATGGACCTGGATGTAATTGTTGATCTAAGTGGTAGTCATATGTGAGAAGGGCATCTAAGAGGGGGTGTATGTAATTTTCCCTAAAATGTATATTTTGTATATAAATAATATTGACGTTGACAACATAACTCCGACTCTGTATAAGTTATATACATATCGTATTTTAGAAGACTTACTCTTAAATTAATTGTTAAAAAGGTAAAAATACAATTGAAAAATATTTTGTGAGTATTATATCGTAACAAGATTGAATTGAGGAATGTAAATTTGTATCAAAATATATGTTTTACAATGTAGGTAAATAGTGCATTTGTTTAATTTGGACGATAAATGGACGGAACATCTATATTCATCGCTAATTATATATTAACCATGGTTATAGAACTTGCTTACAAAAACAAATATATATGAAACATTTTAGAATGTGATGAGTAAAATGAGTTGTATAATTGTAAAGATTGATGTTCATGAAAATCATTTCTCGAGGAAATATAGTGTTTTGAAAAAATTATATTTTTTTGTAAAATTTTGCGTTCAAGATGATGCAAAGAGATAAGAGAAATCATTTTTAGAGTAATATAATGTTTTGACAAAATTATAATATTTTGTAAAATTTTCACTTTTAGATAATGTAAGGAGATAAGATTTCTCATGTTTGTATTTTTCAAAATTTTCTGCATTTCCATTTCACCTTTTTTCATTTTCCATTGAAACAAATTAAACATGGAAAAAAAAAATTATATTTCCCTTCATTTTCTTTTCCCCAATTTCCCTTAAACCATGCATCGCCTAAGTGTATCAAACACCGATGAATATAATAACATCTTCCCTTATTATTTTATCTCTTTTTTTTTTTTTTTTCGTATTTTCCGGGTTACCAAGCGCACCATTAATGTTATCCAATCTCCCACTAATGTGCTTACTCCTTTTTTTGCGGGATATTCGTCCATGTCATTCATTGGGTATTGCGGAAAGCCAGCAATTCCGTACTCCCCAATGAAATCGGATCCCCCAAGATTACGTTTCCGTATCCAATGAATATAATACCCAAATATTCGGTAACTTTATATATGTCACATCACGTCACAAACCTCTATTCATCCATGTGAAAACTCACACTAGATTTGATTGAACTAAATACTGCACAACAATGCAAGTACCAAAATAACGTTACAGAACATAACCGTGAATCCAAAAAATTACATGCAAATCATACGTAACATATTTATGAGCTCAAAGAAATCTCACAAAGTTTTTACTCATAACTAGGGCTCATCAGTCATCCCCAAAGTTACCAAATAAACCACAAGGTAGCTGGCAAGGCTTAATTATAATTGATTAAGAAGAATAACAATTAGTGAGTGTAATTAAAGTGGTAAATCATGATAAGAGCACACTGATTGGTTGCAAGTTACGGGATTAAGTCTATAGTCTATACACAAACAATGAACCAAGCCGAGTTCTTTAATTGCCCCTAAAAAGGACACGGTTAGCTGTTTGAATTAAATGAATTTAGCTCAAGTGGTATAGCCACAGAAACATCCGGTTTCAAGGCAGATTCATTGAACTGGGAAAAAACCATGTTGTAATAATTTAAACTAAAAAAACAAACAAAGAATAATTGAGATAGCTATAAGCTCTTTTCCGGCTCATGTCCATGTACCTATGGACTTCGGACCAAAATGTATATCCATTTTCCTTTTCTTTAAAAACACTAATTTGTTATTATTATTATTATTATTATTATTATTATTTTAAAATAGTTAACTAGACATATATGAAATCATATGATATCATCATATTATTATGATATATAAAGGAGTTACTAGTCCATACATTGTATATAAGTCGTCTTCTAGTCTAGTGAAAGCCAAGAAAACAAACACATCTCTAGCTACCACTTTACTTTCCTCCTTTTCTTTCCGTCTTTTTTCCCCATAGTACTGGGGTTTCTTGCCTGTGATTGATTTTTCCCTGGAGTGTTATGCAAATCTTGAACTGGGCTGTGATAATAATCTTGTTGAAAAGTTTCATCTTTTTTGCTGGATTTTGGGGATTTTCTTTTGAACAACAGCAACAAAAGCCATGCCTGCTCTTGTTAATTACAGAGGTCAGTACTGCTATAAATATGTCCATTCAGCACCTATCATTTCATATTTTTCTTGTTTAGTAGTTGAAATTTTCCTATCTCTTGGAGTTGTTTGTTGGATTGGATGCTTGTTGCTTATGGAGGAGGAGGAGGGTAGATATTTATGTTCTTGTTGTTATGATTATGCTTCGATCTTGAATTTCCTGCTCGTATTTTTGATAAATTTGTATTTTTTCTGTTGAAATTGATGGTTGGTTACCTTGAACATGAAAAATTGAATTTCCTGTATCACTAGTACCCAAGATCTTTAAGGGGTATACTATGTACTTAGGAATACTGTAATAATATGTATTTACTCAGAACTTGGTCCATGTTCTGTGTACTTCAAATTCTAGAAGTCAAGATCTATAGATTATGAGAAGTAATTGTATGATTGATTTCCAGCTGAATTGTGTGGAACTTTATGTAGTGTTGAAGAATTTAAGATATAATAATAGCATAGGTGTAAAAACTATAATTAGAATTCTTTGTCCAGTTGGATGAATTTACAATCTATCCGGTTAGAGAAATTTAAGTTTCATCAGATCGCAAACATTGATTCATTACTGAATGTGGTTACCATTTTTTACCTGCCTGAATTTGGATGAATTGAATAGGGATCTAAAATTAGCATCTGCTTTTGATTTGTTCCTACATTTGGCAGTGGGCAATTTTGACTGATATGATTATTTAACCATCCAGGCGATGATGAAATCTATTCCGGACGCTCGCTTTGTTCCGGAGACTCGGGTCTTATGTTCTCCATGGGTTCCAACGTGGAGATCTATTGCCCCCCTAGAAAGCGATCTCGCATCAGTGGCCCATTCGTCAACTTTTACGAGGAAAGGAGGCCCTCCATTGACGTACTCCCAGATGAATGCCTATACGAGATCTTCAGACACTTGCCAGGACGTGAGAGGAGCGCTTCCACTTGTGTTTCCAAACGCTGGTTGATGCTTTTGGCCAGCATCAGAAGCTCGGAGCTTTGCGCTACCAAGAACCCTCAGAGCCAGCCGGACCATATGAACTTGGATGCGGAACCCAGTTCTGAAGATCTTGAAATGGAGTGCGATGGATACCTCACGAGGTGTGTGGAAGGCAAGAAAGCGACTAATGTAAGGCTTGCGGCTATTGCTGTCGGTACTTCGAGTCGTGGTGGACTCGGAAAGCTTTCCATCCGAGGTACAAACTCTGTGAGGGGTGTTTCAGATGTTGGTTTATCAGCAATCGCTCGTGGTTGCCCTACCCTTCGCGTTCTTTCACTATGGAACGTGCCCTCAATTACTGATAAAGGTCTATTTGAAATCGCAAGAGAATGTCATTCATTAAAGAAGTTGGACCTTTGTCAATGTCCTTTAATCTCAAACAGGGGTGTAGCTGCGATTGCTCAGAGCTCTCCGGATTTGACCTCATTAACTATTGAATCGTGTTCAAACATCGGTGATGTGAGTCTCCAAGCAATTGCAAAGTATTGTCCTAAGTTGGAGTCTGTCACCATCAAAGACTGCCCACTTGTTGGAGATCAGGGTATAGCTAGTCTCTTATCTACTTGCCCGCTTCTGACCAAGGTAAAACTTCAAGCTCTGAATATCACCGACTTTTCGGTTGCCGTAATAGGACACTACGGAACGGCAATTACCAGTCTTGTCCTTACCGGCCTTCAAAACGTGAGCCAGAAGGGCTTTTGGGTGATGGGCAATGCAAAAGGTCTTCAAAAGGTATCATCTTTGAATATCACTTCGTGCAGGGGAATAACTGACGTAAGCCTTCAAGCCGTGGTAAAGGGCTGTCCGAGCCTAAAACATTTGGGCCTCCGCAAGTGTTACTTTGTCTCTGATAAAGGCTTTGTAGCTTTTGCCCAAGCTACGAGCTCGCTCGAGAGCTTGCAGATGGAGGAATGCCACAGAATCACCCAAGTTGGAATTTTAAATGCTCTTTCCACCTCTAGTTCGAAACTAAAATCACTTACTTTAGTTAAGTGCATGGGAATTAGGGATCTACCTACAGAATTTCCGGTGTTATCTCCCTGTGAATCTCTGCGTTCTTTGTCCATCTGTAGCTGCCCAGGTGTTGGGACAACTAGCTTGTCCATGGTTGGTAAACTTTGCCCCAATCTCCATCACTTAGATCTCAGTGGGCTCAACGATATTGCAGATGCCGGCCTTCTCCAGCTATTTGAATCTTGCAACCCAGGGCTCGTGAAAGTTAATCTTAGTGATTGTTCGAATCTGACAGATGAAGTAGTATTTTCTCTGGCCAAATTGCATGGTGAAACACTCGAGTTACTCAACCTTGATGGTTGCCAGATGATTACAGATGCAAGTTTGGCCACACTTTCCCAAAACTGCCCTCTACTCAACGATCTCGACATTTCAAAGTGCTCAATCACTGATGCTGGTGTATTTGCTTTGTCCTCTGGAGTGAACCACAATTTGCAGATCCTCTCACTGTCTGGATGCTCCATGATATCAAACAAGAGCATACCTGCTCTTGAGAATTTGGGAAGGACACTGGTCGGTCTGAATCTTCAACATTGCAATTCCATTACCAGCAGGTCAATTGAGTCACTCACCGAGACCTTGTGGAGATGCGATATTCTCTCTTAAGTCCTTTATGTGGATATCGCCTCAACAGCATCGAAGATAACCACCATGGTCATGCATAGCTCGCTCGACCTGGCTGTTTTTCATGGAGACCAAAGCGGAAACAGTTTTCTGCTTCCCTTTTTGCAGGCTTCTTGTATTTGAATAGCCTGTTACAAACTTTTGGTTGCTTGAAGTGGCCTCTTTCACTCCCTTCGGTTTCTGCAGAAATCCAGCCACCAGGTCCTCTTTGCGAGCTTTCCCCAATGGTATATTATGTTTGTCAAGCGTCGGAGCCTAAGTTAGTTTTATTTCCTGTTCTACATTCTATGCTGTCTAAATAAAGCGTGCTTAGTTCACGTTCGTGTCTGTATGAGTCGTCTATGTTCTGTAATATCGGGTGGTATTGGTCACCGCACCATTGGTTGTCAGTTGTGTGCCTGTGGTTCGGGACCTGGCCTTGGTGGCCTAGTGTGTTAGGTTGCCATGACAGCCTTGTATGGTTGTTTTTATTGCCAGGTCCTGTTCTTTTTTTGGGGGTTTGCCTCCTGTTTCACAGGCCTATCTGATCTTTCAGTTGTACCCGATTAGTACTATGTGATGGTGTAATAAAGCTCCGTTTGTGTTATGTATGAAGTTGTACTTGTGCTGATTGTTGGAGACATGACTCTGTTATCTTGGTTGAATGAAAATGCTGTAGCATTGGATTTTGTTCATTCATTGATGATGGAGACTTGTAATGTCCAGGGGGTAAGTATTTGAAAGTGAAATTCATTTCCTATTTTATCTCTCAAGAATTGATGTAAACCTGTGCCATTGTTTTGTGGGTATGATAGTGAAAGATATTAAATGCATACTCCCTCCTATATAAATGATAAGTAATACTCCCTAAAGATAACTTGATTTTTGCATAATATTTAAGAAGTTTAAATAAAAAATGGTTTATATAGATAAAGTAATAAGTGTATGGTAAAAAATAAGATAGTGAATTGATAAAATATGAAATAGGGTGCTTAATATATTAATAATGAGGATAGTGGATTTTCATAAAAGAAAATAGAAAGTTTTTAATAGAACGCTCAAAATGTAAAAATGGAAAGTTTCTAATGGAATGGAGGGAGTAAAATATAAAAGAAAATTTTGGTAAAATGTATAATTTGGACGAAGGTAACAATTTTTATTATTTGTTGGGTAGAGTAGTTTAACATTTTAGAAATGTACGAAGTTATGTGGAATGATTAAGTATTACGAATATATGAAGTTCTACATGACGGGAGGGAGGGAGTGTAGCATTTAGGTTTTTAGAAATAATTGTTACCTAGTATTTAAAGTTAATACTGCTAGTAATTCTGTGTTAAAAGTCCACTGGCATGGCAAGTTGGGAATGGGCTTTTGGTGATACTAGGCTTGGAATTTGAATCAATCTCCTGATCATGACTGTTGGTGAGTTCATTGATGGAATGACTGGAATGTCACTAAGCTTCTTCATTTTCTGCCTCATGAAATAGTTTATGAAATCCAGGGAAAACACTCAAACAGGCAAGACTGTGATTTGGCCAGCCTTTGACTCCAGGTCACTTCATTGTCAAATCTGCTTATGAGATTGGATTCAGCCTTCCGTTTCTTGGCATACTTACTCGAGCCGGAATAGAATGCCTCATTCGAAACCATCAAGGAAATTTTGTAAGGGCAGCATCGGCTTATTTGGGAAGAACATATAGAAGCATGACCGGCATAGAAAGGCCACATATATAATCGGATTCTAACTATTGTTGAATGTGTTAATAGGAGACATGAGATGCAGTAGTACCACAACACCGTAATTATATATATATATATCACCGTTTGGATCAAGGAATGGAAGTGAAGATTTCTTTTGTCTACTAGGGTGAAACAAAGTGGCGGATACTCTAGCCAAGAAAGTAAGCCCCAAGTCGTGTTCTAGACTTAGACTATGTTCTCTTCATCTGAAAACTCATTAATTTCTGTTCGGTTCAGTTCAGATTCAATTTCAGTTCAGCTCTGCTTAGTTGTTTTTTATATTACAATCCAGTTCAGTTCAGTTCCATTCAGTTCAGTTTAGTTCAGATCACTTTTGTTCTGTTCAGACGAAGAGAACAAAGCCTTCAACTGCAATTTTCTAAACTGAACTGAACTGAATGAGTTTTCAGATGAAGAGAACAAAGCCTTCAACATAATAAGGCTCTGTTATCTTCGTCTGCAAACTCATTCAATTTAGTTCTGTTCTGCTTAGTTATATTTTATACTACAATTCAGTTCAGTTATGTTTTGTTCAGACGAATAGAAGATAGTATAATTATTTAACCATGTTGGCATATGTAGATCCTATTATAATCCCTTAATTATGTTTAATGAAGTTGACTTTTTAAAAAAGTTGGACCACTTTTTCTTTTCAATTTCACTAACTCATATTGTTTCATAGGAATAATTTCATTTCCTCCCCGGGAGAAGAAAAATGGACATCATATTAATTGAAAATAGGACCTCACCTTTAAAAGGTTCATCAAACACCACTCCGACAATTTAAATTATTTTAGGCTCCATTTGATTTGAGGGAAAAGAAAAAAAAAATAGAGGAAAATATTGTTTTCCACCATTTGGTAATTATCAGGAAATCTTGAAAAATTTATGAAAATTTATATCAAATATATATATATCTCCATAAAATAAAAAAAAGTTATTTTTTCCCTCACATTTTTCAGTAAAATATTATTTTCCCCTATTTCTTTCTCCATTTTCTTTCAAAACAAATGAATCCTTAATTATACATGACAGTAGTAGTATATGGCAGTGTCGGAAAATCCAGACAAGGCATATTGGTAACAAGTAAAAACTACTAATAATTCCCATGTTTATGACTGATGTCTATCTTGGTTATCATCATCTATAACCAAAGATTTAAATTACTCGGCTTTCACAATTGTTCGGACGACTAGGCGAGAAGACAAAGTTCTCCTTTAATTTAGTAATGTGAATGATTTTAATGTCTCAAAAAAATAATAGTTTGAAGATATTGATTATGCTAATCCTATAAATAAGGTGGGGTGGGCCATGTTTTTGAGAATTATATATTAACTTGATTGTTCGAACTTCAGGCATTAATAATGGACAGAGTCTTATATAATTGTTTGTTGATTGGCATGTTCAGACAAGTTTGTTTATAACAATTTGTTTGGATTTGTAGAATATAAGTAATAGTTGAGGATGCTTCTAGGCTTGTACAAGATGTCGCTGTATAATAATTTGTTTAATTAATGTTCAATGCTTGATGGAGCATTATACAAGTCTGAAAGATTAATACAGATTATACTGATGATGATAGGAGGGTAAACAAACTCTCAGGGCAAATTATAAGGCCCAGCAAAAATAGAAAATGGCCCACATCAATGAAAGAAGACGTATGTATGTCAGCAGTGATGACAATTACTTGGCACTGTATTTCAAATGCATTGAACTGTTACAATTTCAACATATTTTCATCATGTATCTACTATCTAGTAATCACCAATGTCCAATGCAATACTTACATTTGTTGGTATAAAATCCCAACGATCTTATCGTTTCGTAAAATCATCTTATTAAGGAAATAGATGACGAAAAGGGGCTGCCTGATCAGCTCAAATGTAAAATCAGTGTAAATGCCCCTATATTTCATACTCCCTACATTTCAGAAAGTATTACATTTTATTATTCTACGGTTAAGTTAATTGCGTTTTAGATTTCTTTCTTAAACGATATTAATAAATATATTATTAATATTATTTAATGAAAATTTAGTAATTAAATTTTATTATATAATTTTATTAAATTATTCTTATTATCGTTATGAGTAATTAACAAATCAAAAACGATTTTTCTGAAATTGAGGGAGTAATAAATAACCGAGAGTTAAAAGAGTAGTAAGTTATACATATCCACACAACTTTTTACATTTTTTTTCAATTTTAGTGTAATAAAGTATTTACTTTTCAAGTGGTTCAACATTTTTACCTAGGTTTATTGGTTCACATTTTATCATACAAAACGCCAGCATAAGACTGGCTATCATAATTTCTATTGGCAAACATATTCACGAACTCTCATTCTGTTTACATCTTGTACACGAACGGTTGACTGGATCAGCAAGTCATTGTCCTAAGCAGATTAGAACTTGGAACTGCCATACCTTCGTTTGGTTTCCAAATTACATGACTGATCATTGCACACAAGTTCTTGTAGAACTGCATAAAACACAACCGAACAATTAAGCATGGCCTGCAACTGAGCGGCGTCCAGGCATTATAATTTTCAGGATTTCATGGGGCGGAATGTAGATTAGGGAGAAATATTAAAGGTTACCTTGTGGTATTCCAGGGTGTCTCCAGCGGCCTTACGAACATCCACCATGAAAAGAGATGGAGCAACTTCATAAACCTTGTTAAACAAACATCATGGTAACTTATTAGTCGTTTTGCACGAGTAGCAGATTCCAAGGAAGGATAGATGAATGTTTTAGATTAGCTCGAGAAACAAGCATACCTCCAGCACAACAGCAAACTGGGTAGTCCTGTTAGAGGATACACCCTCAAGTCTTGTCTGTCAAAATGCAACGGGATGTAATCAGTTTCACCAAGTCAATAGGAATTTTGTGACTTTCCTGAGATTTCTCTATTAGGACGTATATCTTTCCATAATTATTTCACTATCATATTCTTTTTACTGCAAGATTGTCATCTGACTGTACTCGGAACTCGGAAGTAATACCGAGCTTAAATTGAAACAAAAAAAGGTAAATCAAACAAAAGATATGAGTAACTCAGGGGAAAAAACCCCAGCTATTTGAGTAGAGATAAGTTGACCTTGTAATTACGTGTGTGAACCTTCAGACCCATTGATTCAGCAGCTGCTTCAATTGCTGAAATTATAACTTGTGCTGGTTCGCGAGAAACAAAACGAGTCTGCCTTTTAATGTGATCCTGATAATATGGATACGACCCAACATGTAACAACCAATGATAGTAAAATGAAGTATAAGAAAACAGAACATTTAACACTGCTTTTATTCATGATTCAGATATGCATTATCAAATGCATATTTAAAATGCCATTAACAAGCATTCAAGCCTTAAAGACAACATTAGCAACACTTGTATCCGACTATTTGATGGATTATTAGAGTGAACATAAGGCCTATTTCATGTAATTATGAACAGGAGGTGTGCATGTCTGATGTTTGGAGTGTGTAAACAAGGACTTAGATGTTCATACTTGTCAATTGCAATAACTTGGGTGGACGGGTTGATTTGAGCCAACCGATGTTAGCAAGATGACAACGTGTGTTATTACAATGGTGTCATGACACAAACTAACCAACGTTATGCTACACTGCTGGACAGAAACAGGTGAAACAGTGTTAGACTACCCTAGGATCCACACCTCGAATCCATGTACCGCCTCTAGAGCTTTGCGTGGCTGGTCAGTCTGTAGATCATTGGGGGGTGTTGCATGCCATGAAGAAAGATGGTTGTATCATCATCCCATGATGGTCACTGGTGGACCAAATTTGGTAATTGTATACAAATACTTGGTTCTACTACAGTGTAAGTATTCGACAATAGGAACATTCTTTTTTATTACTGTACTTATCATTCAATGCTTTCACTGGCAGATGGCAAAGTGAGGCTTTGAAGAGCATGAATGCATAATATATCCCAACTTGCAATAGCGGCAAACAAGGCTCTCTCTGTTTCTTCTTCTTTTTTATTTTTAATTTTTGTTTTTTTTGAAATTTTATTACAATAAATTATCTGAAGGAAAAATGATGCGCATCCTTTTTTACTCATGCAAAGTCCTTCACTATATAAACTATCATATCAGTATATCACCATACCTGGCGCCGATCGAACAGAGCCGATAAGTTCAGGCCTTGTGATAGGGTAATCATCTCAAATGCATTCATAATCAAAGGGCCGCCAACATTATTCCGGGTCTCCTCATTTACAAATTGATCCTGTATAATATTTTCAAAGTAAACATGTCAGATTGAGCATATATCGACTAAAAGACCAGTTCTCTGTCTACAAGTAATGATATTTAAATGATTGGCCTTGTATACACTAATGGAAAGTTGGAAACAATTGCCTAAAACATGTCGAAGAAGTAATATTGTGTTTCAACATTTTATGTTCACATTTTTCATAATATCGGTGCAGTGCACAAATAAAATCCTTCAAAATGAACCAACTGATAAACAATCCAACCTCAATATCATCAAAAACAGCACGAACATCATCCAGAGTCACCATTTCATCTTCTTTGGGAGTGATAGGCACGTAATTTTCTTGGAACCATGGGTGTCTCCTAATCCCTGCCATTTTGATTCGCTGCAAAAAGCTCAGAATGGTGTACCATGTAAGCATATGAAAATATAGGTGTTCAACGGTTTAAGCTGAAATAATTTTTTTCACAAAAGGAGGAACCGCATGCAAGGTATAATTATGAATAGTGAAACTGTTGTACCTTGAAATAAAATCAAATATGATTGTAGTGAAAAGGGTAATATTAGGCGAATCGCTAACTAGTCAATAGACAGGTAAACTGCAATTACACCTTGAACGAAATATATAACTAGTCCAAAATCAAACATGTCAAAAGAGCAGGTTAAGAAGACTAGATGAGTTATCACATAGCATATCGTAATAAAGTTTTCAACTCGTAAAGTTCTCACAAAACACCCATCAAGAGGCGACGTACATATTCAGCACCTGGTTACAACCTTCAGCTATACAGGCTATTTTAATCGCCTCTCGTATACCATGTTTTCTCAAACTAAATTCATGAATCTGTAATTATGTACTTCAAACATCCAATCCCAGAGATGTCACAGTTGTGGTAATTATGATACCAGATTCCAATCAGCATAAAAATTAGAGATAGAACGTAAATAATTAGCTAATGTGGACACAAAATTAACTATAACGCACAAGTCTGTAATCTGAATACAAAGTTTCAAACAATACATTCTGGAACTGATTCTGCACTCACAGTTTCAGGATTCGGATCAAGGAGTTTTTGTAGCAGTAATGTCGCAGCTGGAGAAAACCAGAATGGGCATGAAAATTGTGAAGAATGGATCTGTACATAAGAAGGCAAAAACAAAGTCAAAACACATAAAGTAGATCTATGTCGCGCAATGCATGAGGAAGCTAGAATCTCACATATGCAGCTTAAGTGCATGAAGGTTCATCGATAGGGAAATACGAAAAATACAACCTACTAGTGGTGCTAATAAGTCTGACTGGGTCTGAATACAGGACATGTATGATATTTTGTAGTTTCCGATCAACACTTCCCACTTGTGCTTTGTTTATATTAAATGTCAATAGTCTTCAACAAGGTAGTGAATTAAGAATCACCAATATTTTTCAATTAAAAGGAGCACCCTAGGCCAATTTGCTTGGATAGAGAGAATACAGATAATCAACACAAAATAAATTAAATAATTGCTCAAATCCAGTTAAATTGCCTAACTATCAAATATGACTCATACAGATTAACCTTGTTATATAAGGAGGGAAGGTCTGTCTCCTCAAATGGTAGATATCCTGCCATCAAAACATACAGTATAACCCCACATGACCAGAGATCAGCAGCCGCACCATCATATCCTCGGTCACTTAGTACCTTGAGGCATTAATCATATTAGAAACTAAGTTATGAATACAAAACAATTTTTCACATGACGCATAAAAATACAGCAGTGTTAACAAACAACTCAAAGGATAGATGCACACCAATTTTTTCTGGCACATAATGTTCTCTTACAAAATAATAGAACTTCACAGAAACCATACCTCAGGTGCTACATAATTTGGAGTCCCGCAAGCTGTATGAAGAAGTTCAACTCCCTGGATTAATTTAGCAGAGAGAGGAGAAATAATAACATTGTCAGTAACTGCACTTTTCTGAGGAATATAATATGACTAGAAACAACAGCATTCATGCATACCTAACTATTATTGGTATTACTAACCTGTTTAGGCAATGCACTTAGTCCAAAATCAGAAACCTTCAAGTTTCCACTGGAATCGAGAAGAAGGTTTTCAGGCTATATATGCAGATTAACAAAAAAGATTAGATCCTTAGTGAAGTGCGACAGGCCTACTGGCCTATATATAAACTCATCACACTAAACTATCCCAAACCTTCAAGTCTCGATGGTATACACCCTTACTGTGGCAGTGTGAAATTGCGTCGATGAGTTGTTGGAAGTATCTCCTTGATTCATTTTCTGAAAGCCTTCCTTGGTGTACCTGAGCGACGGAAAATGCATAAAAAGAGAACAATTGTAAGTTATGACTGCAGATAAGACTAACCGCAGAATTTCCATGTTCAGTTTACGAGTTGAAAACATGACTTTGTCATAGTTCTTCACCATTCGAAGGATATCTGTGCCAATGGACATACCATTGCGTGAATTATGATACTGAGACAAACAGTTTCATGCCCCCCTGTGTCCTTGTGTGCTCAGCTCTAGAACTATGACAAAGAACTAACCTGGCTTTCTAGTTTTTACATAAATAGAGTCTAGCTTATAGATTGTAGTATTTGGAGCATACTCACAATTTTGTCAAAGAGTTCTCCACCCGTAACAAACTCCAGAACTATATATATTTTTGTTTTGCTTGCTAGGACCTGGAAGGTAGAAAAGTAATAAAGAATTACATTGATAGATATGCTCAATTGAACATCTAGCTCAAATTAGTCAAGAAGTACTAGCAGAAGCATACCTCATGCAGCTTGACTATACATGGATGTCTGACAATCTTCATGATGGATATTTCTCTTTTTATCTGTAAAAATGAAAACAAGAAAGAAAAATCTATATAAATTCTGAGTTTCTGACAAATTGCAAAAACATAGAAAATATCAAGAGAGCTTTAAACGACAATACAAGATACACTTAAGTTTGCAACTTCGTGTTACCATTGCAATTCAAAACATGATATCCTGCACACTCGTGTGACTTGAGGAATTTTATTGTTCAAGTCAAGGTCAACATGTTTCGGGGTTCAATACATGAAACTGTCTGTGTGTTTCTTAAGCTATAACAAGTATGTTTGAGCTTATGGTTCATACACATTAATTCAAATATGTATGGACTAGTTGTTGCTCTCCACAACTGTTAAGAAAAATTTACAACGCTACCATAGTCAACGTAACCCTGGGATAGAAACCAACTTTTTCGACAATAACTTCCCATTTAATTTTTGCCGACTTTTTTAACCTTCCTTTAGAATTGATTTTTAGTCAAACAAGGTAAAAAAAAAAAAAGTCAACAAAAATCAAATGGTATGCATGTCCTGGGGTGGAGGAAGTAGATCTTTTGCAAGTTAGCAAGATTCTAGTAACTCAAAGTGATCACAAGGAGGATCCATCAGCAATTTTAAAGGGCTAATCATGAAGTTAATGGTATCTTTCAGACCTCAGACTTTCAAACCGCAAGTAGTTTATAAAAAGTTCAAACAACTTATGCTCACAATCTACCAAAGTTCCTCAATCGAGCATCATGTGAGTATAACTTTTTTCCCCGAAAAGGTAGAAGAAAGCAGGAAAAAGAAACAAGAAACCTACTTTAACAGATCAAAAGCGCAAAAGGGTACCTGATCAACCATTTTATGCTTAAGAATGGTACTTTTGGCCATGACTTTGATAGCAACATTTTCACCAGTCTCAGTATTCTGCGCAAACTTAACTTTAGCAAAATTACCCTCACCGATTGTTCTCCCAAGCTCATATTTTCCCACTTTTCTCTTCACTGTCCTCATCTTTACCTCATTACACACACCAGAATAGCAGAAGCAGAAGATTCTCCAACGAACCCCTCGTTAAGACTACATGAAACCAAAACAATACACCTGAGTATGAAACAAAACAAGTAGACAGAGGTTTTACCAAACCTCCATAAATCATAATTATCCTACAAACTAATCAAAAGACAATAAAGCAATAAAAATTGCAGCAGAATGAAAGGAATGGATTGATACGTCAACGCTAATGGCTTTGATCAAATTGCTATTATCATCAATAGCGAAAATCGAATTGGATTAACTAAAAGGCAGCATAGTTTGGCATTAAACATAGGATTAATTATTATCTGAAAAGCTAGAGCATAGGGTAAACAGAAATGATACCTGGTGATGAAATGAATGAAGATCTCCAATTGGTGCAGAAGAAGGTGATTTTGGTCGCAAGCTTATTCAATTCAGAGTCTGGTGTAACAGGCGGTAAAGAGAGCGATTGCGTTTGGTAACTTCGAATAGTTTTTTGACCAACCGAGTTATTTATACTTCCACGTTATGTAGTATGTATGTATGTATGTATGGTAAAAACAGGACTAAAAGACTCTCCTCGGTAAGCTTTCGCCTTATATTATCTCCAATACAGGAAGAAGGGTATAGTACAGTCAGACCAATTTTAAATTGGGACAATAATTACAAATTCATGTCATTACTAATACATAATATTTTTACTAAAATTTACTGTATATATATCTAATTCTAAATATGCCTTCTAACTAAATACTAAATATGATATTTTTTTTGTATAATAATTCACAAAGTGTCATTAAATTTATAATTCAATTTAATCTTATCCGTTCATCTTTATTATTCAATTTGAATACGGTACGTACATGTGTCACTGTTTAAGTAGGGGGTGCAGAGTTCGAATCTCATTTGCGTGATTTCTCCCTTTCATTTTTTTCTTCATGTTTTCTCTTTTTTTCAATAACAAATTCATCTTTTTTATACAAAAATCCTTAACACATGTAGTGTGTTACGTAAATTGTAAGTATTTAATAATCAAAATTAATCTTCAATCATCTTCAATCAAAATTAATCTTCAATCATTCTTAAGAAAGCATCCACATTTAAATGAGGAAAAATAAAAATAAGACAATACAACACACTAATTGAATACATGCCAATAGAATTAAGTTAAGGATGTACGTACGACGTCAATAAGAAAACATGAACATAAAAAAAAAAAAAAAAAAAAAAACTGATAATGGATGATGTATGAAGCTAAAAGGTTGATTATTGTGATAATGATGCTTGTATCAATTAGCAGATACTTGTTTGTTGTAACGGGTGTCTGGCGTGTGAACGTGTTGATAATGATGTGTTTTGATTTAGTTTCCTATAAATAAGGGAATTGATTTTTATTAATAATGGTGTATTTGATTTCAAATTTATTAAACATAATAATATCACTAATTTGTAGGAAGTTTATCACCAATTTGTATGAAGTTTTTTTATGTATAACTAAAATGTAAGAAGTTTTTTAAACTTACCGTAATTTGTAATTATTCCTTTTAAAAATATTGTATGTACTTACCTGTCCCACTAATACCAACTGAAAAATGGTTCGTTCCAATCGGATTTGATCCGGATTGTTCGGATATGTTATTTATTTTGGATCGAATTTGATGTTGTTCGAGTTCCGGTCAATGTTTGAATTATAAACTTTTATGTCATTTCGGATCGGGTCGGTTCGCATTCAGTTGTTGTTTCGGATTTGGATAATGAAATACGACAGTCCTAAAACTCACATCTTGTTACAAACGTATTCTGATAAGTACATATTTTGAATTGACTCCAATCTTGGTCATTCTCCTCAAGCTCACATCTTAGCCTTCTATGAAATATTTTCAAACTTGTATTTCAAAGTATATACTTCTCCTTCATCTCTAATTCAACTTACAACGAATCAGGATACAAGTTTTAATATAAGAGAAGTATTAGAGATGATAATAAAGTAGCCGAAAGAATGAATTATACATATGTTTAAGAAAATTATGTTAGGGTTATGCTGATAAAGTTTTTGTGATCAATTTATATAGGATTAGAAAGTAAAAGTAACCACCTAGTAAACACAGTACTACTCTTTTACCTAAATCCGTCCAAAACATAAAAGGCTTTTATGCATGAAGTTCATAAAGGTAAGAGATTATTACTTTTTCATACCCTCCTATTAAGAACGTTATTAAAATTAACCCCTATAGACTGAAAATTACGAATTAGAAATAACTAATGACAAACAATTACATTTAGGTCCATTTTTTTGTTGACCAAACTCATTTTCCAAAAGAAACCAAACAAGCCTTAAAATTTCTTTAAAAACAATTAAAAAAATAATAAAATTGGTGGAGCAGAGGCTCTACCACTAATGGTGGAGCTTTTGTACCGCATCCGTCATTAATAGAAGCTCCACCAGAAAGTCAATTTAATTTTTTTAATAATAATTTAAAATGATATAAAGTTTCATTTTTTTTTTTCACCAATGAAACTACCCGGCCTGCTTTCACATGAAACCAATTAAATCAACATTGAAACTAATACTTAATGTTGAAACTTACACACATGTCGATTATAATGTTAGTGAAACTAACATCGTTAATATTGAAAGTTGAAACTAACACATTTGGTGCTGAAACTAGTGAAACTAACATCGGTGATGCTTAAACTAATGAAACAAACATTACTGGCGGAGTCTGCCATAAAGCGTCAAATTTGATTTTTTTTAAAATAATAATTTAAAATGATATAAGGTCTCATTTTTAATTTTTTTTTACTTAAGGTCTGTTTGGTTTAATCTTTTGGTGAGCACAAAAATGAGATTTTGGACCAAAAACTTAGTTGTTAATCTATTGAGGTTTATTGTGTAATTAGAGACGCTAATAAGGTAGTAAAAAGATATCTTCCCTAAAGACAAAAACACATATCAATTGAACATTTTACATTTACAGTTTAAGATTAAATCGGAGTTAAAGTTGAAAAATATTAACTGTAAAAAATTAAAGTGTTACATTTGTTTAGGTACGGAATGAGTAATAAAGATGTCCTTTTTGGCACATAATAGTACTACGGAATGTCGAGGAAACTTTTAGTTTGATATGTATTAGCCTAGTGAAGTTATGTAGAATGTTTGTTGCCCCCCGTGTGCGTAGTATTTCAGATGTAGAATTGTACACGGATTCTTATAAACTAACGTGATTTGAATTCTTTTCATTTAATAAGATTGAAAATTGCTCAAAAATTAAATAAAATAAAATAAAGATTTTGAGGAGACGGTGATCCAACGTAATAAGCACCAAATTTTACTTCAATGCAAACATTCATACATTTATCATTTTTAGTTGTCCCAAAAAAAATCCATACATTACTAAAAAATAAAGCTAATCACACTTAACAAATAATAAACAATCTCAATTTCACATACAAATTACACATTTTAACTTTAAAGTTCCACTTTTCCAACTTTTTATAATATCATTACTTTAACTTCCTACTTAAAATTACGTGCAGACTCTAATGCATGTTTTCGTGACGGATGGAGTACCATTTGTCGTACTTTGAGGATAATCAAAAACTTAGTTTTTTTTCAACCACTACAAGAAAAATGAGCATTTGAAAGAGATAATTTGGTATCTAATAATTTGATTCTGTCCCTAATAAACTATCTGAGAGCAACATTTGCTCTCTACATTTGGTTAGAGAAAGTCAAGTCTTAGATACTCTTTAGAAAGAGATAAGATGTTAGTCTCTAATATGCTTTATTTGGAAGTGATTAATTATCTCATATGGCATTTATCTGTGAGTGATTATCCGTCTCCTATACAAACATTTGGAATGGAGTATCCGTCCCTGGGAAAATTCGACCATGGTATTACCCCCAATGGTTTCACCTTCTCACTATAACAGTGGGCTCCACACTATAGGTCACACTGCTATAGTGAGAGAGTGAGACCATTGGGGGTAAGACCATGGTCTAACAAACCCCGTCCCTAATAGTCTATATCTAGGATTGAGTGTCTGTCATGGTCTAACAAACCCCATCCCTAATAGTCTATATCTAGGATAGAGTGTCTGTCCCAAATGGCCTTTGAGCCCACGGGCCAATTTATATCGGATAGAGATTATCACTCCCAGGTGCAATCAATTGAAACAGATATTCCCTCTCAAATACTAGAGGTTATTTTTATCTTATATTCATTTGAGACCATTCAGTATCCGTCCCTGATAATTTAGTTCTTATAAAAAAAATTTATGTGGAAGAATTATATGGTGTTTTTTCTACTCTCATTATTTGGAAGTTGTCACCACATTTTTCAGGTCCAGTAGATCGAATAGCCCTACTCCGTTGATGCACTTGGTCCGTTTCAATTCCATGGTCATGTCATGTCTACTCGTTGGTGGGAAACATGAACGAGATTGGATATTTTCGAATAAACACTTTAAATCTGATTGAGATCTGCTAAATGAAGAAATGATATATTAGCATATTAAATTAATGGAAGAAGTGATTGAGATCTGCTAAATGATATGTCAAATTGATCAAAACGAGAAACATGGATATAAATCTGGAGAAGAATAAAGTTAAAATAGTGTTGCCGTAGGCTTCAACATCCATCCATTCATGGAAGTCTACAATGTCTACAACAAAACAATAAAAGTGATTAATTTCCCCAAGTCATCTCAAACAAGTTGTACGAAAATTAAAAGAACATAAATGGATGGAAGTTAACAAAAATTACCAATTTGGAAGAAATTATTATATGGAGATAAATAGTATTTTACCCTTCCCCTGCAGAACATAGAAGAAAATGTTAGCAATGTAAATCAAGTATACTAATACATTCTCAAATAAATATACATAATTATCAGCCCATCCAAGTATTCTGATAAAAAAAAAAAACTCACATAAGTATTGAATCTATCCATGTTTATAAGGCGTAGTTCTGGAAAGTGTATTGAGCCAAAGAAAATTGAAAGAACTTCTCATAATAATGGCTTCAATGCATAGGAATAAAAAAACTAATTTGGGATGTGGAAGGAACTTAAAGAAGTGGTTCCTCCACGATCACTACTTTACTATATATACAAGTTAGTTTCATTTTTTAACAAATTTTGCTCTCAGATGCAAACTCAATCCCTTCCAAATATTTTAACTTTTTCAATTGACATTTAGTGAATTGAAATTTTTTGGATTGGCGCCTAATTTAATTCTTGGAAAATTTCAACTTTACATTCGTCCCTCCGAAAATTTTAAGTTAATTCGCCTTATATTTACCCCGCTTAAAAATTAAATTTGTCTTCGTATGAGAACTTTATAATAAATACATCCTCCGTAACTTCGTTTCACTAAAAACTTTACAATTTCACTTTTTCTGGTCAATCAATTTCAATTTTGGAGCACAAATTACTCTTAAACGACAATGGTTAAATCATTCACAAAATTATTATGAAATATTACTTATTGAATTTTAATTAAATGACTTTATTAAATTATTCACTATTGTAGTTTAATAGTAATATGTGATTAAAATCGAAAAGGATTGACCAAATTAAATCAAACACTAAAGTTTTTAATGAAACATAAAGAGTATATAAATTGTAACAACATAGACCAAAACAATTGAATTCTAACTAATTCAAATATTGATTTTGAACGCCAATTATGTCTTTCACCTTATTCATTAATTTTAGAGTAGGTCTCCTCATAAAATTAATTAATTTGATTTAACAAAAAAAAAATTATTAATGGACAGATGGATTTATTTTAGAGTAAGTTTCTTAATAGACCGTGTCCAGATAACTTATTTATGGACCGACCTATGCTGTCCTGAAAATTATTGATGTTGTTAATTAAAATGCCTATGTTGTAAATAAAATGCATTTTTTATATATGAAAAAACACCAATGATATATGTTCGTCTTATATAGATAGTCTCTAACTCTCTATAGAGACCTATTGTTTATTTTAATAGGGTGATAATAAAATTAAAAGCATCATCCATCCATATATATAATAAAGTAGAGTTGTTATTCTAAAGCCTAGATGGTTTAGAGACTCAAAAAGCTGATGTGGATATTTGCAAATTGTATTCCTATATATTAGATGTTTGTCAAGCAATTAGTAGAATGATTCGGCCGGACGGTTACATAATTGTGTAACCACTCCTTATGTTAATTAATAGCATACCTTTATAATGAATATGTGACTGAATAACGATCGTGATGGAAATCCCAACTTTTCATATTGAATACATAAACATCTCAATTTCTTCATTTGTTGCGAAACTGGTTAGTATATGTAAAAGAATTACGGACTCCCTACAATAGAATGATCTATTTTAATATAACCCATCACTCATCCAAATATTACAAGATTTCTCAAACATTAGTATATGTCCAGATGAGTTGTTTTCTTTTTCCTCCTATGTTTTGAATGTTTTGAGAGAGTACATAATTAATTGATGATGTATTTGTTTGTGCGATTAATTATGTCTGCGATTTATAACATAGAGTATTAATAATATATTTATAAAATCATACAGTATGACTTACCGTGAATTTATGAGGCAGACATCATAAGACAATATGCTTGAACTAGAATTCGATTTGCAGTATACTATTGTTAACTATACAAGTTTTTAAAAGATTATAATGGTTGCTAAAGTTCACGTAAGGTGGGAGAAAGACATCATTGTGTGTTCACATATACTTTTACTGATAATTGTTTGCTTGCATTTAATATTAGTTGATAAAATCAAGTACATTAACGATGCTGCGTAGTTTTACATGAAAATTAAAAATAAACGATAAAACATCGGTCCGAAGAACTTTATGAATTAGGGTTGACACGTAGTTTTACGTGAAAATTTTAAATAAATAATATAATATAAAACTGTGGAAAATATGTACTTTTAGTGAAAAAATGTGTAATTTGTGTGTAAATTTATAATACATTATTTGTGGGGTGTGGTATAACTTTTACTTTTTATTATGTATGGAGTGATTTGGGAC
This sequence comes from Plantago major, assembly GCA_026545765.1. Classification (NCBI taxonomy): domain Eukaryota; kingdom Viridiplantae; phylum Streptophyta; class Magnoliopsida; order Lamiales; family Plantaginaceae; genus Plantago; species Plantago major. The sequence continues at coordinate 80,838,659 of CM048842.1, forward strand.
GATTAAAAATAGCAAATGTACAAAGTCGGTAGTGTTTTTGATATATTGATTACTAGCATTTATACATGTGTTAAGGATTTTTATATAAAAAGATGAATTTGTTATTGAAAAAAGAGAAAACATGAAGAAAAAAATGAAAGGGAGAGAAATCACGCCAATGAGATTCGAACTCTGCACATCCTACTTAAACACGCACCGGATTCAGATTGAATAATTAAGATGAACGGATGGGATTTAAATTGAATTACAAACTTAGTGACACTTTGTGAATTATTATACTACTTTGAAAAAGTCAGTTTAAATTGGTAAAATTAAAAGCTAAGTGTCTGCAAAATTAATGCGTTTAGTTAATTTCAATTGAAAAGAGAAACACTACCTGCTTAAAACATTTGGAAGTAGCTATCCCACTATTATGTAAAAGTGATGGTTTAAACATCTTTATGCAATAATGTTTGTTGGGCTCCAAACTAATTTCTAGGTGATTTTTTTATACAAAATCAAAAAGGGAAAATAAATTCACTTTAAAAAGCTTTACTCATTTGCCAAATGACATGAATTGTGTCGGTTACATCATAAAACCAAATGGTATTATTGTGTCGGATACAATAATTAAAGTTTTAAAAATCTAATGGTCATTATGGTGTTTTATTATTATTCGGGACTGACCCTCCAAGTTAATTATTTTTTTCAATTGACATAAATTTGCTTACAAACGCAAAAAAATTGACGTTTGTCATGATCTATATTTCTAATAAAATTTAAAAAGAAAAAAAAAAGCACTACCAAGTGCATTTGTATTGTTTGTACTTTGTACTATTCATTATATTAAGAGAAAACATGATCTGATAAAAACTCTATCTGATCATATTATCGGAATGGAAAAAAATTCCTATAGAGAGTTTATTCCTAACTAGAGTTTTGTGGTAAAAATATCTTTTTGTAAATAAAATCCACATGGATAGCTTAAATGTCATATTTCTTGAAATGTTTTATAAAATATTAACAATAAGTAAAAAAATATATATATATTAGACCAGAAGCGGAGGGGGATGATAATTTGTGGATGTTTTAACTTAATACAAAATCATCAATATCAATTAGATAAGAATTGTAGGGCGATAATCCGGAAGACGATAACACAAAATTAGCAAAAAATTCAAGTAAAGAAGCTTCGAACCTATCTGACAAGTTAGAGATGTTTTGTGTGCAACAAAAAGGTTCACATATAGATCATTTACTAATACACATAAGCTAAAAGTGCTTATCACTCATAAGTTTAAGTTAGTACATGTTTTCTACCGTCAGTCAGGGTGTCGCCCTGACTAACGTTAGTCAATGTGTCGACATCTGACACGTGTCCGTTGCTCTGTATCGACCTAAACCGTTACTTTGTGTCGCCCTCAACCATTGCTCTGTATCGACTTCAACCGCTCTGTATCACCTTCAACCGCTATTTTTTTTGAAACTATTAATTCTCCACTAATTCCTTATAAAAACAATTAAATACATATTTACAAATACATCTATAATTTATAATTATATACCTTTACAATTATAACACATAAATATTCAAATTACCTATAATCAACATGCCTTCTAAACCCAATTTGACCCTGCCTCCTTCAATCTGACCGGAATCACTCCGGCGTCTCCCCCCTCGCATTTTTTCCTCCAGTCTCGTCTTCCCCTTTCTCTATTTTGGTCGTCTGTTCTCTCGTAGTTTGTCTTCCCAGCCGGATCTGAGTATTCCTCTTCCCCGTCTCGCTCAGATCGGCTTGTTGGAACTGTGGTTGTTCCGCTCCTTGAAGTGTATTTCGTGATCCGTCTTTGTTGCTTCCGCTCCGCTCATCATTGCTTTCTGCTCTGCCGTCCTGTTGTTGCTCCGCTTCGCCTTCTTGTCTCCTCCTCCCGTTTGATTTGATTATGGGTTGTGGGTAATCTGGCTTCGCCTGCGCCGATTGTTCATCCTGAAGCATCTCCAGTAAGTGGGGAAGTAGAAGTAGAAGTAGAAGAGGACAAGATAATGAGTACGGAAGAAAGTGATGCCAAGCGAGCGGAGGCGCGCAGAGGCAGAGCGGAGCAAGAGCAGATCGGAGAAGAGACCGACCACCCTCCACCTCTCTCCGACTAACCACGTTGGCAATCAGATATTTACCAAACTTCAAACTCCTCCAGCAGTCATTCAAAAATTTCCTCAATTTGCTTTGATGGACGAGCAAGGCAAACAAATAGATCGAAACATTCATTAATTAATCGCTTATTTAAAATTAACTTTTAATTCTTGACTAAAATGGCGTGAAGTAATTAAGCGAATTCCATATCTGGTGAGGAGAAAGCGAAGTCCTTGGAGTGCGGAGATATCGAGAATGAAGAAGGCGATTAAGATTGCTGCCAGCAGAGGCGGAAGAAGGGCTTTGCATTTCTATTTTGATGATCGCCGATGATGATGACAGTATGATTTTGGAAATGTTTAATTTGGGGATGAGTTATTTGATTTGATTGTGTATGGAGAATTGATGAGTTATGTGTTTTGATTTAATTTTTATTATTGGTTTTGATTTAATTTTGAGTTTTTAATAGAGGTAATTTTTTAATATATTAAAAATATTTTTTTAAAATATATTTAAATAATTTAAAGCGACGAAGCGGTTAGAGCAACACGTAGCGCAACACCTTGTGCGACCTGACGACACCATGGTAATACTTAGTGCGAAAGGTAACAGATTATTCGATCTCCACCGTTCAATTTTTAATCTAATGGATCAAAATAGGTGACTGAAGTTAGTCAGGGCGACACCTTGACTGACGGTAGAAAGCCCCAAGTTAGTATCATAGACAACTTTAAATAAGTATTTTACATCATAAACTTCATGTAATGAAAAACATATATATAATTATTTTTATCGAATATTATGTCATTTATTACTATATGGGAGTATAATTACTTAATATGGGACCTGAAAAAGTCATGGAATATTACAATGTGAAGTTTATTCTTATTTATAACTGGTCCCAAGTTGGGACCGAAATTTTTTATTACTATAAGGAGTTTATTCCTTTATGGAGTATTCATGTATGGAGTTTTTACGGTATTCAAAGACATTATGCCTATTTATAAATATATTTTTATACTTAATTATAAATGAATTCTTTTGTCAACTTGTGGGTTATTTTGTGAATATGACATGACAATAAATTTTGCGAAAGAGTTGGCATGGTTGATTTTTGTATTCTATCTACTCTGTCCGGTTTTAATGTGCACCATGCAACTCTGAATTTTGTATCCTTTGATTGTTTTATTATCTTGTGTGTGTTATAATTAGTTATTGATTCGTCTAATCAATGGTTTGTTTATATATATGATGCAAATGGGTCGGGTTGAGTCAGAATTTTAAAAGACTCGAGATATTTAGGCTAGACCCAAATCCAAGCCATAGTCCCTAACAAGCCTAAAAAATGCTCTATTTTTCCTCTACAAAAATAAGTGAAAAAATAAATTTATTTATATGGTGTATGCCGTATTATAGACCATACATGTTTTTGTTCAAGTGTCTGTCAAAAGTTTAAATTTTCTATATTGATTGAAGTAACTTCCGGCCCAAAGATTTTAGCCTATCTGAAAATCGTTATTCAATCTTAACTTAATTATTACACAATCAATCACAATTTTTACAAAAAAAAAAAAAAAAAAACAAAAAAAAAAAAAAACAAAAAACAAAAAACAAAAGCAAAAACAAAACAAAATAGAACGCTCCTCACATAAAGTAAGTTAAATAAAATAATTTTGGGACTTACACGAACGTCAATAATATCCTATGTATCAGTGTTCGGTTAAATCAATAAGCTTAAGAATTAGGTAAGGAATATAAATTGTAAAAATAGAGAAGAGAAAGATAGATTCATACAACACACATTTACGAATAAATCATATTAACATAATTGATCAGTTCAAGTAAGAAAAAAATCAAAACTAATTAATAAATGAGATTCAAAATATTTAAATCTTGATGCCTTGTCATGACAACAAATGCGAGTCAGATTGAATATTTGCACCGAAAAGAAGAGAAAACCGATGGAGGAGTGAATAAGGAGAATGACACATGAGATTAAAATTTGAACGAAATAGATAAAGCTCAATAGAAAAAACAAGCGCACAGCAAACTTAGGAACTCAATTTGAATACTAATTAAGCTCAACTTAAAGAAAGAAATAATTACAACTTGCTAACTCAATTCGATGTGTGTAAACCCAACTCTAATAATTAGATAAATCAAACTTGAGAGCTGAATTTGAATTTCACACCAACTCAACACACTGGATATATAATTACAACTTGGGAAATATATTTGAAGTGTAAACCACAATATATGAGAGAATATTCTAAAAACAACATAATCCCGTATTGAGAACTTAATCCAAAAGGTGAACCGACTATAAGAATGAGATAATTACAATTTGCGACGCTATTAGAAGGGTAAAACACACAATATAAGAAATTACTCTACAAATGAGATACTACCAATTTGATAACTCAATTCGAAAGGTAACCAACTCTAATATATAATGTGATAATTACAAATGAGAAATATATTCGAAGAGTAAGCCACATTAAATGGAAAATTATGCGAAAGGATAATGTCAACTTAGAGTATGCTTAAGCAAACTCTAAGAATGTGTAATTTCAAGTTGTGAACTCTATTCTAAGGGCAGACTCAACCCAAAATAATGAGATAATTTTAAATTGAAAAAGCAATTCAAAGGTCAATTTAACTCTGAGCGAGATAATTCAACCGAGAACTCAAATTGGAGGTCAAACTAACTTTGGAAATGATATAATTCAAATGGGGGAATTCTATTCAAAGAGTGAACCACACAATATAAGAATACTATAAGTAAGGGATAATGTCAACTTACAAACTCAATTCGAAGTGTAAGCGAACTTAATGAATAGGATTATTCAATCTCGAGAACTCAATTTAAGGGTAAATTCAACTCTAAAGAGATAATTCTGAATTTGAAGGTCAAATCAACTCTAAGAATGGGATAATTTCAACTTGAGAACTCTATTCGAAAAGTAAACCACAATATAAAAAAAAATCTTAATAAGTAGTGATTCCAACTTAAAAACTCAATTTATAGAGTAAAATCAACTCTAAAAATGAGATAATTCTAACTTGAGAACTCATTGTGAATTGAAACCCGACTCTAATAATGAGATCACTCCCACTTGAAAACTTCGATTTGAATGTCAAACCAACTCGAAGAATGAGATTATTTAAACTTGGAAACTTGATTCAGCATTTATAAACTCGACTTTGGGAATGGGATAATTGATACTTGGGAACTCACTTTGAAAGGAAAATCAACCTAAAAAGTGAGATAATTGCAACATGAAAATTCAATTGAGCCAAACCAACTCTAAAGCGGAAATCAAACTTGAGGATTATATTAAATAGTAAAATACACTATATGTGAAAATATTCAAAGGAAAAAAATACGAAGGGTAAACTAAATCTAAGAATAAGGTAATTTCAACTTATGAACTATTTTTAATGAGTAAACCGCACTATATGAGAAAATACTTAGGATGTAACTCCCCAAAAGTTTCAGAGAGTTTAAAGGAGTTGAGAATGTTACCCATACCAACAGGGTGCACCTTTTTTTTTTTTTTTTTTTTTTTTTTTAGGTAAATCCACCCATAAGAACTCGAGAGTTAAGCGAGTTTGATATAGAGAAATCTTAGGATGGGTGACGAGTTGGGAAGTTCCCGGTACACGCAGGAGTGAGGACAAAGTGTGCGGAAAAGGACATAATTTGGTACAGTGGGGCCGACATATCATCGAGAAAGAAGCCCATGGGTAACCGCGATGGCCGAAAGGATCGGGACTCCGCTAGGGGATGAGGCATTACAAGTGTAACGCCCCAAAGTTTCAGATAAGATCCAAAGAACTTAAAGAGATTGAGAATGCTATTTAATACCAGCAAGGTGCACCTTTATTTCCGGGAATCCATCCATAAAAACTCAAAGTTAATCTTTCTTACTCTAGATCAATCTTATAATGGGTGACCTACTGCGAAGTTTTCCTGTGCGCGCATGAGTGAGGACAAGGTGTGCGTGAAAGGACATGTATTGGTATAGTGGGGACATCATATCACCGGGAAAGCAGTCCATGAGTAACCACGCTGGCCCAATAGGTCGGGCCTCGAACCACAAAGGGATGGTGCGTTAGAAATGGTATCAAGCCAAGCTAATAAAAAACCCACAAGGGGTGGACGGTTGGTCCGGAAAAGGTGCGACGGGGACGTCATAAAATTTAAGAGGGGGTGAATGTAACGCCCCAAAGTTTTAGATGAGTTTCAGAGAGTTTAAAGGAATCTAGAACGCAACTCTTACCAACAAGGTGCACCTTTCTTTTCGGGAATTCTTTAGTAAGAACTCTAAAGTTAAGCGTGTTTGCTCTGGAGCAATCTTATGATGGGTGACCTACTGTGAAGTCTCCCGGTGCGCACGAGTGAGGATAATTAGTACAGCTAGCCAGCATATCACCCGGAGAACATTACATGAGTAACCGCGCCGGCCCAAAGGGTCAGGCTTCGACTGACAAGGAGACGGAGTGTTACATAGGAGCTCTGAAAACAGGATATTTTAAACTTAGGAACTCAGTGAGAAGCGTAAATTAGTTAACTCTAGAAATGAGATATATTCATCTTGAAAATTCCATTGAAAGGTTAAAAACTCAACTTTAAGAATGGAAGATTTTAACTTTAGAACCCCATTTGATGGGCAAAATAACTCTAAAAATTATATGATTACAACATGGAAATTGTACTAGCTAGAATAATGAATCATGTTATTTGAAAACATAATCTAAAAAATAAGATAATTCTGAATTAGGATCTCAAATTCAAACTGTAGACATATGCTATGATTGAGATAATTCAAACTTGAAAACTTGATTAGACACGTTAATCAAACTGTATTGCAAAAATACTCTAAGAATGTGATAATTCCATTTGAAAATTCAATTTGAATGGTAAACAAATTCTAAGATTGGAAGCATTACAATTTTGAGGAACTATGTCCGTAGAGTTAACCGCACTATACATGAAATATACTCTATGAAATAAGTACTCCCAACTTAATTAGGGACTGCTCAACTCGAACGGTAAACTATCTATAATAGTTAGATCATCCAATATGGGAACTCAATTCGAATGCTAAACTCAACTCTAAAATGTGATGATTACGATTTGAAAACTCAATTGGCAGAGAAAACCACCTATAAGTGTATGATAACTACAACTTGAAATTCTATCAAAGGGTAAATCACAATATTTGAATAATCTAAGAATGTAATAATTCCAAGTTGAGAGTTCAATTAAAAGGGTAAACAACTCTATAAATGGGGTAAACCCGATTTGGGAAGTCAACTAGAAGTGGAAACTCCATTATTTGGGGAAGCAATACGAGAATAGATCATTCCAACTTAGAAACTACATTCAAAGGATAAACTATTATAAATCTAATTTGAATTGTAAACCAAGTCTAATATTAGTGCAATTTCATAATACAATTCGAAAGATAAACATAAGAATGAGATAATTCAATCTTTAGATCTCTTTTCAAGGTGCAAACTAACTGTAAGGATTATATAATTACATCTTGAGCACTAAAGTCGAAGAATAAACCTCACTAAATTCTAATTTTGGAACTACTCCAATATAGGATAATTCTAACTTGGAAACTACATTCGAATGGTAAATGAACCTAAGAATGAAATAACTCCAACTTGGTAACTCAATTCGAGGGGTAAACTTAACTATAAGAATGATAAATTTTCAACCAGGGAACCTAATGGGTAATTTGAACTCTAAGAATGGGATAGTTCTCAATCTTTTAAACTCAAACCAACTCTAATAATGGAATAATTACAATTTGAGAACTATATTCAATTGGTAAACCACACCATTATGAAAATATACCCTAAGAATGCGGTACATAATTTGAACTTGACAACTCAATTTGAAGTATAAACCAACTTTTAAAAATGGTACAGTTACAACTTGAAAATTCTATTCGAATAGTTAGTACATAGTTGACTTCAGAAAAAGAACAGGGAGTTTGTATAAACAGCATTGATCCCAAAAGATAAGTATGTTTAGTGGGTGTTTACTCCTCTAACGGTTCCGCCTTTAGACAATCCACTCTTCCTCATACACACTTCGTGAGAAAAACTCTAAGAAAAATAAAATTTCTAACATTGGAATTCAATTCGGAGTGTAAATCAACTCTAAAAATGTGATAATTGCAACACTGGAATTCAATCAAGGGGGTAAACTCAAGGTCATGAATGATGTAATTCCAACTTCAGGCTCAATTCGAAGGTCCAACCCACCCACCGACACCATGACTAATGTGGTATACAATGAAGTGTATATTAATGTTTGAGCTAGCGTTATTTTTCTTTATTAAATATAACAAATATTAAGCAGATGCCATATGTCCCAATGAAGATGACATTGTCAATCTTGAAGATGTCTACTCGATTGATACAATTAGGGCATCATGCATACTGAATCATATAATTCGGTTGAAAGTTTGGTACCTTATAAAGCTTTTAAGGAATATTGATCAGTCGGTCGAACTTTGTAATGGTACCAGATTGGTTGTTACTGCTATTGGAAAAGACGTCATCGAAGAAAAGATGATCGTGGAAAAAAAAAGTCGGGAATAAGGTAAACCTCGAATGGTGTTTACTCCATCCGACCTTAGGAAGTTTCCTATAAGGTTTCAACGAAGGCAGTTTCCCATATTTGTTTCATATACAATGACTATTAACAAAAGTCAAGGACACTCCCTCACTCATGTTGGACTGTATCTATCTAAGCCAATCTTCAGCCACAGACAACTCTATGTTGTCATCTCTAGAGTCAACAACAAAAAAGTTCTCAAAGTCTTGATATTAGATGAAGAAGGTGAGTGCATAGATACAACAACCAATGTCGTGTACAAGGAAGTGTTTAGTAATTTGTGAAATGTTGGCTTTTGAAACTTATGATGTATCGTTCGGCTCAATACACTTTCTTTATACATTGTTAATTCAGATATTTAACTAATTTACAATTTTTCCAATTTATATATATATAGCAACACTTTATATAAATAAATAAACTATTCTGTGGCATCGCCACGGGTTAGTACTAGTACTAACTATAAATCTAATTGATACAGTGGACACACACTACTATCTATGTACTCCTAAGGTATAGTGTATGTGCAACTTATTTAGATACGTACCCATCTATTTTAACAAGAAAAATATTAATGTTATTAATCAAAATGTTTATGTTGTTAATAAAATGTATATTTTGTATATGGAAAAACACAAATATTGATACCATAAATATTTTAATTAATACACGTTGATTTACGTGATAACATAAGTATGTCTCTAGATAAGTTATATGGAAAGACCGTATCTCATGAGACTTACAATCATATATGGGTAGTACTCTTACGGCGGAGGTAGGGATGTCAATGGGCCTAGCCGGGCTTCTGGAGACCTAGGGCCTTGTAGGTAGACGAACTGGAATTTGATCGAGGCTTTCGTCGAGTGAACCGACTTTTAATTTTACGATACATTATTTTTTACCAAATAGAGAATTGTATACAAAGTAATTAATAGAGTATTGTAACATAAAATTACATAGCAGACCACACACATGGACATGGTCCATGAACAACAGGAATCATATCATCATTCTCTCTTGACAATGGAGGGGCAGAGTTGGGTAAAAAAAAGATTTTTGGGAGGGTTATCATGAATTAAAAAAATAAGGTTTATGATAGAGAACTTAATTGAGAGGGATTAAATGTCTCAAATACCGGTCTCTGAAAATTAACTGGCATGGATAGTCTCTCCCAATTATCCAACAACATCCAACTTTCCCTTCCCGCTACTAGATTTTGCTTCACTTTGCCAATTTTGTTTGAGAAAACCCTTTCTGATACAATTAACCGGAATGGCAAAAATTTTTTTTTGGTACACTATAATGTTACAGTGCCATTTTGGGTACGCTACACCGACATCGTTCAATTTGGGTACACTTTAATAACAACCCGTCCAATTGAGGTATGATTTTTAATTTTCCGGCCAGTCGTCCAATTTTTCGGCCAATTGACCCTATTTTGACTATTCTCGAACACGTGTCACTCCCAGATTAAATTTGGGTTCAAAATTTAAAAAAAAAGGAAAAATAATTTTAAAAATTATAATTTTTTTTCAAATTAGAAAAAATATATTTCCAAATAATAAAAAGAAAAATTAAAAAAAATAATTTCAAAATATGTTTTTAATTTTTCTAATATATTTCCAAATAAAAAATAATAATTTCCAAATAAAAAAATAAAAAATATATTTCCAAATAAAAAAATATATTCCAAATAAAAAATAATAATTTCCAAATAATTTTTTTTTTTCAAAATATGTTTTTAATTTCAGACCAAACACACAAAGTCAGACCAAACTTCAGCTGAAAGAATAATTTTACGTACTAACTTATTAACTGTTAGAATAAGCTTTAGATTTTGATAGGTAACAATGCATGTCTATTTAGTTCATCAAGTAGAAAGTACTCTTAATCCATAGGTTTTAGAACGGACATTGTAAGTGAGGAAATATACTTAGACTGATATAGTAGTTACTTGGGAATATAGTAGTTCATCAAGTAGACAGTACTCTTAAAAATATATTTTGAAAATATTTTTTTTATTTGGAAATATATTTTTTTATTTGAAAATTATTATTTTTTATTTGGAAATATATTAGAAAAATTAAAAACATATTTTGAAATTATTTTTTTATTTTTCTGTTTTTTATGTGGAAATATATTTTTTCTAATTTTAAATTTTTTTAATAATTTTTAAAATTATTTTTCCTTTTTTTTAAAAAAATTTTGAACCAGATTTATCTGGGAGTGACACGTCGAGAATAGTCAAAATAGGGTCAATGGAAAATTGAAAAATTGAAAATCACCTCAATTGACGAGTTATTAAAGTGTAACATTATAATACTAAAAATTTTTGCCTAACCGGAATAGATAATATGGTTCTCCCAAATAAGTTACTTTTTACTCTGCAAGGGTTTATCGCTCTCAAAAACTAATTTCTGACACCAACTCCACACCCTCTCCAAAATTATGCTCCCTAATATTCAGTTTTCTTGTAGTGAACATTAATAAATTACTAATTACTCCCTCCGTTCCAAAAAAATCTTTCCATTTTAGCTTTGACCGCGAATTACTCTTAAACTATAATAGTAAATAATTTTATACAATCATATAATGAAAATTTAATAGTCAAAGTCGAAGACAGTTGACAGCAGAATAATAAAATGGAAAAATTTATTTTAAACTGAGTGAGGGAGTAATTGCTAACCTAACTTGTTTGCGATCTTCAAAATGTCACGGCCATGTCAGCATGGTTTGGAATTCTCTCGAAACGACATTATTATATAGACTATAGAGTATTAAAAAACAAAGTTCTAAAGATGTCACGTAGAAATAAGTTGTTTATAGACAATTTGATGATAACTAGTATTTTGGTACGGCGGAAGATTTTAGGAGAAATAGAATGGAGCTGCCTTTTTTTAATAATTAGTTGTTGGCCAGTCATGAGAATATGAAAAGATAAATTATTACTGAAATTAACATTGTCATAACAGAAATTGCCTGACTTAAACATATCATAGAATGTATTCATAATTCCCTTTCAGATTTGCTTAAATTCACCGATCATATGGAAAATTCTAATAAAAAACTCTTAGGCACTAAGTATTAGTTAATATAGTGTTGTAACTCAAAGAGTCATGTGTTAATATATGATATAGCTTCAGCAGTCGTGTGTTAATATAGTGTTATGTATGGTCTAATTGTAATACAATTTGGGGAGGAGCGAGGTTCGTGCATATCATGAACCATGAATTATGAGGTAGTGGAAGAAATGTGCCTTTGAGCACCGTTTTTTCCTTGTATGAGAACCATATCTATCAAAGGTTACATTGTTCAAATCATGATTAAGATACATATTGAGTCACGAGGGGTATAAATTCCAAATTAGCAGACTCCTCATAAGTTTAACATTGTTCGAAGGGTGAATTCAAAGCAACCAAAAGAATAAAAAGCATAGCTACTTTAATTTTGTCAAAAGATCAACCATTCCATTGCATTCTATAAAGGTCTTTTGCATGTGCTAGCTCTCTCCCCCCTCTAATGTTGCTTCTAATTTCCTCCACCATTTCCATATGATTCCAAGTCGGCTCCAGGTTCCTGTAGATGTAATCATAGACATATTTCATATTTGGAGTCAGTTTGTATAGTGTAATTTTCTATGTCCAGTTGCCTTGCTAAATTTATTCCGAGTCTGATTGCTTGAATTTTTGCTATATTGTTGTAGGCTATGCCAATATAAGAGGTGGCTAGCTACACGAATAAATTAACCATAAATTTATGTCTTAAAATACATCCTATCCAGTATCCACCATGTTCTGGATTTCGTAAGGCAAAGCCATCAATATTGATACAAATAATGTCATTGTTAATTATAGGAGTCCATTTACACTTATCTACATTTTCTTGATATTTTTGTCGGGAAGAGGATATTTAAATCTTTCTTGGTTTATATGAGCAGCTCGTAAAGAGTATATATCAAAGCTTATAGCTTTCTTTTCAAATAAGAACATATATTTCTAGCTTGTCAAATGATCCGTGCAACAATGGATAGGTCCAGTTTGTAAAGGATAACTAGTAATCTGTAGTTAGATAATCATTTATCCATAGTTTGTTATTATCACTTAGCTAGAAGAATCCTAACAATCCTAAGATAACTCATTCTGTTAGTTGTTTGTATCTATAAGTACTCATGTATATGTAGCTAATTATTATAGAATGAGAATATAATTTACCTCTCTTTACATGGTATCGAGCCAAACGTAATTTCTTACGTGATCCTTCAATTTTTTTTTTCATCATTCTCTTCTTTCCATTCACTGCAAATGGAAATCACATCAACTACTCAAATTATCCAGCTCAATGCACCCACAAATTTCCCAATCAAGCTCACTGCATCCAACTTTCTGGTATGGCGTCGACAAGTTGAAGCCACACTAATTGGCTTGGGCCTGTTCGATTACATTAATGGCACCCTCACCATCCCATCTGCCTTTACCGACGCTGCAAAAACTACTCCAAATCCTTGCTATCTGATTTGGTACCGCCAAGATCAGATTCTTATAAGTGCTCTACTTGGAAGCTGTACCGAATCCGTGCAGCCACTCATTACCTCCGCTGCTACTGCTCGTGATGCCTGGGTCATTCTCACTCAAAGTTATGCTAGTGCCTCTCCTGGCCGCATCCTTTCTCTCAAAAGCAAACTGTCTCATAATCCTCGCGGCAATCGCTCCATTTCAGAATATCTGAAAGACATGCAGGACATTGCATCTGATCTTGCTCTCGCAAACTCTCCTGTGTCTGACACCGACCTACTAATCTCCATCTTAAACCAACTAGGTGATGATTATCGTCCTATTGTATCTGCCTTATGTGTTCGGAACACAACCACGTCTATGGTGGAATTATCTGAGATTCTATCGGATCATGAACGCTTGTTGAAAGACTCTGAAGCATCCTGATGTCACTTTTAGCCACACCGATGCTATGCAACACCTCCTTGCTGGTGGCTATACTCGTGAACCAACTTATGGATCACCTCGGGAGTTTAATCCTTCTCGGGGTCGCGGTCAACAGCACAAACCAAGTCCACGGAATGTATCTGTTGATACGGACATGTGTCCAATCCGTTAAGGGCGCCATAGAGCGTGTCCTAAAGCGCATCAAAATTTGAGATAGCCTATTCAATGCTAGTCCGACCTTCGAATGGTCCGACATAAAGGAAACCATCTCAGGTCAACTAGTATCTACAAGTCAACATGCCATCTCAGCTAGGTCAGACCAAGCTAGATAGGTGACTTCCGAACCTGACAAAGGGTCACATGGTCCTTCCAAGTACATAAGTATCGGTCCTAAGATGCTAAATGGACGGACGAGAGAATCTCGACGCCACCATCCTGATAAGACCAAATGTATGTATGAGAACCCGGTGAGATATTTGGTGGAACTCTAGTGCAGACACCTTGAGTTTCTAAGGCGGATCAACCAAGCATACAGATCTGTCCGAGGAACTTACACGGACCCAACATGCGGAACAATACTCTCAGAGGGAAAGGTCCAAACTACCCTCCCAGGCCCATTAATTAGTATTAGACTACTATCCACTAATGGGCCATGGGCCAAAGGTAGCATTGGTGTCCAAATCTGAAGCATACAATTGGCATCATCTTGTAAGCAATCTCATAAGATATGATAACTATAAGTATAGCGCAAGGTCCAAGACCTTAAGGTAAGTGATAAGCAAGATCATAGTGAGAATCCCTAAGTCATAAACACTATCAATTTCATAACCTTCCCCATAACTATTACATTGAGAGCTTCCAACTCTCTCTTGAGTAAAGTCTCTTACCGGATTGACATATGCAATCCGGGTAACCCATTCAAACCCCCCACTCAGTCCTTTCAGGTACTCTAGCTCGGACCAGTATCACTTTGGACTTCAGCAAGGAGGCGGATCCTAGATCAGGTTACTTGTGATAGTTTAGTTGGTGTTCGAGGTTTTACCCCTCAACATTTTGACGCCGTCTATGGGAACCTTTACAAAAAGTTTTGACGTTTGAGTTAGGCTGATGGCGAGGATGAGACGAACAGTGCGGACTAGTGCTGCAGGCGTAGGGACTCCACCACCACGCCCACGGGGATGTCCGCCCACCCGGGGACGAAGAGCCACTGTGGCTGGAGGGAACGCTGGAAGGAGATATCCGAGCGATGGGCGCACAGCCAGCCCATCCTCAGATGAAGGAAGAGACGCTCCGCACAGGGGAGTCCAAAGTGTTCCTGAGAATGTTGTGCCTATGGACCATAGAGAAGAATTACGAGCTTCTCGTGAGCTCGAGGCCCTTCTGGTCAACAGTTGACTATGCCCGATGGTCATGTTGTCCGCACTGGTGACCTCGGACTAAGTGAGACTCAGTTTGATAGATTGCTCACGATCATCCAAGGATGCCTGGGATCTAACCTTTCCCATCCTCAGCAAGCCACCCCGCCAGTGGCTACTCCTGCTCAAGCAGAGCCTGCATTATCAAGAAACAGGCAACGTCCGATCCAACAGAGGTTAGGGAGTCAGCCGCCTTAAGAGGATTTGCGAAACCTTCTAGATCGGCGGGCATCTGCCTCTCAAGCTCGGGGTGAAGGAAGCCCAAACAGAAGGAGAGAGTATCTAGAAGGGGATAATAGGCATCCAGGAATTCCGCAACAAGCACCTCCGAGAGACAGAGATCAAGTAGCGGCTGTTCGATGGTGGGATAGATGAACTCCGCGGATGTATTTGTTCATCCGAGAAGGAGAGATCATATTGCTGGACGAGATCTCGCTCGTGAAGGCTTTGGAGGCCCAGTTACGAATCTCGGGCGCTGGTAAAGACCACGGCAGATAACTACTAGTGCACCAAATCCCTTGTGCGATGATATCATGAGAGAGAAGGAAAAGCGAAACTTCGGATCAAGTAATTAGAACTTGGAATACTATTATGGGGATACTTGTCCGTTGGTCACTGACAAGGCAATGACAAGATGGATTCAAGGGAATGGCGACAATACAAAAGCTCTTACGTTCTCATCCACTCTCTTGAACGGCTATGGATTGGTACCGCTTTGCGAACAAGTCGATAAGGTCATATGCAGACCTTTCTTCCAAGTTCTTGGCACGATTTGGAAAATCAAAAAGGAGAAAGCGTATCGTAGAGCACCTGGCCGAAGTTATACAAAGGGAGCAAGAAGATCTTCGGACTTTCTTAGATCGCTTCAATGAGGTACTCGAGTTGAGCCCATAGTATTAAAGAGCGGGTCCGTCACATGCGCTAATACTTACAACTCCGACTCGAAAGCTTTCGGCCGGAGGTAAGAAGTGAGAAACACTTGGGCGACATCGTGAGGAGGTGATGTGCGGAGAGGAATATCGATGGAGCGTTCCACTCGGGCGGTTCAAAAGGAAAGGAGCTGAAACGAACTACGCCGAAGTTTGACCCAAAGAAGGATCACAGAGACAAAGGTATTTACAGAGAGAGGAGTCCGCCAAGGAGATTCGCGGACTACACTCGCCTCAACAAACCAAGATCCGACATCTTGGCGACCATTGTTGAGAAGAAACTGGATGTCCAATGGCCTAAGCCATCTCATAATCGGAGAAACAAAAATGCGAAAGGATATTGTAAGTTTCACAAGAGCCGAGGTCACGAGACCGATGACTGTATCTAATTGAAAATAGAGGTTGAACACCTGGTGAGAGAGGGCAAGCTAAAGGAGCACATCTATGTGGATGATCCCTCCAGGCACGATAGAACGGAGCGAAGGAGGGAGGATAATGCTACAGAACCACCACCCCATCCGCTATCTTTGCCACCTCCGCTGGCTAACTATCCGCCTCGCAGGGACCGACATCCGTACAGATATGCTGATGACATTGAAATGGAGAACACTCCATACAGCGGAGTGATCAACATCATCGCAGGCGGACCAACAGGGGGCGATAGTAGGAACACGAGAGAACGAACAACTCAGAATCTCCGGAACAATGACAGATCGTATGCTGCTCCATCAATTCGAGGGACAAACGCCATATCCTTTGATGATAGTGAGATCCCTCCTCCTACAGCAGGAGGAGAAGACATTGACGATCCGGATGTTCCGCTGGTGGTTTCTTTAACCATCACAACTTATCGGGTAAACAAGATCCTGGTAGACATGGGGAGCTCCTCGAACATCATCTCCAAATTGGCAATAGATCAGATGAATCTGGGAAGAATCCGATATGAGAGAGTCAACACCCCCATATTAGGGTTCGGATGAGGTACTGTCCGTCCTTTAGGAAGTGTCATACTTCACGTTTCACTTGGGACGCACCCTGCAAGAGTGACACAACAAGTCCGTTTTGTAGTGGTGGACCAGACTTTCGACTACAATTCCATCTTTGGGCGTCCGGGACTCAATAAATTCCGAGCTATCTCCTCCACTCTCCATAACAGAATGAAGTTTCCGAATCCCTTCGGAGTTGGAGAAGTGGGAAACATCCGTGAAGCTTGGGAATGTTACATTATGTCCACAAGAAGAGCGTCGCCCGTCTTGTGATCACTTTGACCTCGACCCTTGGTTGTTCTTCCGGCCAAAAAGGAGAATCCGCAGATTGGAGTAGGGAGCCAGAAGGAGAAGTTTCCTAGAACTGTGCGAATCGAGCCTTATGAAACTCTCAAGGAAATTGAGATTGTTGTTGGAAGCCCGGATAAGAAGACAAGAATCGGAACAGAGATGAACGCGGAGGTGGAAATGAAGCTCATTGCTTGTCTCCGACACAATAGTGATGTGTTTGCCTGAAGCACCGATGACCTGAAGGGAATAGATCCGAGGATTACTGTTCACCGTCTGAACATGGATCCCTCGATTATGTACATCCGACAAAAGAGGAAAGATTTTGGTCCGGTCAAGGATGCCATCATATCCGCTGAAGTTGATCGACTCATGAAAGCAGGGCATATCGAAGAAGTCCGTTCCTCTGATTGGGTTTGCAACGTGGTTCTGGTAGAGAAATCACCAGGCAAATGGCGGATGTGCAATGATTTCACTAGGTTGAACAAGTTCTGCCCAAAAGACCCGTACCCTTTACCACGAATAGATCAGTTGGTTGACTCCACATCCGGATGTGCGTTACTGAGTTTTATGGACGCATATCAAGGTTTTTACCAAATTCGGATGGCCAAGGAGGACATCAAGAAAATAGTTTTCTTATTGCGGGGAGTATCTTGTTTCAAGGTAATGCCCTTGGATTGAAAAATGGGAGCCACCTACTAGTGAACCGGATGTTCAAGGAAGAAATTGGGAAAATCATGGAAGTGTCGTGGATGACATGCTCGAGCAAAGCGAAAACAACATGTGCATCATTTGAACAAGTGCTTCGCTATCCTTAGGAAATGCGGAATGGCGAATCCAGAAAAGTGCACGTTCGGAGTGAAAGGAGGAAAGTTCCTCGGATACATGGTCACAGAGAGGGGGATAAGCGAAAACCCCGAGAAGATCAAGGCAATCCTAGATCTGCCACATCCGAAGAACCTCAATGAGGTACAACAACTCATAGGACGTCTCATGTCCTTAAGTCGTTTTATTTCACGATCTGCGTAGAAGAACCTTCCGTTCTTCAAAATCCTCCAGAAAGGAGAGAGCTTTGAGTGGACCGCGGAATGTTCTGAGGCTTTCGAAAAACTGAAAAAGTACCTCCATTCCCCTCCACTGCTCTCCAAACCCGTTGAAGGAGAACAACTCTACCTCTACCTAGCAATCACGGAAGAGGCAATGAGTTCCGTATTAGTACGGATTCAAGCTAATGATCACTTGCCAATCTACTATCTTAGTAAAGCCCTTGCTGGGGCGGAGACAAGATACGTGAAGATTGAGAAATTTGCATATGCTCTGGTTTACACCGCAAGGCGGTTAAAGCCATACTTCAAGTCTCACAAAATAGTGGTACTAACTACGGAACCTTTGAAGCGAGTCTGGGAAGCCCGATCAATCTGGACGACTCTCTAAGTGGGCGATCGAGCTGAGTGAATACGACATTTTCTATCAGGCTCCGTCAGCCAAGAAGGCTCAAGTCCTCGCCGACTTCTTAGCGAAATATCCTGAGGCGGATTCAGAGAAAGTCCCTGATAAACAGGCAGGGACATTTGAATGCCTAATCACCAAGCAGATTATCCGAAAGCCAGTTCCGTTGAAGTTCAACCCAGAAAACCTCGAAGATGCTCAATTCATCAATCAGTCTCTGCCTGCATCATATGAGGAAACTCGGGTCAACCAAATGTTCCTTCTTGATGATATCGCGAGCAGATCCGGTACTAACAACTCCGGACCGGAAATCAAAGAAAAAGAGGAACAAAAGTTGGAATCTCAGGAGCTTACAGAAGATCTCCAAACCGAAGAACATCCTTCTGATGTCTGGACATTGGAAGTGGATGGTTCCTCCACTGGAAGAGTGGGAGGGATTGGAATCTATCTTAAGAGCCCTGATGGCGCGGAACTCGACTACGTGATATCCTTGGAATTCAAAGTCACCAATAATGAGGCTGAGTATGAAGCACTGTTAGTCGGGCTACGTCTGGCCAAATTCCTGCAAGTTCGGAAGCTCAAAGCTTACACGGACTCACAGCTAGTTGAAGCCCAATTTTCAGGAACTTTTTCCATGAAAGGTCCTTCGATGATCAAGTATCTTGAACTACTCAAGCAGGAAGCCAGCCACTTTGAGGAATTTACCCTGGAAAATTTTGATCGAGCCTGGAATGAAAGAGCGGACGCTCTGGCAAAATCTTAGCATCCATAGCAATGACTCTAGACACGAGAGTAATCCTACTCACTATTACTGACTCATCCGTCATGAGTCTCAATTAATTTGTCATGATAAGCGACGAGAAAGCTGGATGACTGACATCTTCAACTATCTATTATGCGGAACTCCGTCAGTTCTATTTTTTACTAATCCTTTTGTCATTGGCCATGGAGCCCACAAGTTGTAATTGAATTTCCGGCAAATTAATACAACTTTTACCTTTCAAATTCGAAGTTTAGTGTTCACGGTGACAAGAAAAGTCGCGCAATGAATTTTATTCATACGAGAGAACAAAGTATACATAACACTGTCTCTGCAGTCTACAAATCTTGGATCTTTATCCGGACCTACAAGATATGATACATAATCTATAGAGAAAGTCTCCGGACATACGTCATCTCCCGTCGAGACTATTCCTCCGTCAGAAAAAGCTTTTTCCATATCAATCGGAAAGTATAGTTTCCGTGGGGACCAGGAACTTGATCTACCTGTACATGGAAAAATGGTTAGACATGACAAAATCTTTCATGATATCACTGTACCATGGTGATGTAGATCCAGTGTCTGGGGAGAACAAAGTACCAACAAACAATGGTATATCTGAAACGAAGCTTTGAGATCTACTTGACCGTCTTTAGAGACTCGAACTCTCTTGAAATCGGAGACCATTACCAATTCAAGAGAGATTGAGCCACTAAAGTAGGATTGGAAGAAAGGAGAAGAGGTCGACTTTAATGGTTTACTTGAGCATCGAGATCACCTTTCCTAGAAAAGAGACAGGAGCCCTGGAGGGCAGACAAGCCAAAACGACAGAGATAGAAAAAGAATAATTTGGGATAAGTTTATACGGTTTTGGTACTTGGGTCGTGTCTTTTTATAGAATACTCCAACCAATCAGCGTCCGCCACGCCAACAGATTGACGTCAGCAATGGGCTTGAGTCACCCGTTTGGTTGAACTATATTGGGTCAGTTGAGTTATCCAATCAAACCTAAACAAGCCCATCAACCACGTCCGAGTTTGTATTTGTTGGTCATCTTACAAGGATATGCGCGTCAATATAATCCGACGAAGTACGGATAAGGGAAAGATGGCGATTTCATCTAATTAAAATAGTCCGAATTTCATAAACAAAATTATCCGAGCATATACACACGGAAGATACAATCTGTCAAGGTCCGAGGACCATACACACTTCTGAGGTATACCGCCTTGTCCTTCGGTAGTTCGGAGGTTGAACCTTGAGACTCCGAACCACCGCTTCGAGCCTCACAAGCCTACTGCTGCACTCAGATCCTCCTACGGATCATCTTCAGCGTCCGCTCCCTTTCTTCCTCAGCTAACCTCCTGGCTATCCTTGGACATAGAGGGGGGTCGCCTTCAAAATCAAGGATGATTGGATCATCCGCAGTCCCTTTACCTGGATAAATCGGCGGATGCATGTTCCCGCAAGCATAGTTTACCAGTCTTTGAAATTCTTCTCCATCGGATTTCGACATCCTGGAGAAATCTGCCTCTTTTGAAAATTGAGTGTGCTAAACAGGGAGAGATCGGCGACAAGTGAAGTAGTAAGAAAGGAGGAGTTACCATAGTCTTATTTATGGTACGTGTCAATCATCTGACGGCTAGGAAGATGAAAAGACGTAGTAATAATGACTATTTTACTGTTTCACCTTCCTCCTTCTAGAAGAATTACGCATCCCAAAGAATGAACGGTCCGAGGATCGGAAAGATGATGGTTTGATTTCTACATCAGACGCCATCAACAGCGATCCGTATTCTTAAGAGGTGTATTTTATGATAACTCAGCATATGAACAACAAACAGAAGGAAGCAAAGAAGATAGCAAGTAATGATTCAAAAGTATGGGAAGCATAGCTCCACGGATAATTACTACAACTGAGAAGGAATAAAAGCATTGTACATGGCGACATTCCGCGCCATCACAAGATAACAAATTCAACAGGCAAATCCAACAAGTACAGAATTGTCACGAGGCATACCGGACTTCTCCTTTGGGGGCCGCAGCTCGGACCCGCTCCAGTGCGAGGCGGATTGTGAAGGAGTGTTGGCGGCGGCTTGCGGCAGGATTCAACGATCTCGAACAAATTGAAATCCGCGCCGAGACCAGCGACCCGAAGGCATGTAGTACCGATCCTTGAAAGCCCGGTAGTTCTCAAAAGGTACAAAGCATACCTTTCGAAGGGCATCCGGGACACATTTCGGGAGAAAGGGTCCGCCGTTCTTGATCTCGATCTCTCCTTCCTCGGTGACCAGCTCCGCAAACTCGCACGCGGCCAACCGTTCGTCCGAGACATTGTTCACAGGGACCTCCACGCCATTAGCATCCACGAAAGGAATCAATCCTTCCGCGTTCCAGTTGAAGTTTTGCGGGAGCAATCCCTTGGTCTGCAGTTGACCGATAGCGGATGAGAACCCATCCAGGCGAGAGGCGTCGGACTTGTCCGTCATAAAAAACTTGAAAGAGTCCGACTTCATGAAGTCTCGGCCAGCCTCAAGGCGGGCATATTGGAGGTCCTCAAGGAGGATATCCTTTGAGTCCAGGAAGGTCTTCATCGACCTTTGAACAAAGTTCTCCTGCCAGTCAAAGTCCGCCTTGATCTCCTCCCATCTTGTCTTCAGCTTGTGGAACATTACTTCCTTTTCTTTCAGCTGCATCTCCAATCGCTTCACCTTCTCCGCCTCGTCCGCGGAAGTGGCTATGGCCTTGTGCAGATCCTCCTCAATAGTAGCCCGCTCACGACTTTCCTTTGCATGGCCTGACGAAACATCCATTGCAAGAAGTCCGCATGGATATAAGTTGTGTTTTTATTATACTAAGAACTTGGAAAGAAAAGCATGAGATAATTACTTACCCGCTGGTATAATTCATCGAGTCCACCAACCCGCTCAACCACAGGCAGTCCGCGAGCCCGCTCATACTCCTTATCGAGGCGACTTGTGATTCTTTGCCTCTTGGCGCTAGGAAGCCTCGAGGTTGCTCCCTCTTCGCCCGAGGTTATGGCATCGCATCTACACCTCCTTGAAGGCGCGGAGGCGTGAGCAGGGGCTTGGAGGCAGTGGTGTTGCGAGTAGCAGGGGCTTTGCCCTTGTCAGGCACCACCAAGGCCTGCGGATCTTCTCCAGCCTTGTTGCGCCTCTCTTCTTCCGCAGTGAATACTGCCGCATTTTTCGGGTCCGCCATAGGGAGACCTGCGGACGTGTTGATGATCTTGGTCCTCTGACCAGCGGCGACTTCCAGGGCTTGTTTTTCCCTCTGCAATCTCTTCTTCTCACGGAGCGTTGACATGATGTAATCAAACCAGTGAGCTACGCAACAAAATAAATGCATCAGATACGGACATATAAAGGACGAATTACTAGAATTGCGGAAAGGAAAGATCAACACGGAACATTTCAAAGAAAGAAAAGCACGAATCCTAAGTTAAAAATCCGTACTGAAGTCCGTTTTTCCTCCAACTTCCACGGGTATAAGTCCGCACAGTAAAGCGTGGTGACGATCACCCATGGAGCAGATGCGTGGGTGGGTCATTCTTCTTATGGATCTCCGCCACCCAGCCACGTTCTTCGGAAGGCGCGGTCAGGATGCTCTCCCTTAGGAACTTTGTTGGCAGCCCCCATTGCTCTCGCTGCCTCTCGGACATCCCCGGTTTCAGGGCCATCCGCACAAAAATGTACTTGTCCCACCACTTCGACCCCAAAGATGAAATGGAGTCCGAAATGAAGTTGTAAGGTTTTCTATTTACAAAAGTATAGAAAAGGGGATTCCCCGGACTGAAAGAAACGTGAAAGAGCTGCCTAAAGTTTTCAAAATTTACTGGTTGCCCTTTCTTCTTACAAAAAATCACGAAAAAAAATAAGGTTACCCAAGGACTTTGGGATAACCTGACTCGGACCAATCCCGATGTGGTTTAGAATGTGCTTCAGTTTCGGTGCAATGGGGACCTTCCATCCACAAGAGAAGGCCACTTCATGCACGCACATGTACCCGACAAGCGGATTATAGAATGCATTCCCGGGCTCGGGGACCATGATTTCAACGGACTCGGGAATCTCCCATTTTCGCCTCCACTGGGGAATGTCCTCAGGCTTAACCTTCGATGGACAAGTAGGAAGAAGTCCGTCCGCGTTTAATTCTCCAAATTCATCCGCTATCACTACTGCGGACGCAGGACGAGGGAATTTGATTCTCGCTGCCTTTGCACCACGGCCCTCTACTAACGGAAGATGGGATTGAGCGGGCCAGCGGTAGGTGTAACAATCCGGCGACGATGCGTCTCCGTGGACGAGCGACTGGAGAGTCCTCCTCTCCTTCCTCCCCATCCTCATCCTCTTCCTGTTCACCATCCTCCTCCTCTTCACCACCTTCAGACCTCCCAGACGTGCTAGGGTTGGAAGGACCCGTTCCCACCACAACACGGTCCTCTTCCCTAGCCTCGAACATTTCCACATCGTCAGCCTCCCGACCACTGTCGCCTTCCCGTTCAAGATGAGGTTCACTTGGATCCACAGACTCCCCAACACCACCTATGGTCCGAGAGTGTACTAGCGACCTCGTCCTAGTAACATCTCCTTGGCCTTTATTGTCCATTTGAGGATTCTGTATCACGGACTCTCTGTCCAGCGTCGGAGTCCCTGGAAGACTCGAGATCTACGACCAGATAGTCTCCTACGGATATGGTTAAGTCCGCTGACTCAGCCTCCAAATTTGCTCCATCATGGTAACCTTGAGCCTCGTGAACGTTTTGACTATCGCTCCCGGACATCCTAGGGCAGAATGAAACGGATCAGAAACGACGATTGTGATTGTCCGAGAGTTCATTTACATATCTTATTAAGTCAGGAGGTCTGAGAAAATTCTACCCTATCAGACTTTCTATGTGAATTAGTCTCTTAATGTTACGGGCACAAAACCCTAGCACGAGAGGCGTGCAATGGCACCATCATACATCCCATGCGACATGGCGGCGGATTAGCTTACAAGAGGCTAATCGACACCAATATATCACCACATTAGCATGCATTGTCAAGTTTGGTTACATAGGGAATGACATACTAAACGAATCGACAAGATACCAGTAAAGGAGATTGGTACGCTATAGCACAAAGGAGGAGTATTTCAACTAGTGTTTCAACTAAGTGTACCATTAGCAACATTCGCAATTACGGAATCAACAAGTGGATACTCAACTAAGGCAACAACATACTAAGCATCACGGCGGGCATAGCAAAGACAAGAAACTTCAACGAGAATTGAGGTGTACTTACTTGACAAAGTTGAATTCTTAAGCTTAGACGGACGACGAAGCCTTGCTAGCTCTCCGAGGGTACAAATATCAGCTGGAATTCCCAAGATTTTGTGAGTTTCAGTTGCTCGGATCGATCTTTGATTACTCGAATTGCTTGAGAGTCGCTCTGAGTTTCGATGTGGCTAAAGTGTGAAAGCGACTGATGGGCTGACTATTTATAGGGGCAATTTGGGAAAGCCAAGAGTCACATCACTTGGATTCAAACCCCAACCGTTGATCTTTTTAATCCAGCGGTCTTGCAGTTCACAAGTGGTGGCTAACGACATCACATTAAATGCTCGTCGAGGCGTCATCGATTGGGTTTAAAATCTCAGCCGTTGAAACTTTCCAATCCAGTCGCATCGCTTTACAGGATCTTTCCCGTGGGCGGTCGAGCAACTCATTGGGCCTCTTTGATTTACGGATCGGCCCGGAGGACCATTCACATATTTGGTCAGCGGATAACTTCTATACACTCTTCCACAGAGGACTTCGTGACCACAACCGTACTCGGATCTATATATCTCGGATACAAATACCTTTTCCATCTACTGAGCTATTACATAACTTTTGTAGAAGGGAGGGGGAGAGATATTGAATTCCTAAGAACAGACGGAGATCCCAACAAAAGGATTTTTCCTTTTGATTAACGATCGGACACGCTCCACACACATTTGTTCTCTTCATAGTTACCAACTATCTTCTACTAAGATACTTGGAAACTAGGGGACATATGTTGATACGGACATGTGTCCAATCCGTTAAGGGCACCATAGGCGTGTCTAAAAGCGCATCAAAATTTGAGATAGCCTATTGATGCTAGTCCGACCTTGAATGGTCCGACATAAAGGAAACCATCTGGTCGACTAGTATCCACAAGTCGACATACCGACTCGGCTAGGTCGAGACCAAGCTAGGCAGGTGACTTCGAACGACAAAGGGTCACATGGTCCTTCAAATCATACTGTCGGTCTTAAGATGCTAAGCGGATCGGACGAGAGAATCTTGGGCGCCACCATCCTGAAGACCAAGCGTATATATGAGAACGGTGAGATACTTACATGGAACTCTAGCCCAGACACCTTAAGTTGCCTAAGGCGGATCAACCAATCATACAAATCATCAGGAACTTACACGGACCCAACATGCGGAACAGTACTCTCAGAGGGAAAGGTCCAAATTACCCTCCCAGGCCTATTAATTAGTATTAGACTACTATCCACTAATGGGCCAGGGGCCAAAGGTAGCATTGGTGCCCAAATCTGAAGCATACACTTGGCATCATCTTGTGATCAATCTCATAAGATATGATAACTATAAGTATAGCGCAAGGTCCAAGACCTTAAGGTAAGTGATAAGCAAGATCATAGTGAGAATCCCTAAGTCATAAACACTATCGATTTCATAACCTTCCCCATAACTATTACATTGAGAGCTTCCAACTCTCTCTTGGTAAAGTCTCTTACTGGATTGACATATGCAATCCGGGTAACCCATTCTAACCCCCCCCCCCCCACTCAGTCCATTCAGGTACTCTAGCTCGGACCAGTATCACTTTGGACTTCATGAAGGAGGCGGATCCTAGATCAGGTTACTTGTGATAGTTTAGTTGGTGTTCGAGGTTTTACCCCTCAACAGTATCTTCTCCACATAATGGTAATACACGGTCTAGTCCAGTGTGCCAATTTTGTCAGTTTTGAAGACCCACGTGGTTCGTGAATGTCGCAAACTAGCCCGGTTCTTACGAGAGAACAACTATGTTTATCCAGTGTCGTCTCCCATGATCATTAGTGCTGTGAACACTCAAGTGAATCCCAATCCTGCTCCTGGATCCTCTCCGTGGATGTTTGATAGTGGTGCATCCCACCATGCCACCTCCAGTGTCTCTTCGATGCATGATTTTTCTGTTTATGATGGCCCCGACGAGATCCGCTTGGGTAATGGTAAATGTCTTCCCATCTCTCACATTGGTAATACTACACTGTCCTCTGCATCACGTCCCCTCTCACTAGCCAATGTTTTATGTGTTCCTCAACTCCGTACCAGCCTAATATCCATTTCCAAGTTATGTAATACTAACTTTCGGTTTACATTGAATTTTTTTCGAATTTCTTTCTTGTCGAGGATCAGTCACGGACTCCTCTCATGCGGGGTGAGAATGTCGATGGGGTATGCACCTATGTAAAGTCCGCTGACTCAATTCTCTTAGCTTGTCTTCTGTTTCCGTGATGCACCATTGTTTGGGTCAATTATCTAATAAAGTGTTATCTCATATGTTGAGTAGATGCCAGAACCATGTCAACCGTAGTTTAATTCGTGATTTTTATTGTACTTCATGCCATATCAATAAAAGTCATAAACTTCCATTTTCCCATAACTCCTTAGTTAGTTCCCAGCCACTTGAGCTAATTTATTCTGATGTTTGGAGTACCAACAGTTGTCTAGTGATGGTTTCCAATATTATGTAATTTTGTTGATCACTTCACTAAATACACTGGTTATATCCATGAAAATAAATCGATGTGTCCCATATTTTTCCACAATACAAACGTCTTGTCGAGAAGACATTTAATCGGTCTATTATTTCACTCTTTTCAGACAATTGGGGGGGGGGGGGGGGTTTTGTTAAGTTGCTCCCAACACTTGATTTACTTGGTATTTCACATTTAACATCTCCTCCCCATACCCCTGAACATAATGGTACGACTGAAAGACGACATCGACATGTTGAAACCGGCCTGTCCCTAGTACATAGTGCCTCTCTACCACTATCATATTGGCCTCATGCCTTCCAAACAACCGTTTACCTTATTAACCGGATGCCAACTCCCTTGCTTTAATAATTCTTCACCTTACAATACATTTCAAATAGAACCCAATTACACTAAATTGCAACCATTTGGGTGTCTATGTTTTCCTTGGTTACGACCATATATACTAGTCACAAATTACAGCCCCGCTCCATATCCTGCATTTTTCTGGGATATTCAATGTCTCAGTCTGCTTATAAATGTCTTGACCCTATTCATAATCGTGTTTATGTGTCTCGACATGTGCGGTTTGTATCTCACGTCTTTCCCTACAACACTTTACTCTCTACTTCATCAAACCCACCAAAGTCCAGTACTGTACATCCTCCTCCTCACTTCCTTTCCAACTTGGCTCTGCCTCAACCACCTCAAATTCCCATGCCAACTTTCTCTACTAATACATCTTCTTCTAATGTCTCGAGTGAACCTGCCCAGCCCGATCCTTCATCGCCGAACTCCGTCTCAGCCTCGTCAGTATCCTCATCACCTATCCAGTTAGATTCTCAGCCACCATTCTCTTCCGAACAACCACCACAACCTTTCGAACAACTACCACAACCTTCCCGTTCCACTTCCATATGCGCTCGTAATCCCAATCCCAAATTCTATGGACCAAATTTTGTAAATTTCACCACTATCCACCCCTTACCATCTTTCAAGGAACCCAAAAATATTACCCAAGCACTCAAGGATCCATTATGGCGGAAAGCCATGGACGAAGAGTACACTGCCTTGATTCGAAATCATACATGGGATCTTGTTCCACCGGAAAATCATTCTACAGTTGGTTGTAAATGGGTGTTTCGTGTTAAGCGAAAACCGGATGGTATGTTTGATCGATACAAAGCCCGCTTGGTAGCCAAAGGGTATTCTCAAGAAGCTGGTCGTGGCTATTCGGAGACATTCAGTCCGGTTATGAAGCCGGTCACAGTACGAATAATTCTCACATTAGCATTGCATCAAAGATGGAAAGTCCGGCAACATGATGTTAATAATGCTTTCTTGAATGGCACCTTACATGAAACGGTATTTTAGATCAACCTCCAGGGTATTCTGATCCAAACCATCCTTCTTATGTATGTCGGTTGCGCAAGGCTCTCTACGGGCTCAAACAGGCCCCTCGTGCGTGGTACATCAAATTATCTCAGTTTCTTCTCCAGTTTGGTTTTATCAAATCTAAGGCTGATCCAAGTCTATTTATTTATACATTTGGTGGAGTACAATTGTACTTTTTAGTGTACGTTGATGACATTGTTCTTACTGGCAACAATGATGAGTTTATTACTCATTTTATCTCTATGCTCTCTAATCGCTTTTCCTTGAAGGATTTGGGACCTCTTAGTTATTTTCTTGGCATTGAAATCATCTCCACAGGTTCTGGAATATTTTTATCTCAATCTCAATACATTATATCTTGTCTCAGTTTCATATGGATGGTGCTAAACCGGTGTCAACACCTATGTCTAACAGAAACTCCTTGACCGATCCATACATGCGATTGATATCTCGATTATAAATCGCCTTCTCGGTCTCCTGCAGTATCTCAGCCTTACCCGACCAGATGTTTTATTTGCGGTTAACCAACTCTCTCAATATTTGCATGGACCAGTAGCACCTCATTGGGAGGCTGCCAAACGTATACTCCGATATCTTAAAGGCACACCGTATCATGGTCTTTTTCTTCGAGCTAGTCACAACTTAGGACTCACGGCTTTCGCTGATGCTGATTGTGGCGGACCCTCCACGTCGGGTAGATCTACTACTGCCTATGTTCTCTATTTTGGCCCCAACATTATTTCTTGGAAATCTGATCTTCAGAAATCTGTTTCAAGATCTACCACCGAGGCTGAGTATCGTGCACTTGCCAACGCCACTGCCGAAGTTCTATGGGTTCAGAACCTCCTCAAAGAAATCGGAATTGAGTTGCCTCATTCTCCTCGCCTCTACTGTGATAATTTGAGTGCTACATATGTATGCAAAAATCCGGTTTTTCACTCGAGGATGAAACACTTGTGCTTGGACTATTTCTTTGTCCGTGATTTAGTTGCTGCCAATCGCCTATTTGTTCATCATGTCTCCACCAAAGCTCAACTTGCAGATGTCCTCACCAAACCACTCGTTCGGGCACCTTTTCTACTCTTTCGGTCCAAGATTGGCATCTCTGATGGATCCTCCATCTTGCGGGGGCATGTAAAGGATAACTAGTAATCTTAGATAGTCATTTATCCATAGTTTGTTATTATCACCTAGCTAGAAGAATCCTAACAATCCTGAGATAACTCATTCGGTTAGTTGTTTGTATCTATAAGTACTCATGTATATGTAGCTAATTATTATAGAATGAGAATATAATTTACCTCTCTTTACACAGTTATTGTCCTGAATTGTTTGGCATGCTAAAAAATAGTTGAGCAAGAGCTATATATTGTTCCAATAAATACTAGAAACGAATCTCAATCTATCAAAGGCTTTGCATTCAAAGAGAAGGTGGCTAAAAGTTTCCTCCTTTTGATTGCAAAGCTGTCATATTGGATTTTCAATCTTCCTTGGTTAAATAATCGAGCAGTAGTGGTTAGTCTGTTATGAATAGCAAGCCAGGTGAAGAATTTTATTATGAGAGCACAAATGAGCTTTCCAAACCCTATGCCAAGGCCATTTAGGAGAGTCATTGTCAAGATTTCTAATACTAATATTTTAAACAGATTTTGTAGTGTGGTAACTGATTTCAGACGGCAGATGATCTCTGTGATACTGCTGCTGATGATGAGGGACATTACAGCCGTTTCGATGCTAGGGATGGATGCCGAACCAATGCTCACTACAAGGAAAAAGCCCTATACCTGCGTTTTTTTTAGCCTTTGCCTGCGTTTCAAAACAGCAGGCAATAAAATGCCTGCATTTGGACTAGCCCGAGTTTCTTAACTATACAATCAACTAAACAATTTAACAAACACAAATAGATAGGGGAAATCCAACAGAACTAGACATCATGTCCTGGAATTCGAATTGCCAACTCTCAACCTCAATTCAAGCAAGTAATTCACTATAACATGCATATATGTGGCAAGAGAAGAAAAATTGATGCGAGATGCACGGGTGTTGCAAGAATTGAATTCACTACCTCTCTCAAAAGCGAGAATCATACCAAACTAAACACCCATAAAGCCATAATCATTAAGAAAATTTCAAATGAAAGATAAAAATATGTAACCCAGGCCTGACTCAATCTTGTACCTACCAGCTTCTGTAAAGAACTCAGGCCAATTCTAGCTCCAATGCTCCACGATAAAGAAAAGTCATTTGAAACCTTTTGACCAAACAGACAATATATGCTTCTGCAGTTCTAAAAGTTGTTGATGCATATAAGGAATCTCACATTAATGAAATGTTAGTTAAAGACACTAAAATTACAATTGTAAACCGAAGAGTACCCATAATTAGATAACAACGCTCAGCGATGCAGTGAGTAGGAAAGGAAATGCTTATATTGAATCACTAGGGATACGTTATAGCTACAAATGTGGGGAAATTGCAACTTTAGTCCTATAACTATGCTAGGTTGGCACATGTTGTCCTCAGTTTCGTGGCCATGGCAAATTTAGTCCGGACTTTGCATTTTTTGACAAATTTGATACACCTTACAAACTTAACTTACCAACCCCGCTCATAGAACCTGCTCTTGCTGACTTGGCAAGGCGAATGCGAACTAAGGAGAATTTAAGATAGTTCGCTGCCAAATATTACTTTTTCCCCAAATCTGAAAAATATCAAATTCAGTAAAATCCTAATGGCTTTCCAATTATACCAACTAAACTACAGAGTTAGAAAATGGCACGACCCCTTTCTCTCTGAAACTTGCGATCGAAATAGGGGTGTCCATGATGTTGTTAATTTGTGGTGTTTGTTTGCTTTCATTTTGTTCTTATTGGGAATAGATAACACGGCAATTTTGTTCTTTTCAAGCAATTTTTTGTTGTTTATTGATTAGTAAACAAGTTCATCTATTGAATTTTACATTGGTTAGTTGGGGGAGAATTAAAAAATTAATTGTTTTTAAATTTTAATGTTTTAATTTAGATTTTTATTTAAAAAAATATATTTTTTGTATTATTTTTCCAGTTGATAATTTCTGATGAGATGAGGACATAATTGTGTTTAGGGAAAATTTCTTATGCATACTTAAATTGATTAATAACAAATTCATGCTTTTATTGAGCGATATGATTCATTAAAAATTGAACTGAGCAATTTTCGATATTACAAATGGGTCCAAAAGTCAAAGTTGATGATGACATGGAATTGCTTTTTGCTGATGTGTCGGCCAAAGTTGGTAATAATAACGAAAATGCCATTGAATATTTTGATTTTTGAGTTTTTTTTAATTTTATTTCCCTATTTTCTTTTCTTTTCCGTTTTCTTTTTTTCCTCCATTATTTGGTGACACAGGTTGTTGGATGTGTCAGTAATTAGCTATAACAAATTTAGGGACTTATTTGTAATTGATTTAAATCAATTTCCAACTGGACTTATTTGTAATTTACTTAGATTTTGTTTAGTCAATTTTGGTAAATTTCAGTTAATTTTAGGTAATCAGTCAATTAATCTATTTTCCAACTGTTTCTCAGTATGCTGAAGAATGTACTAGGTCCCTTTATTGACTTCAAATAAATGCACCAGGACCCTGTATTGATTGAATGCATATCACGAATACAAACCAGAAACTACAAATGTATGAAAGTCAAAGGTCTATTATACATATTCCAAGAGTCAAATTCAATTCTTCCATTGTTTTCCGCATTCATCTTTATAATTTACCTATAAATACAAACCATCAAGAAGCAACAAGCAAAAAACAACAAGTAACAATGAAGATTAAGGGCTATCAAAGAATGATTCGCCCATCATCTCATGTGGGGATCGGGTAATTTGCTATACTCTTATTGTATGATGAGTCACATAATAACACTAACATATTTGAATGCATGGAAACATACATAATGACGAACATGGAAAAAATTTGAACAACCCTACTCTTGCTAAAAAACTAACAACTTCACGAAGAGAATTGACGACAATGATCAAGCAGTTGGACCACGTATGAGGCTTCCAACATTGCTTCAAAGCTCATTCACAGTGAGTGTGGCCACTCTGACGAGCTTTGTCCGAGAGGTTCTGCACTCACGACTTCGATGACTGTCTTGGATACTCAACTGGCCATGGCATATTATGGTGAAAGGTGGCATAATTAATGCATTTCTTCAAAAGTATGCTAAGCATGTGGATGAGCTCATCAAATTAACTTCATATATTTGATGTAATTGCTCTCTGTTCTCCCATAATTGGCTTCGGTTCTTACCTTAATGGTTATTAGGTTAATGCATTTCTATTGCTCTCTCCACAGCAATAACAACAAGAGACAACATTAACAATGGTTTTTCACCATTTAATCATCTTCATTTCATTGTAAACATAAGCAAATTACATGGTGATTTGATCACAAGTTCTTACAATACACTCCACAAAAGAGATAATTGTGATCACTCGACAAAAATACATTAAACTGAAATTAAAATACCTAATTACTACGAGTACTTCATTACATCTAAGCCACAAACATGGCTATTTAGTAAAGTCGAAGGGAATATTTTGGGGATAAAATTTCCTCAATTCCCATTAACGATTTAGAGGACATAATTGATTCAATCGATTACATAGAAGTTTATGAGGAAATTATTTTTAGTGCATGTATTTTTGGACTGTTATTACCAAAAATTACCTGAAAATCAATTACAAATAGCTCCCTATGTTTGTGGAAGCTAATTACAGATAGATCCATGTGTTATTTTGCTTTACTTTAATTAATGTAAGAAATTTTAATTTGTTTTAGCTTTTCTTTTAAGGAGAGAGAAAATTAAATCCACATGGCAGGAGAGAGAAGTGTTTTTAGTTTTGGTCAACTCTGAGCATACATTATTGTTGAATAGAAGGGCCGTCTGTGAAGGGGTTGATTTAAGAGGTCCCAAATGTAATTTTCTCTTGTGTTTATTAGTAAAATTTGGGTATTAGGCAGTTTGGAGGGAAAATTGACTTAGAGTGGTGTATTTGGAGGGAATTCCGAGTTGGTGTGTGATTTGGCAACCCAGACAGCAAGAGCACACTCCAAGAGTTGGGTTGGTCCATTAAGTTTGTGCGGTGTATCAAATTTGCCAAGAAATGCAAACTCGGGACTAAATTTGCCATGGCCACAAAACAGAGGACTGGATGTGCCAGCCTAGCATAGTTATAGGACCAAAGTTGCCATTTTCCCCTACAAATGTACATGTACTTCCACTATACGAAATGTCTAGCACAACTCTTGCAAGTAATATGCAGAAGTACAGAACTCCAGATAGTTACAGTAAAATGACATTGGTGATTTGATCTGATGATATATACCTAAAGCCATCTTCTCCTCTTAAATTGTTCTCAACTTTGTTTTCTTAGCAAGTGTTTTTTTCCCTACAAGTGAACTAATTAGACGTGTTCTGGTGACCAGAGGATATGTAAGTATGGGCAAGCAAGATAATATTGACCGGAATAAGGATGAAATGCACTTATCTGACACTGGGAGAAGAGTGGTAACAACGGCATGTGATTCAGGCCTCATGAGCAGCTATGTGTTATAAGCTGAGGCCGCCTCTTACTGTGAACAGAGACATGTCATGTGACTTGAGTGACTATCAACTACAAGCAGTATCATCATCTCGATCATCATTTACTAGATCTGTCATAACCTACACATGCATACACAACATATATATTTTTTTACCATAAAGAACAACTTGAATGAAATTACTACAAGAAAGCTAGCTACCAGGATAAAATTTAGTTAAAATGGAGATTACCTTCACGGCACAGAGGATATTGTAAGATAATAATCTTGTGCCTTGATTCAATAATGAGTACATGTATTTATACAATGTGATTGCTTGATAGCCAAGTAATGTGGGCCGATTAGCGGTTGGCCCAGTGGGGGCGGAACCGGGTTGTGAAGCGGTTTGCCCAGTGGGGGCAGAACCAGGTGGGATATCGGTTGGCTCAGTTGAGGCAGAACCGGGCCTAGAGGTGGGCTGCTCAGATGGGCCAGAGATGGAGTTGGGCCGAGTGAGCAAGTGATGAAGAAAAGATGGATCAATATCCGAATCCAAGTACTCATAGGTGGTGGGGTCGGGTGTGTGGTGCTTGGAGAAAGGAAAACTCGATTCGTCGAAAACCACATGTCTAGATACAATGATTTTGCGACTAGAGATTTCATAGCATTTGTACCCCCGATGATCAGACGGATACCCAAGAAAAACACAAGGGGTGGAACGAGCTTGGAGTTTGTTTATAGTAGAAGAAGGAAAGAGGGGAAAACAAAGACAACCAAAAACACGAAGATGGTCATATCGTGGAAGTCGATGGTATAGATATTGAGTGGGGGAGGAAAACTCAAGTACCTTTGAGGGAAGGATGTTGAGTAGATAAGTCGCTGTGGCTAGTGCATGATGCCAAAAGGATGGCGGGATCGATGCATGAGCAAGAAGAGTCCGAACAATATTATTTAGGAGCGAATATGCCTTCGGCTTTGCCGTTTTGGGAAGAAGTGTGAGGGCAAGAAAAACGGAAGTGAATACCGTTGGTTTGTGCAAAAGAGTGAAATAGACTATTGTCGAATTCCTTGCCATTGTCGCATTGGATGTTTTTAATAGACGTATTGAATTGTGTGCGAACAAATGCATGAAACATAATGAATATAGCAAATACTTGAGATTTCTTAGAGATAGGGAAGGTCCATAAGAACTTGGAAAAATCTTCAAGAAACAGCACATAATAGCGGTGACCGCTAGAGCTAGCTATAGGGGAAGTCCAGAGATCACTATGCACAATATCAAAGGGAGAAGTAGTAGTGGATAATGAATTATGAAAAGGCAATTTTATTTGTTTCCCTAAAGAACAAGAGGGACAAAAAGAATGTTTTAGAGCATTACAACGAATAAAATTCTTGCGAGAGAGAGAGCTAAGTATAGCTTCTCCGGATGCCCTAGCGACTATGCCATAAAGTAGAAGGAAAAAGCGAAAAATTTGTTTGAAGGGGGTGGCGATTTTGTTGAGTGGATTGGATATAGGTCTTGATGCTATCACATCTCATGATTCGTTTCGATGCAGAAATCATATGAAAAACCAAAAGGATCAAATTCAATGGAAGCGAGTTATTTGTGGTAAACTTGCGACGAGACAAGATTTTTAACAAGGTTAGGAGCATGTAACCGTTTTTCGAGAGAAGAGGAGGATGGGGAGGAGATAGGTAAGTGTTACCATAACCTTGAATCGGAAGCAAATGACCATTGCCAACAATAACTTCGATGATTATAAGTACCCGAATTGAAATAAGGAGAGAGTACCTTTGTCGGGTGTCATATGAGGCGAAGCACCCGTGTCCATGTACCGATTACCATCCGGAGGAATGAGTCCCAAGGTATGCATATTTGCCTCGACATCGTGGGTGAAGCACGGAATAGAATACTGGCGATGAGGCGGACGAGGCCGAGGAGACCTGTTGAGTTGGTGGGCGAGGCGGGCTGCCATGGGGCCGTGGGGAAGGGGCATGGCGGGGCCCATTCTTTGAGGGGCCACCCGTCTGGTACCATTGAGAGTGGGCTGCCGTGGCGCCCTTTGGTGAGAAGGAGCTCCAGGAGGTTGCCCGTATGTGGTGTTGCCTTTGCGGTTTGGACCGCCTCTGTTGTTGTTCTTCTTCTTATTCTTGGTGTTGGTGTTGTTGTACCTGCCAGAAGAAGAGGATGGGATAGCAGTCGGAGGTATCTCGAGTTATGGCCACGGAAGAAGCTAAGAGGGCTGAACCACGGCCTCTTTGTGTGCACGATGCTTGAGTGTTAGCTCCGCTAGCTTTATCTGAGGCGAACACTCTCAAAAGAAGGTAGAGAATCGATTTTGAACATAGTCAGCAGTTCGGAATAAGCAGTTAAACCTTGAGAAGGCGTAGAACTAGGCGGCTTTGAAACCTCAATACCAACGTCGGCAAGTCGATCGGCAAGGGACTTGACGTGATTGCAATAGGCCTCGGTAGAAGAGAAGTTGTCAAGGCGGACGTCTGCGAGCTCTTCCTCTAGATGAGTAGCTCGAGAACCTTTGTTATCCATAAAGATTTATTCAAGACGGGACCAAGCAGCAGCAACCGTGTCATTCTTGACAAGAATGGCATGAAGGAGGTCGGAAGAGAGTCGCATAGATCCTTTAAAGCAGCGGCATCAAGTCGATTGTAGAGATCGACATCGGCTTCCTTGAGAGCCTTGATTTTGGCGATGTCGGCCTCTTCCGTCGGTGGTAGGATGTGATGCATAAGATTATGCACCGATGCTTGAACACGGAATAACGTCACCCAAGAATGATAGAGGCTGTCTCGGTATCCAGCGTGATAGGGATTAGTGATCGAGCGTTGGTGATAGAAGGCGGATGAAACTTGGATGATTAGGACATGGTGGAGCGAGGACATTCGGGAAAGAAGGTGGCGTGAGGCCGGAAGAATAGAGGTAGGGGAGGCATTTCCAGCGTAAAGGTGTGAAAGCAGGAAGAGCGTAGAAGAAGAGGCGCGAGCAGGAGCGACTAGCGGAGGGGACCGAATTTAGGTCGTGATACCATGTAAGATAATAATCTTGTGCCTTGATTCAATAATGAGTACATGTATTTATACAATGTGATTGCTTGATAGCCAAGTATTCTAATCTAATTAGGAATCCAAGTATTCTAATCTAATTAGGAATCTACTTTAAATATATACATATTCTAACAGATATCAAACCGGGAAACAATGGAGTAGATCCCTAAAGACCCCTTTATGTTATGCTTTTATTTAATGAAACATAAATTGATTCCTAATGGCTAATACATTGTTAGTTTATCACCTAAAAAATGAATGTCAAATCTGAAAAACCTAAATTAAACACAATATTGCTAGTAAGAAACCAAGATTAATTAATCAAATACGTGCTAGATCTGCTAATAAAGCAGTAGAGACATCTAATATTTGAAGAACCAATACCACCCTGCCCGAATGTGTATTCTGTTGAAGCTTCATCAGTCCTTCCCTTGTTGAGATGTGATCAGTTGTTGACTCACCATCAAAGCGGACGTCAAGTAGATCAACTTCACCTGCAACCACAATTCCAGTAGAATAAGTTCAAATGAGTCATTTCTTGCAAGTATATCTTTAAGTCTATAAGTCAATTATGTTTCAAAACCTAGACACAGCCTTGGATGAAATAGATGTAAGACAGAAAACACAAGTACGTAGATCATAATCATATGTTCAGAGTATTAATTTACATGCAGCATCGATGATCTAATGCAACAAAGCAGCCATAATCATAGAATCCTAACCCACCAGAAGACAAGACTGCTATTGGAGAATAAATTTCTCGCCCATGTTGGTCGGTGAAGCCTATAAATGAACCAAAAGAATAACTGAGCTAGGCTGAAAAAGATTATTAAGTAAACCATGAACTCAATTAAACAATTAGAAGCAAGAACATAATATACGTTGTTTAGTTGAACAACCATGAAAATTAATTCTAGCGGTAGAAACATTACTTCAACACAAAAAGGTTGCAGGTTATACTTACACATTTCTGGAGTGCCACGAGTATTCACTAATCTAATAGATAAAGCAAGTGCCAAAGCATGTGCACTATATGGAAATTTCTCGAACCTTGATGGTGCTATTCCAAATGGTATGGTGCATCACAGATTCTTTTAAAGCAATCAGCAGTTTATTGACACTTGTAAAATCGAATTTTAAGGAGAACCTGTAAATATCAACCAAAAGAAGTTATATTGATAATCATTTTAATATCAGCTGATCTCATTTTGATGCCTCCATATATGTTGATGATTAGTCACTACTCCATTTAAAATCTTAAGGTACCCATGTATGTGTTCTGTAATGAGGAGACTACCCTGGCAGGTCAGGAATTGCATACCTTTTATTATAGAAACTACGTTGCAAACGGTTATGGGCAGTTGATGCATATACTCAGATTTACAATTATCAGTTCTTGTAGGGAGAACTTCATCCTATTACAGAGAAATGATAGATATCATTATATGTATGATGTGCGATCTGAATACCACTCGCTAGCTTAAACAGAAAAGATTGATTAATGATCAGCGGACAGGAAAAAATACCTTATTCAATAATATGATATGAGATGTGTGCATTTTGTGCAATGGAACTGTTCCGGGGTTAGTTCCTGAAGCTTCATATGCTTTACTATTTGTTCTTGAACCGGACATAGAAACATCAATGTTATGAAAAGAGTGGCTACATCATAGCTAGCTATAAAGAATTTTAGAATTCTGAATATGTT
This sequence comes from Plantago major, assembly GCA_026545765.1. Classification (NCBI taxonomy): domain Eukaryota; kingdom Viridiplantae; phylum Streptophyta; class Magnoliopsida; order Lamiales; family Plantaginaceae; genus Plantago; species Plantago major. The sequence continues at coordinate 80,877,712 of CM048842.1, forward strand.
ATTCTACTATAATGTCAAAGACATTCACATACTATTAGTTTTATCTGAAGGATATGTACATATAAACACGCAGACTATCAGAGTGAAGTTGGACTGAACAAAACCACAAATATTATTGTGTTGGTGCATTTACAAATTATGAATGAAAACATAGACAACGTAAATGTCGTTTTGCCTCCCTTCTATTATCCTCGGCCCTCATTGTGCAAGTTACTTGCAAAGAATTACACTTGCAAGTTGGCTAAAGAAAATACAACCACATGATCCCATTTCCTAATCTAGTAGCTAGTCAGAACTATGAGGATTAATAACCTCTAACGGCGTTGTTTCGGGCCACCGGAAATTCAAAGTTCAACATTAGTCTCCCATAATGTATACCAACACTATCAAAGGAGCTCAAATACCTCACAATAATTCTTCAATGGAGCTTCAATCATAGAAATTGGCGATTTGTAAAGCAAAGCTTCGATGGAGAATCGACCAACACACATTGATGAAGCTTTCATCTATATTCAGCGAGGAATGATACCTTTCTCCATTGAAAGCTGGGAGAAGAAGGTAGCTTGGAATTTTCAACGCGCACCAAATGATTTCTTTCTTCTGTGAGATTCATAATGGAATTGAAAATTTGAAGTTGATGACCAACTGATGTCCCAGGTTACACCCAGCATTATGTACAGAATGCACTGGGTGTGATGAAGAAGTTGAGCCTATCAGGCCTAGCAATTTTCGGTGAGGAGCTTAGCTCTGGCGACTATTCCTTCTGTATAAGGTTTAGATACTTTTTTTTACAGGGTTCCGGTTTATGATTCAATTGCAATGTGAAGCTCTGGTTACGTTGACACGTTTAATGTCAGCCCTCTAGTTGTTTATCTCTTTGGCTCTTTATGGTTGAGGCTATTGGCCTCTACTGGTTTATGGTTGATGACTGGGCGGAACAAGTGTTTCTTCAATCTAAGGCCAAAGTGCAAGGTAAAACTCACTCTATTCGTATGTGTGCTTATCATGGTGTGTGAACTCAAGTTTATTTTTTCTAGTCTTGTTGTAAATTTCGAAGCAGAAGAACTTGATCCTATGGCTAATTTCCATGGAGAACCTGTCAACTTATCTGAGAAGTGTCTAGTAATGATCTGGTATAGATCCCTCAGCAGCAGAATACCCTTATTCTGTTCTCTAGTCATCTCTTTCCTGGTTCGTCACTTGGCAAGGGTGGCAATTCTGCCTAATGACATTTAAGGTAGACTCGTGAAGGCAAGCTTCCATATGTGGTTGGTTTTGGTGAAATTGATAAGCGTCTTGGACCTGGGTCTAAGGCATGTCCAATCTCATGTGCAAGTCGCATGTTTAGGCCAATCCAAGTTCGACAGAGAAGCTGGAGGCTGACTCTCTGCTAGTATTTCTAAGATAATTGGTCTGGATCTGCCTCCAGTGAAGTTTTATGCTATTGCTTCACAGTATTGCAGGCAGTCGTATCTTCCAAGCACGCAGACCGTGCACTGTATCCCAAATTTTGGGAATGGTCTATGCCATCTGAATTGTATCTTTCAGCTAATGAGTTTAGAATTCCTAGTCGTGCTTATGTCATGTCGATACTGATTGTGGCAGTAAGAATTCTTTATGACATAAATGGTTATGGATTTTGAATCGAGTTTGTCCAATCCCATTTCAGTTTCCCATTGCCATTCTAATACTGCCGTTAGTGCTGATGAAAGTTCGGTTTTGGAGAACTCAAAGGATTGCAGTACTGCATCTGGTGTCTCATGCTAATAAATGTACTAAGTCTCATAAAGTAATACTACATTTGGAGAGTCCAGAGAGACCCTATGTTTTACATAAAATTACGCATGTTTTACATTTACCCATTTTGTGATTTTTTGCGGATCCAATGTACCGGGTTCGGTGTTCAAAATCTGGATAGGCATCGGTCCAGATTTGCAGACCGGGTTGCCTATAAAACCCCAACTTTTAGATGTTTCTGCCAAATCTCACTCACTCTTCTTCTAGCATAAGCGGTTTCTCTCTGTAAAACCTAAACCGCCACAAATTCCAGCTCCTCTTCCGCGCCGCCACCACCGCACATAATTCACTCTTTTGCTCCACGAGACGGTCCGATCTACGATCTAGACATGACAACTGACGTGACAAACACTTTCAGATCTTCGAATTTGCCTAATTTGGCTGAAGTGAGGTATATAATAGTGAAAGTTCGATATAAAAAAAAAATGACAGCTCGATATACAATTAAACTTTAATTGAAGTAATTTTATTCAACAAATTATACAAAAATCCTTGTTTAACAAAACTAACCATGGAGTATATACTAAATAAATTAAAATAATTTAATATTTACGGTCTTAATTAAATTAAGTTGTTTAAGATAATAGATATTAATAAAAAGACAACTTATTGTCAATTATAATTAGAGAAAAATAATATGACAAATTACAAAATATAGTTCAACATATAATAATTAATGTTAATTATTTTCATGATATTTTTATAAAAATGGCACAAAATTTGCATAATGTCCATCAATCATCATAAAATTGCACATAACCCCCTCAATTATCATTAAGTTGTACGAAATCCCCTCGAATTGACTTTTCGGGCGTGTGTAATGCACTTGCCGTGCCATGGGGTTTCGCGCTAACTTTTTAATAACTCAGGGGGTTTGACGCAATTTTAATAGATGGGGGGTTTGATGCTACTTTTGAATAACTCGGGGAGGTTTTATGCTGTTTACCCTAATTTGGTCAATTAGATGGATCCGTTGTGAAATTCAACTCATTGAGGAAGAGATTCTCGATTCGTGTGGATTCGATGTGTTGATTTTCACCAGATACTTCAAATCCAGACGAATCAATTTTAGACCGAGAGAGTTCATGAGAAATGAACTGCTTCTCATCTTCGGTGAAATTGCGGAAGAATCTGTTGAGCCTCGTTCGTGTTTTTGCTCTAATCGGTGCTGTCGAGGTATACATATCTGTGAAGCCGGTTAGCTTAATATTAAAGGAAGTAATGGAATATGGTGTACTGAAAACACTGATGACAAGGATAATGGATGTGTGGTGTTAGAGTGTGATTAGGACACTTGGATATAACACTGAGAATTAATGTTGTGTGGTGTGGTGTAGCGAAAAACACTGGAATAACACTGAAGACATAGGACAGTTAGAAGTCGAATCTAACTTGTTTTTCTTTTGCTTAGTGATCAAGAATTCGTTTCTTATTAGGAGTGGAATTCGAATCTTGCTAGGAAAAGGAATTTATGTTGATTTCTCTAGTATATATACACATGTAGGTACTAGAATAAATCGATGAGAACATAGAGAGAATACATTGAGATTTCTTGAGGGAAACACGGTGAGGAATAGAGAACGGAGCTCGATATAGCTTGATAGGTTTGGTTGATTCATTGTAAACTGCGTTTTGTTTCTTGGTTAATAGAAATCTTGGTTATCCCGTGGATGTAGACAATTGTCGAACCACGTTAAATCTTGTGTTTGTGTTTATTTTCTTACGTTTGTTTGTTGGTTGGTTTGAAGTTTATTGGATTGAATTGGGTTGATTTGATTAACAATTAGCCCCGTCTGTGGGAAGAGAATCAACTGGTATCTATTCATCAATGGCATCTCCAAAGTTCGACCTCAAACCGTTGGAAGGAACGCAGGACTTTAGTGCGTGGAAGAGAAGGATGAAAGCTACATTAATGGGCGAGGTGTGATCGATGCCTTGACGGGAGTTTGATAAAACCATATGCGATCTTGATAAAGCGTCGATAAAAAACAAAGGCTGATTCTTTGTTATTAGCTTTGGGAGATAATGCCCTTAATGAAATTGGTGATCTTTCATCGGCAAAAGCAATATGGGAGAAGCTAGAAGAATTGTACAACGACAAGTCTGATGCAAATAAAATCTATGCCAAGCAACGACTATTTGCATTCAAGATGGTTGAAGGAAAATCAATCATGAGTCAGTTGGATTTGTTCAAGAAGATGGTTGCACACCATGACAATTTGGAAACTGATGAGAAGCCAAGACAAGGAAATTATCTTGTTGAATTCACTCCCTAGGTCTCTTGTTCCATTCAAGGATGCTTTGGTGTATGGGAGGACAGAATCATTGACAATGGAGGCTATTGAATCTACATTAAGATCAAGGGAGCAGGATCAGGATGGTGTTCCTGACACTCGATCTTGGTGAAAGCCTTATGGTGAAACAATATCACAAGTTTCCACGAAGAAGAAGCAATATCGAGATCAAAGGAAAGCTCGATAACAAGGATGGCCTGAAACAAGGAAGTGTTATTATTGCGAAGCAAGGACACTTGAAGAAGGATTGTATGAGTCAAAAGTAGCGAAAGGCAAGGTGTGGCGACAACACGAATACTAATTATAGCAGACATTACAAACCAATCGGAGGCTTATCATCTGCGGAAGCTCTTATTCTTGAGGTACTTTCGATCCTCAAACTAGTCAATCAATTGAATGGGTTATGGATTCAGGCTGTTCGTTTCATATGACACCTATTAAAGAATGGTTTTCAACTTTTTAGCAATAGAAACTGTGGATCAGTCGTTCTTAGTGATGATAGACCATGCATAATAAAGGGTATGGGAACAGTGAGAATTGAGATGTTTGATGGAGTGGTAAGGGATTTGCTTAATGTGAGATATGTACCACACTTGAAGAGAAACTTGATATCTTTAGGATTGATGGATACTAAGGGTTACAAGTATTCAGGTAAGAATGGTGTCCTTCAGGTCAAGAAGGATGATGAGGGGGTTATGCAGGCTCTTAAAAGGAGAGAATTGTATTATCTACAAGGTGAAAGCTATGGCGGTGAAGTTTCAATGTCTGATGTGCAGGAACACCCGTGATGTTCTGACAACACCGTTCTATGGCATAGAAGACTAGCACATGTTGGAGAGAAATGTCTTATGGATTTATCTAAGAAGGGACTCTTAGGTGGAGACAAGATACATAAGATGGAACTTTGTGAGCTCTGTGTGTTAGGAAAGTCCAAGAAGAACAGTTATGGTGTTGGGAAACACACCGCACATGACATACTTGAGTATGTGCATGCAGATTTATGGGGACCGGCGAGAACCACCATTAGGAATGGAGGTAGATATTTTCTGTCCATTATTGATGATCTGTCAAGGAAAGTGTGGGTGTTTGTATTGAAGTCCAAGGATGAGACTTTCATGAAATTCAAGGAATGGCTTGTGGAGATGGAGAATCAAACGAACAAGAAGCTCGAGTGATCAGGCGATAATGAAATTTGGAATTCTTGTCTAATGAATTCAATACCATACGTGTTGGGAGCGGCATCTTGAGACACAAGTCAGGTCCACAGAAATCCAATGAGAATGGAGTAGTTGAAAGGATGAATAGAACAATCCTAGAAAGAGTGAGGTGCATGCTTCTTGGATCGGGTTTGTCAAAAGTTTTTGGGAGAGAGGCGTGACTACGGTGACATCTTATTAACCTATGTCCGTCATCAGTATTGGTTTCAAGACACCTGAAGAAGTTTGGAAAGGTACTCATTCAGACTACTCATATCTCAAAGTATTTGGATGCTTAGCTTATGCTCATGGTAAGCAAGATAAGTTGGAGGCTAGAGCATTAAAGTGCTTGTTTCTTGGTTATCCAAAGGGAGTTAAGGGATATAAACTCTGGTGCTTAGAACCAGGGGTAAATAGATGCATCATCAGCAGGGATGTGACTTTCCATGAAAATGTGATGCCATTATTGAGGAATACTGACAATGTTAAGAGAACACTCAGTCAGGTGGAGCCTGTCGAAGATGGTGTGTCAGGAACACTGAATATGGAATGACAGAACCTTTGGTGTGGTGATAACACCAGTTTTCGCAGACCATGGTGTTCTGACAACACCGCATGTTGAATCTCAGGGAAATACTGACATACATGATCAAGTGGAGCCTGAATCGAATAATCAGGTGGAGAGGCATGTGATCAGAAGAAGGACAGGGATAGAGCTCAATAATCCAGATGATGTTGTGGATTATCAACTCATCATAGATAGAGAACCAAGAGTTAGAACCTCTACTGCAGATCCAGATATGGTGTATTTTGCACTGAATATTGTCGAGGATATTGATTGTTATGAGCCTGAGAACTATCAAAGAGCTCTAAGTTGCTCAAAGAAGAATAGTTGGTTCATTGCTATACAACAAGAACTCTTGTCACTTAAAAAGAATTATACATGGGATATTGTAGCTATACCTAAAGGAAAGAAGCTTGTCAGTTGTAAGTGGATCTTCAAGAAGAAACTTGGAGTTGATGGTGAGCAAAAGGTGAAATACAAAACCAGACTAGTTGCTAGAGGTTTCACACAAAGAGAGGGTATTGACTACAATGAGATCTTTTCTCCAGTGGTGAAGCATAGCTCAATCAGGATCTTGATTGCTATGGTAGCTAAATTTAAGCTACACTTACATCAGATGGATGTTACTACTGCATTCTTGCATGGGAAGCTGGATGAAGAGATTTACATGAGGATACCTGAGGGTATTGAGGTAGATGACAAGGAGCACAAGGCTTGTTTATTGTTGAGATCACTATATGGTCTTAAGCGAGTCGAGGCAATGGTATAGAAGATTTGACAAGTTTATGTTGAGTCACAAGTTCAGGCGGTGTGACTACGACACTTGTGTTTACTTCTATGGTGAGAATGTCGAAGACATGATATATTTGCTTATTTATGTGGATGACATGCTTATAGCAAGCAAGCATATGAAGGAATCACTCATGTGAAGAATTTCTTGAAGTCAGAATTTGAGATGAAAGACTTGGGAATAGCTAAGAGGGTACTGGGCATTGATATTATTCATGGAAGTGATGGAAAGATCATTATGAATCAAAGTGCTTACTTGGAGAAGGTGTTAAGGAGATTTAACATGCACAAATCCAAGCATGCTGCAACACCTTTGGGGTCTCAGTTCAAGTTATCTAAGAAGTCTTGTCCTAATATTGATGAAGAGAAGAGGTGTATGGAGAACACACCATATGCTAATGCTATAGGGTCGATTATGTATTCCATGGTATGTTGCAGGCCGGATTTGGCTCATCTGATGAGCTCGATGGCAGTATATGGATAATCTGGCAAGGACCATTGGGAGAAGCGATTAAGTGGTGCTTTCTCGGGTATATTGGTGGTTCGATTAGGCTGGGATTGGTGTTTGAGCAACACAGACGAGGAATGATGCTTGATTGGGTATGTCGACTCGGATTATCTGCAAACTTGGATCTGAGGAAGTCTTTATTTGGATATGTATTGACATTATTTGATACAGCAATAAGTTGGAAGTCTACTCATCAACTTTGTGGTTGCATTATCAACTTCTGAGAGGCAGAATTTATAGCCATGGCGGAATGGCATGAAAAGCTATTTGGCTCGAGGAATTGCAGAGGCGATTCGGTGTTGCAAACACGGTTACTATATTCATGATAGTCAAAGTGCAATTCATTTGTCAAAACATCAAGCTTACTATGACAGGTCCAAACACATTGATATAAAGTTTCACTTTGTCAGAGATGAAGTTGAGAAGGGTACTATCAAGATTGAGAAGATCAGCACAGATGTTAATCCGTTGGATGGATTTACTAAGTCAATTTCTGTGATGAAGTTTGGCAGATCGTGTCTAAGTTCTATCAAGTTGTTGTAAGGAAGGGTTGTGTCCTAACTCTAGGGACGTGAATGGTGTAGTATACTGTGGTTACATTAATATGAAGCTAAGGTGAAGAATTGTGAAGCCGGTTAGCTTAATATTAAAGGAAGTAATGGAACATGGTGTACTGAAAACACTGATGACAAGGATAATGGATGTGTGGTGTTAGAGTGTGCTAAGGACACTTGGATATAACACTGAGAATTAATGTTGTGTGGTGTGGTGTAGCGAAAAACACTGGAATAACACTGAAGACATAGGACAGTTAGAAGTCGAATCTAACTTGGTTTTCTTTTGCTTAGTGATCAAGAATTCATTTCTTATTAGGAGTGGACTTCGAATCTTGCTAGGAAAAGGAATGTATGTTGATTTCTCTAGTATATATACACATGTAGGTACTAGAATAAATCGATGAGAACATAGAGAGAATACATTGAGATTTCTTGAGAGAAACACGGTGACGAATAGAGAACGGAGCTCGATATAGCTTGATAGGTTTGGTTGATTCATTGTAAACTGCGTTTTGGTTCTTGGTTAATAGAAATCTTGGTTATCCCGTGGACGTAGACAATTGTCGAACCACGTTAAATCTTGTGTTTGTGTTTATTTTCTTGCGTTTGTTTGTTGATTGATTTGAAGTTTATTGGATTGAATTGGGTTGATTTGATTAACAATATCAATTGTATTTTATGCATAATTTAGGAAATTACTGATCTGATCCTGATAGTGATTTTAGCTATTTCCTCTCATTTTCCAATTCATCGCATGAGAATCTATTGTGTAACTTATTTTCTCCTTCGCGTATTTGCTTAATTGGTGACATCTAAGTATACCACTGCTAGCTGTTTGGAATGTTTAAATTAGTTAATTTCTGGCTCTTATTAGTGATATTAGCTATATGCTTACTGCAAAATGATGAGCTCATGTTCAGTTGAACTTAGCAACCTTCATGAGATTGTGTCTACTCTATTCAGTTAAATGAGAATTGTGAATGGACGAGGGCATATGTAGTAGATTTGTTGTGTTATCATATTCATCATCCTTTTTGGCTTGCAATGTACAGACCTTATACTCATAATTTGGACAGCTTAAATTGTCACTTCTAACTTTATGCAGTACGTCTAGTTAGTCACAATTTGAGCCAATCTATGCATTTTTATTTTATTTTATAAAATGTATATGTTTAAGTAGAAATTATACATGTTGTTAAGCATTCTTTGGTTTAGTTTTTTTTATAAATTTGTCTATGCTTTAGTATAAATTGTCTAGTTTTTGTAAAAATGGTCTATGTTTTAGTGGAAACTGTCTATGTTGTTCGTTGTTGTTGGTTTAATTCTTGTATAAATTATCTACGTTTTACTATAAATTGTCTAGTTTTTTATATAAATGGTCTATGTTTTAGTAGAAATTGTCTAAGTTGTTCGTTGTTGCTGGTTTAGTTTTGTGTATAAATTGTCTATGTTTTACTATTAACTAGTTCTTTTGTATAAATATCCTATGTTCTAGTTTTAGTATAAATTGTCTAGTTTTTTTGTATAAATGTCCTATGTTTTAGTAGAAATTGTCTATGTTGTTCTTTGTTGTTTGTTTATTGTGAAAAGATAAATGCGTTATATATTGTTTAGTTTTTTGTATAAATGACATTCATATATATACTATGTGTAGATATAGCCAAAACATATATTTTTTTAGGGATTGCTATTTATGTCTAGATCGCGGACAAATGGAAATTTTATTGATAAGACCTTTTCAATTGTAGCCAATATCTTATTGCAAATAATTCCGACAACTTCAGGAGAAAAGGAGCCAATCAAACTCATTTTCTGTCTCGATTGATGCCGTCAATCGCTACAAAGGCGATCCTCGTTAAATAATTAACGACGGATTTAGCGACGGATAGACTGTTGACTTTTTAGAGACGGATATCGCTAAAAAGCTGGTTTTTTCTTTTTTAAAAAAATCAAAATCTGCTCCATTTAGCTACGGATAATTATTCGTCGCTAAATAGAGATGGAATTGGCGACGAATAGGTCTTTTTTTCTTTTTAAAATTTTTTTAATTAACTGAAAATTTAGCGACGGATAACTATCCGTCGCTAAATAATGACGGATTATGTTTTTTCCGTCACTAATTCTGTCACTGTTATGCGACGAATTAGTTATCCGTCGCTAAATTTCCTGAATTTAAATTTTTTTTTCTTTTAAATTTTGATGCATGTTTTCATATTTCACCTGTTTCATTTTGATAAAATGTCCGATAGTAAATCCAGAATAATGAAATTGTTTTAATTAAACAGAAATCATTCGACAAAATACAAATTATCCGTACTGAAATAAAATATATCCGTACATATAGTTTAAAGTAAGAAGTCAGAAAAACATAAGTCCAAATCTAACTACCAGGCGGGGGTGGTTGGTGATGGAACGTGGCCATGAAAGCCTGCATCTGTTGCTAAAGAGCTGGGTATCCTCCTGTTGTTGTCTAGCTGGCCGCTCCAGCTGCTGCCGGTGTTCCTCCTGAACTCTAGCTAGCTCCGCCTGTGCCTGTGCTTGTGCATGTGCATGTGCCTCCACCTGTGCCGCAACCTGTGACTGCACCATCTCCGAGACATGCTCCTGTGTGTAAAGCTGATTTCTAGATTGCTGGGATGTTAAGTAGCTAGGAGTAGTCACCACAGGGCCGAAACTCCCCAATCCATATATTCGGCCTTTGTTGTCCATTGGGTTGAAGGCTAAGAAGATGTTGTTTTGTTGTTCAATTGTCAGCTCCTCACGCGCATCGGCGAGCTGCCTCTCCACCTCAGTCTGAAATCGTAAAGTGCATATATCATGAGTTACAGTTTTTTTCAAAATAACTTGTACTACACAAATATGAAATTTAACCAAAATTAGCGTACCGCAATAGCCTCGGACTTCTTTGTCGACCCATCTCCGTTCTTGACTTGGCTCTTTAAAGAGCACCGTCGCTCTTCTCCTCCCGGTAGACACGAAGAGCGTATATGCAAACATTTAGCTAGCAACTCATTAAAGGTGTAGAAATTAAACACAAAATACATGTACGACTAAACTGACAAATTAGATGTACACTTACCGATTTAACGTGATCTGTAACAACAGATCGCAACCCATAGTGGTGCCTGGCCACCCCGGTACCATCAGACGGCTCAGTCAGCCGGTTCTCTCTATTCTGGTCCGCAATCTACTTGACATCGACGCCTTGCGGATGGGCTAAGCGCCCACTCCTCCGGTCCACACCATGATGACGCGCTTTCTTTCATTTCGTTAACCATATGCTTATACAAATCTGACCCCAGCGTCTCGAATGCAGGCCATATCTAGGGGAGCAATCGGTTGGGAATGATGTATGTTTTCTACATTCCCAATTCCACACAACATCCAAATTACATAACGTTAATCGAGACATCAATTTAATAAGATAATACAACAGAACATATTCAATGGTGACTAACATATCACCCAAGTTCAACGGCTAACATACCACTCACATATAGTGGCCAAAAGAATTCTCTTTCATCATGCACATACCACTCACATTGTTCTAAAATTTACTAACACAGTGGTGACTAACATATCACCCAAGTTCAGTGGCTAACATACCACTCACATTAAAACAACGATTATAATAAAAAATAAAGGAATGCCAGATTTAAACTTACATAACTCATTAAAGTACTCATGCTTGGTAGGTCGAGATCTTGACCACTTCTAGCCCACCTTGGCATCTCCCTCTTGCCCCTGATGATCTCACTGAGTTTATTGCTAGCCTCTGGAGGCCATAACCTGTTATCAATGTATAAGATATAAGAAACGAATATTTATTAGTATAGTACAACAATAATGTGACATAAATTATCTTGATTAAGTTATGTTCTATATACAAATGCATAATACTTACTTCGATCTACCACTCAGGAACAACACAAGCTTCCCATCCCACTTAGCCCCGTCCACAATCTCGGTGAAGGGACACCCGTCATCTGGTAAGTTACCCCAGACCGATGTCGAGCCCCTGCTCGAACTCGGTGGGGTCTCAGGAACCGCAGGAACTCAGTAAGTTAGTCAGAACTTTGCTCTATGACTACTCAGATGATATCAAAAGATTTGGGGATAGGAAATTTGCAAATTGATCCATAGATTTGCTGATTGAAGACTTGAAGATTTTGAAGACTTGAAGACTAGTTTATTAGGATGTCTACTTGGAGCTTGGTTACTCCTGTTGTCCTAGTTTACTATGTAATTTTTTATCTTGCTGACTAAGCCGTAATGTGTTTTATTTATTAAGTTATCTGTGAACTCTTTGTGTAACACATCTGATGAACCTACTCTCAGATATCAATCTATAAAAAGATAACTTGTCAGCAAAGAGCACACCTTGTGATTTGGTTGATGATTACTACGCATAATTAAAATGAATTGAAAAGATCATAAGAAATGATTAAGTGTTGGATTGTTCCCTCTTCCAAGTTGTAATAGGTTTTAAAGATAGTCATCGTTGACTGATCAAAAAGGGGGAAATTTGTTAGGAATATATGTTTAGATTTTGATCAGCAACCTAATGACTTATCTTAGCTCATGGTTAGTACTCTTGGTTCACTTGAACACTGTAAAAGAGGAAAATCACTAAGTATGATAGTCTAGAAAATCTTGTATAGGATGTTAGGTCTCTGAATGTAATTTTTATATCTTTGAAGAAGACCAAGAAGAAGGCATCCGGCAGAAGAGTTCAACAAATTTGAAGATTTGATAGCACAAGATTCTTTGAAGATGAAGGTCATCGATACCTATGTCCGATATCTTGAAGAAACAAGTGTTTTCAATAAGATTTCAAAAAGATATCGAGAACACAAATTCTTGAGCGAGGAAAAGTGCCCACAGATACCTACACTCATATACCTTGGACAAAACTTAATTTGTTTCTGGGAAACAATGCTTCAACAAGTATCTGGAGATGTGAAGATCTCTGGAAAGGGACATGCAATGCTTCAGAAAGCGCGCATAGTTCCGTTGGCACTACAAGACAAAAATAGTACAATCTGATAAATCTTGTGAGGCAGAGACATCTGAACAAAGAAATCTACGAAAGAGACAATGTCTTCTCTGATTACTATTCTGAGATATCAATAGTTTGAATTTCATTAAGCCTAACGGATACTATTCAAACGGCATGATTTCCAACTATAAATATCAACACTTAGAATGCTTGAAACACACACTGAACTCACTGAAAATATCAATCTTCTCTGATAATACAACTAGTGGTATCTTTCTCTCAAGCATACAAGCCTTCAACCTACTTACTCTTTAACTTATAGTTGCGACTAAGCTCTTGAATTCTAAGTAGCATGAAAGTTCTAAGTGTCATGATCCTTAACAAGCATTGCTATCTGTGAAGGAGTTGAATCAAAGGATCAAGTATCTGAGTTTCATTCTCCAGAACATTTAACATAGACTTGGGTCAGTAAAGAACATATCACTACACATTGTAAAGTGTGTTAATTGATTCTTGTTCTAAAGAGTATTCCTAAATAATTGAAAAGTTAGTAAGAATACTCACCTGACAAACCATCATAACCAACAACTTAAACGGCGTGGAGTACAGAAAGTACTTAGTTTGGGAAACTAAGGAATAACTCCAAGGTTACTGGGCATAGGAAGTACTTAGTTTGGGAAACTAAGGAACAGCTCAAAGGTTTACGAGTATAGGAAGTACTTAGGCTGAGGGGAATAACTCGAGAGGAACACTTGGTTGGGAACTAGTGTATTTAGGAATCGAGAGAAGCTATTTGTAAGGTGAACTCGATTATCTGTCTTAGTGGATTCAGTGCGAGAAAGGCGAAGTGGATTAGTTGAAGGATTCGCCACCTTGGATACCACTATAAAAGATGTGTCATTTACTTTCGAATTTACTTATCATTCTCTTTATCCTGCTAAGTATTTAAACACATTATATCTTGCTGAGCACGTGCACTTATCACAGAAAAGTTTTCCACTATCTGAAATTAAGTATCAGATATCTGAGAAATTATGTTTATCGACAAAAGTTGTAAAGACTATTCACCCCCCTCCGGTCTTTTCCTTTGCATTATCTGGACCAACAAGTGGTATCGGGCGGGAGGTTCCCAAGCCTTGCTGCGAACCTAGATCGATAAGTGCCCACTAGCACTTTTCACCTACACTTGATTTCTCTGTTTAGTGTGTTTCTTTGAGGATGTCTCTAAGTGGCGCTCCAATTCTCAAGCAGAGAACTATGAGAAATGGAAGAACAACATGATGCTCCACTAGAAGCCATCTGTGAAATGATCGAAGTAATAAAGAATGGCCCCATAGTCATTCAACAACTTAAGCAGTCATGGAGGTTTCTAATGGTAGAAACGAGTTCCCAGCGATGAAGAACAGTGGTGGTTCCTCACAAGCAGTCGTCGACGGTGGAAGACCCTCTGGTCAAGTTGTTATGAGCAAGCCAGAGCTACGGACAGCGGAAGATGCCAAGAGAAATCGACTAGATGGTCAGGCTCGCAATATCATCATACGTTCCACTCTAGAGCACATACATTGTAAACTGTGAGGTGCAAAAACGGTGAAAGTGACACATTTGATTGAAGAAATATGTACAAACCTTTGAGAAAAAAGGAAAATAAGTTCGAAGTTTTGAAGCTTAAATTCCAAAACTTTAAACAAGGTCCCACAGAGACTCTTGAATAACTAGATTTCCGATTTACAATACTAATGAGTGAAATGGCTGCACTTGGTGAAAGTGAGAGATACTCTAACTACGAAAAGGTTAAGACTATCGTGAGAAGCTTGAATCAAAGCGGGGACATACTCGGTATTTTATTTCAACGAGAATGCGAATATCACTTGATAGAACTCTTTTCCCTTAGCTCACATCGACTATGAAACTACTCGGAGAGAACAAATAATTGCTAAGAAAGTTCACAATGTTGCTTTAGTAACACAAGGTATACGAAAAGAAGGATACGAAAGAAATGGTGAGGAAGATGCTCTTCTTTGTAAAAGCAAATGAGAAATTATGATCGGAGATTGAGAGAAGAAAAGCGAAGAGAAGTGAAAAGCATCTAGGCTCAAACTATCACCGACAAAATATACATTGTCGAGCTCGTTGAACAAGGCTCGACAAGCATCTATCTTGAGGAAGCGAATCGGAAATGATATATGTTTCTATTATCGAAGCTGATCATTTTAAAAGGCATCCTATTTTCAACAAGCTAAAGGCGGTGACAAGAAAGATAGAAGAAACTTCAAGAGAGGTCGAGCTATGCTCCTTGAAGCGAGGAAAAGATTCAAATCATTTGGATGCTCTTGATATTGAGTCAGAATCTGAGGAAGAAGACTCGGATGACTCCAAACTACCTTCTCCAGAATTATGTGGCATCACTCATGAATTGGTTAACTTTGGTCAAAAGAAAAGGGAATTATGTGGGGTTCTTTGAGGAGATCATCGATTGCTCCAACATTGAGCCTTGCCTAATGGCTGACGAGGTAACCAACAATTCTCAATTCATAAATTATGAGAGTGATGAGGAAGAAATCAGAGATTTAAAATATCTCAGAAGAGAACTTGATCTCTACAAAAGAGAATTTTAAATGGTCGAGCTAGAGCCGACATTTTGAAGAAGAAAAGAATTCTCTTAAAGGAAAATTCACAATTACTCAAGATATACGAGAAAAGGATCTGAAAATGCATTTCTCAAAGCACGATATACGAGACGGAGAAATCACAGAAAGGCAATGGATATACTCGAAGGAAAACAAAGATCTTCTTTACGAAATGAGGAACTCAAAAGAAGAACTATCTTTTCAATCATATGTGAAAGCTAGTGACACTCTTCTTGAAGTACACTCTTATTTAAGAGATCCTTGGAAAAAGGAGGACTTAAATTTGAACACACAAACAAATAGTTCTACTACTCTGAATAAGAGTAGCGAAAGAATAACATTTGTTAGTGCTCAGCAAGATGGTTCTCAAATAACCTACAGCATTAGTCAGAAAGCTAAGGTTGTTGACAAAGGAAAGGCAGTTGCGACCAAACCTTTATGGGAAAAAACAAGTCCAAAAGAAAACTGTTGGGAACGTTTCTGTAAAGAAACATAACACTGAAAAGTGTAATCACCCACAGTGCTATGTCTCTCAGAAAGGAAAAATTGTGGGAGCATGCAAATTTTCCAACATCACGTTTTCTGGAAAGAAAGACGTTCCAGAGACTAACAAAGGCTGGCGAGAAGCGAACTTCGAGATAGCACAATGTGCTCGAAATGGCATTGGCTATAAAGCCACCGGGAAACAACTCGCTCGTGAGTATAAACAAGAGCAAGAACGATGGATGAAAGTCAGGATTGCACATAGCAATCATCAGAGGTGGAAGAAAGAACAGGTTGCGACCACTCTGAATGCCAGGGGTAGAAGAAATATGGCAAGGAAAGCTAAGTTTGCTGAAAAGCAGACTCAGCAATCTGACAGGTATCTGAAAGCACCACGAGGAGCATCAAGGAACACACCAAGAAGGAAAATAGCTTTAAATGATAATGACACTAGTCATTTACCTAAAATTCCTCCTTATGTTCCAACAAGACAAAAGAATGCCCCAAGGAAATTCATTCAGAAATGGATTCCTACAGGGAGATTCTTTAGTCCAGAAGGTTCCATTGTTGGAATGAGAACCTAAATCCATGTTTCCTATTTTGTGCAGAACACTCTGAGGAAGAACCCGAAGTGGCATTTTGATAGTGGATGTGGGAAGCACATGACAGGAAACAATGCAAATCTGATTAACTACAGAAAATGCGATAAAGGACCAATTATTAGATTTGCTGGAGGAGATGAAAATCCAACCATAGGTTTTGGCAATCTAAAGCTTGGAGCTCTTACAATCTCTGAAGTACTACATGTAAAGAGATTGAAATATAATCTCCTAAGCATGAGTCAATTGGTAGACAAAGGCTACACTGTAAAGATCAAGTCAAAACTATGCAAATTAATTGACAATGAGTCAGCGAGCGGTCTTGGTTGCTAGGCGGAAAGAAATTTTATGTTCTTGTTGGGCATACGCCTGTTGAAGAATGTCTCATGGTGAGTCAATCAGCCTGCTTGAAGAAAACTGGCTATGGCATAAAAGAATGAGTCACTTGAACTTCAAAACTCTGAACAAGCTAGCCAAATGGTATATAGAAAAGATGGTGTATGCTCAGCTTGCCAAATGGAGAAACAATCCAAAACATCTTTCAAGTCTAAAACTAGACACTCCAGTGAAAGGCCACTGCAAATGTTATATATGGATCTTTTTGAATCCTCTGTAACTAGCTATGCAAGAAAGAAGTATGGTCTGGTTGTTGTTGATGATTACTCAAGATTCACTTGGGTTGTATTTCTCAAACAAAAATCTGATGCAAGGGTTGAAACACCCAACTTGTTGAATAAGCTTGAAGTCATGAAAAATGACAAGGTATCTGTAATCAGAACATACCATGGTACTGAGTTTGTGAACCAGTACATAAAAGAGTTTTGTACCTGCAAAGGTATACAACATCAACTATCTTCAGTAAGGACACCACAACAAAATGGTGTTGCTGAAAGGAAGAATAGGACCCTAAAAGAAGCTGCAAAAACAATGCTTGCTGGCACTGAAATAAGTGAAATCTATTGGGTTGAAGCTGTTAACACAGCCTGCTACACTCAAAATAGATGTTTGATTAACAAACACCATGACAAAACTCTTTATGAACTTTTGATTGGTAGACCCCCTAGTATCAAACATCTAAGGGTGTTTGGTTGCAGATGTTTTGTTCTTAACAATGGAAAAGAATACTTGAGAACATTTCAACCAAAAGCAGATGAAGGAGTATTTCTTGGTTATTCTCTGAATAGCAAAGCCTACAGAATCTACAACAAAAGATTGAAGAATTTGTTCATGTAGTCTTCTACGAAGAAAACAAGAAAGTACCCTTGAATGAAGAACTCTAAGATAGGTTCAAAGAAATAATGATTAAAGATTCTGAAGAAGAATCCTCAAAAGGAAACAACTCTGTCCACTACAAGAATTTCCGGTTTTAGAGACGAAATTTAGCGACGAATCGCTAGGCTTAGAGACGGAAATTTTTCCGTCTCTAAATTTAGCGACGGATAAATCTATCCGTCGCTAAATAGCGACGGATAATCTATCCGTCCCTAATTAGAGACGGATAAATCTATCCGTCTCTAAATTCGTTGACCGAAAAAATAAAAAAAAAAAAAAAAAAAAACTTAAAATTTAGCGACGGATACCATATCAGTAAGCTAAATAAATGAGATATGGTATCAGTAATCGCTAAACTCTGAAACCCTAATTTATACTCTCTTCCTCCATCACTCACTAACCCTTCCTCTTCCTCTCCTTCTCTCACCACCACTCCACCACCTCCACCACCCCACCATCACTTCCACCACCCCACCACCACCCCCACTCGCCTTCACCACCACCCCTCCACTCCACCACCACCACTCACGGATTCCACCACCTGCCCCACCCCACGACATCTCCTTTGTCGGCCCACGAACCACACCACCACCATGAGATCCGTCCACCACCATCTCAGATAAAAGAAAAATGGCGCTCGATCTCTCTCTCTCTCCCACCACGAGATCTCTCGTCCACCACCATCTCAGAGCCAGATCCGGCGTCATCGAGATCGACAAGATCGAGATCCAGTTGTATATTGTATTATTGTAATTTCTTATTAATTTTGTAATTTCTTATTTGTATTAATTATTATTAAATGTTGTATATTGTATTATCGAATATTGTATGAAATTGTCGGTTTATCCGTATTGAATAAAATTATCATTTTATCCGTATTGAATAATTGTATACAATTGTCGGTTTATCCGTATTGAATATTAAGTATATAATTGTTGGTTTATCGAATGGAATAAAATTATCGATTTATCCGTATTGAATATTAAGTATAAAATTGTCGAAATATTAAGTATTAAAAATAAAACACAAAAAAAAATACTATTTAGCATTTGGATAAATAGTGCTAATATTTATTTAGAATGATTGACACTTTATCGTAAGCTAATTAGCGACGAATTTCTATCCGTCATGATAAAAATTGTATTTGTTTTGGAGCGGAGGGTTATCCGTCGCTAAGGATTTAGCGACGGATCGTTGATTTAGCGACGGATAATTCCGTCGCTAAAACTCATTTTTTTTTATAGTGGTCATTCACTTAGAGGATGACTCTGACGATGAAAAGCAACCATTGCTTAGTAACAACCAGATGAATCTAAGACATGATGAAGAATTTCCTATGAGAATTTCAGAAATATAACAGATTACTGAAAACCTTCATCATGAAGAGATTTCTGAGAATGAGATTGCTGAAAATTCAATCCCAGATATCTCTAACACTGAAAAAGTGTCAGATATCAATGGCATTTCCCGTGTGCCAGATATCTCAGATACTGAACAAGTATCCTGTCAAGATCATATTGATTCACATTCAGATCAAAATGATATAGATCCTACTAGTTCAAAACCCATTATGAAATGGATAAGAAATCATCCTGCCAAGGGGTTAGAACTAGGAGAGCAATTGTTGACTGTCTTTATGAATGTTTCATCTCAAACATTGAACCTAAAACTATAGAAGAAGCATTGAAGGATCAAGATTGGATCTCTGCAATGCAAGAAGAGTTGGATCAATTTGAGAGAAACAAAGTCTGGAAACTGGTTCCATTTGTTGATGGAATATCTGTAATTGGAACCAAGTGGGTTTTCAGAAATAAAATGAATGAGTCTGGTGAAATAACCAGAAACAAAGCAAGGCTGGTTGCCAAGGGATTCACCCAGACAGAAGGACTAGATTTTGATGAGTCATATGCTCCAGTTGCAAGATTGGATGCAATTAGACTATTTCTAGCCTTTGCAGCTCATAATGATTTTAGAGTTTATCAAATGGATGTCAAAAGTGCATTTCTAAACGGTGATTTGCTGAGGAAGTCTATGTTGAACAACCACCAGGCTTTGAGGTTTCCACAGAAAGTAGAATGGTTTATAAGCTTCAGAAAGCTCCGTATGGACTGAAACAGGCTCCAAGAGCATGGTATGATACTTTAGCCAAATACTTGCTGGAAAGTGGCTTCAAGAAAGGAGATGTTGATAAAACACTCTTTACTTTGAACCATGAAGGGAAACTACTTTTAGTTCAAGTATATGTTGATGACATTATATTTGGATCTAAAGACAAGCAACTTTGTGAAGACTTTGCTGAGCTCATGAAAAGTAAATTTGAAATGAGCATGATGGGAGAATTAAACTACTTCCTAGGATTGTAAGTCAAGCAACTTAATGATGAAATATTCATTAGTCAAACAAAGTATGCAAAAGATATGCTCAACAAGTTTAATCTAAAGCATTCTGAAAAGAATGCTAATATACCTTTGAGCATTGGAACCAAAATGACCTATCTTGAATCGACAAAAGTGTTGAAGAACACAAGTATAGGAAATTGATTGGGTCTCTCTTGTACCTCCTTTAGAGTAGACACGACATTGATATGCGGTTGGAGTGTGCTAGATTTGAGACAAATCTAATGCAATCACACTACAACATTGCTATGAAAATATTAAGGTATGTAAAAGTCTTAGAAGTTGTATTGTGGTATTCAAAAGGCGGTGGATTGAGTTTAGTTGGTTATTACGATCTTGATCTTTGGATCATTCCTTGATAGAAAAAGCACCTCAGGAACTTGTCAATTTCTTGGTGCCAGATTAATATCATGGTTCAGCAAGAAACAAAACTCAATTTCCACATCTACCACAGAAGTTGAATATATTGCTGCTGGGTGTTGTGCTTCACAGATATTGTGGATACAACAACAACTCAAAGACTATGAGATCAATGAAGAGAAAACTCCTATTTTCTGTGACAACACAAGTGTTATTGCCATAACTCAGAATCATAAGTTTCCTGCAATAACAAAGCACATTGATGTTAGACACAACTTCATTAGAGATCATGTTGAAAAAGGCAATATAGAGATAATCAAAATTGGTTCTGAAGACCAACTTGCAGACATCTTTACAAAGCCTTTGCAAGAAAGCAGGTTCTTAATCTTAATACATAGTCTTGGGTTAATGGAGCTACCAAAGGAACTTAAAAGTTCTAATCTCTGAGACGAAAATTTAGAAAGGAGAAAGATATCTGAAACAGGAATCCAGAATATCAAAAAAAAAAAAAAAAGGGTGAAACACATAGCAAAAAGATATCTGAGACGGGTACTCAGATATCAAAGGTTGAAGGGTAAAATGGCTATTTGAAGATTTACGAGGGGTACTCGGATATCTAGATCACCTAGTGAGGGAGCATAAAATAGAAATGTGGTACAAATGTATTGATCGACTACATCTCTAGTGTTTTGTATCTTTCCATTTATATGTTAAGTTACACGGTCTAAGGCCGACTACATAAGTCGAAAATCCCCTAGTCACGAAAGAGATGTGATTCAGAAAGCCTTACGCCAAATTTCATTAATTGGGCACAATTACAATTACTGATGGTGATCATTGCTGAAGAAGCAATCGTGACACTTGATGAAATGGGCGTTTTATCTTAACGGACGAGATTAATTCTCAGAAAATTAGTGGACTGTAAAAACACAAATGTGGCTCACTAAGCATTTAATGCAAAATGAATTTTACCCACGCCTATCTGTATTTGCATTTTGTATGTATATGTCTGTTGAGAGTAAGATGCTATACATATAGGATTTTGGCAAAGAAATCACTTTACTTTAATCGACATTCACACTTACGAAATAGCAAAAACCTTTCAAAGTTTTACGCAAATCTACATTCTTAACTTATTATACGCAAAGAATCACTAAACTCACACCTTAATCTCTTTCCGACTTTCAAAAACTTTCACTATTTAAAGAGTTAGCTCCAAGCGTGCTTCTACCGAAATCTGCTACTACCTGCAGTGCAATTTGAAAACCAAGCACCAGTGTTGGTTATAACAAACAATCGGTTGATTGGAGAGTTCAATCCTGATCATTGGACTTCAAATCACAGGATGATTTGGGGTGGTGCCATGATTGAGAATACCTTGTTCTTTGCAATAGAAAAACCGGTGACGAAGTTGGTGCTTGATATGCTTGAAAAGGCACAAATCGAGGATTTCTATTTGCTATCGGTGGAGTTTCTTCCTTTGGATGTGTTGAAATTACAACAATTCCACAATTATTTCCAAAGTCTCTGAAGGCCTTTGAGGCGATTCTATCAAGACTAAAGTCGAGACGAAAATCTTGTTGAATGAAAGCGACTTTATGTGATTGTATTTGAACTTCAAAATCTTGGAAAGGATTTTGAAATTGACACCAAGGATGAAGATCTCCTTGAGGGTGTCAAAATCTCTCTCTGATGATGTGTGATCTTGACAAGCCGGACACACCCATAGACTTTAAGCTGGCGACATAAGGACGGACATCTGTTAGTCGTCCTTTGGGATGTGTTGGCATGTATCCTTCACGAGATGCTTTGATGGTCTACAAGGAGGAGCTAACGGATAAGCGAAGCTTTGGATGATGATGTTCTTGTTGAATCAACAAAACAAAATTTGGAAAACCCTTTTAATTGGGGAAATGCCTTCATGAAATTTGTGAAGAAGATACAAGGCTTTGAGCCTAAAATCATTAAGGGCCTTTGAGCCAAAAAGATAAGCTATGGATTGAAGATATGCTACTTACTGGAGTGTCATGGCATTGAGCTCAGAGAGACGGCAGACATTGCACATAGTAACCTACTCTACAAATATGAGTATACAAACATGATGAAAAAGGTTACTGCATCTCAGAAAGGTTCCAAGAAACGAAAGACTGATGAGGTATCTGAGGGTTCTGTTGCGACCAAAAAGCCCAGAACTTCACGAAAGAAGTCTACTAGCAAATCAGAAGGCATACCCATTGTGGATGTCGACTCTCAGATATCTGCCGCCACTGCTAATGAACTCATCAATGAAGGTGAACTCATCAATGTTGCTAAGACCACAGCTGATGAACTCATCAATGCTGCTGAGTGCCTTGCTGATGAACTCATCAATGCTGATAAAAGCAGTGAGAAACTTCAAACACTCTCTGTAGAAGCAGCAGGGATTGTTGATAATTCAGTCCCAGATTTCGATGAGGAATCTGAAGATGAGGAGGAAGCCATAATCCCCAAGGTTGCTGAAAGAGCAACAAGTGCAGAGGTTGCTGAGAAGGCAACTAGTTCAAAGGTTGCTGAAGAAGCAACTATGTCCAAGGTCACTGGACAAAACACACCATCAGAGCAAGTAACACTTAAGCATATTGAAGATGCTCTGATGAGTGGCAACTTAGTGTTGGAGGATACTTCCATTACCTCAACACTTAAAAATCTGTCTCAAGCGGTCTGGATAAGCCCATCTGACATCATCTTCTTCATCGGATCGAATCACCACCACAACCAATGATAGTGGATGATGTTGAGATGATACTTGAGTTCTGACATGAGATACTAGCATCTTTCCTTCTTTGAAGAAAATCACGTAAATGGCGGGTTCCCCAACTCGATGAGAGGGATCAAGCGAGGCATCGCCGGAATGATCAACCGGAGGCCCAGGTTGCACACTCGGGAAAGGTCGAAGTACCTCAAACTTCCAACAAAGAAGTGGTCGAGAACAAGAAGACCAGCATGGAAATTTCAAGTTCGAGAGACGGTCGACTGACAAAGCTCGGGTAGCTGAATGGTTTAACTCTTCTTGTGATAACTTATGCTTAAATCTTGTTACTTATTAAAATATCTTTATTCTGGTGAATTAGAAACAAAAGAACAAGAGGAAGATGGAAAGCTTGCCTCGGGAGGCGAGGAAGGCCACCGACCTCATCTCTTAAGGAATCTGAGCACATGCTACAAGTGATAGAGTTCCTTAAGATATAACTTTTGATATCTATTGTATACACTTGACTAACTAAGTGTTTGTTTCTAATAGGCTCAAGCGAGAAGAAAAATGATGAGGTTGAAGCTGGCTCATCGGAGAATCGACCAGAGACTCACAAAGTCTTTGAGGAACAAATGTCGAGCCTTCTATTGAGAAGGTATATATCTCAGATATCTATATTCTTCACAATGTTACTCTGATCATTTTTCTAAATACTTAACACTTTCTACTCATAGGCTCAAACATAAATAGAAGTTGTTGGGGAATTGCCCATTCAATCCCCTCAACCAATGGAAATTGATGAGGCCACCAAGCCTTCATCACTAGAGAGAATACTAGAAACTGCACAAGTTTCTGAGAGACAAGTGTTAGAGCCTCCTCTAATTGACATCTCAGATATTAAATTGTCTAAGTATTTCTCTCCTGATAAATTTCTAAGTGTTATGTTATATTTTATTCTTAGGTTCAAAAAGAAAGAGAGGATGCTGAGGATCAGACTTCCAAGTCTCCTCCTCACACCAAGATATCTGAGGCACCCGGAACCTCAGTAGTCCAACCTTGAGCATTCTTTGTTGCAGTAACACAGATCTTGACTACTCTAAAACCCGGATATCTACTAAAGTTTTAAAACTAACTCAAGCGCTCTCTCTTTCGGGCTCAAGCTAGTGCCTTAGTGGTCCTGAAGATTTGAACAAGGACCTACTTCCATTCTTCAAGGCTCATACTCTTGAAAGCATCTAAAGTGTTTCAAGAAATAGCGAGACTCAAATGCTACGATCATTTGAGATCACAAGGTCCTTGATCACCACCGGAAGAGCAAGAGCATTTGACTTGGAGAATTATGTGCATGCAATGTTTCCAATTGAGCAATACGCATTTGCCACATTGATGAATAAGAACTTCATAAAGGAAGTAGCACACAAGCTTATTGAAGCCTTTGAAAAGGCAGATGGTCAGACCAGAATGGAGATGGCATTCAAGCCAATCTTGCCCAAGTCCCTACAGTGCATACCCTCTGAACAAGAGGAAGTAAATGGACAATTGGTCACACTTCCTGAAGTGATCAATCTGGTTTCTGAAGATGGGGAGGAAACATATGAGAATAATTTTGAAGAACCTCCTTCTGACCATCACAAGGATGATGGTGATGCCCCTGTACCAGGGACAGGAGGGATTGCACAAGGTAATAATACCTCAGTTGCTGAAAAGCACACTGAGAGGACTTCACAAAATTCCCCTCCTCCATCTCC
Source organism: Plantago major (assembly GCA_026545765.1). Lineage (NCBI taxonomy): Eukaryota > Viridiplantae > Streptophyta > Magnoliopsida > Lamiales > Plantaginaceae > Plantago > Plantago major. The sequence goes on from CM048842.1 coordinate 80,902,633, forward strand.
TCAGAAGTCTATGATGAGACGATAATTTAGAGTCTCATTAGGTCCTTTTTAGCGGTCTTTGTTGGTCTTCGTTTATGGTTTTTTAGTGTTTTTGTACGTCTTTATGCTTTGGTGTTTTATTTACATTTTGCAGGATTTGATGTATTTTGAGCTAAATGAGGACGAGCAGTTTAGCATGGCTCGTAGGCGAAATTGATCCATGGCCGAATTTCTGACTTGGACACAGGAAGTTGCAAGAAGGCTACGCATGTGAAGAATTAGTTATTCTGGCGATATTTTGCGAATGGAACCTTTGTTTGAAGCTTGAAGCTCGCCGCGGCAAAATTATGCGAGATATATATATATATATATATATATATATATATATATATATATATATATATATATATATATATATTGCGATAAAGAAGGCTACATGGCGAAACAATTAGACTTGTGTGAATTCTTGAGTGGCTCCCCTGTTTTGAAGGAAGATGCTCGTCGGCGAGGATTCGATCATGGCGAGAATTCTTATTTGGATATATAATCGACAAAGAAAGCTACTTGTATGAGCCTTGACTCGAATTAGTTTTCCTTATTAGCTTTAGAATTTGTTTTTCCTTTCTTATATACTTCTTTTAACCTAGTTCATAGAAAAAACTCCATATCATACTTTGACAATTTTGGAGCTTGGTTTTGCTTGTTTAACGAAGGATTGATATCGAATCCCTGATTACTGTGGTAAATCTCTATTGTTTAATCTTATTCAATTCGTTCTTGCTTAGTTTCTTGAATTGTTTAAGCTTGCATGCGATTATGATTATGTTTTTGTTAATCATGATCAACATCTTGTATTCTTTCATCCTTGCTTCGAGTATGAGTAGCTAAATCACTCCGAACATGGTAGTTGTGTGATAGCCTTGCGTATTCGCTCCTAGGGTTTGAAATCGTTCATATAGGTTATGCTAGTTCAAAGATCTTCGTAAAAACCTTTCAATCCAATAAGCTAGTTCAAAGATTCTCTAAAACGTTTTGGTTAAGGATTGTGGATTGACGACCCACGATTACTCTAGTTCAAAGATTTTCAAATAACGTTTGGTTGAATTGGATTGAATGTTTTGAGTACACCGACCGTGTGACAATATGAACGTACTCCTAGAGCGAATTAGCATTGGTTGATCGTAACTACCATGTTCTTTCTACCTCATTCTTACAAACAACTACATTGCATTTTCTGTTTTCTAGTTATTAGAAGTACTATTTCAACAAATCAAATTATTTCTACAAGTAATTGTTTGTTTTCAACTGTGTGGTAGCCTAATTGATTCCTTAGCGAATGATCTCGTGGTTAGCATAATCTGTTTATGACGACTTCTTCCTACTTGTTTTCCTAAGTAGTAATTTGAGTACATCAGTCTACACATCCATCTCCCCAACAAAAAGACTCTACTGAACAAGTAGTTGAGCACTCTGAGGATAACACTCAGAAAATATTGAATGCACAAGCCAGAGTTGCTCAACTCAAACAGTTGTTGGAGGAAGAACAACAGCTAAATCTTCAACTGGAAGAGAAGATAGCTGAATCCAAAGTAAAGCTCCAAACAATTGAAGATCAAACCATCAAGGAAATGGAAGCTTATCTTTGAGATGAAAGAACTCCGACTTGTTGTTAGGGCAATTCTTTGAAGAATTGAATCTTGAGTAAGTATCGAAGACAAGCATGATGCTAAGGTGCATCACCAAAAGAAGTACCATCCTCCTCACTAAAGGAAAGAAGCCCATCTACGAGATGGTTCTTTGGGCTAGAAAATATTGATGAAAATGCCCAAGAGGATGAAGATCCTTTGGGATGAAGACTCGGATGATAAAGAAACAGAACCTGGCAGAACATGCAAATGTTCACTTGGGAGTTTCTCACTTAAAGAAAGCGTAGCTCCTCAAAGCTTGATGAAGCAAAACTCAACTCCATGATTACATGGCGGATACGAGTTACAACTCTAAGAAAGGAGTTGTCTCATTAAAATGAAGAAGTAATTGCATGGATCCTGCTGAAATGAAGAAGTTCCTTTGAGTTAATCACTCGAGAGAACAACAAGCAGTCATTGCTCAAAGAGACCTAGGAATGGTAAGGATGATGATGACAATAATCTTGCTGAAAAAGCCCTCAATGAGGCTAGCTATGTTCTTTGGAAGCAGATGCTACTCAAGGTCCACTAGCAGAGCTCACTAATAAGGAAACATGACTCATCAAACAAAATCAGGAGCTCAAGGTTGAAATTAAGAAGTTGGTTACTGCTTACAATTATCTACAAGGAAACTTTGAATCTCTCTCAGAATCCTTTGTGATACTTAGTCAGTCAACAATGACTAAGGGGGAAAAGTATCTAAGACAAGGGGAAGGTTCTGGTGCTCAGAAAGGAAGAGGAAACAAGAAGAAATCTTCCCAACCACCACTCAGAATCAATGAGCCCTCCTCAAGTCAAGCTGCTTTACAAGTAGTAGTCACTACTCAGAAACTTCCTGAAAAAGGAATGACAACAAGGGCCAGGGCACAGAAACCTCCAAGGGGTACCTAGGCTCCAAGGAGAAGAAAAGTAAAAGTTATTGTTGGGTGTTCTGAAGAAGAAGAAGAAGAAGAAGAAGAAGAAGAAGAAGAAGAAGAAGAAGAAGAAGAAGAAGAAGAAGAAGAAGGAGGCCAAATCAAATCCCATGGCAATGAAGAAGGCTGCAAAATTCCCACAAGAATTGATCTTGATGATGATGATGAAGAGACTGATGAAGATGAAGCTCCTCTTCACAGAAAAAGAAAAAGGGTTGATAGCCTATCTGAGCCCATAGCTGCAAAGCCTTTAGCGCTAAAACACCCTGGAAATACCAAGTCTATCCGGTGGTTCTTCAAGCAATCCCCGAGGAGAATTCAAGACAAAGGAGGAGCAGTGAGAATTTGAACAAAGAAAACTTCAACTACCACTCGAGCTGAAGAAGCCAAGATTGAGTATGTGAAGACCAACAATGACTCATCTGTCTACAGGTGCATTAATCAGAAGAATGGCTACTGGATTCTGGAACTCAAGCACTTACTGGTGAATAAAAAATTTCCAGAACCAATCCATAAACAACTCATGGCATGGAGAAAAGACAAGCCAGTACTAATAAATCCAAAGCATGTCAAAGCATGGCTGGATTTTGAAATCTCCAAAAGAACTGAAGCCATGGAAAAGGACCTCTCCTTATGGAAAACCAGATGATGTGCACAGAATTCCCAAGATGACTGGAACAAGCACAAGGCCAAGACTTGTGGAACCCTATGAGTCTTTTTACATGACTCAAGAGCAATCTGAGGTGACATCGGATGTCGAGGATCATATATGAATACTTGAGCTATCGGATATCGAATTGAGCATGCCTAGAAATGGGGAAAGTATATGTGGGTCAAACACTTTGCGAAGAATCACCAAATCAAACAAGGAAGTTTGTGGTTATGCGAGGCGATATGTTAGTCAGAACATTGCTCTATGACTACTCAGATGATATCAAAAGATTTGGGGATAGGGAATTTGCAAATTGATCCATAGATCTGCTGATTGAAGACTTGAAAATTTTGAAGACTTGAAGACTAGTTTATTAGGATGTCTACTTGGAGCTTGGTTACTCCTGTTGTCCTAGTTTACTATGTAATTTTGTATCTTGCTGACTGAGCTGTAATGTGTTTTATTTATTAAGTTATCTGTGAACTCTCTGTGTAACATATCTGATGAACCTACTCTCAGATATCAATCTATAAAAAGATAACTTGTCAGCAAAGATCACACCTTGTGATTTGGTTGATGATTACTTTCTGCACTTAATTAAAATGAATTGAAAAGATCATAAGAAATGATTAAGTGTTGGATTGTTCCCTCTTCCAAGTTGTAATAGGTTTTAAAGATAGTCATCATTGACTGATCAAAAAGGGGAATATTTGTTAGGAATATCTGTTTAAATTTTAATCAGCAACCTAATGACGTATCTTAGCTCAGAAAGGTGGTTAGTACTCTTGGTTCACTTGAACACTGTAAAAGAGGAAAATCACTCAGTATGATAGTCTAACAAATCTTGTATAGGATGTTAGGTCTCTGAATATAATTTTTATATCTTTGAAGAAGACCAAGAAGAAGGCATCCGGCAGAAGAGTTCAACAAATTTGAAGATTTGAAGACTGCACAAGATTCTTTGAAGGCGAAGGTCATCGATACCTATGTCGAGATATCTTAAAGAAAGTGTTTTTCAATAAGCAGGTTTCACAAAAGATATCGAGAACCTGAGTTTACGAGCGAGGAAAAGTGCCAGATACCTACACTCGGATACCTTGGACAAAACTTTGTTTACGGGAAACAATGTTTCAACAAATATCTGTAGATGAAGGTCTACGGAAAGGACATCTGATGCTTGAGCTCGCATAGTTCGTTGGCACTCTGAGACAAAAATAGTACAATCTGATAAATCTTGTGACGAGACATCCCGAACAAAGGAAATCTACGAAAGAGACAACGTCTTCTGATTACTATTTACAAAACACACCTTTGAAGAAGGCGTTGTCTCTTTTGGAGATTTCCTTTTTTCGAGATGTCTCTGCTGCGCATTAAATGCATTGTACTATTTTGTCTGCGATTAGCGGAACTATACCGCTTTACGAAGCAATACGTCTTTTCAAGAGACTCTTACATCTTGGATACTTTATCAAAACATTGTTTCACGGAAACGGTTTTGTCAAGGTATCTGAGTGTAGGTATCTGTGGGCACTTTCTCATTGAAACCTTGTTCTCGGATATCTTTTGACATTTGAACTTCAAAATTACATTAACACTAAGTTAAGATAAGTCATTAGATTGCTGATCAACTAATTTTCAAATTTAGAAAAGTAAGGGTTTTAGACTAATACCTTCAATTACGGGAAAAATAGCCGAAAAAAGGATGAAATTGAAGGGCCACCCGAGTTCCTTGTTGAACGAGCTTCAAAAAGAGTCCAAGATTGGCCGGAATGGTCTAGTTTTGATCGGAGTTGGATTTGGGCGAAAATGGGGAAGAAGGAGAAGAGAAAAGAAGCAGAATGTTTTGGGGAAGAAGAAGGGCGATTTGCCCGTTTTTTATACCAGTTAACGATGGATGGGCTATCTGTCGCTATATCTAGCGACGGATAGCCCATCCGTCGTTAGTTTATTTAATTTTCTTTTTTAAATTATTTTTTTAGCGACGGATAATCTATCCGTCGTTAAATTACTTCATTTTAAAAAAAAAAATCAATAGTCAACAAAACATAGTGACGGATAGAATTCGTCGCTATTTAGCGACGGATACAACGACGGGATAGCGACGGATAGAGCGAAATGCTCTATTATCCATCGCTAAAGTTGACCGATTGTCCGTCGCTAAATAGCAGAATTCTTGTAGTGGTTGTATGTATTAGGTTTTCGTAAAAAGAGTGGTCGAAGAAAGAAATTGATTGGTCACAAAAATTGAGACGTTGTGGAAGAAGGGGTCGACGAACAAGTCAAGTGTTGTGGAAACAGCTAAAACAACTACGCAATTGCTGAAGAACAATCGTCGCAACAACTATGAACAAACGTCGCAAAGAACAACAACACAGAAAACAGAGCAACACCAGAATTACGTGCTTCGATCAATTGATCTACGTGCACGGGACCAGATGAGAACCTTTCACTATCACAGGGATTCAAACACCCACGAGAATTACAAGTTACAATCACTGATTACAAGAATCGAAACACAATTGAACTTTTCTCGCTAAGAATCTCTCTAAGAATCAATTTCTCTTATACAAGCTAACACTTAAGAAATTGGCAAATGAAAGATATGTTGATGATGATCAATAACTGATCTCTGTAGCTATTTATATTAACTCTGCTCAATTCAACTGCATTGGTGATGATTTAAGCTCCAGCTGTCAAAATTAGTTAGCCAACTAACTTTCCCTCTTTAGCTTCCAACTACCACTCTGATCTGCACCGTTGATTAAGCAAGATTTAATCCTAGCCATCCACATAAACCTTAATATCAATTAAGCTACCAACATCAAGAGTGTGAAGAAATCTATTTTGAAGATGTATTAAATGTTTTTGAAAAGACATGTGTATTTTTATAGGTTGTAAATTTTGATTTTTTTAAAATTATTTTGTGTATTGAAATTTATTGGTTGACGAATAAAATGGAATTTCATGTTTATTTTTTTAAATATTGTGTTTTGATTTGATAAATAGGTTGTCACTAATGTTTGCATTCTAAACATATACAATTTCACGATAAATATAATAATTTGATGATAAACCTAGACAATTTGGTGTAAAAATTAACATATTTGAATTTGGATGAACATTGATGAGCTGAGTAATTTTTTTTTTTTTTTTAAGTTCGTGGGTCAACCCGGCGAAAAATTAAATTGTCTAATTTTTAGGGTAAATTGTGTATATTTATCTGTTATAGAGTACTTTCAGCACTCTTCAATATGTAGGGTCTCTCGCAAAATGGATTCAAATAAATGTTGAGGTCCTGCTGCATATTATTGAAACAAATTATAATGAACTTGCTGATGTGTACAGTATTAGTTTTTGTATATAACTAACTTTGTGCGTTGTTTCTGTCCATAGTGGAAGATATTGTCATGTGATGTGACTTGTTTCCTTCCATCAACAGGTTATTCCAATGACTTGCCTGCTTACCTCAATACTGAAAAGATGTAGTAGTAATTTTTTTCTGGATTAGAGCCATTGGTTAATGATCCTGATGAGCAAAAGCTATTGAGTACTGCAGAATTGTGGGAGTTTTGTCAGCAAAACAAAAGGTACATCCAAAGATGAGTACTAGTTCAAATTTTGAAATATCGGTGCTCATTTGATTTTTTTATCTACATATATACCTTGTTGATCTGCTCTCCTTGTGTGAGAAACTTACTGAATCGTAGAAATTAATGTCCTGATGCAGTCTTAGGATAGCAAATGTCTTATGGACAGCTAGCTTAACTAGCAAGTTAAGACAGAAAAGGGCAACACGAAAAAAGACCCCGGAGGCAATTTGTTCTTGCAGGAAAAGTGTAAGCTAGGTTTTCCCTGGTTTGTTGTATGTGCACGAGATTTGTATGGAATCCAGTAGAGAGAAACAATAGATAGAGTGAAAGTACTTGTAACCTTTAAGATCACAGCTTATTCTGTTTTAGGTTACGATAACGGCAGTCAAGGAGTTTAAGTCCTCAGAATTAATTGGGTGACTTGAACAAGAGATCAAGAAAAGCCAAAACTAGCGATAAGAAGAGCAGTTGCGTAATAAAGCGAACCAAATTTACATCTAACTTTACCATGGAACAGGATGATTTTTTCGCATAAAATCAAGGTCCAACATCTTGTAGCACTCAACGTACAACCGAGTCCCCTAGAGACCATATGCAATTAGACAAATGAAGTTGGAAATGTAGGAAACAGATTTTGCTACATCACTGATCACCCCAAGGACTAAAGTCAAGCAGAAAGACTACCTCCATTATACAGGGTCATGCATGTACTGCTAAGTTTCGAGAAGAGATTGATGAAATAGCTAGAGAAAAAGATGAATGACTTGTTACGTGTTAAACATAAACTTGATGATCATTGAGATTTCTGTCTGGACAACCAGCCTGAGCGAAAAAGCTGGGCCTTATATTATTGAGTCGAATACCATTTGATGCAGTATATTATGTAGTATGTACAAGTGAATGAGAGGTTATGGTATCTTACGACTGACCGTATATTTGTACGGTAATGTACCAAGTACGTGACAGTACGTAGTATGATCGAGTTGATATTTAGATCGAGCATGGATAGTTGGATGTGCAATTGAGTTTCCAAAACGATAGGCGCCCGCAAAGGGAGGGACCACGATGCATTAGCCTGAAATGGAAACAGAAGAAAAGAAAAAAACTGAATAGAAACAAATGTGTTGATTGGACTCATAAGCTTCAAGTTACCGTTGATTCTAGCTATGGGGCTCCATTTGACGTTACGTTTTCGCTTTAATAATTTCATCAACTCAAGTTGAGTTTCTCATTCCAAGTTTGGTAGACTCTCTCTTTGGAATGAAAGTAGAATATAGTCTAGTTACAATTGACACACTGACTGCAACTTGCCAGTCACTGTAGCTAGCACTTTTATAAACAGTGGGACAGAGAGTTGTTTATATAAAGTGGTCTGGTTTAGAGAACCTGGGTCAAGATTACCGTTAATGGTTTGGCTCAACTAGTACACTAGACACGGTTCGCCTGCTGGCTAGCACAGGGATGGATGAATTTTAGCCGTCAATAGTACAAGCACAATTGCGCAACCAACTTCACATGAGAGTAAATTGCGACTAAAGTATAAATTATATGTGACGGAGTCACGAGTTCAACGTACGATATCAAGGTTCATTAATGATGGTTGAGTATAGTCGAGTTGAGTCGGATGTGGAGTCTGATAATTTATGTTAGCCGAACAAACAATTGTACCGAGCGAGTAGTACTATTATTTTTTTATTATTTAACTCTTTATGTTAAAAACTTTATTGACATATCCTTTACAAGTAGAAAATCTATGGAAAAAGAAAATTGAGCTGTGAATAGTATACAAATTGTTTGTATTTTCTAAAGAAAGTACACTAAGAATTCACAAATTATTCAAAGTTTGACTGAGAATGCTGTCTCTCACACCCATGATCGCCGTTGGTTATACTTCTTCTCACCTTTTACAAGCTTTTTAAGGAGACTTTTTTTTCGAACTTTGACCATAAATTACTTGCAAACAACATGATAAAAAAATATAATAAAATTATATTATGAAAATAAATTAATTAAGTATATTTTACTATAATATAATTTTGTTTTATACTTTTTGCGTGTAATTTGCGAGTAATTCAATGTTAAAGTTCGAAAAAAAAAAATCTCTTTAAAAAGCTTGTAAAATACCGGAGGTGGTATTAAATATGTCAAAAAGGTTGCGCTTTTAGTATGTCCCGTTTGACCCATATCCAAAATTATTTCTCCAATAACTAAGCTTTCACTGTTCCTAAAGTGAGCTGGAATTGTCGAGTGATCATTTTCTAGTTAATTTGGAGTTTGGGCACAAACTATTTCTCGTACAGTAGGTGTCTTTGTCATGTTATCACATAAGATTCGGAAGGATTTCCATTTGAGGCTGATAATGTATAATAATTATGCTATTGTTTATTATCAGATCGGACAACAAATTCTAATAAATCTTTTCCTTCCCAACTATAAAATGCCTCGGAGCAAACCTTATTGCTGAATAGATATCAAAATCTTTATTTTAGTATTCTACATCTATCCTTAGCTAAAGAATTTAGACACGACAAAGAAACAGAATATGGAAATTTCTATTATGAGAAACATTTCTTCACAAGCATTAAAGAACTCAGGGCTTCCTCACATGGAGGAATACACTTCCAGGTTAAGTTCATGTTCAGCTATGTCTTCAATCCCAGAAAAAACCCGGCTAACGAAAAATTCTTTAACCTTGACGACTAAGTACGAGCCCCCGGTGGTGGCCATGGTGACAGTGGGTTGTGGTGTAGGAGGAGGTCTAGGAGGTGGAGGTGGTTTCGGTCGTAAATGTGGAAAAGACGGTGATTCCGGGAGTGGCAGTATGGACTTGCATTATCAGAACATGATAGAGGCTAACCCTGGCAACTCCATGATATTAAGCAACTATGCCAGATTTTTATCAGAGGTATTATTTTGCCTCAATGTCTATTGCATAATATAAAATGTGCGCGGAACCGCTGACTGGTGAAACCGGACCTATTGATGGATCATTTATTAATCATATCATTTTGTCAAACAGGTCCATGGCGATGTTGCCAAGGCAAAAGGGTACTATGAGAGGGCATTAATCGCGAATCCAGGTGATGGCAGTGTACTGTCGTCGTATGCTGAACTCATATGGCAAGCAGATGAGGACGGGAAGCGTGCTGAGGGATACTTCAATCAGGCTGTTAGAGCATCTCCAGATGACAGGTGAGTGTACATGTTCAGTGAACTACTCACTTGATCATATAGAACCAATATATAGACAGATTATTCTTGTAAGTAATTTTGGCCGAGTTTTAACTTATTCACTTTTGCTATCTGTGATTGCAGTTATGTCTGGGCTTCATACGCGCGGTTTCTATGGGATGAATGAGAAGAGCAATAGCAGAAAATGTTAGAGTTGATGCAAATGCATTGATTGGACACTTCTTTATAAGTTCGAGCTTGTAGATAGATGTAATTCTTTTATAGCTTCAGAGTCTTAGGCAAAGGCCATGGTTCAGGAACGGAATCCATTGTAGATAAGATTGAATTATATTAGAAAACTCCATAGTCGGTTCATGTCAATCAGAGGGAACTTTGTTGAACTAGTTTTATGAAAATGTCTATGAATATGTTAGAAATGTGAATATCAGATTATCCATCCTTCTGCAATTAAGAAGACAAAAACCAAGAAATAGTTTCCTCATTTCTGGTCCAAATAAAACAATTTAGTACCTAAACACATTTCACATAATTAACAGCCTGCTAGGAAGCAAATTCAAGCTTTTGACAGGGAAAAAAAATACATGCAAATTGATCAAATGATCCAGAACCACCCAATGACAGAACCAACAACAAGCCCCACTCCTAACAGAACAACCATCACAATGGAGGCGATTTCTGCGTCAGAAGGCAAAACAGCCTTAGGGGCGAGAATCATGATGACACTTGTCAGATATCCATTGCTTAATCCCAGCATTATAGTCAGAACAACCACCGGAATCTCCGTCCTCAGCCAATCAGGTCCCCTAAAACAGCAAATAAACAGAGGATAGAACCAAATCCTCGCCACGCAACCCCATGTTGCTCTTCCTATGCTTTGCATGACATATAAACCAGTTAACGATTTTCCCACAAAATCTGAGACATTGTATGTGGCAATGAGAAGTATCGGATACCAATCTTTAAGAAAGTCGGATTTAATGTTCTCAGCTAAGAATCCGGGGAAAATGGATAGCGTTACCGTGTATATCAAGAAAATTCCTAAACCTGGAAACCTGATTTTAGCGATAATTTCACAGAATTTTGATGTAGGGAAACTTTGAATTGTTGATACTTTTTCAAAATTCTTGTAGTGTTCTTGCATGATGCGTAATCTGTAGAGCACATTGCAGCAGATGATGCATCCTACTAGTATTGCCGAGAGCGACAAAATAGAACTTTGCACTTGTTTTCAGTCCTCCTGGTGTTTGTGGCAGAGAGGCCTTTGTTATGATCCTTAGTACCGAAATCAGTACACCTACCAGAAAAGGGAAAACAAAAGAGAAGATAAAAAAGAAACTTCATAAAAGAACCTGATCTTCAAAAACTGATTTGGATGCTGATGAAGTACCATGTGTAAAGAGATTAAGAAAAAGATATAGCTAGAGGTAAGAAGAATTGTTGTAACGTACCAGAGGAAGCAGTTCCTGCGAAAATAGCCTGCATGTATTGTTTTGGCAGCTTTCCAGCAGTTCCTATCAAGCTTCCTCCAATTAGACCATCAGCTACACCACAAATGAACACCGATCCAACCACCATATTATAGGCCGTTCTTGAACTCATCCACGATCCATCCTCATGCCAAATCCATTGCATCAGGGGAGTTGCCATCAAACACGAAAAGAACATTGAGAACCCTATGTTCAATCTCCATCTAAGGCTCAAACTTCTCCTGCAGTAACCCCAGCTGAGCAGCAAAGTCAAGACAAGTAAAGACGTCGTCATGTACACCACAGAAAACACCTTCTCCACGTGCCTACCAGGATAAAGATAACCAAAGTAGTCCACAGCTGTGATTAGTGCATTCCATGGCAGCAAACTCCCAGCACCAAGAAAGAAATGCATGATATAAGCCATTCTGTAAGTGTCTCTAGGCTTTGTCATGTCATTTATCGGTGTACTCTCCTCCATCAATTGAATGTGCTCCGTTCTTGGTTTATGACTTTATGAGCTTGGAGTCATCAGGGTAACGGTTCATATTAATATAGGAGGGTCAAAAGTGTGACCACAAAGATTCAACAGTTGTTCCAAGCTAAGAAACTGACATCAAATGATTATACTGTAACGAGATATTTTAGTATTGTAAGGCACCAATTCAGCTTTTATCAGTGATTCTAATAACTTTAGGTGAGTGAAAATAGGGGGTATTTAGATAGTAAGATTCCATTGATGAAAAAAGTAGTGAAACAAAGCCACTTAAAATGGAGGAAGCTAAGTAGCTTTAAGTGTGTGTTGATGACTTTTTATGTACTCCAAGCATGATAATGTCCAGGTTGAGTTGACAGGGGAAGAAGCTGAACCAGTCAGTATTGATTTCCACATCAAAGACAGTTCTCTTTATAAGATTTGCACTGGATTTGATTGATATATAAGAGACTCCATGTACTTGTGCATATATGCTATATTTCACATGCCTGGAATAATACAGCAGTTGGAATATTTAGTACTGAATAATTACTGATCATGCATTACAGACAGTGGATCGATCATTGGCAGGAAACTAGAGGTCTCTGTTCATGCAGTGGATTAAATACAGGACTATACATGCACTCCCATCGAACCGGTCTGACTACTATATATGTCAGGTTCAGACCGCTCAATAGAGCCACCGAAGCTAAAGAAACCCGTAATTAGCTAGTAAACCCACCCGGTTATCCAGATCAGATACTGATAGGACCTAGAGAACCTCTGGTACGAAATCAACCGAAAACAGTAAGTAGATATCTCGGAATCGGTATAGAAGAATATTAAGATCTAGACAAACAAATCAACCATATAAAAAAGAATACTTGATTTGTTCCCTGTGGGCCTATGGCAATAATCTCCACAACCTAAGAGACTTCGACATTATTAGATTAGTAATAAACCCGGATTTGCCACAAAATAATGGTTAGAAGTTAGAGACCTTAAATAACAATGTTCATAAATTCACATAATGAACAGACAAGGAGCCTACGGCCGGTGCTAAATGGGAAAGAAAATTAGACTTACCGGCCATGAACTAAACTTAGCTCCCAAAATAGGCCCAAGAGCTCTTATTCCTCCTAGCTGAACCCCTCGACGATCCAAAATTTTCTGTTGGGCAGCTTGATGTGGTTGTATGCAACCTAACTGCTAAAACTTGAAGCCCATGAATCAAACTTAGCTTCTAATACAATGAAGCAGAAATGTACAAAATGGGCGCAAAGACTCTTATTCCTCCTAGCCACCTCCTCATCAACCAAATACTTTGGGTTGGGACTTCTTGATGCGGTTATTCATCATTGCTGAATCATTTATCGTACGTACCCCGGTACCCGGCAAACGGGAGGAACTAAGAAACAAAGCGAAACCGAACCGAAATTGCAGATTCTGGAACCGAAACTGCACTGAGTTGTTTCGATTTTGGTTCTCCTTGAAGGGAGCCGAGAACCACACAAGGCGGTTCCATACAGTTCCGGAACCGGGAACCGTCGGTTCTTTGCACGGTTCCTAGTTTTCCACCAAATTTCAAATACTACTACTTTCAAGGCGGGGTGTGACAAATCATTTTTAAATGGGAAAATTACCATAGGTCCCCCAATATATAGGGTAATAACAATTTGGTCCCTCTGATTTCAATAATAACAGATTGGTCCATTTTCTACTTTCAAAATTTGCTTTCCAAACATGCCTTATTTTTAACCTTCACATTTCTAGTTTTCATTCTCTTCCTTTTCACGAGCGTCCAATATGCAATCTTTATAAATAAAAAAACATTTTCAAATCATTAAACGTTAAAATTAAAATAAATTAAATGAAAATCTAATTTTTAAAACTAGCTCTAATAACATAAAATGATTACAAAAATGAAATAAAATGATATTTCAAGTATAATTTTTCGTCTTTACAAATGTTTCTTCCACCATAATATATAAAATATTCATAACTTTCAAAAAAATACTTTTATTTGAACATAGAGCATACTTTTCTCATTTCTAAACAATGTCAAAGCAGAGTCGATCCATCAGGGTCTAGACTATACAAATACAAACATCATTCTAACTTATAAATCACAACAAGCATCACTAGCCTAATAGTAATACTTTTAGCAATAGTAACCTAAAAAAATAGTAATACTTTTAGCAATAGTAACTTCCAGTATAATGCAACCACTACACTATTTTATTTAAAAAGTAATTGGTGCTTATTATATTGACCTAAAAATAAGTGGTAACCTTATCCCACGAGGAAGTAAGAAATAGCAAAAACATATAAAAAATCTCAAAAGTATTAACAAATAAATATTTTATATTACAATTTTCTTTATTTTCTATTTTTTATTATGTTTTGTAAATTTTTGTTAATTTCATAATAAACTTTTATATTTAAAATAATTAATAAATTTGTTAAGAGGATTATTTGCAATTTTTGTGGGTAAGTTTGAAAAAAGATAAAAATTTATAGGGAGTAAATACAAATTGTTCTGATCAATTTTATAATAAATAAAAATTTATAATAAAAAATTAAATTGTTTATAAATTTAAATTAAGGGTGTGTTTGATAGCAATTTGAATTTTAGACTTAGTTGTAATTTATTTGTTAATTATGTCCTATGGTGTTATTGTTAGAATCATAAGGATTGAAGTGTTATTAGCAAATTTATCAAGGGGATCTACAGAAATTTTCCCTTTTTAAATTATAAAAATTCATTTTGAATTCCTATTTTAAGATCAATGATCTCACAATGAGTTTTTTTTTTATCGTGTCTAGGTGAAGACAAATAGCGGGATAAATTATACTTCTTCGTTTATGGATCAAATTCCCAAAATAGATAACTTTATGGATCTATATACACTACAAAAAATGCACTGTCGCTAAATAGTGCCGATCCGTCGCCCTAGCTCTGGCGACGGATCGGGCGACGGATAAAAATTTCGTCGCCCCACTGGAGCTGTGGCGACGGATAGATAATCCGTCGTCCAATTCGCGTCGGATTATCCTGTTTGACTTTTTTTTTTAAATCGATTATTGGTGACGGATAGATTCTATCAAATCGCCCGATCTTTGACGGATAGATTCTATCAAATCATTTGGCTATTTTAAAAAAATAAAATAAAATCCGTATTAATTTTATATTAGATATCTGGATTAATTCGTATCCAATTTGTATTCATATACGAGATATTGATTTATCGAAACTACAATATTCAAATCGGACAATAATTCGGTTGATATTCAAATCAAAACTGCAATATTCAATACGATTATACAATAAATCGAAAATTTTATACAATGACAATAATACAATACAAACTAAAATACCGAAAATGTACAAAAAGATAAAAGATAAATACCTAAAATACCTAAAATGTACAAACTTAAATACCTAAAATACCGAAAATGTACAAAAAAGATAAATCGAAGATCTGGAGATCCGGTGGCGGTGGTGACGATGAGATCCGGAGGTAGTGGTGGCGTGGAGAGACGGGTGGTGGTGGTGAGAGGCGGATGGTGGTGGTGAGAGGCGGGTGGTGGAGTGGAGGAGGAAGAGCGGTGGTGGTGGGTGGTGCGGTGGTGGTGGGAGGAGGTGGCAGTGTGGTCGGAGGAGAAAGGTGGGTGTGGTGCGGTGGTGGTGGGTGTGGTGCGATGGTGGTGGGAGGAAGAGGAGGTGGTGGAGGAGGAGAGGAGGTGGTGGTGGTGGAGATGGTGGTGGAGGAGGAGAGGAGAAAGGGAGGAGAGGTGGTGGTGGTGGAGATATATTAAGGTTTTTTAGGCTTTTAGCGACGGATAGATCTAGATCTATCCGTCACTAACTTTTCTATTTTTTTTTAATTTTCCGGTCATTTGACGACGGATAGATCTATTCGTCGCTAAAAAAAATTTATTTTTTTTCTTTTTATTATGGTCAACAAAATTAGCGACGGATAAAATTATCCGGTAAGCTGCATGTGACAGATTAAATCCGTCGCTACCCTTTGATCGTCGCTCTTTGGTGACGATAAAACCCGTCGTCCCTTTCCATCGGATTGTCCCTGTTTTTTTGTAGTGATACTCCCTTCCTTCAATTTCCTCTTCTGGGTATCTTAATCTCAACTTGTCATACCTTCAACGGAAAATATCTATCCTATTTTTTTTCAATCTTTCACCTACTTATGGGATTCTGATGTATTCAATCCGTTACCATATTAGTCAACATATTGTATTTTTAATTGGATGTTCTCTATCATTTATGAAGGTACATATTAAATCTTATATCTCATTCACTAAACTATATTGAAAGGCATATTATGACAAATTTGTAATGATGTTAGTACCATTTTGACCTTAATTTGGATGATCATTTCATTTGCAAATAACATAGCCGCACGTCAAAGTTCAAATGTCATATTTATTTTGCCTTTCTCTGTGACAATTTATAACAAGCAACTGACTCCTTGACAACTTATGGCTTGCTTTCTTTTACTGAAGTTTCACCACAGGAGATCCTAACAAAAAATCTATTGAGGACTGAAACACGCAGCAACAGAACACCGTACAACTCCTTGACCCAATTTATCGAAGTTCAACCATACTTGCATCAAATTGAAAATTATCAAATAAAACACTGACATAACAATAATAAATCTAACCTGAACAGTAAAATAGACAACTTCAAATTGGATCCAAACATGGATGACAATAATAGCAACAATCATTCATAATAATAAGAAAGCAGCAATTGTTTAGGCATCATGCCATTAAACTAGTACAAGCAAAATACTGATTAATATGGCTAGGAGAAAATCCATAGTCTCATTATTATGAAAAATAGAGAAAAAATGAGAACTGGTCTCACACCACGTCGCGTAGTAGCATAGTGACAAAGCGAAACTTAGCATCATCGGGCATGGAGAAGAACAATGCGAGCTGTTGGGGATTGTTAACCAGCTTTTGTGCAACCAATATGTGTTGCTCAATGGGAAGAGTTAGAAGTTTACCAAGTGCATAAAAAACTGCAACTGTCTGATGGTTATTCGCAAAAGCTTCAATTGCTCTTGTAAGTGCATCCATTGTTTTTTGTGAGTCATTAATGAATGAGCTCATCAGATTCACAACTGGCATCAATGCTCCAATATCTACAGCACATTTTTGCTTACGATTTCCGCTACTTCCACAAGGAGGGGTATCATCAACAGCTTCAACATCACCAGGCACCACCTCAACTTCTGGAGATTGACAATTCTCATTGTTGGAAGATCTTTTGTTATTGTCATGGTTTGAACAAGAACCATTGCCGAGTCCATTCTTTTCAACCTGAGGAATTTGGTGATCTGTTGAAGCAGAATCATGAGCAATTGAAGAAAAATCAAAAGCATGCTCACCGGTTGCCCTGTCCTTCCCAAAAATCTCACACCAATGATCATAGTATGGAAACGGCTTGCCACGGAAGTTCTTAATGTCAGGCACAACCTAAAATACAATAAAAACGACAACATTATTTAAGGCATGATGCAAAAAAAAACAAAAAAAAATGTAAAACATGTATCATTAATAAGACTGGTCACCTTAACATAGTTATCCCATATTTCAGGCTCATCAACCACTATCATGTGTGAATCGGGATCAATAGCAACGCCACTAAGCTTCATGAACTCAAACAGCAAAACATACTCTCTTTTCCACACAGTTAACTTGGAATTCACATGAGGCTCGCCACGGATATCAGAATGAGGAAGCTTTTCCTTAATGTAAATCTTAGCTTACCTAAAAAATCCTCCCCTCCAACGATTACCAGATCTCCATCCTTCATTGATAAGCCTTTTTACAGTTGAGATCAAGCATTCTTCTTCTTCACGAGACCAAAATTTCCTTCGACGACCACTTTTTCCAGACTGCCTCCTCCACGGGAACCTCCACGACCTCCAAGTTGCGATTCCATGGCCTGAAAATAAGAAACGGTGTTTATCACTAGTAGCCAAACAAAGCAACCACAATTTAGTTCTCAAGATAACACTTCCCTTATGCATAGGGTCAAAGAACATAACTTCAATTATCAAAAGGAGAACACCAAATTTAAACACTCAAAGAGTACCACACTATGAAAGATATAATTTCAGATATAGTAAATAATACAGCACATTTTCTAAGATATTATTTGAGCCCTGTCTGATGCATAATAATATAGAAATAATAGATATCCTATAAGTGGTAATGCCAATTGTTGTACATCTCATGGGCAAAGTTATCATGCCAATTGGACCACTGCTGTGAGGTCTCAACCGTATCAATGAATTCTAATTACGACTCAACTTCATTAGGCTGTTCGACCTCAAGAAGATCAAGGGGATCAATCGTCATTTCAGTTCTAATGAAGTTGTGTAGGAGTGCACATGCCATTATGATTATATTTTGTGTTCTCAATGGGTAAAACATGTTACTCCGCAGTACAGCCCAACGATTGTTTAAATTTCCAAAAGCCAGCTCTATGATATTCCTAGCTCGGCAGTGCTTCATGTTGAAGTATTCTTGATAGTTTCTAGGCCGAGTACGCCTAGGACCCCACTCTTTTAGATGATAACGTATGCCTCTGTATGGCGTCAAGAAACCTTCAGCGTTTGCATAACCATTATCGCACAAATAATACGTTCCTGCATAAATTAATGTCAATTACATACTATATAGTGAACGAATAAAGTAAATAAGTACAAAGACAAATTCATGTACCAGTTGGCACTTGCAGACCGTTAGGTCTACTAATAACATCACGTAGAATTCGGCTATCCGCATCAGAACCTTCTCATCCAGCTAAGATGTAAATGAATTGCATGTTCATATCACATACTCCAAGCACGTTAGTGCAAACTTGGCCTTTACGGGTTCTATATCTCACGTTGTCTATTTGTGGTACTTGCACATCTATGTAGGTACCATCAAGTGCACCTAAGCAACCCTACATAGTTACAGTATGTGAGAAATAGTTACAATAGACAATTAACACCTATTAAAAAAATTGAGAGTTAATTTTACTAAATTACCTTGAATATTTTAAACTTTTCATTGCTACATGCTTCCGTGACAGGTTGTGGAGTAACAAGCAGCCTATCATGAAGCCTTAATACCGCATCCAGTGTTCGGTTGAAGTATTTACTCACAGTGCTTCCAGACCGTTTAAAATCAAACTTTACGATGCAATTCTTTGTATGGTGTGCTAATACATGCAAGAAGAGTGCCGTATGTTCTTGCACAGTAACCCATTTCTCATCTTGCAATCCAGAATAATGTTCCAGCAAATAACAGAGCTTTGCAAATGCATTGCGATCCATTCGCAAGTTGTTTATACAATCATCATCCGTAAGATTTACCAAATCATTCATGTGGTCAAACTATTTAGGAATTTTATCAAGCATCTTATATGTGCGTCTTTGCGTACGACCATGAGAGCATTGTGCAAGATGCAAACAATAACATAACATGATAAGACCAATTCGAGTTCGTAGTGAAACAAGTTGAATACCTACTATAACTAGTACTTTTGTCTTCCAATCCATTGTAACTACATAGAAATTGCAAGTAATAATCAAATGCACAATATGCAGAGTTGTAAATGAAAGCATAAATAAAGTTGATGTTAAAACACATTATATTTCTACCCTGCAAAAGAAATGAACACCCAACAGAAGTTTAAAAGCATAGTCCCCCCCTATTTGGTATATATTTCTTTGTTTGCCTATTGTTCTTTGCTAAAGAAATTTCAGAACTTGTAGAACAAATTAGAGGTAACAGTTCAAGTAAAACTAAAATTGAGCTGAAGAATCACTAAGAAGCTAAGAAAAGTTGATTACAAGAAACATGTAGATGATACTTTATGCAAATTCTATGGCATCAAGATTTACAAATGGTGGAAAAGTAACATTTAGTTTCATTTCATTTGCTAATCCAAAATTTGAGACTGCTCAAAAAAACTTCACTACCAAAATACTAATCACCAATCAATATTTGAAATCAAATAATAGGAAAACTAATAAATTACCTAGTTTCAGCAAGCAAATGTGCACAGCTCGACTGGAATCTAGAGCAACTTGAACAACACCCAATTGTACTTTCTTCTCGGCTGTTGAAGAAAATTGTAGACTGGTATATTTATAGCCTGTGAGAAGTGATGATGGAGCCCTAAAATCATCAGTTTTTTGGGATAAAGATTGTTGATTCAACATATAATCGTGATTTTTTCTGAGAAAGATCGTTGATTGAATGAGAGAATGTTGAGAGAGAAAGAAGCAGAATCCCAACTGTTTTGTGAGAATGATTTCTTTGGGAAGAAATTGGTGGATCTCAACCGACATTGGGATACGGAAGATTTCATCTTCTACTCAAGCGCAAGATTAGTTTAAGTGATTTTTACCGGGTCACGTGTATTTAGTATATTTAACCCTGAATAAATGAATTGATAGAGAACAGTAGATTATGAAAGATTCACTAGTAAAATAGTCCATTATTTGCCGTAATAACCAATAGAGGATTGCTCCTATGCCATATACTTTATCCAATTTCTCTCATTTTTATCCGCTCTAACTAACTTTTATAAATTATTTATGCAATAATTTATTCTTAAGACCGCGATCAGGCCCATTAGGAAGTTGAGTTGGGACGGAGGTAATAAGGCTATGTTCTCTTCGTCTGAACTAAACTGAACCGAATCGAATGAAACTGAACTGAATTGTAGTATAAAATATAAATAAGCAGAACTGAACTGATTTGAACTGAAATTAATAAGTTTTGAGATAAAAGAGAATCCCGAAATAAAATCAGAATCCCGAAAATTGAAAGAGAAAGAAGACTGTTGTCGGCGAAATTGGGTCGTCGTCAGTAGCAAGCAGTACTCTGGTCGATTCTCTCAAGTTTCCGACTTGAAAATCATGAATGCCCCCCAATTTTCTAATCAATTTGCTCCCACCACCACTATTCCGGTACATTCTAAACCCTTTCCTCATTCTCCATACCTCTTTTCTATTTCATGCTCTATTCGATTGCTTATACACTAGTCTTCAACAATTTCTGGAGTGTTCTTCAATTTCACTAGTCTTTATCGTTCTGTTTCTTTTCAGCTTCTAATGTCTACTTCTGCTGGAGAAGCTGGGCCGAGTGGAGTCAAAGGAGATGGGACTGATTCTGAATTTTCCAGAATCGAGGAATTAATTAGAGCTAATACATTCACCAGGTGAGTTTTCGTTGATAAACCCTAATTTGGTTATAGTATGAATTCGATTGTTTAGCACGATCCTTTTGTTATGTGTTATTGGATGCTTTTTTTAGTGCCTTTTGTTATGTTGCACGTATAATGGTAAACTTGATTGTCTAGTATTGGGCATGACTGAAGGAAGCCTTTTGTTTTCTTTTTAATCTTTGGTTTATACGATCCTTCGATATTAGGAAATGTGTGCTTATTGAGTCGATCTTCGTTATGATATTGGTGTGATGCAGGGAGGAAATAAGCACCTTGCTAGAAATATTGAATTCTAGGGCAGAGGAGTTAGAGAAGAATGAGTCTAGTCGCAATTATGGCGTGGATGGCCAACAGGTTACCCATATGCATCAAATTCCCAGGACACCCTTTGTGGACAAACCAAAAGATCTCGACAGGTTCATGGCTGGTACATCACGTGATAAAAGAGATGTGAGTACTTTATCCCCCCCGCATAGTATCTTGTAGTTAAGCATGTAAACCTGTTGTCATGCATAGAAGTATTACTCTGGCTAATGTACTTTGGGCAGGTTCTAGCTGGAGTTGCGCCTTCCCCTATTGATATTGCTCGTGCATTTATGGCTGCTCGTACTACAGGCCAAAGTCAGGATCCCTACAGTCTTACATTGAAAGGAGAAAGAAGTCTAATGGGCAATAATATTGCAAGAAATCCAGTTATGCAATCACCTCCAGCTAAGTCATCCACTTGTTGGCCTGGTGCTATGGTGCACGATCATCGTGGTTATGCAACACCACAAAGTGAAAGGGGCAGGAATGGGATCCATGATTTCCCACGGACCCCCTACTCCCGAATCAACTTGTCCAAGTCCGCAACCAAGGTATATCCAATAGTAGTATTCTTTTTCATCTAGTGGTTTATCTATTTAATTGTTGACATGTTTTCTTATATTCAGTTGCGAGCGGATAGCAGGTTCCCAAATACATCGACTCCATTTCAACCATCGCAGAATTCCATTTTTGGGAAGGTATAGTTTTTCATTTATGATTTAAATGTATATCGACTGCACCATTTTTTGCTATTGCTTTCTGTCAAGGGCTGTTACAGTTTTTAAAGATGACCCGTTTGCTCTCCTTGCCTTATTTGATTTAAGGAATGGGCCTTAGTAAATCTTATTGCTACAGGTCCTTATTTATTTAGGTTTTAATGCAGTTTTTTTCCCTCTTGGTCACGTTCATCAGCCCTTATCCTTTTCATATGAATTTATTGAGGCATTCTGATTTTCTTTCTGAAGATTTTAAGAATGACTTTCAGGCAAGGTTGAGTGAAACCGTTGGTGGTGGGTCTGTGGGCCCTATTCGTCGCATGCGGAATAAATATGCTACGGAAATTCGTCCAAGAGGATCTATTTTCCAGAATTCACCTAAAGATTCTTCTTCAGAAAAGGGAAAGCCCAATGAAGTGAGAGGTTTCTTGCCTAATGCAGAAAATACTATGGAACTGGGTGAGACAAGTGGATCTTCAAAGAACCGGTCAACTGGCAATGTATTTGGTTCATCTGATAGGGGCTATCAAGATTCTGTAAAGAAGATACTTGAACATCTTGATAGGAACATGCCCACACCTAAAGAAAAAGAAGAGGAATTGAGGCTGGCTACCTCGTGGGGAAATACTTCTGCAACTAGAGCCAGCAGCGCCAGCTTATTGCTCATTGGAGAACTTTCTTCTAATAAGAGCACTGGTATAGCCGGTGAGAAAGTTCCTGCAGAATTACCCAAAAGTAGCAGCTTTTTTAATGCCGAGGAAAAGTTTCAAGGCAAAGAGGTGAACAAGGCTAATGATAGAAGCAATAATATTGTTGCCATAGCTTCTGGGTCCATTGTGGCTGATTCTAGTACGACACCTGGTTTCAATGCATTACCAACTTTTGGTCTCAAGAAAACTTCTGATCCCACAAGCAATAATGTTGCCAAAGCATCTGGATCCTTCTTTGCTGATTCTACTACTACTAGTAGGATACCTGGTTCGAACGCATTACCATCTTTTGGTCTAAAGGGAAATTCTGATCCTGCAATCAAGACTTTGGGTGAGGTAAAAATCTATAAATTCTTATTACGTGAGCTGCTTTTGTCATTTCCTGTGGTGTCTGTTGGTAAGTGGCTGTGTTGTGAATTTATCATGACACTACTGACTATTATGAGTAGTACTTTATAGAAGAATGTCATGTTTTATAATAAGCTATGCATTTGACGCTGTGATGATTGATTTAGTCGTTTTTTGCTAGTAAGAAGTTATTCTTGGTGAACTTGTGAAAAGCTTACATTGGTCTGCCTGAAGTGTTGAAAATATTGATTAATCTTTTTGCATCATTTAATATTCTGGGATCAATATAAAACCCAGTCTTTCATTTAATTTTGAGGTGAAGAAAACAAGAATTTGCAGAGCTTTTCATATCTAGATTTGGTCATTCTCAAGGCTGCCATATTTGCTCATGAGATTCCATGAACCACCTCTTGACATATTATTGTTATTCCATAAGCAGTTACGTGTATGGATATCACAGTGTCAGAAACAGGAGCTTGCTTGATTTGCTTCAGTTAGGCTCTGTTCTCTTCATCTGAAAACTCATTAATTTCAGTTCAGTTCAGATCCATTCAGTTCTGTTCAGTTCTGCTTAGTTCATTTTTATACTACAATTCAGTTCAGATCAGTTCTGTTCAGACGAAGAGAACAGAGCCTTACAAATCATGACTTGTTTTCTGGGGTTTAGGAAAGTTGTGAAGACTTAAAGTCCCTGTCAAAAAAAGAATTAGATACAGTGAGGATTAAGTAATATTTTCTTCTTTGAATATGGGTATGTTCAATGGTAAATGGAAACATAAAAAGCTGTGTGTTCTCACAGATGTCTTTTATCAGTTGCTAGAACCAATTCATGCAGAAGGATTTTTACCACACGAATAGTATCTCACCCAGTCTTCATGAATTCACTTGGCTTGCTTGTTATACCTTTTTCTAATCTACTTTGCGATATCCTTGCTGCAGAACCCGTTTCGTGTTGCTAATGATGGGCCAAAGGAGTCAAGTTCCATTTTCGCCAGCCATGTGAGTAATGGACCAGATGCGAGGCCATTAGCCGGTCCTACTGGCATAGATCCTTCAAAGAATCATGGAACAAAACCTTCCCTGTCATCCATATTTGTCAGCAGGCCTTATCCTGGTCCAGTTTCCTCCGACAACGGACCGGGCTTCAGTTTCCCTGTTTCTGCATCTATGGGTGTTGTCTCTGAACCCCCGACACCTTCTATGATGCCATCATTTACATCAAGCACTCTGCCACAGCCAGAGGGTGTTCCTACTTACAGTTTCGGCACAAACAAGTCTAATCCGCGGCTTGTTTTCTCATTTCCATCAACCAGCAACGCATCAACGTCTGAAGAAACTTTTGATCTTAACTTCACATTTGGGTCGGTTGAGAAAAAGAGGTTGTCTTTCAGTTCCTTCGGAAATAGTAACTCAATTTGCTATTAACATGCTGATTACATGATCTCAGATTAGAACATTTTTGACTTTTTCGTTCGTTTTATTTGCTGTTGAATTCTTGTGAAGTCATATTCTCATGAAATGGTACGATATAACTGCTCCATAATGATCGCAAACGCTTTTTGACATGAATTGGTACCTTTTTTTGATTTGTTGAACTGTCACCTCAATCACATTTGTTTTCCTCCTCTTGACATATGGAGCATCACATCAATGTTTGGAATGTATTCAAGTTATGAGAAGTCGATTAATTCATGTAATCTGAATCTAGAAAATACAATTAAATCTCAGTAAAGGTTAAATCAAAGACTGCTATTTGAAGCCTCGTGCCTTGCCAATTAACTAATCATGCATTATTCGTTGTTTCTTCAGAAAATTAAATACTTTCGGCACGTACTTTACGAGTCTTTCTAGTGGGAAGTTCTGCGGGATGGAACGGAGGGAGTATAATCTGAGTATATAATGCATGCATGCAATTAAATATTCCATCATATGGGAACCTTGGTGGTATGTGTATACAAATATCCCATCATGTTAAGTTCAAAATTCTAAATCCTGAACTACAATCATTGGATCTCCTTTCTTCTTTTTCCTTTGTTTTCTTTTTGTTTCTCCCCCTTCAAGGTGAGTGAAAGAGCAAGTTGATTTTTAAAACTGATTGTAATCAAGCATTCTTAAAACTCCTTAGAATGAGCAAATTGATTTTGGAAAAATCCAATAATATTAGTATAAATTCAGTGAGTATATGAAATACGGATTTAAGGTATTATTTTTCTAATGTTTGGTAAAAAACATTTGTAAAACATGACTTAGAGCCTAGAGATGTTGGGGGTTTAGTTGACAATTTTATCTAAAGACTCAATAAATGTGTGACTTGATGTTCGGACATGCTCATTTATTTATTTGGGGTTTCCTTTTTCACAAAGTTTCATAAGAAACGGTATTTAATTAATTTATCTAGAAATGGGACTGTTTTGCAATTTACCATTAAACATGTGTATTTAACCTATTTTCAAGAATCCTCTCGCGGATCCGGGTCAGTACCATTTGCATCGCGGGTCAGGTTTATAAGGCTCTTTTCTTTCTTTCTTTTTAGACAATTTCTTCACCTGTCACTGTTCTCTCCCATTTTCTCTTATGTAACTGCTCTTTAGAGTGAGATCTTACTGCTCTCCTGCTCAAATCTGTTAGAAACTTGTTTGTAAGTGTTTTGTTATAGTTATCGTTATGTGATTTCATTTGTTTTTCAGTTTTTTGTGTTCTAGGGTTTTGTTCGAGTTCTTTTTTCTGCAATTTTTTTTGTTGTCTGGGGTGTAATCATACTTGCATATGAATTGAACAATGTTTTCATTCAAAATCCGACCTCAATCATCAACTCAGATATGAAAAGGTATACAACGTTTTTAAATTCTTTCGTATATGGCTATGTTCTCAACAATATTGTCCATGTTCTCTGAAATATGTCCTATGTTTTCATTCATAACCTGAAAGTCATTTTATGCTCTGTTTTTTACAATATTACCTTGAGTTTTGGTCTTTACTGCATTTTCCTATGATCTTACGTATATGCACTATCTTCTCACCAATATACTCTATGTTCTCAGCAATATCCACTATGTTTATGCATATGAACATTTTTTTTTTTTGCAGTGTAATCCATATTCTCTACCACTTAGCCTATATGACTGAGAATATGGAATTATTTTTTGTTAACATCTGATTTTTCTATATGTCACGTTCTTATAATATTTTGCTGAGAACATATATGAATTGCCTGGTAACATGGGATATATGGTTGAGAACATAGAAAAAAATGATTGGTACATAGGGTTTTTTATTATTATTTAATTTTATGTATATAGGTGTTGTTTTAGAGAAGAAGTGTAGGGTAAATAAAGATATTCAAGTCTAATGATGTGAGTTTGAGAGTGTGGCATGGGAAGAGGTGGCATGACACATGTTGTGTCTATTAAGTTTAAAGAGGACAAAGATGAGGAGGAGCATGTTGTTCTTAAAAAAAAAGACTACCATATGGAAGCTTAGAAAAATTATATGGTTTGATTTATGAACTGAGTTTAAATGCAACGGATGAACAGGTGTAGAGGGCTGCTGGAAAGAAGAGACAGAAGAAATAGCGTAGCATATGTTTTTTCTTTGTGTCAATATAATCTTGTGTTTTGGTATCATGGATTAGTATGTTGAAAACATGGATGTAATAGTTGGGAACATATCTGAGTATCTAAGCAACATAGAACATGGTTGTCAATGTATAGAACATTGATGAATATGTTGAGATCATGAATGAATATGTTGAGATCATGGATGAATAAATAACATTGAAATAACATGTATTTGAAATATTCAAACTCCATGTAGAAAACATGTAATACATGTACATAAGATTTTCATGTTGACAGAGCAGCAATTACTACACGGCAATTATGGGGTATTAACATAGGTGATTTGGTTGAGAACATAGGTGGTTTGATAAACAATATTAGTCCATGTTCTAAACATAATCGTCTATATTATCAACATATTCATCCATGAACTCAACAATTTGTAAAGACCATGAACTCAACAGATTTAAAAACCATAAAAATGATCCAAAAAACAAGATTATATTCAAACATAACCTAGATCATTCACAACATATAAAATCATGATACAAAAAACAAGATTATATTCAAAATGGAACATATATAATTCAATTACATGTTGTACTACTGTTCATACATCTGTAAAAAAAAAAGAACATATAACGCTATTTCTTCAGTCATTTTCCAAACCTCTTCTTGATCTCTATCTACTTAATTTCAGGTTCATTATCTCTTTTGCTCATCTGTTGCATTTAACTCAACATTCCTCTTCTTCGACAATGCTCTTGCCTCCCCCTCCTTTATCTTTTCATCAACACTTTTGTCGTATAACTTCCTCAACACAATAAGGATAGTTCTGAGTTTATTACTTGAATAACTCTTCTTCTTCTTCTTCTTCTTCTTCTTCTTCTTCTTCTTCAAGTTGATGCATTTAGTAACCTTGTGACTGCATAAACAACGCCGTCTGATCCTTATGAAAACATTACACCTTGTGAATGTATAAACAACAACAACAACAACAACAATAAGCAACTATTTCATAACAAATATAGTAGATATTGTTGAGAAGATAGCACATATACGTAGAAACATAGGAAATACAGTAAAAAAAAAATTCAATATAATATTGTCGAAAAACAGAGCACAAAACGACTGTCAGGTTTTGAATGAAAACATAGGACATATTACAGAGAACATATGTAATATTCTTGAGAACATAGCACATACAGGAAAGAACATAGAAACGTTGTATATATATTTTTTCCAGATATGAGTTGATGATTGAGATCAGATTTTGAATGAAAACATCGGTCGATCCTTATTCAAGCATGATTACACCTTGTGAATACACCACCACCAACAACAACAACAACAATGAACGACTATTTCCTAGCAAACATAGTAGGTATTGTTGAAAACATAGGGCATATTGGTGAGAAGATATAGTACATATACGTGAAAACATAGGAAATACAGTAAAAAAACAGAATTCAAAATAATATGTCGAAAAACAGGGCACAAAACGACTATCAGATTTTGAATGAAAACATAGGACATATTCTATAAAACATAGGTGATATTATATAGAACATAGCACATACAGGAAATAACATAGAAAACGTTGTGTACATTTTATTTCCAGATTTGAGTTGATGATTGAGGTCATCTTGATAGAAAACACTGTCCGATCCTTATGCAAACATGATTACACCTTGTGAATGCATAAACAACAACAACATCAATGAGCGACTATTTCCTGGCAAACATAGTAGATATTGTTGAAGACATAGGGTATATTGGTAAGAAAATAGTACATATACGTAAAAACATAGGAAATACAGTAAAAAAAATAGAATTCAATATGTCGAAAAACAGAGCACAAAACGACTGTCAGGTTTTGAATGAAAACATATGACATATTCTAGAGAACATAGGTAATATTATTGAGAACATATCACATACAGGAAAGAATAAAGAAAACGTTGTATACCTTCTTTTTTTCCAGATCTGAGTTGATGATTGAGGTCATCTTGATAGAAAACACTGTCTGATCCTTATGCAAACATGATTACACCTTGTGAATGCATAAACAACAACATTAATGGGCAACTATTTCATAGCAAACATAGTAGAAATTGTTGAGAACATAGAGTATATTAGTGAGAATATAGTACATATACGTAAAAACATAGGAAATACAGTAAAAAACAGAATTCAAAATAACATGTCGAAAAACAGAGCACAAAATGACTGTCAGGTTTTGAATGAAAACATAAGATATTTTCCAGAGAACATAGGTAATATTCTTGAAAACATAGCACATACATGAATTAACATAAAAACGATGTATACCTTATTTTTCCAGATCTGAGTTGATGATTGAGGTCAGATCTTTAATAAAAACACCGTATGATTCTTATGCAAGTATGATTATATCTTGTGAATGCATAAACAACAACATTAATGAGTTACCATCAAAACACGAAAATATAGATGAATAGTTCTAGATCTACAATTTTTCGAACTTGATTTTTTCAGATCTATGTGGATTCAAAGTTATTTTATCTTTCAAAACATGAATCAACTATGTATCAGTCTGTAATCAGTCATAATATCAACTATATAGCTTGATTTCTCGATCAAATCGGTTGAAAACGTTGAAAAAAAATCACAAATTCGTTCGAATCATGTCCAACCTTTTTTGTCGTTCATTTTTTCTACAGACACCTGAAGAAATAGCAGCTAACGTTGCCGATCGATCGAGTTGTAGCATTTTTCCGGTGAATTCACGGTTGAATCGAGCTCTTTCTCTTGAGAATTTAGAGAGAGGAAGTAGTGAGAGAAAGAAGCACAGATGTAAATGGCGATTTGTGATTATTTCTGTTGGTTTCTAGCATATATATACCAACCCGTATCATAGACAGTCCGACCCACCTTCTTGCCCTTAGGTTGGGGTGTTTTTGACAAGTAATTTTTTATTAGGATTTATATGTAATATATAGAAGTTTCTATGTCTATATCAATAAAATATGTTTCTTAGAAAACTTACTCTTTCTTTTTACAATATGCAACTTTTTCCTCCTGTCTAAAACACATGCAGTTTTCTCCATTGCCTGTTACAAATTGAAACAAAATTAACATTACTATGCAAATCAATTGGGCTAAAGGAATACTCCAAGAACACATGAGTACTTTTTAGGCTATGTTTTAAAATTCGGGTCCGACCGGTTCGGTCGGACCGGTTGGACCGGTAAACCGGTATGGAACGGCCCAAATAGGGCTAAAAAACCGGCCTTAAGCCGCTCGGCCCGGAACCGGGTTGGGCCCGTTTTTTTTTTTTTTTGGGCAACTAAATCCCGTCACGTGCGAATTTAATTAGGAAGAAAAGTATTAAATAAAAAATATATTTAATTTATATAGTCCAAGAATAAAAAATACAGGCACAAAGAAAAAAAAGTCTAGGACATCATTTTTTTTTCAGTCGTGAGGCGCTTTTTTTTAATTAAGGGCTTTTTAAAAAAAAAACTTTAAAATTCTTTCATTGAGAGTCTTAGTTAATTGTTATGTATATTTTGAGTTTTAATTTGGGTTTCTTTATAATGCAAATCAAATATAAAATTTATATTTTTTCTATTTTTTAGTTATTCATTTTGTTGATCATTTTATATATATATATATATATATATATATATATATATATATATATATATATATATATATATATATATATATTAAAATGACATCATACCTATTCTATCCGGGTAAACCGGTTGAACCTTTTTGGAGGTGGTACTCAACCTCCGGTTCCGGCTTTTAAAACATAGTTTTTAGGTATCAAATCAAAGTCAACGGACGAGGCTTGACCGGCATTATCAACGAACTCTGGCCATGTTTAATTTGTTTAGAGACTGTCCAATTTTGTCATTTTTGACGTCCCAGTAGAGTTGTACAATTTCATTTATTTATCATTTTAGAAATAATTATATAATTTTATATTCTTTACTACTTCTAAAAAAGTCAAAAAGTAATTTAAACAATCAATTAACTATAAATAAAGTTATAAATTAAACCTCACATGTACTATATATTGTTATAATATTACTCTCCTTAACTTTTGTACATGATCAGTAAACTGGACAGTTTCTCAGGGACGGAGGGAGTATGTGTTAAATTTTACAAAATTAAATCAGAAAAAAATGAAAACGGTGATTAGACAGCTTGTCATATATAGGGACATATCATGTCAACTCAACTTTGATCCGATCTTTAATTCTATCAACATTGATAGGATAGGACTCTTCCTCAACATGCCTACAAAAATCATTTATAAAATACATCGTACTACTTGACAGGGTTTACATTTTTAGTTGGTGTGAATTTTAAGGAA
Organism: Plantago major; assembly: GCA_026545765.1. Taxonomy (NCBI): domain Eukaryota; kingdom Viridiplantae; phylum Streptophyta; class Magnoliopsida; order Lamiales; family Plantaginaceae; genus Plantago; species Plantago major. Next base: position 80,933,848 of record CM048842.1, read on the forward strand.
ATTGAATAATTAAGTAAGTTGTAAAAAGTAAGATAAATAATAGAAAAAGTAAATGAGAAAATATAGATAAAGTATGAAAGAGATTGTTTAAAAAATTAATAAGTAGAGATATTGGATTTCCTAAAAAAGAAAACGTTAAATTTAAAAAAAAAAACTTCGAAAATTGTAAAAAGTAAACTTTTAAAAAGAATGGAGTAAGAGTATACTTCGTGATAATCTCTTAACCACAAACTCAAATGTCTAATCTCAACTTCCACTTCAATTTTCATGTATATACATATACCACCGGATGAATCCAACAAAAACATTAATTAACTCCAACTAGAACATATAAGAACATGCGTATACTTCAATTTTCATGTATACATACCACCCGATTAATCCAACAAAAACATTACTCCCTCTAATTCAAACTCAAATTAGGAAACCTTTTATCCCACCCATTTATTCTTTATTTCTATTTCCAATTTTATCATCACTTTCTTCATTCTCTCTCATACTTTATCAACTACTTCCTACTTTATCAGTATAATATCCCACACAAATCAATATATTATCATTTTTCCTTAATTGAAGAGGAAGTTCCTATTGGACTGGAGGAAGTAATTAACTCCACCATATATATAACTAGAACATATAAGAACACGCTACGCGTGTTATTGTGACACATAGTTACAATAATGGACTAGGTATATGAACGTAAGTAATATCGTTGTTTTCTGATAATGTGTTGCCTTTTTCGGAGTTGAATCGGGTTTGGGTTAGTGCAGAGTGATACATTTTAATTTAATTGGAGAGGATGGAGAAAAATATTGATTATTGTTGTTTGTTTTGCAATGATGAATTGATTTTGTTAGAGTTGAATTAGGGATTGGAGTTTAATTGTAGAAGATATATATATTTTTTTTTACCTACTATGAATTGATTTTGTTGTGATTGAATTATAGATTGTAATTTAATTGGAGAAGAAAAATTATTTTTTAAATTAAAATCTTATTTACATACAGTATATATTACTACAAATTAATCCAATTTAACTTAAATTAAATATTCAATTGCACAACTCCGATAGTTGTCAACTCATATACTATATACTGTAATAATAAGAAGATTATATATATATATATATATATATATATATATATATGTGTATGAAACATACACTAATATTACAAGTACTTATTAAACAGAAGTTAATTTTTGAACGTACAGCAGCATTCAGTTTACTGTTAACGAGACAAACGAAAAAAGAAAATCAGACATTACAATGGAAATTTAGAATTCATGGAGGCCAGTTGAAGTACTCTTGCACATATATATATCATGGGGTCTACTAACTTATATAATTAAGGTAAGGGCAGGGGCAACTTTTAGATAAAGGCAGCCGTAGACCGTCTTCTTGTAAATTAATAATGCTGCCCCATAGCAGCATCGGCAATAGTAACCCTGCAATCTGAAAAGATTCAACGCATATATATCATTACTATAAACGAAGCTTAATTGTTGCTTCAAATCGTATACATGCATGGAACTAATTAATAATCTGGTTAAATTAATTATCTAAGCTAGCTAAATAACATATATCCAGGTGCGGAGTTAAAGAATTTGAAATTGAGGATGGCGGAGTATTATAACAAGGACACACTATATATGTAATTTAGTTAGATCGGGTTAAGATGGGCAGTCGGGTCGGATCAATATTTTTCACACCAAATTCATCATACATATTTAAATATGAGTATTCAAGTAAAATGAAAAGAAAGAATTCCACATTATGATACAGGCAAACAAAAAATGAATAAACAACCCACTTTTATGAAAATCGTACTCTACGTCTCTTCATCTTCTCAAATCATCAGCGATTGAATTAATGTCATAACCCTCGACAATTACTTTTTCAATATGCATTATCAAATAGCTAGACAAGTAGTCATACTCCATTGAACTCCACAGTCTTATCTATATATGCAATTTTCATGACTGAAAATGCACGCTTAGAACTTGCTCCAAAATTATAAAAATGCCTGTATAACCCCTCTTAAATTAGTTAATTAGTAAAATATCTTTTTAATCACAAAGTCTTTGAAAAGACGTGTATTAGTGAGAGGCGGATTGATTTTCTTAAGTATATGTATAATGTTTTATGAGGCATGTATTTTATATCATTTTTTATGTAATAAGTATGTAGTATAACACTGATGTTTTTAGTAAAACATTTAATGTTTTTAGATATGACTGTAATGTTTGTCCGTCTCTTTTAGTTTCTCCATAAGACCGCCTCTCAGGGGACTTACGTTAAATTTATCAAATATTGTAATTTTCTCAACTTATTTAATTATAAAGTCGACTATCTAAATGTACTAACTAAAAAATTTAAGGGTGGCATAACATATACTTTTTTAAAATATGGTATTAAAGAAAATGAAAATTTTATTGCGAGTCAAATCAAATTAAACTGAAACTCTGAATCTTATATGTGCATGATTGATCTTTATGAGATTAATTATATATTTACATGTCGTGTGCTTGGTTTCTCAGGTTGTTTCAGATGCTCAATGAGATCAGGTACTATTCGGAGATCCAATTAATTAGGGAATAGTGCAAAATTTGCTTCAGAAACAGTCTATCACACCAAGTTTTAGGATGGCACACAATTTAGGGGAAAAAAAACAAAGGAAAAGGAAAAGAAAACTGAAGCATTTAAAATTTTGCAATTTTAATATCTGAATCAACATTTGTTCCACGCACCATTATATCAACACGAAGATATGGAATCGACGACATTCTAATTTAAGTGTGTCACAAGAAACATAGGCTGCAACTTTGTTGTTAAATTGATCTAATATCCACAAAACAAACCAAGCATCGAAAAATTGATCTCAAATTGCAACATTTTAGTCTTAACATATATGGGACGGAAACTATAGCAAATTCGATAAGCAAATCATGTAGTAGTTGAGAGTTGAGACTTGGGAAGAATAATTAAGTACCTTGGAAAAAGGTATTTAAGCACGGTTATTAGTTTCCAACATGAGCCCAAAATGGATGTGAGGGAAGTGTGCCCACTGCATATATATGAGCAACATTTCATTAATTTCTCAGGAATTTTATTATTTTAAGCATCTTTTAGAAAAGACAACTCTTATATGAACTGGTAGCTAGTTACATTTTTGGCAGCAGTGCTAAATGCTTCTCTGTGACTAATGTCCGGATTATTCGCCTTGATTCTTTGAATTTCCTCCCTGTAACGTTTTTTAAAAATTGCCTCAGAACAAAGAACTTAATTACACAAATAAGAAGAAAATATTGAGAAAGTGAAAACAAATTATAAAGATATTCAAGATGAGTTGCAATATGTATATACTTGATGAACTGGTTGTACGCAGATGGAACTCGTTGCCTTTTCTCAGGAGCTGCATATGTTTAACAAATTCAGATTCTTGAGTGAGCAATTTGTACATAGTTTTTGGGATTGCTTAGTAAATTAACTAGGAACTCATGAAGAAACGAATGAAATGAACTCACGGCGATCGACAATTCTCTGGTCATGAGTTTTGTTGGTGGTAGAGTATTGTTGGGCTGCCTTGTTCCATTTGGACGAGGATCCCGTGTCAGCTTTGTACTGTCTCACAGGGTTGCTCGCACCCTAAGATAAATTAACACATTACCATTGATATTGATTGTCACATGAAAATTAAAGATTCAACACATTTTTAGTTAAATAGTCTATCTATCTAATCTTCTACCAAAGGACAAAGAATAGTATACTTAAAGCATAGGAATTAACAATAGTGTAACTAGTTTAAGGATCTTGTTTCAGATCAGATTATGCTGTATTATGGAGAAAAGAAAAACAAATTAAGAAAGTATATATAAAGTTTGACCAAAAGAGAATTGGTGGGAATCTGTGTCTGTTAGCAAGATTTGGAACATAAATATATGTTGCAGACGCCGAATTGACAGTTGCTGAACTAGCTACCTAGCTAGCGTCAGACCAGGCATATTTCTGGCGACCTGGACTATATTTATTTAAAAGAGAAAACAATAACAACCTATCTAGTAGAGTATTCCTCCGTACTAGAACAAATGTCATGTTTGATTCTGGGTACGGAGTTTCATGTGCAGTGTAAATGTTGGGGGACAAATGTACATTGGTTGTAAATGTGTTGTAAATGTTGTTAAAAATGAAAATGTAACATTTGTAGTGAGACAAATATAAATGGAATATGTGACATTTGTTATGGGACGGAGGGAGTAGTAATCTGTGTTCCCAAGACAACCCATCAAATAAACTAAATCACCAAAACAATTAAGTTAACCTTTAACCAAAGTACTTAGAAAACCAATTCCATCATCTAATAAAAATCTTTAAACAGAATTTCATCAAGTTCAGTATTTTCTAATATAAATTTCAATACAAGCATTGTAGCTCAATCTTCTTGTTCTAAACGGTTTCTTCTAACTACACCTCAAACAACATTGAAGCTTGCCCTAGCTTGTTTCTTTCTTTCTTTTGTGATCGAGCATTTTGAGTAATACTAACATTTATTTGCCGTTCAAAAAAATAAAATGCCTAAAAAAAGGTTCTAAGTCAGGTGGCTTTGCAAAAAAATGCTTACTGAGTTAATAATCATCAAACAAAACATACTTTTCCCGAGAAATTAAATTCAAAGGCAAAAAGTGAAACTATGTGGCTGCAAAAAAAGACAGTAAAGCTAGATGCTGGAAAAGTGAGAAAATGTAGTAGCTAGGTACTTGCTGTTTGGCGGCTAGCTAGCAGCTGGATCTCACGGTTATATATGCAAAACAATGAAGTACTACTAATTATTTACAATCAAAATCTTGCAAGTATTGCCCAAGAACTGACATTAGTTATATAGCAGCACTATGTTCATAATTAATTAGATCTTGGGAAAAGGAATTTAGGCTAAGAAGCTGCTAAGAATTGTTATTACTCCTATCCATTACATTCAATCAAATTAAAGTAGCAAAATCTAGAAACCCTAGAACTGAGAAAATTAATAAAGTTAGTTAGGATCTAAGTAGCCTGTTGAAAGAAATATGTAGTTACCTGGACATGGATATTTTTATTAAGAGCCGCTGGGGTGGTGGTTTGGGTAGCAGAGGGTTGCTGTTGCTGCAGGGATTGAAATGCTGCACCCATATTCACACTCCACAGATTTGAACAGTGACCACATCGAACCGTCACCACATCGAACAAGCTCGTATACGGCACACTCACCTGCACCACCGCAACATTAAATCATCGATTATAATTAAGATATGCGAGGGTAAGACTGCGTGCAATAAACGCCTCGGTTTCAAATTAACTGAAATGGTTTAATTAGCATTGTATTGTTTTGAATCAAAGAGCAATGTAGTGGAGATCCTTTTCAGGAGGAATTAAGCAAAAAAAGCTGCTATAACAACTTATGAGGCATGATGAGGTTATGTTATCACTTTTTCCTTTGACTGAGAGCAAGAAAAAATGAACCAACAAAGAAAAAAAAGGGAAAAATTCTTCTTGACTGAGATGTAGACAAGACTTGTATCATATGTATCACTAAGTAACAACAAAGCTGGACCTGACCAGATGATCAGGATTATTTGCTAATTAATTAATTAAAAATGTTTCATCCTTCACCATGATCATCATCTTTCAAAGGTATATTAAAGAAACTCAGCTTTACTATAAAATTAATCATGACCCCAAAAATCACATTAAAAAATGAATATATATGGAAATATTATCATAAAATGAAGTGAAGAAGATAGATGTTTGTGGAATAGAAGAAGTCTGTATATATGTACCGCAAGAACAATACTGCAGAAGTTGCAAGGAATGTAGCAGAGTTGTTCATGAGCCACCTGATGATCCATTATACTACTTGTGCAAACAGCAAGCAAGAAATTGACCCACCCACAAAAAGAAAGAAATGAAGAAGAGTGGTTAACTGGTTATATATCAGAAAGAAGAAAGTAGGAAGCTAGGGTTGATTTTTCAGTATTTCTTGTTTTGGAGCTTATGTATCCTGTATCAAAAGCAAGCAATACACTTGTGCAGTTGTGCCTAACAGTTATATATATATAAAGACTTGAGGGAGAAAAGGTTTTTTAAGGAAATGCAAAAAGAAGCCAGAATCTGTGTATTCTACAAGTATTGTAAGTTGTAAGAATGGAGAGATAGTGGTAATTAAAGGTGGTGATGAGGTAGGGTTAGGGTTTAGAAGGGGGAAAAAGAAGAAAGCAGTTATGGTGGCAGAAAAGTTTTATTTATTAAATTAATATTAATTTAAATTGTAAAAGTTAAAAAGGAAAGAGTCCCATCAAAAATGGAAGTTGCATTGTTGTGTGATTGTAACATTTGATTTGTTGTTTTGTTGGATTGAATTTAATAGAGAAATTTAAAGAGTGGGGTATAAATGTTGTGGATGCCCAAATGACCACTCCCTTTCACTATCTCTGGTGTACACCACAGCCGGACGATGTGGGGGGTAGGTGATCATTGATTAATTAATCTCTTTTCACTGTTGTGTATTCTAGTAGTTGCTAATCTCCGTTCTGAACAAACGTTTAATTTATTTTTTGTCACTGATATTAATGGTTAGTATAAAATATAGTGGGACAAGTTCATATTAATGTAGTTGATAAATTGTGCCAAAAATGAAATGAACATTTGTATTTGGATATATACATATGAAATACTATGACATATTTATTATGGGACGGGAGGGTAATAAACTATATATTTGATTTGGATTTTTATATGTTTTATCTTTTAGAAATATTTAGAAATATTACCAAGTAATTTATTTACTCCTTTATGGCATATGGTAATGCAAAAAATGAATGTTTATCTCGCTTGACTAGTGGTAGGGGTGTCATATGGTAATGCGTACTTTATCTTTCCGTTTAAAACTTCCCATCATAGAAAGTCTCCTTCGTTGTGAAAATCTGGAAAACTTGTTCATCTCTTGGAGTTAAACTCGAACCAATAGTTGCTGTAGTATATTCAATGAAAGTACATATGAAATTCACTGTCTAGCCCGAGTGTTTGGAATTTTTGCTACATTATGTTTAAGCGTGAAACTTCGCCAAATATTTGAGGTAAGGAATGAGTATTTAATCTTGAAGATTGAAAAGCTCTCCAAGATATCAAGTGCCCTTTGTATATTCTCTTCTTTCTTTCTTTTTTTTTTTTTTACCGTTGTACTTGGACGATTATTCAACTGAACGATTTTGTCGATTACATTCAGTTTGATAGACGGCCTCACAAGTGGGCTAAGAGACGTATATATTGTATCCGACCTGATCTCACTTCTAATGCACAAAAGTGTATGTTAGCTAGACAGTGATAACATATACGACGTACACCCTTTTTAATTGTAATCCTGGGGACTCGTGTCCAACGATATTTTCTTCAAATTGCCTGGACCTTGTTGATTCTTGTCGACTTTGTTCTCACTGATGTACTTGTATGTTCGTTTTTTCCAGCGGTTATAAATGCTTATGCATACGTAGTTTTCAAGTATTATGTTTATAGATTTTATACCTCAATCTAGCTAGTCCCCCAACCTGGTAATCCTTCCCGTTCTAGTAAGGACTCTAGTAATGCTCAGTTTGGTGAGATCTATGTCTCACATACAGGGTCTGCTAATGTTATATTTGTTTGCTTTTGTAACTGAGGGGTAGTGTATCGATTGTATGAAACTGGAGTACAACATAACAAAGTAAGGACTGTTGCGGTGAAAGTTGGCTAGCTCTCAGTTCTTCAGACAAATTTGCCCCACTTAGATGCCTACGGTTTAATTAGCAAAATGTCTCCCAAGATTACGCAGCAGGTGAATCTGTAAGCTGGCACTTGAAATCACATATTCGAGTGGACTACTGCAATATGGAGAGACATGCTTGAGAGAAGAAAGAGAAGGAGAGGATTTTGAATATTGTATTGAATTCAATCCTGGGGGACCTATTTATAGTTTTCAAGAGTTGAGTCTGACAAACATGACTAATTGCGAACAGGTCCCTGAAGAGTTGCTTCTCTTCTAACAGGTACATTGGTTGCGATCAGTCACAACTCAAGCGAACAGACACATTTGTTGGACTTTTCATTTCAGACTTTCCCTTTGGGCTTAACCAAACGCAGCTAGGTTTCTGGCCCAAAAAGATTACATCCAACTCAAGACCGCCTTAAAGTTTCATTATATATTTAATTGAACATTTTACTTTTGCGGTTCAAGATTAATTCATGGTTGAAGTTGAAAAACTTTAACTATGAAAAATCAAAATGGAAAGCTATTCCTGGGGATTTAACTTTTTAAATAACTTTTATAATTTTCTTATTCGCATACATACATACATACATACATACATACATACATACATACATACATACATACATACATACATACATATATATATATATATATATATATATATATATATATATATATATATATATATATATCAGATGTTCTAGTTGGTATCGAGGGAGTACGTTGTAAAACTAATAAAATATTAGTTTGTGTGGGGTATTATGTTGGTAAAGTTGTAAGTGGATGATAAAGTAAGAGAGAGATTGAATAAAATGATGATAAAGTGGGAAAGAGATATAATAAAAAATTAGTTAATGGAATAAAAACTTTCCATTTATGGGTTATTAAGTTTCTAACGAAACGTCAAAAAAGGAAAGTTAGAAAGTTAATTATTAAAGGAACGGGTGGAGTAATTTTGTTAAAGAGAGTCTTAATCCAACTGCTACATCGATTTTGCAAAGCCCACAAAAACTTAACTCTTTTCTCATAGTTCTCTTTTTATCCTACTATTTCTCCCCCTCTTTCTACTTTTCTTTTATTTATACGCCAAAAACATATGAGTACATGACTTGCAAATCTACTCAAAGTAGCTTTAGAAAATAAGATAATTGAACAACTATCAATAACCGCATAAACTATATAATCATCTTATTAGTTCAAACGAACGCATACACTCACCCAATATGCCTTAATGTTGAATATGATATGTCTGGAAGAAAATTTATCCATCGAACTAGTACATTACAGATTTAAAATATAGTAATATATTGTAAACAACGCGTATTATACAAATTGTATAGAGATCGATTCAAATGTAGGCGTAAGCGTAAAAATTGAAGGAGGTAGATTATATATAGTAAATAAAAATGGAACTGAAATGCATGAACAAATATTCCATGGTGATATATGATTCATAAGTATCCGTGTCATGTCGTGGAGCGGAGAGAAAATGTAATTGGAGCAGGCAGGCACCAGTTGATTTCCTACTTACTAGTCCCTTTCCATGTCTGCCGGTATTTAATAGTACCACTGCTCCGATCCAGTACATTACATACACCGAACCACATACCTATCCAATTCCCAATTCGATCCATCCTAATTGGGTCCGATCCGATTATTCTTATGCAACTCGTAATTGATTCATTAACTACGTACAGTATATATAGGAGTAACAAATCAAAGTACGTACCTGTAAATACAAATATCGATGTGTGTTTTTTTATTTTCAACACAAGGACTAAGCTTGATGTTAACACTTCACTGAATGATAGACACACTAGTCCATTTTTTATCGTTTTCCTACCCATCCAATTTCACTACATTGCTCATCTCTGCACGTACCACCTCACCCTTGCTTCTTCCTTCACACATTTTTCAAACTCTACCCACTCCTTCCCACCCTAACTCCTAATTGATTACAATTTTGTTTCGCACTAGTATATCTGAAAATCAAGAACAATTTATAAACTAATATAACTCATCTCAGGGTAACATATCAAAGTCGAAACTTCGAGCTTAACAATACTAAATCTCAAGAACATTAATTGGTTTTCTCTGAACTATGATTTTAAGATTGTAAACAACCGAGTAGGAGAGAGTACTCTTCTAGATGAGAAATCTAAAAGGGTGTTGCAAAGTTATATCATTAGTTAGTCAAAATTAAACCTCATCAAAACAAAGAACCATACGCATATACAACTTTGATGTCTTCAAGCCTTTATATATTACATGAATTTTAACAGCTTTGGAGTCCATCTTCTATTGTGATACTTCATATAATCAAAATCTTTTAATGTCATAATCCTATGTCAACTTTGTATCTATCAATTAGAATCCTTCTTTGATATTGAACTCAACTTTGAAAAGATAAAACCTTGTAGATATTATTTGGATGATGGAAAAACCTACACAATATTAACTAAAATCGTGAAGCTAATTAATAGAGTGAATAAAGACAATAAAAATGAAATAAAGAACTATAATATGAAGACGCATGATGTGCCAGGTATGTTATAGCAACCTACTTTGCACCTGTACACTTTGATAGAATTTCATCTCATCTAAAAGCTCGAACTTATAAAGAGTTATGGAATCTAGTCATTTATATTAATACTAAAATACTTCCCACACTCGTGGTCGATTTCAACCTCTTTGAAGAGGCCATTCGAGTGGAAATTTAATATGGGGCGGAGATTGTCTCCGTGGAGATTCGAACTCAGGTTGGACGTGAGCCAGAGACTCAGATATCATGATAGAATTCAATCTTATTTAAAAGCTCAAACTTATAGAGATGTGTGGAATCTAATCATTTATATTAATACTCCAATACACTTTAAGTAATATGTACTAATAGTTGAGCGCTATGGGTGCATAGTAAGGTTAATACATGTAGTTTTTGTAGTTTAATATTGTACACACTATAAGAAAAACTGTGTTTTTCAAGACTTTTACCTGCGCTTTTATTAAACAAAAACCCTGCGTTTCAACAAAAGTAGGGGCGGCACCGGGAAAGAGTATGTCATTAAAGGTCAGCTTGTGTAAGCGATGGAATAGTTATACAGAGTGGCTAAATTAAGTGAAACCTGAGCTAGGTACTAAAAGACATGCATATACTATAGAGGACCGAATTGAAGTATCGTGTGACTTGTTACTAGGTAGCTCAAAATTATAAGGAATGCAATACTTAAAACTAGCTTGAGATTATATTCCTCAAAAGATTTGCCCTTCAATTATAGATCGACATATATATTCCTTGCATGTTACTGGGAGTAGTCAGAATAACATCTGATGATCAAACAGCATAAATGTACGTACTAATTAACAGAATCCAATACTACATTTGTTATTGGTAATAGATGCTGGATTATGAAATCAATTCCACTTATATATATGTGAACCTGTACTTGTCCATGAGGATGACAAAAATCTTCCAACCTTGTTTGATTGTCTTAACTCTTAATGGAAAACATATCGGAAAGATGCAATATTCTCATGAATAATGCTTTTGCTTCATTAATAAGATGATCTATAGGCATACTTTGGTACTCTTCACCTTGGCCCTCCATCCTACTTGAAAACTTCAAACGTTAAGTTAACATAGAATTTTAGGTAAAAAAATGTAGTTAAAAAAGCATACTTTTATTGAGAAAAATGTATAAGTTTAGTGTGAATGTAACATTTTAATTATTTGCTATGTGTGGGACGGTGTATTAAGTTATAAGAGACACCTAAAAAAAAAAAAAAACATAGGAGTTCTTCAAGAAGGAAGGAACAATGATTTTCCTTTTTTTTTTTTTTTTTTTTGCACTTTTTTTTTCATTCAATCATTCAGCTCGAGGCTAGAAATGGTGAAATAATCAAATAAATTTAATGCCTCATATTCTCGTACGTATGTTTACATAGAGACTATTATCTCTATTTCTTAAGGACTGGTTAATTAGGAAAACAAATTACATATATTTGTGAACTTTCACATCCAAAATGGACTCTAGGTGAATGATAAACAATAGCTCAACATAAATAGTTTGAAACATTATAGTACATGGAAACCCCCAGGTAATATTTGTAATCTATGAGTTACTAGCATATCTGTAATGTTGACCGATTACTCGAAAATTTTCTACAGGAGATGTTACATACGGATGTGTCATTGACCAAATTAACATGGTGTTACATTTAACGTTTTCAAAAACAAATTTAATGGAGTTGTGTCATTGTGTTTACGAGACTTATATACGGATGTCGGACCCGACTGGACCAGCCTCAAAATTTTCATGAAACTCGAATCTTTTGATGTTTAACGTGTTTCGTGCAGGCTGCGAGGCCTTGGGTTGAGTCCAGGAACGAAAGATCATCCAGTTAGGATGAGGCCCAGCCCAGCCAAAATATACTGCCAGCCTCAAATGGACCCGGAAAAATTCGGACAAGTCCATCATCATTAATCTGGTCCAAAAATTATTTTCAATTTTGAAATAGGTCATAAGTCCACCATTTTTTTACATGTTGTTTTTTACAGATTACTAGTACTTTTAATAACAAATATAATGGATGGGTCAAAATAAATTAAACGAAAAAATAAGATAGTCAAATTTTCTTGTAAGCAACGTTGGTGGTGGTGTCGGTGGGTAGTCCTTCTTCATGAAATATTATATCCCCGCGTCTTTTTTATGGTAACTATAGAAAATGTAAAATACGACTCATCATGACGAATATGCTCTTAAAGGTTCGGATCCAACCCAACACCAACCCGTTCAGGACTTGACACGTTGATAACATATACTTTTATATCGGGTCACGTGCCCGTACCAGACCCGTTAAGTAGTAACAGATACATGTTCTTAACAAAAATTGTATCCCTCAGACCCAAACAAAAAATAAAATACAAATGTGTATTACGCAATTAACATGTTCGGTCAAACGGATGACTAAAATGTCTACCCGTTATCATATCCACTCAGAGCGAATCGAATAACGAATATATCCGTCCGGATGTGAATAAATCCGCAGATATCCGTTATCCATGAAATTAAATTTAGAAAAAACTGTTTTTCAACATTAATTGGACAATAAAATGATCCAAAAAAATGATAGAAATCAGCAGCGAACAACGTAGGTTCGAATATTCAAAATACACATGAAAACCAAACTACGCGATTCAAATATCCATAATACAATACAAATCAATCAAACGTCCAAATTTAAATACAAATAGATGAAAAGTAAATAAAACTCCTAGTCTCTAACAATTCCTCAACTCCAAGTTTCCAAAATAATTCATACTTCCAACTTCATACTAACTCCAGCAAGTCTAGAATAATCTATGTTATGAAACCTGGTGGTTCGACCCGGGTCAACCCGGTTCAACCGTGACTCGGATGCTAGGCCGGCCCGAAAACCACAAAAAACTCGGAAAACCCGCTGCCCGGTAAAAAACCGGGTTAAACCGGTTTGATTAAAAAAGTGACTTAATTAACCTAGACTGGAGAAAAAGCCGACCCCAATTTATCTATTCTCATCGGCCATAGGCCCATAGCTCCTCTCCATCCAACTTCCGGCCACAGTATCACCGTGACTCAGCTCAGCTCCGTTCCGCTCTGGTCGAGACGAGACGAGATTCAGGTTGAAGAAAAGGAGTAGGGCCACGTCGGAGATCTAGATGAGATAAAATTAAACTCTAAGAGAGAGACACACCAGTGAGAGGCGAACTGAGTGAGCGGCTGCTGCTACTGATAGGTTTATTGTGATTTTTGAGCGTGGGAGATGGGAATATATTAGACTGCTAGAAGCTAGATAAATGGAATTTATTAGTGTAGTCCTTCAAAGTTTCATTATTACAACTCATTCTTCTAAGTCACAAAAAATATTTATGAAGATCCAGTATGTAGTAGTACTATAATTTATAGTACTTCATTTCATTGGACTATTGCTGATATATACATATGTATCATTTATCAATTGGAGATGAAAAATATAAACATGTTGAGTTTTTTAGGTATATTATATTTTTAATTTATAAAAATACTATTAGTAGGTTGACCCGAGTTAACCCGGTTGAACCCCCCTCGGTAGGTAGGCCGGGTCGATTGTTGGGTCCGAGTTTCAAAACATAGAGAATAATATGCAAAGTACAGATTAGGAGGAAATTATATACAGAAAAGGCACATTATATACAGCAGCACATCATGTTACAGAAAATGAGGAGCAAATTAATTATACAGCGGCGCAGCATTATATTCAGCAGAGCAGCACAACATGTTACAGAATATATACATTGAGGACAGCAACACAAAAGAAACATAAAATGCGCAGCGGCACATAAGAAACAGAAAAGGCACAACAAAACAAGAGAAAAAGAAAATGCACAACAGAACAGAACAGAAGAAAGGAGGACAGAGCTAGGAACAGCCGAACAGGAGCACAACAGAAAGAGCGAGAAAAAAAATGGACAGGGGAACGGGAGAACAGCTGAAAGAAGAAAGAGAGAAAGAAAATGCAAAAGGAAAACAAGAAGACAAGTAAAACTATAAACTAACCTCAACGAGACCAAGTAGAACGAACAATCAACCATTTACTGATTCTTAATCTAAGACAACTCTGAACAAATATAAACAAGAAATAAATTAAATATACAACAATATAAATGGCCAAATTCCAAAAGTTTAAAACATACTACAACAAATTAGTAAGTTACCATTATCGATCTCTTGAATGATTTCAAACTCCTCATCCGTCAAGATACTTCCACTACGAATCAAATCATTTGTGCATATCAAAGCCCCTGTTGTTGAAGGGGTCATTCATAGAAGCTCTAAAGTCATCAATCACGCGACCACCAGTGGAAAACGCAGACTCAGATATTGCAACAGTAGATCGATATAGGGATAGCACACACATCCCGAGCCAATCTTGCTAAAACAGTATAATCCCTTTTATGATCCTTCCACCACTCGAGAATTTGAAACTCACAAAAATAATCTTCATCTTGTGTATGTAAATCAACAGCTAGGTATTTTCCAAGCTCGGTCTGTCATCCAGTAGTACCCATTACTGCTTTCAAATTGTTATAGAATAATCTATTCGATCGGCTTCACCAATTTAGAAGGTTTCTTAACCAACCCCCACCAAAGCCAGAAGAAGATGAATTCATAACTGCTGATTTAGGAATAGGAATAGTTTTCTTGTAGTCTTCAAACAACTCTTTCAAACAATCCAAAGCCAAATGAGCCAAAGGCTTTCACAACACCTTGCCAAAGTCCAAACATATGAATCAAACTAATGAAATTTGTATCGTGGATCAAGGATAGCAACATAAAATACCAAGTTAGCCTTCTCATTTTCCACTCCCCGATACTTGTCAAACTTGTTTTCATTTTTTTAGACAGATTCTTCAAATACTCAATCTCACATTCTAGCCAATCCTTCAAAAGTGTATAGATAGTTCCAATTTCATCCATAAAAATATTAGAGGTGACATCAGAAGTACCAGATATACGGATGGTAATATCATGAAATGGTTCTAGAACTTTCTCCATAAAAGTTCAACCCAATCAAACTCTTCGGGGAAAGCATTTTCACCGTTAAGTGGAAAATACCCACGCATTGAAGCATCTTCATCCTTGTTGATGTGTCAAATCAAGTCCTTAATTTGTCTAGCCAAATGTATAAATCAAAGATAATTAGAAAACCAACCGTAGTGAGTTGATAAGTTGTCCCGAGTGTTGTTCTCAAAGTACTTAACTAGGCTTCTTTGTTGTTTCGAACGATTAGTTTCAAACTACAATTGCGTGTTGTGAATTCCAATTCTTTCTTTAAGCAATCACACACATAGTAGACAGAAAACACGAGTTTTGTGTAAATCAAATGAGATATGGGGTGATCTAGAGCTAGCTAATTAAGGATTGCAATGAAGTTGCGACTTTTGAAAGTAAATTATTTTTAATGAATATCTAGAATTTCATTAAATTAAAACTCCACCATAATTATCCTAAACCTCCACGAAAAATAATCTTTCAGTTGTTGTTCACCATGAGATTGAAAAAGGAAGTTCTTGTAGATGTCCCAATTGTCATCCAATACAAGACATATAGCAGAAACGGTTATTACCATTTATCAATTTGTGAATAAATAAGAATATGTGTTGAATTGAGGTTTACTCTTTGAATATGAATTGTCATGTGAAATCACCGAAAACTAATGTTATTGAATAACTGGTAATCATAAAATTAGATTCTAAATGCGAGATCAATGCTATCACACCTCACCATTTACATGAGATCTATTATTATACTGAGAGGGTGAGATTATGATCTAATAAATTGAGGTGAGATGATATAAGAAATGTGGAGTAATAGATATCTTGTCCTATTGTGAAATTTTGGGTAAACAGCCTTTTAATGAACGTGTTAGTCTTGAAGAAAATGAAACTTAGAATTTAAGCTCGGTTTACCACTAACTTTTCTTGATCATTGACTAATAAAAAACTCATTACGTGAGCGCACAGCTTCTTAAATCAATTAGCTGATCAGCTGAAACTAGCTGATTGAGAAGCTACCCAAGTTAGCTTTTTTTTTTTAAGCTCATTCTTATTTTTTTCATTCCGAAAATATCCCTGACTTAAATTAGAAAAAAGGAAAATCACCCGTTTATTATTATCATTAGAATTCTCGACTTGTATTTTATATTGTTGGAACCTTTGTTATACATTTTGTGTACTTGTTTGCAACTAGCATAAGGATTAATGCATCCGCATCTCTTAAAAATGCATACATGTAGTACACAACAATTACTGATTTTTTTCCTTACTAAGTTAGAATGCTCAACGAATATTTCTTTCAACTTCTGATAATTTTTAATGATGTTATCAAAGTGGCGGTGAAAAATACATTGAATATATATTAGAATAATTAGACAAAAATGTGATGTACTATTATTTAAAAAAAATAGACTAATAATATGATAAGAAAGGTTAAAGAAAATAAAAATAAAAGTAATGTCCTTTTATATTATTTTACAAAATATCATATAGCTTATCAGTTAATTTGCTAAACAACTACATTAAAATTAGTTAGATTTTCAGCTAGTTAATCAGCTACCTATTCAATTAAATTATCAACTATCTATTCAGCTATCAATAGCTTTTCAGCTAGTGCTAAATCAATCGTAATTGAGAGAGTGAAAAGGAATCGAATCGCATGTATGAGTATGTTTATTCGACTAATCCTTTTGCAGGTCACTTTTGCACTTTGTTGCATCAAGTGACCCTGGAAAGTGAAGCATCTGTGCGTGTCGTAAATCGTAATATATGATATATCAATTCATGTACATAACTTAATCATGAGGCCTATCTTTTTATTTGATGATGACTAATTTATGGGTTAAGCTTCGAAGTTTAACTTGTTAGTTTTTTGCTTAATTGTTTGTGTTATTTTTTAGTTTCAGTCGACTTCGTACCAATCTAAACATAGGTCTCCGTTAAATATTCGTCACGTGACATGTAATTCAATCTAATTCGTCCGTTTCGATTCGAAGTTAATTTTTCAATAATTTTAGGTACGATGGTTTATAATTTATTTTTTTAATAATAAAAAATTCTTAAAATATACAAATTAACTATAATACTCTTAATGATATAGTTATTTATTAAAAATATGTATACATGAAGAACAATTTTAATATTAAAAATTACATAAATAACCTATATAAAAAAACAAACAAAATTGATAATTAATTGCAAATCCATCCATAAACATATTTGCAAATTGCAATCTTCGAAGCAATTTCATGAATCAATCAACGTGAACATCTTCTCTGTAGAGTCTAGGTGAAGAACACGCCCAAAATCCTACGGTAAAAACCCCACATCATGAAGCAATTTCTTGATCGCAATTTTCACTGTGGAGCTCATAGCTTGCAGAAACATGAAACTTTTTCGGTGCCAAATCAGTAAGTTTCGTTGAACTTTTGAGACAACCATTGTGTTTTGATTTGGGAATAAGGGATAGAAAGTCGAGTGAGATAATGGTGTTTGAAATTTGGGAGAAACTTTGTTGTTTATTTTCTCTCTCTAGCCTTGATGATTGAGAATGATGGATCGATGTTGGAGTAATTTTTATTGTTTGTGTGTTGATTCCCATAAACGTATTTCTTATTCCTCTTCAAATCGGATATGCTGATGGTGGAGTAATTTTGGAGAATATTGGAGATGATAGTGCGTTAAGAAGAGGGATGTGATGAAGGCGATGAATTTGCAAACTTTTTAGGGATAATTGATTTTTGAAATTAGGTTTAACGAGGGGCATGGTTGTGTTCTTGTATATTATACTATAATATAATTTAGCTTATTTTATTTATTTAAATTTTAATAGGGGTATAGTTGTACATTCATATTATAGTATTATAAAAAATTAAATATAACATAAATTACAAGATCGTCATAAATGCCATGTAACATCTAATGACTGGCCTGCGCTTTTAGACAAATTCGAAAATAAAAAAATCCATTATTGTTTGTTTATTCATATTTGGAAAAAAAAAAAAAGAAATCTAACTAACCTCCTACTATGATCAGATTTATTGTGTGCAGTTAAAGAAACACCAAGTGCATGCAATTTAAATAAATATCTCGTATGGTAGTTAAGTTGTAGTAACATGTAATTAAAGATGTATTGTTATTGTATCTATCATTTTATTTGATGATGATGACTAATATTTGGGTTAAGCATTGAAGTTTAATTTCTTAGTTTTTGGCTAGCTCAATGGTTTTTCATATTAAAAATAAAATAGAAGTGGTTGTGTTTAACCAACACCTAACAACCCTCTATCACAAAAGAATAAAACATATAAAACCTAACTAACCTCCTAATAGGATCAGATTCATTGTGAGCAGTTAGAAAAACACCAAGTGAAATTTAAACAAATAAGTATCTCATCCATTCACACACATATATATATATATATACATATATATATATAAATATATATATATATATAAAGCACAATGATTTAAACCTCACCAGATTCATTCAGTCCTACATGAAATTTTGTGAAATGAGTTACATTTTAATCAGTATATATTTAAATATTATTTTTGGTATATTGACTGCATATATAATTTTTATTAAATCTCATATAACTTTATCTAAAAAAATCCGAAAAATATATTGAACATATATTTGAATTCCCCGTGACAAGACGAATTCATAGACACCAATCTTAAATATTATTATTTATTAAATAAATTATATTATTTAAAATAAAATATAAATTTATTAAATAAGATAAAATGAAATAATTAAATTAAAAAAATAGAGCATTTATTAAATTAATTCAATCATACGTGGAATTTTGTGGAATTAGTTGCATTTTTAACCAGTATATATTTCACTGTTTATTTTTTGTATATTGGCTGCATATATAGTTTTTATTAAGTCTCATATAAATTTATCTACAAAACTCCGAAAAATATTTATGTTTATATTAATAGATATTTATATTTTCAATTAATATATAATAGATATTTATATTTTCAATTATACATTTTTATTCTACGGTTAAGCAGATTCCGAATAGGGGGAGAGAATTTTGTTGCATAAAGTTTTGTCAGGTTAAACATGAGGAACTGAAGCTAATATTTTAGCGCTTAGATTATCAGTTGGGTGTTATAATATAATATAATATAATATAATATAATATAATATAATATAATATAATATAATATAATATAATATAATATAATATAATATAATATAATATAATATAATATAATATAATATAATATAATATAATATTGATGAGGTAAACCCACCAGATTCATTCAAATTCCATCAATTCTACGTGAAATTTTGATTCTACGGTTAAGTAGAGTCTGAATAGAGGAACGTAGTAGTGTTGTTGCTAATATCATGTGAGCAATGTTATTGTTTAATTGGTGACAAAATTTTATGTCTTATGGTTGCTGAAAATGCAAAAGGTTTGCCAGCCAAATTAAGAACTAAATTTATTCGAGATTTTGAGTGGCAACATGTAGTAATTGGTAGGGATTTTTCTTTGGTGATTAAATTTATTAAATCGACAAATTTTAGCTTTGCCCCTTTATTTTCAAGGAAATTCAGGTATTTGATGGAAAATTTTGTTCCATATCTTTCACTATTAAACCTACCTATATACAAATCATTAATCATTTATCTCCATCTTCATGTCCGATATTGATTATCTGTTTGTATTAATAAAGAAAAATCAGTTTGTCGTATTTTTTCTGATTTATTTTTTTACGTTGCAATTGGTGTTTCTCCAATTATGGAGGATGGTCCAAGCATAAAAGAAGTAGAAAAGTACTAAATAATATACTTATTTAAGTCATAATTTATCATGAGAATAATTAAGTTTGAGTGTACGTCTTCAACAACATTAAAACATTTTGATATAATAGATAGATGTTGATGAAGTGGATTATATACTCTAAGGACAATACAAAGCTAATCCAAACTTACAAGAATGGAACTTATACAACCTTAGATCATTCCCCAATGGTCATGGTGATGGCCGTGAATAGTGAGCCACGACTGAAACGACGATAAAATTTGGAAAAATCATGTCCGATGGGTCGTGGCCACAACCATGAATAGTGTTTTTAATAGATGATTATTATTATTATTATTATTATTATTAATTAAATAAATCATTTCATTCACTAAAATAAAATATTAATCTCATATAACTTTATATAAATCCAAAAAATATTTTTAACACATATTTGAATTCGCCGTTTGCGCACTTTCGGTTATTCTGGGCACTTTCGTATATTTTTCTACTATATTCTAAAGTTGATGGTTTACTTTGAAGCACACATGATCCGCATGTGCATAAATGATACTTGGAGCGCATTCTAATTACTTGGACATTTTCTAATACAAAATTAATGTAAAAAGAAACTCATTTTAAGTTGTATTAACTCTCTACGTTTCTTTTTATTTTTGAATTTAGGTTTCGACTTTCTCTAAATACTTATGTATGAAAGATAATGAATAGTCGTAGGAGATAGTGAATGAAGTAGAAGAGGTGAGAAGGTAAAGAATAAAGTAATAAATTAATTTTCAATTTTTAGGCATATGAAGATGAGATCTATCCATATTGTTAGGAATATCTGTTTAGATTTTGATCAGCAACCTAATGACTTATCTTAAGCTCAGAAAGGTGGTTAGTACTCTTGGTTCACTTGAACAATGTAAAAGAGGAAACTCACTAAGTATGATAGCCTAGCAAATCTTGTATAGGATGTTAGGTCTCTGAATGTAATTTTTATTCATCTAAAGAAGACCAAGAAGAAGGCATCCAGCAGGAAAAGTTCAACGGATTTGAAGATTTGAAGACTGCACAAGATTGCTGAAGACAAGGGTTTTCAGATACCTATGACCAGATATCTTGAAGACACAAGCGTTTTTTAAATAAACAGTGTTGCAAAAGATATCTGAGAAATAAAAGGTTTGTAAAACGAGGAAAGTGCCCACATATATCTACACTCAGATACCTTGGACATAAACTATGTTTATGAAAAGAAATATATTATAACAAGTTGTTTCAACAAGTGGTATCTGGAGTTGTGATAATCTCTGGAAAAAGACGTGCAAAGCATCAGAGAACTCTGATAGTATAAGATCTCTGATACAATGCATAGTTCCGTTGGCACTACAGGACAAAGTATAGTACAATGCATTGAATGCGAATGTAAATGTCTGAACAAAAACGGTAGCTTCTGAAGAAGAAGACAAACGTACTACAGTACTATACTCAGATATCAATAGTTTGAATTTGATTTAAGCCTAACGGATACTATTCAAACGGCACTCAAATTCATCTATAAATATCAACACTTAGACTGCTTGAAAACACACCTTAGAACATTGAACACACCTTGAAATAGCATTGAATACTCTCACACAAGCTCCCTCAAGCACACTACTTACCTTCAAGCTTTCTGTTGCGACCAAAGCTCTTGATTCTAAGTAGCACAAAATTTCTAAGTGTCTTGATCCTTAACAAGCATTGCTATTTGTGAAAGAGTTGAATTAAGATTTGATATCTGAGATTCATTCTCTTGAACATTTATCATAGAGTTGGGTCAGTAAAGAACAAGATACCATACATTGCAAAGTGTATTAAGTATACTTGATTCTTAGAGCTCTCTGCATAACAAGTTATTAAAGAAGCTCACCTGACAAACTACCTTAACCAACACCTTAATTGGCGTGGAAGTACTTAGTTTGGGAAACTAAGGAACAACTCCAAGAAAGAGGTTTCTGAGTACATGAAGTACTTGGCTGTGAAAGCCGGGGAATAACTCAGGGGGAACACTTGGTTGGGAACCTAGTGTAATTAGGAATTGAGAGAAGATACTTGTAAGGTTACCTCAATTATCTGTCTTAGTGGATTCTAGGTCTGAGAAAGGCCGAAGTGGATTAGTTGAAGGATTACGCCACCTTCAGATACCACTATCACTACAAAAAAACTGGTCTGTAGCGACGGATAGATCCGTCGCTACAGACCAGCCCAGCTCTGGCGACGGATAGAAATTTCGTCGCCCCACTGGAGCTGTGGCGACAGATAAATAATCCGTCGTCCAATTCGCGACGGATTGGACGACGGATTATCATTTTTGACTTTTTTTAAAATTGATTATTGGCGACGGATAGATTCTATCCGTCGCCAATGTAACAACGGATAGATCTATCCGTCACTGAAAAGCTATTTTTTTTAAAAAAAAATCCGTATTCGAATTTTTATATTCGTATACGGATTAATTCATATCCAATTTGTATTCGTATACGAGATATTGATTTATCGAAACTATAATATTCAAATCGGACAATAATTTGGTTGATATTCAAATCGAAACTACAATATTCAATACGATTATACAATAAATCGAAAATTTTATACAATGACAATAATACAAATTCATTATACAATAATACAATACAAACTAAAATACCGAAAATGTACACAAAGATAAAAGATAAATACCTAAAATACCTAAAATGTACAAACTAAAATACCTAAAATACCGAAAATGTACAAAAAGATAAATCGAAGATCCGGAGGTGGACGGTGGAGATCCAGTGGCGGTGGTGGCGATGAGATCCGGAGGCAGTGGTGGCGTGGAGAGACGGGTGGTGGTGGTGAGAGGCGGATGGTGGTGGAGTGGAGGAGGAAGAGCGGTCGTGGTGGGAGGTGGTGGCAGTGTGGTGGGAGGAGAAAGGTAGTGGTGGCAGTGGTGGTGGGTGTGGTGCGGTGGTGGTGGGTGTGGTGCGGTGGTGGTGGGAGGAAGAGGAGGTGGTGGGGGAGGAAAGGAGGTGGTGGAGGAGATGGTGGTGGTGGAGGAAGAGAGGTGGTGGTGGTGGAGATGGTGGTGGAGGAGAGGAGGTGGTGGTGGAGGAAGGGAGGTGGTGGTGGAGATATATTAAATCGCTAACTTTTCTATTTTTTTTTTTATTTTCCGGTCATTTGGCGACGGATAGATCTTAGCGACGGATAGATCTATCCGTCGCTAAAAAAAATTTATTTTTTTTTCTTTTTATTATGGTCAACAAAATTAGCGACGGATAACTTTTATCCGTCGCTACTGGGGCGACGGATTTTTAATCCGTCGCCCCAATCCGTCCCGTTTCAACAGAATTCTTGTAGTGTATAAAAAGACTTGTGTTATTTACTTTATGCATTTTATTACTTGCTTTATTTACCTTGCAAAGTATTTACACTTATCTTGCTGAGCACGTGCACTTATCACAGAAAAGTCTTCCGCTCTCTGAAAATAAGTATCAGATATCTTCACAGATATCTGAGAAACCGTGTTTATCGACAAAAGTTTTAAAAGACTATTCACCCCCCCCCCCCCTAGTCTTTTGCTTTGCCGTCATCTGGACCAACACATATATTATAAAGACCAGTTTTATTATCAATTCTAGCTATAGTACTTTGGCCTCAAATCAATGTGAGAAATTCTTTCATTTTTTTAGATTAAAAAATTACAAAACAATTATAATTAGGGTAAATTTATTTTTGATGCCAAGTTAATGCGTATTTGGTTATGTTACCTTTACAATTTTAATCTAATTTTGGTTACATAATTCTGCCAATAATATTCAACCTTTGTAACTATTTATAAATGTGATCAATCAAATCTTTTAAATCTCATAATTCCATCAAAATCGCCACCCACACTTTAATTTTCTTAATGGGCATGAATCCATATAGGAGGACCTTTGGATCTATGCTTGACATAGTTCCTTCAACTGATCTTCTAAGAATGTTATATGAATTGTGTACTACACGTGGTCTTTTCAGTTTCAGAAGATAGAAGAGACACATGTGAACTAATTGGTGGTGTGTTGATCTTTACATGTTTATCAACAATATTTTACATGTGAAGACTTTCAATTTCCTTTTCTTTATGTATAAGATTCGATCGGTAGGATGAGGTATAAGGTTTCTCTTTTCTACGATCTCTGGCTGTACGGACTGGTTCTATCCAACCCGAATTTCATCCCCGTTCGAAATAATGATACTCAGGTTCGGTCTGGTATATACTTGAACCCGTTCCATACCTTTATTACAAGACCCGACCGCTACATTTTAACATTTTTCCGGGGGGGGGGGGCATATACTCTCTAGGCGGGGAAACTCTTTCGATCTTTTCTCTACTTTCTTGAAACATAACGGGCATGTGGGATCTGATACTCTCTAGGTGCGGAAACTCCCTCAGATCTTCTCTCTACTTTACTGATCTCTATAACGAGCCGGGGGAGGGCGGGGATCAGCTGAAAAACTCTCTTCTATCTTCTCTTTACTTTTTTCATCCATAACAGGCCCGGGGTGGTGGGGTGACCACATATCACTGCGAGATTGTTGGGAACAACCCTATTGATTGTGTTGTATACTTTTGTATTTTATTTTGGTTCCGTTTGAGGGATAGATTTTTTTTGTAAAAAAAATGTACATGTTACTAATTAACAAGTCGGGTACGGTAGGACCCTATTTTTACATTTTATATAGTTAACATAAATAAACACTCAAATGATATAATATTGGATGAAGAATGACTACCGACCGACACCACGACCAATGTTGTCTACAAGGAATTTTGACTATCTTATTTTCTTGATTAATTTATTTAATCTTCACAATTCTATTTATTATTAAAAGTAAACTATAACGTGGCATCGCCACGGGTTAGTACTAATTTAGTACATTAAAATTGGACCCGACTTTCCGAGGAAGGTGTAACCGTGTCTAACTCCGTAATTTGATCCGGATGACGTCATAAATATAAAATTATATTTTTTAAAAATAAAAAATATGATATAGTAGACCTTTCGAAATCAAACATATATTCGATTTTCACCTGCAATTTATATAGCACTTACCTAGTTAAAATTTAATACACAAGTTATAACGTAAAAAATTGCCTAATATTTAACATTTCAACAATTTTTTATTTTTTTAATAAACTCACTAGGTCAACCCGATGTCTTAACGGGTTCATTTCAGATTCTAATTTTTGTTTATTTTTTAGTCTTTTGACCTTGCAATACTACCGAATACCAGTTTAATTATTCATATTGGATGACCGGATTTCCAACCACATATTTCAGTAGAATAGACACCAACGCTAATGAACTAATAGTTCCATGGTTTTTTGTAATGGAAACCTTAGTTTATACTTATTGGAGTCTAAAAAATGAAGAATTTGAAAAATAAAGCTTTTCGTAAATTGGAAAACACCGCTCTCGTAAATAAAAGAAAGACAATATCAAATTGCTAAGCGAAAATCATTCAGGTTTTGGGCCTATTTCTATTTTTCAGAGTTTAGATACATTATTACCTCAACTATTAACTTTATATATAAGCCAATAACACCTCATGATTATTTGCAGTGAGATGAATACTAGTTTTAATTCATATTAGAGAATATTAAATTTTGCAATAATTTAACATTTACCTCAAGTTATATTTTGTTACCTAAATTTAAATACCCATAAATACGCTGGGCTATAGAAACTAAATATAATTTCATTTATTTTTTTCCAAAAAGAAATGGGAAAGTTCCATTTAGATATAACCTAGACAGTAATTCATTCTTTCTAAAAGTAATCTTGATACCATTTTTCGAATGCACAATTTTTACATAAAGTATTGGAAGGACCGACTGATATTGTTAAAAACTATAAGTATGATATTTTAAATAATAATTATATTTTATGTATCGACATTTTTCTGCGTATACTACTATATAAAATCGTTATATTCAATAACACTCATAATGTTTATTCTAGCTATAGATGTTATGTTTGTCGGTCAATTTAGTTCCATTAGGCCTGGGTCCGATTAAAAAAGGCAACAGGCACGTCTCACAAATCAACACGGTTTAAGTCACTCCACTCACTCATTCATTCCACTGTGTATTCTTCCTTCTTTTTGTGGTTTTTCCTTTCCAGTATTTGCTTTCACATTCACTTGACTAGTATTCAAATTTAAACAAAGCTCAAAAACAAAAACCATCATAATCGGTTTTCATCACCAACAGAGTATAAATTTAGCTAGATTCTACCATTGACCTGTGTCATCAACCTTTCAATTATTCATCCTTTCCTTCTCTGCTCTGCTCTGCTCTTGCAGACCAAGGAATCATCTTCCAAGAAGATCCCCCTCCAAAACCCATATCCTCAAAACCCCTTTAGGTGTTTTTTTGAATCCTATTCTCTTATTCCCAGAACATAAATTGCCCACGAAACTGATTTGCCATTCTCTGGGTATTTAGTTCAATTGTTGACTGTGTTGATGACTTCTTGCTCTGTAACAAGACGAATCGAATCAATTTGAAGAGGAATTGTGTAAATCACTAATTCAAGAGATGATGAGGCTTCTTCCAAACTTCTCCGTGTTGCTTTTCTTCCTTGGTCTTGGCGGTGGTAAAGTCTCTTTCTTTTTCTTTCCTGATTCTCTGTGATTGTTGATTCTATCTTAGATAAATAATAAAAGTTACTTTTTTTTTTTTGGATTGTTGAAGCAATAATTCATATCTGTCGTACTGGGTTTTGCTTTGGAATTGGATCATGGTCATTTCTTCACTTGCCTAACAAGTATGATTAGTTCTTTTTCTTTGAATTTCTTTTCTAGGTGTTGTAAATGATCTATTGTTCTTAATTATTTGAAATTTTGAATTTAATGGGATTACATGCTTTAACTGTAATAGTTCATTTTTTACATGTTGATTGTAATTTGTTTACCATTTGAGCTAAATTGAGACTTGGCCAAGTATAGAAGTCAAACTTAAGTCCTTAATCTGTTAGGCTTATGTTGTTGTTATCACTATGTTAATTTGGATAAAGATTAGATTTGTTCATGCCTGATTCTGTTGTAGCTCCATTGCTGAATAAGTTTTCATCAACAGCTGCTTGGTAGTATCTAGGCTCTGATATGCACATAGAAATGCCTCGTTGGAGAATTCACAAGCTAATATCAAAAGTTAAGAGAATGTATTCTGAGAGTGTGAGAGACTGTATGTTTGTGTACGGACATTCGGACAATATGCAACGCTGTCTTTTGCGAGTTAATTCATGCCTGACCTGAATTATTCCACGTCCAATGTCGATTTTGTGGTATATCAGATTCATGTCTGACTTCTCATGAACTCGAACCATATGTTGACCGATTTGAGTAATTAAAATGTCATGCAATATATTAGTATGCCTTTATTGAATAACTGTAGCTAGGAATTAAGGGGCCTCCTTTCTTTTTTCCCCTCTTCCTGGGATCTTACAATTATCGCTCTTTCATTCAGGAAGTCTCATGGTAACCGCATTCACAGGAACATACGGCATAAATTATGGTAGAATAGCCGATAATATCCCGTCGCCTGACCAAGTTGTTAGACTACTAAAGGCGGCAAAGATAAAGAATGTTAGAATATATGATACGGATCACAGTGTTCTGAACGCTTTCAGGGGGAGCGGGCTTGAGTTGGTGGTTGGACTTCCAACTGATAATGTAAAGGAGATGAGCACTAATGCAGATCACGCCATGACTTGGGTGAGAGACAATGTGGTGGCGTTCCTTCCTGAAACAAACATTGTAGGTATTGCAGTGGGGAATGAAGTTTTCGCAGTAAATGATAGGGATCTGTGGGGATCTCTATTAGGCGCTGTAAGGA
The DNA here is from genome assembly GCA_026545765.1 of Plantago major. NCBI lineage: Eukaryota > Viridiplantae > Streptophyta > Magnoliopsida > Lamiales > Plantaginaceae > Plantago > Plantago major. The sequence goes on from CM048842.1 coordinate 80,961,865, forward strand.
ATATACACAATGCTACTCAGAGGCTTGGTATCAGTCATCGTATTCAGCTTACTACTGCTCATTCGTCGGGGGTTTTTGCAAATTCATTTCCTCCTTCTTCATGCATTTTTAGGGAGGACATGTCTCAGTTTATGACCCCTCTTCTGGACTACTTTTCTCAACTTGGATCTCCTTTTTGCCTAAATGCATACCCATTTCTGGCTTATACATATAATTCGGATCAGATAGATATAAATTATGCCCTCTTTCAGCCAACTCAAGGAATATACGATAATAAGACACATATTCATTATGACAATCTTCTCGATGCTCAGATTGATGCGGCTTATGCTGCCTTAGAGAATGCTGGTTTTAGGAATATGGAAGTCATAATCACGGAGACTGGTTGGGCTTCTCATGGCGATCAAAGTGAACCTTCTGCTACATCAACTAATGCGAGGACGTACAACTATAATTTACGCAAAAGGTTAGCATTGAGAAAAGGGACTCCACTAAGGCCAAAAAATATGTTAAAAGCATACATATTTGCATTATTTAATGAGAATTTGAAGCCTGGCGCTGGCTCTGAGAAATACTACGGACTGTTTAAAGCTGATGGAAGCATCTCTTATGATATTGGGTTTCCTGCACTTAAATCTTCTGCCTCCGGTTTGTCCTTCAAGGTACTGTTTGTTCTTTCCTGAAACAAGTTTGTGTCCGTTTAATGTGATTTATACCTTTATCATATATTCTGGCAAGTATTGTTCAAGTTCGTATGCATATGTGCTGTTTCTTGCCTGACTTGGTTTGCTGAAATGGTCCAGTTTGCACATTGTTGACATTGGAAGTCACGAATTGAAGTCGTATTCGTCTTTGTAAAACTAATGGGTTTGTTATTTCAGTCAAAGTCATATTAGAAGAACCTTTAACTAAGAATATTAAATTTCAAAGAGTACAAGATCATATAAACTAGAACTTTAGATTTAATCGTTAAGTGTAGTGTCAGAACTCAGACTATCATTAAGAACCTGATCCTGCCAATGCTCGAAATCTTAACTCTTACCAGTTGTTCAAAGACATGAACTAGACTTTCAGTTGCCTAATCACAAGCTAGTAAAATATTTGCAATTTATAGAATATATATAAACTTCTTTTGCAAGTCTAATATTGTTTTTATGTAACTCGTATACAGTTTTTGCATCGGTATGTTTCTGTTATTTTGGATCCGGTTAAATTTCGTGAAACAAAAAACAATTGCAGAAAGTTTGTTTTAGTGGGAAACAGTACTTTTAGCTGCAGTTGTTATGTAGACTTTTCCATGCATATATGTTTTACTCGAGATATCTTTCTTTTCTATACATAATTTCTTCATTCCTTTTAGCCTTTTAGTTTCTTCTGTATTGGACTATGTTACACTGAGAATACTTGATCTCCTGATGCCAATCATTCCTTCTATTTTTCTCGATTGGAGCTGTAGCTATTCATGTCTGCTATAGGGAGTTCCAGCAACACAAAGTTGCGTTTGCACAATCATATTTCTCAGCTTGCACCCTGCTTGTGAAATTGCTGTCCCAGTTAGCATTTATCACTGTCACTTCTTGAAGCATATAATTGTGCTTAAGCTACTTACCTCACATAATTACCTATACAAACTTTTAGCATGTTATTTTAATTTCCATGTCCGTAATTTTGCAATTTTAATCTGAACCGGATTTCACGGTGCTGCCTCCATGTTCAACACCATTTATGTGCATCATTACCCTCTGAACAACCTAATGTACAATCAACAAGCTGGTCCAAATGGTAGTATAAGAATTACCCGAATTTGTACTCTCTATCGTATATTGGGTTTCAAACCACTTTGATCTCTGTCTGTGTTTTTGTCTGCATATAGTGAGAAGTAGTTCATTACATAATGATAATAATTGATCGACTGTTATCTAATAGCTCATCTGTTGCAATGTTTCAGGAACTTAAAGCTGGAAATTTCTTTGGATCCGGCTCATTTTTATTGGCGATATTAGCTCCTATACTACTGCTCTTGAGAATTTGTTAGGTGGCAATGTGGCATATATATTCAACTTTTTGATTATGTAGTTTTAGGTACTTGATAAATTCATCCACACTCAGAAAAGTGTTGGGAAGATGCTCCATATCTTTTCATACCTATAAAACGCTGCAGTTATCTCAGCTGTACAGTTTGCTTCGCATTGTGGAAATCATCCGTATTTTACTTTGAGAAAGGTACGAAATATCGAGTGAGAAACGAGACCATAAGAGAGGACATTGAAGCCACAGATTAGTGATCCAGATTTGAACAAGTGCTGTACAGTCATCTCTCTGTCTAGACTTTGTCTGAATTCAACCTCTCATTATCAATCTCATTACTCTTATCATCTAAGTCTTGAATTGTTCATAAACTACAAGTTTAGACCTTTTTATTGATTCTTATAAACACCACACAATTAGATTGCAGATATCGACTGTACCGTGGGTCTAGTTCCATCTCACCCACATTATCGCAGCTGTATTTAAAACTGTTGGAACTGAAAACTACGAAAATGTACATGCCCCAGGGCCAGGGCATTCAATAAGTAGAAGAGACGAGCACAAAATATCCATATCTTCCCATCAATTTGCTGTTTTTTTCCAGCATAAAAAACAAAGGTATGCCGGTTAAGCTACAAAATGGAGTTGCTATAAAGATAAGTACAAACCAGACAGAGGTGCGCACGCCGTGTAACTAACTAGAGAGGTTGTCTCTATGGAGATTCGAATCCATGTTCGGTTCGAGCGGAAACTTAATATATGTGATCGAGTTTGTATTCGTGGAGATTCGTACGAAAAAATAATATAAATGACTGAATTTCATACATCTCTACAAGTTCTAGCTTTTAGATCAGATGTAATTTTATCTTGTCAACAAATCATTTGGCTCACGTATAACCTGGGTTCGAATCTCCACAGAGATAATCTCCACTATATATTAAATTTCCACTTGAATGACCTCTCCAATGAGATTGAAATCGGCAACGCGTTTGGGGGGGGAGGGGATATTTGAGAATTAATATAAAAGATTGGATTTCACCTCTATGCAAATATGAGTTTTTAAATGAAATGAAATTCTATCAATGAATTAATATAAATTCTATCAATTTGAACCCACGTTGGACGTAATACGGGTGGAGTTTGCCTCCATAGAGATTCAAACCCAGATTTGACGTGAACCAAAATCTTTGATACCATGATATATTTTATCTGGGCTAAAGCTCAAGGTTAAAGATAGGCGTTAAATCTAGTGATTTATATAAATTTTCTAATACTCATTTCACAACATAAGTTGTTGAGTTAGTTGATTTATCATCGATTGTATATGTAAGCATGCGATATTATATCGAATTCTAAAAAAATAAAAATTACAACACAAATAGATGTTTCTTCGGATAAAGTATTCAATATTAGTTGATTAATCATTGATTGTATATGAACATGCGTTGTAAACTTGTACTGTCGAATTCTTTATAAAATAATAATAATAATCTTACAACATAAATAAGTGTTTATTCGAATGAAGTATTCAATTAGTTGATTTATCTCATTGGTGTATATTAGGCCTGTATACGAACCGAACGAGCCGAGCTTTACTCTAAACGAGCCTTGTTCGTGAACATTTCACTTATGTTCGTGTTCGTGTTCGAGATCGACGATCGTTTCAAGATCGAGCTCGGCTCGTGTTCGGTCCACTTCTGATTATGATCGCGAACATTCGTGAACCGTTCATTCGTTTGTGTTCTGTTCGTTTGCGTTCGACAATTATGATCGTTTATGTTCGAAAAAGCTCGTTAATGCTCTTGCTCGTTTAGCTCGAAAAAGGTAAAATATATATCAATTTTCAAATCTAACATCCACAAGATGCATAAAATACTTCTATTTGTTACATTCGAAACACCAAGTTTCAAATTTCCATTAAAAAATATGCGTTCCACAAATTCGAAACCAAAAATGAAGTTCACAACTTCACATATACATTTTCGATGAAAATGTCTTCGCTTGCGTCACGGTATCTAGGAGGCAATCTTGCAATTAATATTCATCCATCTAAAGTCCTGAAAATATGATGAAATCAGACAACAAACAAGTCAGATAAATAGCATGATTGTGCCAAAATCGATGCAGATTGTCCACAAACACAGAAAAAAGTATTCACAGTCAACAATCTCAAAACAAACAGAAAAGTTGATGGTGAGCAACAAACCTTAGGTAAACTCTCCTTCACTTCATCAGTTAACCACCTAGAAAATATTTAGATAATGTTTTATCAGTGGTAATTAAACAGCATAAAAAATAACACAGTGCACATAATGCATGATTCACCATTTTGAAAAATTTAAATGGGGCCTAAAGATTTTATCAGCTGTGAAGGTAAGAAACTTCGAAAATAAATGTCCATAAAATTCTTACAGAACCTGTAATCAAAAGAAGGGAAAACCCAATGCAGGGTGTTTACAATTAACTCCACAGTAGCATAATCATTTCTTTGTCTGTCATGTGAGTATGCTGAACCTGTTGTGGATAAAATAACAATTACTTAAGTCAATATTTACGTTTCACAGCATTATTCATTAGCAAGAAAGTTGGAAGCTGTACCTTCACAGCTACTTTTCATAAAGTCATCTCTTAGCATTTGTATAAAACAAATTTGTAGAAGAAAAACAGATTAACTGTAAACAAACAGGACAAAGAATTCATAATATACACCATAACACTACCAGATCATAAAGTTAAAGCTTGAAATTTCAATGACAAATATCCAAAAAAATGAAAAGAAAACCACAAACACATAAAAAGCTTCAAACTTTGAAATCAATAGCAGCTAAACCTTGTCTAATCCCATATAGAAATTACGAAACCAAGTCCAAGAAACAAGAGCAATATCCATAACACATCAATAATGATCAAACAAACACAATGCATAAACTCAAACAGCACAATTCTAAGTAATATACCTTGTTAGATTGGTCGCAATGAACTCACATTTATAACTTGAGTCGGGTAACTTATGGATCAGGTAGTGTAATCACAAATGGATCTTCCATCTTCTGTAAAAGAAAAGGGTAAATATTAGTTTGCAAGTGGTAGTAGCCTAATAGGAAAGAAAAATAATAAAGAATTAGCTAGTAGGAAAGTTAGGAAGCTTTTAATGGAACTAAAATTATAAATTAGATAGTAGCAAAGTATAAATATTAGTTTGCGAGTGGTAGTAGCCTAGTAGTAAAGAAAAATAATAAATAATTAACTAGTAGGAAAGTTAGGAAGCTTTTAATGGAACTAAGAAGACTATAAATTAGATAGTAGAAAAATATAAATATTAGTTTGCGAGTGGTAGTAGCCTAGTAGGAAATAAAAATAATAAAGAATAGTAGGAAAGTTAGGAAGCTTTTAATGGAACTAATAAGACTATAAATTAGATAGTAGGAAAGTATAAATATTAGTTTGCGAGTGGTAGTGGCCTAATAGGAAAGAAAAATAATAAAGAATTAGCTAGTAGGAAAGTTAGGAAGATTTTAATGGAACTAATAAGACTATAAATTAGATAGTAGGAAAGTATAAATATTAGTTTGCGAGTGGTAGTAGCCTAGTAGGAAAGAAAAATAATAAAGAATTAGCTAGTAGGAAAGTTAGGAAGCTTTTTAATGGAAGTATAATAGAGCAGATAGTACATACATTACATAGAAGAAAATTAATATTTATACGAATCATACCTTATCTTTCTTTTTCACTCCATGAAGCTTACGACACCAATCTCCAGTGCACATCAACATTTCTACTGTCTTTGGTGCCAAAGAAGCTCGGTAGGTATCAATCACTCTTGTACCAGCACTAAAAGTTGATTCCGAAGCCACAGTACTAATTGGGATAGCTAGAATATCTGCAACCATCCGAGAAAGAATTTTGTACTTTGTAGCATTTTTCCACCATTTCAAAGCATCCAGGTTCACCAGATCCATGCCAGGTGTGTTTTCTTGAGCGAGTCGACCATCTTCAAAATATGAGTCAAGCTCATTTTTTTGTGGCTGAACACTTTCTACAAAAGATATGTGACTAAGAAATGCACTCATACCCGTAGAGTGGGTTGCCGATGAAATAGATGTATCAAAGCTCAATGATTGAGAATTAGGTGTCGAGGAAGATGATGTAGAAGAACCTGTTAAATTTGAAGAATACATCTTCTCATATTGATCATAGAGAAGATAAAGAGTTGTTCGAACATTCTTTTTATGATCTGCAACATCACATGCTGGATATATCTTTGGGAAGCAATGATCAATCACCAACATTTTCAACCTGGGATCCAAGATAGCAGCTATTGACATCAACAAGTGACATTCACCCCAATACTTGTCGAATTTCAGCTTCATTTTGCCAACCATGACTCTGATGAAGTCATCTTCATCATTAAGTTTACTATCCAACAACTCCTTAATCGCACAAACTTCTACAAGATACAAATTTGCAGTTGGATACTCGGAACCGGATATCACATGTGTTGCTTTCCAAAATGCTTGTAATACCATATATTCAATCTTCTGATTCTTCGACTTCCACAAGTCTGTAGTGAGACTGATCCTCTTAACTTTCTTGAACATATTCTTCAGCTTGGTTTTTTCTCTCTCATACACAGAAAAACAGTCTTTTGTTACAGCAGCCCGACTTATGTTTACCCAACCGGACATCCTTCTTTTCATCATTATATTAAACCCGGCTTCCTCGACAATAGAAAAAGGATGCTCGTGCATAGACACCCACTCTGCTACACTTTCTCTCATGGCTGCCATATCAAATTTTCCGGTGTGAATATAAGAGTGGCCTGGTGTAGCTTCTGAACCCGCAGGAAAGTTAAGCTTTGCTTGTTTCTTCTCATTGGCGGCCAATTTCCTCTTCAATTTTGAGCACATGTATGCATTCATATTAGTGGTCTTTTGTACCATAACGCTTGATTTTTGAACTACAATGTACACATTGCACATTTGTTGATTTTCCATCGACAAAGTCGACCTCTTTGAAATTATCCCATGCCTTGATGTCCTTTTCTTTTCTTTCTATAAGAATCAAGCCCATCACCTACACCGACTTCTTCATTCTCCTTATCGCCCGAATCATCATCTTGGTTCCCTCTTCATCCTCTTCACCACTACTTAACTGCTCATCTCCATCATCGACGGCCGATTAATTTGAATTAGCCACTCTTCTCCAAAGAATTAGAGACTCGGGATCAAGAATTTCAGGAGATGTAGCCATTTCAAAATCTAAGGAAGTGAAACTGAAAAATGGAGATGAAAAAGCTATCAACACCAAAACTAATCTACATTTCTAATCTTATAACAAATTCCAATGAACAATAATACAATAGAATTGACAACAACCTAAACAGAATTCAATTCAATTCAATTCGACAACAACCTAAACAGAATTCAATTCACAAAATTAAATAGAATTGACCTAAAATCCTAAATACAATAATACATTACCTGAACTAAGTAGAGTTGAAGTCGGATAGCAGAGCAGAGGAGCAGTGGAAGTCGGAGAGTGGAGGAGGAGCAGGAGAGGCTCTGTCATTGGTGGAGCAACGTCGAGTGGAGGAGCGAGAGAGCTCTGCTCATCGGTGGAGTGGAATGTGGAGAGGCTCTGCTCAATGGGTGGAGTGGAGAAAGGAACAGAGCGAAAGAGAGGGAGGCGGGCAAATGCTCACGTGAATCAAGAAGAAGCCGACTTTTGGCAGAGACGAAGAGTGAGGACTGAGGAGTGAAGAATAAGTGACTTTTGAATAATTGGATCTGGCTAGGGTTTAGGACTTTAGTTATAATTGTTTTATTTTAAATAAAATATAATTATTAAAATAATAATTAAATATATATTACCTATGTTCGCGAACAGTCGAGCCATAAACAACGAAGCTCGAAACTCGTTCGTTAATTACTCGAATACGTTCGCGAACACGTTCGAGTTCGGTCAACTCGATAACGAACCGAACGTTGACCGAGCTTTTTCGCGAACGTTCACGAACGGCTCTGTTCATTTACACCCCTAGTGTTGAGTCACAACAATAATCTCAACCAAGACAATCAATCAAAGATAAACGATAAACAAGAATGCACAAGAATTTACGTGGTTCGGCCAAATTATCCTACATCCACGGGAAACTAAACACGGATATTATTATCAACTGAGATTCGATTACAAGCTCTAACAATCTTTTCCAAAGATCAAGCCTAATTGATTATCTATACTTCTCAATTGAATCCGAAAGAGAAAACAAGATACAATCTCAAAATACAACAATGGAACTCTCAGCAATTCGCAATAATCAAAGCACGAAACCTGAAATCTCCAACTGTCAGCCAAGAATTTCAGAGCAAACGACGAAGAATCAAGAGAGAATTTATGTGAATTGTGATCAGCCAAAATTGACAGCTCAGTTCTTCTTCTTTTATAAACGCCATTTAACTGAATTTTGAATGAAGAAAATGATCTCAGTCGTTGATCATCAAGAACCAATCTGAACTGTCCAATGTCATTTACTTGAATTTGAGATAAAACCAACAAACTCCACCTTAGCTCAAAATCAAGTTTCCATGCTCTTTCCCACATTTACTGTTCATTACTCGGTTGAACAATCGACCACTTAAGCTCCCTTAAGGCTAGAGCATGCCTTCCTGAGTAAGTATGCAAAAAATCAGACAGATTCACCAACATTTATCAGCTCTGCACAATGCTTGAACTTGGCAGCAGACAATGGCTTTGTGAAAGAATCTGCAGCATTTTCAGTAGTGTGTACTTTCTCAACTTTAACAGCTCCTCCATCAATAATGTCCCTTATGAAATACAACCTTACATCTATGTGCTTGGTCCTTTCATGAAAGTGTTGATACTTTGCTAATTGAATAGCACTCTGATTGTCACACATCACAGATACACAATCCTGTTCAATGCCCAACTCTTTAATCAAACCATTCAACCATATAGCCTCTTTGATTCCCTCAGTCACAGCAATAAACTCAGCCTCAGTTGTAGATAGTGCAACAATAGACTGCTGAGAACACTTCCAGCTTATTGCAGTACCAAACAAAGTAAATACAAATCCAGTAACTGATTTCCTTGTATCTATATTAGATGCAAAATTTGCATCTACAAAACCTTTCAGTGGTAACTCAGTTGTAGATGATGCAGAAAATTTCAGACCATGATGAATTGTTCCCTTGATGTATCTGAGTACCCCCTTCACTGTATTCCAGTGTACCATACCTGGATTACTCATAAATCTACTAATTATACTCATTGCAAAGGCAAGATCAGGCCTACAGCAAATCATTGAGTGCATAATGCTTCCCACTGCATTTGCATAAGGAATCTTAAACATTTCCTGTATGTCAGCTTGATTCATAGGACATTGACTTACTGACAGCTTAGTTCCAGGGTTTATAGGTACAGATACAGGCTTAGACATATTCATGTTGAATTTGCAAGAACTTTAGTCAAGTAAGCTGTCTGAGAAAGAAACAAGCTCTTATTATGCTCTTGTCTACTTATATCCATACCAAGTATTCTACTAGCCTCTCCCAGATCTTTCATTTCAAACTCAGAGCTCAGCTTAGTTTTCAATACTCTAATTTCATCAAGAGACTTGCCAGCAATTAAAATATCATCAACATACAGCAGCAAGTAAATGCAATTCTCACTGTAAATGTTTGAAAAATAGATGCAGCTATCATACCTGCTTCTTGTAAACTGTATAGAGCTCATGAATTCATCAAATCTCTTATACCACTGACGACGACTTTGTTTTAAACCATAAATAGACCTTTTCAATAGACAAGCCTTGGTTTCTTTGTCCTCTATATGCACTCCTTCAGGAACTTTCATGTAAATTGTTTCCTCTAGCAAGCCATGTAAAAATGCAGTTTTTACATCCATTTGTTGCAACTACAAATCCCACTGAGTCACCATGTCCAAGAGTACTCTTATAGAAACATGCTTGACTACAGGTGAGAATATTTCTGTGTAATCTACACCTTCCTTGTGAGTAAAGCCCCTTGCAACAAGTCTTGCTTTGAATCTGACTGTGTGTGCTGTACCAGTTTCAACCTTTCTCTTGAATATCCATTTGCATCCCACAAGCTTCTTGTTCTTGGGTATAGAAACTATATTCCAAGTATCATTCTTTTCCAGAGAAGCCAATTCCTCATGAATAGCTGTGATCCACTTTTCACTATCAGTGCAACTAATGGCTTCTTGATAAGTGCTTGGTTTTGAGTAGTTGATATCTTCAGAAACTGATAGAGCATAGGCAACATTGTATGATTTTCCCACCTGTCCATAACCATACATGTCTGGAACTTTCTTATTTATCCTCCTCTCTCTATCTTTAGCAAGTTGATATGAAGATAACAGATCAGTGTCATCTGCAGTGATGTCTGAAACTGTGTCTCTAGTGGAGAGATTTTCCATATCATGTTGTTGTGCACTATTATCATCCACAGGTGTATGCTTCTTATTTGCATGTAAATCACTTGTATTGCTGCAATGCTCCACCTAAATCTCAGTATTGGTTTCCACAGGTTTCAGTGGTATGATTGTTTCATTAAAAACCACATCCCTGCTAATTATGCACTTCCTTTGATCAATTATCCATAATTTGTAGCCTTTTACACCAGTGGGATATCCCAGAAAAATGCATCTGAGAGCTCTTGGTTCCAACTTCCCTTGACTGACATGTGCTAGAGCCAAACATCCAAAAACCTTTAAATGACCAAGATGAGGTGGCTTACCTGACCACAGTTCCTCAGGTGTCTTGTTGTTCAGAGGTGCTGTGGGGCTTCTATTGATAAGATAACAAGTTGTAGCTGCAGCTTCACCCAAAAAACACTTACTTAAACCTGAGCTAATCAACATGCATCTGATTCTCTCTAGTACAGTTCTATTGAACCTTTCAGCAACACCATTTTGCTGTGTTGTGTCACAACAATAATCTCAACCAAGACAATCAATCAAAGATAAACGATAAACAAGAATGCACAAGAATTTACGTGGTTCGTCCAAATTAGCCTACATCCACGGAAAACCAAATACGGATATTATTATCAACTGAGATTCGATTACAAGCTCTAACAATCTTTTCCAAAGATCAAGCCTAATCGATTATCTATACTTCTCAATTCAATCCGAAAGAGAAAACAAGATACAATCTCAAAATACAACAACAATGGAACTCTCAGCAATTCGCAATAATCAAAGCACGAAACCTGAAATCTCCAACTGTCAGCTGTGCGCCAATCCTCAAGTAATCACTGTACAAAATTTCAGAGCAAACGACGAAGAATCAAGAGAGAATTTCTGTGAATTGTGATCAGCCAAAATTGACAGCTCTGTTCTCAGTTCTTCTTATTTTATAACCGCCATTTAACTGAATTTTGAATGAAGAAAATGATCTCAGCCGTTGATCATCAAGAATCAATCTGAACCGTCCATTGTCATTTACTTGAATTTGAGATAAAACCAACAGTTAGGGTAGAATATGGATTCGGATCAAAGAAGAATATAATCTGAGAACCATAATATTTAGAAGGGTGTGAGTATGGTCTATCTAAACCTACCTATCCAGGCCACTATAATAGTTGGTGGTCAAAGTTTGGGCGGGATAAAGAAATGAATGGTCTCGTTGAGTACTTATGTATTTCTGTATGAGATTTTTTTTTTATTTTTTAAGAATTTGATATTACAACGTATGTTCATATACACTAAGGGTGTAAATGAACAGAGCCGTTCGTGAACGTTCGCAAAAAAGCTCGGTCAACGTTCGGTTCGTTATCGAGTTGACCGAACTCGAACGTGTTCGCGAACGTATTCGAGTAATTAACGAACGAGTTTCGAGCTTCGTTGTTTATGGCTCGACTGTTCGCGAACATAGGTAATATATATTTAATTATTATTTTAATAATTATATTTTATTTAAAATAAAACAATTATAACTAAAGTCCTAAACCCTAGCCAGATCCAATTATTCAAAAGTCACTTATTCTTCACTCCTCAGTCCTCACTCTTCGTCTCTGCCAAAAGTCGGCTTCTTCTTCAGTTCACCGAGCAGTGCCCGCCTCCCTCTCTTCGCTTCCTTCTCCACTCCTCCACCGAACAGAGCCTCTCATTATTCCACTCCACCGATGAACAGAGCTCTCTCTGCTCCTCCACTCGACTGTTGCTCCACCGTGAGCAGAGCCTCTCCTTGCTCCTCCACTCCACCACTCTCCACTTCTGTTGCTCCTCCGCCTCTGCTATCCGACTTCAACTCTACTTAGTTCAGGTAATGTATTATTGTATTTAGGATTTTAGGTCAATTCTATTTAATTTTGTGAATTGAATTGCTTAGTTGTTGTCGAATTGAATTGAATTGAATTACATTTAGGTTGTTGTCAATTCTATTGTATTATTGTTCATTGGAATTTGTTATAAGATTAGAAATGTAGATTAGTTTTGGTGTTGATAGCTTTTTCATCTCCATTTTGGTTTCACTTCCTTAGATTTTGAAATGGCTACATCTCCTGAAATTCTTGATCCCGAGTCACTAATTACTGGAGAAGAGCTGGCTAATTCTGAAATTAATCAGCCCGTCGATGATGGAGATGAACAGTTAAGTAGTGGTGAAGAGGATGAAGAGGGAACCGAAGATGATGATTCGGGCGATAAGGAGAATGAAGAAGCTGGTGTAGGTGATGGGCTTGATTCTTATAGAAAGAAAAGAAAAAGGACATCGAAGGCATGGGATAATTTCAAAGAGGTCGACTTTGTCGATGGAAAATCAACAAATGTGCAATGTGTACATTGTAGTTCAAAAATCAAGCGTTATGGTACAGGCAGCACCACTAATATGAACAGACACATGTGCTCAAAATTGAAGAGGAAATTGGCCGCCAATGAGAAGAAACAAGCAAAGCTTAACTTTCCTGCGGGTTCAGAAGCTACACCAGGCCACTCTTATATTCACACCGGAAAATTTGATATGGCAGCCATGAGAGAAAGTGTAGCAGAGTGGGTGTCTATGCACGAGCATCCTTTTTCTATTGTCGAGGAAGCCGGGTTTAATATAATGATGAAAAGAAGGATGTCCGGTTGGGTAAACATAAGTCGGGCTGCTGTAACAAAAGACTGTTTTTCTGTGTATGAGAGAGAAAAAACCAAGCTGAAGAATATGTTCAAGAAAGTTAAGAGGATCAGTCTCACTACAGACTTGTGGAAGTCGAAGAATCAGAAGATTGAATATATGGTATTACAAGCATTTTGGAAAGCAACACATGTGATATCCGGTTCCGAGTATCCAACTGCAAATTTGTATCTTGTAGAAGTTTGTGCGATTAAGGAGTTGTTGGATAGTAAACTTAATGATGAAGATGACTTCATCAGAGTCATGGTTGGCAAAATGAAGCTGAAATTCGACAAGTATTGGGGTGAATGTCACTTGTTGATGTCAATAGCTGCTATCTTGGATCCCAGGTTGAAAATGTTGGTGATTGATCATTGCTTCCCAAAGATATATCCAGCATGTGATGTTGCAGATCATAAAAAGAATGTTCGAACAACTCTTTATCTTCTCTATGATCAATATGAGAAGATGTATTCTTCAAATTTAACAGGTTCTTCTACATCATCTTCCTCGACACCTAATTCTCAATCATTGAGCTTTGATACATCTATTTCATCGGCAACCCACTCTACGGGTATGAGTGCATTTCTTAGTCACATATCTTTTGTAGAAAGTGTTCAGCCACAAAAAAATGAGCTTGACTCATATTTTGAAGATGGTCGACTCGCTCAAGAAAACACACCTGGCATGGATCTGGTGAACCTGGATGCTTTGAAATGGTGGAAAAATGCTACAAAGTACAAAATTCTTTCTCGGATGGTTGCAGATATTCTAGCTATCCCAATTAGTACTGTGGCTTCGGAATCAACTTTTAGTGCTGGTACAAGAGTGATTGATACCTACCGAGCTTCTTTGGCACCAAAGACAGTAGAAATGTTGATGTGCACTGGAGATTGGTGTCGTAAGCTTCATGGAGTGAAAAAGAAAGATAAGGTATGATTCGTATAAATATTAATTTTCTTCTATGTAATGTATGTACTATCTGCTCTATTATACTTCCATTAAAAAGCTTCCTAACTTTCCTACTAGCTAATTCTTTATTATTTTTCTTTCCTACTAGGCTACTACCACTCGCAAACTAATATTTATACTTTCCTACTATCTAATTTATAGTCTTATTAGTTCCATTAAAATCTTCCTAACTTTCCTACTAGCTAATTCTTTATTATTTTTCTTTCCTATTAGGCCACTACCACTCGCAAACTAATATTTATACTTTCCTACTATCTAATTTATAGTCTTATTAGTTCCATTAAAAGCTTCCTAACTTTCCTACTAGTTAATTCTTTATTATTTTTATTTCCTACTAGGCTACTACCACTCGCAAACTAATATTTATATTTTTCTACTATCTAATTTATAGTCTTCTTAGTTCCATTAAAAGCTTCCTAACTTTCCTACTAGTTAATTATTTATTATTTTTCTTTACTACTAGGCTACTACCACTCGCAAACTAATATTTATACTTTGCTACTATCTAATTTATAATTTTAGTTCCATTAAAAGCTTCCTAACTTTCTACTAGCTAATTCTTTATTATTTTTCTTTCCTATTAGGCTACTACCACTCGCAAACTAATATTTACCCTTTTCTTTTACAGAAGATGGAAGATCCATTTGTGATTACACTACCTGATCCATAAGTTACCCGACTCAAGTTATAAATGTGAGTTCATTGCGACCAATCTAACAAGGTATATTACTTAGAACTGTGCTGTTTGAGTTTATGCATTGTGTTTGTTTGATCATTATTGATGTGTTATGGATATTGCTCTTGTTTCTTGGACTTGGTTTCGTAATTTCTATATGGGATTAGACAAGGTTTAGCTGCTATTGATTTCAAAGTTTGAAGCTTTTTATGTGTTTGTGTGGTTTTCTTTTTCATTTTTTTGGATATTTGTCATTGAAATTTCAAGCTTTAACTTTATGATCTGGTAGTGTTATGGTGTATATTATGAATTCTTTGTCCTGTTTGTTTACAGTTAATCTGTTTTTCTTCTACAAATTTGTTTTATACAAATGCTAAGAGATGACTTTATGAAAAGTAGCTGTGAAGGTACAGCTTCCAACTTTCTTGCTAATGAATAATGCTGTGAAACGTAAATATTGACTTAAGTAATTGTTATTTTATCCACAACAGGTTCAAAGATACTCACACGCAGTATACAAAGAAATTGATTATGCTCTTGTGGAGTTAATTGTAAACACCGCATTGGGTTTTTCCTTCTTTTGATTCTGTGTTCGTAAGAATTTTATGGACATTTATTTTGAAGTTTCTTACCTTCACGGTGATAAAATCTTTAGCCCCATTTAAATTTTTCAAAATGGTGAATCATGCATTATGTGCTTTGTGTTATGCTTTATCTTTAATTACCACTGATAAAACATTATCTAAATATTTTCTAGGTGGTTAACTGATGAAGTGAAGGAGAGTTTACCTAAGGTTTGTTGCTCACCATCAACTTTTCTGTTTGTTTTGAGATTGTTGACTATGAATACTTTTTTATGTGTTTGTGGACAATCTGCATCGATTTTGGCACAATCATGCTATTTATCTGACTTGTTTGTTGTCTGATTTCATCATATTTTCAGGACTTTAGATGGATGAATATTAATTGCAAGATTGCCTCCTAGATACCGTGACGCAAGCGAAGACATTTTCATCGAAAATGTTTATGTGAAGTTGTGAACTTCATTTTTGGTTTCGAATTTGTGGAACGCATATTTTGTAATGGAAATTTGAAACTTGGTGTTTCGAATGTAACAAATAGAAGTATTTTATGCATCTTGTGGATGTTAGATTTGAAAATTGATATATATTTGACCTTTTTCGAGCTAAACGAGCAAATTTTGAGCATTAATGAGCTTTTTCGAACATAAACGATCATAATTGTCGAATGCAAACGAACAGAACACAAACGAACATAAACGAATGGTTCACGAACGTTCGTGATCATAATCAGAAGTGGACCGAACACGAGCCGAGCTCGATCTTGAAACGATCGTCGATCTCGAACACGAACACGAACATAAGTGAAATGTTCACAAACAAGGCTCGTTTAGAGTAAAGCTCGGCTCGTTCGGTTCGTATACAGGGCTACTCAACACTAACTAATTGGTCTAAGCCCGGGTCTAAATGGATCTAAGCGGGTCTGGTCCACTCATGGATCTTGAAATTTTTTAAGTCCAAATAATTCGGGTCCAGTTAGAATTTGGTCTAAGATTTATATATTGGAATTATGTTAGAATATGTTGACGAAATGTAAGTGTAATTTGTGGTTAAATAAACCTAAAAATTTATTCGAATGTAAAATGTATGTGATACTTGGTTGTGATCGAGGTACTAAGAGGAAAGGAAATAAGAAAATACTAGTAATATCTAGCCGACTAGCCCGGTTTGACTCTTGTCATGTAAATTACAAGATGGGACACAATAGACTGTTCAACTTTTTTGTCCTCAACGGTCGACACGCGTCCAATTATTATGGCCCTAATGAGTTTTATTTTTCGTTTTCCTTTCTAAAACTCAACTCACTCATAAAAAAGGATAACCAAATTAAGTTTAATCGCACATAATACAACCCAAATGCGGTATGATGAAAAGTCAGCACAAACTTGCCTCGTTTCAATATCAAATTTGTTTTTTTTCTTTTTTCTTTTGGAAAGTAGGCATCATATTAAACTAAACAGTCGATTTTACAGACATGCGTTGCACCTTGGTATTTACCTACCGATGTGACTTAACGTAAATATCCGATCTAACAAAAGATAAAAGCCACTTAGGATAACTGTCACATATAATCATATTCAAAATCAAATTTGTTACTACTATATTGTAATGTATTCATCTATACTAACTAATAAAATAATAACTCGATCACAAATTATGTTATTAGATTGCAAATTTTGAATACTCATTTCACCAATCTAAATTGGAGAATTTAGTCTAGGACCTGAAAATACAAGATTTTATCCTATTTGTCAAATTTTACTACTCCCGTCGTCTCATTTTAAACAAGCATGTTAGACTTTCTGTAATGCATGATCTTGAACACTCATCCATTATACATGTATTAGCATTTACAATTTTTCAAAAAAAAAAATGTACTAGCATTTATGTAATATACTACTTCATGTATATTATTCATTTTATATAAAAAATGAATCTGCGATTGAAAAAGAGAAAATAGAAAAAACATAAATAAAAGAGAAACTTCTACTTAACAGTGATACATGTATACACCAAATTCAAATTGAATAAGTAATATGGACGGATGTGATTTAAATTGAGTTACAAATTTTATAAATTATTATACTACATTGTTAAAGAAGTTATTTCTTAAAAATATAATACCAAAACCTATGATATTTACCTATGATATAACCCAATCAAATATTTTACGGATTAATTAAGATCAATTCATTTTCAAATGTGATCATTAAAAATCTAAGTACACATTTTAAACTGAGAATGTAACGAAATCCGAGTCAACTAATCTTGGATTTCTTAATTAGGGTGCCTAGTAAAATGTGGATCGGTTTATATGTCGACTTCTCATTGGTATAGACACAAGTTTTAAGATTAGTGAATAAAGTATGAAATAGTGAATACAATTTACTTAATAGATTTTGAATAAAGCAGGAGATAGAATGAATAAAGTAAGATAAAAGATTTTCATTTAAAAAGAGAACATTAAGTTTGAGACAGCAAAATGAAAATGAGAAGTTGAGTTTGATACGAATGTAATATTTTTCATTCGCGCAATAGTGTAGAGTTAAATAATCAATTCAAGTCCAAGCTGGTCTCCACCTTAGACTAATCACATGGAATTAAATAAGGAAGGGTGAGTTGGATGAAGGTGATTAGCTAAGCAACTCCACCACTTGACTTGGACGACCATATCAACAACGACTACATCTACATGTGTCTCTCCACCACGTACCCATTTTAACTTTTCCTACTTGCTATGCTGCCACTGCAAAAATGCTATTCGTATTGCTTTGCTTAGCTACCACAAAGTCTATTTATAGAGATAGATAGATGCCTCTAGCCTTTATTAACAGTTGCTCAAAATAAAGGAACAATCTTTTCTTTTAGTTGTATGATACCCACTAAACTAAAGATACAGAGTACTACCAGGGGCCACCAGAGAACACACAACAAGAAAGATGGCATTCAAGAAAGGGGCTCTTGTAGCTTTTCTTCTTGTGGTAGCGGCGGCTGAGATGTTCGGCGGCGCATCGGCGGTTACCTATGTTGTCGGAGACAGCATGGGGTGGATGGTGCCTCCTCCTGCAGCTAGCTATGCTACTTGGGCTGCTCAGCATGTTTTTGTTGTTGGTGATGTTTTAGGTACTACTAATTTATTACTATATACTTACTACTTTATGCTAGCTATGCAAACCTTTTTCTTTACTCCAATTTAATTTACTAGTAGTAATAAAGTTGAAATATTGTCATGATGAGTAAAGTTTCTTGATTAGTTAGATGGGGTTATTTGTTAATGATTATGCTCCTTTTCTTGGCTAATTTTTCTTTTGTTAATGCTATAGTTACTGAGGAAGTTGTAGCTTCTTGACACAAATCATGATAGGTCATTAGGTCCCAAGTTGCTATTTTGATCAATATGTACTATATGTTTGCAACTTATGCTGTGATGATTTAGAAAGTGATAGCATCTTGCCTTGCTGAAACTCCACAAAAGTTGAAAACTTTGGAGAAATGGTTTTTAGTCCTGAATTGTATCAGTTCTTCAAATTAAAAGAAGTCTAACATCAATTTGAGAGTGGATTTTGTGTTGAACCTTTTGATTTCGAAAAGCCAATATTAAATTAGATGTTTGTCAAGAATCTGCTTTAGTGTTACTCCTATCATGAAAAAAAACTGTTTTGTGTCATAAGGTAACGGTTTGACACCCTTTTAAGACTGCTATTCACCCAAATGTTAGCCAGGCAGAGGCTTATCCTAATTTGCAGTCAGAACTCGAAAATTATTCAAAAGTTAAATGCAATGTGACATTTGATATGGGGAGGAGGGATTATAAATAAACAGACTTGCATTTACCAAAGTCTAATGCGTATTGCCTAATTTGTAGCTGTTTAGCCGTTACACTGTCAAACACAATTTCTTTAGTCTTATCAAAGCTCTAGTTTGATCATTTTGTAACAATCTGTAAATGCAGTGTTTAACTACACCACTGGATTCCACGACGTGGCAAGAGTAACAAGTGCAGCATACACCGGGTGCAGCTCCAACAATCCCATTGCCCTAGCAACTCTTGGACCCTCAAGTTTCACACTCAACTCTACCGGGATGGACTACTACATCTGTACGTTCGGCCAACATTGTTCTTTAGGCCAAAGATTGGCTATCAATGTCACATCCGCATCTTCAGCTACTCCTACCCCAGCTCCTGCATCTCCACCAATGGCCAGTCCACCATCTCCACCAATGGCCACCACACCATCTCCATCACCCACATCAACTCCGCCAATGGTTCCGTCACCAACTCCACCAATGGTTCCATCACCAACTCCATCAATGGGACCATCACCAACTCCATCAATGGGACCATCACCCACACCTTCTCCAGGATCAGCTATGTCTCCCGGACCCACCGGCAGTGGCTCAGGTCCATCACCATCTATGGGTGGAGCCCCAGGGGAGGGTCCTGGTCCGAATTCTGGTGCAAATGGGGACACTCCAGCAGGTCCAGGATCCTCTGCAATGAGGACAGCTCTTGCCACTCCCTTGGCTGTGATTGTATCACTTGCCTTCGTCCTCGTGATGTAGATGATTTCGAGTATAGAGATGATCATTTGATTGATGATCAATGCCGTTTATATGTACGAGATTATATGTATACTCTTCTAGTTGTTGCATTCATGTTGTTGTTTGTGCTTACTGCTTAATAATGCTGTTATAGGACACCCATTTATTGTTTTGTAAGTTATCATCCCTTTTCCCAGGATTCATGATTTGAGGTTGCTTTGTATTGAGTTGTGGATATATATACCTGTTATCTTGTTCAAAGCTCTGTTCAGCACTATATTTACTTGTGTCTTAGTTGTGTTACTGTTCGGAATTGACTGTCATTACTGAGAAGCAATATCCAGGTGCTGAAGACTAACCTGAAAAAGCTGAGAGTCAATTTCTTGATTTCAGCACTTAAAATTAATTTCACTAGTTTCCTTGCTAAACATGTGCTTATGAACTGGAAAGCGCAGCATCCTATGCTCCTTTATCTTTAAACATGAGAACATATTCCAACAACTAACCTTCACCAGTTTTACTTATTGCATTCTTTATCTGTAGAACTTGATAAAAAAAAGAGTAGTGATACTGAGTAATCCTAATAGTCCAAGTCGTCACAACAGATACTGGAACGACTAGACGGTTAAGCTTTATTTTCGAAGGGGCCTGGCTCGAAGGACCCCCGGGAGGCTTATGAAGGGGATTGCTCAAAGAGGTCATCTAAGTTAGCATGAGATGATCTTCCAGATGGATCTGCTAGAGGGACCTCTTACCCTTCGAGGAGCTTGCTCTGCAAAGGACATGCCTGGTCAAAGTTTTGCAGAAAGGGATAGGGATGGAGCCACCGGGTTAGTGGGCAGGGACCGTCCCCCTGTCTCACCTATAAATACTCATAGATGGTCATTAATGAGGTATGCATTTATTACCATTACACATTTAATAGCTCATCCGAGGCGCCACCTCAGAGAGTGTTAATCTGACCCGGCTTGAAGTAGACAAACCGGGCTAAAGAGTGCAACTCTAACCCCATACATTCGTTTATGTGCGGGAGGCTGGGACCTGTATTCTAGCAACGGATCAGGAGTCAGGACGACTTAGCAGGATTTGGAAGTTGGCAGGGATTTTAGCACCATCGAGTAAAAAATACTAGTTCATAACAGAATTCGTCTTACCTAAAAGTTCGATTTATAGAGAGTTGTAGGATTGTGTTATTTATATCAAAGTAGGTAACATGAAAGTGGAAGCTAGAGAACGTAATTTAGAGTGAAATCACAATCAAAGGTCCAGTTGCAATCTAATAAGCTTCTAGTTTGTTAGACCATTTCTAACATCATAATTACGTATCAAGTTCCGCTCCATACCAGCTCTCTTTCCATACGGGGTCAATTCCAAGGATCTTGCTTTAATGCTAGGACAGACTAGTATGAAATCCAAACCAACCATAGCATATGACTAAATCAACACAAAAACAAAAGAAAAATACCACATAGTCCAACAAAGTAGGCTTAAGTTCATGCTTTCATACCTTAATTTCACCTAAACTATATGAAAGTCCCTTAATGCTACCATTTTCTCATTAAAATTGAGGCCCATTTGTTGGTCCAAATTGACTCCACAATGATGCAGCAAGAGTCAAGTTCTGCTCACATCATAGTTACTACTAACAACATTAAGCTATAGTGCTATACGTACCTCAGTTTTCAAACACTTAACACCAGCCATATCCTAGTTAGACTCAAATTCCTATAAATATAAGTACATTTTGGTTAGTTCATACCACCACAACAATCTTGCATTCACCTTCAACTTGAACAATTCTGTATCGAACACGGAAAGGCACAGGTAATAACTCGAAGGGGAGGCCTGAAGAACATAAACATGGAAGGGAGATTGAGTACTGTGTTTATGTGCATGACCTTGATTGCAGCTTTTATGTTGCATACATCTTTAGCACAAACTACACATGTTGTTGGCGATGGCTTAGGCTGGGTCATTCCACCAGGCGGTGATGTAGCCTATCAGACTTGGGCTGCTTCTCAAACTTTCAGCGTTGGCGATATTCTTGGTGAGTCCATCGTCTGCACTTAAACTTGACAATTATACTTTTTGTACTAATCTGCATTGTGTTGTTGCAGTGTTCAACTACACGACTAATACGCACGACGTAGCTGAAGTTAGCAGGGAAGCATATGATTCTTGTAACTCCACGAACCCGATTTCCATGTACACTGATGGTCCGACTAGCATCACCCTGACATCTGCAGGGGAACACCATTTCATTTGTACTTTCTCAAGCCATTGTGCGTTTGGCCAGAGATTAGCCATCAATGTCTCTACCGTTTCCCCTGTCCCAGCCCCTCAACCTCCGACTGCACCAGGAATGGCCCCGTCGCCTGTCGTGTCCACCACTCCTCCATCAGCTACTCCTACACCAGCCCCCTCAAGGGGTCCTGTGACTCACGTCGTTGGTGACTCACTTGGGTGGACTGTCCCGCCCGGTGGTCCAGTTGCTTACCGGACCTGGGCTATGGGCAGAACATTTATGGTTGGTGACATTTTAGGTAAGATTTAACTAACTTGACCATATTTATAATGTCTGTAACAAAACGAACTGATAAAGTGTCTACTCTTAACTTTTTCTTAAAAAGAAAATACATGCACTATCTATCTTGCTAAATCCCTACTTCCTACTTGATGTCTCAAATCGAATGTAACCAAATCTTCCTATCGCAGTGTTCAACTTTGTAACGACACAACACGACGTTGCTGAAGTGACAAGTGCGGAATTTAACTCGTGCAACATTACTACCACGACTAACATCATCATGAATGGACCTGCCAGGATTAGCCTAAGATCTCCAGGCGAGCACTACTATATCTGCACTATCTCGCAACATTGCTCATTTGGTCAACTACTAGCTATCAACGTTACCGGAGAAAGCTCAACCATGGGACCAACCAGTGGCCCAGGTATGCAGCCATCTGATCCTTCCACTCCTATTGCTCCTCCACCAAGCAACTCAGCCTCATCTTTCGCCATTTCAGTTGTACCGTTCACTCTGCTAGTCATCGCTGCAGCTTATTTTCTATAATTAGAGTAAATATTGAGGAACAATTTTGTGTTTTTATTTCCCTTTTGATTTCTATGTTCCTTTTTGTTCACATTATATGTAGCATGTAACTTCATTTATACGAATAAAATAATTGATTTGATTTTAGCCGTGGTTGAATTTATTTACGTTTGTTTTTAGGACTAACAGGTGATCCATTTATAAGCACCGTTCATTCTACCTTGTTGTCACATCGATTTGATAAAAAAGGAACATTCTTTGAGATAATATTGAATGCTTAACACAAACAACAACGAAAAAGTATACGACATTTTTTATTTAATTATATAAAACAAAATTCATAGTATTAGTCTTGTACTTTCGCATTTATTACCGTTTAAATGCTTACTTCACAAAAGGTTGTTTCGACCAAGTCCCTTCAAAGTATATTAATTGTCTAAAGTCCGACAAATATATCAAACTTTTAAACTATTACTACATGTCAAACGAGATCTTTCATTAAATTCCGAACTATCTAGACTATTTCTACTTAAGTAATTACTATATGTCGTGTATAACATCCAAGTCTTGACCACTCCCTTTCGTGGTCAAAATATTTGCCAGTCAATTTTAAATTTTATTCTCCGCAAACAAAAAAAGGTATATATACAATTATACCGAAGTATGGAATTTTCGACCGTAGCCCCTCAATATAGCTTTTGGATACACTCCGACGGGTGGGATACTATAAGAGGGTCCACCAGTGGAGTATGGTTATAAAACAATAAAATTTATACAAACTTCCAGGATATACCGTCTTTCGGAGATACTCAATCAACATCATAAATTTAATAACAAACGCTCAACTTGAAACATTATGTATATAACAATCAAACATTATAAGTACATTATATGCATTTCAAAATATGTATGATTGTAGTTAAACATTCGATATTGTAATAAATATGTATGTGATTGGTTGATAGTTGATATGGTATATTGGAGAAACGGTTTCTCCAAAAATTAAGAAGAGATGACTTTGAAAATCATTTTGCTAACTTGAAAAATTAAGAAGAAATGACTTACTACTAAATCTGTCGTCTACTACTACTACTACTACCTACCATCCCCAGTCGGGCAGTCCCATTGAAATGTTGAACATGGAAAGCCATTTTCAAACATAAGAACGTGCCTCTCAAATTCTCCATCATATAATTTCTTCATATTCGAATCCAAATGAAATCATTACAATCAGATCCATCCATTTCCACCAAAATTTCTCCCTGATTGTACCAATTCACTGATCTTCAGCTCAGCTCACCAATGTCAAACTCGCCGTCGCCGCCACCACCGGCGATGACGGACTGCATGCTCCCAGGTCCGGCATCCAAAAATAATGCCGGATCCTCCGACCTCTCCGCCGCCGGTCTCCTCGCCTACGGCGCCGGCAGCTCCGTGGCAATTGTGGACACTCACTCGATGCAGCTCGTCACCACTCTCCCTCTGCCACCTCCACAATCCTCACACCTCTCTCCGTTCATCACCTCCGTCCGATGGTCGCCTCTCCCTCTCCCTCAGCTCGACAACAACGACGCTTCATCTCCGCACCTTCTCCTCGCCATCGGCGATCGCCACGGTCGTATCGCGTTGCTCGATTTCCGATCCAAATCGCCCGTTTTCTTCTTCGACACCAGCCCTAACCCTAGCTCCAATTCCAAATTAGGCGTCCAGGATATCTCCTGGATCCAGGCTCGCTTCGATTCCTGGGCTCTGGTAGTGCTTTCTGGACCTTCGTTACTGTCGATTTACAATACGGCTACTGGAAGATGCTTCTTCAAGTACGATGCTAGTCCGGAGTACTTCTCCTGCCTTCGTCGTGATCCGTTCGATTCGCGCCATTTTTGTGCGTTAGGACTCAAGGGTTTTTTGCTGTCGGTGAAGCTTGTAGGGGACTCTGAGAACGACGTTGTGCTGCGGGAGCTTCAGGTTCGGACTGATACCACTGAGCTGCAGAGGCTGGAGAGGGATTTGGCAAGTTCTTCGTCGTCTTCTTCGAATAGTAACAATGGGATTGGTGCACCTGCTTCGGCGGCTTTCCCTAATTATGCGGTGACCTTTGCTTTCTCGCCTCATTGGAAGCACGTGATGTTGGTAGGTTTTCCGAGAGAGGTGGTGGTGTTTGACTTGCAGTATCAGTCGATTCTCTACTCCGCGGGCTTGCCGAGGGGCTGTGGCAAGGTGTTGGAGGTGCTGCCGGATGCCAGTATGGAGGTGTTTTACTGTGCTCATTCAGATGGGAAGCTCAGTACTTGGCGACGGAAAGAGTGAGTTACAAACTTGTGGGCTGGTGTATGTTAATTATTTTCTCATTTTCATACTCAGGAGAGATTATAGAATACATATGATAGTATCATACAAGGAAAATTGTTATTAATTCTTAATACTTCTTTAGCTGCATCCTGCTGATGCAAAGTCAATCTTATGTTATGGCAGAGGTGAGCAGGTGCATATTATGTGTTTGATGGAAGAATTGATGCCGTCATTAGGCACATATGTCCCTTCCCCGTCAGTACTTGCAGTTGCCATTTCGCAATCAGATTCAATATTGCAAGACATTCATAAACTTTGCTCTGATGTGGGTTCATGTGATACGGACTTTGACAATCCTTTTGATTTCTTTGATGATTCACTTATTGTATCCAAGACAAATTTGATATCCATTTCTGACGATGGAAAAGTATGGAAATGGCTCCTGACTGCTGAAGGGTCTGGAAATGCTAAGAAGAATACAGAAATTAAGGTTGTGCGTGTTCTTGAAGATCTTCCTGAAGTTGAATCTCACTCGGAGAAACTTCCGACTGATGAGCATTCTCTGGATGCAGTTAAGCGTTTAGATGGCACTAGTTACAGCAGGGATTCTCAGTCTACTTCCCCTGTTTCCATGGAGGAAGTCACTTTCAAGGTTGGATTTGTTTTGAAATACTTGAAGAGAACAATCTTTCTCTCTGAATTTAAACATGTTTGCATGCTATGCTGGTTGATGATCACAGCTGAAATTTATTTGACTCTGCAAATCAAGGTCACCACCCCAACTTTGTGTCAGAATCATAAGTTAGAACATGTGTGATATTAAATCCGAAAGGTACCTTCTTAGTTAGCTAACATAACTACCCTGCTTTTATTCTTGTATTTCACAAGTTGCCATTTGGAGCTAATATGTTTATAAATGGAAGTTGTGTACAAGCCGCGTTAACAAAAAAATGTCGGAATCTCATGTATGCAACCTTTTAAATTGTGGATTTGGTGCATGGTTACTCTGGTGGCGGTCAATTTGAATAGTATGAGTTCCTTATAATCCTTGGCTCCTATTATGTTTTTATAATACTAGCTTTTCAATCACTAGATAAACATCCTCCTTTCTTTCCATGCATAAATTCTAATAATTGTGCTGTTTCATTAATACTAGATGAATCTTGTTGGACAATTGCATCTTCTCTCATCCTCAGTGACTATGCTGGCTGTACCATCCCCTTCATTAACGGCTACTTTGGCACGTAAGTTTTTACTCTATTATGTACCTCAAATTTCAAAACCAAGACGGTAACTGTTATGTGAACTAAGAGCTCTTTAACACCTGAAGGTGGGGGTAACTCTCCTGCTATAGCTGTTCCCCTAGTTGCTTTGGGAACGCAAAGTGGCACCATTGATGTGGTTGACATCTCTGCAAACGCTGTTGCTGCAAGTTTTTCTGCTCACACCAGCGTGGTCAGGGGATTACGCTGGCTAGGGAATTCAAGACTTGTGTCATTTTCTTACACAGAGGTTAGAACTTCTTTGAAACTATCTGTATTTTAGGAGATCTAAAAGTCTTTTAGCATTTATGTTTGTAGCAGCTGTTGATAACTGCTTGCATATTCTTTTCATTTTCTTTGGTTTAAATATCGACTGCAGTTCTGATGTTTTACTGCATTCTATGGATCACTCAGAGTGCAGCTTTTAACAGTCCTTTTTTGGGGATTTAGGTTGCTGAGAAAACAGTGGGTTATGTAAATAGGCTCGTCGTCACCTGCCTAAGAAGTGGCCTTAACAGAACCTTTCGAGTATTGCAAAAGCCAGAGCGTGCACCAATAAGAGCGTTAAGGGCTTCATCCTCTGGAAGGTTTGACAGTTTCTTGTTTGTTTTATTTGGCTGTTGTGCATTTATTTAAATCACTCTGTTTTTTGTTCATTTATGCTGTGCTCAATATGCCGCATTGCGCATGAACGCCACCTATCTGAAACAATAAATACATTGAAGATTGTCACGCTTGGGTTACTTCATTGTAAAGTTGTAGGCTAGGTTGTTTCTGGTGGGATATGAACTGACTGTGTCTTGAATATGAAAGAGTTCAAATCGCATTTACTGAAACTTTCATCTATTGATTTCTTGATCATGATATTCCTATTTTATCCTGGAGAAGTTACATAGTAACGGGGTAATAACATTACTTTGCCATCTAGTTCTACCTGTAGTGGGAATACAAATGGTCTACTGTATAACTCTGGAGTGTTTTATCCCATTAATTTATCTGGGGACCATGCTAGATCAATTACTTGATTTGATTCCCTTCTGCCTCTCCCTCCTCTTTGGACTTGTCTTTGGGTCAATAGCCATATAGTAAGCCCCTTTCTCTATTTCTGAAACTTGCTGTCCTATTGTATCATACAGTGGCCAAAAACTTACTTGTTAAATTATCGGAAGTGCCAGATTTTGTCACCTCCGATGTGCATATTCCTGCACTACACCAATATACTTGGTCGCCACTTCTCACCAATATTTTACAACCGTTACCTCTAGTCATGACATATAGACTTTCTCTGGGTTGATGAAGAGTTGCAAATCAGTAATGTTTCTTAATTGTGTTAATCCAAGTTGATTTTATTTCTGTATACAACGACTTCTGATATTTTCCAATGACAAAACTTCCAACTCTGACAGGTACTTGTTAATTATATTTCGCGATGCACCTGTAGAGGTTTGGGCAATGACGAAGACCCCGATAATGGTAAATTCTAAATGCGTCATTTGCCATCGGTACTGACAATATTGTGATTCTATTATATATCTTCCCCATTATATCCACCTCCATCATTTTTCTTTTTATTGTCAGCTTGCTTAGTGTCTTCTTTTTTTTTTTTAAAAAAATCTTAATTTATGTTATAGATAAATAAGTAACATGAGCCATTTTACATTTGATATCTAACTTTTCATTTTGTTGACCCGAGATTCTTTGACTCTATCATGCAGCTGAGGTCATTAGCTCTTCCATTCACCGTTCTTGAATGGACTCTCCCAACAGTGCCCCGGCCTGTCCAAAATAGACCATCAAGGACCTCGTCGTTGTTGTCCAAAGAGCGTGCGGCCATGCCCCCAACTGGGCCCTCTTCGCCTACTCAAGCATCTTCAACAGATTCCAGTGAGCAGCTTATGCTTGAGTGTTTTATTATTCCAATTTACTGCTTTGTTAAAATTGGATTTTTAGTTTGCTATTTTACCCCATGAATCATGATTTGTTTGTTTCCTTGAAAACCATCAGAACTGTATTCAGGAGAAGTTAGTAAAAGAGAAAACAATTAGTTTTTTTTGTTAAATGCTTGTCTGTGAAGATACTGTGGAAAGATCTAAAGAATACCACGAAACTTTATGAAACCAAGATTCCATATTTTGTTTCAATTACAAATTTGGCAAAAAAAAAAAAAAAAAAAAATCACACTGGCCTGGCAGGGGTTACTAGGTACTAGGTAGTAAACAATTTTGTTCTTGATGAAGTATCATGTAGAAATAATTAGTCTTGAATCAATAATAAGCGTAGCCTTCTATTTCTTTAAGGGATTGTGAATACAGGCCCTCACTACCCAGAAATTATGACGTAGGCTTAACCACTTGGACTGACCTTAGTTGGGTGCACCTCCAAAGTGCAATTGAGGCTGTGAACCCAGTCCATGGACTTTCATGACTGCCCATTGAACTCTTCCACGTAAAGTCTTGGGTGGCATATTTGATTGAAATAACTTGATGCATGAGTGTGGTTACTTGAAAAGATAAATTTAAGGGGAGGAGGATTTGAAGCGATCCCACATGGTATAATAATATTTAGTAATTGTATATACACCAGGGAAGCAAATATTTTGGCGACTCTCCTATAACTTTGGAAATCTGTGTGTGGCAATGTCGCTCATTAGGATCCAGGATAGTGATCACAGTCAATAGCTATTTGTAGGAATTAAAAAAGTAGGAAAGAACTGATTTTGTATCCGGGTGCAATGTTGATGCTTACATGAAATAGTTTGTCAATTACAGAAGAAGGAGTTGATGGATCCCAAGATGAATTATCAGAAAGCTTTGCATTTGCTTTGGTGAATGGAGCCCTTGGAGTTTTTGAGGTTCATGGACGAAGAATTCGAGACTTTAGGTATTTATTTTCTCTAATTTGTGATTGTGTAGTCAACCTTCCATTGTCTTTGGTCCATTGCGTAATAAGTATATGTGGATCTTATATTTGGAAGTTTCGAGTGGTTTTGTCCGAATCTGGTTATGACTTTTAGCAAATTTATTTTTCTTGTTTTTTACTCCCCCCCTTCCCCCTTTCATTTTTTTGTCCCTTATATCTATTGAAAGGTTGTAGCTGATAAATTTTAAAAGTAGGACGTATATATAAATTTTCTTAACCTTAAATAGCAATTTTCTTACTAAGAGGATGTCTAATTGCAGTAGGACCTCAGTAAACTAATACACGCCTAGTTACTAAACTCTATCAGATTATAGAGACTCCCTCTTCCCATAATACACCCCACTTACTTTTAGGCACGGTGACTAAGAAATGAATTGCTAAGTAATAAAAGTTTGGAGTGACGACATTTTTAGGGGTATTTTGTAAATTAATAAGTAAATTTGGGAGGTGAGGTATTGGTAAAGGTAAGTGGCATTGGTTTTAAAATTTGGTGATATAATGCGGATGGGATGTGTGTGTGTGTGTGTGTTGTGGGGGGGGGGGGGGGGGGGCTCAACGTTACTATTTTTGGAAGTGGCAAGTTTAAGGACATCCCAAAGTGGAAAGGAGGCAACTTGTTATGGGATAGAGGCAATAATACATTCTTCTGGTCCCACTCCAAAATAACTTAATGAACTAATGCATCTATAGATTAATAATTCTATAGAATTATAAATTTTCATGACCCTGATACTATTAATATAAATACTGTTCTATATATGTATTCTACGCTCTACTGTTTTCTCATGATATACTTTATATTTCTCATGATATACTTTATATTTTTACTGTCAACTTATTAAGCAGAAATACAGAGAAAGTAGTACATCTGTAGAATTCAAGTTCCATGTTCAGTAACTACAATATCAACCTAAAACATTGTATGCCATATAAATGAGTGTATCTATCACAAACTAGGATTTCCCTCGAAGAAAAAGAGAAGTCATCTGTGTTGCCAACCTGTGTCCCTTTGAAAAGGAGTTAATTAGTTACTCCCTCTGTATTTTGCATTATAGTCCTTGCTAGCTTAAGTGACTCAATCTGGCCCTGAATGACATTCACCGCTCTTTTAATATCAACTGATCGCTTTGCTCATGTTAACCTGCTTCAATCTGTTAAATTTCAGACCGAAGTGGCCATCATCTTCTTTTGTTTCTGCTGATCAACTGATTACGGCTATGGCGTACCGCTTGCCTCATGTGGTATGTACCATTTCACAAACTAAGTATCTGACAATTTCAATTTCATATTATTTATTCATTTAAGATTTCTTATTTGAAGCTATATATTCACTTCTCAGGTTATGGGGGACAGGTCAGGTAGCATACGTTGGTGGGACGTCAATACAGGGCAGTCATCTTCATTCCACACGCACAGGGAAGGTATAAGGAGAATCAAGTTCTCACCGGTTGTTCCCGGAGATCGCAGCCGTGGGCGAGTTGCTGTTTTATTTTACGACAACACAGTTTCTGTGTTTGATCTAGTAAGAGGAAATGGAACTACTTTAATTTTTGCAAGTGTGTAGATCGATTGTGCAGGTTTTCTAGTGAAATATATTATGGATGGTTCCAGATGACAATTAGTTAAATCTATAGTTTCCTCTTAAAGGTGTTTAGAGGAAGTCACCATCCTTCATAGCTTACATCATCTTGCTTGAATTAAATAATTTTTACTTCATAATTTGACATTAAATATCTCAATATCTTAATTGCAGGACTCACCTGATCCATTGTCTAATTCTCTTTTGCAACCACAATTCCCTGGGACACTTGTACTTGAACTTGATTGGTTGGCTTTGCGGACAAATAAGGATGAACCTCTGGTACTATGCATAGCTGGAGCTGATAGTAGTTTCCGTCTTGTTGAAATCAATGTGTATGTCTATTGATTCCTTATTTGTTTGCATTGTGACATTTAGATCTTGACACCTGCCTTAACTTTCTATGCTTGTTTCTCCAGCAACTGCTAGCAAATATATTGGTTTTTTTCCTAAACCGTGGTCCTGCTGGGTAATGAGTTAGTTTTTTTTTACAAGTCACTGTTACCATGTTAATAAAATACAGTAATTTTTTTTTTTAGGAATAATTATGTGATCCTAGTGAAATAATATTCATCAAGAAGCAAATCTTTATGGTCGTCTTCTCAAATTAGGGACATGAATTAATCAATCAAATGAAATTGAAGTCCATGGCCCACATCACTTTACAAGCAGCAGTATTGCAGCTATTAAGTATTTTGAGCTGTTCCCTTGACTAAACCCAGGGGAGCCTTTCCTTAAACTGGAATGATACATTGAATATCTACATATTGCATTTGCTAGTTCTGATGCAAAAGTGATAGGTTCTTCTTTACTGTGTATGCTTCATTTTTGTGAAATTGGAATGTGTTGGTTGCAATAACAAATATACGACTTGGAAATTAGATTTGATATGGTTCTTATTTATGACAAATCTCTCAATCTGCAGAAATGACCAGAAAACAGGCATGCTGGGTCCCCAGACCGGATCACTGAAAGAGAAATTTCGTCCAGTGCCTCTGCCATCTCCTGTGTTGCTCCCCACGCCACACGCTTTGGTACGTCTAGAACCTGATTTAACAGAAAAGTTTTGGAGTTTAGTTGGTTGCCTCATTCTTTGGTGGATTCTGGGATAATCACACTGATTTTCCCAAGTCTTGAGTTTTGTTAGACTAAGCGTTTGGGATTTTTCCCTTGTACTTTGTACATTTACTGGGCTTCAATATTTTAATTCAGTTAAAAAAAATTTAGTTTTCGTGTATTTTGATTGATGATGGTCATGGATTTATCTATGTTGAATCCTTTTGGCAAATTGGCGTGATCTTCTTGTATGTCGAAGAGGAATTATCAAAGCATTGCTTTAGTGCTCCAGAAACATATATTTGCAGGCCAGTAAAGTTGATAAATTTCCATTGCAACTTGATAAGTTTGATAAATTGAGAATCTTCTATTCCACAGGCACTGCGGATGATTTTGCAGTTCGGTGTGAAGCCTTCTTGGTTTGATACATTTGGGATAAGCATGCACACATCACATCCACATATCCCAGGAACTCCATCAGTTGGAGATCTACGTGGTTATATGGTTGATTCACCACGAGTTGGTGATTCTGCAGTTCCAGAGATGCTTCTTAAAGTATTAGAGCCATATCGTAAAGAAGGTAAGCTTTTTTCTGCAGCTTATTTGATACTGAACTTCCAGTGTTTGATGTTATACTTTCTTTCCAACCATAGGCTGCCTCCTTGATGAACAGAGACTGAGATTGTACGCTAAAGTTGTTAATAAAGGATCCACTTTGAGACTGGCATTTGCTGCAGCTGTCTTTGGTGAATCCATGGAAGCACTTTTTTGGCTACAACTACCCCATGCTCTCAGGCACTTGTTGAATAAATTGGCTAATAAGTCTCCTATAAGAGGTTCACATGCAACACAGACTGAAATTGATGAGGCATCCATGTTGAATAGGATATCTTCAAAAGGAAAATCAGTGACTGGGAAAAAGGATGCTTTGGTTAGTCGGACTGTTAAAACATTATTGTCTTGTCAAACTATTTCTATCTGCTGTTTTCTAAAAAAGAAATTGGCTATACGGTATTATAGTCCGTATGAGAAGTTCATGATCTCCCAAATATAGATGACCTAATTGTACCTGGGTCTTTAATGATGCAATTTTTTTTTCACAGGTGAATGGTCAAAATAGATTGCTGCCCTTCGAACAGGAACATTTGTGGGAGCGTGCTAATGAGCGTATCCCATGGCATGAAAAATTGGATGGTGAAGAGGCAATACAAAACCATGTACATGAGTGAGTCTTTCTTACAATTGAATGGCCTATGAGATTCTATGCGTCTGGTTATAATCAAGTATGCGCTTTTCTTTTAGTAAACTCTTGATTGTATGGCTTACAATAAACTGCTATGGATTGGTGCCGACCTGAACGATTGCTGTTTTGGATTATTCATCGTGGTTCTTGGTTTACATTTTTCGCATTTGATTAATTGGGATAAGACATACGAGCAATGATGTCCAATGACTTTACTTTACTGTTGGAGAAATTGAATGATGCCCAAGAATACCATGTCCCGGTGTATCTATGTTAGTGCATTTAATCCTAGTATTTCTCCAGCTGAGTTAAATTAAAAGGGAAGGTAAAAAGAAGTGAATTAGTATTATATGCTATCAATAGAACCATTTAATAATTTTCGGTGAAGTGAATTCAAGTAGAAGGATTCATCTGCAGAACAGATGTTTAATATGTTTGTTTTATTCTGGTTTTAACGAAATTTTGAAGTTTTAATAATGTGACTTGTAGTCTTGAGCTTCTCAAATGTCATTGCTTATATTTATTGAGAATGGGTTAACTAAGTAGTTTTTCTTCATTTCCATCTCAAACCCTTCAATCATCTCAAGCTCCAGCTCCTTATAACTAGATTCGACTAAGGACCTGACCCTCCTCAGGAAGTGCTGTAGGGAAACTGAGAAAGAACTTATTGGAAATGTTGTAATGCATGTGAAACTGGGAGATATCTATCATTTGGCCTTGTGACCTTGCGACCTTGCTCGAGCACAAGCCAGTGAAGGTCATTGGAAGTTCACTGCTACTGTCACCCACTTGAAAGTTTAGAAAAATGTGTTATGTTCTTCATTGTCAGTTGTAAAATATTTCATCTTTTCTTGACTGATGTTTCCTTGAAACTATCTGATTACTGTTACCCTTTGCTTTGATGGTCAGACTCGTCTCAGTCGGTAACTTGGAAGGTGCGGTTAGTTTATTGCTCTCAACTCCTCCAGAGAGCTCTTACTTCTACCCAAATGCTCTGCGAGCTGTTGCTCTTTCCTCTGCGGTGTCCTCATCTCTGCTTGAACTGGCTGTGAAGGTATATGAAAGTTATAACCTCCTAGTTCTTGACATGCCAGCTTATAATGCACCCACTATTGTTGTATAGGTTGTTGCAGCCAACATGGTTCGAACTGACCGGTCATTGTCTGGCACTCACCTGCTTTGTGCTGTTGGGAGGCATCAAGAAGCTTGTTCTCAGGTAAATTTTCATCAGACAACTGCTGGCTGCTGCCATTAATTCTCTTCGTCATTTTTTTTCCTAATTAGTGATACACTTTTATGCTATCTTCTGTTTTTTGGGTGTTGCACATGATCTCCTGTCCAATTTATTGTATCAACTCATGGCCCACCACTAAAATGAACAAAAAAAACTTTCACCAACAACCCATGAGTTTGTAAATCAGCACTCACCTTATTGGATTATGATATGGCACTCCCTCCAGTCCTTTTTAAATGGCCTCGGGTCTTCTCACATTTTAGGGGTTTATTTTTATTCCTAAACTACCCTTGTTAATTAACGAGTGCAAACAAAAATAATTGATGGGCACTATTTAATAACATGCTGGCTGACATTACTGTACTGAATGTGCAGAATTGGATGGGGTAGAAAGCTACATAATGTCATTTATTTTGGGAATATTGAAAAGCTGAAATGTCAATTTAAAATAATTGGATAGAGTACATCTGCTTTAATGGAATTAAATGAAAAACATACTCCCCGTCCTGTTATAAAGGTGCAGGAGTGTATTTTCCACAGGGGTATTGTCAAATGAAGAATGAATAAATAATAGAAAAGGTTGTAAATATCTGTGTTAATAAGGGTAAGGATGTCTAAAAAAGGACTGTATTAGAGTCGTACCTTTCTACCGGGATTCCCAAAATGGCAAAACAATACCTAGAATGAGATGGAGTATTGGTCGGTAATTTTGTGTACTTTCTATAGTACACTCTGATGTGTGTGTGTGTGTGTGTTGGGGCGGGGGATACATTTACTCCCTCCGTCCCAAAGAAGTTGTCCACTTTGCTTTTCGACATGCAAAATAAGGAGAGTATTATTATTATTTATAAAACTATATATATTACATATGGGGTTAGTGGAGAATATATAATTATAAACTTATAGCACTTTGCTTTAATTGCACTGCTCGTGGAGAATATGAAATTATATCTATATGGCAAAGAAATGAAAGTGGACAGCTCCAATGGGACACCCAAAATGGCAAAAGTTGACAGCTTCTTTGGGGCGGGGGAGTGTGTGTGTGGGTGGTTGGGTGTGTAATGTGTATGATAAAGGTGATGATTACTGGATTATGTTAAAGGTCAAGTACTTCACTTTCCTCCTCATACTTCCACTTGATCGGGTCTGTTCTGATTGGAAAACTCAGAGTCGCGATTAGCTCTTTAAGAATAAGTGTTATGTAATTCAAAGTGATTATTCATGAAACGTGTAGTGGTGTTGGTGACTATTCATGAAACTTGTAGTGGTGTTGGTGGCTGGTTAATCATTTATAGCTCGCTTACTTGTAGTTATAACTTGTATGTAATTACAGTTACAGGATGCTGGATGCTGGACAGATGCTGCAACATTAGCTGCAACTCATTTGAAAGGATCTGATTATGCTAGGTATGATCAATATTCAGCAGTCTGGCGTACCATCCAGTTATATAAACTATTATGGGATCCCTTTTATTATATAAGCAAGTCTTGTCTAAGATAAAAAAATTCAGGTTTCCCTGAATTTCATTCACATTGGTCGGAATTATGGGAACATCTGTGCGAAACACCAAGTGTGGAACTGTGGATAGTGGTGTGGCTTTCCTAATGTTTAAGAAAACTCTTTTTCTAAGAATCACCTTATTTACGTCACTAGCAACTTTGAATATATAAATTTGCCACTGAGATGGGCTTCAAATGCTTTTATCTTATAATATTATTTCAATGTATGATGGGTAAAGGATCCGTTTCAATTTTCAAGTTCATGATGTCAATGTATCAATTTCAGTATGTTGATTTGCTTAATAAGCTGTGAAACGTGAGGCATCAGGATTGTCTCTTCTCCAACAATATCATGTCCCTTTGCCCTTCTCCTTTATGGCCACAATTTTACTTCCTTAGCTCTCTCTGTCTTTGTTGATATTGGCTATATATGCATTCGTGCCACGGGAGTGCACCGTTATAGTGCTCTGATATTCTCTGTCTCTCTCTCTCTCTCTCTCTGTTTTTTTTTAGAAAATATTATTGGTATATCATATATGCTGAACATGTACTGACATGAATTATTCACTGGTATCTCCTTGAATAAGGTGTCCTGACTCCTGAGTTCTAGTCTTATTTGGCATCTCTACGCATTTGGGGTTTGGTTTGGTGTTGAGCAAAAGTCATTCCTGTTTTTCCTTTTTTTTCTTTTTTATTCATTAAACCAGGACATATTAAGAAAAAAACATTAACATGTAACTTCTGCTGGTTATGAGCAATTACTGTACTATAATTATATAATTCAAAATGACGAATAAGGTGCGGCTCCGTTTAGCAAAACTGTCTGATAAGCTAGCTAGTAGATGATATAGGCTAGTTGATTTTTTTAGAGATGTTTAGTAATTTTATAGTTCGTTTGCTAAATATAGTATATAAATGCAAATCAGGTAGCTTGTTTTCTTAATAAGCTAAGATAAGCTAACTTATAAACTACAAGCTAGGCGTTCATGTAACATACTTATTTGAAAATAAGCTCATCGAGCTTATAAGATAGTACTTGATAAGCTAGTGCCAAACAGAGCCTGTATTCAAATGGCTCCTAAAAAATTTTCTTGCGATTCTTGTTACATCAACAACTAAGCTAAACAACATTTTACCCACAGGGTGTTGCAAAGATGGGCTGGGCATGTTCTTCATACCGAACATAATGTTTGGAGGTACCACTTTTTTCAAAAGTATCTTATTTCTGTATGTCCATTAACTGTGTCTTCTCACTGAACTAATTTACTCTGTATGTATATACTATATAGGGCCTTGATTTTATACACTGCAGCCGGTGCCCTACAAGAAGCACTAGCAGCGCTTCGAGTTGCACAGCTCCCAGAGACAGCAGCCATGTTCATAATGGTCTGCCATGAAATCCAGTCTGAATTCCTCTCCAACTTGGATTCTAGTGAAGAGACAGATTCAATTAGGGAAAAGCTGTCAAACTTGCCGGGCCTGGACCCTGAAAATGATGATGTTCTAGCAGTTGGTGAATATTATGGACAGTACCAGAGGAAACTAGTACATCTTTGCATGGATTATCAGCCTTTCAATGACTAAGGTGTTATTCAAATCAGTTGAAATATTCTGGCCGATCTGATGGAAATGGATGTGAATATTCTGTACATCAGTACACCAAGGGTGCTACAGAACAGGAAGTCAGGAGCGTACGTGAAGATATATATGTCAAAATGGCTACAGGACTAGTTCAGCTTCATCTGTTTCTTCATCACAGCAAAGTTTCTTCTCCAGAAGAATTTGTTCCACAGCATCCGGACATTGCCGGGCAACATGTGTGAATGAGAAAATATTTGCCGGAACACGTTGGTATATTAGTCACTTTGCCGGGTTGATATGAACTTGGCTGATATAGTTGTGGTGTATGCTTCACCCGGTGCTAATGGACTAAGATGGTACATAGATACTAAATTATTCTATACGACATAGTGCTGGCTAAATTAGCAAGTGTATTTCATTGTGAAACAATGATTTTAGTATGGCAATACCTATTTGTTTGATATTGCATGAAACATAAGTGTGTGTTAAACTAGTTTCGTGCTCAGGAGATTGTGAGCACAAAGTGATTACGTTTGTTCAAGGATCAAATTCTTTGTTCTACATTTAGCTTGCACATTTAAAATTACAGGTAATTGTTTAAGCAGAAGAAATTAAGTATAAAAGTAGAGAAAATCAGCCACCAGCTGCACAACTAAATTCAAGCTTAATATGTACTCTATCCCATCATTAGTTGATTATGTGGATACATGTCTTCCCCACCATTCCACACCTTGCAACAAACGCCACACTTGGTGCGCAAACCCCTTTCTGCAGTGATCTTTCCACATCCAGGCATGACCACACATTCTCTCCACAGCCATTCAGCGGTTGCCAGCTCGATTTTGTCACTTGACGCATTCTTTCTTACATCTGTGGC
This sequence comes from Plantago major, assembly GCA_026545765.1. Taxonomy (NCBI): domain Eukaryota; kingdom Viridiplantae; phylum Streptophyta; class Magnoliopsida; order Lamiales; family Plantaginaceae; genus Plantago; species Plantago major. The sequence continues at coordinate 81,000,400 of CM048842.1, forward strand.
ACCACTTCAACCTTGAGCTCCATGGGTTAGTGTATTTCAACCAGACAAAATTTTCTTCAAGATTCATTTCCTACCGTGAATAAGACAAAGGTAAGATAAATCCGGACTACAATGATAAGCATGGTGCCTGATTGACTTTAATGAATTTGAACATCATTAAATTTCCAGAAAAACAAAAACTTCTGCATATTCAGCTCTTCTGTTCAAGCTTGTAAACTCAACTTCTTTTCGAAGAACAAGTGATTCATTGGCATGTATCCTCTGTACCTAATGTTTCAGGATTATGGGAAATTATCTAACTCCATACAATCTGACACGGGTAAAACTCTTGAGGTTTACCTCAGGGATCTCCATGTTAGTGGAAGAATCTCTTGTGGCATCTTGCCGATCCCAGCTCCTCGTACTCCGATTTCGTAACACACATTGATTCAAAATCAGGACTGGATGCTAAAAGTGAACCCCCACGCCAAACGCCCAAAACTGGACTGCAGAACACAGCAATATAGTTGTGATTAGGAATTAGAGCAAAATAGCATTAGACATCTCCAGAGAGAAGAAGCCTTACTCTTCCTGAGTTGTTATCTTCACTTTGTACTCACTGGGAACAAGAGGCCGCAGCTCCCTCTCCCTGGTAACACAAGATATCATTATTACTATAAAGATCTTCAAGCGAAAATTCACTTGGAGCAAAGAGACAACAAGGCTTACAGTCTTTGAGCAAATCGAGGAAATAACGTGGTTCCACCAGTTAGGATAATGCTGCAAAGTGCAAACCAAGAGAGATGTAAATCAAAGTAAATTCAAGAGATAGATCCAATTATATAGACCTGAATCACTTGAGTTCTAAGTCGAACATTTTCCTGAACTACCTTTCATATAGCACAGGGTGAAGATGAGGATGGCAGGCATTGACAGATCTGACAATACACTCTGCAAGTCCTGCCTGATTCATTCCTACAGATATCAACACAATGTAAGAAAATGGACAAGAAATGCAAATTTCTTGCATGTAGACATAACATTTGATCATGTATAATTTCATGAAAGATTGAACCCTCTAATTATCCTTCTAGAGTTCAGAGAGATGAAAAACTACAATCATGTTTGAATATGGACTAGTTTGCAAACCTAAATCAGCCGGTCGAAATATCATCTCCGGAACAAGGAACCGCTCATTTGTCAAGCTAAATTCCTGCCAAAATCATGTGTAGTTAGGCTTCCAACCGAGCAGATGGATAACAAACGTAAAATTAGGAAGAAGAGCGATACGTTTTTCGAGAGGTCAGCTTTTTTCCTGTCCTCGGGTTTGTCAAATGCATCCTCTCCTGCTGGATAAGAAGGTGCATTGTCATCCAACTCTAGGTGCCGTTTGGCTTGCTCTGGATCTTTGACAAAGCCCTTGGTGTGAGTGATACCATCAGGCAGTACGTAAGTACACTTGAATATGTTGTCGTTTCCACGTCTCCTGTGCATTCATTTTCAAGTCCGACAATAAGCAAAGAGGCATCTATAAAAATCAAAATCATAAACAGTACATGGATATCAACACTTTTTGTCTTCACCAATTCAATGTCCCATGTTTCATATTGACATGAATCATTCCATAACTAACAAGTCTCCAAGTTGCATATATCGACAAAGAGCACATGAACAAGTATTTTCTGAACAAACAAGGTCTAGTCCAGGCTACATTTTTCCCAAATGCAAATCAACACTATCGAACAAGAGAAGAACAACAATAGAAACCGTGTTGAATCAAAACCGTAAAATTCGTATAATTAGCAAGAGAATGAATCATCACCTGGCAATATGAAGGTCCCTCTGAACATTAAGAGAAACAAAACACAGCTTCTCCTTAACATGATCCATAACAAAGCTCTCATCCATAACATTAACACTCCTATAACTCACCAGCTCCTTCAAATAATTCGTCAACGCCTTACCCCCAAGATCCATCCTCTTGACCCCGTAATTCAGCGTAAAATTCTGAAACACAGGAGCAGAATGCGTAAAACTAAACCCACAATCCACCACCAAACTACACTGCGTTTTGGACACCAGCCCATTCCTAGACGCCTCATACAAATGCACAAGAGAAGGCGAATCGGAAACATACAAAGCCCTAAAATTAAACTCCTCGAACACAATCTCGTCAACATTGCGCTGAATCGAAGGGAGAGTGAAAAGGGGCTGAGTGAGGAGGAGGGAAGTGGAAGGAGGGTGGATGTTGAGGTGGGAGGAGGAGAAGAGGTGGGACCAGAGAGAGGATTGGAGGTCGGGGTTGATGAGGTAGCCACGGTCGAAGGGGCGGCGGAGAGTGGCGGAGGTTAGGTCTTCGGTGGGAGAGAGGAGTTGCTCGCCGACCAGCCATTTTTTGGAGGAGGGAGGACGGGCGGTGCAGTTGGGGACTATGTAGGTCGGGTCACGTTCGCCGCCGGTGCCGGCTTTTATCAGTCCGCCACCGTTGTCCACCACCACCACATTTGATGATGACATTTGTGACGAGTGACTGAGATTTTGGGAATTGTCAATTTTGTTTGGTACTACAATGCCCTCCAATTCTATTCTATGAAGTTGTCGTTTGAGATTGAAAGAGTTGTTCTAATTGGGTAAGAATCTTTCTACTAGATGTATGATTTCAATGGATATTCAGCTGTTTATACCGCTTCGGTTGGTTCTACGGTTAAAATTGATGTTCTTTGGTTATCTTTAAAAAAAAAAAAAAAAATACATACATACTGTTTGGTCCAGTAAGAAAATGACACCTGGCCACAACTTAAAAAGCTCAAAAATCCAACCTAACAACTTAAAATTAATGGCTTACTAGTAATTAGGCAAAAAAGAAAAGAGAACAGGAAAACCAGAGTACATCGACTATTCTTCTCAACTCCGTCGTGCCGCCCATCATTGTTCTCTTTGGAGAAACTCCGTCTAACAATGAATAATTCGGTACCGAGAACCCCGACAATCCTAGAACTCCGTCTAAAACCTTGCTACTAATCATCAATGGTACTAAGCAAAACAAAAGGCAAAACATCTCATTCAACTATCACATTATATATTCTTGGCAAAAAATGAACTTGCTCAGTCAATTCACTATCTATCTAATGGATATATGTAATTTGTTAGCCATTCTTCTGGACGTTCACTCACGCTTAAGGAGATGGGTTTTTGAGAATAATACTTTAACCACCCAAAATAAGCATTTTCACTTCTAGCCTCCCATCAAAATTACCTGAAAGGGGCATTTTGGATGGAGGAATTGAAACTCCAATATTTTCAGAAAGATTAAGGGGATGCGCAATTTCGGTCGATGATGGAGATTACGAGGATCAGATGCGCTCGAGATTCGATTGTTTCCATTTTGTTTCAATCAGCGGCGCGGCGCGGCGAGAGGAGTACGGAGTTGGAGACGAACTGAAGAAGCGCCATTGTTGTTTGGTTGTTCAGTATGTACTTCTATTCTTCATATACTCTTTATTTACTTCCTCGGTCCGGTAAAAGCTTCCTGCCATTTTAGTTGTCCCATTGCGAATTCGGTTGGCCCATTCTAATTCACGAATAAGTGCTTAAAGTGCACTCGTGTTCCCTTAACTTACATTACTCCGAGCTATCCTAATATTTATTTCACAAGCATGACTTTTTGTTGTTATATTTGGTTATATAAATATAATTTTAGATTATGATTATAGTTATGAGGAGAAATCACTGCTAAGTATATCATGCATGTGCCATTAACCCAATCGAGAGTGGTGTACCTTCTAGAAATCGAAAATCCCTTTGTGTGGGTAATGTTTTATTAATAAGAGTTAGAAGAAATATATATAATCACTTAATGAGTATTCTCTTTCCATTTTTCGTAATGGGACCACCTATTCTACCTAATCAATAACTTCATAATACATTCTTATTTACAACTTTACCAACCCACTATTTCATTTTTATTCTTTCTTCATTTAAATAATACTCAACTTTCCACTTTATCAACCCACTATCAATTTTTAATCATTCTTTATTAGATTTCCATTTAAATAAAATCCAATACTCTTCATTTCCTTATTTGGTTGACCAAAAAATCAAACGGAAAGCTATTCCCGAGACGGAGGAAGTATTATAATAGGAGTAATAATTAATTAATTACTAGTAATCCATTAATTTTAAGTTGTTAGGCCAGAGAAGCTGGATTTTGGGGCTTTTTAAGTTGTGGCCAGATGTCACTCTCTTACTGGACCAAACAACATGTTGAACATCAATTTTAACAGTAGAAACGAACCCTGTTTATACTCAATTATATTCAAATACTTGGCCCATTCGGTCTCAAAATAACTGTATCACCTGGTTTTAAGAACGAAGATTAAAATATAGCGTATAAAGTACGGAAATGTACTTATACTATGGCCATATGGAAAATACTCACCTATTTTGGGTCTTAAGTTGTTTTTGTAAACTACGTTGCTATATTTGTACCACAGTAATAGTAATTAAGTGTGGGTCAACCTCAATCAATCGTATTATGGATTAGTCTGAATCAGACCAAGTATATAAAAAAGGCAAAAGAGCATTTTGCTCCCTGAAGTTTATTTGTTTGTACGGTTTAACCCCTCTCTGGGAACTTTAAAATGCGTTGCTATGTGCTCCTTCAAATGATTTCCAAACCATAACCTAACTTGCACAAATACAAACAGACCCAGTGCCATTTCTATCCTTCTTATCTTGTTGGATTTACATGGCACAGTCCTCTCAAAACCCATGTGCTAGTCTATACTCTATAGTCTGAACTCCATCCTTTTTAGTACCAAATTTATATGGCACCTATATAGTATTGAAAAACGTCACCCTTAGAAACTTCAGGATGCGACAACACGTTCAATATCCTTCTTCTCTTAAAACCTTATATCTACGATAACTTATTTCATCTCTCATGCGTGTTTCTCGCTCAAGCACATTGACTTGTGGTCATTTTCTTGAGATAGAAGTCTATTGTTCTTAAACTTTTCCCCATGACAAGACATGGTTATGCTCGTTGCCTTTAAATCCCTTATTATGAGTTAACAACAAACAACAAGACATGTTCTACCCGCTAAATGATAAGTTGATAACATTATGATCCAAAATGGACATGTGTCTGGTTCGGTTCCTAAATAAGTACGTATGAAGTATATATAGGTACGAATAAATAAAAATTTACTGATTCAAATAGGTTCGATTTTAAGTAAAAATATGTTAAGGTGATGTTTGGATCGGAATATGTTATTTGATCAACCCTAGTGCTGTTAAACGAGCCGAGCCCTCGTTAAGGCTCGACTCGTATAACATCCCTAATCAACCCCAATAGACATACCATTACGATTACAATTTAACAATTAACAAACATGATTCTCTTTCCATTACCAATTGTCTCTCTCTTTGCTACTTCCTCCGTCCCGGAGAACTTCATACATTAGGTTAGTGTGCAGTTTTATGCGAAAAGTTAAAGTAATGATAAAATATAGAAAGGGTGGAAAAAAGTGTACTTTTTAGTGGTAAAAGGGGTAATTTGAGTGTAATTGAGATTGTTTATTATTTGTTGGGTGTGGGGTAGTTTTTTTTTGGTAATGTATGAAGTCTTGAGTGACGACTAAAAATGACAAATGTATCAAGTTCTGCGGAACGATTGAGTAGTATATTCCTTCTCGTTTTCCATGACCAATTGTTGTCAAAACCCCAACTCCTTTTTGAAAAAAGAGAGAATAAAACCAACCAGATGAAGAAAAAAGAATCTGCAAACCATCAACCTCGAAAGGCTGCTCGATCATGACGATTGACGAGCTTCAGCACAAAAACGAAGCTTAATTTCGGAGAAGAAAGAGACAGGTGACGGATTCAAATCTTTCGATTTCTTCAATTTCATCTATTGTTTTTGTATTCTATGCACCGTGACCCTTGAAACTGAGCTTAATCCATGGAGGACCCAAAGATTTGTAAGTTTCCACAACGGATCGTGATTTCGGAGAAGAAAGATTTGTGAAAGCTTACCGAGTGATATACCGGATTTAGTCCGTATCCGATCCGGATTAATGGATCAAAATGTTGTTACACGGACCGGATCTGGTCCAATCCGGACCGGATTCACTTTGACAGGCTGACCTGGTCCAAACGAAACGGCTGACAAACCTGTATGTATATTTGATAATTCAATAATCAATACCAGTGCTTTTCAATCAAATCTCATCAATCAATCACACCATATAAATAAATAAATACTCGTGGTTTTTCTTTTCCACATATCGGAGTTTCATAGGTATGTTCATATGCTCTGCAAAATTTCTCACCAGATCCGTTTTTTCGCATCGAATTTCTCATCCGGATGATTGTGGGATAAGAATTATCAGAGCCTTTTCTGTAGAATTTACTGCTTTTGTTCATTTTATGATCTGTATGTACACTCATTACTTGCATAAGATTCGAGACACTGATTCTACAATCCCCATTTATAACTTGTTTGTAGATATAGGAAATCCGATTAGCTTATTATTGTCATTGTGAAAAAGGATCTCATTGCTTTTGAGCTTGTTGCACTTCACCTATATAAATTTGATAGGATATGCGATACTTTTACAGCGAGATCATAGATTGGCAGTCATAGGAGTTGTGCTGAATCTTAAATTAACTGAGGCAAGTGCTATATTCTGGTGCTGGACTGAATTTTGTTATTGTTGGTTTAAGGATTTTCGGCCTGGAAGATAAACGTATTAATGGATTCGGTAGTGTCAACATTTGGGAGTGCAGTGAAGTCTGCATCAGATTTTATCACTTTGGCTTTTGATGCCCCATCCACTCGAGCGGTTGTGTTCGGAGTGCCAATCGGAGGTGTGCCATCTATTGCAACACTCAAGGATTCGAACTTCTTTATTGATTGACCATCAGATTCTGTTTTCCTTCTAGATAAGTGATTTATTTATTTATTTCTATTTTGTTCATGCAGGCCATCTTTTTCTGGAAGGTCTTCTCCTGGTTGTGATTCTCTTCCTTCTGTCCCAGAAAAGTTACAAACCACCTAAGAGACCTTTAACAAAGAAGGTTGACACTTTCAGTATCTAGCATAGTCCATATGGCCTCTGATCCAAGTTATTAACGTTTCTATGCTTTGCTAATTTGATTTGATGGAGTAGTATACAGTTTTCATTTTAAATTTTCATTCATATCTTTACCCGTTCGCTTGTTGGCGATTAAGCATTAAGAGTGTCATTAGCATCAATACTGATCTTGCAGTGGATTCATTGTAAAAAAAGGTTTAGGTTAATCTATTTATTTGCTGTGCTCTTTTGAGCTCTTATGTATTTGAACTCCACTAGATTGTAACCAAAGTGAACACCAAGTGTAAGCCCAGTGCAACGCACAATTATTGATTTTATTGGTATACTCCAACCTGAAACTTGTGTCCGAAATATGAGTTCCTTGAGCTGCCAAGGCATAGGGAATTTTCAAGACATTCTGTTGATATTTCCTAAATATGGTTTTTAGATGTTCAGAGTACTTCCGGATTAGATCAATCCTTATTTTACAAGATGAAACCCCACAATTGAATTTAAAAGTTTTTAAGTTTTCTTGTTTCTCAACATCAGTTTCATATTTGATATCACAATTACCTTTACGTCAAGATCCACCATCAAAATTGTATTCGTCAGAGTACTTGACTTGAGTTTATTTGGTCTGTTGTTAAAATTTTCTTGGTTCCAAGTCTCTGTTTCCAAGTTTCTATGCAATATATTAGGTGTAGTTCTACTATTTTAATTATTAGATTTGATGATCATATGCTTGAGCTGTCCATGTCCTTCAGAGATTCTATGATCCCTATACCAGGTAGTACATCATGTGACAGGGATAATTTAGGTAATTTGACACGGCTGGTATACTCTGTACTGTCTTTGAGGCTTGATTTGGTATCTGAACATCAAAAGGATGCTGCTGTTTAGGCTACTTGGCCTTTGTGTGCTTCGTGAGTGTTTATGCAGGATAGGCAAATTAGAGATGAGGACATTATGATAAACTGATACCTAAGAGTTTTAAATTATCAAATGTGCATGCATTGTGTATGGTTATATATTTAGGCGTGGTAACATTCTATCGATTGTTTCCACTTTTATTTCCAGCGCTGTTCTGCCTTGATTCTTATCAACCTCTTTAAAGCATAAGGAGGCAGAAATGCTACTGTTGATCTCAGATTATTTTAGTGAATCTTTTATATCCTCTGATTCCTATCACCTCTACTTCAAACCTTCATGCTGATTGATTTCTTGGATTGAACATCTGTAGGAGATAGATGAGTTATGTGATGAATGGGTCCCAGAGCCTCTTATTCCTTCTGTAGCTGAGGAGATGAAGCATGAACCTCCAGTTTTGGAGAGGTAGAATTTGCAAGCTCAATAATTTTTTATTTTCTTGATTTCCGTGGAGCTGATTTATAACTGAAATATTTTGTCTTTTCACTGAGTTATACAGTCCTACTTGACAAAGACAAACATATATAATGATGAACCTTACAAGTTAAATTAAATGGAGATATTCTGGTTCTGGGCATAGTGTTGAAGGTCTATACCGTGAATTAACTTGAATGTCATCTAAGTTGTGAGTCATTGCTTAAATCTCTCTTCTATTTATTCTGATGTTTACAAAACTCTGTGAACAGTGCTGCAGGACCACATGTAGTAATCAATGGGAAAGATGTTGTGAACTTCACATCAGCGGATTATCTTGGGCTTTTAGGAAATGATAAATTACTGGTATGAACTTACTCTTTGTGCCATTTCCTCTCCTGCTGCATTGATTTACCTGGGAAAATAATTTTGATGTTGCAGGAATCCTGTACCAAAGCTCTGGAAAAATACGGTGTAGGTTCTTGTGGTCCTCGTGGATTTTATGGGACCATTGGTATGATCTAACTGAAACTCCCACCCTTTTGATTCTTATTTCATCCATGACCTGTCTCATCAGAGCTAATCTCTAACTTCAAATCTTTTTTTTTTTTCCTGTCCAATTTTTATGTAGATGTTCACCTTGATTGCGAGGCCAAAGTAGCAAGTTTTCTTGGAACTTCGGATTCTATACTTTATTCTTATGGGCTTTCCACTATGTTTAGTATTATTCCAGCATTTTGCAAGAAAGGAGACGTAGTTGTCGTGTAAGTTGTTTAAATCTGTTACTCTGTTTGTTTTTGTGCATAGTTATTCATAAATATCTTATTTGTTGCGGTGGATGTCTTTATTTGGATATGCAAGATAGTCTATATATGTGTTGGGCTTAGTTGGAGATAAGAATTGTCATTGTCATACTCGCTGAATAACTAATGAGCTTCTAATCAGGTCGTACTTTGCCTTTGTTCTTTTTTTTTTTTTTTAACCACATGTTATTGTGATGCCGACATTCTCTCACAGTCACTGTTACATGCCCATCAGTCACCATGCACGGTGCACTATGCATGCATAATTGCTTTTGTTTATTATTATTTGTTCTAGAGATTCTCTTCATTGTGCTTGTATGTATCCACACTGCTCCAATTGAGAATTTCGTGTTTGTTTCAGAGACGAAGGTGTACACTGGTCGATACAGAATGGACTTCACCTCTCTAGAAGTACAATTGTTTATTTCAAACATAATGACATGGAGTCCCTACGAAATACTTTGGAAAAGGTTACGCAGGACAACCAGCGAACCAAAAAGGTCAGGCGGTATATTGTTGCGGAAGCTGTCTATCAGGTATTCATTGTTACTGCAACATCCCAAGCACTTCTCTTTTTATTCTTGCTAGCTGAGCAGGAAATCTATTGACTCTAGATGTTGAGAAAACTTTCTCCTTTTATATCATTGTTCACAGAAATAAATGATAAAAGACTGTCACCGGAAGGTTGAGATCTACTAGAATAGACCTAAAGCTACAAAACTTTCCAGAGTGCTGTGAGCTTGACACAACTTGACATACAAGAACGCAAATTTAAGAGATCCCCCCCCCAAAAAAAAACCCTGGGTGGCTAATCCCCTTTTTAGTAGTCAACTTAATGAGTATAATAGTAACTGCATTGAGCATGCTCTATGCCAACTTGTAGCGCGAGGGATAATATGGCAGTTAGAAATTTAGTGTGTGCCTTTCAGTTAGTGCTCTGTTCAGCTATTGCTATTTGTCTAGAGCAAGCCCTTAGAAGAGATATGGATGGTTATGGAGGGCATTTTTGGTTTGAGTATATAACCATTGCAAAGATTTGCTCGTATGAATATCCAAAGAAGTGTGAACTATCTCCACTCCGTGAAATTGTAAATAACCATTGAAACATTCTACTAATTGACTATATGGATCGGATATGGTGTTGCTGGGCTCTAGGTTGGCCTTTTTCAAATTTCATGGGTGGCAAATCTTTATTGCTATCCCTTAGTAGCTTTTTGGGTTAATTAGTTCAAATTCGAAGGGTAATATTCAATAAACTCTATTGAAAAAGATTAATTTCTATTTATTCACACACCCACGCTACTTCCCGATGCATTTCAATATTAAATCTCTCTATTTTTATAATTATCCCCACTTTCAAAATTCGAATTTTGTCAATAGAATAAGATAGTTTTACTATAATAACCTTCATTTTAAGATCTTCAGTCTGATCATAGTGCATATCATTGTCATTGAATGGACGGGGTTTATAAAGATTGGCAGGGGTTTCCAAAATTGAAATAAATCCCATAGAACAGCATAAACCTAAGGACACAAACTGAAACATGAAATTGAAAATGAACTGTCGAACAATTCCCAAAATTTGGGGTGTCATGGACTTGAGAATTATTTTGGGGTGTCATACACTTGGTTAGAATTTGATCTCCCTGGATCCTGGACCCCAAGTGCTAAACTCTATTAAGATAAGTGTCTCAATATACACATCTTCAAATCATCACTAAACCCTAAAATAAAAGGCTAGGCCTAGGGTCATAGGCACGAAAATGAAATACCCGCAAACTAAATATTTGAGCTTCATACATAAGGACAATTTTTTCAGAGGGAATCAATAACATATGCAATATGGACAGCGAGTCGTATATATTGAAATGAGATTATTATGGTTATAACGTATTTCTTTTCCATTTAATGGTGAAGAAATATTGGATTTCAAAGTAGTTGAGTGCAAATTGAAATGAAATAGAGAGAATGATAAAATATTGAATGAAATTGGGAGATAATGGTTGAATAGAATTGCTCTTTTTTTTTCTTTGATTTATTTGAAGAAGTCTCCAAATATAATTTGATGTAAATTTGTCTAGATTTTTATTGAAATGAAGGGTGCTTCATAACAAATTCAAATTTGAGTACTACTAACACTAGCATATTAAGTTTTTTTTTTAAATTTATTTATTTAGTATATAATATATGCATAATGTCCCGTCACATCCAAAAAGCATCTTATTGGTATTGATATATTAACTTGCAAATGATCTTGTACAAATGACAGAATTCTGGTCAAATCGCCCCATTGGATGAGATCATCATGCTGAAGGAAAAATATCGGTTTCGGGTTATACTAGATGAGACCAATTCTTTTGGCGTGCTGGGAAGTACTGGCAGAGGACTTACTGAGCACTACAAAGTTCCGGTATGCGCCTTTTCTTAGTTTTTGGTGTATTTAATTATTGTGATTGCCAACTGGTCATGGATTACAAGGCCAATATAAATGCAGGTAGAGAAGGTAGATATTATAACTGCTGCAATGGGAAATGCATTGGCCACTGAAGGTGGATTTTGCACTGGGAGTGCCCGAGTCATTGATCACCAGGTTGGATATGCTTGACCATAGTTTTGCATTGACTTGTTCATTCCGTTCTTTAATAATTCTGTTGCCTTTTATTTTGTTGCAGCGCCTGAGTAGTTCTGGCTATGTATTCTCTGCCTCTTTGCCTCCATATCTAGCAAGTGCTGCAATTACGGCCATTGATGTATTGGAAGAAAATCCTGATCTTATCACGAAATTAAAGAAAAATACTGCTACTCTGCATCAAGGTCACATTTCTGCTTTCTCTTCTACTCCATGTAGGAGTATCTTTTTATCTTTCTGAATCCGTTCTCATAATGTAACACTGTTTATTAGGATCTCCGAGCCTTTGATTAGAATCTACCCGTTTTTATGTCCAATTGCAGGCTTAGCAGAAGTATCCGGTCTTCAAATAGTAAGTGATCCCCAATCCCCAGTTGTATTTCTCAGACTAGAGAAGTCAACAGGTTCTGCAAAAGGTGATCTTCAGGTGCTTGAAGATATTGCTGACGAGGTAAGTAATTGAAGATCAACCTTGTAGTTCTGTTCTGCTGAGCTTTGTTTGTACCATTTTGCTATACCTAATCACAATATTCTTTTATTAACTGGTGCAACTGATTTTATTCAGATGCTAAAAGTGCACTCTGTATTTGTCGCCGTATCAAGGAGATCAACATTGGACAAGTGCAAATTACCAGTCGGTATAAGATTGTACATTTCTGCTGCTCATACAGAATCCGATTTAGCGAAGGCATGTGAAGCATTCAAAAGTGTCGCAGCTGATGTACTTTCAAATCTCAATAGTGCGAAAATTATGTAGCTGAATAGAATCATCCTTGAGAAAGCTGTTGTTACGTGTGTATAGGAATATACTTTTGTTTCTTTGGTTCCTTACCTTTTGAAGTTCTAGACAACCTTATGAGTTGACCTATTCTTGTACTACAACTCAGTTTTGAGCTATAAAAACTGCCAAGTGTAATCTTTTTTGAGAATTCTTGTACAGATCATGACCGTATAGTCCTTGACGCACTCACCTTATTAGCTAATGAAATTGAAGTCTAAGCTTTTGGGCCTTTGGTGACGTGAGCTTCTTGATACGTTGTCACATTACTCTCCGTCTCTGGATGAAGATCTAATCAACCCTAAGGAAAAAACTATAAAATGTTCATAGGAATCCTAGAAACTGGATTGATGTGAAATCTGTCATATATTATCACATGCATTTCCATTGAGATGCAATTGACTCCGGTTCGGTCCCACTAAACAGGGCGGGGGATCGCAGGAATCAAAATGATGAAAAGTTGAATTTGAGACAGATTAAAATGAAATACAATAGTTTAAGTTTGAAATAGATGATGAGAATGAAATTTAAGAATCATACATACCGAGATCGGGTGCGACCGGGTCCCTAGTTTATCAGTCCCCTGCCCCTGCTAGTTAGTATCCAATGAATTTATGAATTTCCATACTCCATTTTTACGGACATATTTTCTTCTTTTTCGTATATTTTCCAAATCGATCGACGCCAGGTGATTGGCTAGTAGTGTGGTGTCATAAATTTTGCTGATTTACATACCCAAAATACTCAGAGCATTTGTTGGCCTTTTCCTCTTCTTTTCCAGCGAATCAGATTCCATCTTTTCCACCCTTTTTCTTTCCTCATTTTATTTCTTCGCCCAGGTGCGTTGTTTTCCTCTCTTTCTCATGACCGATATACCTTTTTCTTGGCATTGCGCGATTGGCCCTCTTGATCGATGTTTCTGACTGGCTATTGCCTTCTGATACTTCAGGTATGGGAATAACCGTCTGAGCTTGTTTCTTTGGTCTTTTAATGAAAATGGTAGCAATTATTTGATACTTTTTTCTCTGGGCTTTGCGTTTAGATTCTTGGTGGGGTTTGTCAATTGTCATTTCTTTCCTATTTCCGATTCGATAGATTCAGCTCTTTGATCCAATTCTTGCACAACACCGGTTTTTCATGTTTTAGGGCTTCAAGTGTTTCGATAGTGTCAAAGTTTGGATTTTTTTCCAGAAATGAGTTGTCTTTATGAATCTGGATGGATGTTGTTATTTGTATCAAAATCAATATTGGTAGAGTATGTTGATTCTGCTCCTTTTTCTGTCAGCTGGTTGATTGATTGAGTTGGAGTCATGGAGTATCTGCCAGTTGAGGTTGTTGGCAACATACTATCACGGCTAGGTGCTGCACGTGATGTTGTTATTGCATCTGCGACATGCCGGAAGTGGCAAAAAGCTTGGAGAAATCATCTCCACACTCTAACCTTCAATTCTGATGACTGGTCCTTTTATCACGAATTATCGACTAGTAGGCTTGAGATACTTATTACTCAGACTATATTCCAGACCAGGGGTCTACAATGCCTTACGATTATTATGGATGATGTTGATGAATTTTCTGCTGCTCCGGTCATTGCCTGGCTGATGTACACGAGGGATTCCTTGCGCAAGCTCAATTATAATGTGAGGACAACACCTAACATTAACATTCTTGAAAAATGTGGCAGGCAGAAGCTAGAGGTGTTGTCTTTGGCTCACAATACCATTACAGGTGTCGAACCTAGTTATCAGAAGTTCCCTTGCCTAAGATCTCTTTCTTTGAGTCATGTTAGTATCTCAGCTTTGGATCTGAGTCTTTTGCTTACGGTGTGCCCGAGAATTGAAACCTTAATGCTAGTCAGTCTAGATATTGTCATGTCAGATCCACAGGCAACCATTGAATTAAGTAGTTACTCGCTGAAAGACATTTATGTTGAAGCTATCAGCTTGGATAAGTTTATACTTGAGGCTGATAGCCTAGAGAAGTTACACTTGAAAGATTGCACCCTTGAAGTCTTTGAGCTTGTTGGGAAGGGCACACTGAGATTCCTTAAGATCGATGATGTTAGTGTCATCCATCTCGATATTGGTGAGAGCGCTGAGAATCTGGAGATAGTTGATGTGAGCAATTTTACAGTCATGTGGGCAAAGTTTCACCATATGATCTCACGATCGTCAAAATTGAGAAAGCTTAGTCTCTGGGGTGTCGTGTTTGACGATGAGGAGGAGGTTGTGGATATAGAGACAATTTCTTCATGCTTTCCTTCGCTAAAGCACCTGTCACTATGTTATGATCTAAGAGAGGCAGCACTTCAGTATGGCTTACAGGGTTCTTTTGTGCTGGAGAATGTTATTGTCCTGGAGCTTGGGTGGACAGTAATTAGTGACCTGTTTTCAATGTGGGTTTCTGGGCTTCTAGAAAGATGCCCTAATCTCAGAAAGTTGGTCATCCATGGGATTGTTTCGGAAACCAAAACACATGAAGAATGCCACATGCTGGCCAACTTCACATCATCCATTGTTAGACTCATGAGGAAGTACTTGCATGTGGAGGTTCAATTTGAATATGAATAGATATTACTGCCAGGAGTTTTCCATCGGTATAAGTACGCATGGAGATTCTCATTTATCCTATCTGGTCACCCAGCGATTTTTTGACTTAGGAGTTGTAGAGTAAGGGTATTTTTTCCTTTATGAAGGCTAGTTCCATTTCCCTTCTGTTATATTTTTTGGTTGAGACATTATTCTCAATGCGAGAAATGTAGTGATTCTGTTTCCTTCGTGAAGGACTTCTATTTGTTTGCAAATTTGGTTCTTTTTCCTATTCTTTGTCCTCTTCCTTGCGTATAATTCCAATCCGTGAATAGTGTTCATGTTTCCCCATGAGAGTATTCTACTTGTTTAAAATTTTGGCTTATGTCTGACCTTTCAACCTCTTCCTTACATTACTCCGAGGCTTGTCTTGACTCTTGACTTAATTTTGTGTGTATTATTTATCACCATAGGTTGCTGAAAGACAGTGATGTAAAGAAAAGCCAATGATTGATAATAAGGGGAAGAATTATATCCTCTCTTATATGTAATGCTTAGATTAATTCTATACTTCCCTTTCTCTTTCTTTTCAGCAAAAGAACAATATGATCAGCAGAATTTGTTGTTTGTTTAATTCAATTCTGTATAATTTTGGTCTTTTGCTTATGTTGTTAAATGCTTATGTTTGTCATGCTAGAATTGTTGAAATAGTAGCAAAGCCTGGGTAACATTCTAAATTTTGAAGAATTGAGGCGGAAAAGGGGGAAAAAAAGCAGGAGACAGATCATTAAATTTATCTTCTCTCTTCTTTCTGTAGAAGCCCGAGATCTAGAGTTGGAGTTTGGCACATGGGGTTGGTGATTGAAGTGTGGTATGGAAGAGGGCTCCTCCGTTGGTGTGGTCCATAATCTTCACCTTCTTTATATGAATTACTATTATACATCTGGATGTAGTAAAGTTGTTTGCGTCTACCATTTACATACTTGAGGAAAAGGATTCTTTCAGAGTTGCACACTTTGGTATAAAAATGTTTTGAGTTGGCCAAAACTGACATTCATCAATGCCAGACAAATCGGCATGAAGAAAAATGCATCCTTTATAAGAGATATTTAGTTTGTACTCATGTTTTTCCGTGTTATTAGTGCAAAAATGGTGAAATAGTATGTTAGCTGCATGTGAATCCAATTGAAGGGGTGTTCAAAGTTCTCATAATGTACCGTGTAGTAAGGCTTGTTATGGTATGAACTATGAACACTCTGCTATGATTAGCACTGTGTTAACTCTTGCTAGAGTGCTAGTTAATGCTTTCACTTCCTCTGTTATATGAATGTGCTTGATTTGAGACTGGTACGTCTAATACTCCTGGACTTTTGTTGAAGATACATGTATACTGCAGCATTGGTGATTTTCCTTGTGTTGTTTGGTCCCTCGCCTTGTTCATGTGTTAGCAACTCAGGATTGACTCTGGATATCCTTGGACTGCATTTGTTGGTGAAGTAAAGGTTCTAGCTTTCTTTTTGTGTGTGTATTTTGTAGTAATATGTTGTGATGAACAATGGTTAGTTTGCTTCCTGCATTTGTCCCAGTTATCCAGAGCCTATGTGTACCTAAATTAAAATTGATGACATGAAGCTGATACAAGTACTTATATTTTACTCTGGAATAGTTTAGGGCACATTATTTTTCAATGTATCTGCATATTTCATCCATTGTCCGCGATTATAGACCTGAGTCAACTAGATCTTTCTATATGTTCTCGCTGATTGCATATCTCATGGATTTAGCTGCTCTATGTAAGTGTGGTTTTTCCGGTGCAATTGGCAATTGGTGTGAAGCTGAACGTATATAAGGACAGCTACTCTTATTTGTAATCGAACTCGTACAAAATCGGAATTCTGCTCTGCTTTTATTTGTTCTCTGTAAGACTTGATCAAGTTCTTATTACCGCAGACTAGACTTCTGGTATAAAATAATAATACGGCCTGCCTCGTCTTTTATGCTTTCAGCTTGTGTTGAGATGGTGATCAATAAAAGAATGTACGGATGTCAAATAAGTATAGTACTATTAACAAAAAGCTTAATATTCCTAAACAGACCAATTCAATAGTTTAAGGTGACCGTTTTCAATAATTTATTTGTCCTCAATTGTTAATTTGCGGCCAATCCTCAAGTAAAAGTAAGCTGATTTATGCATGCTTGTAAAAGAAAGAAAGACGCCAATCAATAACTGTTCAATAAAAAAAAGATCCATTTTACGTCCCTGTTTCTAGACACCAGTCCCATTATTTCTGCTTTAACGTGTGGCACCATTACTAGTACTAGTAGTCTCTATGACACTATCTCATCTTAAAACAATGATAGATTTCAAGATAATCCAGCAATGATTCAGTCTTGATTCTCATACAATAAAGGCTGCTGCTTTTTTTTTTTTTGTTTTGGTAATAATAATGGCTATTTCATGAGTTTAGATATGTCAATTGATGTATTATAGACACAGCCTGATTCACGAGGATAATCTTGAAATATCATGAAAGGTAAAACCAAGTTCCATTCTGTTTACAAGCTGCTTTGATTATTGTCAAATTGCTTTAATAGTTTATTCATACTATATACTACTTCTTCTTAATTATTAAACCTATATATTCTCTGTGGTTAAAAACATCCAAGATCAAGTACTGGACGTGTCTTGTACTCAGCATTTTCCTACCTAACATTCATATTTACGAAACAAGCAACAATAATAATTTTAGTAACGATTAATAAACAATCAAACTTTTCAACTTTTTTACATAAGCTAATATTCAAAACAATCTGCATGATGTAATATTCAAGCAACCTGTTTTGAACGTTGAAGTTTGAACTTTACCTATATAAGTGTAAGGAGTGACCTTGTTGAACCTTGCAGATAAGCATTTCAGTTGTCAACAAACAATGAAGTCAAAAAATGGTCACATGGTGGACGTGGAAGGGATCGGGAACCTGCCGCGTGATCTAATAATCGAGATACTCTCCAGGCTCCCTGCCAAGGATCTTTGCAAGCTCAGGCGCGTTTCGAAATCATGGCGTGACTTGTTAACTTGTGATGATGAGTTCATTGCTCAACATATGGAGTTTTCAAAGAAAAATCCACTGTTACTGACTAGAAAGTACACATCTGATGGGATTTGGGAACCCAATAGTACTGGTAAGATTACGATTGAATTAACCTCTTTAGATATGCAAGGTGATGTTACTAGTCAGTTCAGTGAAGTTATTGATGGTCCTGTTCACACTTTCATTACTTGTGGAGCTTTGAGTGTTATGTGCTGCATGTTCAGTCTTTATGTTTGTAATCCGAGCATTCAGCAAGTAGTTCGTGTACCTTGCCAAACAAAATCTCGTTTTTATAATATTGGATTCGGTTATGCTCCTGTGTCGAATGAGTACAAAATTGTGCATTTGTTTTATCATTCTTCTGATGGAGATGGGAGAATGGGGTGTGAGATTTTCTCCTTTAGCACTGCTGAGGGAGTCGCCTCTGGTTCTTGGAAAAAGATTGTGGATTGTCCGTTTAGTGCTTGGACAGAGGAGTACCCTGTGTGCGTGAACGGGGTTATTTACTGGCTGATTTCTTTGGGATGGCAGGATAAATCAATTCTTTCTCTTGATTTGGAGAGGGAAGAATTTAGCAATATATCATATCCCATACATGAGTCTAGGAAGTATGCTTTCTTGGACTACATTGGGCTTATGGGGGTCTTATCTGTGGTGGGATATTCAGCAGAAGTGTCGAAAATGGATATATGGGTGTTGAGAAATAACAAGGTCTGGGTAATAGAGTATAGTGTGAATCTCTACCCTTTATGTCCTAAGTTCTTGATCCCATGTGATGATCGTTCGGAAGAGATATTAGTCCATATGGAGCAAAGGGATGTTATCTGCTATGGCCTGAAGAGTCGAACCTCCAGGAGGATTGGGTACTATAAGGCGATGCAGAACTACAACAAGCCTTGCCTTTACTACGATAGCCTCACTCCTCTGCTTCCTAGTTGTACGTAAAAACTTGTGTTTTATGAAGAATAGGAGCATAATAATCAGTCAAGAAAGTTTCAGATGAGTTGGCACACAGAATACAGAAACTTATTTTGTATTCGTCAGTTGTGTCGTACTTAGGAGCTATTTTCGACTGCCACTTTCATGGAGAGTTATATTTGCAGTTGAGAGCAATATGTACTTTGTCCTATGGGCAGAGTTTTAGCTCAAATAAATTATTTAGATTATAGTATCATTTAACTCTTCTAGACTTCATTTTCTTGCATATGTATAATCCATAGTACTTGGCTATTGTTGCTATTTTTTTCCACTTGTGTTTTGATCTAGTCCATGCAGTCCTTTTCGAAGGCTTTGTTAATCTTCTCGTCGTCACACTGATGTTTCGAATCGTGCCTTTTGCTCATTATTCATTATATTACTTCTTCCTGTGTAAGCCTTATGAGTTAAAGAAGCTCATAGTGGTGTAGCAGGTGAAAGACTTGAATAATTAATCAATAGGAACAAAAAGAAAACGCAAGGAATGACAAAAAAAAAGCATCAAATCTGGAGCATCTTACTTTATTTGCTTAAGAATCTTTACATTTAAATTGTTGTTGTCATAATCTGTTTCTGTCAATTACTGCTTCCTGTCTTTCTTGTTGCTGCTGCGAAAATTAAATCTCAAGTTGTGTTCGATTTAATCCGTAACTAATTTACTATTGCTGCTTGAGCTACAAGATATTCCTCAGCCAAAATATGAAGCATGCTTTTGCTAATCTGCTACTTGTCATTACTTAATTTCTGCTGAATAAGCAACATGATTTGCTAATCTGCTACTTGTCATTACTTAATTTCTGCTGAATAAGCAACATGACTTAATTAGCCATCATGTTTCCACACCCAGTTAAGGACCTGATGCATTGAATCAGCAGGCTCAAAAGTCACAAGTAACTAAGACAGCAATAATATAGTTGAATCAGCAGGATGAAATTAACGAGTCAAGTAGGAAACACCTCTTCCAGTTTCACAGTCGAAACATTTCCATCTGATAATACACTATTAAGGCTGTGATCCGCATGAACATGTCAAGTGAGAGAGATGCTTATTTGACCATCTGAATATTGATTTAACTTCTCAGCTTTGGACTAAGAACTATCAGCTAGTTTTGCTAAACGCCTCGATTACATGAGGCACTAAAATATCCAATTCTGCATTTGTTCTTAGAAGCGGACTATACCCTTTGGACCTTCTCTAGGAAGTGATGTGACATGACTAGTGAACGATTGGATTTCTGTCTGTTAGTCGGGTATTTTATCAGAAATTGGAAAGCCGGCTTATATTAATTGCATAGTAAACAACCCCTTCTCGGTTTTGTTTCTTCTTCTGTCTTGTTGGTTATTTGTTGCATGATGATGATTGCAGAATTGACATACAGAAGATGAGTAGATGACACACCATGACATACAATAAAACATTGTTGTGTGTTTCTTCGTTCTTTGTTTCATATGACAGCTTGCTTCTGATAGAATTCTCGTCTCATGCGACAGCTTGCTTCGGATAGAATTCCGGTCTCTTCTAAAAGCTTTAAATTGTAGCGGATTCAATCATTTATATTAATTAAATTGTAGCGGATTCAATCATTTATATTAATTCAAGTACACTGTTGTTTCGTGTTTCGACATCAATTCATCATGTCGAAGATCTTCTTCACAAATCAGGGAGACGATGCAACATCGCAGTGTAGGTGGCAAAGAAAAGGTAAACAAATTGGTGGAAGTAAAGAACCCGATGTACTTCCCCATGATGTGATCGTTGAAATACTCCTGCGACTACCTCCAAAGGACATCAGCAAGTTCAGGTGCGTCTCCAAACAACGGTATCATCTACTAACCAACGATGACGAATTCACTGCCAGACATGATGAGCTATCCAAAGGAAGCATCGTCTTGCTGAAGGGAAGATATATTCTGTATGAAAATGGAGAATTCAACGAAAGAAGAGCTACAGTTGAACTAACTTCGGTTGACATGGAGGGGAACATTGCTGATAGATACACCCCGTATTTTCTTTAGTTTTATTAATTTTACTAGAGTTGGTACTTGCGCGGTGCCCATATTTAACCCATCGTAATGAACATATTTCGTAAACACACACGGATACCACATTTACAAATAAGAGGGTTTAAAATACTGGAAACTTGTTAGTCTCCATGGTTTTGTTTAGTCAGGTGGACCAATCCATATAAATCGAGCATACTTTCGCATGTATTTGATACCAATTTCACAACAGCATGATCTAATGCCCCTAGATTGAATCTAACAATTAAGCTCTAAAGTCAAATATCGAAAGTGCCTACATCTTTTGTTGCCTTCGACACCATGCTGCTGTAGTAGGGGGCTGGGGGCATCTAAGCATCAACCTCACTTGCATTACGGCCAATACTATCTTGAACAGATTTTTCATCCCCAGTTAATTCTTCCATGTGGTTTTTTGAAGCATAAGTTTACTTTCTCCATCGTTGATTGCTTAGCAGCGACGATCCAAATGACTCGGCCAAAATCATATGTCTTATTAACAAAGATTGAAAGGAGCAAAAAAATTGCGCCATAAAAGATAAAGTTAATTGAACGAAGGTACCTCATATCCTATCCAGAAAACTGAAGCAAAACCTTCACTACCAATGCATTTGAGAATTTCCTATATATCCAATCTACCACCAGCTCATCTGATCCATTATTATGACAACACGAATTAGCAAGAGGTCAATTCATCAGGACATGAGCGGTGTCCAACAATTAAATACAATAATTACTGTGTTTCAACATCTTGATCCACAGGAAATGAAGCATCATTGGCACATGGAGTGCCAGAGGAGCCATTTTCTAGTTGTACATCATTCTCTGCACCTCTCTCAACAATCTGATAGGGATTTGATATCTCTAAGAAATCTCCAGCTGGATCTTCCACTGTATTCCTGGCAATAGCCCTCTTACCAGGTGTAACACTCTTCACACAGAATGAAATGAAAACACGATCAGCAAAAACAAGTTTGTAGCTCTACACTACTTAGGAAATTATGGCCAATCATAAATTGAACTACAATACATGTTAAAAGGCAAAAGCAAATAGAACACTGCTTGAGGTAATTCACAGTTTTCTGTGAAGAAGATTCTAGATCACACATAATAGAAATAAAATAACTACGTTATATGGCTGGTAAGCATAGAAATTAAACGACTATGTAATATGACTGGTCGAAAAGCTTAATAAAATTGAGCATCATCACAGATAGAAGTAAATTATACAGAATACAGATGTATGGCCATATGTAACTAAACAAGATCTAAGACCAGAAATGGTAATAATGGCAATTAGAGATAGTTTCAAGCAGAAGCAATAACCATATTAATATTTTCTGGATAAATTCAGGAGTATGAACTGAATAAAGAGTGCATCAATGTCAATGATGAGGGGAGGAGTTGGAATCACGTATTGAACCAAACTTAAGGAGATCTAACATAGTTGAACAGAAATACAAGTGAAGGGACAGAGAGGACCATGAAACTGATAGAAGTCTGATTCAATTACACTCTTATGTCTTACATTTAAGCATGGGAAATTGCATATAGACAACTTGAGGAAAAAACATTCAATTTTTCAGGCCTCCAAGACCAGGAGGATAGAAGCAACAAATTCTTGAATAGGATCAATACATATTTCCAATTAAGAGCGGGTGGCATATTACACATTATTGTTTACTTATTAGTGAACAGTGAACACACAATGTAAACCAAGCACTAAAATCGGCAGCAAAACAACAGGTAAAGGAAGAACCAAAACAGCCTCTAAACGGAAATACAACATAGAAACTCTTACTTTAGAAAACTGAGATTTAGAATTCTTCTTTCCGAAGAGTACGATTTTGATCCATTTTCCAGGAGACTTCCCCATATCAGCCTGCTGTGAACAGCAGTGACTCGATTAAACCCCTGCATTGTTCAACAGATTGATATTAGTTTATATAATTTCATGCATTATAATTTCATGCATTAAAGCGTAATTAACCATGATGGGTAGATCAGAATCTACACAAGATTGAAAATAGCCATTTCTGCAAAAAAAAAAAAAAATAATAATAATTAAATTGACAAATTTGGAGCAACGAAGCAAAGAGTAGGTGTTAAGTGGCAGTTTGAACCTGTAAGGCAAATACAAGTAGTCGACATTATCGGTGTTTTGGATGGACATGATAGCACAGCCCTCGTGAGAGCAACACACTGTGCTTGAACAAACTGCAATGACATTTTGTCAGATGCTGATTAGAGGAGTTTCACACATCTTATAGATACTTCTCATAGTTCAGGGATTTTCGGATCAGTTAACCGAAAGTTTTGTATTGGAAAAATCTGAATTCTTAATCTGAAAACGTTAAACACACACACACATACATATACATATATATATACATATATACATATATACACACACACACACACACACACACACACACACACACACACACACACACACACACACACACACACACACACACACATATATATATATATATATATATATATATATATATATATATATATATATATATATATATATGGTTACAGAGAGAGCATGAATCTACCATTAAAATGTATAGAAAAAACACATAAATACTCACAATAAAGAAATCAGTTCCACTTCAACACTTAACTCCATCTAGCAATTCATGTACACAAATTAATACTCTGATAGTATTATGTACCATGGAAATAAAGATATACCACAAATCCTTTGCATATTCAAATGAAAATATTGAAGATGAATAGCACCAAGAATGGATTTTAACCTAAAATAAGAATGTGAGTTACAAGACATGCATATTACTTAAATGTAAGTAATTACGAGCAATGCTACTATGATCGAAAAAGCACACATTGCTTAAACGCAACCTGACTAAAAGAGCAAACATTGTTCTTCACTACATCAATTAAATTTCCAGCAACACAGAGGACGGTTCAGGAGAGTTTAAAACTTTTACCACTACCAAACAAGAGGCTGAATAGCACCAAGAATGGTTCCGGTGTGCTGAAAAATTTCAATTTGTGAAGTGAGAAGTTGAATCCCTGCCGACTGAAACAATTACATTTCATCTAGTTTTTCAAAACTCTCGAATTTACTCGCCAATGGACCTGCATATAAACTCAGAAATCGAAAGTCATCAACAAAAACACCGATTATTTCACTAATTTACTGATTACTTGAATATAAAAACCAACAGATGCTAAAGGTTCTTCACTAATATACTGATTACTTGAATATAAAAACCTTACTGAATCCCACGCCACTCTAACCCATGCACATAGAAACAGAGAATAAGGACTATCGGGAATTATATAGCATGGGTATGTCCTTTTACCCATTTCATCAAACATGTATTGAGCGGGATTTTGTTCGAGATAAGCTAGTTGCAAAAAGCTACTCAGACAAAATGCTAATTATCAAATTAATTACATACCTTAGAGGAAGAAGTACAAAAGAAACAACCTGCCATTGTTGGATCTGCTGTAGAGCCGAGAAATCAGAATGGAGAGAGAGCAAGTCCATGATTTTATAGTAGTGAAACGATGGCATCGGTTGGAGTAGAGTGGGAAAGTTGCAGCGGATCGATGAAATGGTGCCGATTGGGATCGATTGGCGCGCAATTACGGAAGATTAGGTGAAGAGTTGTGCCGAATGCCGATCATAGTAGCTGGGAGTGGAAGGAGCGTTGTGATGAAAGCAAGAAAACGTGTGGAGTGTAATCAGAAACCACGCTTTCAATGTTCCACATTGAGACTTATTATAGCCGAAGGGGTGTTGCGTGTGGTGTGAGCGGAGGAAAATTGAAATAGCGTTTCTTAGTAGCCGCTAGCTGGAGAATAAAGAAGAAGTGCTAAACAAATTGCTAAAGTGAAATAACACTTTAACAACTGAAATGACACTTTAACAGGACATATTGAGACTTATTATATTGTTTAAATTTGTCATTAAACTTTACTAGTACTAACCCGTGGCGATGTCACGGAATAATTTACTTTTAATAATATACCAGAAAGAGGATAATTCAATCGGCATAATTAGAGTACTCAAACTAACAACAATACATGCTCATAATAGAATTTAATCGACTGCAAAGCAAAAAAAAGTTCATATATTAGTTATAATTTAAACTCAACAGAAAACAAAATAAGGAAAGATATTTTTCCCTAACACATTTTCCTGAAAAATCTTATTTCCCCCTATTCTTTTTCTTTTTCCAATTTTTCCTCAAACCAAATGAAGCCTAAGTTAGCATTATAATGATGTATTTATACCTTAAAAGGTTCAAAAAAATTTGCCTGTAGACAATGTTGGTTATGGCCCGTAGCAAGTTCGTGTATACTGGTGAAAATGTCAATTAAATGAGTATATGGTGTTCCTTCTTTGACATTGATTTCAAACAGAAGCGCATCTCCAGCGCAACCAATGGGATTCCATAATCTTATCGTTTCCTTTTTTTTTGCGAACTATCGTTTCCTGAATTATTCTATATTTTCCCAGGTTTAGCTTTTAAATGGGGAAGGTCCAACTTAATCGAACCCATTTGATACTAAAGTGTTGGTCGTGTTGCTTATGGTCATTTGCATGTATATGACCTGAAGCCGATAATTATTAACAGGTAAATCATCGGAGGATAGGTGTTTACTAAAATCAACCCGTCTGACCCATTTGAAAATAAGGTAAAATAAACTCGTTTTCAGATTCTCGATTTTCAAATTTATTTATGTTCATGAGTCTGTTATATAAGCTTTTAAACGGGCCGAAAACAACCTAACCTAACCTAATCCCGTTAAGGACCAAATGGGTTGATACCCAATATTCTTATCTAGTTGAAACTATCTATGCACGCCATCCACCCCGGTTGAGAACTTAATACATTAGGGTGGGCGCGTATATTAGGTGAAAAATTAAAATAATTTAATAAAACATAATAATGTAGTTTTTTGCCAGGCTGAAACTGTCCATGTTCAAGAAGTATCAACCTTCACCAACACGATCTAATGGCGAAGGATATGTGATCTTAACCATTGCAGTGATTGGGTCCTATGCATAAGGATCTCTTCGAACAATTTCATATGGACCTCGTCGTCATTTGTTCCATCGACTTCGGCCCCCCTCCAACACGCAATAACCATAAGTTTCCTGATGATTTCAACCTTGACCTTGGATCCACCATAATTGTAAAAGAACAAATATAAGTACATATTAGAGAAATTCACTCACGTCTTTTAAATGATCAAGGAGGTGCGGGCATGATATCATGTTTGCTACCCTTTAGTATAACTGTTTATATATGTTTTAAGTGTCCACCAAATACGACAACTAATCTACTGAATGGTTTCTCATTGACTCTCACTTGCACCTCTCATAACCTCTCTAACGTTATGATCAAAGGCCTAAAAAACAAATTATATTATTCATGGAGGCCTTATCCTGGCAGCAACGACATAAATTGCATTGGGAATCAAACAATTGGAAGGCAATACGGAGTACAATTTAATAACGCAAACATAACGCTACCTCCAAATTTTGTTAAACACTTACTTGTAAACCAAAATAGCGGTGAATTCAGTTCATGAGTTATAATTATAGTATTATTCTTAAAGTTGAGTTCCATGGTTGAAATATAAAATTCTTGGAGTTGGTTCACACTCCGAATTGAGTTCCAAATTTAGAATCCTTTTTTCGAGCATTTTACCACAAAACGTGGTTTACTATTCGAATTAAGTTTTCAAGTTGTAATTATCTCATTTCCAAAGTTGGTTTATACATCGAATTTAGTGTCAAGTTCAAATTACGTACCCCGTTCATAGAGAATATTCCATACATTGTGGTTTACCCTTTTAATAGAGTCCTAAAGTTGTAATCACCTCATTATTAGAGTTGGTATGAGTTCCAAATATGCAACTAATTATTCCAAATAATGAGCTTTACCTTTCAATATAGTCTCAAAGTTATTTGTAGTTGGTTTGGTCGTCATTTTGAGTTTTCAAGTTAGATGGACTACATTTTTATAGTTAAGTCTATACTACCAATTGAGTCCCAATTGAAATAATCTGATTATTATAGTTGGTTTACCTTTGAGTTAAGTCCATAAGTTGAACCCTTTCTTAGAATAAGTTCTTCGTATATCATGGTTTAGTCTTCAAATGTAGTCCCCAAATTGTAATTATAACAATCTTAGAGTTTGTTTACCCCTCGACTTGAGTTCTCAAATGAAAATATCATATTCTTAGAGTATTTTACCATATAAAGTGGCATACGTTTCTAATATAGTTTTACGTTTAAATGATTTCAATCGTAGAATATTTTTACCGTTTGAACAAAATTCTTAATTCGGAATTATCTCATTGTTAGATTATTTTCAAATAGCATGGTTCATCCTAACTCTTCGTTTCCAAGTTGAATTATATTATTCTTAATGTTGTTTGCCCTTCAAATGGAGTTCTCAATTAAGAATTACTTTATTCTTAAAGTTGAGTTTAACTTTTGAATTGAATTTCCATGTTAAAAATTATCTCATTGTTAAAGTGTGTTTACCCTTTGGATTGAGTTCCTGAGGAATTTACGTATTTCTTCCAATAATTTTTTTTCATATAGTGTGATTTACTATTCAAATAGAGTTCTCAAGTTGGATTTATCCCTTTTTAGTGTTGCTTTTAACTTCAAATTAAGTTTTCAAATTGCAATGATCCCATTCTTAGAATCTTGTTTGGTTTCACGTTGAGCTCCCACGTAGGAACTATCTAATTCTAAAATTTGAGCTTACCGTTCGAACTAAGTTTTCAATTTTTTTTAATCTCATTGTTATTGTTGATTTGTCATACGAATTGATTTCCCTAGGTAGAATTATTCCATTTTTTGAGTTGAGTTTACCTTCGAATTAAGTTCATGTGCTTGAATCATTCCTTCATTAGAGTGTTTTCCCATGTAATGTGGTTCATTATTCGAATAGAGTTTTCAAGTTGTAATTATCTCATTCTTATAGTTTGTTTGACCTTGAAATTGAGTTCCCACGTTAGAATTATCTCATTCATAAAGTTGAATTTTACTTTTTCGAGTTGAGTTCCCAAATTTGGATTATTCCATTCATAAAGTTCGTTTACGCCTTGAATTGAGTTCCTAAATTGAAATTATCTCTTACTTAGACATATAAGATATTTTCAAAACCGACCCTTGCTAAATGGTCTTTTGTTTAGATTAGTACTCGTAGTTCAAACAATTACAGATGATTCCAAATTTATAATGTAGTTTGAAACTAATTACAACAAACCCAAAAAGTCAAAGATTATCTAATTTTATTTAATTTGAAATGATTTTTTCTATTTTAACTTTTCTTTTAGTCTTCTCCTATAATTTCAACTTAATTTACATTACAAATTTCAACGTTATCTCTCTTCGACCAAACTCCCCATCACTTCTTTAATTTTTACCATTTGGAAAACTATAACACCACGAATTACCACAAAAAAAAATAAGAAAATAGATACATCAATATTTTCGGAGCTCCGATCGGAGCTTTCGTGGAGGAACTGAGCTCCATTTGTAATTATCCTACTCAATTAGTATAAATAATTACCCTTACAGTATTTTGATATAGTGTAATTTACTATTGAATATAGTTCTCTTGTTGTAATTAATTCTTATAGTTAACTTACCATTTGAATTGAGTTATCAAATTGAAATTATTTTTCTCATTATATGTGTTACCCTTTGAATAGAATCCCAAGTTGCAATTATCTTGTTCTTAGAGTTTGTTACCTTTCGAATTGAGTTATCAAGTTTGGATAACCCCGTTCTTTATAATAGTTTCTAATATATTGTTGTTTACCCTTGGAATATAATATTCAAATTAATTGTAATTATTCAATTGGTTGAGTTCATTTCAAAATGAGCTCCCAAATTGTATTTATTTCACTCTTAGAGTTGATTTTACACATTAAGTTAAGCTTTTTTTTCCTGATATTACATTGCATGTTTACATACTTCATTAGGATTACAATTGATGATAAATAACTATCTAATAATTCAATTAAGATAACACAGGACTCCATTCGGTAAAATAATACTCAATTTCGGAGAAAATCACGCCACATACGCTCGATCCAATCCCCCACGCTTGTACCTACAACTCCCTTACGACTTGACCACCTTATGACTCCCCACATTGAATTAATTTTCCAAGTTAGAATGATCTCATTCGTCGAGTTTAGTTTACAATTCGAATTGAGTTTCCAGTTTGGAATTATCTCATTCTTGGAGTTGGTTTGCCCACTCAATTGGAAAATTTGTTGATTATCTAATTCAGTTCATGAGTTGGATTTATCTCATTCTTTGAGTTGAGTTTACGAATCGAATTGAGTTTCCAAATTAATTTGTTGTGAGTCTACTTTTATTATTAGACTATATCAATTTCGTTTAAATTTTCATAAAGTACAGATAAATGACTGGACATAAATAAAAGAGACTAAGAGATTTTGCAAAGTTGAATATAGGATAAGATAAATGTAAATTTGATCTAAACCTCTCCATAGAAAAAGGGAGACGATTGAGTCGGCTAAACAACACTAATCGGTTTATGGATCAAGAGAAGAAACGCCAAAATATTTAATGAGATAAATAACACAAAATCCGTAACCACGTCAAATTATTCGCAACATTAATCTACCAGAAAATGAATTGAGAGTGGCAACACCCCTCAAGAAATAGAATTTAAAATTTTCGAAATTCAATATAATACAACCTTTATTGTTTTCAGAATATGGAACCTTTTGAAAAATAAATTTAAATGGTGTTAATTCCACAAATTTGTTGAACTTGAGAGTGGATGTAGTTGGAGATAGGGTCTAATATGTGTAGTGTTAAATCGAGAGCAACACTTATTACATAGAGAGTAATCACATTAATCATTGATCAATCTTTTAACACGATTGATTTGTATATAATAAATGTTGTTCTCAATTTAACAAAATCATATAATATGGATGTATTGTTACATTTTTTTATGGATAACCAGACAGGTGGCATGCATAATTGACACAATTTATGTCACATGCACTAATCATGCACTAATTAGGAACATCTCATAGACGATACACATGCAATAAAAAAGATCTATCCCATTAAAGGCATTACACAAACTTTCCAAATGAACATAATGAAGGGTTCAAAATACAAAAAAAAGGGTAAAGTTCCACAGGCGTTCTCGATCCTCTAGCATATATAGATGAGAGAATAAAAACTGACCTTTATATAATATATAGATTACCAGTAAGGCTCTGTTCTCTTCGTCTGAACAGAACTGAACTGAACTGATCTATAATGAAGGGTTCAAAACACCAAAAAATGGGTAAAGTTCCACATGCGTTCTCGATCATCTAGCATATGTAGATGAGAGAATAAAAACTGACCTTTATATAATATATAGATTACCAGTAAGGCTCTGTTCTCTTCGTCTGAACAGAACAGAACAAAACTGATCTATAATGAAGGGTTCAAAATACAAAAAAAAGGGTAAAGTTCCACAGGCGTTCTCGATCCTCTAGCATATGTAGATGAGAGATAAAAACTGACCTTTATATAATATATAGATTACCAGTAAGTAGGGCTGAGCATAAAATGCCCCGGACCGAACCGGCCCGAAAAATCAGTTTTCGGGCCGAACCTAAACCTATTCGGTCCGGTTCTCGGGCTGAAGAAATTGGAAATTTCGGTTTTCGGTCCCGGCCGGTCCAAAACCGAAAAAAATCGGTCTGGCCTGAACTGAACCGATTTTTATATCAAAAGACTAAACCCTAGCCCAAATCATGTTCCACAATCCACATCACAGTCTGCTTCTTCTCTCATGCCTCAGCCCATTCCAAAGCCACCACCACCATATCCTACTGTCCACCGCCCCATCTCTTCTCTCCACCACCGCCCATTCCATCGCCACCACTGCCCATTCCATCGCCTTCTCCTTTCCAAATTCCAACCATGATTGTCGCGAATCGCGATACACCAAAATCCGCCATGAAATCGATGGCTGCTTTCTTCACCGGAATCCATGGAATCGATGGCTGCACAACCATCTATCTTCTTCACTGGAATCCCCTCTTTACCTTCAATCTGCCATGGAATCTTCTGATCTCAGATTCACTCATATCTTCTTCCATTCTCTCCTGTCTTCTTATTTCAGATCTCACACGAGGAGGTGTGGATGAAATCAAGATCTTCACCGGATTGTTTGATGAAGAAGATCAAGATCTTCAATGATTTTTTCTCCTTAATTTTTTTTTTAAAGTTGGGTTTTTTCGGTTCTGGCCCGAACAAAACCGAAAAATTCGGTTCGGCCCGGGCCAGGACCGACCATAATTCGGTTCGGTTTTCGGACCATACAAAATCCAAAATTTCGGGTCGGTCTTTTTCGGGTTTGGTCAGGTCCGGGCCGATTCGATGCTCACTACCAAGAAGGCTCTTCTCTTCAAATAGAATAGAATCGATCTGAAACAGAATCGAATCAATTGTAGTATAAAAAACAACTAAGCAGAATTGAACTGAACTGAACTGAATGAATTTGAACTGAAATTAATGAGTTTTCAGATGAAAAGAAGGTTATGTTCTCTTTGTCTGAACTGAACTGAACTGAAATTAATGAGTTTTCAGATGAAAAGAACATAGCATTTTCTCTTCGTATGAACAGAATTGAACTGAACTGAACTGAATTGTAATTTAAAAAACAACTAAGCAAAACAGAACAGAACAGGACAAAACAGAACTGAACTGAATGGATCTGAACTGAACTAAACTGAAATTAATGAGTTTTCAGATTAAAAGAACAGATCGTAATTACCTTTATTCTTAGTTCATATATACAATCTCAAAATTCTATGCGACTCAAATATTCAACACTTTTTTTTTCAATTTATATCTTATAATTGTTGTCTATGGATTCGTTTCAACGCAATGAATCCAAATATATGTTCAAAATATTTTTCGAAGTTTTGCAGAAAAAGTTATATGGAATTTAATAAAAACTATATATGCAGTGAACATACTAAAAATATAATATGCATTGCATTCTCAAGAATAAAATGTTCCATGGCTTATTTTCCAAATTTAAAATTTACACAACCAATAGATCTCATTTACAATTTGATTTTTTATTTTAATATATAAATAATTTATTTAATTAATAATAATATACTCCCTCAATTTCAGAAAAAGTGTTACATTTTACTATTCTGCGGTCAACTGTCTCCGCGTTTGACCACAATTTACTCTTAAACGATATTAATAAATAAATTATTAAAATTATATAATGAAAATTTAGTAATTAAATTTTTATTATATGATTTTATTAAATTATTTACTATTATCGTTTATGAGTAATTGTGGTCAAACTCGAAGACAGTTGACCGGTCAAAGTCAAAATGTAAACTTTTTCTGAAATGGAGGGAGTATAAGATTGGTGTCTATGGATTCGTCTTGTCGCGGTGAATCCAAATATATGTTCAAAATATTTTTCGGAGTTTCGCAGATAAAGTTATATGTGATTTAATAAAAACTATGTATACCGTTAACATACCAAAAATATATAGTAAACTTCTATATTACTATTTTCTTTTTGAATTAATTTTGTGAATGAAACTTTATGAAATTCAAAGAGACACGACATAGAATTTTACACATGTGGCATGCCTCGAGATAGGTCACCACTTTTATATATATATATATATATATATATATATATATATATAGATAGATAGATAGATTTATATACTTAAGCCTTTTCACGTTAAGGAGTTTTACAAATTTAGCTCTTTCAATTTTGGGAAGAGTTCAATTGTTTGTGTGTTTCTTTGTGGTTGGACTCTTATCCCTCACGTTTTCTTCTAAAAAAACACATCTGATCCTTTGCCATCCTTTTAATACAAGATTTTGGCTCTCCTAGATCTTCTCACGTCTGTATCAACCTCCTAAACCGTTTATTATGTCCTCCTTCAAAATTAACGTGTCTTCTTTCATTCACCTGCTTCTTGCCAACGTCCTTTGTGTTAGAATATTTACTATATTTTTCACTTATTATTTAGATTAAATGTCTAGTGATTTATTTCTATTATTCCTAATCTAACTAGGGCTGTTCAAAATCCGGCCTGGACCGGAAAACGATCCGGAACCGGACCGGTTTTCCTGGTTCGGTCTGGACCGGATTGTTACCGGATCGGTTTCAGGTTTGCATAATTAGTTATATTACGGTTCCGGTTCAAAACCGGAAAACCCGGCTACTAACCGGAAAGACCGGAATATACAAAACTCGTACTCTTTATATTTGTTCACCTATATTGTAGGCTGTTTCACTTTTTGTTTCTTTTCGTATTGTACTATTCTATTCTGTTTCTCCACTTTTGTCCTGGTGCTATTGATTTATTGGGGTAGTTATTTAACTCGTTCAAGAAAGAAAAGCTTGTGCAGATTTGTTAATCCCTACATAATATTCTTAGTGCAATTATTTTGTCCTTATCAATTCACTTGATGAGTTTAAGCGGTGGACCTTTGTACTTGTGTCCACATATGGGTACTCTGCTTATGGTTTCATGTTAGTGAAAAAAATTAAAAGAATTATGATCAAGCTATTTTTCACTTCTCCAAGTGTTGGAATAGATGTGTATTTGTGAGATACTAAAGAAACGAATTGATATTCTTAAGTATATGTATAATGTTTTAAACAATATTAATAATGTTTTATGAGTGGATAATTTAATATCATTTTTTCTGTGCATATATATTATCGATGTTATTAGTAAAATCTTTAATATTTTAAATTATAATTATAATGTTTGTCCGTCTTTTTTAATCTTTTCATAAGACCGTATCTCAGAAAACTTACTTTTTTTCATCTATCCTATTTAACTAAAACCATACAGGTTACTAATTTAATTACATAGATTTCATTAGATGGCACAAAGGAAGATTTTTGTAAATATTATTATCTCTATTCTACTCTAATGTATATGTACTTGACAAGTTGACAGAAGTTTGCTAATCATTTGAGCATGTGCATAATCATTTGAGCATGTGCATACTTCACTATTACTAGTAGCTAATTGGAAAATTAATTCTAGTTACTAGGCTACTTTTTTCGTGACTCTACAGATTCCAGAAACTAAGCATTTAACAAGTTGGAAAATGAACAAGAAAAGTAGACTTCACGGAGAGGGAAAAAACACATATACGGGTCATACGGTCCAAAACCGGAACCGGACCGGCTGATCCGGATCGGTTCGGTCTGAACCGGATTCCTACCGGATCGATTTTCGGGCTGTACTATTCACAGATTTCGGTTCCGGTCTATTTCGGTTCCGGTTTTAGACCGGTGAACAGCCCTAAATCTAACTCGAATATGGGGTCCTTAACATAGCCTTATAAATAAAGCGTCTGTGTAATCATCGGTACAACTTAATACAGAAAGGCATTGGATTAATAAAACCAGATTCCACCACTACTCATTAAATGTCTAGTGATTTATTTCTATTATTTCTAACCGAAAACTTGGCAAAACAATCAATATCAATCAATCGAAACCCCCATAACAATCAATATATATATATGTGTGTGTGTGCGCGCGCGCGCGCGCGTGCGCGCGCGCGTTATATATATGTATGTATATATATACACACACACATATACATACACACATACACACACACACACACACACACACACACACATATATATATATATATATATATATATATATATATATATATATATATATATATATATATATATATGTATATGTATATATATATATATATATGTATATATATATATGGCCAAATTGTTTTTGCTAGGTATACTCATTGCATTTTCAAGGCGTGGTATTTGTCGATATGTTTGTGGGTTGTTCTGGCTTACTTCCCTTTGACGCGAGGCAGAAGTCGCCGAGGTCTTAGGGGTAGTAGTGTACCACCCCGTACCATGGCAGGTATTGATTGATTGAGTGGAGATATAAGGGCTCGGATTGGGGTTATAAGGAGACTGTACCAACGAACGATTGATTGCATTGTTATTGATTCGTTATATGATATGATTGTTATTTTTGGATTTCCGATATGATTTTCCTATTGATATGTTAATTGTCACTGTCACACACGAACACCACTGAGATTTTTGTCTCACACTCTTTCGTTTTCCTTCCTTGTAGATTCCGAGAAAGTTGGAGTACCGAGTCGGGTAGGCGTTCAACAACTTGAGTGAAAGTGGATTTTTAAATGGGATTTTTTTGTAATCTTTAGTCGCTGCTTTTGAAAATAGTGTCTTTTGCAAGTCAACTGTTAGAATTTTAGCTTCTCAAACCTTTTAGATTGTCTCTTTGTATTTGTTCTAACGCCCTTGTCTTTTTAAAAGTTAGTGTAATTTTCGGGGCGTTTGTGGCAACTAAAGTTGCTCAAATGATAGTTTTATTGATTTGATGAAAGCGGGTACAATTTTCTAGTCTAATCCTCTGATTCTAGTCTTCTAAAGCGGGGAACTTGAATTTTCAAATTCTTCGTTTTAGGGTATTTGACTTCATAGTCGGGAAAATGTCGATTCGAGGGCTTCTTGGCTTGATCTCGGATCGAATTGTGAACTTGAGAGTGTTTGAGGTGAACGATGACAAACTTCTTAAGATCTTGATGAACTTCACGAAGAACGCTTTTAGAAGGCAGATATCGGGGCACATACCCCTTTCTTCTATATTTTTAGAGAACGAGAATTGATATATGACCTATTCGAAGCTGCTACCGGTATGCTTGCGGTTAAGGTAACGACTTCAGGCATGACCAGCTCCCATAGTGTGACGGGCGGTGTGTACAGATGTAGGATACATATCCAGAAACTTTTGCAACTCAATCATAGATGATTCCATCATCAAAGATTTTAACTTTTCGAACTCTGTCTGTAACTCACTAGAGGCCCCAGAAACAAAAGATCGTCGCAGGATTTGGCCTTTGATCTTCTTTATAGGAAGTTTGGCCGTCAGGAAAAGTTTCTCCAAAGGCTTTTCGGCTTGATCTTGGATCTAACGTGGCTTTTTGGCAAAGAACTTCAAGAATGTTCTGAAAGAATATAAGGACCCAGACTTTGTAATGTACTTGATGATACGGAAATATGTCTAATCCTTCATAGACTCCTTTGGAATGAATCCTAAGGCGTCCCAAATTATCTACGAGTCCGGGACCTTGCAGTCCGACCCAGAGGTCCGACTCACCCAGGTGGAAAGGAACAGGAGGACCCTAAGAGTAGTAGGTCCGACCCTGCCAATGGTTCGTAACCATGGGGTCCGACCCGGACACCCATCCGGACTCAACACAACAACCTCATAAGCAACTAAGTGAACTGGCACTGGAGAGTAAGGAGGTCCGAGGCACAAGGTCCGAATGAAAGGTACTTAACAAACTGAGAAGAGTATCTTATGGGTAACCCAGTGCGGTCCGGACCAAACTCTTCGGACCTTAACCCGCAGCAGACTGCATCAAAGCCTCTAATACTCTCACATTAATGACTAAACTACCCTTGAAAGTCCAATGTGGAATGGGGCAAGTGTCATTAATGGGCCATGGGCCTATTGAAGCCTTGGTGGCTCAATCCAGGCCTTACACTTGGCACGATCTGGTGGAACCCTCCCATTTTGGGAGAAATCTATATATATGGCACACATTCCCATAATAACGGTAAGAGATAATCGCTTCCTATTCTCAATTCTTATACCGAGTAGATCCTCACTCTCTCGCAAGTAAAGTCTCCTTCCGGTTTGACACCGCGCAAACCGGTTATAAGGTTCTAACCCCCCCTCCAAGCTACTGGTGCAGGTCCTCACGTGTCGCCTTTCAACAGTACGACGGTTCTTACAGGCTTCTACTCTTTGGTCCTTACGAGCTAGGTGGTCTAGGTACTCAAGGTGAAGGAGAACAAGGGAAATTCATTTAAGTGTTCGGGGGACTTTACCCTCAACATTTTGGCACCGTCTGTGGGAATCTTTACAAAAAGTTCCGTTCTCTTCAGTAATGGCAAGAACAAGAAGGTCAGTAAGAACCAACGCTACTGAGATTGACACGCCCGCCCTAAGGCAAATAGGCAGACCTCCCACTCGGAGGGGAAGAGTGGCGAGAGCCACTTCAAGAAACACAATGGACTATCCAAGTGATGGACACACCGCTAGTCTCTCTTCAGAGGAGGAAAGAGCCGCTGATCCACCAATAAGGGCTCAAGTACTCGGGGTTGAAGGACAAGTTCCTCCATCAGGAACACATGGTCCTCCTCCAGGGAGAAACTTCACTCTTCCAAACGGGCAGATTATTCGCCCAAGTGAATTTGGGATGAGCGAGAACCAGTTTGGCCTCTTACTCACCACTATTCAAGGTTGCTTTGGATCAAACAACCTCTAGCCTCCTCAACCTACTCCTCCTTTGGCAATACCAAGACAAGCTGAACCCGCACAATCAAGGAATGAGCATCGTCCAATCCAACAAAGGTTAGGGGAACCAGCCCAACCAGAGGATCTAAGGAACCTTCTCAATAGGAGAGTCGCTGCTTCTCACGAACACCGGAAAAGAAGCCCTTGCCCCATGGGACACCTTACTAGGTATGAAAGCAAGATGGAGACCAACGGCCTGAATGACAACATGAAGGCTCTTAACTTCTCCAGTACTCTCTTTGGAGAAGCAATGGATTGGTGGACCTCTTTGCCCAATGGATCCATCAAGTCTTATGCGGATATCGCTTCTCTCTTCTTGAAAATGTTTGAGAAAGAGAAGAAGAGAAAGAGATCAGTGGAGAACTTGGCTGGAGTAATCCAGAAAGAGCACGAGGATCTTAGAACCTTCCTTGACCGTTTCAATGTAGAAGTATGCCAGGTCGAACCTCACAGTATCAAAGAGCGGGTCTGACACATGTATGCTAACACTTACAACGACGACCTTAGAAGAAAGCTTTCCAATGAAGAAATTACAACCGAAAAATACTTGGAAGATATCTGCGAAGGAGTCTTGTATGGGGAGGAGTACCGAAGAAATGTTCCAATAAGAGCCGGGGCTAGAAAGGGGAGAGAGCCAATGAAACAGGAACCCCCTCCCTGGCCTGGAAAGCTTGAACAGAAGAAGGAATTTAGAGACAAGAGGGAGTTTCGAAGGGATAGAACCCCTCCAAGAAGATATGCTGAGTATACTCGCCTCAATAGACCAAGGTCCGACATCTTGGCCTCTGTCAAGAAAAACTTAGACATACAATGACCGAAACCTACAAAGAGCAATAAGAGGAACAAAGCTTCGAAGGAGTATTGTAGGTTTCACAAGCACAGAGGCCACTCAACCAAAGATTGCGTCCAGTTGAAAACAGAAATAGAAGGGTTGATAAGGAGCGGAAAGCTGAAGGAACCAGTGTATGAAGAAGAGCTCTCCAGGCACCAGAGAAATGAACGAAGAAGGGAGGAGCGTTGTTCGGAACCTCCGACAGGACCCTTACCACCACCCACCTCCTACAGACATTCCACCCCCACCGTGCCCAAAGGTACCGCGGGTATCCTGAAGATGTGGAAATGGAGAACCTTCCCTATAGCGGGGTTATCAATGCCATAGCAGGAGGCCCAGCTGGAGGAGATAGCCGAAATGCAAGGGAGAGGACCGTACAATATCTGAGAAATAATGATAGAGCCTATGCTCCACTGGCTCTGAAAGGAACAAATGCCATCACTTTCGATGACAGTGAAATTCCCCCACTAATGTCTGGTGGAGGAGATCTCAAGGACCCTGATGTTCCTTTGGTCGTCTCTCTAGTCATCGCCACTTATAAACTCAACAAAGTACTTGTTGACACAGGGAGTTCCTCCAACGTCATCTCCAAGAGAACTGTGGAACAGATGCACTTGGGCAATATTCAATACGGGTGAGTATACACCTCCTTAGTGGGATTCGGGGGCTCTATAGTTCGCCCCATTGGAAGTATACCCCTACAAGTCTCTATGGGAACCTTCCCGACGAGAGTGATTGAAACAATCCTCTTTGTGGTGGTCGACAACACGTTCGACTATAACGTGATCTTGGGGCACCCAGGACTTAACCAATTCAGAGCAATCGCATCTCCCCTACACAATAGGGTGAAGTTCCCTACTCCGAATGGTGCGGGAGAAGTAGGAGGCAATGTTAGAGAAGCATGGGAATATTACATCATGTCCACCAGAGGAGCCTCAGCACCCGTTCTTTCAGTCGCCAAAAGACCCAGGAGCCCTCCCCCTGCGCCTCTTACTCCAGTAAGGGAAGAGATTGGGGCTGGGACACTCAAGGAGAAGTTCCCCAAGACTGCAAGGATGGAGCCCCATGAAGTCTTAAAAGAAGTTCAATTGGTTGAGGGAGACCCAGAGAAGATGACCCGGATC
This sequence comes from Plantago major, assembly GCA_026545765.1. Classification (NCBI taxonomy): domain Eukaryota; kingdom Viridiplantae; phylum Streptophyta; class Magnoliopsida; order Lamiales; family Plantaginaceae; genus Plantago; species Plantago major. Next base: position 81,040,015 of record CM048842.1, read on the forward strand.
GGAACAGAGATGAGCGCTGAGGTAGAAATGAAGCTCATCACATGTCTTCGGGACAACCGCGATGTCTTCGCCTGGAGCACTGACGACCTCAAAGGGATAGACCCAAGGATCGCAGTTCACCGTCTGAACATGGATCCTACGGTAAAACATATCCGACAAAAGAGAAAGGACTTTGGGCCTGTTGAAGATGCTATCATAGCGGGCGAAGTGGAAAGATTAATGAAGGCAGGACACATCGAAGAAGTTTGATACTCTAATTGGGTTTGTAATGTGGTCCTCATAGAGAAGGCTCCGGGAAAATGGAGAACATGCAACGACTTCACCAGGCTCAACAAGTTTTGTCCAAAGGATCCTTATCCATTGCCCCGTATTGACCAGCTAGTAGACTCCATCGCGGGATGTGCGCTCCTAAACTTCATGGATGCTTATCAAGGCTTCTATCAAATCAGAATGGCTCAAGAGGACGTCAAAAAGACGGCCTTCTTCGCAGCAGGAGGAGTATACTGTTTCAAAGTCATGCCGTTTGGCCTCAAGAACGCGGGTGCTACTTACCAATGACTGGTGAACAAAATGTGCAAAGAAGAGTTGGGCAAAACTATGGAAATTTACGTGGACGACATGCTAGTAAAGAGCAGGACTGAAGATCAACACATAGAGCATCTAAACAAGTGATTTTCCATCCTTAGGAAGTACGGAATGAACTTGAACCCCGAGAAGTGCACGTTTGGCGTGAAGGGAGGAAAGTTCCTTAGATACATGGTCACGGAGAGAGGCATCAGCGCCAACCCAGAAAAAATAAAGGCAATCCTGTACCTACCACAGCCAACGACAGTTAATGAAGTACAGAAGCTCCTCGGGAGGATAATGGCTCTAAGCCGCTTCATCTCCAGGTCCGCCGAGAAGAACCTACCCTTCTTCAAAATCTTGAGGAAAGGAGACAGGTTCGAATGGACAAAGGAATGCGAAGAGGCCTTGGAAAATTTGAAGAGCTATCTCCTCTCACCTCCGCTCTTGTCCAAATTAGTGGAAGGTGAACCTCTCTACCTCTACCTAGCAGTCACTGCCGAGGCTATGAGTTCTGTATTGGTGCGGATTCAGGGGAACGATCACATGCCGATCTACTACCTAAGCAAGGCCCTTGTAGGTGCCGAAGCTAGGTATGTTAAGATTGAGAAGTTAGCCTTCACGCTAGTCTACACTGCCTGACAACTAAAACCTTACTTCAAATCTCATCGAATTGTAGTCCTCACCAACGAGCCACTCAAGCATGTCCTTGGTAAGCCAGATCAATCAGGATGGCTATCCAAGTGGGCGATCGAATTAAGTGAATACGACATCGGGTATCAAGCTCCTTCAGCCAAGAAAGCTCAAGTCCTTGCCGACTTCCTGGTAGATTACCCCGAAGAAACTGAAGAAGAGACCAATAGTCTACAAGGGGACATGAGCCATGTGATGCTCACTCAGGAGGAAACCATCTCGGAAGAAGAAAAAACCAAAGAAAAAGGGCCGAAGAGATGTTCAAAGATGATGTCCAACTCTGGGCTAAGTATCAGGAACCCATGGATGACTCCCTGAGGGTGAGACACATGTTCCTCCTAGATGAAGTAGCCAACATCCCTACATCTGCATCTTCCGTCAAGAAGCAGGGAGACGGGAAAGTTCCCGCTCTCGCGATGGAGACAAAACCTGAAGGCGAAGGATGTTGGACACTGCAAGTGGACGGATCATCTATTGGACAACTGGGAGGAATAGGAATTCTCCTTGAGAGCCCTGATGGCGCTAGGCTGGAATACGCCATCACCCTCAGCTTTAAGGTGACAAACAACGAGGCCGAGTACGAGGCACTTCTTACCGGCTTAAGAATGGCAAGGTCTCTCCAAGTAAAATGAATCAAAGCCTACACAGATTCTCAGCTTGTCAAGTCCCAATCTTCCGGGTCTTTTGCCGCTAAAGGACCCAACATGATCAAGTACTTGGAGCTCCTCAAGAAAGAAGTTGAGCACTTTGAAGTATTCACGCTAGAACAATTCAACAGGGAATGGAACGAGAAGGCCGACGCTCTTTCCAAGTACGCCTCTGCCTTAGGAATTTTGGACACAAGGCGCATCATTCTGATGACTCTCACAGATTCTTCCCTGGCAGACCCCACTGGTCAAGTCTTCCTCTTAGGCCCCAAAAGGAGCTGGATGACCGACATATTTTGTTATCTTAAAGAAGGCTCTCTACCATCAGACCCTAAAGAAGCAAGAAGGATCCTATGCCGAGCCAACATGTACTTTATCCTGGGAGAGTATCTCTACAAGAGATCTTTCACTGGCACTCACATGAGATGCCTTGGACCCCACGAGGCAAAAACTCTTTTGGAAGAAATTCACGCAGGGAGTTGCGGTAGTCACTCAGGGGGACGAACCTTGGCTCAGAAGGTCATAAGGCACGGATACTATTGGCCTACCATTGACAAGGATGCTGCCAACTTCGCTCGTGCCTGTGAAGACTGCCAATACTATGCCAACATACCACATCGCCCAACTAACCCTATGATTCCGTCAATCATAGCTTGCCCATTTGATCAATGGGGAATAGACATAGTTGGCCCCTTTCCCTGTGGTACGCACCAAAAGAAGTTCCTTATTGTTGTAGTTGAGTACTTCACCAAATGGGTTGAGGCCGAAGCAGTGGCCACCATCACAGAGAGCCGAGTAAGAACCTTCATTTGGAAGAACATCATCTGCCGCTTTGGACTTCCTAGAGTCATAGTCTCCGATAATGGAGCACAATTCTCTGGAGCCAGGTTGAAAGAGTGGCTCCAATCCTTCAAGATAGAACAGCGCTTCACTTCCGTTGGCTACCCTCAAGCCAATGGCCAAGTTGAAGCTACCAACAAAATCATTGTGAAGATTTTGGAGAAGAGACTGAGAACTTCTCAAGACAGCGGGTAGATAATCTCGATGGAGTCATGTGGGCACACCGGACAACATCTCGCACTTCTACTTAGGAGACACCCTTCGCACTAGTCTATGGCTCAGAAGCAGTCACCCCCTCTGAAATTGCTGTGGAAACTCAAAGGATCCAACAATACCAACCCGCTGGAAATGAAATCGCAAGGATCTACGACCTTGAGCTCCTCGAAGACAAAAGAAGCAAGGCACTAACTAATATCCTCCGCTATCAAGCTATGTCTGCCCGGGCTTACAACAAACATGTTCTTCCCAAGGATATACAAGTCGGCGACTTAGTCCTCCGAAGAGCTGACATCTTAAGTAATGTTGGTAAACTCAAGCCCAGGTGGGAAGGACCCTACAAGGTTATTGGGGCTAGAGTCAATGGAATCTTCGAGTTAGAAGATGATCAAGGAAGAGCCTTGAAGAGAACATGGAATGCTAAGAATCTACAGAAGTTCTACGCCTAGAGTTACTTCCCTGAAGCATACTACGTCAGTTGCTAAGTTTTTGTCGTTTTCTTTTCCCGGCCTCGAAGCCCACCAGTTGTACTTGAATTTCCGACAAATCAATACAACTTTTTTACAAAACAACTACGTTATATTCGAACAAACACGCTGCCTCGGACCCTTCAACGAGTTCCGAGCCAATTACGAAACAGATGCCTGACAAACCAACTTTTTGAGAGAATAAACTTATACAGCCAGTTCGGGCTAAGTGACATAATTAGCCGAAGAAAGAAATTGCAACACAAGAGATTTTGTATTTCTCAAAGTACAAATTACAAAGTGCGGGCATGCCCGTCCGAGACACATACAACAAAGGAAAATCTATATCGTTTTTTACATAAAGCAAATCTTGGTTTTTATTTTCCTTGTTACGCAGTTCTTTGAGGGGTATCCAGCGTCCGGAACGGACCAATCGTCTTCATTCCGAGCCTGAACTTCCGAACGGAACAGGTACAACACCCTTCCGGAGCAAACATGTTAGAGTGCCCTTTTAGGAACAGCCCTGACGACCGAACCATGAATCCTTTAACAACGATCCTGTGCGTTCCAAAGTAGAGTAGCCGGAGAACGAAGTCCACTCTTCGAACCAGGCTTATGATGATACGACGGCATCAGTCACTTCTTCCCAGTAACTCGAGGGAACCCTCACGGAAACCCTAGTTACTGGAAACAAGTGACTAATGCGATCGGACCGACTTAAGACGATCCGGGCAGAGTAGCAGTAAGATTCGGATGGTAGAAACGAACAGTAAAAACAGCTCATTTCCGAAGGAAATGCCCGGGCCACCGAACAAAGGGTAAGTATGGATTTGAACCGGGTATCTCTGGTACGGAGATGTAGTCAAAGAGCTTTCTCAAACAATCCGCATCTTCCACCACAACCACTTTCTGGTTCATACCCATCCGCACCACAAGAAAATGGTAAATGGTGGAAGGAGCAGGCAGCCCGAGGATTTGACTCTCCGAAGTAACAAGTGTGGTAATCCCTGGAACCAGCGAGCTAGTCCGCTTCCCCGGGGCTCAAGTTGTTGATACACACTACAGCCCCGGAGAAAGAAGACTAGCACGGCGATCCGAGGGGAAGTACTTCCGAAAATGATAAATAGTGGAAGGGGCAGGCAGCCCGAGGAATTGACTTTTCGAAGTAACAAGTGTTTGGTAATCCCTGGAACCAGCAAGCTAGTCTGCTTCCCCGGGGCTCAAGTTGATACACACTACAGCCCTGGACAAAGAAGATTAGCACGGCGATCCGAGGAAGATTACTTCCGAGTGACCCAATCTCATCATCCCCAACATGGTCCGATCCAAAGGGATCTTAGGACGTCCGAAGAACCCTCCGAGACGGATCACACAGGAACGGTGGAATCAACCTACTCGTTGAGATGTCCGGACCCGAGGATCCGAATCATTTACTATAAAAGGAATGGAATAATCTGGCAAAAAGCCGTACAATAACTCGCCACGTGGACCGTAACCACCGGCTATGGGCTTGGGCCTGGACTTGGGCCACCATTGGGCCAACCCGGAGACCCTTCACCATTCCGGCATTATTGAATAAATTATTTCGAATTGTACACCGTTCGGATCCATCAATCCGAGCCTCTCATGATAACTTCCGTGACAACTATGGTCCGTACCAAGTTACTAAACTTTTCTACTGTGATTATTTCCTTACAACTTTCTTACAAGTTAACAAGGTCCGGAGCTCCACATCGAGTCTCTACGGATCGAATAGGATTTTAAGATCCGAGCTAGCCCTAACTCGGACGAACGCTTTGTCCATCCGAAGCCGGATAGTTAATCAATTCGTTATTGCATTATTTCAGGAGCATTTGGTCTCGTTGACTCGGATCCGCCAGCCGATGTCCGAACCAACGATACTTTCTTAAACCACTGGTTTATTTTATAACCTAAGTACGCAATGAAATACATGCATCTGAATAAGAAACAACACAAGCATATGATGAAGTTGATCCGAGCCATTGATGAGCCCGAACTAGTGCAATAAATTACCAAGTCAAAAATAATTATCCGAATCCAGATACGTTAAACATTATCCATACAAAGCAACAAATTAAAACATTGTTTTACGGTCCGAAGACCAGAATTTCAAATTTTCGGGGCATATCCCATCTTCACTCTTCTTCTTGTCCGGGCGAACCAGTCTGTGCTCCGGACGGACCTCCGATCCCTTCCTCCAAGGATGCTTGCAGGTTCGCCAGCCTCTTCTCTTTGGCTTCTTGGGCCAACCTTTTTTTCCCTTCGGACCTTCAATTCCTCGAGGAAGGCAGGACATTCCTTCATCAAGTTCAGCTCGCGACGGAAACCATGGACGGGCTCGGGCAGAGTCAGCCAGTCCCGGTTATGCTCCACATGTTCCTCCAGGGGGACGAAGACACTGGACATCAATACCCGGGGCACGAAGGCCGGAAGGTACGGACCACCATGGTTGTACTTCTTGTCCTATGTCTCGTCACAGACTAGCTCCACAAATTCACACTTGAGCAAGTCATCGTCCGAGATGCCCTCCGGAGCAAAGTCCGAGCCATCCACCTCTTTGAAAGCAGAAATGCCTTCAGCTTCCAAGTCGCAGTCACTCGGGATCCATCCCCTGTGCCGGAGCTGCCCCATGGCTGCATCGAAACCATCTTGCCGAGCCTCATCATACTTGGACTCCAGCATGAACTTGCAAGCGTTCGACCCCAGGAAGTCTTGGACAGACTGTGTCCGGACCCTCAACAACTCATTGAGCATCATATCTTTGAAGGTCCGGGAGACCCCAACGTACTCGTCCACGCTGTCCTTGTGCACTTTGAGATCCTTCTCCAGAGACAGGATGGCCCTCTTCAGCTTCCCAGCCTCCGCTTCGGACTCCTTCTTAGTGGCAATGGCCTTCTTCAACCTTTCGGACAAGCTGACCACCCTGGACGCCTCCATCACCCGAGCAGCCTCAGCCTTGGCCAGGTCCTCCTCCATTGTGGCCCTCCGAACCGCCACCACGGAGCACGCTTGAATAGCGGCAGTGAGCTACGATATCCAATATTTTAAAATCAATAAAGATTCCGAGTCAAAGGAAGATGTAACATTTTATGACAATCAGTAAGACCATGGTTCGAGTCACACGTACCTTCTGATGAATTACGGATAACTCCGCAATCCGGTCCAGCTCCGAAGCCGTAGCCATCCGAGCCACCTCCGCGTCCATGTCCGGCTCAATACTCATCTTCCCTTTGCCTTTCTTGGCATGAGGGATCGGACCTTCGGACGGGCAGTTCTGCCCGGCCGCAACACTCGAACCACTGGCAGGAGGGTCCCGGGACACAGACCTCAGAGGTTTCTATTAGGAATATCTGTTAGTATTTTGATCATTCATCACATGTTCTTATCTTAGCCAGAAAGGTGATTAAGTACTCTTGGTTCACTTGAACATTGTAAAAGAGGAAATCACTGAGTATGATTAGTCTAGTAAATCTTGTATTAGGATTATAGGTCTCTGAGTGTAATTTTTATTTCCAAGAAGACCATGAAGATCAATCCTAGCAATGGAGCTTTTCTGAAGATTACAAGACCGGAGATTGCACAAGATTTATGAAGACACCAAGGTTTAGTCTCACTCGGAAAGACTATGTCCTTAATCCTTTCTTAAGTTCATTTAGTTACTTTTGAAACATGATTCTGGAACATATGACATCATGAGTATGGAGCATGCAAGCCATCAGAAAGGCTAATGTATCCGTTGAAGATTACAGGACAAGAAATAGTACATGTGCATTAATTACATCGGCAGAAAAGCCGCTAAAGCACAGTCCTCTCTGAGATATGAGACAAGGACTTCTGAGTACTCATTTCAAGATAAGTATAGACTGAATTTGAATTGTGTCTAACGGATAACATCCCAACGACTCTCTAATTCATCTATAAATATCACACACTTAGATCTTTGAAATACGATCAAGAACGATCTAACTTGCAAACTTACAATCTAGCAAAGTATTCTCTCAAGCACTCTACTACCCTTTCGAAAAGCTTTACATTGCTTGAAGAATCACTAGTAGTTCTAAGTTGTCACGAACCTTAACAAGAGATTGTTATTCGTGAAAGAGTTGAACTATCGGATAACCTTTCAAGCTCATTCTCCGAGCGGACATCAATTACTTGGGTCAAGAAAAGCGATTGCCATACACCGAACAAGTGTATTAAGTAGTCTTGTTCTATTAGGCTCTCTGAAAACATAACTGAAAAGTTATACGAGAAGCCTCTCTGACAAACCTTATAACCAACACCATCAAGGCGTGGAGTAGAGGAAGTACTTGATTTGGGAAATCAGGGAATAACTCCAAGGTTATCTGAGTAGAGGAAGTACTTAGCTCTAGGAGCTGGGGAATAACTCAGGGGGAACATTTGGTTGGGAACCAATTGTTTAAGAATCTTAGAATAGGATTATTGTAAGGTGAACTCAATTAGCTGTTCTAGTGAATTCTAGGTCTCAGAAAGACCGAAGTGGATTAGTTGGAGGATTACGCCACCTCCAGATACCACTATACTTGCTGTGTTATTTACCTTTCTGTATTTATCTTTCAGCAAAGCACACACACATACTTATTGTTTCTGCGCTTACCTATCATAAAGTCTTCCGCGATCTGAATCTAAGTATCAGAAACCCCCCAGGTTTCTGAGAAACTGTGTTTATCGACAAAAGTCTTAAAAGACTATTCACCCCCCCCCCCTCTAGTCTTTTACTTTGCCATTATCTGGACCAACAAGTGGTATCAGAGCAGGAGGTTCCCAAGCCTTCTGCACTGAACCTAGATCCCCAGATAGGTGAAGAAACTTTGTCCCTTTCTGAGGACTATATAATTTGTGTGTTAAGTGTGCAGGTATGTCTCTGAGCGATGCACCCGTTCTAAAGCCAGAAAACTACGAGAAATGGAAAAATGACATGATGCTCCATCTGGAGGCCATTAGTGATGAAATGATCTATGTCATCAATGAAGGGCCTATCAAAATCAGACAACTCAAACAAGTCACTGAGGTTTCTGATGGAAGAAAAGCCTCAGACAAGGAAGATGAAAGCGAGGATGCAACTGCTAGTGATAGTGGTCGTGTTGCTCGTGGAAGCATTATGTATGAAGACAAGCCAAGAGAGCTCTGGACATCTGAAGATGCCAAGAGACACATATTGGATGGTCAAGCTCATAATATCATCATCAGATCGACACCTGAGCATACGATTAAAAGCGTGGTGCTAAACGGCGAAGTTGCTGGCAATTGATTGAAGAAATCATGCGGACCGAAAACCAAAGAAAACAAGTTCGAAGTTCTTAAATTGAAGTTCCAAAACTTCAAGCAAGGTCCCACTGAAACTCTGGAAGAACTTGATTTCAGGTTTACTACTCTTATGAGTGATATGGCTGCACTTGGTGAAAGCAACAGATACTCCCAGCCAGAAAAGATTAAGACTATTGTCAGAAGTCTCAATCACAACTGGGAGCACACTAAATTCTTTTATTTCAACCAATGAATGCCAAATATTACTCCAGTAGAGCTCTTCTCTCATCTTGCTACTGTAGATTATGAGACAACTCAGAGAGAACAAACATCTGAGAAGTTGCAAAGTGTTGCTCTAGTCTCTCAAGGTACTTCTGAAAAGAAAGATACCAAAGACGCATCTGAAGAAAATTCTCTTGCAGTAAGACACATGAATAAATTTGTGAGTCAAGAGATTGAGAGAAGAAAAGCTGAAAAAGCATCTTGGCCCAAACTATCATCAGTACAAGAACATTCAACTAAACAACTCTCTGAAGGCCCCCATTCAGAAAGGTGTTAGTACTGAATCAGCATAGATAGGAAATGATATCTGCTTCTATTGTCAAAAGCCTGGTCACTTCAAGAGAGATTGCCCTGCTTTAAACAAGCTCAAGACAGGTGACAAGAAGGACAGAAGAAATTACAAAAGAAATCAAACGGCCTTACTGACTGAAGAAAGGAAGAAGATTCAAATCCAACTTGATGCTCTAGATATTGAGACAGATTCTGAAGATGGAGATTCAGATGACTCAAACCTACCATCACCAGAATTGTGTGGAATCACCCACGACGTAATCGACTTCGGCCTTAAGAAGAATGAAATGTGTGGAGTTGCTGAGATTGCTGGTCTAGACATCTCCAACATTGAAATGTGTCTTATGGCTGATGAGGTAACTAACATTTCACAATTTTTGTACTATGAGAGTGATGATGGAATTGAGGATCTGGAGTTAATCAGGAGTGAATTGGATCGTTAAGAGAAAGAATTTCTGGAAGCACAATCCAAAACCAGAATTCGAGAGGAAAGCAAAGAAACTCTTGAAAAAGAGGTTTCTGAGCTAACCAGGGTATCTAAAAACAAGAGCACTGAAATAGCCCTTCTGAAAAGTCAGATATCTGAAAATGAAAATTTTCACAAACTAGCCTTGGATGAACTTAATAAGAAAATGATGAAGCTGCTTTCTGAGAATGAGGAACTCCGAAAGAAAGAGCTATCCTTCCAATCTTATGCAAAGGCTAGTGACACTCTCATTGAGGTTCAATCATATCTGAGAGATCCCTCTGAGAAAAGTGGACTTGGACTCGAGGAACAATCGAGTAATTCATCTCCTCTGAAGAAGAGTGATGAAAGGTTGACCTTTGTAAAAAGTCAACAGAATGGTTCTTCAACCACATATAGCATTGGTCAGAAAGCTAGGGTAGTTGACAAAAGAAAAGGTGTAGCAACCCAACCTTTGAAAGAACAACAAGTTCACAAGAAACTTGTGGATGAGGTTTCTGAAAAGAAATACAACCCTCAGACATGTAACCATCCACATTGCTATATTACTAGGAAAGGAAGAATTGTTGGAATAGGCAAATTCTCTACTGTACCATTTTATGAAAATAAAGACGGTGCAGAAACTAGTAAGGCTTCTGAAGAACGTATTCAGAAAGCCAAAGGTGTTCGAAATGGCATTGGATATCGTGCTATTGGAAAAGTTCTTCTGCAACAATATAAGGAAGGACAAGAACAATGGCGAAAGTCTGATATTGCACGTAGCAATAGACAGAAGTGGAAGAAATCTCAAGCCACTGAAAAACTGAATGCCAGAGCTAGAAGGAACTCGGCGTAAAGGCTAAGTTCTTTGAAAAGCAACCCGAAACCTGGGTCCGTAAAGCACCAAAGAGAACACCTAGAAACACCCCAAGAAGGAAGATCGAGATCAAAATTCGATTCTATTGCTTCTCCTTACGATAGTTAGACAAAACGAACTCCCAAGAAATTCACTAAAATGTGGATTCCTCTTGGAAGAATGTTTAGTCTAAGTGGTTCTATCTCCGGCAAGAACCTAACTCCTGCTTCTGTTTTGCGTAACGCCTCTTGGACTAAGGCTCAATGGCTATTTGATAGTGGATGCGGAAAGCACATGACAGGAGACAAAGCAAATCTGGTCAACTACAAAGCTTGCAATACTGGACCAGACATCAGATTTGCTGGAGGAGAATTAAATCCCTCTCTGGGATTTGGCAACGTCAAATTGGAATCTTTAACAATTACTGACGTATTACATGTTAAGGGTTTGAAATACAATCTATTTAGCATGAGCCAGGTTTGCGACAAAGGATTTCTTGTGAAATTCAAAGCAAAGTTTTGCAAACTTATTGACAATGAGTCAAAGCGATACCTTGGTTGCTCGGCGGAAAGGTAGTCTTTATGTTGCCGATTGGGCATCTGCCACAACTGAAGAATGTCTCATGGTGAGTCAATCTGGTCACACAGAAGAGCACCGGTTATGGCACAAAAGAATGAGTCACTTGAATTTCAAAACTCTGAACAAACTTGCCAAGAAAGAGTTAGTGGTTGGCCTTCCCAAAACATCTTTCAGAAAGGATGGTATCTGTTCTGCCTGTCAGATGGGGAAACAATCTAAGATCTCTTTCAAGTCCAAAATCAGACACTCTAGTGTTAGACCACTGCAACTATTACACATGGATCTTTTGAATCATCGTAACTAGTTATGGGAAAGAAGTATGGTCTTGTTGTTGTAGATGACTTCTCAAGATTCACTTGGGTTATCTTTCGAAGCACAAATCGATGCTAGGGTGGAGATACCAAACTTCTTGAATAAGCTTGAAGTCATGAAAATGACAAGGTATCGCAATCGTAGCAGACCGTAATCTGAGTTTGTCAACCAGTACATAAAGGAGTTTTGTACCAGCAAAGGTATACAACACCAACTTTCCTCTGTAAGAACACCACAACAAAATGGTGTTGCAGAAAGGAAAAATAGAACCCATAAAGAAGCAGCAAGGACAAAGCTGGCTGACACTGAAATAAGTGAAGTTTATTGGGTTGAAAACACAAAGATGCTACACTCAGAACAGATGTTTGATAAACAAACACCATGACAAGACCCCTTATGAGCTCTTGGTTGGTAGACCCCCTAATATTAAACAACTGAAAGTGTTTGGTTGTAGATGTTTTGATCTTAACAATGGAAAAGAGTATCTAAGAACATTTCAACCTGAAAGTGCAGTATGCACTTATATTTTGATAATCTTGTCTTTCAATAATCAGTTCCAAGTTTGTGTTTGTTGTTGTTTGTGAAGCTGCAGGATTATCAATGTTGTATAACATTGTGACAGGATAGAATTCAATGTTGGCATAACATTGAAGATATAGCATTGCCGCAGACATCGAAGACAAAGCACTTTGGATGGATACTTGGTGGAAGTATTGACAAAACGAACAAGAATTGATTTAAGGAAAAGAGCGACATGGTGAAAGCAAGAAGGAATATATTTTATGAAGAATTGAAATATGGAAATTTCCTTCTATGCGCATTTTGAAGAAAACAAGTAAAAGGAAAAATTGCCTTTGCCAAGATCCTATTGCCTTTCGACATAGATGGAAGAGGTCGACATCTCAAGTATATATATGCAAGGATTCAGCAAAGCAATGTTTGAGCTTTTTGAAAAGATCAAAAGAGATTTTAGGCTTCTTGTTTTCTGCTAGCTTTAGAGTTTGTCTAAGAGTATTCATTGTTGGAATAACTCTTTCAAACATCGACCTAGAATAGCTTTTACTGTTGTTTCTTCTAGGGCTAGTTTTGGTTGTTTAATCAATCGTTTGTGATTGTATTAAACCTAGTTGATTAGATCTACTTTTCCTGTCAGTAGATTTTTTGCCTAAGGCGCTGCCAATATATTTTTCTATATATTGGCTTGGTAATAGAAGTTACTTTATTCATCCGCTGCTATCTGTTTACTGTAGACATTGTTGAACAACATTGTTGGCAACATTGTCTATTGATCTTGTTTCAAAGTACCGATCCGGGATCTTAAGTTATTACAAGTGGCATCAGAGCCAGCCACCTAACTACTGGTGTATGGATTTGGTACTACTACAATGGATGCAAACTACAATAGACCTCCTGTGCTTGATGGGTCCAACTACCATTACTGGCAAATTCAGATGAGGACTTACATCAAGTCCCTTGATGGCCATGCTTGGAGATCCATTCTGGAAGGATACACCTGGCCAACTGAAGGACCTGATGCTGATGGTGACATTGTTCCCATACCTGAAGAACGCTTCTCTGCAGGTGACATACTTCTTAGCTCTTATAATGAAAAAGCTTTAAATGCTATCTTTGGTCATGTAGATTCTCATATGTTTAAAATCATTCAAAACTGTACTACTGCAAAACAAGCTTGGGAATTACTTCAGAGTCATTGTGAAGGGGATGCTAATGTCAAACAAACTAAACTTAGAATGCTTTGGTCTCAATTTGAAAATCTAAGAATGGCGGAGGAAGAAACCATTGACTCCTATTTTGAAAAACTTTTGACTCTCTCAAATGAAGTCCAAAGACTGGGAGAAGCTATTTCTAATAGGCAACTTGTTTCCAAAGCTGTTCGATCTCTTTCCTCAAGATTTAATACCAAAGTCACTATTTTGGAAGACACTCATAACTTGGCAACTATGGATTTTCATACCCTGTTGAACAATTTGAAAAACTTTGAATTAAATGAAAATGAGAGACAAGGTTTGAAAACTCATAGTATTTCCCTTCACTCTGTTTCTAAAGCAAAACCTTCAAAGCCTGATAGTAGTAGTGATGAGTCTGACAATATGACTGAGGAAGCTTTCAACAATCTTGTAAGGAAGTTCAACAAACTTAGATTCAGGAAAAACTCTGGTCAAGGATCCTCAAGTGGAACTAAAACTTTCAAAAAGAAAAACAATACTTTCAAAACTGGTTCTGCTTCCAAAACGAGCTCAATCGATTTGATCGCACTCCTCTGAGTAAGATTAGATGTTTTGAATGCCAAGGGTGGGGTCATTATCAAAATGAATGTGCTAACAATCTCAGAAAAGAGAAAAAGAATCTTCTTGCTTGTCTCAGTGATGACTCAGATGAAGAACAGGAAGATGAAGAAAAAGAAGATGATTCAACCACCAATGCCAGAGCTCTCCGCTCATCCACTTACCATGTTGATGACCAATGTTGGGACAACATTGTCAAGACAACATCAGGAATAGAAATCTTCTTTGACTATGATGACTCTGAGAACTGTGAAATTTTGGCAGTAACCAAACCTGAGAAGTCAGGAATATCTAATGTTTTATGTCTACATGGTTCTGTGGATTTTGATATAGATAGTCCTTCAGAAGAGGAAGGTAATGCAGATCAAATGGTTGAAGGATCTGCAATAGATGTATGAGAAACTCTTCAGTGAATGGAAGACTCTCAGAAAACTCCTCAAGAAAACTGAGAAGGAGAACCACAATCTGAAAGACACCATTGTCAAACTAGAAGCTGAATTAACAAAGAAGGACTCGAAACATTGAGGTAATCTCTGAGCTAGATAATGAAAAGAAGGTAATTGCAAAATGGAACTCTTCTACTTCTAGACTTAATGAGATGCTTGATGTGAACAATGATAGGACCACTGGTTTAGGGTACACAAGTAGTTATGATGAACTTGGGAGCAACATGAACGACACTGTTGACACTGATACCTCAAAAGTTGTCAAACCTCTTTCTGAGCTCATAAAAGGTCCTACATTTGTCAAAGAAAAAGCCTTGTTTGTGTGCACTTACTGTCTTAAATCAGGTCACAAAAAGCCTTACTGCTACAAGTACCAAAAGGACTTAAAGAGTGAACATGTTGAGACCTCCAACCTCAATAATCCCTCCACAATTCCCTCCCATCCAGTTTCCAGCAGACAAAACAGTGATGCTAGTCGCAATGTTGTGACAACATCCACTTCAACAGAGACTGAAAGATGTAATCTTAAGACTCTAAAGTACTTTCCTAGTTCTCCTAAACAAGACAAATCTCCAGGACAGATAAGAAAACGCAAGAGTGTTTCGAAACATGTTTGGGTAGCTAAAGAAAATCATACTTGCAATGTTGCTTTTTCTGTTGCTACTTCCCCTAACAATGCAGGAAAATGGTACTTCGACAGTGGTTGTTCTAGGCACATGACCGTAACCGTCAAATCATCAAACTTTGTAGCTCAAAAGATGTGGTAACATATGGAGGAGGATACCAAAGCAAAATACTTGGAAAGGGAACACTGTGCCTTAAAGGATATCCGAAACTCTCGAATGTTCTTCTTGTTGAAGGGTTAACTGCTAATCTTGTTAGTGTAAGCCACCTGTGTGATGATGATCTGAAAGTCAAGTTTGATAAACGTTCTTGCAAAGTTTATACTTGTGTGGACAAATTAACCGTAATGACAGGTGTGAGATCACAGGACAACTGCTATGTGATGGACATTCCTCTCAAATGCAATGTTGCTCAACATGATGATGCAACACTGTGGCATAAGAAATTGGGACATGTCAACTACAGAAATCTGGAGAAGATCATCAAAAATAATGTGGTGACAGGAGTGCCAAAGCTTACCAATGTAGGGAAACATGTGTGTGGCGACTGTCTTATGGGAAAACAAACCAAGGTGACACATCAGCCACTTCTGATTGAAGGACAACAAAGAGGTACTTTTAAGCTTTGAACTCTGCATATGGATCTCATGGGTCCTATAGAAGCTAAAAGTTTAGGAGGAGCCGTATATCTATGTTATAGTTGATGATTTCTCTAGATACACTTGGGTCAATTTTTGAAAGAAA
The DNA here is from genome assembly GCA_026545765.1 of Plantago major. Classification (NCBI taxonomy): domain Eukaryota; kingdom Viridiplantae; phylum Streptophyta; class Magnoliopsida; order Lamiales; family Plantaginaceae; genus Plantago; species Plantago major. The sequence continues at coordinate 81,055,615 of CM048842.1, forward strand.
AATCGAAACTTTTGAATCCTTCAAAAGCGGCGGCATACAAAATGTAATCGATTACTATACTCTTGTTCAAAGAATTGATCGACCATGGTAAAGAATTCGAGAATCAATTCTTTGATAAATCTGAAAAGAAAGGAATCATGCATGAATACTCGCTCCTAAGACACCACAACAAAATGGTGTTCTTGAAAGGAAAACAGACTCTTCAAGAAATGGCCAGAGTGATGTTGAGCTCAATGAACCTATCAAAAGGTTGTGGGCTGTGCCATGAACACCGCTTGTCACATAATCAATCGTGTCTATCTTCGTCCAGGTTCTCTAACCACTCCATATGAGATGTTGAAAGGTAGAAAGCCCAATCTCAAGTACTTTCATGTATTTGGATGTGTGTGTTACATACTCAATGATAGAGAACATCTAGGGAAGTTTGATGCTAAAAGTGATAAAGGAATCTTTGTAGGATACTCTCAAAATAGTCAAGCTTATAGAATATACAATCCTAGATTGCAGACTATACAAGAGTCTGTGAATGTTTCCTTTGATGACTCTGAGCCCTATGCTCAGAAGAAGATCTCTGCAGGTGCTGAACAGGTTATTGAATCAACCTCTGACTCTTCTACACATGAGAACGTATCAGAAACTGTGACTCCTGCTGCTGATCAAAATGAAAGAACCCATGTTGTGGGCAATGTTGTGCCAACATCCCCTCTGTGCAATGATGACCCAACATTAAATTCAACATCCCAGATTTACACTCATGATGAAGAACAAGCTGATCCTCATAATGAAACTGAGGCTGAATCTGACAATCCATCCGGCAACAATGCTGCACCTGTCTCCTGACACACGAAAGGATCCTCCTCCTCGAATTCGCAAAGATCATCCCAGTTCCCAAGTAAATCCAGGAGGAAGGACAATGAGGGGAAACACGCGCAAAAACTACAAGGAGACACTCAGACTTGCTGAAATATGTCACTCTGTAAGTTCCTCGTGCTTTGTTTCGCTAATTGAACCTAAAAATGTGAAAGAAGCTCTTGCTGATGATTTTTGGATAGAAGCAATGCAAGATGAACTTCGTCAGTTTCAAACAAATGAAGTCTGGACTCTTGTTCCCCGCCCCCATAAGATAAATGTTATAGGCACCAAGTGGATTTTCAAAAACAAGAGTGATGAAAAGGGGATAGTTGTAAAAAACAAAGCCAGATTGGTTGCTCAAGGTTACACCCAAGTGGAAGGCATTGATTTCGATGAGACCTTCGCTCCTGTTGCTAGACTAGAGTCCATTCGCTTGCTCCTAGCCTTAGCATGTTGCCTTAACATAAAACTCAACCAAATGGATGTTAAAGGAGCTTTCTTGAATGGTTACATTGACAAAGAAGTGTATGTTGAACAACCTAGAGGGTTTGAAGATCCTTTTTATCCTGACCATGTTTTTAAACTAAGAAAAGCCTTGTATGGATTGAAACAAGCCCCACGCGCTTGGTATGCTAGGTTGACAGAATTCCTAGTTGGGTTAGGATTTAAAAGAGGTGAGGGAGATCAAACTCTGTTTATCCTCAGGAAAGGAAAAGACATCTGCATTGCTCAAATCTATGTTGATGATATTGTCTTTGGTGCTACAAACCTCTCCTTGCTAGATAAGTTTGTTCAAGCCATGACAGGAACTTTTGAGATGAGTATGATTGGTGAACTCAGTTTCTTCTTGGGGCTCCAGATACAGCAGAAACAGGAAGGCCTCTTTATCTCTCAAGAGAAATATGCCAAGAATCTTATCAAAAAATTTGGTCTGGAAAATGCCAAACCTTGCAAAGACTCCCATGGCTACATCTACGAAACTCAAAGAAACCGATGTTGGGGCGATGTTGATTGACATTGTACATATCAATGATTGGAAGTCTCTTGTATCTTTCACCACCGCATCGACATCATGTTCTCTGTTTGTGTGTGCGCGGTATCAATCAAACCCAAAATATCTCACTTAATCATCAAAAGAATCATTAGATATATATCAGGAACTGTTAATCTTGGACTATGGTATGCATGTGATTCAAACACTAATCTATTGGGATTTAGTGATTCTGATTGGGCTGGTGACTTAGATGATTGAAAATCAACTAGTGGAGGTTGTTTTTATCTTGGACCAAATCTTGTGTCATGGTATAGTAAGAAACAAAATTGCGTGTCTCTCTCTCTTTGAATCTGAATATGTAGCGGGAGTTGTGTGTCTCAATTAATTTGTTTGAACAATATCTTGCATGAATATGGGTTTCAAAGTGACACTCTTTTCTTTGTTTTGTGATAACCTTAGTGCCATTCACATATCCAAGAACCCTGTTCAACACTCACGCACCAAGCATATAGACATTCGACATCATTTTCTTAGAGACCTAGTCTCCAAACAAATAATTGACATACAACACATTGATACCACAAATCAGTTAGCTGACATTTTCACAAAGCCCCTTGATAAAGAGAGATTCTTCAGTTTGAGAAGGTCTCTTGGCCTTTGCACTATTTGATAGGATTTGCTGCAAGCAATGTTGACATAACATCCTGGTCAACATTGTCTTCTATGTTTACCTAGTGTTGTCTTTCTTTTATTCTTTTAGTCTTTTCTCTTTCTTATTCTTGTGTGTCTATGTGTTTTTTGTGCTTCTGTGCTGGTCAATGGCTGTTCCTATTTGTAACTTACAGTGTTGATGCTTAGGTTTTGAAAGGCTGCTTGAAACCAAGGTTGAAAGGTATCGAGTCTCCTGTGTGTTTGCTTTATGTAAAACCCACTTTTGCTGCTTTTTGGCCATGTTTTCTCGTACCTTGACTTGCACTTGATTTTGCCTCCTGCTCTTTGTGCTTAATAAATCTAATGAATTATGATAAAAAGGGCTCGAAGTGTTTCCGTCGAGGATCGTGTTGTGTTCCAAATACTATCCAAATATCGACGTGTAATGTGTCATATGTCGTGAGGGTTGATGGCTCAGATCTTGAAACCGACACGCACAAAAGTGTCGATTCTCGTGTCTCTTTGGTTCACTTTCTGAGTACCAAGTCACCCACTGTGGTAAACTGAGTGATCTCTATGCCATGAGACGTGTGTTTGCCTAACTCCGCATAGGCTTCGGCTTTGGAGCGGATTCATACGTGTTCCAATTATTTGACATGGTTCACAGTCTCATGGTCACCCCCACTCACAATTCTGTTAATTGATCAATTTACTTTTTGAGGCAATGTTGAGTGTGTTTCTTTGGTATTCCTTTCTCCTTCTGTTTCGCCTGCAGCATCAGTGGTGTTAATCGAATCTGCACATCTTGAGACTTGGTTTCCTGGCTGACTTACATTAAGAGTGGTCTGATATTCCGATGTTGTCATCAATGTTGAGCCAACATCCAGTCAACATTACTGTCTTTGGAAGTACCTTCTTTGCTGTGTTTTTGTGTGCTCTTTCTGTGTTTTGGGTTGGGTTTGAGGGGGAGTAATTTTGTGTCTTGGGTAATCTGGTAAAATGTAAAGTGTAAAATATAATATCTTACTCTTATCTGACCTTGATTTGTTTCCTAAAACAAAAATGTACCTCCCTAGGTTGAGTTTTGAGAACCTTCTTCATTCTTGACCTAATTGATACGGTGGTCATTTGCTTTCCTTAATCTCATATTAACAGCTGTGTACAGATCTTGGTTTGTGTTTTTGATATATATGATTATGATCCTTTGAGCAAACCAACCAAAAACACTCCTCCAACCATATTACCACTACCTCTCTCATTAGCCCACTTCTCCACCACTCACAAAAACGGCCATCCTTCTAAACCACTCTCTTACAAAAAAAAATATTTCTTTCCCTGTATTTACTTCTTACTCCCAAAACCCTTCACCTTCCTCTCACCTTACTCTCTTGTCGCTCTCAACCAAAACTCCTCTCCCGCTCTTTCTTCCTCAACTCTACCTTCACGACCCAAACAATGTCGTCCCGAAACCCGTCTTGCCCGGATTTTCATTGCAAACACCTGAGGGGGAGCAAGCTTATCCTCTTCCCATTCGTGCTGAACCGGCCGATTTTGAGATTCCAGTCTATAATTGTGAGGATTCGGAAGATAGTGCTGAAAAACCCTCATCCCCTGTACCAAAACCACCATCTCCAAAAACCCAAACAGAGTCATCACCATCAAACCCCTCTGAATTTGCTGCAGAAACCCTTGTTAAATTGGGGAGCATGCCAGTCGACTTGCCACAAGATCTGAGGGATGATGATGAAAGCCCAATGGGGATAGAGAAAGATGCTCCCATGGAGGATGCTGGGAAAGATGTTGGACATCCCGAAATTCAACATGCAGATCTGACAGAAAACCCCCAAAACCCTGCACCTGTTGAAGAAGATGATGTACAACAACCTGACAAAACAGGGGAAACGGCTACTGATGGCCTGAATGATGAGAATCAGACCAGCATGCATTCTGAAAATGTTGAGAAACCCGCAGATGAGCCTACTATTGAACTAGTTGAAGTGGAAGATTGGCAGTCAGATGACTCAGAGAAAACTGAGAGTGATCCAATGAATATAGATGAGGATGTTGTTGCAACATCAGCTGCTCATGATGATAACAATGATGAAAGCTCTAATGATATGGAGGATTATGAGCCAGAAACTGAAGATGACTCTAAGGATGAGTCAATGGTTGAAGAAGAAGATCTGAGAAACTCAGATGAAAGCTCAGATGACTCTGAAGATTATGAAGCTGAGACAGAGGAAGAATCTGAAGAAGAATCACTTGATGATGAGGATGTCATTCTTGGAGAAGACCAGATTGAAGACCCTGAGGTAAATGATCTATCCTCTGAACCTGTGTTTACAGATGGTTCTGATTGGGATGAAGATGCAGTGTCTCATTTGTTCTATGATAACAAGAATCTAGAAAATTCTAAGAATAGAGGGATCAGAGGCCATTTGATTCTTCCATCCACTATATTTGTTGTTCTTCAGATGCAGGGTATTGAGGTTAAAGCCAATGATGTCTATCATTCCAACTTTAAGTCCATCACAGTCACCAAACAACTACTGGAAACACATGACAAGATCTGTGATCTTCCTTGGGTAGATCCTGATGTTTCTGTGAACATGGATGTGGAGGAGAATATGCCTCTTTCTACTAGCAAAACTGATGCACCAGAAAGCTCTGTAGTTGCAGCTCAACATTCCAATGTTGACTTATATGTTGGGACAACATTGACTCCTAACATTGAAACTCTGTCTGCAGGTATTTTAACTGAACATGACAAGCTGATTCTGGAGCAAATCAAAGGGCTTGATGAGCAGATCTCAAACAATCTGAAGTTTAGAAGTACTCTAGTTTCTTTTCTTTCCTCACAAAAAGGGGGAGAATAGATAACTTGAGTTCATTCTTATTGAGTCATGTTGAACAATTATTTTTTGTGGGTCTGTAATATTTTAAATTCTCCTGAATATTTCTTAAGATGTCTGGTTAAGGGGGAGAATAGATCTTTAGTAGTTCTTAGTTATGTTTCTATGATCTGATCTCTTGTTTTGTTTTGTGATGAAAGACTAAGATTAAGGGGGAGATTGAAAGTACAGTATGCACTTATATTTTGATAATCTTGTCTTTCAATAATCAGTTCCAAGTTTGTGTTTGTTGTTGTTTGTGAAGTCACAGGATTATCAATGTTGTATAACATTGTGAGGATAGAATTCAATGTTGGCATAACATTGAAGATATAGCATTGTCGCAGACATCAAGACAAAGCACTTTGGACAGATACTTGACCGAAGTATTGACAAAACGAACAAGAATTGATTTAAGGAAAAGAACGACTTGGTGAAAGCAAGAAGGAATATATTTTATGAAGAATTGAAATATGGAAATTTCCTTCTATGCGCATTTTGAAGAAAACAAGTAAAAGGAAAAATTGCCTTTGCCAAGATCCTATTGCCTTTCGACATAGATGGAAGAGGTCGACATCTCAAGTATATATATGCAAGGATTCAGCAAAGCAATGTTTGAGCTTTTTGAAAAGATCAAAAGAGATTTTAGGCTTCTTGTTTTCTGCTAGCTTTAGAGTTTGTCTAAGAGTATTCATTGTTCGAATAACTCTTTCAAACATCGACCTAGAATAGCTTTTACTGTTGGTTCTTCTAGGGCTAGTTTTGGTTGTTTAATCAATCGTTTGTGATTGTATTAAACCTAGTTGATTAGATCTACTTTTCCTGTCAGTAGATTTTTTTCCTAAGGCGCTGCCAATATATTTTTCTATATATTGGCTTGGTAATAGAAGTTACTTTATTCATCCGCTGCTATCTGTTTACTGTAGACATTGTTGAACAACATTGTTGGCAACATTGTCTATTGATCTTGTTTCAAAGTACCAATCTGGGATCTTAAGTTATTACACAACCAAAGGCAGATGAAGGAGTGTTTCTTGGTTATTCTGTGAATAGCAAAGCTTACAGAGTTTACAACAAAAGAACAAAGAAGATTGAAGAATCAGTTCATGTTGTATTCTATGAAGAAAGCAAGAAATCACCCCTTGATGATGAAATCTCAGAAAGGTTCAAGGAACTAATGATAAAGGATTCTGAAGAAGAACCCTCAGAAAGGAAAAACATCATTGTGGAAAGAGAGGATGACTCTGACGAAGAAAAGCATGAAATGCCTAGTAACAACCAGATGATTCTCAGACATGATGAAGAATTTCCTATGAGAATTCCAGAAATGAAAACTGAAGATGTTCATCAGAGAGCTAACTCTGGAAATGACCTCTCTAACAGGCATGTCCCAGAAAGCTCTCACACTGAGCAAGTGTCAGACATTCACCGCCCTTCTGAGGTACAAAATGTCATAGATACTGAAAAAGTATCAAGTCATAATCATAGTGATTCACATTCAGATCACATAGATGTTGACCCTACTAGCCCCAAACCCATGATGAGATGGATCAAGGATCATCCTGCAAAGGATGTGATTGGACCAATCAATCAAGGTGTTAGGACTAGGAGAGCAATAGCCGAAAATGCTAATTCTCTCTTTGGATGTTTCATCTCAAACATTGAACCTAAAACTATTGAAGAAGCATTAAGAGACCAAGACTGGATCTCTGCAATGCAAGAAGAGTTGGATCAGTTTGAAAGAAACAAAGTCTGGAAACTAGTTCCATTTGTAGAAGGAATATCTGTGATTGGAACTAAGTGGGTTTTCAGAAACAAGATGAATGAATCTGGTGAAATAACCAGAAACAAAGCAAGGTTGGTTGCCAAGGATTCACCTGCATCAAGGTTTAGATTTTGATGAGTCATATGCACCGTTGCAGATTGATGCAATAAGACTCTTCGCCTTTGACTCATAAAGACTTTAAAGTTTATCAAATGGATGTCAAAAGTGCATTCTTGAATGGTGAACTTGCTGAGGAAGTCTATGTTGAACAACCACCTGGTTTTGAAGTTTCCTCAGAAATTAGAATGGTCTATAAACTACAGAAAGCTCTATATGGACTGAAACAGGCTCCAAGAGCATGGTATGACACTTTGGCCAAATACCTTCTGGAAAGTGGTTTCAAGAAAGGTGAAGTTGATAAAACTTTATTTACCTTAAATCATGATGGAAAACTGCTCTTAGTTCAAGTATATGTTGATGACATTATATTTGGATCTAAGGACAAGCAACTTTGCGAAGACTTTACAAATCTCATGAAAAATAAGTTTGAGATGAGCATGATGGGAGAATTGAACTATTTCCTAGGATTGCAAGTCAAGCAACTCAATGATGGAATATTCATTAGTCAGACAAAGTATGCAAAAGACATGCTCACAAAGTTCAATCTTAAGCCTTCTGAAAAGAATGCTAAAATACCTATGAGCATAGGAACCAAGATGACCTATACTGAATCAGATAAGAGTGTTGATGAACACAAGTATAGGAAATTGATAGGTTCACTACTTTACCTTACTGCAAGCAGACTTGATATTCAATATGCAGTTGGTGTGTGTGCTAGATTTCAAACAAATCCGATGCAATCACACTACAACATTGCTATGAAAATATTAAGGTATGTGAAAGGTACAGTAGATGTAGGTTTGTGGTACCCTAAAGAAAGTGGATTGAGTTTGGCTGGTTACTCAGATGCTGATTATGCTGGATCAATGCTTGATAGGAAAAGTACCTCAGGAACTTGTCAGTTTCTGGGAACTAGACTTATCTTGTGGTTTAGCAAGAAACAAAACTCAATTGCAACTTCTACCACAAAGGCTGAATATATTGCTGCTGGTTGTTGTGCAACACAAATTTTGTGGATTCAACAACAACTCAGAGACTATGGACTCAATGAAGAGAAAACTCCCATTTTCTGTGATAACACAAGTGCTATTGCAATCACACAGAACCCCAAGTTCCATGCCAGAACAAAGCACATTGATGTTAGACACCACTTCATCAGAGACCATGTTGAAAACGGCAATATAGAGATACTCAAGATTGGCACAGAAGACCAACTTGCAGATATCTTCACCAAGCCCCTACAAGAAAGCCGGTTCTTGAACTTAAGACATAATCTTGGGTTGATGGAGTTGCCTAAGGACTGAAAAATGTCCTGAATCTCCAAAGTCTGAGTAAGCAAGGTAGAAAAGAAGTAGGCCTCTGAGAACATGCTCTTAGAAAGCCAAGTTGTCAAGAAGTGATGCAAAGGTTTACGGCGACAACACTCGAAAGCAAAACATTTCGAACAGAAGGCAAAGGTTGTACACACTCATGAGTAAATAAGACTAGAACTTACTTACTAAGAGGGTCAAATACATTAAAACAACTGAAGTTTCTGATTCTTGAATTCAGGAAACTATTTAGTCATAAAGAGAAAAGACACATAAAGCACGAAAAACATAAGTTCTGGGAGTCAAACATGTCCAATGTCTTGTATTTTTGCCATTTTCATGATAAATAATATAAAGATAAGGACTTGATACTCAGAATGATAAAGTTCAAACGATTGAGTGTTCTTACTCTTTACTAAGTGACACAATGAATGTAGCATATTAAAAATCCATCAAATCGGCACAATACCATTTGTTGATTGATATCATTACAAGATATTCAATATAAGCCCTTGATGTATAAACGTTTGATCTCGACGGATGAGATTAAAACAAAGCAAGTAATGTCTGTTTAGAAATTCAGACGTGGCCCACTAAGCATTTAATGAGAAACGTGTGTGATACCACGCCTATGCAGATACAAAGACACACATTCATACTCAGTTATATGTATGTTGTATCTATGTATGTTTTTTCTGCTATATATATAGGAATTGGGCAAAAGACAAACACTTTTACCAAATCCGAAATTTCATACTTGCATCAAAATAGCAAAACTTCTCAAGTTTTCTGCAAAACTTCTTCTGCAACTCAACTTCTTGTGCTTAGTCTTCTGAAAAGATAGACTAATCTCGATTATTCTTGCAAAACCCATCTGTAAACACTCACTCTAAACTCTATATAAGAGATGGCACCAAAGAAGTTGACCACCAAGAACCCTAAGGCCGCATCATCTGCTCCTGCTGAAAAGCAAGGAGGAAAAGAACTCAAGGTGTTGAATAAACGCCTTCTAGGAGAGTTTACCCCTTCTGACTGGAATCCAAGTCACAAGATGAATTGGGGAGCTTCTCTTGTGAAGAAATATGTTTCTGCAGTCATTTCTTCAAAAGCAGATAGAAAACTGATATTGGGAATGTTGAAAAGTTCCCATATCTACAAGTTTCTGTGTGCTGCACCCAGTGGACTTTCCACACTGGATGTGTTGGAGTTCTACAACAACTCCAAAATCTTCACAAAATTTGTGAATGATGTAGAAGAGAAGTACATGCAGACTGAAGTTCAAGGACAAGAAATTGTCCTAGACTGCAAGACTTTCTTCAACTTATTCCTATTGAAAAATCGAGGAACAATCAACGACATCAACATCAGGGATGCCTCCATGATTCAAAGTGTTAAGGAGCTATTTGAGGCAGTCCAGATTGAAAATGCAAAGGGTTGCCCAGCAAACTTTGTTCTAAAAGCCATCAGAACCAGTCATCTCCAGAAACACTGGAGTACTTTGGCTCTCATTCTGGTCCGTTGCTTTGATGGCAACAAAGGTGGAGTAGACCAGATAAGCATGGAGAGATGGATGATGATGCATCTTCGGAATAAGAAGCATGAGGGGCAGGAAACCCACTTTAATTGGGGGAAGTACGCCTTCAACAAATTTCTTGCACATTGAGGAATTTGAGCCTAAAATCATCAATGGCCTTGCTGAGAAAAAGGCCAATATGCATTTTGGTCTCAGAATTTGCTACATTCTGGAAACAATGGGAATAACTCTCAGAAAGAGACAAGAAATCCCAGTCACCAACTCCCTTTTCAGACATGCCTTTGAAGAAAAGGAGAAAATTGCTGCTGAGAAAGCTCAGAAGAGCGGAAGAGCTTGAAGCTGCCAAGAAGGTGAAGAGGTCTGAGCAAGCTCACCTCAACCTCCGGTTACAAGAGAAAGAGGACTCAAAGCAAGAGAGCCTCTAAGTCCCAAAGTGTACAAAAAGCACAACCTTCTGGAGACAAGATCTCAGAAGATGTTGTTCGGCCAGAAAGGCAACACCAGAAAGCCCCAAGAATTCTGAGACAGGCTGCTCCAGAAATCTCCAGAGATGATAGAAATATCATAGATGGGTCACTCAATCTGGATGATGACTCGATGATGTAGTACTTACACAAGTATTCAAAATTCCAGGATTGAGACCCATGGAGGAGCATCAAGCTCACCCCTCGAGAAAAGGAGCCCCTCTCCGGTAGGAAGAAGAAGGCCTGGATGAGGAAGATAGAGTGATGGAAGATGTTGACATTGCTTCCACATTCACAATGCCAGCACTTAATGTGGCTGAAGAAAACCCTGTTCTTGAACAGGTTCCTCAACCTTCTAAGAGGGCTCAACTCTCAGAAAGAGATCAAACTGAGATGGAGACTCAGAAAGATGTTGTAGAGGAGACCAACAATGAGCAAAGAGAGGCTGTGGAAACTCCACTAGTCCAAGAGACCCAAACTCAGCCTGACTCTATTCAAGTAACAAAAGTAGTTTATATCTAACTTGTCAACATTAAAATGTTAACTTGTTACTCATAAGCTTCATTTGTTACAGGCCAACTTGGAGACACAATTTCAGGGGGAAGAAAACTTGTCCACTCCCTTGAATCAAGAAGAGGTTACTCCAACCTCAGAACATCAAGAAGAGCCTGTTCTACAGGTAGTAAAGTTATCTCTGAACAAGAAATAACTAACTTAAAATTTCTCTAATCTTATGTTCTGATATTCTTAAATGTCTCTTATTAGACTACAACTGAGAAAGTAGTGGAGGTGGAACCAACACCCCAAAACCTAGAGATTCCAGAAGCTGAAAAGCTTTCTGAGGAAGTATTTACTGAGCCTTCTGCTGAGAAGGTAAGTAATCAGTAATAATCTTCTTCAACGAATGCTCTGGAGAACCCACTACTAAAATATCTTATGTTTGTTCTTACAGGCTCAGTCAGAAGAACAATTGAATGGAGAAACAGTTGTGTCTTCTCCTCCAAAAGAAACTATAACTGCTGAACAACCAGTATCTGCAGAAAAGGTGCCAGAAACCCCCAAGGTTTCTGAGGAACTTGCTACTGAGCTTCCTCACTTGGAAGTAAGTGAAGTCTCATAAAGCACTTTTTCATCTATCTTTTCTGTTAACAGTTTCTAAACATATTTGATTGTAATTCTCAGGTTCAATCAGAAAGAAAGGATGCTGAGGATCAGACTTCTCCTCACATCAAAGTATCTGAGGCCTCTGTGCCCAACCAAGCAGAAGTACAAGCAAATGAGCCTAGTGTTTCTACACAGGTATGCTCAGAAAGCTTACTTTTGCACACAGATACTAACACAAGTAGTTTGAACAAAACTAACTTGATCCCTTTCTTTCAGGCTCAAAGTCTAGTGCCACTCAACTTACTCTAAGCCTTTAAGAAGCACACTCTCAAGAAACATCTAAAGTGCTTCAGACAATGGCAGAAACTCAGAAAGGCCGATCTTTCTGAAATTGCAAGAGTAACATCCCAGAGAAAAGGGCCATAGCAATCATTCTGGAAGACCATATTCATGCTATGTTTCCCACAGAATCATATTCTTTTGCCACTCTGATGGATGATAACTTTTTAAATGAAGTAGCACAAAGACTCCTAGCAGACTTTCAAGCTGCTGATGCTCAAACCCAAGAGCAGATGGTAACCCATCCTGCCTTGCCCAGCAAGCTCACAACCTACCCTTCTGAGCAAGAAGAAGTAAATGGGAGGATGATCACACTTCCTAATGTGATCAACCTGGTTTCTGAAGATGAGGAGGAAACTGATGAGAATGACTACCAAGAACCTCCTTCTGAGCATCCAAGTCAAGAAGACAAGAAAAAGGATGATGATGATGATGATCAGAATGATGATCCCCAACCTGGAAACGGCGGGATTCAGGAAGTTAGCAAAGGAAGTGCAGAAAAGGCTACTCCTTCCAATACTCAGAAAGCCCCATCATCATCACCACCAAAGTCTCATCAAAATACCCAACAGGCTAAACAAGACACAATTGAAGAAATCACAGCCACTGAGTTCAGGATTGAACAACTCAGATTTAAGTTGGAAGAGGAGAAGAGAATCAACTTAGAGTGTCAAGCTCTTATTGAAGAAAAGGAAGCCAAACTTGAAAAGCTCAGAGAAGCTAATGCTAAGGAACTGGCACTCCTAGATGAGCAAAGGTTGTTGAAAAATGCCATCATTGTCACTGCTGCTGAGATAGATGCCATGGATGACAATGATGATGAAGAGCATTATGCTAAGGCTGCATCAGAAAGACCTTCTACTTCTCAGAAGGCCAGCATACTCAAAGGCAAACAAACGATTGCCACTCTGCAAACAATCCAAGAAAAGGATTATGAGAGTAATGCTGAAATAAACCCAAACTTGATCTCCCAAGCAGAAGATGAGAGGCTAATCACTAAGGAAAAGCTAGCCCTTCTGGCTCCTCAAATTTTCTCTGCTCCAGGTGCTTCAAGAAGTGATGAGCACAGGTCAAGAACAGCTGTTTTCTTGGAACTAAGAGACAGACTTATTGCTCAAGACAACCAAGTCCTGATCGGTCCGGAAGAGATGAAAGATTTGGGCTTGCATTGCTAAATAGAGCAACCAAGATAGCTCTCTCAGAAAGACTTAGCTCTGATCAGGGAAGAAGACTGCAACAATGCCAACCAAGCACTAGCAGATGCTACTTATGCTACTCAACAAGCTGAGGCTATTCTAAGGCCTCTTGAAGAGCTCAACAGAAAAGAGCAAGTGTTAGTTAGGCAAAACAAGGACATGAAAGAAGAAATCCAAGAATTGGTCAGGGTGCATAACAACCTCCAGAAGAACTTTGAATCACTCTCTGAAGCTTATGCTATCATGAGTCAGTCATTCATGACTAAGGGGGGAGGAGAGATGCCTCAGAAAGGCAGAGGAAGAAAAAGAAAACAATCAAATCTCCCCTCCTCAAGTCAACTAGTCATTAAGGACACCCCTGCTGAAGAAGTTGTTCCAGATCAACCAGCCAGAAAGCTGAGAAGTATGGACACTAGGGGTACCAAGTCCCTTAGGATCTCAGATGGGAACAACCAGAAATCTTCTGAAGAAGAAAATCAAGAAGAAGGTGAGGTAAGAGGTCAAGAGAGCTGCAAGCCTCACAACTGGAACATCAATGATGATGATGAGGATGAATCTGATACAGATGAGCATCCAATTCACAAAAGAAGAAGGCAAGCAAGCCCCTTACAACCTCCTCTGGCAGCAAGGCCATTAGCAGCCAGAACCCCTTCTGGAAATACCAAGTCAACTCAAGGGACTTCCACCAGCACAGCCCCAAGGCAGGAAGAAAGAGTCACAGGATCTCCTGACAGAAGGCCACCAAACAGAAAAGCAAGAAGGGATTTTCAGTTTGGCAGAGCAAACAAAGAAACTCATCAAGAAAAGCCAACTGATGCCCACATTGAGTATGTGAAGACCAGTAATGAAGAGTCTTCATATAGGTGCATTCTGAACAAGAGAGGGTATTGGATTCTGGAACTACAACATCTACTTGTCAATGATAAGTTTCCAACTCCCATCTTCAACCAGATCCTAAAATGGAGTGAAGGCAAGCCAAATTTGCTAAAACATGAGCACCTTCATGCCTGGCTAAACTTTGAGGTTGAAAAGAGAAATGATGCCAGAAAGATGGACCTTTCTTTTCCTTGTCCTTACCCCAAGCCAGAAGATGTGCACAAGACAAGAAAACTGGATGGTAGCTACAGCAAGCAGAACAAGCTAAGTGTTCATCCCTATGAGTCCTTCTACATGACAAAGGATGAATATCTGGATGATATTCACTATCTGGAAGAAATATACAAGTATTTCAACCTATCTGAGCTACAAGTAGACCATGCTTGGGTCTGGGGAAAATACTACTGGGTCAAACACTTTCTGAAGAAAAACTACAATCTTGGCAAGAGTTACCATGAAATTTGTATCTTATACAGAAAGACAGAACTTTCTGTCAGAAGGATACTTTATGACTATGTCCAAGAATGCAGAAAAGTGGATGATTATGTCAACTGATCCAGAAAGGGTGCTGAAGAACTTGAGGTTTCTGAACCTAAGTTATTTTTGAAGACTTGAAGACAAGTATCTTAGAATGTTTACTTGGAGCTTGGACTCTCCTGTTGTTCTAATTTACTTAGTTTGTTTTATTACTTTTTGTAATCTTGCTGATTGTTTCTGAAATTCTCTATCTGTAAAAGTTGCATCTTACTCTGTAAACTGTACCTATCTGAAGACCATACTCTCAGATACATTTTAATAGATGACAACTTATCAGCAAAGATCACTTCTTGTGATTTGGTTGATGTTTACTTTCTACACTTAATTCAACTAAAATTGAATATCATTTGAAATGATTAAGTGGTGGATTGTTTTCTCTTTCAGGATTACAAATTTGTAATAGGACTTTGAAAGATAGTCATGGATGACTGATAAAAAAGGGGGAAATTTGTTAGGAATATCTGTTAGTATTTTGATCATTCATCACATGTTCTTATCTTAGCCAGAAAGGTGATTAAGTACTCTTGGTTCACTTGAACATTGTAAAAGAGGAAATCACTGAGTCTGATTAGTCTAGTAAATCTTGTATTAGTATTATAGGTCTCTGAGTGTAATTTTTATTTCCATGAAGATCAATCCTAGCAATGGAGCTTTTCTGAAGATTACAAGACCGGAGATTGCACAAGATTTATGAAGACACCAAGGTTTAGTCTCACTCGGAAAGACTATGTCCTTAATCCTTTCTTAAGTTCATTTAGTTACTTTTGAAACATGATTCTGGAACATATGACATCATGAGTATGGAGCATGCAAGCCATCAGAAAGGCTAATGTATCCGTTGAAGATTACAGGACAAGAAATAGTACATGTGCATTAATTACATCGGCAGAAAAGCCGCTAAAGCACAGTCCTCTCTGAGATATGAGACAAGGACTTCTGAGTACTCATTTCAAGATAAGTATAGACTGAATTTGAATTGTGTCTAACGGATAACATCCCAACGACTCTCTAATTCATCTAAAAATATCACACACTTAGATGCTGAGAAATACGACCGAAGAACGATCTAACTTGCAAACTTACAATCTAGCAAAGTATTCTCTCAAGCACTCTACTACCCTTTCTGAAAGCTTTTTGTTGCTTGAAGAATCACTAGTAGTTCTAAGTTGTCCTGAACCTTAACAAGAGATTGTTATTCGTGAAAGAGTTGAACTATCAGATAACCTTTCAAGCTCATTCTCGAGCGGACATCAATTACTTGGGTCGATAAGAGCGATTGCCATACACTGAACAAGTGTATTAAGTAGTCTTGTTCTATTAGGCTCTCTGAAAACATAACTGAAAAGTTATACGAGAAGCCTCTCTGACAAACCTTATAACCAACACCATCAAGGCGTGGAGTAGAGGAAGTACTTGATTTGGGAAATCAGGGAATAACTCCAAGGTTATCGGAGTAGAGGAAGTACTTAGCTCTAGGAGCTGGGGAATAACTCAGGGGGAACATTTGGTTGGGAACCAATTGTTTAAGAATCTTAGAATAGGATTATTGTAAGGTGAACTCAATTATCTGTTCTAGTGAATTCTAGGTCTCAGAAAGACCGAAGTGGATTAGTTGGAGGATTACGCCACCTCCAGATACCACTATACTTGCTGTGTTATTTACCTTTCTGTATTTATCTTTCAGCAAAGCACACACACATACTTATTGTTTCTGCACTTACCTATCTTAAAGTCTTCCGCGCTCTGAATCTAAGTATCAGAAACCCCCCAGGTTTGTTGGGAAATTTGTTGGGAAATTTCTTGAGAAATTTGTTAGGAAACATTGTAAGATATTTTGTTAAGAATATCTGTTTAGTTTTGATCAGCAACATGATGACTTATCTTAGTCTCAGAAAGGTGATTAGTACTCTTGGTTCACTTGAACATTGTAAAAGAGGAAACTCACTAAGTATGATAGTCTAGCTAATCTTGTATAGGATGTTAGGTCTCAAAATGTAATTTTTACTTTATGAAGAGAAGACCAAGAAGAAGACATCCAAGCAGATCAAGATCAACGACATTGAAGACTTGAAGAAACTGCACAAGTTTACTGAAACTGTTGTTCAGATACCTTAGCCAGATATCTTGAAGACACGAATAGTTTTAAACAGACTGTGTCACAAGAGATATCTGAGAAATAAGAGACATATCTGAAAACAAGGAAAGTGTCCACAGATATCTATTCTTTGATACCTTGAGCTTCAACCACGTTTCTGAAAAAGAAACATATATATTGCAAACAAAGTTGTTTCAATAAATACAAGTGGTATCTGAAGATTAAAGATAAGGACGTGCAATGAATCAGATAACACTAGTCTCTGATATAAAGCATAGTTCCGTTGACACTCTGAGGACAAAAGTATAGTACAATGCATTTAATGCACGGACAGAGATGTCGAATAAAAGCAACGGCGACGAAGAAGAAGACAAAAAGCTCTGATACTATACACAGATATCAATAGTTTGAATTTGAGCCTAACGGATACTATTCAAACGGCACTCAAATTCATCTATAAATATCAACACTTAGACTGCTTGAGAAGAGACCTTAGACACACGACATAACTTGAAAACGCTGAACGTCTTACTCTCTCAAAGCAACTTACTTACTCACAAATCTTTCTGTTGTGACCAAAGCTTTTGATCTTGAGTAACACTGAAGTTCTAAGTGTCCTGATCCTAAACAAGCAAAGCTATCTGTGAAGGAGTTGAATCAAAAGATCAACTATCTGAGATTCATTCTCTTGAACAGATATCATAAGACTTGGGTCAGTAAAATCGAACAAGATACCATACGATGTAAAGTGTATTAAGTACCTTGATTCACAGAGCTATCTGAATAACTGAATAAGTTATTAAAGAAGCTCATCTGACAACTCAAACCAAAAACCAACACCATAACTGGCGTGGAGTACAGGAAGTACTTAGTTTGAAAAATCAGGGAATAACTCCAAGGTTACCGGAGTATAGGAAGTACTTGATTTGGGAAACTAAGGAATAACTCCAAGGTCATTGAGTATAGGAAGTACTTAGCTTGGGAAGCTAGGGAATAAATCAAAGGTTTCTGAGTATATGAAGTACTTGGCTGTGAAAGCCGGGGAACAACTCAGGGGGAACATTTGGTTGGGAACCAATTGTTAAGAATCTTAGAATAGGTTTATTGTAAGGTGAACTCAATTATCTGTTCTAGTGGATTCTAGGTCTCTGATAGACCAAAGTGGATTAGTTGGAGGATTACGCCACCTCCAGATACCACTATACTTGCTGTGTTATTTACCTTTCTGTATTTACATTTCAGCAACACACACACACACATTTTAACTGTTTCTGCACTTATCTTTATTAAGTCTTCCGCGCTCTGATTCTAAGTATCAGATATCTATTCAGATATCTGAGAAATAGTTTTTATCGACAAAAGTTTTAAAAGACTATTCACCCCCCTAGTCTTTTACTTTGCCGTTATCTGGACCAACAAGTGGTATCAGGCGGAGGTTCACCGATATACCTTGAACCTAGATCCCCAGATAGGTGAAGGAACTTTGTCCACTTTTGAGGACTATTTAATTTGTGTGTTAAGTGTGCGGTATGTCTCGAGTGATGCACCGTTCTCAAACCGGAGAACTACGAGAAATGGAAAAATAACATGATGCTCCACCTTGAAGCCATAAGTGACGAGATGATCAAGTAATAAAGAATGGCCCAATAGTCATTCAACAACTTAAGCAAGTCATGGAGGTTTCGTGGAAGAGACAGAGATCAAAGCGAAGGATCTTCACAAGCAGATCGTCAACTAGTGGAAGATCTCTGGTCAAGTTATTCTGAACCAAAGCCCAGAGAACTCGGACATCGGAAGATGCCAAGAGGAATCGATGGATGGTCAAGCTCGTAACATCATCATCGGATCGACACTGAGCACATCTGATTAAGCGTAGGGTGCTAAAAGCAGCGAAAGTACTGGCAACCGATCAAGAAATCTGCGGGAACTGAGAAAACCAAGGAAAACAAGTTCGAAGTTCTAAAGTTGAAATTTCAAAATTTCAAACAAGGACCCACTGAAACTCTGGAAGAACTTGATTTCATGTTTACCACTCTCATGAGTGATATGGCAGCACTTGGGGAAAGCAACAGATACTCCCAGTCAGAGAAGATTAAGACTATTGTCAGAAGTCTTAACCACAACTGGGAGCATACTAAATTCTTTTATTTTAACCAAGGTATGCCAAATATCACTCCAAAGGAACTTTCTCTCATCTTGCTACGGTTGATTATGAGACAACTCAGAGAGAACAAACAACTGAAAAGTTGCAGAATGTTGCTCTAGTAACTCAAGGAACTTCTGAAAAGAAGAAAAGCAAGGAGGAGACTGAGGATGCTCTTGCTGCAAAGCAAATGAGCAAGTTTGTCGATCGAAATTGAGAGAAGAAAAGCCAAGAGAAGTGAAAAAGCATCTAGTTCAAACTATCACCAAGACAAAATATGCAAAGCTCATTGAACAAGCCCATTTCGAAAGCATCATGTCTTGAGGCGAAATTGGAAACGATATCTGTTTCTATTGTCAGAAACCTGGCCACTTCAAGAAGGATTGTCCTGCCTACAACAAACTAAGGACAGGTGACAAGAAAGATAGAAGAATCTTCAGAAGAAGCCAGAAAGCTTTGTTAACTGAAGAAAGAAAGAAAATCCAAATTCAACTGGATGCTCTAGACGTTGAGACAGATTCTGAAGATGACAATTCAGATGACTCAACCTTACCATCACCAGAATTATGTGGAGTTACTCATGATATAATCGACTTCGGCCTCAAGAAGAATGAAATGTGTGGAGTTGCTGAAATTGACGGTCCAGACATGTCCAACATAGAAAACTATCTTATAGCTGATGAGGTAACACATACTTCTTATACTTATGAAAGTGATGAAGAGGAAATAAAAAATCTAGAAAATCTCAGGAAAGAACTTGATATCTATGAAAGAGAATTTCTAATGATCCGAGCTAGAGTCGAAAACCTTGAAGAAGAAAAGAATTCTCTTGCAAAGGAAAATTCTCAATTAGTTAAAGTATCTGAGAGAAAGGATGCTGAAAATGCATTTCACAAAGCTCAGATATCTGAGACTGAAAAGTCACATAAAGAAGCAATGGCTGAATTACGAAAGAATTATGAAGATCTTCTTTCTGAGAACAAAGAACTCAAGAAGAAAGAATTATCTTTTCAATCTTATGCCAAAGCTAGTGACACTCTTACTGAAGTACAATCTTACTTAAGAGATCCTTCAGAAAAGAAAGGACTTGGATTTGAATACATAATGATTGTTCTATCACTCGAATAAGAGTAAGGAGAGAAGAACATTTGTAAGTACTCAAAGACGGTTCCATGCAATCTATAACATCGGTGAGAAGACAAAGATTGTTGACAAAGGAAAGGCGATTCGACTAAACCTTTGTGGGAAAAACAAGTAAAAAACAAAGCTGTTGGCACGTCTACGAAAGAAACACAACACCTTGAAAAGTGTAAACACCCACATGCTATGTCTCTCAAAAGGTAGAATTGCGAGTCGCAAATTCTCCCATGTCACTTTTACGGAAAGAAATTGGACCAACCGAGACTACCAAAGTCACGAGAAAAGATCTCGAGATAGCTTTAAGTGCTTCAAACGGTATTGGCTACAAAGGCATCGGAAAACAACTTGCTCATGAGTACAAGCAGGAGCAAGAACGATGGCTGAAAGCTAGAATTGCTCAAAGCAATTATCAGAAGTGGAAGTTAAATCAAGCCACTGAAAATCTGAATCCATGGCTAGAAGAAATCTGGCAAGGAAGGCTAAGTTTGCTGAAAAGCAAACTCAGAAACCTGACAGGTATCTGAAAGCATCATATGGAGCACCTAGGAACACACCAAGGAAGAAAATAATTCTTACTAATGATAACATTCATTCAAATAGAATTCCTCCTTACGTTCCTGTCAGACAAAAGCATATTTCAAAGAAATTCATTCAAAAATGGATTCCTACTGGAAGAACTTTTAATTCTGACGGTTCCATCAAAGATATGAGAACCTAATCTCCTGTTTCCTGTTGTGTGCAGAATGCTTCCTGGACTAAAGCACAATGGCTATTTGATAGTGGATGCGGAAAGCACATGACAGGAGACAAAGCAAATCTGGTTGATTACAAAGCTTGCAACACAGGACCAGATATCAGATTTGCTGGAGGAGAATTAAATCCCTCTCTGGGATTTGGCAACGTCAAATTGGGGACTTTAACAATCACTGACGTACTACATGTCAAGGATTTGAAATATAATCTATTTAGCATGAGCCAGTTTGCAGACAAGGGTTTTACTATAAAATTCAAAGCTAAATACTGCAAACTAATTGACAATGAGTCAAAGCAGACAGTCTTAGTTGGTCGGCGGAAAGGCAGTCTTTATGTTGCCGATTGGGCATCTGCCACAACTGAAGAATGTCTCATGGTGAGTCAATCTGGTCACACAGAAGAGCACTGGTTATGGCACAAAAGAATGAGTCACTTGAACTTCAAAACTCTGAATAGACTTGCCAAGAAGGAGTTAGTGGTTGGCCTTCCCAGAACATCTTTCAGAAAGGATGGTATCTGTTCTGCCTGTCAGATGGGGAAACAATCTAAGATCTCTTTCAAGTCCAAAATCAGACACTCTAGTGTTAGACCACTGCAACTTTTACACATGGATCTTTTTGAATCATCTGTAACTAGTTATGCAGGAAAGAAGTATGGTCTAGTTGTTGTAGATGACTTCTCAAGATTCACTTGGGTTGTCTTTCTGAAACACAAATCTGATGCCAGGGTGGAGATACCAAACTTGCTGAAAAAGCTTGAAGTCATGAAAAATGACAAGGTATCTGCAATCAGAACAGACCATGGTACTGAGTTTGTCAACCAGTACATAAAGGAGTTTTGTACCTGCAAAGGTATACAACACCAACTTTCCTCTGTAAGAACACCTCAACAAAATGGTGTTGCAGAAAGGAATAACAGAACCCTTAAAGAAGATGCAAGGACAATGCTAGGCGACCGAAATAAGTGAAATTTATTGGGTTGAAGTCAGTAAACACGACTTGCTACACTCGAGCAGATGTTTGATAAACAAACACCATGACAAGACCCCTATGAAATCTTGGTTGGTAGACCCCCTAATATCAAACATCTGAGAGTATTTGGTTGTAAATGTTTTGTTCTAAACAATGGGAAAGATTATCTGAGAACATTTCAACCAAAGGCAGATGAAGGTGTTTTCTTGGCTATTCCATAACAAAGAAAGCCTACAGAGTTTACAACAAAAGAACAAAGAAAATTGAAGAATCAATTCATGTTGTATTCTATGAAGGAAATAAGAAAACACCTCCTATTGATGAACTCTCAGAAAGGTTCAAAGAACTATTGCTGAGGGATTCTAAAGAAGAATCCTCAGAAAGGAGAAACACCATTATGGAAAGTGAGGATGACTCTGACGTAGAAAAGCTTGAAAAGCCTAGTAACAACAAGATGACTCACAGACATGATGAGGAATTTCCTATGAGTTTTCCAGAAATGGAACAGGTTACTGAGAACCTTCATCATGAAGAGGTATCTGAAAATAAGAATGCTGAAATGCATGTTCCAGATATCTCTAACACTGAAAAAGTGTCAGATATCCATGACATTTCCCATATGTCAGATATCTCAGATACTGAAAAAGTATCAAATCAAAATCTTAGTGATTCACATTCAGATCACTTGGATATTGATCCTACTAGCACTAAACCTATGATGAGATGGATCAAAGATCATCCTACAAAGGATATAATTGGACCAATTAATCAGGGTGTTAGGACTAGGAGAGCAATAGCTGAAAATGCTAACTCTCTCTTTGGATGTTTCATCTCGAATATTGAACCTAAAAATATAGAAGAAGCATTAGGAGACCAAGACTGGATCTCTGCAATGCAAGAAGAGTTGGATCAATTTGAGAGAAACAAAGTCTGGAAACTAGTTCCATTTATAGAAGGAATATCTGTGATTGGAACTAAATGGGTTTTCAGAAACAAGATGAATGAATCTGGTGAAATAACCAGAAACAAAGCAAGATTGGTTGCCAAGGGATTTACCAGACTGAAGGCTTAGATTTTGACAAGTCATATGCACCAGTTGCCAGATTGGATGCAATAAGACTCTTTCTAGCCTTTGCAGCTCATAAAGATTTCAAAGTTTATTAGATGGATGTCAAAAGCGCATTCTTGAACGGTGAACTTGCAGAAGAAGTTTATGTTGAGCAACCACCTGGCTTTGAAGTTTCCTCAGAAAGTAGAATGGTCTACAAACTACAGAAAGCTCTGTATGGACTGAAACAGGCTCCAAGAGCATGGTATGACACTTTGGCCAAATACCTTCTGGAAAGTGGTTTCAAGAAAGGTGAAGTTGATAAAACTTTATTTACCTTAAATCATGACGGGAAACTACTCTTAGTTCAAGTATATGTTGATGACATAATATTTGGATCTAAGGACAAGCAACTTTGTAATGACTTTGCAAATCTCATGAAAAGCAAATTTGAGATGAGCATGATGGGAGAAATGAATTATTTCCTAGGATTGCAAGTCAAGCAACTCGATGATGGAATATTCATTAGTCAAACAAAGTATGCAAAAGATATGCTCACAAAATTCAATCTTAAGCCTTTTGAAAAGAATGCTAAGATACCTATGAGCATTGGAACCAAAATGACCTATACTGAATCAGATAAAAGTGTTGAAGAACATAAGTATAGGAAATTGATAGGTTCACTACTTTACCTCACTGCAAGTAGACCTGATATTCAATATGCCGTTGGAGTATGTGCTAGATTTCAGACAAATCCAATGCAAACACACTACAACATTGCTATGAAAATATTAAGGTATGTAAAAGGTACAATAGATGTAGGATTGTGGTATCCTAAAGAAAGTGGATTGAGTTTAGCTGGGTACTCAGACGATTATCTTTGGATCACTGCTTGATAGGAAAAGTACCTCAGGAACTTGTCAGTTTCTGGGTACTAGACTTATCTCATGGTTTAGCAAGAAGCAAAACTCAATTGCAACTTCTACCACATAGGCTGAATATATTGCTGCTGGTTGTTGTGCAACACAAATTCTGTGGATACAACAACAACTTAAAGACCATGGACTCGATGAGAAGAAAACTCCCATTTTCTGTGACAACACAAGTGCTATTGCGATTACACAGAATCCTAAATTTCATGCCAGAACAAAGCACATTGATGTTAGACATCACTTCATCAGAGACCATGTTGAAAAGGACAATATAGAGATACTCAAGATTGGCACTGAAGACCAACTTGCAGATATCTTCACTAAGCCACTACAAGAAAGTAGATTCTTAGCCTTAAGACATAGTCTTGGACTAATGGAACTACTAATGAACTGAAAGAGAAGAGGTATCTGGAACGGGCATCCAGAGAAGAGGTATCTGGAACGGGCATCCAGAGAAGAGGTATCTGGAAAGGGTATCCAGAAAAGAGAAAAGAGAAAACTGGAACGGGTATCCAGAAGTCAAAAAGGCTAAAGAGCAAAAAGACAGCTTAAGATCTCTGAGACGGGAACTCAGATATCTGAATCAATCTACAGACGGAGAACACAAAGAAGAATAGTACAACTATCTGCAGTCAACTACTCTCTTGAAATTCGCATTGTTTCTATCTTGATGAAAAACTTGGAAAAATCCTAAGTATAAGACAGATTCAGATGCAAACAGTGTTCTTGGTCATACAAAGACGCGATTCAGATAGCTAATAGCCAAAATTCATTAAATGGGCACAATTACACTTGTTGATTGTGATCATTGCTGAAGAAGCAATGGTGACCCTTGATGAAATTAAGTGATTGATCTGTACGGTGGAAATCAATTCACAGTAAATAGTGGACTGTTGAAATTCAGACATGGCCCACTAAGCATTTAATGCCGAACTAGCTTTTGCTCACGCCTGCTTGCAAATCACATATACGTACACACAAAATCAATTTGTATGTATTTGTCTGTTGGGATTCAACTGCTATATATATAGGATTTTGGCAAATGAAATCACTTTTGCCTAATCCGAAAATTCATCTTGCACAAAAATAGCAAATCCTTCTCTTGATTCTCTGCAAACCCTCTACAATCTCTGCAAATCAAGATTAAGTTTTTCTGAAAAGAATTACTGAATCAAATCTCTTTCAAACACCAATTTCAAATCCCTACACTATATAAAGAGATGGCCTCCAAGAACTCTTCAACACAGAAATCCCAAACCTCCATGCTGTTTGAAAAGCAAGCACCGAGTTGGTTATTGTAAACAACCAATGGCGGGAGTTTTAATCGACCATTGGACTTCAAGTCACGAATGATTTGGGGTGGTGCCATGGTTGAGGAATACCTCTCTGCAATAGAGAACCAAACCGATGAAAATTGATTCTTGACATGCTTGAAAAGGCACAAATCAAGGGTTTTCTATCGCCGCCTAAGTGGAATTTCATCACTCGATGTGTTGGAATTTTACAACAACTCAGATTATTTCGTGTTTCAAGGCAATCGAAATAGTGTTCTAAAACCTCGATCAAGGAAAGGAAATCCTTCTGGACTTAACAACTTTCTGTAAGTTGTTTGAGTTTCAAAATCTTGGAAAGGATTTTGAGATAAACACCAAGGATGAGGAACTCCTTGAAGGTGTTAAAGAACTTTCTGATGGCGTGTGATCTTGAAAATCAGATACACCCACGAAGTTCAAGCTTGCGACATCCCAACCGGACATCTAATGGTTCCTTTGGGATGTCTTGGCTTGCATTCTTCACGGATGCTTTGATGGTCTACAAGGAGGTCTTGACGGATAAGCCAAGAACGGTGGATGATGATGTTCTTGCTGAATCAACAAGACAAAAGGCTGGAAAACCCTTTTAACTGGGGAAAGTACGCCTTTCTGAAGTTTGTGAAGAAGATTCAAGGCTTCGAGCCTAAGATTACCAAAGGACTAGCTGAGCCAAAGGCCACTATAGGATATGGTCTGAAGATATGCTACTTGCTGGAAAAGCTTGGTATTGAGCTCAGAGAGACGGCTGAAATAGCCAATAGTAACTTACTCTATAAATATGAGTATACAAATTTGATGAAAAAGGTTACTGGGTCTCAGAAAGGTCCTAAGAAGCGAAAGTCTGAAAAGATATCTGAAGAAAAGGTTGCGACCAAGAAGCCCAGAACTTCAAGAAAGAAGTCTGCTGGCAAATCAGAAGACACACCCAAAGAGGTTGTCAATTCTCAGATATCTGCAGGCATTGCCGATGAACTGATAAAGGCAGATGAACTCATCAATGCTGCAAAAGAGTTATCAACTACTGAACAAGTAAACTCAGCAAGAGAAAGTGCTTTCAGAAATGTTGTGACTAATGCAGAAAGCCTTGCTGATGAACTCATAAATGCTGCTAAAAGTGGTGAAAAACACCAAGCCCTATCTGCAGAAACCGCAGGAATAATGGACCAATCAGTTCCCAATGCTGATGAGAGCTCTGACGATGAAGATGATGAACTAGTCATCTCTCAAGTCCTAGAAAGAACAAAGAGGGCTAAGGTTCTCAAACGAATGGCGGTGATAAGGTATCTCAAGAAGAACCTACACCACAAAGTTGTTGGTGCAAACACATCATCGGGAATGTTTCTCTTCGTAAAGCCACGATGAGTGGTATTTTAGTCTTTGGCGAATCTTGATGGAAATGCCACATCTAAAAATCTGGAAGAACATTCTACTGATCAATCTTCTGCTTCCAGACAAACACAACAACCACAAGTAGTTGATGAAATGGTAAATGAACTCCATTTCGAATTACCAGCAATACAGTATGCTGAAGAAAATCCTGCAAATGAGCAGGTTCCCCAGCTCACTGAGAGGGATCAAACTAAGACATCTACTCAGAATGATCAACCAGGGGAGGCAACTGAGTTGCATACTCAGGAAAGGTGTGAAGTACCAGAAACTTCAAACAAAGAAACTGCACAGGGACAAGATGACCAATGTATAGAAAGGTCACAAGTTCCAGAGACCAATCAGCCTGAAACTGCTCAGGTAAATGACTGGTTTAACTCTTACCTTGTGAAAAATTTTATACTTATAAATCTTGTTACCACATAAGAATTTCTTTGTTATAGGTTGAGTTAGAAACGCAGAAACAAGAGGAAGCTGAGAAGCTTGCCTCAGATACTGAAAAAGAGGTCCCTTCAACCTCAACTCTTGAGAAATCTGAGCCTGTGCCACAGGTAAATGATTCTTAAAGAGAACTAATTTTTCAGTAAAAATGTTAATGTGCTCATTCATGTTAAAAAATGTTTCTAACAGGCTCCAACTGAGATGGAAGAAGATAAGGCAGAAATGCCAGAGACAAATCTAGAGACCAACAAGGTTTCTGAAGAATACATCACTGAGCCTTCAAACTTGAAGGTATATGACAATCAAGTGACAAGTGTTCTTCATCTTGGGTTATCTTTTATCTCTTCTAATATTCAATACTTTCTACTTACAGGCTATTTCAGAAGTAGAAATGCAAGGGGATAAAGTTGCGACTTCCCCTGCATCAATGGAAATTGATGAAGCCCCAAGGCAACATCACTGAAAGAACACGAAGCGCACAAGTTTCGAGAAAATGAATCTGAGCTTCCTTTTGAGGAAGTAAGTAGCAATCGAATTCATTAAAAGCATATTTATGCATAGATTCTTTCAAACTATTTCCTAAGTATTGTATTCCTCTCAGGTTCAAGAAAGAAAGGTTGCTGAGAACCAGACTTCAAAGTCTCCACCTCACAACAAGATATCTGAGACACCAATTGTCTCAGTAGAACAAGTCTCTGAGCCTGAAGTACTTACTCGTAAACTAAACTACACTTCTACTCAGATATCTACAAAAGTTTTGAAGCTCACTCAAAACTCTTTCTTTCAGGCTCAAACAGATGCAAAGCAGGTTCCCATTGAAGAGACAAGGGACCTTCTTCACTTCTTCAAAGCTCACACCCTGCCAAAGCATATTCAATGCTTCAAGAAATGGCAGAAATTAAGGTGCTCTGATCTCTTTGAAATATTGAGAATCACAGATCAACCAATCAGACGAGCACGAGCTCTTGACTTGGAGACTTACATCCATGCAATGTTCCCTACCGAACAGTACACAGTTGCGACCTTATTGCATAAGGATTTCTCCAAAGAAGTGGCGCATAGTTTGATACATGCCTTTGAACAGGCAGATGGTCAGACAAGATTACAGATGGCATTCAAGCCAGTCCTGCCCCAGACTCTGCAATTTATACCTTCTGAACAAGAAGAAGTTAATGGGCAGAAGATCACTATCCCGGAGGTGATCAATCTTGTATCTGAAGATGATGAGGAGGAAGAAATGAATGAAAATTACTTTGATGAACCTCCCACTGACCATCACCAAAAGGATGATAATGACAAAAAGGATGATGATGATGCCCCTGCACCAGGGACCGGAGGAATTTCACAGAGAAACAATGCCTCAGCTGCTGAAAAGCAAACTGAGAAGACTTCACAGAAATCTCCGTCTCCATCTCCTCAGAAATCTACTCATCCATCTTCTAACCAACACGCAGTTACTACTGGACAAGTAGTTGAGCTTTCTGAAGAAACCGATCAGAAAATATTAAACACTCAAACCAGATCTGCTCAACTCAGACAACTGTTGGAAGAAGAACAACAGCTCCATCTTCAACTGGAAGATCAAATAGCTAAATCCAGAGATAAGATTGATCAACTACAAGATCAATACGTACAAGAAATGATTGCTTACTCTGAGGTTAAAGAGCTAAGGGATGCTGTGCATGATATCACCAAAGAACTCGATACTGAAGAAGTATCTGAAGACAAGCATGATGCTAAGGCTGCATCATCTTCAAAAGAAGTACCATCCTCCTCCCAGAAAGGAAAGAAACCAATCTCTGAGATGGTTGCTGGACTCGATACAATCGATGAAAATGTCCAAGAGGATGAAGATCACTGGGCTGATTACTCAGATGATGAAGAAGACAAGACTTTGGCAGAACACCACAATGAACATTTAGCGGTTTCTCACTTAAAAAGGAAGCTGATTGCTCCTACAATATTCAGCAAACTGCCAAACGTCCACTCCCATGAATACATGAACAGGTGTCAAGTACTGACACAACTTAAAAAGGAGATGTCTTCACAGAACAAGGAAGTAATTGCCTCCGTCCCCTCTGAAATGAGGAAGTTCACTGAGCTCATCACTCAGAGAACCACTAGCATAGTCATTGCTCAGAAAGACCTGGGAATGATAAGGGACGATGATGCGTCTTTAGCTGAAAAAGCTTTTCAAGAGGCAAGTTACACTGCTGGAAAAGCAGATGCCATCCTAGGCCCATTGGCAGAGCTCACTGATAAGGACAATGGACTTATCAAGCAAAATCAGGAGCTCAAAGCCGAACTTCAGAAGTTGGTCACTGCCTATAACTATTTACAAGGGCATTTTGACTCTCTCTCAGATTCTTTTATGAGACTGATCGAGTCAGCCAACAATGACTAAGGGGGAAAGAATGTACAAATCTGGACCTCAAAGTCAGGGGGAATGGGAAGAAGGAGAAGAAAACAAGAAGAAATCTGGAGCTGGTGCGGCTCAGAAAGGAAGAAGAAAAACTTCCCAGCCACCACTCAGAATCAATGAACCCTCCTCAAGCCAAGCTGCTTTGCAAATAGTAGCTGCTTCCCAGAAACCTACTGAAGGAACCAAAATGATAACAAGGGCCATGGCACAGAAACCTCCAAGGAGTACCAAGGCTCCAAGGAGAAGACAAGTTAAAGGGATTGATGAATCTTCTGAAGAAGAAGAAGAAGGTCAAATCAAGTCCCTGGGCAATGAAGAAGGCTGTAAAACTCTCACAAGATCTAATCTTGATGATGATGAGGAAACTGATGAAGATGAAGCTCCTTTTCACAGAAAAAGGAAAATTGAAAGCCTAACTTAGCCCATAGCTGCAAAGCCACTAGCAGCTAAAACACCCTCTGGAAATACCAAGTCTATCCAGGGTGGTGGTTCTTCAAGCAACAACCCCAAAGAGAATTCAAGACAGAGAAGGAACAGACTGAGAGCTGAGCAAAGACAAAGTCAACTTCCACTCAGGCCAGAAGAAGCCAAAATTGAGTATGTGAAGTATGACAATGATTCCTCTGTCTACAGGTGCATCAATCAGAAAAATGGCTATTGGATTCTGGAACTTAAGCATCTATTGGTAAATTCAAGATTTCCAGAACCAATCCATAAACAACTTTTGGCATGGAGAAAAGATTAAGTGTTGGATTGTTCACTCATCCAGATTTGTAATAGGTAAAGATAGTCATCGTTGACTGATCAAAAAGGGGGAAATTTGTTGGGAAATTTCTTGAGAAATTTGTTAGGAAACTTTGTAAGATATTTTGTTAAGAATATCTGTTTAGTTTTGATCAGCAACATGATGACTTATCTTAGTCTCAGAAAGGTGATTAGTACTCTTGGTTCACTTGAACATTGTAAAAGAGGAAACTCACTAAGTATGATAGTCTAGCTAATCTTGTATAGGATGTTAGGTCTCAAAATGTAATTTTTACTTTATGAAGAGAAGACCAAGAAGAAGACATCCAAGCAGATCAAGATCAACGACATTGAAGACTTGAAAGCGCACAAGATTATCGAATCGTTGTTCGATACCTTAGCGGATATCTTGAAGACACGAATAGTTTTAAACAGACTGTGTCACAAGAGATATCTGAGAAATAAGAGACATATCTGAAAACAAGGAAAGTGTCCACAGATATCTATTCTCAGATACCTTGAGCTTCAACCACGTTTCTGAAAAAGAAACATATATATTGCAAACAAAGTTGTTTCAATAAATACAAGTGGTATCTGAAGATTGAAGATAAGGACGTGCAATGAATCAGATAACACTAGTCTCTGATATAAAGCATAGTTCCGTTGACACTACAGGACAAAAAGTATAGTACAATGCATTTAATGCACGGACAGAGATGTCTGAATAAAAGCAACGGCGACTCAAGAAGAAGACAAAAAGCGCTCAAGATTATACACAGATATCAATAGTTTGAATTTGAGCCTAACGGATACTATTCAAACGGCACTCAAATTCATCTATAAATATCAACACTTAGACTGCTTGAGAAGAGACCTTAGACACACGACATAACTTGAAAACGCTGAACGTCTTACTCTCTCAAAGCAACTTACTTACTCACAAAGCTTGCTGTTGCGACCAAAGCTTTTGATCTTGAGTAACACTGAAGTTCTAAGTGTCCTGATCCTAAACAAGCAAAGCTATCTGTGAAGGAGTTGAATCAAAAGATCAACTATCTGAGATTCATTCTCTTGAACAGATATCATAAGACTTGGGTCAGTAAAATCGAACAAGATACCATACGCTGTAAAGTGTATTAAGTACCTTGATTCACAGAGCTATCTGAATAACTGAATAAGTTATTAAAGAAGCTCATCTGACAACTCAAACCAAAAACCAACACCATAACTGGCGTGGAGTACAGGAAGTACTTAGTTTGAAAAATCAGGGAATAACTCCAAGGTTACCGGAGTATAGGAAGTACTTGATTTGGGAAACTAAGGAATAACTCCAAGGTCATTGAGTATAGGAAGTACTTAGCTTGGGAAGCTAGGGAATAACTCAAAGGTTTCTGAGTATAGGAAGTACTTGGCTGTGAAAGCCGGGGAACAACTCAGGGGGAACATTTGGTTGGGAACCAATTGTTAAGAATCTTAGAATAGGTTTATTGTAAGGTGAACTCAATTATCTGTTCGAGTGGATTCTAGGTCTCTGATAGACCAAAGTGGATTAGTTGGAGGATTACGCCACCTCCAGATACCACTATACTTCCGTGTTGTTATTTACCTTCGTATTTACATTTCAAAGAAACACACACATTTTAACTGTTTCTGCACTTATCTTTATTAAGTCTTCCGCGCTCTGATTCTAAGTATCAGATATCTATTCAGATATCTGAGAAATAGTTTTTATCGACAAAAGTTTTAAAAGACTATTCACCACCCCCCCCCCCCCCTCTAGTCTTTTACTTTGCCGTTATCTGGACCAACAAGGTTTCTGAGAAACTGTGTTTATCGACAAAAGTTTTAAAAGACTATTCACCCCCCCCCCCTTCTAGTCTTTTACTTTGCCGTTATCTGGACCAACAGTTTCTTTGCCCCCTTCGAGCCCACCACATTGCCCTTATCCGGGGTGGGCATCGCCTGCGCCTCCTCACCCTCCGAGTCTCCTCCACTCGGAAAGTGGCCGCATTCCTCGGCTCTTCCATTGGAAGCACAGTGGACGTCTTGATGATTTGGGTCCAAGTGCCCTCCTCCATCTCCTTCCTTTGGACGGGATTTTGCTTCCTCTTCAGCCCACGCATGATAGACATGACGTACTCGAACCAAAAACCTGAGCATCCGAAGAACAAAGAGTTAATACACAGGACAAATCTTTTTGCGAAACAAAACAAACAATAAAGCAACAACCGACTTGGATAAGACAGCTACATGGCCGAATGAGGAGCACTTACTCAAATCCTTCTTCCCATCACAAAAGCTTGGCTCCGAAAAGCCAGCTAGGTAGGGAAGAGGCTGACAGATTAAGCCTCGGAAGAAATACTTCTCCGGGTCTTGATTCTTGTGAAGAGCTTGCATCCACAATGGAATGTTCCGAGCCGGAGGTTTCCAATCTGGCAATCTACCTCGGAAGAACTTCCTCTCGAAGCGCCACTGAACCCGCTCCGCCTCGGACTGACCATGTTTTAAAGCGGGCCAGACGAAGATGTACCTCTTCCACCAATTGATCCCCAAAGAAGAGAGAGGATCCACAAAAAAAGTATATGCTTGACGACATACCAACGTATAAAAAAGTCTGTTCCTATTACTCAAATTTACACTAAACAATTTCCGAAAGTTGTCAAAAGTAACCGGGATGCCCTTGTATTTACACATCACCCCGAAGCACATCAAATTTCCGAGGGAGTTGGTGATGATTTGTTGCGGACTCAACCCCATATCATTCAAAATGTCTATCAACTCGGACGCCACAGGTAAATTCCATCCACAGTGCAGACTTATCTCATGCACGCACATGTATCCAGGACGCGGATTGTAGAAAGCATGTGACTCATCCGGGATGAGAATCTCCACGGACTCTGGAATCTCATACCTCCTCCGATGCTCTCCCACCTCCTCGGATGTCACAATAGACGGGCACGTTGGCAATGAACAATCCTCGTTCAGCTCGCCATCCGGGTCAGGATGAATTACATCATCCCTTGACCGAGGAAACTTCACTCGGAATACATCTTCACCTTTCTTATTGCC
Source organism: Plantago major (assembly GCA_026545765.1). Lineage (NCBI taxonomy): Eukaryota > Viridiplantae > Streptophyta > Magnoliopsida > Lamiales > Plantaginaceae > Plantago > Plantago major. The sequence goes on from CM048842.1 coordinate 81,088,705, forward strand.
CTCAGGCAGCTCATCTTCAATCCTGCGGCAACTCAGACCCGCTTGTCCGGCTGACTCCCTCCGGAATACATGAGGAGAAATCATTTCATCCTCCTCAGAATCATACTGACCCTCCTCTTCAGGATTCTTGTCCTCAACTTTTTCATCCTCGGACGACGAACTCAACACCACTATCGTCCGAAGGGGGGCAGCAGTCTGAACCCGATCTTCAACACCCTCTTCAAACATGCCCAGCTCGGGCGGTGCCTCAGAAGTATCATGCACTTCCTCGATGTTCGGCTCCTGTGGATCCGGAATGAATGGCTCGGTTAGGGTTAGTCCTAAAACTATAACCTAAGTTGCGTATGAGGGATCGAATCTCTACCGGAAGTTCGGACTCCTTCCCAGCACGGCACGGATGGAGAACACCTATGGTCCGAGAGGTCGTCTCTTGGACAGCACCAACACCCTGCACATTAGAGACCTCCGGGTAATCCTGATGCTTCGGAGACCATGAACCCGGAACAACTAACCGAAGTAAAGAGCTTACCTCGGGCTCTTTCCGGCTCAGATGAGGAGAACGGCCCAGCTCTTCCAAATCCTCCGCACCACCGATGTCAATCTCCTCGGAGCTCTCTAGTAAAGACAATGCTTCGGAAGCATATCCTTCAGCTTCGGATCGGTTTTGACTATCACTCTCGGACGTCCTAGGGAAAGAAAAGGCAGTTTTATGAGTTTTAAGATTGCAGTCCGAGAGGCCATTTACGTAGATTAAAATTAGACAATCTATGATCGGAGGAGCAGGAACGACTCCGACGGACGCGGTCAACTCAGAGTTAGTATAAAGTCAGTACGGTGTTAAACCCAACTACTTAGCATATCCGAAGTAAACCACGTTACAACTACTTTTAGCCAAATACGGAATACATCAAACGTCCATACATCCGAACATACAACATTGACAATGAACATAGAATGTACAGAGAACTTGGAAGCAAAAGAGAGAAAAAAGCAACTTACTTGCACTCGGATAATTGGATCGAAGGCAGCTAACTTTGCTCGGATAACCCGCTACGGACTTCTTCTCACTCGCTTCGGATTGCTGACACTTGCTTCGGATGTACTAAAAAGTCGAAAATCTTCTCTCTAGAAATGTGAAAGTGACATCGGTAAAGCCCCTATTTATAGAGGGTTAAATCAAGAAGCCCAACCGTCGCCATTTTTCGGGATTAAATCTCAATCGTAGATCAAAATTCATCCAACGGCGTAGTACAACAATACCAAGTGAAATGACGCATTGGTACAAAAAATTTACCTTACGATGACAAAATCACATACAACAAACTCCACCACTCTCAGGAGGAGGACACCACTCGACCTTCGGATGGCCGATCCATCTTCTACCTCGGACACCTCTCCTTTTTTACAAGGACGGAGGTGTCAACTCACAATCACACGGACCCTCGTACGTTCGGATGTCCCTCTTCAGACCATCCCAATCAAGTTGATAAAAACCCTATCCTTTTTACAAGGAAGGAGGTTTCAACTCACAATCACACGGACCCTCGTCCGTTCGGATGTCCCTCTCCGGACCATCCCAATCAAGTTGATAAAAACCCTATCCTTTTTACAAGGAAGGAGGTTTCAACTCAAAATCACGCGGACCCTCGTCCGTTCGGATGTCCCTCTTCGGACCATCCCAATCAAGTTGATAAAAACCCTATCCTTTTTACAAGGAAGGAGGTTTCAACTCACCATCACACGGACCCTCGTCCGTTCGGATGTCCCTCTTCGGATCATCCCTTCACCCACAAAAGGTACAACTCCGACGTTCTCTGTCCACTTGATCTCGCTTACAAATACCCCTTATTTCTTTAATTTTGTTGCAATCTGAGCCTCCTTCCTCGGACTGCAACAAAAGAAAGAAAGGGGAGGGGGGGGGGAGAGATTAAGTTAAGGACTACAAGAAACATGGATTACACCTTTTTTCTGCTTACGAGGGACGGATTGAACCGAGAAACCAACTGTCCTCTCCACTTTTAACCATAGTTCCACAACTATCTTCTACTAAGATACTTGGAAACTAGGGGGACATATGTTGATACGAAAATATGTCCAATCCGTCATAGACGCCTTTGGAACGAATCCTAAGGCGTCCCAAATTGTCTACGAGTCCGGGACCTTGCAGTCCGACCCTAAGCCCCCGCAGGTCCGACTCACCCGGGTGGAAAGGAACAGGAGGACCCTAAGAGTAGTAGGTCCAACCCTGCCAATGGTCCGTGATCATGGGGTCCGACCCGGACACCCGTCCGGACTCAACACAACAACCTCATAAGCAACCAAGTGAACTGGCACTGGAGAGTAAGGAGGTCCGAGGCACAAGGTCCGAATGAAATGTACTTGACAGACTGAGAAGAGTATCTTATGGGCAACCCAGTGCGGTCCGGACCAAACTTCCGGACCTGCCTCTTCGGACCTTAACCCACAGCATACTGCATCAAAGCCACTAATACTCTCACATTTAATGACTAAACTACCCCTGAAAGCCAAAGTGGAATGGGACAAGTGTCATTAATGGGCCATAGGCCTATTGAAGCCTTGGTGGCTCGCCAGGCCTTACACTTGGCACGATCTGGTGGAACCCTCCCATTTTGGGAGAAATATATATATATGGCACACATTCCCATAATAACGGTAAGAGATAATCGCTTCCTATTCTCGATTCTTATACCGAGTAGATCCCCACTCTCTCGCAAGTAAAATCTCCTTCCGGTTTGACACCGCACAAACCGGGTATAAGGTTCTAAACCCCCCCCCCCCCCCAAGCTACTGGTGCAGGTCCTCACGTGTCGCCTCTCAACAGTACGACAGTTCTTACAGGCTTCTACTATTTGGTCCTTACGAGCTAGGTGGTCTAGGTACTCAGGGTGAAGGAGAACAAGGGAAATTCATTTAAGTGTTCGGGGGACTTTACCCTCGACAGTACTGTAATCACACCACTGTTTATACCAATGTTGATATAACAATTAATGTAACAGTGATTCAAAACTGAAAAACAAAACACATCGGAAATAAAACAAAGAACACAAAGATGTTTTTCTACAAACTTAACTGGTATATAAAATACCAGTCAAGCAAATATCCACTATAGTGATTAAGTGAATTTATGAAAATAAGATTCAAGGTTTCACAACTTGAAATCTTGAATTACAAAAACTAGACAGTTCAGAATACTATTCTAAGATTGACAGATCTAAACCAACTCTAGATAATCGAGAAACCTATTCCTATTAAAAGCCAACCGCAAAGTACGTCTAGTAAAGTAACACGACTGTTTGATAGTATACAGCGTAAGTGATCACTCTAGTCTTGTTACTTTGAATCCGTTCTTGACCTTGTATATATAACATCATTCTTCAGCCAGTCCAAGATCTTCCAGATTCTTCTTTCCATGCTTATCAAATCTTCAAGCTTCCAGTCCAAGATATTGTCTTTAAAGAATCCAATTTTTGATCTTTTTCCTTAAATACACCAAGTTAAGTAGGACTTCTTTATTTCTTCCAAATCTCCGAAATATACAGCCTGTTAACACAAGAAACCACAACTAGTCGGACTAGGTAAAGAATTAGTGAAGAAGGCAATATTACAAGAATACCCTGCAACAAACCAAAAGAGTTATTAAGTTAACTGTTGATGTAACACTGAACAAAAACAGTGAACTTTCATGTTGATCGGACTTCGTCTGGGCTTTTGGATTTGATCTTCCTTTGGCAGCGGTTGATCTTCCAATAACGTTTTTCCAAGTGCGCAGGGGATTCTTCTTGGATCAAACGGTGACTTCTCTTCGATTTTCAGATGAACTTCTTGAATGCTTGCTCGAACTTGAAGGTGGATCTTGAGAGAAGGATGAGAGGATTTGCTCTGGCTCTGGAACTTGTGATATTCACTTATTATTTTTTGTGGGGAATCCTTATATAGGTGTGGAAAAAAGAGAAGGATCAAATCCTATTGGTTGAGCCAAGATTTGTACTTATCTTCTTTTCTCTACTTGCAATTAATTAATAACTGCATCAATTTTATGACGTGGCACAATTTTATTGGTTGAATTGTGTCTTCTTTTCCATGTCACAATTTTAATTAAAAGAAATCATTTTGACATCATTCTTCTAATGTGACGGCATTTGATTGGCTTAGAAATCTCCGGATTTCCACATAATTTTGTAATGTGAAATAATCGAATATGATCTATATATTCCACGTGGCGCAATTTGATAGGCCATAAATGCAGAGTATTAAAATCAATTAAACTACCATATATCATTTTGGAATAAAATTTGGTAAAATTCCAATTCAATACGGTAAATTAAATTTAATGATTTTAATAATTTACTCGACACATTTTGTGTTTCTACAACGTTAAAATAATTGTCCAAGGCCTTGCTCGTACGTTCATTTCCTCTGGTCCGCTAATTCTTTTATGCTGCTCGTACGTTCATTTCCTCTGGTCCGCTAGTTCTTTTATGCTGTTCATGCAATCTGTATATCTGTAGTCCGAGCAGACAGGCAGCTACGTTTGTCCCCTACAACTTCAGGACAACACTACAGTACGCTGGCTGTGGTTATCTTCCTGCAACATGCGAATACAAAATTGTACTCTTGTACCAGGAGTCCTCTGGGAAGAGGACATGGATTGTCGTATGTTCACATTCGGAGATGTTGTCAAGATAGGTTCTTGGACAAGTAGAGGTCAAGTGTGTCCCAAGAGTGCCTACATTGACAAGTGCTCTTTGAATGTGGGTACCAAAATATACTGGCCTCAATCATCTGGTCAAAATGGTAGATCAATTCTATCGTTCTACTTGGAGGAGGAGAAGTTCGATAGCCTCAGTTATCCTCCACATGACTGCAACATTTACAGTTTTCTGGAAATAACTGGGATTAGAGGCTCTCTAGGAGCCATTGCTTGTACACTGAACTCATCAACAATGGAGGTATGGTTATTCAGCGATGAAGAGAAGAATTGGTCTATGGAACGGCACATAAGCCGGTTTCCGTTTACTATAAACTATGTCGTTTGTTCGGCTAGTAAAAGCAATGATATATTGATCCACACAGAGCAGAAAGGCATGGTTATCTACAACATTACTAGTCTTTCCTGGAGAAGGATAATACTTCGAGGATTTGAATAGGCCTTGCACTTATCATTATAGTCTTTCACGACTGCACAAAATTGCTCAAGCACACTAGAAATACAGAACTTTACAGCACACACTAGATCAAGATTGCAGGAGATATAGATTTGATCTATTGTAATCCAAGAGGACAAGCAAAACATAAGCAGTATTACAGACCACAACTTGTAAAACAACTTTTTGAACTTTCACAAATACCCTCATTGTCAAAAAAGAAAAGTTTATCTTGCTCTAGTTTCTTGCCTTACTGTTGTTTTCTGCAGGGAAGGGTCTAGGCATGGGATAATGCAAGTACTTCTTATAAAGCAACTGGAACAGTACCGGGGTTTACGCTGTTGGTGTTGTAATTCAGCGAGCGCAACTCATAGTCCTCCTGATTGTTCGCAGTTTCTCGTATGCTTTCTCAGCCTTTGTTTGCATATGTGCTTTCGCCCTTGCTTCCTCATAATACTGTCAGCAAACTATCTTAGAACAAAATCTAGAAAAACTGAATGACGATCTCACAATCACAAAACAAAGGAGATGTAGCGGTAGCACTGTGTATAATGTGGTTTTCTTCCTGTGGGAATAGTCAACAATGGTTTACCTGCTGTCTCCTTTTTCTTTCTATCTCAGCCTGTCAAACCATCAAAAAGAAAAAACTGTCAAAAGACATCATGTAACAAGAACCCGAACTTGCAGCGAAGAAAGAACAAGATTTTCATGGTACTAAGACATGTTATGGAGTGTTTAATTGATTACCAGAGCTTGTTTTAGGTGAGCATTCTCTTCTTTTAACTGGTTCAGTTCCGCCTCGAGTTCAACAGTGTAAGCCTATCAAACAAAAGGGAAGTTAGAAAATTCAGAACATCTAACGTAACCTTTTGCAACAGTATAGGCAATTGAAATACCTGTTTCCTTGCTCTGGAGCGTGCAGCCGACTCTCTATTCTTGATCATCCTCCTTTGCCGCCTCTCCACAACCCTCTCCACCGGCCCATCAATGACCCGCTTCCTCCCATTTCTCATCCCACTCATATCCACGCCATACTGATTTCCTCCATCTAACTGATTCCCACACATACCATCGGAAGACACCGGGCTAACAGGTGATCCAATACCAAACCCCTGCACCTGCCCAAATCCACCCTCACTCCCATTTGCCCTTCTACCACCGTAATTAACAGCGGGTGCTGCTTGTGAGAACCCACCACCACCCCTCTTCACTCCACTAGGGTAGCCCGGGGTTTCCCCAACAACAGCCTGCGGGTGAGGCTGATAAGCTGCAACGTTCATACCACCAGCGGCCATTACCGGCCTAACCATCAGATGAGGTAATGCTGGCATCTGATTGTTATTCTGGAAATTTCCATAGTTTGCTTGCTGAGGTGGAGTGGGTGCAAGATTTGGTTCCCTTACAATGCCGGCCTTAACCAAGAAATCTTCTAGCGTCATTTCTCCAAATGTGGCTTGCCTCTGGGTGGTTGCATTACTATTGTTACTCTGGCTATCACGGTTGTTCTGATGACTGTTGTGAATCTCTGACCAGACTTCATCCACGGTTTTCCTACACAACGGAGCTGGGACACTGAGAGAGCCTTGTCTCGTCAAGCTGTGTTGCTTAAGTAGCCCCTTGTCCTTTGAAGTGTTAGCCTCTTTTGAGGTAACCTGTGCCAGGACAGCATTGTTTCCAACGGCCGAACTGTTCCCTCCATGAGCTTGATTTTCTTCGGCTGTCCATATGCTATTGAGAAATTCATCCATGTTCATTGAACCAAAACTCTTCCCACCATCACACAGAGTATTCTGGAACTCATCAAGCGTGAGTGAGTATATGGATGACTGCCGGCCTAGCGATTGTAACATCTGGTTCCTAGGATGTTGCTCGCTTGTTTGTAATGGAGACTCGACCTCTCCTTGGGAGATGACCTCAGAATCTGTTGCAACCATACTGGAGTTCTAAAGAGAATGCCTGCAGATTCAATTACAAAAAATAGGGATCAAAAGTCAGAACTTAAAAGATCACAAAATAAATGATCAGATACGAACACTGAATTAGCTTATCGACTTCCAACCTTGTTCTTGTTTAGTTATGTTAGTTATGTCCCAGACAATGTTAACAAGTGTGTAATTACATAAAACTAAGATGAACCGCCAGCATATAAAACTCAGCTGCTCCATTTTTCTGTGATTCTATTCTATGCCTTTCTCGTGTGGTCTAGGCCCATATAAACCTCACTGGGAAATCAAGAGTGCATTAGTTACCTTAGTGATTGAATTCGGAGAGCCTATCTAGATCAACATGTAAGATACATGAACCATTATGCGCTTTCATGCATCAGAAAAGTTGAAAACGCAAACGCCCATTTCTAAAACACTCTAATTATGTACTGAAATATTTGAATGGAAAAGCCCCCTAAATGAAGTACAAAATCAATAGGCAAGTCAAGCCATTAAGTCCATTACATCCTATGTTTTCATGAATAAATCATGTAATTTTCTTGGAACTAGTAAAATAAAAAACCGCGAGTCGCAACCACCAGAAAATTATTACATAAACAACACCCAATAGCATAAAGCATTCGAGGCATATCTCATTCCTTTCAAATATCAGCTTACGACTTCCCTTTCTTGGAATTAGTAATTTAGTAGGAAGGTATGAATGCACAACCACATTATACAGTCCGTCCCAGAACAAATGTCCAGTTTTACTTTTAAGTTATTTTCGAGTTCGCCTTCGACCACAAGTTACTCTTAAATTATTACAAGAAAAATATTCTATAAAAATATTTTATGAAAGTAATTTCCTGAACTTTGTTAATATAATATTTTTTTTTCCGATGTAATTTTTTAGTAATTTGTGGTCAAAGTCAACCTCGAAAATAATTTAAAGGTCAAACATGAACAAAAGGGACGGACGGGGTACTGTATACTAAAGGTAACATAATGACTTCTTTCGATTTTGTAACCCATTTATCCTCGGTAGCTAAGTTCCCTGCACATATATTTTTACACTATAGATCCAACTCATCATTAATGGTAAAAGCAAATATACATACATCTATTTTCTTGAACAAGCTAGCAGCATAAACTGGAATCAATGTTGACCTTGCAAAATCTTGAGCCCCAACTCCACCTTATCATTTTACATAATATAAAGCAACATGTTATGATAACATGTAAAGCAATTCTTCCCGATGCTAAACATTTACACCGCATGCGTAATATTTGGTCAAAAGATATAAAAAGGTAATTAGCATTCCATACACATCCGCTTTCCACCGCACCTTTAACGCTCTATTTTGTCACATAAGATTCATACACACATAAGAAAGCATATTTCGTCATTAATATAGAGATATAAAGGCAACTCACGAACTTAATGTGCAATTTATCACATAAAATATAGAGATATAAATCATCTACCTCAATACTAACATACTAACGCTCACAGTTTTGTCACATAAGATACAACCGCTTACAATTTGTCACGTAAGATACAACCACTTGCAATTTTGTCGCGTAAGATACAGTAGCAGGTGAAAACACGAATGCTGAGCCACGGAAGACAATAAATCATGTACCTCAATACTAACGCTCACCATTTTGACACATAAAATACAACAACTCACCATTTGCGATACACCAGTAGGTGAAAACACGAATGTTTAGCCACTTAAGAATACTTAGTAGAAGAAACCTCACATTGATTGCAAGTATGCAACATACACTGTAAAAAAACTTCTGCATCAATTTCTTCGACACACTGTAACTGTAACTAAAGATATCACACTATTTTGTAACGGCACTTATACCGTACCAACCTAATTAAAGATAACACACATCAAAAGAAGAAACAATTGAAAACCATGGCCATGAATGATCATATGTTAACTCACCATTGCAAAGTAACAAAGAGTTTACTGAAAAAGAAGAAATATACCTTGAAAACCTGCAAATCAGTCTCCTAGCTAGCAAGCCAGCCAACCTGCAGCCTATATTAAGAAACAAAAATTCTCTAAAAGAAAAGATTATACAGCTTCAGCTAAAACTCATTTATAGATTAAAACATACAGATTTTCACATATAGATCTATTATGTAATATAGTAAGTATATCAGTATGTATGTGTTTTGAGACAGAATTTCAAGTGATTATGTTTGTTTAAAGAGATTTGTAGCTTGCAAGTGTGGTTTTCCTACAGGGGTGATGGAAAAATGGCGGTGGGCCAAAGGGGAATTAGTGTATAAAAGAGGCCCAACATTTATGAGAATAGTATCAAATGAAGCCCATACAGAAAGTGGAGGTTTGATTTGATTGGTTTTGGTTGAAAATTTGAGAGACTGAATTTTGCATGGTTGCGCGACACGTGTTGGACAGGTGTCGGGATTTTGGTTTCTGAAACATCGGCGTGGCCTTCCCGAGGCTTACACGTGTTTCTCCCCAGCCGCTTTTGCTTACTTGCTTACATGGTTGTTACTTGTTGGGCTTTGGTTCAAGTGGTCTGGGCTCACACTATATGCTGGGCCTGGATTAGAGGATCAAATATCAAATGGGCTATGTGAGCATCTAGTTGCTTAGGCTTAGTTTAGGTCCGGTTTCGAAGTATGTTCTATTTAGTTTATTCTATTCGTAGATTACTCAATAAATCTTGTAGCTCACGAACAAACGCTAGTAGTGTTACACGAATTGAGTCGAACTAGATGTCACATAAACTCAAGCTTAATCAAGTCTAGACTCGACTCGTTAAACAAACGACACATAAATCTAACTCGAACTCTAGTGTCTTCTAGTAAGTTAGAATTTAGTACTAAGAAATAAAAATTACATTGAAGATATTAAGAATAGATATATAAAATATAATTTAATTAATTAATGAGTTTGAACGGTGGTGAATCCATGAACAAAATTCATCAATAGAAATTTTACACAATATGATGATTTTTTTATGAAAAATTACAGATGAATTTAAATTGATTATTAATGAAAAACTAAACGGAATATATACTTAATTATCTTCTAGTCACCCACTATTTGTCTTTAATTATATTTCAGTCTGTATCAAATCAATGGTTCATCTTCAAACCACTCAACAAATACATGATTCATTACCAATTGTTCAAACCCCATGTGGCTCCACTATTGAGTTTGGATGAGCTTGTTAGGTAAATTAGTACTAGTACAAAATAAAGTTTAAATTCGAACCGAGCTCGGTCATATTTTTGGATTTTTTATTAATTTCAGCTAATTAGTCGCATTTGTGATAACTTTGGGAGTTCCACGAATCACCAAGATTTATACTAATTCACACACGGTAGGAACGAATACTTAAATGTGTCTGGTCCAATTACCTATGTATTATCATAACTCATACAAGAATTATTATCATCTTTAGAATGGAGTTGTAATTAACTAGTACCACTCCCAATGAGAGTGGTCATGGTGCCGGCCGTGCACCACGGCTGGCCCTGGAATCAGCCTTAACAAGGCTGATTCCAGGTTCCCAGCTGCAAACTTGTTTGAATTGATCAAACTTTTTGGATTCAAAGTGTATCACATGCCCCTTATGCCCTGGGCGACACACGTGCTACAATGGCCGGGACAAAGGGTCGCGATCCCGCGAGGGGACTAATTGAAGTAATGAGCCTCCCAGGGCCCAGCCCAACGGTCGGGAGGCCCGTAGGGCCCACCCGCCTTTTTTAAAAAAAATTTAAAATTAATTTATAAAGTAATATTAAATAAAAAATATCCCAACGACTATATTTTTTCGAGATATATAAATACAACTCATTTCACCACACCTCAATTTCCTCTCATCTTCCACTTCTTAAACTCAAAATGCTAAAATGTCTACTCTCAACTCCCAGAATTCGAACTCCACTTCACAAAACCCATTTGAGCATCCGACATACATATGGCTCACTCAACAAGGAATGTTGGATAAAATACCGGCATTTCTGAATGAGTTTTATGGTGTCACTCCCAAATCCCCATCTCACCCAAAGGCCAACCGGAACCTTCATTCTACGATACGACCGGATGCTACAATCCATACAACCCAGACTGTTCAACTTATGCAGCCGGTTACTCACAGCCAATCCCGGAGTCTGTTCCGGAGACTCAACCGGAACCTACGACAAAAGGGAAAGGAAGGAAACCTCGCAAGCCTACTGGAAAAAAGGCAGCCTCAACCGCGGGGAAAGAGGAAGAAAAGGATGGGTCAAGGAATTCGTTCTCTGAAGAGGAGGATCGTGCTCTCATCCAGATTTTCATGTCGTTAAGTGAGGATCCGGTGAAAGCCACCAACCGCACGTATACTTCGATGTTTGTGGAAGTTCAGGAAATCTGGGAGCAAAACATTAGAGATGGCCATCATCTTACCGGTCTCACACATCGAACTGCAAATTCACTACGTGGTAGGTGGACTCGGATGAAAGAAGATGTAAACCACTTTGTCTCAGCTTATGATGATGCGGAAAGATGTGTTGGAGATAAAAGCGGTTACAATGACGATGATGTTATCAACATGGCCAAAAAGCTACACAAACAGAGGCAGGGCAGTAAGTTTAATAACATGCATTGTTGGGAAGCAATGAGGCACTATCCGCAGTGGCAATCTCACATGAATTTCACCAGTGCACCCGGGGTGAAATCTGCCAGTATAACCTCGGGCATATGGTGGTGGATCAGTTGACGAGGCTATCAATGTTGAGGTTAGTGGTGGGAGCGGTACCAAAAGGGGTTTGGACTGCAATGATGATGGGAGCGAAATTGCATCGAAGCGCCCTATGGGTCGTGATAAGGCAAAGGCCTTCCAAAGGCAGGGGGTTCGAGTGGAACCTCGGTGATGGACGGTTTGAATGAATCCTTCAAAGGCATGAATACAATTGAGGAGAAGAGGCTTGAGCTTAAAATGAGGAAGATTGAGGAAAGGAAGCAAGCTGAGGCGCGGAGGCTTGAGTTTGAGGAGAGGAAGCTTGAAGTGATGCGAATGAAGGCGGAACAGAAGTCTGCGGATACGAGAAGGCTTGCTGAGAGTCAACATGAAGCTGCTACGTTGGGGAAGTACCAAATGATGATCGAGCTCCAAAACAAGTACGACAACTTGACACCGATGGAGCATGCTATCCTGCAGAAGCTGAAGTCCGAGTTCGGAATGTGATTCCTTCTATGTTTGTTGTTGTATGCTTTCATTTTTTTTCAAGTAGGATTTCAATGTTGTATGATGTTGTGTGTTTTCAATTTCAATCATGTATTAGGATTGTAATGTTGTGATGTTGTATCCGTATGATTTCAATAAACGAGTTTTAATTAAGAACGACTATATTTTTCAATCTCAATAAATTATAAAACGAGTTTTAATAATCCAATTTGAGTAATTTCAACTTCTAAACACTCTTATAATATGTTAAGCAAGTTAAAAAAAATACGAAAAAAATAATAAAAAACACTATTCACGGTCGTCCGACGACCTGTTGGACAGTTTTTTTTTCTGCAGTGGTCGTTAAATCAGCCTTAGCTCACGACCGCCACTATTCACGGCCTTAACTCACGACCCATTGGAAGTGGTCTTGGAAGTGGTCTTAGTGGGACAATACAATGCTTTGCTTGGATGACAATACAATTCCTCATGACACGGCCGGCCATTCAATACATAGAATTCATTTATGAGATGATGCTTTAAAAGCCATGACATGAGTAAATACCAAGTGACAGAGCAAGAGATGCATAATCCTGACGGACAAACCTATGTAATGAATTCATACTTGAGACAGGTCCAGGCAATCTGCCCACCCATGGAAAACCCAAGCACATAAAATCTCGATCCCAATCCAAGTTTATCTGTGACGCCCTATCACCTTCACAGATAATTACCGACAGTAAAATTATATTTAAGACGCGCGGAAGCTTTAAAAAGTACTTTGACCACAATTACATGTGCATGCAAGCAAAATACATTTTCAGAAACTTTATGCAGTAAATAAGCTTTTACAGAACGAAAGTCTTTTCATGAATGATATGCGGACAACGAGCCGAGAGAGGAGGATTGGAAACCAGCCGGCCGACCATTGATGCATGACTTTACTTCTACTAAGCTATCTCCTTTCCTTTGTCCTTATCTTCAAAGGCTATATAAAAAAAAATATCGCAATTGGAATGAGTTGCAGGCTCAGTAAGTATAATCAGTAACAGGTCATTTAATAACCTGTAAAAATAACCGGTAACAAGCCATTTAACACCAGGTAGGCACATCACTTCAGTCACATATATTCACATCGATTTACAAATCATCATATGAATTCCATTTATTTCATAGTTCAAAATCACATAAGTTCACTTCTCATTCCAACAGATCAGTTCACAAAATTCACATATATATATAATAATGCACGTGCTTAGTCATTTTCTTTTTCCGCTATGGCTTTGTTACGGCCAGGAGTAATTCGTGATCACGATAACAGAGGAGTTCAGTGAACCCAACAGAGTCCAGCCATGCTGGAAATTCATATTTCACTACAAAGTGTAGCCGTACCTGGAATTCTATATTTCATACAGTGTACATCCAGTGATGGATGTCCAGACAAGCTGGAAAACACATGACTCATCAGCAGCCATAACAGAATCCTCTTATCTCTTATGAATGCAATTCACATAATCATATATACATACATACATATATATATATTCGGCTAACACTTTATCAGAGAACAATTATACTTTCAGACGGCAGCACATATCCCATCCGTACATGGGAACAATTCAGCAACACACATGTCCCATCCGTACATGGGAACAATTGATACATATCATTAGCCAATCACTTTTAGCTTTACATCATTTCCAAAACATAACATTTCACATATATAGCACACCACTGTATATTTTCACATTTCAAATCAACAACTTCAACCATAATTCACATATACATAGCCCGTATGCTAGCACCATATCCATAATTTCAAGTCACACGTATTTGTAGTTACCAAAATTATTTACAAAAATACTAAATAACGAGTTGCTAAATACACTTACAGTTCCCCATCCGAAATCGCTACTAGTATTACCCGTGAATCTCTAGATGCTAAAAGACCTGTAAAGTGATATATTTACATCTGTCCTAAGATATATTCAGATCGAATTAATCAAGAGAGACTAAAGAGACAACACAGAATACGTACCCTTTCATAAAGCTACTAGTTCCTCTAATTATGAAATTCTTCTCCTCTCGCTAATTCCATTTGGTCCCTTTTCATTTCCTTAATCCCTTTCTCGGATTTGGTCGATGAGCGAGATGTGTGCAGAAAGGGGTGTGTGTGTGGGTGTTCTGTTGGAAAAAGAATTTACAATTGCCTTTTTTTATGCAGCAAATACTACAACAATAAATCAGACAAGGTTTGGTAAGACGGTGAGGCGGTGGACGTGAAACCAACAACCAAATATAACCTACAATATTATTTTAATCCTTGAATTACTTACACGAGCTTGCTTATTTCGGTTTTCACAAAGACGACTCGAAAGTCAAAGAGACACACTAAACAAATACTATAAATTCGTGCGGTTCATATTACGGTGTCCGTTATTTCATAGGACCTCGTTTGGATATAAAACAGTTAAAATTAAAAGTAGTAACAAGCCGGTCCAAAACTATATAAATCAACGATAACAATTAAAATTCAATTACGGTCACATAATATCAATTCACTTTTTCACAAATAATGCCACATGTGTAACACATATCAAAATATTAAAATTTGATTAAAAATATATTTAAACATGCTTATGAGGTGAAAAAGGTCAGGGTATATTAGATTTTCCGTTATTTAAATCGTGTATCTCCGTCCATTTTCTCTGCTAGATGGTCCGAACTTCATCTGAGTTCGAGCGAAAGATTTATGCGGAGGATATCAAAAATGAGGAATTACCGATCATTGACAAGATCGTTGACACGGTCATTGAAAAGTTTCTTCCTCCCGTCGTTGATACTTTTCGCGGCGTGACATTATCAGCTAGCTCCTCAATGTCGTAACCCAGGCTCTTGACAGTTCGTCCAGGATGGGGATCGCTCTCTCCATAACCAGGCCTATCGAAAGAAACTATGTCGACTCTTCGACTATCAACAAAGTCCTGTAATGATGTTAGAAACAACATGAAGAAGTTAGTGTATATTATGCTCTATAATCTATGTCAGTTTGGTTGAAGGGGAACAGAACTTTAGTACCTGGGAGAGTGACGCAGTTATAGCATTCGCATCAAGCCGGCAACAGTCAAATCCATGGATAAACACTATTTTATGCTCCGCGATATCTCTTGGAACCCCATATTCTTGGTAAGCCAAATATCTTCCATCATTGAGCTGTATTCTTGGAGCAGTAACTAACGGACGTCTTTAGCACCACAGATCCTTGGAGGAGGCGGCATCGTTGCCTGATAGGCCCAAGCTAGAAAACCAATGAAGACTAAAAGTAGTATGTTCTTCAACATACCTGAAAATGGCATTGATCAGTCTTGTTTGACAATTAGCAAAAGTATAACAAGGAGATGTGGAGAAGGAAAAATGAGCATTGTGATAAGAAATTGGTGTTACATTAGAATGGCGAAATTAAGGATGACTTGGTCTTCTTGTTGCTATCAAATGTATCAATGAGTTTGACAGGTAAAATAGAATAGTGGTAGTAATGAAATAAAATGCATCATCAAGTTCTAATCTGACAATACGAAGTTTACACGTAGCCATTGAAGGGCACTAGTTTGATGATTCGGGTGCCCAAGTCCAAACATTGAAAGAAACAATTAATTTATCTGTATCAAATCAATTATTGAGGAAGAACCACCCTGTAGAAGTATCCAACTCAATTGGAAAATTCTAAGTTTAGTACAAACTACAAACTACAAACTGTTGATCAAAACAATACAGAGCCAATGTCAATAAGCAAAATCAATACATTCAAGAAACTGGAAAGATTATAAGGATATATTTTCCTAATATTCGACTACACTTGGTCTAGCCACCAAGTAAAATAATGTAAAAAAAATAAAGTAAATCTTAAAACAAAACTCCCAGTTCATATTGAATCAGATGTCCTTGAAGCCAGTCGTGGCTCATTAATTTACATAAAAAAAACTTCAAATTACATTTGGATAGCAAATTGACAATTCATTCAATCAGTGATTTTACGATACTGTCCGCCATTCCAGTTCCATACATGAACATATGACCAGCACCTGTTATCTCGTGATACTCAATCCATGTCAGTTGCTGAGTGATATACCGTTGTAATGTCACATCCACAAGCAGATCATCGTCTCCCTGCCACACGTGTACCGGAACTTCAGGATTCTTCAGTTCCGTTGGATCAAATTCCCATGCCCCGAACCCAATGATAGCATCTCGGTAGATGGACTCAAACTCGCCTTGTTGTCTTACTTGTGCCTGCTCGATCATCATACACCAATTAGCATGCATAAACAAGTAAAGTACGACGATTGGCTGAGAAAATTTAGTCCCAGCATTAATTCATAAAGTTAAGCGGCCTAAAAATTGACATTAATTCCAGGATATACTATTCATATAGATCCTACTACCAGATGGTCCATTCTGAGACGAAATATCTCAGGCAGCAGTTCTTTGTCTTGCTTGGAAAGAAATAATGGGCTTCTAGCGATGACAGTGGAAATGGGAAACAATTTTTGGGTGTTCCACCAGTACGCAAGCCATGGCATGCGATGAACGACACGGAAAGCCCATTGATCTCGCAAAAGCAGTCTTTCAAATGCTTCCTGGGACACATTCCAAGGGATACCAGTCCACCAGTAATTGATTGCTGGAGCTAACAGAGCCGCTCCAGCCAACCTGCTTGTCATAACAGTCAGATTCAATATCAAGGGCAGAACAGATTCTTCTGTATCTTACTGAATTATATAAATGTCCAATGTTACACCTATGTGGAATATACTTGAGGCAGGTCCAGGCAATCTGTCCACCCATGGAAAACCCAAGCACATAAAATCTAGAACCTAATTCCAGTTTATCAGCCGACTCCTCAATGTCATAAGCCAGGCTCTTGACTGTTCGTCCAGGATGAGGATCGCTCTCCCCATAACCAGGCTTATCGAAAGAAACTATGTAGATTCTTCGGCTATCAACAAAATCCTGTAATGATGTACACACAAAGAATTTAGTGTATATGCCCTATAGTCTATATCAGTTTGGTCAAAGAAGAGAACATTAGTACCTGGGAGAGTGACGCAGTTATAGCATTAACATCAAGCCTGCAACAATCAAATCCATGGATAAACACTATTTTATGCTCAGCAACATCTCTTGGAACCCCATATTCTTGGTAAGCCAAATATCTCCATCCTTGAGCTGTATTCTTGGAGCAGTAACTAGCGGACCGTCTTTAGCCCCACAGATCCTCGGAGGAGGCGGCATCGTTGCCTGATAGGCCCAAGCTACAAAACCAATGAAGACTAAAAGCAGTATTTTCTTCAACATTGCAAGACTATAACAAGGACTAGTGGAGAAGAAGAAAAAAAGAGCATTGTGATAAGAAATTAGTGTTACCTCTCAATAATGGCGACATAAAGGACGACTTGGTCATATGCATCAATGAGTCCGACAGGTAAAATAAAATAGTGGTAGTAATGAAATTAAAAGCATCATGAAGTTCTAATCTGACAATACGAAGTTTATACGTAACCAATGAAGGGAATAGTATGATGATTTGGGTGTCCAAGTCCAACATGATAGGAAACAATTAATTTATCGGTATCTGATCAACTACCGAGGAAGAGCTGATTATTTTTTGTTAGAGAATAACCTTCAGTTGCAACCACTCGGTAGAAGTATCTAACTCAATAGGAAAATTCTATGTTTAGTACAAATTGTTGATCAAAACAATACAGGGCCATTGTCAATAAGCAAAATCAATACATTCAAGAAACTATAACCACCATGAGGGATACAAGTTACAGATACATTATCTTGGTTTGACGAACCAATGAGGACCTTAATTCTTTCTGATAAGTGCTTGTACGACTGCGTCTTGCACTCCATCCGCAAATAGAAACATATGACCAGCGCCTGGGAACTCATGATACTGAATCCATGGCAGTTGCTGGGCTATATACCTCTGCAGTGTTACGGGGACTAGTATATCCTCATCTCCTTGCCATAAGTGCACTGGAACTACACTTGCTAAAGATGAGTTCTTCAGATCTGTTGGATCGAATTCCCACTTCCCAAAGCCAATATTTATATCCTGGTGAACGGACAAGAACTCGCCTTGTTGTCTTACCTGTGCCTGTTCATGACAGTGCAAATAACATGTCATGGTGAGAAGACAACTGAAATTAGCCCATATTTACTGGACAAATAGTTGTGCTTTTACATGCATTTTAGAAATGGACTCGGAGAATAATTGCATAAAATAGATAGGACCAGTAAACGTTACATAGAGTTAACTGCATGTGCCTGCACAGGCTTTCACAGGGGTACAAGCACAAGCAATTATATATGAGCATAAAAAGTAACCATAGATGTTGATAAATCACAAGAGCAATATAAACGAATTACAACAGTTGTCTGCACAACCTCACAAGGGGGCAACTTCAGGGAGCAAAAATTATTCAATTTCATATGGCACATAAACTTTCCCTGGAACAGTGGCAAAAGAAACTAGTGTATTTTGCACCAAATTATAATGAAGTTCGCCCGATTTGCAAATTTTTCAATCACTTGTTAGATGTCCTTGAAGCCAGATGTGGCTCATTAACTTACATGAATAAACTTGCAATTAAATTTTGGATAGCAAAGTGTCAGATATGCAAATAATTAGCTTCTATTGTTAATTCACGAAGATTCCTAGTTAAATGTGACTCATTCAACTAAGCATTTTAAATGCAAGACCATATCAACCACGACCTTCTGAAACTCACTAATTTAAATGGTACGTTTTGCAATGCTTGACTCAGAAAGGTCAAGTTACATTGTATTCTAACTGCTTCTGCCTTTCCCCACTGCAGCAACTTACTTAAATGACTTTTTATAAAATGCACAGTTCTGCAATTTGTATGTGCATTTGATGACTGCTGTTCAATGGACGCAATAGAGTAGGTTTTTTCTCTATATTAGCAATTTTTTTGGTCTTAAGATATTGGTCAGCCATTGGTGTGCCCAATGCAAATCACAAACTACAGAATACTGTTGCACAATTTATCTACCAAATGTAAACCCAAAAGCATGAAAGGGTGAGTATGCTGCATGCCGTAACACATTTTGCAACCATATAATTACATAGTACATACATTTAAATTATTCAAGTTCAACCAAATTCAACCTATATAGTAGATGTTAAATTAAGGGAGCTGCCAATTAGAGGGAGGCAGTTGAGAAAAACACAGTATTAGTAATCAAAAGCGGTTCACGTATCATAATTAAAGGATGCTCTAGGTGAGGTGAGAGGATAGCAGCAGTGTTGGAATAATTAGTTACTAACTATTAATTACATACAAGTTAGCTCAAACTCACATCTAGTTCAGGAAAATTATTCAATTATGAATGCACCCGAGGATTTTTTTTTTACCGTGAATTATAATAAAAATATTATTCATATTTAAAGAAGTATTAATCACGAGAAAATGACTGAGGAGCATCACCTTATTTTTATGGCACAAACTTGAATATGAAGATGAACAAAGTATCACGTAACACAGGTTTGGTAATGGACTAATGGCTAAAACTGACATGCACAAAAATGAAGTGGCTTAATAATATTTTTGAATTAAAGGCAAATCGCAACATTTTTACTATTATAACAATGTGAAGATTGTAGAATTATGCTTCCATATGATTTTCTTTCCAGCAGTTTTTGTTATCAAAGTGATTAAGTAACATGCTGAAGTGTGAATGACGTACCACATAATCTGCTCGTGAAGGAATCCTCGGCATCATTTCTTTATCTTGGCGAGAAAGCACCAATGGACTTGAATCCACAACACTTAAATGAGGGAATAAGTTTTGGGTGTTCCACCAATAGGTAAGCCATGGCATGTGGTGAGCAACACGAAGAGCCCACTGGTCTCGTAATAACTGCTTACTGTATGCTTCCTGCGATAAATCTGAAGGAATTCCAGGCCACCAATAATTGACCACTGGTCCAAGCAGAGCTGCTCCTGCTAACCTGTTGATCGTAACAGATAGACATATGTTTTTAGGGATGAGGACCATGGTTCGCCGTTGAAATGTACTACATTCTAATGACCAGTCAGCGATGTTATATGAACATTGTAAGACTTAAATAGATAACACAGAGTCCGCTAAGTTTGCTAAAGTATCTATGGCAAATATACCTATGAGGGATGTACTTGAGGCAGGTCCAGACGACCTGCCCGCCCATGGAAAATCCAGCCACATAAAATTTGGATCCCAATCCCAACTGATCGGCTAGCTCCTCGATGTCAAAAGCAATGCTACTAACTGTTCGGTTAGGGTGAGGATCACTCTCTCCATAACCAGGCCTATCAAAGGAAACGATATAGATTTCTTGGCTTTCAACAATATCCTGTACATGATTTTATAAAAGAAATCAAAATTCATGTTGCAATGATCTATATTTAGCATAACATGTTCCTGAATAAAAGATTTGAGAAAAAGAATAGCTGTGTGAATTAACCGACGTAGAGGATAGTATCATTACCGGTGACAGGTGTGAAGTTAAGGCAGTAATGTCATCCCTGGTACAATCAAACCCATGAACAGAGACAATTTTATGCTTAGCAACATCCTTAGGGACACCAAATTCTTTGTAAGCCAAGTATCTTCCATCCTTGAGTTGCACTCTCGGCGCTGTAACTGGAGGACCATCTTTGGAGCCACATATCTTGGGATGAGGTGGCCTTGTTGCCTGATAAGCCCAGGCCAAAAACCCCACAAAACTAACTAACAAGATTTTCTTCAATATACCTGAAACATTTCAGTTAAACCACACTTAGATTCAATAAAATGACAAGCTACACATCTACTTCACTATCAACATAAATAAAGCAGCAACATGACAACGCACACTTCCATCGCGCTATAGTCTATACGCTAGCCCGTTCAACAACCACCATGAAAACAAAGTACTTCCTTGTTCCAACAATCTAAGCATACAAAATGCTACAATTAGAGTTTCAAATTAACAGCTACTCACCAAACTTGAAGTTCACAGAGATCTATTCCTCAAATTCAGATCAGGAGCATATAAATAAAGTGTCCTAAAAATTTACCGACTACCAAGCACACTAAAACTGTGACACATGCTCACAAGGAAAAAAACATCTCTGACGTCAACTAGGAGCACACTCAATTAAATCATGACACAAAGATAAAGATCTAATCGCCCCAACTACACCAGCTTCGTGGACATAAATGAATCCATACAGTGAAATTATGCAACCAAAGTTATCAGAAAGGCACCAATATTCTTCACAATTGTCAGCATTTAAATCTTACATCCATCGAACCAATGGAAGCTGTTTCAGGTAAAATTGATAAACCAATAGAATGCCACAGTAAAAGGGAATTAAGGCAGAGATTAGACAAAATGAACCTGAAAACTTAGAAGAAGAAGAAGAAGACTTGGGTTTAGGTCTTCGTGTATGAGCCCTAGCGGAGGCCGCCGAAATTCTCCTTGGGGCTCCGACCGCCATTGATGAATCGGCTTCTTCTTCTTCCTCTATACACTGCAGAAATCAAATACTTTCTGTAATTTGAAAATTCAACGATTGTAAAATTCTAAATCGAAGACTTACGGTAAGTCTGTAAACTGTAACCACGGGTGAGCTGGATTAAGGTACAGTGAAATGGATCTGTTGATACTAGATGATCATTTTTTGTGTCTTTTTTTTTTTTTTTTTTTAAATTACACTTTACCAACTTAACTCTGACCCTGGTTACACTTTACTAGCTTAACTAGTTCATTAACTAGATTATTAGAAGTAGTATTCCTTTATTATCTTGATTATAAACTATCCATGACACATTGGTTCTTAGGTTTATGGGTTTGTTTAGCAAATTTATACAAAACCTAGTCTAAATAAATAGTTTAGTTAGGAGAATGTGAATTATCATAACTTATACTATACGAAAAGTGTAAACTATGTATTAGATTAGTGAAGTTGTAAGTTTGAGATGAAAGTGTAACATGGCTCATACTTTAGATACTTTAATTTAATTTACAATCTAAACAATTTTCGAGGAACAAGAAGAACATTACAAATACAGTTGTCCATTTAACTAATTTATTATCTAAACCGTTTTCTCAAAACACCTGGTGATATTTATATGTATGGTATTATTAATTAATAAGCTTTCAGACAAAGAACAAATCACTTGAACCACAAACTTTAGTGAAAATTAAAAATGTCAAGTATGTTTTGTAGAATTTAATTAAGTTGAAATGAGCAAAACACAGTTAAACTATTATATATTATAGGGTTCTTGTTGTACAATAAGAATCCAGTGTATAATGATTTGCGGAGTGTTTGGTTACACGTTTGAATTGAATTTTCTCAATTCCAGTTGCATTTTTGTGTACAAAAACTATACAAAAACTCAATTTAAATTGAGAAAACTCAATTCGAGTGTGTAACCAAACACTCCGTTGATGATTGATACACTTGAGTTGGGCTTCTTTTTTTTACTTACCCTTGTGTGGATTTACCCTCAACTATTCACTCAGAAAATCAAGCTAGGGTGGTTGAATAAGGTGTCGAATTATGTTGCTCGTAACGTCTTTCCTAAAACGGAAAGTTGGAGTTGCAACTGTTGTGGATCATTTGCTCGTTATGTAGTGACTCTTCTACGAAACCAAGATATCAAACAAGACGATAATCTTTTCATTGTTAACCGAATCATGTGCAATTGTGATTATTATCTTACATCAGGCTAAAGTGGTAGAGATATTACGTACTTGTAATAATTTTATCTACATACAGTAGTAGAAACTTCGTTGTATAATTATTCTTTGAAACTTTTTCATGTTAACAAGTAGGGGATTATATTTTATGTTTTGTATTTTTTGAATAAATAATTACGGGTGGAATATCGAACACTATCATTTTCAGGAGTGAGAATTTGAGACATCTTCTCCGAAAGAATATCAGTCTTGTCAAGAACCTAATTAATATCATTACAAGTCATGTCAATGGAACATGCTTTGGCAAGATCAAATGAGGAACATACATACTCCATTATAATTAATTAATTTACTAATCAATAAAATTAAATAAAAAATATAGAAGAATATCATGACAGCTTTAACTTTGTTCAAGTGGAAACATGCAACAAAAGTTTATCACACTATCAACGGCAATTGAAATAAACTAATTGAGGAGATGCAGAGAGAAGATAACATAAAATTCGTCGGAGAATAAGGTGACGAGGTGCGGTAACGTGGTATATGGCGATCCAAGTCTTAAAGTGGCTACTTACTGTGGTTTCTGCTTCTGGAAATCAGAATCTTACTCTCCCATTTTAAGAAAGATGTCTTAATTAATATACTATATATTGCTAATTACTTCCACTTCTAGATAATGATCATTTCTCTAGCCACTAATTGAACAGACATTTGGCTGTCCATGTGTATGGTGGAGACTTCTTTTATGCCTTGATCTGCAGGTAGCCCATTCCTCTTCAGAATCTATGATTATGAAATTACTAATACAAAAGGGAGTTTTACTTTTTTTTTCATTTTTATTAAATAAATTAGCAAAAAACAAAAAAAAGAATATGTCTTGCGGAGTTTCTTTTGCTTCTAATTCATAGCTTAAATGCTAAAGATAGATTCTTGTTACCAGTAATGGCAAATTTAATTTTCAGACAAAGTCACACACTCAGCCAGAAAGAGATGCATAATGCTGGTTGTTCTAACATTAATTTTTTTTTCTTAAAAGTGACAACTTGATGAGTTGGGACCACATGCAATGTTTCAGTACGCTTATGATTTATGTCTGTCCTTGTAGAAGAAATTAAAGATATAAACTCAATAAGGTCCGGGATAGCAGTATCACTTCATAAGTTATGCAGTTTGTTTAACGATTAAAATTATAGTTGTTTTACTCAAGTTTTATTAATTTTAACTGCTATGCAAACATGCATTATTTCCATAATGTAATGTCTAAAGTTTCAAAGAGAGTTTAAACAGATTGAAAAAGAGAAGAATAACGAAGAATGCGTACCACATATTTATGCGTTACAAGCCGAACCAATTCAAAATCCATAAGGGGTGAGCAGTTGGTCCATATATTTGTACAGTGAACCATCATATCACAGGGAGACCAGTTAGGGATTAACCGTGCCGACCAAACGGTCTGATGGGATGTAACAATATAAGTATGTTATATACTTACATATAAACGATTAACTCATAAGTTTACTATATGGCATTGTCATGTAGCTTACCTTTTTCAATGTGATAACTTATTTATTTATATATATTATATTGTATTTAACAAATCAATTAACTTATTATCTAATTAAATTACTAAATATCTCCATAAAAATTAACTTAATTTTCAGTTATCAACAAACATAATTAACCTTAATATTATTCTTTTTAAAGGTCTAACTGCATATATCGATCCATCTATTTGGTCATCTCGGGATATGATATAAATGATTAAGAGGCGAAGTACGACCGCCTGGAAATGAATTATATCATCCTATTGGTACTATTATTTGTCTTTCCCTCTCATTAGAGTCGTGGTCGATAGTGGAATTCATTGTGAACAGTGAGAAGGATACATGTAGTACACCCCTAATATCAAAATACAAATTACAAATACATGTCACTTCACGGCCATAATTAGAAGTGTAAATGTGTGTGTCGGGACGATCAAGTCAGATTTCGGAATTTGATGCTTCACAAGTTTGACCGATTAATCGAAAACAATTTCCATTCAGTAATTTTAATTTGTAATATATGCGTAAATTAAACTTTCATATACGTCTTCTATAACTGTAATTATGTGCCACAATAACACACGTAACGTGTTCTCACGTTCTAGTACATATATAAGCGTACTCTAATTTTATCCTTTATAAGTATAAATTCTTTTCCTTATAATAAAGATATGATTTGAACATTTTTGGTGGTCAAGGTCCAAATGTGCATTACACAAACCATTTATTCCCGGCGCATACACATTGTATACTAAGAATTTTCTCAAAGTTTGAGTGGAACGAGCCCCTTCAACATTCACTATCTCCGCATCTCTAATCTTTTGCTAAACTTACAAAAGACTATTAACTACTTCAATCTGAGTAATATAAGGCACTACTCGAAAGTTAAATTATAGACCTATCAATATGCAACAAGTAAGCTAGGGTCCCAATTAGTTAGATGTCACCAAATTACGACGCACCTATTGATTTGGGGGCTAAAGATATATGCTAGCAGCTGGACTATATATGTGTTTGACTTATAAGTTATACGCCTGCTGCTTGGATGACACCTATCACCTTGCATAGAGTATATACTTTGAAAACACTAATCACGGCCAATTAAAGTTAAGATGATTATATTGATCTAGCTAAGGCGCAGCATTGAAGAGATGGTGGGGGTCAGTATTAGAATAATATTTGTAAATGTTCTTTTCCTATATATATGTTGTTCCATTCCATTAATCTTGGTGTGTACTTAGCTTAACTCCTTAACATTGTACGGCATATATAGTCTCTTGTCCTCCATATATACTCCTTATAGAGGTCTATTTAAATTGTGTTCATTCATTACCAAAAACAAACTCTCACTTAGCTTGACTCTACATATCCATATAGGACTCTCTATTCATCTATTTGGTCTCACAAGATTCATACTCATGGCGAGAATTTCAGATCCATTGATGGTTGGGAGAGTGATAGGTGATGTTCTTGACTCTTTCTCCCCAACTATGAAAATAAGTATCGCTTACGGCAATAAGCAAGTCTGCAACGGCTACGAATTCTTCCCCTCCGCCGTTACTGCCACCCCTAAGGTTGAGGTTCAAGGTGGTGACATGAGAACGTTTTACACTCTGGTAATTAACAATCGACTCTCTCTTTTCATTTCAGTGTCGGTGTATAATACGCGACTGGGTAGTTCGTTATACTTAAGTATAACGACCCTCCTTTTAAAAAGTTGTTTCAGTGTCTATACTTGTTTAGTACTTCACTCGTGTAGATATTCTATTGTGATTTTGCATCATTAACCAATGAGAACAAATTAAAGAGAAAAAGAAGAATAAAGTTTAGATAGAATCAATGGATTAATGGGGTTTTGGATTTGACACTTGTCTAACGCTAATTAGTGTTAATAATGAGTAACGTGGACAGGAAACTGCTTGGAGTTCGTGTCTGTTTATGTCATTTTTTATTTATAAATAAATAAGTAATCATTAAATACTCCCCAATTCATATTTATAAAAAAATTCCATTTTTCATTCAGATGGTTTCATTAAAAATATCAGTTCCTTTCATTTAAACTTAATATCCCAATTTATTATTCATTTTTCAATCACTTTATTTAATAATTATTTCTCTTATGCTTTACCATTCACTTACTACCGTGTCTATATAAATTAATTTTCAACTCATACTCCTTAAAAATTGTAGAAACGTAAAAAAATAGAACTTTCAAGTGGTGGAATGAGTAAATTTTAAGTATATTTGTTTTATGTCTGAGGCCGACCAAGGAATCCCACTTAACCTATCGATTACAAAGATCAAATGAGCCCTAAATTTGTATGGTAGATCTTGAGAAGCTTGGCTAGCTAATAGTTCTGACTAAAATATATCTATTGATTCGTGTGATTGGTTCATTGTATATGTAGTAAGGTACTTATATACCCTAGGTAGCTCACATTTCCAGTTAGTTTCTTGTTTCTCTACTGCCAAGTCTAAATTAGATCAGGTCTATGTACATGCACCTTTTAATATCATAGGATAGGAGTACGGAATAATTGACACTGATTCTGTCGTGTCCCTGCATATTTGTTTCCAGCTCTCAAAGACAAAAAAAAAAACTAACATTACACCGTTAATCAAAGTTAATTTGGCAGATGATTGGAAAGAGTTTCTACTTCCTACTGTTAGTAAACGTTAAATTAAAAGATCATGACATGTAAAAATGCCTAGCTATGTTTTCATTTGTCAAAAAATTAATACTCCTCTGTGCAGGTTATGACTGATCCTGATGTCCCAGGACCAAGTGATCCATATCTCCGTGAACATCTCCAGTGGTATTTATGCAAATACTAGCCTAGTCCATGTTCATTATTCTATTTTTTTTTGGAAAATCAACTCTTTTGTGCTTTATTTTTTATTTTCTAACATATAAATTTCGTTACTCTAAAACTGGAAATTCTTCTTAACTAGCAAAGACCTGGAGAAGTCAATCTGAGAGAAATTCTTATTAAAGAAAAAGACCAAATTATTCCTATGTTTGGGAATCCACATGACTTTTATGTTAAGATGGAGTAAGGACGTTAATTAAAAGTCCTATTTACTTTATTTATTCAACCACTCAGTCAATTAATTAACAACAACTCCATTATAACTAATGCCCCAAATTCTAACTTTATTTTGGAACTGTCCATTTGGTATTCATTAAGTCCCTCTTCCCTAAAAAAAAATTAAAAAAAAATTCAAAAACGACCAAAATATGATGCAGTAATTAAACCGTAAAAATTTCAATATTCATAAATCATGCTCAAACCCGAATTCACCATCATTTTAAGTGTAAATCAATTCAAAACTAACCACGCACATGCAGTGGCGAATCCAGAAGCTTATTTCAGATGTGTCGTATTTAACTTACGATTTTCACAATAAAAATATTATTGTCATATTAGTATATTATTATACAAGGAAAAATATATATTTATCATGAGGAAGAGGAAGATGGGTGTTGAACCCATAACCTCAAGGAAAGTATGGATATATTCATCCACTTAGCTACAAACAAATTTTGATTAACTTGTGAGTAGGTAAAGTATACTAACTATATTATTCTTTTATTTATTTTTCCTTCCCACTATTAATTCGGGGTCGCGAAAAAGTCGAGCTGGGTCGAGTGACCCCTCGACCCAGCCTGGCCTCGCCAGTGCGCACATGATAAATAAAAAAAAACAAACTTCTCCATTAGTTTCTATTTATTCCAACCGATCTATAGTATTAGTTAAAAGATCAATACCGAGAACTCCCTAGCTTGCCTTAGACTAAAAATAATTTTATTATTTCAAGTATCTGACCATATTAGCATTCGTAATTTACTTGTTAACTCTTGCAGGTTAGTGACAGACATTCCAGGCACAACTGATGTGAATTTTGGTAAGGAAACATGATAATTTCATCTCGCAAATGTTGAAATTACTAATAGCTAGATGGTTGTTTAGTAATTAGATGAGTTATTATATTAACTGCAGGAAATGAAGTGGTTCCATATGAGAGCCCTAGGCCAAACATAGGAATCCACAGGTTTGTATTTGTACTGTTCAGGCAAAGGGGTAGACAAACAGTAAAGAAACTCCCTACTTCCAGGGACTACTTCAACACTCGCCAGTTCGCTGCCGATAACGACCTCGGCCTCCCGGTTGCTGCCGTCTTCTTCAACGCCCAGCGCGAAACCGCTGCCAGAAAGCGTTAGGCTACCAGGTCATAACTGCGCGGAGGAAATAACAATAATTAATCATCAAGGAATTGGAGATCAACATTGCATTCACATCCGTTCCCTATAAGCTAGTAGTACTTTATCATTTTGATTTAGGATCACAAATTAATGTTTCCGTATACCTACCTACTCCTATGATCTGCCCTAATGTGAGCTATTGTTGATTCTCACCTAAATAAAGTTTGAATATTGTAATTTCCATAATCGATGTCAAATTATTGACATATAGTACTACTACTCTCTGTCATCACTCATCTATGATTCAGTGAAAAAGTTGAAAAAAAACTGAAATTATTGTTTAACATTCATTTAGTTCTGTCCAAGTATAAATTCAAAAAATAACACTACTTATTAACGAATATGGGAGATCCAGAAGGCAAGTATTTTAAAATCAATTGCAACATGTTAATTTGTACAGAGAGTTAAATAGTAAAAAATTGAGTTTAAAAAATTAAGGTATTTAGTACCCACCAAGTATTGAAATTATTTATCTAGACGGACATATCTTATTAAGAAAATTATCCATGTTATAAACGAAAAGCATACGTTGTTAACAGAGTGTATCTTTTGTATAAAAGAAAAAAACACCAATGTTGATGACATAGACGTTTTGGTTAATAACATTCTCTTGACAATATAGATACGTTTCTAGATAAGTTAATATAAAGACCGTCGTCTCTCAGTATAATTACTCCTAAGTGCCAAGTTTACAATATGGTTTTTCATTAAAAAAAAATCTAATAGACTGTTTGGGATAGAACTACACCTCCGTTTTAATTGAGGTGGCAAGGTAATCGTGTTTGTTTTGCAATTTTAATTGAGCCGGAACAATGCCTATTTCAATCCAAATACTATTTACAACTCAATTTAAACTTATCTATCTACCTACTAGTTTTCTCTCACTTCACTTTTCATTTATTATAACAACCTTAAATCAATCAAATATCATTAAGATCAATTAAATAATCTTAAAACATCTTACACATATCATTTCACTCTTACACACCCTATATAACAACTATAAAAAACCTATAAAATTTTAACTCTATACCAAATACAAATTTTCACAACTCAATTAAAATTTAGTCAATATTCATCAGTTATACTTCAATTAAAATTTACTCAATTATAATTCCGTACCAAACAGTCCGTAAATGATTTAATTAACTCAATTTTTCTCCACTTAAAAATTATTTTTCTCACTCTACCCAACTCCTTCCCCCTCCTCATTCAATTATTACAAAGTCTAGGAAAAGACCTGCTTTTCCATTAGGAATAGGAAAGGCCTATTTTTAATTTGCAGTCAATTCCCCCCATATGCAAAAACCTACAGACACGACATTAAATCCTCCAGTTATAAAAACTCACAGACACGACATTAAATCCACCAGTTATAAAAACTCACAGACACCAGATAAATCCCCCAGATGCAAAAACCCACAGACAGGATGTAAAAACCCACAGATAAAATATTAAATCTCCCAGTTATAAAAACTCACAGACACAACATTAAATCTTCTAGTTATAAAAACCCACAGACAGGATGTAAAAAATCCACAGACACAACATTAAATACCACAGTTATAAAAACTCACAGACTAACATTCAAATCTCACAGAAACCCCAATCAGAAACACAAAAAAGTGGAAAATCAACCATTGCCATCAGAAACCATTTCTAGATACAAATAATACATACTCCTGGAAGACTTCGGTCAGAAGGTCGATTTGATGCGGCGGATCAGGGAGGTTCTCTCCTGCACCTCATCATCACATCGAACTCGCTGATCCTTCAGAGTTTCTGGTGAATTCGTCGCAAGTTTAATGGTTTTGAGCTAATCACACTTCGTCTATCTGATTTTGGAAATTTGAGCTTGCGAGTTGAGATTAGCAATGGAAGGTACAGTAGGAGGTGGAGGATCGGAGAGAGAAAAATCGAACTCCTCTTCGTCCGCTACACCTGTTTCTGCTTTTGCTACTTTCTGGAAAGGTATTTTCTCATTTCGTTTTACGAGGCTGAAGGATTTGCAGGTGTGTTATTGGATTTGTAGGTGTGTTATTTGTAGTTTAATGTAAAAACTTGGTCTTTCCTATTCCTAATGGAAAGGCAGGTCTTTTCCTAGACTTACTCTTCAATTATACCAACAATCTTAAACCAATCAAATAACATCAAAACTAATCATATAACCTTAAAATATCAAACTCACCATTTCTTTCTTAATTACACACCTCAATTATTTCTTATACATCACGTATAATAACGCTATAAAATTTTAACTCTATCTCAAACACTTTTTTTATAAATTACATTTAATTCAGTTATTATTCATCAACTTTTTTTTCTTTAAATTACTTTTTTGAACTCTATATACCAAACATCCACTTGATTTTACTAGATAATTCAAAAAATTATATCACATTAGTATCAATAAGATGTGAGTATGCCATATAATTTGAGTGAAATTGATATGATTTTATCTATATTAAGAAAATCATGACTTTGACAAAAGTTTTATAAATCCAGCACTTGTATATGTAAATTAATGTAACATATACGAATATCGTTGAATGCAGGTACCCGCATATAACGTGTTCTATAATATCGAGTTTTGAATTTCTCCGAGAAATTGATAAAACAGTTCATTCACGTGATCTCCTAACGTACGATTGTACTTAACTATAATAGTTTGTCTTTGATTTATATGGGTAGTTTTTAAGAGAAATTGTTTGGTATAAAATTTTCTATTGTCCTTCACTTTAGGTGTAAGTTCTCGTTTGAAAGTTGATATTGTTTGAAAACAGTTAAGTCCTTTAAAGTCCAAGTTAAGGTATGCCAAAGCTAAGATATCCTTGACGTATAGTGAGCTTGATGGCAAATAACATGAACATAAGAGGCAATGGGTTAGATCCTATTTTGCCAGTTTGTCTAGGACAAACCGGGTTTCGATTTAACATTCTAATGGGACGGTCGAGGTCTGGCTTGACCCAAACAATTTTGTGAGAGAAACATTGCAAATAGTTGATTACCTTAATGAGAATTATTTGATCTCCTATTTATAGGAGAAAGTTCTGGGGACAAGACTCGGGCTACCAGAGACTTGTTGACTCAATCAAATACTCACACGTGGGGTAGGAATAGAGCGACACATCTATGTCACACGCTTTGACTTGCTTACATCAAGTAGGGACCACTGTTGACCGGATTGGAGGAGTTATTCAGGGTCGGCCACCTAAAATTGATCCTTCTTCTTTATAGTGGTATCGCACGAGTTCTCTCCGTTGTTGAAGAGGCCAGACCTTGGAAGGTCACTACTAAAAAAACACAAAAATAATGACAGTGAATTTTTGACAACAACATGGCTGTCAATTTTATGTTTTGTTTGTAACAGCTTAAAGCCATAATTTTGACAGCTAGTTGACATAGATTGCCAAATGGGCTCCATCCGAAACCATTCTGTAAATGGAATTAAAAAACATGTCAATAATGAGAGGTGGCTGTCATTAATAGGTTTGAATATATCAACTTCACTATTTTTTACAGCAAGTTGTTATGATTTGAAGCAAATTGGGGCCCGTGTGTAGTGGGAAATGAATTTTACAGTTGGTTGTCAATAATATCTTGTATAATAATTAAGGTATATTGTAGATACGTGTTAGGTACACGATATATACGACATAGATGTATAATATACGTATAAATGATCTACATATATTAATAATGTATTTTTTTTACACTTACCTTTCATTATCCATCATTTATGTTATTTTTGTTAATATCAATTGATTCACTACGTACAAATCTCTTGAGAGACGGTTCTGTATAGATGGTCGTATATGTTTTCAATATAATTATCGATATTATCAATTAAAACATCTATGTTATTACCCAAATGTATTTTGTTGTATATTCCAAAAAAAATACCAATGTTGAAAACATAGACGTTTTCTTGATAACATCGATGATTTTCTTAAAAATGCAGCCCGTCTCTATAAGTCTTTTGGAGACTTTCTCTCAAGAAACTTTCACTTAATTAATCTATTATGTCGTCTGTAAATAATTTGCTATAATATTATGTGAGTTGAAAATATTTTATAACATATTATTTTAGTAAAAGAAGAAAGTATCATTGCCTTTTTAATGAGACAATAGAAAGTGAAAAGAAAAGGGAAAAACATGTAAAATATATAATTACGAAGTAGACATTTAAAATATATATTAAATCTGAGAATATACAAAGTGAAAATAAAAGGAAAAAATGATAAAATATTTATAATTAAGAAAAATAGACAATTAAGAATATATTAAAATTTGGTCACCAACATGGTTCGAACTTGGAACCTCATGCTTCACTAGTAACAACTTTACCACCGAGCCAACCGAATACTTGGTATTTGTTTCAGATCAACAAATAGAACCTGTCCTTATCGCAATTCCCAGTAGATAAACATACATATTAATTAATTCTATCTACTTCACCAATTCACCCAATCGTTTTCTGCTCTGAAATCTTCCAACTCCTCAGCGCATCAGCCATCATCCATCGTCGCGCATCAACCATCATCCATCGTCGATCAGCACCGCTCCTCTCAACCGCCTTCCGTCCAATTACACCACGGCTCCTGTCATCAATCGAAGTATGTTATTGCACCCAAATTGATTTGTGAATTCTGAGATGTTGTTTGATATATCAAATCTACTATTTTTCTACTTTAGCTTGTGTGTTCGGTTTCGAAATTCTCTTTTCGTCTTGGTAGATTGGTCTTTGTTATTGATTAAAGTATCATTGTTAATTGTTGATTCTGTTGTTTAAAAATTGTTGGGTCCGTAAACCTTCATCACCAATGGTTGCTCAATTTTATGTGGAATAAAACCCAAAAGATTTTGTACAGCTCTTTCTTTGATAATTATAACGAATGAGAACAAAAGTTTGAATATTTACATATATTCATCTATTTTCAGATGTTTGGAGGGCGTGGTGGTGGCCGTTCGAATGTTGGTCCTAGTTCAGGGGCACCATCTAGTCATCATCCTTGGAGGATGTCGTCGAGCTCTTCATCCTGGGAGGAAAGTTCGTCACAACATCGGCCTGGGTTGAGTTCACAAAATGGGTCTGGACAGAGTTCAACGCAATTTCCTCGTCCTCCGATGCCGAATAGTCTTGCTTTTCAGCCTGAATGCCCGAGCCATATTGGGTTTAATCAGTAAGCACAACATATGCCAGGGGTTTATATAAAGTGAGGTCATGTGACAGGGGGATTCCTGCATATTTTGCACGGTGTTAACCAAAATGTAAGACTTGCACAAGTTATTTTTCCACATGACTACGCTGGAGAGACATTCGGGATTGATACTGCTGCCGTAATGCCTCAATTTCCACCCACAGGAGGTCCTATTAGCCAGACCAAAATTCCCCACAGCAGGTTGCACCAGCAAAAGATGAGAGATATAGTGGTGCTTGTACTTCTCGTCTTGTGGCTGAGAATAGGACAGCTTCACAACAGTCTATTGTCAGGTCTGCAGATTCACCGTCTGGCGACAAATTGTATCATCGGGGAAACACACAACCATTCCAGTTACAATATGACGCTTACCCTCCAACACTCGAAAATGAAAGTACACCGAAATCAAAAAAAAAAAAGCAAATCATTCCACATGCTTCCCAAAGATTGAAAGTACAAGAAGAGGTTGTTGTTGGTATCCAAACCACCTTTACTAAAAGCATTCGACTTGAGGGCAGCAAATAAGGATGTTGGTGCTGCCCTTCGCTCATATTACAGAGGGGATAAAGAATGGGATGATGTTTGCATTGCGACACGTGATGCTTTGTGGACAGAATTCAGGGTACGTTATTGTTGACGATAAATTATATAATTATACACTTAGTCGTAGATATATTAGTATGATAATAAGTGGTATTCTTTCTTGCCTTCCATGCGTTATATATTCTCAATGCTAATTTCCTAATTTGACTTACCCGCTATTTGATCAATTCTTGGATAATCATATCAAAATTAGTCTAACTGTTGTGACATGGCATGTTATAATTATTCTTTTGGTAAATTCATGTGCTATACAATATTGTAAATTGTTGTTCTTTGAGTTATACTACTATTCAGGAATGCTTTGTTGTATCAGTCTTCTGCAGTGAGAATTTACTTATGGTTGCATGTCTGTAGGTATTTTGGTTGTGGACTTTTGTGATTCCGACGATTGGAACTCCGTTTCGGTTGGGTTCGATTGGCTTTTGAATTACTCCCTTGATAAATGCCCTAAGGTGTGTGTACATAATACTGCTTCTCTACTTTTTTTTGCACATAATTAGTAGCTGATTATGTTGTGTTGAATGTTTATGCAATTGCATAGCTTATTTATTGCTTATGGGAAATGATAGAGTGTGGTTGACATTTATAGGTACATTTTTCTACTTCAGCTATGCAGTTGTTTTGTGTTAGTAATTAATATTGAATCTACGACAACAACGTTTAGGGTATCTATTTGTCTGTTTTATCTTTGCTTTGGTTATTGAGACCGTATTTGAAGAATTTAATATCTGAAATACTCGAGACATATAATGTATGATTAATTTTCTCATTTCTTTTGCAAATCTAAGAGATTTCAAGGCTGTACATATGGTATGCTTGGAACCTCGGAGATGTATAATGATGAGGAATTTGATTCTGCAAGGGCACCGCACCACGAAGACTTTAACTTCAGTGAGGTTTTTGTCCATTAGGTGATACATTCCATTGAGTTTGTACTAGGTGCAGTTTATAATACAACGTCATATCTCCGGTTGTGGGCTTTAAGGTACAATCAATTTTATCCTGGTCTGCATGGGTTTCATTAATGCTAAGTTTATCTTGTAATTGTGATTATTTTGGCATTTCAGTCTGGCGCACTCTGAGTTATCAATTGTCTTCTATAAAAAAGTTCTACTTGCATTTGGGTAAGATTTTTGGTATAATTGTCCTACTTCAATAAAGTTGGTATAGTTGAATCTAGTCGATGCGTGTCATTTACTTGATTGTCACCTGAAATAAGTTTGCGAACCTTCTTTGCATATGCCCCATTTTGGAGGATCAAAATTCACCCGACTTACCCTGTAAACGGTATATATAATATATTGAGTCAGAATGGATGTGGGAAACATTAAAGATTAGTTTCATTCGTGAATATGTATTGTTGAGCAGTGTTCTGATGCAAGTTGGCCTTTATCAGCTTGCAATAGTAATAAGTTGTATGCGTGTTATTAAATCAGTTCTCTGCAAGCTCAGCTGATTCCCTATCACTTTTGTCAATAACTGCAGCTATGACAATCTTGCCGTACTTATTTCTAGGAGGTTTCATGCTTTTTGTGAAGCTTGATAAGCTTTTATTTTGATCCAGTCAATTTGCTCAACGTTCTCAGGTCCGGAAGCTTCAATACATAGCTGAACTTGAAAGAAATGTTCAAGCTCTCCAGACAAGCAGTAGCATTTCTTGGACAAAGTCTTGTGATGGAATTCTCCCCACACATTTGTTTTTTTTTCAAAGTATTAGTTTTCTTCATGTGTAAAATAGCTCATGAATTGCTAAAAACATTGAGATACATAGCCATGGATGATTTGTATTCTGAATTGCTGTAATTGTTGTTCTCAATGTATGCATTTGTTGGTGGCTTTGGATGATTAATGTATTGATTTCATATAGTTTGGTATAAATTTTTTTTATAAACCTAATTAAAGTTTATTGACAGCCTCATGTGATTATTAGTATATGTTATTTTACAATTTCATTCATTCTAAATTATTACAGCTTTCTGTAAAACATATATTGACTAAATAATGACAGCAACCTGTAAACATATGAAGCAAGTATGACTAAGCAAACGTACCAATACAAATACAATGTGATAACTAGCTGTTAAAAATGAAATGTATTTCTTGTGTATTTTGATTTTTCTAAATAATGTATTATGTCAATTACGACAACAAGTTGTAAAGGAGTGTGTAAGAAAAAAGATATTGATATAATAAGGGGTGGGATAGCGCGTGGTGTTAAGTTTAGTTGTGTCAGACAACTGTCATTAATTGCTGTAAAAAAATAAAGTATTTTTGACAGGCCGTCAAAAATAGTTCAATTGGTTACGGGCTGGCTATTTACAACCCAATTTCACATCTTGATGTCACTATATGGTATATTGTGACAGTTTTTTGGTTTTATTGACAGCTTTTAGCTGTAACAAAAAAAACCCATTTTTTAGTACTGGGTTAAACCCAGCTTTGTAGGAGATAGTTTTCCGTCTGTTTTAGCAGTTTTGGTACTCAATGACGGGCCTTTTGAGTAGTGTCGGTCTTCCACTCCGCCTTGGTTCGCCTGAAGTATATCCTATAGAATATTGAGGTCATACCTTGTGTCTCTAACTTCTAAGGCTGGTCGCATAGATGTCTACTTAATTATTGTAATATGTCAGGAGCTCTAGGTCGGTAAAACTCGCCAAGATAGATCAACATCTTCGCCGAACTTATTTTACCCATATCAATAGTAACTAGAACATAAGAACACGTTACGTGTATTATTGTGGCATCTGGTTACAACTGATGTAATACATATATGAAGATAAGTAATATCACGAGTTATGATTATTGATGCCTTTTTTCGAGTTAAATTAGAGTTTTGGTTAGTGAAAAATTGATCTTTTTCTAATTTAATTGGAGAACATGGGGAACAAAGATTGATTATCATTGTTTTTTATTTATTAATTGATTTTGTTGTGGTTAATTAAATTATGACCTAAAATTTAATTGGAAAAGATAGATTGAGTTTTTTTTAATGATGAATTGATTTTATTGAGGAGAAATTAGGGCTTGTAATTTAATATGAGAAGACATGTTTTTTTGCAATTAATGTTCAATTTACATATAAAGTCCAATTTAACTTAAATTAAGTATTCAATTGCACAACTTCAATAGTTCTCCACTTATATATACATTACAAGAAATCCTGCATATCCGTAGCGACGAATCAGCTATCTTTAGAGACGGATAAATCTATCCGTCTCTAATTATGTTGACAAAAAAAAAAAAAAATTAAAATTTAACGACGGATAAATCTATCCGTCACTAAATTTCGCAGAAACCCTAATATATAACCCTTCCTATTCCTCCCATCACTCACAATTACTTCTCCATCCTCCCACCACTCCACCACCCCACCACCACTCACCACCCTTCCACTCCACCGCCACGACCACCACGTACCACCACTCCACCACCACCACACCACTCGCCTTCCACCAGATCCGCCCACCACCACCCTTCCACCACCACGCCACACACCACCACCAGATCCACCACCACCATCACTATTGTCCACTGCCCTCCCAACTCCACCTCCCTTCCACCGCCACGACCACCACGTACCACCACTCCACCACCACCACACCACTCGCCTTCCACCAGATCCGCCCACCACCACCCTTCCACCACCACGCCACACACCACCACCAGATCCACCACCACCATCACTATTGTCCACTGCCCTCCCAACTCCACCTCCCTTCCACCGCCACCCACTCCACCTCCCTTCCACCGTCACACCACCATCCCCACCAACCTCACACCACCACCGGCCCAGATCTAACACCACTGCCCTCCGACCACTGCCCAGATCCACCATCAAGATCCGATCAAGATCTTCCCAAGCTCGGTCAAGATCCGTCCAGATCCGATCACCGATCCAATTTAGTCCAGATCCGATTTACTTTAATTCTTATAATTCTATAATTTTGAATATTGTATTATTAAATATTGTATAAAATTGTAGATTTATTGTATATCCGTATTGAATATTGTATAAAATTGTCGATTTATTGTATCATTGTCGATTATTGTATCATTGTCGGTTTATCCGTATTGAATAAAATTGTCGGTTTATCCGTATTGAATATCCGTATAAAATTGTTGGTTTATCCGTATTGAATATCCGTATAAAATTGTCGGTTTATCCGTATTATAATTAAAAAAAAACCAAAAATACCTATTTAGTGACGGATAGTTATCCATCGCTAAATAGTCCAGAATTTGGTTTTAAAAAAAAGAGAAAATTAGCTTTTTAGAGACGGATAATTATCCGTCTCTAAAAGGTCAACACTCTATCCGTCGCTAAATCCGTGACTATTTAATCCGTCGCTAAATGTCGGATTTTTTGTAGTGATATAAATATATATATATATATATATATATATATATATATATATATATATATATATATATATATATATATATATATATAGACACACTGTAATAACTAACTTATAGACTTTGTTTAGAATATTACTTCCTCTGTCCCCGAAATAGCTTCCCACTTTGACTTTCTGCGGTCGAACTTTTTCAACTTTGACTACGAATTAATCTTAAATCGCAAATGTAGAATGTTCAATTTTTTTATATAATGAAACTTTAGGGACTATATTTTCATTATATAATTTAATTGAATATTTTACATTCCCGGTTTAAGATTAGTTAGTAGTTAAAGTTGAAAAAGTTTTACTGTAAAAAGTCAAAGTGGAAAGCTATTACTGTTATCTACCGTGACAAAAAACATGTGACAAAATGTGATTTTGTCACTATAAACCAAATATAGTGACGAATTTTCGTCTTGTCACTAAATATCATGTATATTGTGACGAAAATCACTCTTGTCACAGATACTTAGGTTTCTGTGATCAAATGTTAATTTCATCACAAATGTAGAGTTTTTGTGAGAGAGTGAATTCCTCACATTTGATTTTCCGACATTGAATAAAGAAAAAGAAAAAATAAACTGCAAAAATTCATACTACCATGAGAATAAAATTAAATAACCATAAAATAATGAGTAAGTTTTATGTGAGACCGTCTCGATATAATTTATCTATCAAGAAAATCATCGATGTTATTCATCAGAACAATCTATGTTTTCAAAATTTGTGTTTTTTCATATTACAACAATATTTATTTCATTAGGCCGTCAGTAGATAATTTAGCTAGAGGCCGTCTCTAATAGTAAAAAAAAATTGTAAAAATAATAGAAAACATAAATTGGTCTTAAATGATCGATATATTAACATAAATTAATATTCTCTCATAAATGATTTAATGTCTCTTATATGAATTTATAAAATAGTATGGGAAATGAATAAAACATTGAAATAGAAAATAGAGTTGTAAGATAGGAGAAGGTTAGCAAAGAATGAACATTTGAAAAGTAAAACATTATAACTCACTGAGTAAAATTAAAAAGTTAGTAAAATTGTTGAAGAAATGGCTGCGAAGGTAATCAAACTCAGGCCCTTACAATAGCAGAGGTACCTAATACCACTCGGCAACAACTTTCTGCTGGAATAAGTTCATCGATTTTTATTTCAGTACCAAATTATCGATGAAAAAGAAAAATAAATAGATGTAGTTATCGGTCAAGAAAAACAGAGACAGATCCGCACGAATTTCTTACGCCATTCTCCCTTCGTCTGAAACCTAATTGCACCCCCCTTCCTCATTGAACTCTAATTTCCATCAATTATACTCGAAGAAATTTATAATTGACGAGGTATGTTCAATCAAGCACCATTCATCGATCAATTTTGTTTTGTTCTTTTTGGTTTAAGGGCTGGTGGGTTTTTAGTTTTGTTGTTGTGTATGGATCAATGCTTCTCTAGACTAGTTGTGTTGTGTGCCCAACCTCTTGCCTAAGTCATGCTAGTCTCTCTTCTTTGGAATCTACTATGTTTAATTTCTTAATTGTTTGATCAAATCGTTTTTATTCTTTCATTAAACGTCAGTTCACTGTTTATATATGTGGTTGGGTTCAGGCAAAAGATTCTTGTTGTTGCTATCTTGTAGGTTCTGGGTCATGGATAAGAGTTGGACTAGGGAAACTAATAAGCTATCGGAATCATATAAAAAAGGAGTAAAGTCATTCCTTCTCTTTGCCATGGAAAATTCAGAAACACAGGATAACTTGATTCAATGTCCGTGTGGTTTCTGTAATAACACAAGACGCAAATCATTTCACCAAGTTTGGAAAGATTTACATGAATTTGGTTTCTCGTATAGTTATAGTTACGAGGAATGGATATTTCATGGCGAGGGTAATGGGAGAAACAATTTTGATAGTGATAGTGAAGTAGAAGATTATTCGAACTCGATGCCTGGACTAAATGGTGGTTTAGATGACTTGTTGTCTGACATGGCAGCAATGCACCAAGAAAAAGGTGAAACAGAGTGTTTTAGGAAGCTGCAGGAGAACTCTACCTGTGAACTTTATCCAGGTTGTAGTAAATCATTGCTAAGTATGGTTTCTGAATTGTTGCGCATCAAAGTTATGAATAAGTGGAGCAATAAAAGTTTTGAGATGTTACTAATGTTATTGAAAGATATCTTACCAGATGGTCATACACTTCATTAGCATTGACACAAGGTCCCGATGGTACAAGGAGGATCCTTTTGTGTTACCTGTCCATGTTCAGCAGGTCTTTTACGTTAATGATACGAAATTGGGTAACAATTGGCAAGTAGTACAAAGAGTGCAACATAGACATTTATGGGACTTCCTGTGGATGTAGCAAAAGAAGATGATGTCAGGAGATCTAGTTCACAAACTCCAATGCAACAGTTCGAATCAGATGGGGTTACTGAAGTTAGTGATGATGATGTTGTAGCTGGCCTTGTGAGGGAAGATCTTGAGCTGGATGAAATTGATATGCAAGAATTTCTTAAACTTAGGCAGGAGAATAATTCACTAGTTGATGAGGAAGAAGAATATGATGATGAGAAACATGCTGAACTTGAAGAAAGAGAGAAGTTGGACCATTTCCTTGATGGAGATGACATGGGTGATTTTGATGAATTGGACTGCAGTGAGAAAGAGACCATGGACTCAAATGATAGTGAAGAGGACGATTATGATAAACCAAAACGAAGAAGAAGATGCAAATGTCATTTTTAGTTATAAGAGGCAAGAAAAGTAGTATGTATATCATGTCTTCCATATGTTTTATATATATCATTTTATATATTTATGTTTTTGATATGTTTATGTGGTTTCTAACCTTAATC
Source organism: Plantago major (assembly GCA_026545765.1). NCBI lineage: Eukaryota > Viridiplantae > Streptophyta > Magnoliopsida > Lamiales > Plantaginaceae > Plantago > Plantago major. The sequence goes on from CM048842.1 coordinate 81,130,619, forward strand.
AGGTGTGTCATGGAGAGTTAGCAGATTTGTCATTGGATATCTTGTTTCTTAACCACCAGCTAGCACGTTTGGTTTGCTGTCTAGATGTTTGTTGTCACACCTTGTGATGGATTTTACTATTCTCTTCTTAACTTGTTTGTTCTCATTGAGACTTGAACTACTCTGTTACATGACTAAGAGATTGTTCTGAATATCTCTACAACATTGACAACTGAACTTTGACCTTTCAGCACTACTTTTTCTAATTTTATGATATATTTTGATGTTCTCTTATATCAGTTATCATTTTATTCATTTCTTTGCTTCAATATCTTTGTTTTTATGTATAAAACGAATATCGACTCTCATTTAAACATCATACATAGCACAACAGAAAATGGACCTCTAGGCTCTTCATTTTTCATTTTTCTGTGATTTAATTTGTCAATTTTTTGGTTCATGGTTGAGTTGTTTTAATTGCATTCCTTTTGCCCAGTAACTCAGTTCTATGTACTCAAGTACTTCTACAAGCTCCTTTCAACTAAACACATGGCTAATTGTGTAATGGACCTGTAGGCAGGCCATTTTTCTTTTGTTGTCAATTTTCTGCTTTTTTCAGATTTAATTAAGAGTTCTTTTCACTTTCTTTTTCTCTTCTTATTATAGTTTATTCACTGAATTTAGTTATGGATCTGAATATTTTGCCATTACAAAGATTTGAAATCACTAGCAGACAAGGTTATCATTCATAATTTTGTTCTGGTTCAAATGACCGGATTATGTCCTGTTATTTGGAGTTAGGCCCAATATACTAGTTTTAACACACAATTTTTACTCTAGTTGAATTTAAATTCTGTTTTCTCTCAGACATAACTAGAATTAATGGTATATACCGTTGTGAAGATATACGAGTCTAGTTTTATAGGAATTTTGAATTTTATGATTTGCACATCGGGTGAAGAATCTACGTCAATTTTACTAAAACTGCTCAAAACCGTCAAAACACACAATTTTCACTAACTTGAAATCTTTTCTCTCAGACATAACTAGAACTAATGGGATATACCGTTGTGAAGATATACGAGTCTAGTTTTATAGGAATTTTGAATTTTATTATTTGCATATCGGGTGAAGAATCTACGTCAATTTTACTAAAACTGCTCAAAACCGTCAAAACACACAATTTTTCAGTAACTGGAAATCTGTTATATCTCGGACATATTTAGAACTCATGGGCTATGCCGTTTCGAAGATATAAGGGTCTAGTTTTTTTAGGAATTTTGAATTTTATGATTTGCATATCGGGTGAAGAATCTACGTCAATTTTACTAAAACTGCTCAAAACGGTTAGAACACACAATTTTCACTCTAGTTGAACTCGAAATCTGTTTTATCTCGGACATATATAGAATTCACGGGCTATGCCAATTCGAAGATATACGAGTCTAGCTTATTAGGAATTTTGAATTTTATGATTTGCATATCGGATGAAGAATCTACGTCAATTTTACTATAATTGCTCAAAACTAAAACACAAAATGTCACTGAGTTGGAGGTTATCTACACAACGTTGGTTGTCGCATCTTGTATCATAATATTGCTTTTAGTTATTGAGTAATAATCCCATCCGATCTGATCGATGCGCCACTATTGTTAGGTTAATAATTATTATAAGGAGGTTGGTCTCGTTGACACAGATTTGGCACAAGTGTAGTGGGTGGGCACAATTTGGCATAGTCTTCGTACTTGAGGGCATAGTTTGGTGCAATTTTGGCATAGGCTGGGTAAGGCAATGGCACATAGGTTTTTGGTACTTGCAGGGCACAGTTTGGTGCAGTTTCGGCTCAGACTGGGTAAGGCAATGGCACATAGATGGCACAAGCTGGGTAAGGCAATGGCACATAGGCTAGATGTTGTGGAAAGTAAGATGGCACTTCATGGTTTGCTAATGGCTTATATAGTTAGCTCTTTTGTAAATCTTAGTAGGCTAATGTTTTTCATATTACAACACGACTCATTTCGTTAACAACATAACGTTTTGATTAAAAGATACTCCCTCCGTCCCAATTTCGTTTACCCATTTTGACTTTTCATGATCAACGTTTCCAACACGTCTATGTTGTTATATGAGTGGATGGAGCACTACCTCATCCCACACATTCTAATGATATAAAAGGTTTGTTGCCGAGCCGAGCTCTATGCTCTAGCCATGGACGCAACTCTAAGCTCCGCCTCAAACCCTAGTCAATGGACATTTTTAGCTCCGCCATTGAGTTTGAGGTTTTTTTTTCATATAACATTGGTTGTCGTATATCAGAAGACTTAATAATAATAATAATAATAATAATAATAATAATAATAATAATAATAATAATAATAATAATAATAATAGTAGTAGGTCTTATGAGAGACGGTCTTATAGAGAGACCAAAAAAGACGGATAGACATTACAGTTATATCCAAAAAACATTAGCCTAGCTACTAAGATTTACAACATAACTTTTGATTAAAAGATACTCCCTCCGTCCCAATTTCGTTTACCCATTTTGACTTTTCATGATCAACATTTCCAACACGTCTATGTTGTTATATGAGTGGATGGAGCTCTACCTCATCCCACACATTCTAATGATATATAAGGTTTGTTGCCTAGCCGAGCTCTATGCTCTAGCCATGGACACAACTCTAAGCTCCGCCTCAACCCTAGTCAATGGACATTTTTAGCTCCGCCATTAAGTTTGAGGTTTTTTTTCACATAACATTGGTTGTCGTATATCAGAAGACTTAATAATAATAATAATAATAATAATAATAATAATAATAATAATAATAACAATAATAACAATAATAATAATAATAATAGGTTTTATGAGAGACGGTCTTATAGAGAGACCAAAAAAGACGGATAAACATTACATTTACGAGTGCATGTTCGGATTAATCCGATCCAATCCGATCCGAAGTTCGGATCAATCCGAAATTTCGGATCACGAAAGGCTCAATCCGAACAATCGGATCGGATTTCGGATTAATCCGAAAAAGTTCGGATTGGATCGGATTTAATCCGAATAATCCGAACTTTAATTAAAAAGAAAAACTGAAATAGCATTTCGTAGCCAAATTAAATACTACTTCCTCCGTCCCGGCCGAAGTTTCCCACTTTGACTTTTTGCGGTCAAACTTTTCCAACTTTGACTGCGAATTAATCTTAAACCGCAAATGTAAAATGTTCAATTTTTTTATATAATGAAACTTTGACCCCCAAAGTTTCATTATATAAAAAAATTGAACATTTTACATTTAGATTAAGATCAAAATGAAGGAAAAGTTTGACCGCAAAAGTCAAAGCTGTCAAGACGAAAAGAAAAAGTTCGATAGTTCGACATTCAAAATAAACAAAATAAAGTTCACAAGTTTACTTCAAGTCCAAAACAACAAATACGAAAACTAAACTGGAACAGAACTGGAACAACACTACATGCTACAGCAGTCAGCAGAACTGGAACAAATCTACAGCAGATCTCGAACAACATAAGGACTGGAACAACACAACAGAACTGGAACAAATCTCCTAAAACACCAAATTCCAACAAAGCATGTTGTAGCTAAATTAAGTGAACAAGTTGAGAAAGAGAATTATGTACTATGTGGAAAAGAGATTGATTAACAACTTACTTTTGAGTAGGCACTCAAATCTCAATAGTAGTTGATTCTTCATCGGTTATTTTCAAATCTGCAAGAAATTTAAGTAAATTATTAACATAGAATGCTGATTCATAAGAGCTTCAAACGAAAAAATAAATAGGTTTACCATTTTCAATCTCTTGCACAAGATCGTATTCCTCCTCAGAAGTTAAGACACGTCCATGACGTATCCAATCTTGAGTACAAATAAGTGCCTCAGCAGTTTCAGGTTTCAACGATGCTCTAAAATCATTTATGATGCGACCACCTGTGGAGAAGGCTGATTCTGAGGCAACGGTAGATATGGGGACAACAAAGACATCTCGAGCCAACCTTGCTAAGATGGGATAGTCTCTCTTATGATCATTCCACCACTGAAGAATGTTACAATCTATCGACTCAAAATCATCTTGGGTGATTATATCGGCAGCCTTGTACTTCTCCAATTCAGTTTGTGCCTCAACAGTCCCAATACTTGCTTGGATCCTATTATAAAAGTCTCTATTGGGCTTTACTTTTTTCTTAAGAGGTCTTCCAACTACACCTAACCTAACAGTAGTCTGATTTTTAGAAGTTGAGCGAGAAGACTTGGTGTTAGAAGGTGTAGTGTCCTTGTATTCTTCAAAAAGGCCTTTCAAAGACTCCATTGATGCATTAGCCAAAGACTCCCCAATAGTATTACCAAACATATGAACCAAACTTGCTTTTAAAAAGTTAAACTTGTAAGCTAGCAACATAAACGATCAAATTGGCCTTCTTTGTACCAATCCCCCAATACTTATCAAACTTAGCTTTCATTCTTTCAGCTACCAATTTCAAATACGCATTTGGCCCCTCAATCCACTCCTTAAACAAAGTATAGATTGTCCCAATTTCATCCAAAAATATATTAGCAGTCACATAAGAAGTACCAGAAACTCTAACAGTAGCATCATGAAAATTTTCAAGAATTGTTTCCATGAAAGATGAAACATCCCAATCATAATCATTAGGAAAAGATTTTGGTCCAGCCTCGGTAAAATCAGCACGAATAGAAGCATCTTCCATTTTATATCGCTCAAAAACATCCTTAAAGATATTAGCCCTTTCCAACATCAAATAAGATGAGTTCCACCTTGTTACAACATCTAGAGCTAAAGATTTTTTGCTCACAACTCTTTCTTTCACAACATACTCATCAAATTTGAAAGACCTAGCAGGGGAACTCCTAACATACTTCACCAAATGACGAACTCGATCAATGGACTCACTATATTTAGATAAACCACTTTGCACAATCAAGTTGATAATATGCGCGGTGCATCTAACATGCATGTGTTTCCCCCCAACCACGGTTGTTTCCTTGTTCACAAACTTTTTCCTCAAGTAATTCACAGTAATATTATTTGCAGTTGCATTATCTACTGTTATGCAAAAAACATTATGAATTTCCCATGCATTCAAACACACCTCAATTAAAAGACCAACTTCTTCACCCTTATGCTTAGGACAAGTCACAAAGTTCAAGATTCTCTTTTGAAGCTTCCAATCATCACCAACAAAATGAGCAGTTAAAACCATATAAGAAAGATTCTGATTAGATGTCCACAAGTCGGTGGTCATTGAAATTCGCTGCTTTGTCAACCGAAAAAATATTTTTAACTTATCTCTTTCAAGCTTATACATTGCCAAGCAGTCTCGGCCTATAGTCATCCGACCGGGGATAGAAAATAGAGGACAAGCAACAGACATAAACATCTTGAAACCCTCATTCTCAACAAATTTAAAGGGCAACTCATCAATAATTATCATCCTGACTAATGCCTCACGGACAGCAGACTGATCAAACTGAACAAAGTTACACATTTCCCTTTGTGAACCAGAATCACCGTCTAAACCCCCCCCCCCCCCCCGGTGTATTCCCACTAGACCGAATATAATTTTCAATGACACGAGGAGATTTATTTGCAGGATTATGCGTACAAGATTTAAAGTGATTAAGCATTGTACTGTTACCAGTTCTCGAGTTGTAAGCATAATTCTTTGGGCAGTAGTTACATCGATACCTAACAGTTGTCGGAGCCTTTGGATCAGTGTACCGGGTGAAGTTCTCCCAGACGATGGATCTTCCTTTGCCTTTGCTTCTGCTTCTTTCACTGTCATCCGTACCGGTACCAAGATCATTACTTTGAGTCGGATCGATCTCATCCAAATCAACCATATCAACACTTTCAGATGGAGTATTCATCCTATATAAAATGAAAAAGTAAATTAATACAAATACAAAATTAAATCGAACAAGAAAAAAGAAAATTTGCAAAACTGAGAGAAGTGAGAACGGAGAAAATTGAACAATGAATACCCGGACGGAGAAGATGAGGAGAATCGACGGACGGAGAAGTGAGAACGGACTGAGAGGAGAATCGTGATTTGAGAAGATCTTTGCCGCCCATGAATCGACGGAGAAGATTGTGGTGGACTGCTAGCTGCTGGACGGAGAAGATGGGTTTTGGAGGATTTGGGATTTGGTTAGGTTTGAATGAATCAGAAGTATTTTGGACGGAGGTTTAGGGTTTGGTGAATGGATTGGAAATGAATCAATGATTGAAGGAACAAGAGGAAGTATTATTTTGTTTGGCACTTTGGCCGGCCGCTGAATAAGTGAATGCCTGAATGGGATTAATTAATTAAGGGGATTTTTTTTAATTAATTTGGATTTTCGGATTAATCCGAAAATCCGACGGATCGGATCGGAATAATCCGAAAATCTTCGGATCTAAAATATCATAATCCGTAATCCGATCCGAATACATCGGATCGGATCGGATCAGATTTTCGGATTTCGAATTTTATGATCACCCCTAATAGGTGTAGTTGGAATAACTACAGTGAAGAAACTTTTGGTTTATGATGCATGACTAACATGTGAAACGAAAAACAAGCATGCATATATGTCCAAGGTTATAAACTTGCCATATTCGCATCTACAAAAAAAAACAGTTTATGGTGGCAAAAAAATTTGTCACAAAATGGTTAAAATTTGTCAAAACACAGATCTAGTGACAAAACAATTTGTCACAGTGGTCACTTTCCCCCCTCATAAATGGCCTATTGTGACAAAATGACACTTCGTCACATCAATTACATCTAATGTGACAAAGTTATTTTGTCACAAATACATTTTTTTCATCACAAAAGTTATTTTCGCACTCCCAAACATTCATCACAATTACTCAATTTCCTCACGAAAAGACATCACATTTGTGACTAAATTTCATCACAAAATGTCTTGAACAATAGTGACTAAATTTCATCATGAAATGTCTTGAATTTTTGTGACCAAATTTCATCACAAAATGTCTTGAACATTTGTGACCAAATTTCTTCATCATTTGTGAGTAAACTTCATCACAAAATGTCTTGAACATTTGTGACCAAATTCCATCACAAAATGTCTTAAACATTCGTGACCAAATTTCATCATAAAAGACTAGAACATTTGTGACAACATTGCATCACAAAAGGTAATTTAATGTGACAAGTTATTTAGTCACATTAGTTGTTCTTTATCACAAATGTCGATTTTTCGGTACCCCAAAGATCATCACGTATGTTTAATTTTTATCACAAAAGACTTGAGAAATATGATAAAATATTGTCACAATATCGCTTTATAGTGACAATTTATTTCTCAGAAAAACTATTTTTTCATCACCAATCTATATATATTGGTTGAACGGAATTCATCACACTTAATTGTGAAATAATGTCATCACATAAAGGGTATCGAAATATCGTTCCACGAAAATCGAAAACCAAAAATGACTAAAATACTAAAAAGTTGCATTGAAATGATAATAATTGTCAAACACTTGTCCAGTCTAAAACCAAACTAGGTAGCAATTCATAGACCATTTGAGTTTGAGAAATAAGATCCAAATTGAGTTAACATATAATGATCACAAACTAGATGCTTCTCTTCCATTATATGTCATTCCACGCAAAAAAAAATCCATATGCTTCATGTCTCCAAGTTGCAGCTAAGTTTCTCCAGCTTCATCGAAATCACCATCTGTATACGATAAAAAAAACTTCAACACTAGTGTTGATACGGACATGTGTCCAATCCGTTAAGGGCGCCATAGAGCGTGTCCTAAAGCGCATCAAGGCTGAAATAGCCATTCAAAGCTAGTATGACCTTCGAATGGTCCGACATAAAGGAAACCATCTCAGGTCAACTAGTATTTACAAGTCAACATGCCATCTCAGCTAGGCCCGACCAAGCTAGACACTTGACTTCCGAACCTGACAAAAGGTCACATGGTCCCTCCATGTACCGCAAACTGTCAGTCCTAGGATGCCAAACGGACCGGACGAGAGAATCTCGGACGCCGCTATCACAGTAAGACCAAACGTATATAACAGAACCACTGAGATACTTCCGTGGAACTCTAGGTCCGGACACCTTGAGTTTCCCAAGGCCAGATCAACCAAGCATACAGATCTGTTCGAGGGACTAACACGGACCCAACAGGCGGAACAATACTCTCAGAGGGAAAAGGTCCAAACTACCCTCCCAGGCCCATTAATCGGTATTGGACTACTGTTCACTATTGGGCTATGGGCCAAAGGTAGCATTGGTGTCTAAATCTGAATCATACACTTGGCATCATCTTGTGAGCCACCTCATAAGCATATGATAACTATAAATATAGCCCAAGGTCCAAGACCTTAAGGTAAGTGACAATCATAAGCAACAACCCCTAAGTGAGCTTGATTTCATAACCTTCCTCATAACTATTACATTGAGAGCTTACAACTCTCTCTTGAGTAAAGTCTCTTACCGGATTGACATAGGCAATCCGTAACCCATGTCGACCCCCCACTTAGTCCTTTCAGGTACTCAAGCTCGGACCAGTATCGTTCCGGACTTCAAGAGGGAGGCGGATCCTGGATTAGGTTACTTGTAATAGTTTAGTTAGTTAGTGTTCGAGGTTTTACCCCTCAACATTTTGGTGCCGTCTGTGGGAATCTTTACAAAAAGTTTTTGTGTTTGAGTTGAGCTGTTGGCAAGAACAAGACGGGCAGCGCGGACTAGAGCTGCCGGCGTAGGAACTCCACCACCACGTCCACGAGGACGTCCACCCATCCGGGGACGGAGGGTTACTGTGGCTGGAGGGAACGCTGGCAGGAGGTATCCGAGCGAAGGGCGCACAGCCAGCCCATCCTCAGATGAAGGAAGAGACGCTCCGCACAGGGGAGTCCGAAGTGTTCCCGAGAATGTTGTGCCTGCGAGCCATGGAGAAGGAGTCGTACGAGCTTCTCCGGTAGAAGCTCAAGGCCCCACCGCAGGTCAACAATTCACTATGCCTGATGGTCGCACTGTCCGCACTAGTGACCTCGGACTAAGTGAGACTCAGTTTGATAGATTGCTCACAATCATCTAAGGATGCCTGGGGTCTAACAATGCCCATCCTCAGCAAGCCACTCCGCCAGTGGTTACTCCTACTCAAGCAGAGCCTGCATTATCAAGAAACAGGCAACGTCCGATCTAACAGAGGTTAGGGAATCAGCCACCTCAAGAGGATTTGCGAGACCTTCTGGATCGGCGGGCATCTGCCTCTCAAGTTCGACGTGAGGGAAGCCCAAACGGAAGGAGAGAGTGTCAAGAAAGGGATAATAGGTATCCGGGAGTTCCGCGACAAGCACCTCCGAGAGACAGAGATCAAGTAGCAGAAACCGTTCCAGTGGTCCGAATAGATGAACTCCCCGCGGATGTAGCTGTTCATCCGAGGACAGGAGAGATCATGACTGCTGACGGGATCTACGCTCAGCAGAAGGCTTTGGAGGCCCAGATTCTGAATCTCGGACGCCTGGTAAAAGACCACGAGCAGATAACTACTAGTGCACCAAATCCCTTGTGCGATGGCATCATGAGGGAAAAGGAAAGAAACCGAAACTCGGATCAAGTGATCCCGAACTTGGAATACTATTATGGGGATACTTGTCCCGTTGGTCACCTGACAAGGTACAACAGCAAGATGGATTCCAAGGGAATGAGCGACAATACAAAAGCTCTTACGTTCTCATCCACTCTCTTCGGAACGGCTATGGATTGGTACACCGCTTTGCCAAACAAATCAATAAAGTCATATGCAGACCTTTCTTCCAAGTTCTTGGTACGATTTGGGAAATCCAAAAGGAGAAAGCGTACCGTAGGGAACAAGAGGATCTAAGGACCTTCCTAGATCGCTTTCACGCGGAAGTTCTTCGAGTTGAGCCACAGATTAAGGGCAGATTACATCACTGTATGCTAATACTTTCAACTCAGAGCTCCAAAGAAAACTCTCTAGCCAGGAAGTGAGGAGTGAAAAGCATTTAGATGATATCTGTGAAGAAGTGATGTACGAAGAGGAGTACCGAAGGAATGTTCCGGTATGGGCTGGTTCCAAGAAAGGAAAGGAACATATGAAACAAGAGCAACGCCAGGGGAAGTTCGACCCAAAAAAGGATCACAGAGATAAAAGTTTCCACAGAGAGAGGAGTCCGACGAAGAGATACACGGATTATACCCGTCTCAATAGACCAAGATCCGACATCTTGGCGACTATCATTGAGAAGAAGCTAGATGTCCAATGGCCAAAGCCCTCTTACAACAACCGGAAGAATAAGAATGCAAAGGGCTACTGGAAGTTCCACAAGTGTCGTGGTCATGAGACTAATGACTGTATTCAATTGAAAACAGAGGTTGAACACCTAGTAAGAGATGGCAAACTAAAGGAGCATGTCTATGCGGATGAGCCTTCCAGGCATGATAGAACGGAGCGAAGGGGGGAGGATAACGCTACAGAACCACCACCCCGTCCGCTATCTTTGCCACCTCCGCCAGCTCACTACCCGCCCCGCACGGATGGACATCTGTACATATATAGCGATGAGATTGACATGGAGAACCCTCCGTACAACGGAGTGATCAACACCATCGCAGGCGGACCCTCTGGAGGTGATAGTAGGAACGCGAGAGAGCGGACTGCCCAAAATCTTCGGAACAACGATAGAGCGTACGCTGCTCCAACAATTAGGGGTACAGATGCTATATCCTTCGATGATAGCGAGATCCCTCCTCCTACGGCAGGAGGCGAGGACATTGATAATCCAGATGTTCCGCTGGTGGTTTCGTTAACCATCACGACTTATCGAGTGAACAAAATTTTGGTGGACACTGGGAGTTCCTCGAATATCATTTCCAAAAGAACACTGGACCAGACGGATGTGGGGAGAATCCGGTATGAGAGGGTCCACACCTCTATACTAGGATTTGGAGGGGGAACTGTTCGACCCTTAGGAAGTGTTATGTTGCACGTCTCACTCGGGACTTTCCCAACAAGGGTGACTCAGTCGGTCCGATTTGTAGTGGTGGACCGGACTTTCGACTACAATGCCATCTTTGGGCGTCCGGGGCTTAATCAATTCCGGGCTATTTCCTCCACTCTCCATAACAGAATGAAGTTTCCAACTCCCTTCGGAGTAGGAGAAGAGGTGGGAAACGTCCGTGAAGCCTGGGAATGTTACATTATGTCCACAAGAAGAGCGTCCGCCCCCGTGTTGACGACTACTTTGACCTCTAACCCGCCAATGGCTCTTCCGGCCAAAAAGGAGAATCCGCAGATTGGAGTAGGGAGCCAGAAGGAGAATTTTCCTAGGGCTATGCGAATTGTGCCCCATGAAACTCTCAAAGATATTGAGATTGTTGTTGGGAACCCGGACAAGAGGACGAGAATCGGAACAGAGATGAACGCGGAGGTGGAAATGAAGCTCATTGCTTGTCTCCGAGACAACAATGATGTGTTTGCCTGGAGCACCGATGACCTGAAGGGGATAGATCCGAGGATCGCTGTTCACCATCTGAACATGGATCCCTCGATCAAGTACATCCGACAAAAGAGGAAAGATTTCGGTCCAGTCAAGGATGCCATCATATCCGCTGAAGTCGAGCGACTCCTGAAAGCAGGGCATATTGAAGAAGTCTGTTACTCTGACTGGGTTTGCAACGTAGTTCTGGTAGAGAAATTGCCAGGTAAAAGGCGGATGTGCAATGACTTCACTAGGTTGAACAAGTTCTGCCCAAAGGACCCTTACCCTTTACCACGAATAGATCAGCTGGTTGACTCCACGTCCGGATGTGCATTGTTGAGTTTCATGGACGCGTACCAAGGTTTTTACCAAATTCGGATGGCCAAGGAGGACATTGAGAAAACAGCTTTCTTCGCGGCCGGGGGGGGGGGGGGGTATACAGTTTCAAGGTAATGCCCTTCGGATTGAAAAATGCGGGAGCCACTTACCAACGCCTGGTGAACCAGATGTTCAAGGAAGAGATTGGGAAGACAATGGAAGTGTACGTGGATCACATGCTTGTCAAGAGCAAAACTAAAGAGCAACATGTGCATCATTTGAACAAGTGCTTCGCTATCCTTAGGAAATACGAAATGAAGTTGAATCCAGAAAAATGCACTTTCAGAGTGAAAGGAGGAAAGTTCCTCGGATACATGGTCACAGAAAGAGGGATAAGCGCAAACCCCGAGAAGATCAAGGCAATCCTAGATCTGCCACATCCAAAAAACCTCAATGACGTACAACGACTCATAGGAAGTCTCATGTCCTTAAGTCATTTTATTTCACGATCTGCGGAAAAAAACCTTCCGTTCTTCAAAATCCTCCGGAAAGGAGAGAGCTTTATGTGGACTGCGGAATGTTCTGAAGCTTTCGAAAAATTGAAAAAGTACCTCCATTCCCCTCCACTGCTCTCCAAACCCGTCGAAGGAGAACCACTCTACCTCTACCTAGCAATCACGGAAGAGGCAATGAGTTCCGTATTAGTACGGATTCAAGCTAATGATCATTTGCCAATCTACTATCTTAGCAAAGCCCTTGTTGGGGGCGGAGACAAGATATGTGAAGATTGAGAAACTTGCATATGCTTTAGTTTACACCGCAAGGCGGTTAAAACCATACTTCAAGTCTCACAAAATAGTGGTACTAACTGCGGAACCTTTGAAATAGGTCCTGGGGAAGCCCGATCAATCTGGACGACTCTCTAAGTGGGCGATTAAGCTGAGTGAATACGACATTTGCTATCATGCTCCGTCAGCCAAGAAAGCTCAAGTCCTCGCCGATTTCCTAGCAGAATATCCCAAAGCGGATTCAGAGAAAGTCCCTGACAAACAGGCATTTGAATGCCTAATTACCAAGCAGATCGTCCGGAAGCCAGTTCCGCCGAAGTTCCACCAAAAAAACCTCGAGGATGCTCAATTCATTAATCAGTCCCTGCCTGCATCATATGAGGAAACTCGGGTCAACCAAATGTTCCTTCCTGACAATATCGCAAGCAGATCCGGTATTAACAACTCCGGACCGAAAATCAAAGAAATAGAGGAACAAAGTTTGGAACCTCAGGAGCTTACAGAAGATCTCTAGACCGAAAAACATCCTTCTGATGTCTGGACATTGGAAGTGGATGGTTCCTCCACTGGAAGAGTGGGAGGGATTGGAATCTTTCTTAAGAGCCCTGATGGCGCGGAACTCGACTACGCGATATCCTTGGAATTCAAAGTCACCAATAATGAGGCTGAGTACGAAGCGTTGTTAGTCGGGCTACGTCTGGCCAAATCCCTGCAAGTTCGGAAGCTCAAAGCTTACACGGACTCACAGCTAGTTGAAGCTCAATTTTCGGGGAACTTTTTCCACCAAAGGTCCTTCGATGATCAATTATCTTGAGCTACTCAAGCAGGAGGCCAGCCTCTTTGACGAATTTACCCTGGAAAAGTTTGACAGAGCCTGGAATGAAAGAGCGGATGCTTTGGCAAAATACGCATCCGCAACAGCGGCTCTGGACACGAGGAGAGTAATCCTACTCACTGTTACTGACTCATCCGTCATGAGTCTCAATTCAGCTGTCATGACAACTGACACAGGAAGAAACTGGATGACTGACATCTTAAACTATCTCAAGGACGGATCTCTACCGGCTGATCCGAAGGAATCAAGGAGCGTCTTGATCTTAATGACAGATACTTTATACTGGGAGAAGATTTGTACAAGAGATCTTTTGCCGGGACTCACTTGAGGTGTTTGAGCCCGCAAGAAGCAATGACTGGAAGAGATACACAACGGAAGCTGCGGAAGTCATTCCGGGGGAAGAACTCTTGCCCAGAAAATCATACGACAAGGCTATTACTGGCCTACCATTGATAAGGATTCTGCCGACCACACTCGGAAGTGCCCTGATTGCCAATACTATACGAACATTCCACATCGTCCGACGCATCCTATGATTTCGTCAATCATAGCATGTCCATTTGATCAGTGGGGTATTGATATTGTCGGACCGTTCCCGAGGGGCACTCAACAGAAGAAGTTCCTGATTGTGGCCGTGGAATTATTTCACCAAATGGGTAGAAGCAGAAGTTGTGGCAACCATTACAGAGAGTCGAGTGCGGACCTTCATCTGGAAGAACATCATTTGCCGCTTTGGCCTGCCCAGAGTTCTCGTCTCGGACAATGGTGCCCAGTTTTCAGGCAATAGGCTCAAGGAATGGCTGGCGTCCTTCAAAATCGAACAACGTTTCACATCTGTTGGATATCTGCAAGCTAATGGACAAGCCGAGTCCACAAACAAGACAATAGTCAAGATCCTTGAAAAGCGGTTGAGAACTTCCCAAGAAAGCTGGGCGGACGACCTAGATGGCGTACTATGGGCTCATCGCACCACTGCACGGACCGCGACCAAAGAAACTCCATTTGCCTTGGTATATGGCTCGGAAGCAGTTGTACCAGCAGAAATTGCTGTTGAGACTGAGGGTCCAAGAATACGAAGATTCCTCCAATCGTGAAGCTCAGATATTCGACCTGGACATACTGGAACAGAAAAGAATTGAAGCGCTGTCTAATATCCATAGGTATTAAGCAACTGCTGCCCGAGGCTACAACAGGAATGTTCGAGCAAATAACTTGCAAGTCGGGGACCTAATGCTTCGCCGGGCTGACATTTTGAGCAATGTTGGAAAACTCAAGCCTAAATGGGAAGGACCCTACAAGATTGTCGGAGCAAGAGTGAATGGGAGTTACGAATTGGAAGATGAGCGCGAGCACCCACTAAAGCGTACATGGAACGCTAGAAACCTTCAAAAGTTTTACGCATAGGGATGGTTACGCGAATCTCCGTCAAATCATTTGATTATTTCAGATTCCAACTATCTATTACACGGAACTCCGTCAGTTCTGTTTTTTGTTAATCCTTTCGTTATTGGCCATGTAGCCCGCAAGTTGTAATTGAATTTCCGGCAAATCAATACAACTTCTATCTTTCAATTCATGCATCTGAGATTTAACGTTCAATTGACAAAAAAGGCAAGCAATGAGTTGTATTCATAGCTGAAACGAATTATACATAATGTTGTCTTTACAGTCTACTATCTCGGATCTTTATCCGGATCTACAGACGCAATACATAAACTATAGAGAAAGTCTCCAAAGATACGTCATCTCCCGTCGAGACTATTCTCCCTTCAAGGAAAGCTTTTTCCATATTAATCGGAAAGTACAGTTTCCGTGGAGACCAGGGACTCGGTCTACCTGCACAAGGAAAAATGGTTAAAACATGACAGAATCTTTCATGATGTCACCGAACCATGGTACTGTAAATCCAGTGTCCGGGAAGAACAAAGTACCAATAGACAAAGCTATATACAAGCCGAAACGACTGAGATCTCTGCCTAACCATCTTTAGAGACTCCAACTCTCTCGAAATCAGGAGACCATTACCAATTCAAGAGAGATTCGAGCCACTAAAGTAGGATTGGAAGAAAAGAGAAGAGGTCCGGCTTTAATGGTTTCCAGACAAGCCAAAACGGCAAATATAGAAAAAGAAGAATCTGGGATCAGTTTACACGGTTTTTCTACTGGGGTCGTGTCTTTTTATAGAACACTCCAACCAATCAGTGTCCGCCACGCTAATAGATTGACGTCAGCAATGGGCTTGAGTCACCCGTTTAGGTCGAACAGTGTTGGGTCAGTTGAGTTATCCAACCAAACCCAAATGAGCCCATCAACCACGTCCGAGTTCATATTTGTTAATCATCTTACAAGGGTAAGCGCGTCAATATAATCCGACGAAGTATGAATAGGAAAGAGGTGGCTGTTGAGGGTAAAAGTCCCCCAACCACTAAATGAATTTTCCTTGCTTTCCTACACTTTAAATACCCGGACCACCTTCAAGTAAGAACCACCTTGCTTACAAGAACCAAAGAGTAAGAGCCCGTAAGAACCGTCGTACTGATAAGAGGCGATGCGTAAGGACCTACACAAGTAGCTTTGAGGGGGGGGGGGTTAGGACCCGGTTTGCCAAGCGTCAAACCGGTTAGAGACTTTACTCAAGAGAGATTGAAGATCTGCTCTGTATAATGTTCGGGATTAGGTTCGTAAGATGACTTACCTTAACATGGGGAAGTGTGCCATATTTATAGGAATTTCTCAAAGAGGGAGGACTTCTCTGGATCGTGCCAAGTGTAAGGCTAAGATCGAGCCACCAAGGCTTGTTTAGGCCCATGGCCCAATAATGACACTTAGCCCACGCCATTTTGGGCTTTTAGGGGTATTTTAGTCATTATTGGGAAAGTTTTGGAGGGTGTGACATAGTCTGGACCTCGTATTGGGCTGTCTATGGGGAAGTTCCCTAGGTTTTGCCCAACTCTTCCGATTCGGACCTTATGGCTCGGACCTCCCTACTCTCTGGCGCGCCTGTCTACTTGGTTGCCTGTGAGATTGTCGTGCTGGGTCCGAGTGATCGTCCGTATCGGAGGCCTAGGGTCGGACCCAGTACTGTTCAAGTACTACGTCCCCTTTCTAGAGAGGTTTGGACCCTGGTGGGTCGGACCTGAGATCCTTAGGTCGGACCTAGTATGCTTTAGATCGTTTGTTCCTCTCTTCTAGGGCGGGTCGGACCATGGTGGGTAGGACCGGATCGGACCCTTGACTCGGATCAATGTGTCTCGGATCCATTAGACGACTTAGGACGCCTTAGAATTCGTTCCAAGGGCTCCTATGATGGATTTGACATATTTTCGTATCAACATATGTCCCCCTAGTTTCCAAGTAACTTAGTAGAAGATAGTTGTGGAACTTATCGGCTGAGACTGTTGAGGATGGATCGTTCTTTGGTCCAATCCGCCTCTCGTAAGCAGAAAAAAGGTGTAATCCGTGCTTTGTGTGGTCCTTAACTTAGTCTCTCTCCCCCTTTCTTTTTTAACTTTGTTGTTGTTCGACGGACAGGGTTCGGAGTGCAACAAAGTTAAGAAAGAAAAGGGTATTTGTAAGCGAGACTAAGTGTGGACTCCGAACATCGGTGCTGTACCTTTGTTAGTGTACGGGTCAATCCGTAAGTGAATGTCCTATCCGTACCGAGCTCTTGTGCAAAGAGAAGGTCCGAAGGAAAACGTCCAAGCGAACAAAGGTCCGTGGGAAAACATCCTAGCGGACGAAGGTCCGAGGGAAAATGTCCAAGCGGACAAAGGTCCGTAGGAAAACATCCAAGCGGACAAAGGTCCGTGGGAAAACATCCGAGCGGACGAAGGTCCGTGGGAAAACATCCGAGCGGACGAAGGTCCGTATGTTGGCGAATGATCTTGGCCCGGAAAGTGCTGAAGCGTCCGATGGGTAGTCATCTGAGGTCCAAGTGTTGCGTTTCGCCCGAAAGTGGGGAAGTTTGTTGTATGCACTTTTGTTATCGCGAGGTAAGTTTTTTGTACCGATTCGTCATTTCACTTGATATTGTTGTACTACGCCGTTGGATGATTTTTGATCTACGGTTGAGATTTAATCCCGAAAAATCGCAACGGTTGAAGTGCCATTAATGACCCTCTATAAATAGGGGTCTAAGTCGCTTTCATTCTTCACATTTAGAGAGAAGATTTTTGTTCCAGAGCATATCCGAAGCAGTTACACCCGATTCGAAGCGAGTCAAGAGAGGTCCGTAGTGCGTGTTTCCGTGTGAAGTTAGCTATCTTCCATCCAACCATCCGAATACAAGTAAGTTTGATTCTTCCGTTGCGTGATTCAATTTCCTTTGTCTGTTGTTGTTTCCGTTTGAACTGCTTCGGATGCATGCCCCCGATGCGTAGATTAGGTAGTACTAACCAATGTTTCGGGTATGACTAACACCGAATGAGCCTCTTACTGACTTCGAACTAACTTCACTCGGTAGATTCACTTTCGTTCCTTCGAATTTTAAAGTTTTCGCTTCTTTTAATATACATAAACGGCCTCTCGGACTGCCATCTTAAAGCTTATGAAATTGCTTTCTCCTTTCCCTAGGATGTCCGAGAGTGATAGTCAGAACCGGTCCGAGGCTGAGGGATATGTCTCCGATGCGTTGTCTCTTTCCGACAGCTCCGAGGAGATTGACATTATTGGTGATGACGACTCAGTAGAATCGGAACAAGCTTCCCATCCAAATCAGGAAGAGCCCGAGGTAAGTTCTTTACTTCGGTTAGTTGTTCCAGGTTCAGGGTCTCCGAAGCGTCGGGATTACCTGCAAGTGTCTAATGTGCAGGGTGTTGGTGCGGCTCAAGAGACAAGCTCACGGACTATAGGAGCACGTCGTCCGGGTCGTGCTGGAAAGGAGCCCGAACTTCCGGTAGAGATCCGATCCCTCATTCGCAACCAAGGTTATAATTTTAGGAGTAACCCTAATCGAGTTCCATTCATTCTGGATCCGCAGGAGCCTAACATCGAGGAGGTGCACGATACCTCCGAGGCACCTCCTGGGTTAGGCATGTTCGAAGAAGGTGAAGAGGATCGGGTGCAAGTAGCTGTGCCCCTTCGGACGGTGGTAGAGTTGGTTTCTTCGTCCGAGGATGATAGGGCGGAGGAAGAGGTCCGGGCCGAAAATGTTGGTTCCGAAGAAGAGGAAGAAGAAGAAATACTGTCCGCCCATGTTTTTCGGAGGGCATCTGCTGGTCAAGCGGGCCCGAGCCACCAGATGACCGAAGCGGAATTGCCCAAGGGGCTTAAGAGGGGCGGAGATGTGTTCCGAGTAAAGTTTCCTCGGTCAATGGACGAAGTTACTCACCCTGATCCGGAGGGTGAATTGAATGAGGATGGTACTTTGCCCACCTGTCCTTCGATTATACTGGCTGAGGAGGTGGAGGAACTTCGGAGGAAGTACGAGATTCCGGAGGGCGTGGAAATTCTCGTTCCGGACGAGTCACATGCTTTCTACAATCCGCCTCCGGGATACATGTGCGTCCATGAAATAAGTCTGCATTCTTGGTGGCGGTACTGTCGTCCGAGTTCCTGGAGATTTTGAGTAGCATGGGGTTAAGTCCGCATCAAATAATCCCCAACTCGCTCGGAAACCTGATGTGCTTCGGGGTAATGTGTAAATATAAGGACATCCCGATCACATTTGATAACTTCCGAAAATTGTTCAATATTAGTGTAAGTAATAGGAACACTTTGTTTTATACGTTCGTATGTCATCAAGCATACACATTTTTTGTCAACCCCCTTTCTTCGTTGGGGATTCACTGGTGGAAGAGATACTTCTTCGTCCGGTCGGCTCTGAAGCAAGGGCAATCCGAAGCGGAGAGGCCTAGATGGCAATTTAAGAGGAAATTCTTCTGAGGCAGGCTGCCGGACTGGAAACCGCCGGCTCGGAACGTCCCTTTATGGATGCAAGCTCTCCACCGGAATCAAGATCCGGAGAAGTACTTCTTCCGAGGGTTGATATGTCAACCCCTTCCGTATCTGGCTGGCTTTTCGGAGCCCAGTTTCTGCGATGGAAAGGAGGACTTAAGTAAGTGTTTCCTCCTTCGGGCACGCGTTTGGTCTTCCGAGTCGGTGCTTATTCGCATCGTGTGTAGTTATAATTTGTAGAATTTTTGTTATCATGCATCTTAACGGCATTTGAATGTGCAGATTTTTTGTTCGAGTATACCATGTCGACCATGCGCGAGTTGAAGCGGAAGCAGAATGCCGCTCAGCGAAAGGAGATGGAAGAGGGTTCTCGGACCCAGATTATCAAAACTTCCACCGTGCTGCCGATGGGTGAGCCTCGAATCGCCGCTTCCGAGGAGGAGACCCGAGGGTCAAGGGCGAGGAAGCCTGCATAATACCTACCCCGGACAAGGGTAAGGTAGTCGCTTCGAAGGGGTCAAAGAAGCCTCCGAGATCTGTATCCCGTGGCCTCCTGTCAATGGTTCGAGCGCTACAGCGGGGCAAAAATGCTCATCCGAAGGTCCGATCCCTCCGGCCAAGAAGGGCAAGGGGAAAATGAGTGATGCGCCGGAGCTGGACTTGGATGTTGAGGTAGCTCGATTGGCTGCTGCCTCGGAGCTGGAGCGGATCGCGAAGTTGACCGCAGCTCAGCGCAAGGTTAGTTCATTAAATTTTTTATTTGTTGTTTCAACTTTCTGTGGCTCGGAGCCATGTCTAATTTTTCTAACATCAGTTTATCCTTAGCTTGCTGCCGCCGTTCAGGCGTGCTCCGTGGTTGCGGGTCGGAGGGCCACATTAGAGGAGGATCTGGCCAAGGCTGAGGCTGCACGGGCGGTTGAGACGTCTCGGTTGAACAGTCTGTCCGAGCGTCTGAAAAAGACCATAGCTGCCAAGAAGGAGGCCGAGTCGGAGACGGCCAAAATGAAAAGTGCCATCCTAGCGCTAGAGAATGACTTGAAAGTTCACCAAGATAGCGTGGATGAGTTCATTGGTGTCTCCCGGACCTTCAAGGATCTGATGTTGAGTGAGCTGCTAGGGGTTCAGACAAGGGCTTTCCAGGATTTCTTGGGTTCGGATTCCTGCAAATTCTTGCTCGAATCCAAGTATGACGAGGCTCGGCAGGATGGGTTCGACGCGGCTGTGGGCCAGTTTCGGAGGAAAGGTTGGATTCCGGATGGCTGTGATTTTGAGGCTGAGGGCGTTTCTACTTTCAAAGAAGCTAATGGCTCGGACTTCGTTCCAGAGGGCGTCTCAGATGAAGACTTGCTCCAATGCGAGTTTGTGGAGCTGGTCTGCGATGAGACAGAAGATAAGAAGTTCGACCACGGCGGTCCGTATCTCCCGCATTTCGTACCTCGGGTGTTGATGTCGAGTGTCTTCGTTCCTTTGGAGGATCACTTGGAGCATAACCGAGACTGGATGACCTTGCCCGGGCCTGTTCGATGTTTCGATCGGGACTTGGACTTGATGCAACAATGTCCTGCCTTCCTGAAAGAGATACAGGCTCGGAGAGATAGGAGGTTGGCCTAAGAAGCCAGAGAACGGAGGCAAGCACCTCCGGAGGGGGATGTCGGAGGCCCCTCCGGACCTCAGCCTGGTTCATCCGAGCGACGGAGAGAGTGAAGACGGGGTATGCCCCGGATCTCTGTAATTGTGAGCCTTCGGGCCTTAAGACAATGTTATCTCCTTCTTAGTCGCTGTTTTGTATAACTTGCCTTATCTATACATTTGACTTGGTATCTGTGTTATTGGTCCGGGCCTGTTGGTAGCTCGGAGCAACTTTTATTACTGTCTTGTGTTATTGCCCTCCTGAATGCATGCTTCTTGCGCGTTGAACTTGTAAAACTGATTAGTAACTCGGAAGTTCTTGTTGGCTCGGCTTGTTCGGATAATGGGTCCGAGTCCACGAGGCCCAATTCTTCCAAACGCTAATTGCCTTAAGTAAATTCTCCTTTTGCTGGTTCGTGGGTCGATTAGACATGGTGTTCGTCCGAGTCATAACTCCAAGTGTTTATTGCCTTAAGTAAACAGGAATGATTCGGAGCTGTGTCTTCAAATGTTAACCATACAGACAAAATTGGTTTTCCCAAATCTGTAACAAGTAGGACTAGTTCAGATGTTAACATCCTGCTCGGTCCGTAGGGACTTGGTGTGCCGTTCCGAATCATGTTGGCTTGTGAGCAATTGGTAAAAAAGTAGACAATCAGTAGAAAAGTTGAGTAACTTGCTACGGGTTACAGTCGATACGGAGGTCATCATGGCCTCCTCGAGCTGACGCATCCGAATGAGTAATTCACCCAAGAAGGCCGGCAATGTGAAGGGACTTTAAGGTTGGGCCAATAGCGGCCCAAGCGTTGAGCCCAAGTCTAGGCCCAAGCCCGTCGCCGGTGGTTAGGGGCCACGTGGCAACTACTGATTGGTCCTTCATTTATATATATATACCCTTGGATTGTACGGCTTTTCGTCAGATCATTTCTTCCCTTTTATAGTAATAGGTGGTTCGGATCCTGGGTCCGGATGTCTGACGAGTGTGTTTACACCATCGTCCTTATGCGTGATCTTGTCTCCAGAGGTTTTTCGATGTTTCGGAGATCTCCCCGGGTCGGATTATGCTGAGGAGTCAAGTCACTCGGATGCACATTCCTTCGAATCCTCGTACTAATCTTCTTTCTCCGGGGCTATGGTTGGTAGCGACAGCTTGAGCCCCGGAGGGGGTAGATTAGCTCGATGGCACGTGGGATTGCTCAACATTAATCTATGAGTTTCGAGCATATTCGAGTCATTTCACTTCGAGTCTGCATCCGGGAGACGACAAGTCGGCAGGATTGGTTTGGTAGAAGCCCTTCCAGTATTCCGAGGTTCGGTGTAAGATTCGCCCGGGATGTTGGAAGGCCTTCTATCAAAACTGTCTCGTTGAGTTGTTCGTCTTCCGGATAAACATAGGGGTCGGAGTGATTTTGAGTTGGTGTGTTTATTCTGGAAATATCCTTTCCAATACTCTGGGATCTTTGAAACGGATCAACCTTGAATATTGGGAGTGGTCGTTCGGAAATTTCTGGGTGGAATCGTTACAGTCCGGACCGTCCTTGATAGGTTTGGTCGGACTTTTCCTTCTTCTTTCAAGCATGGAAGGCCCGAGAGGGTCTTCTTACTAAGCTTGGAAGGAAAAGGGGATATCGTCGCTCTCTCTCGGAGGTATGTCGGAAAACGTGCATTTGAGTAAGTTGTTTGACTTGCCCTTGAGGTTCCGTGTCCGAGCAGTTCGGTTTCATCGGTAACTTCATTCCAGAATTGAAGGCTCAAGGAAGCTACTTGCAATTCTGGAAGGGAGTTCCTGATAATGCCGGTCTTGTTGGGGGTCGGATCAGCGGGGGCCTCCGGAGTGACTCGGATCATTCCGACTATCCTGGTTGTCCCCTTCCAAATACTTAAGTGATCGAATAAGGATGCGCTGTAGTATCTGGTAGGAGACGATCCGGATTGTCGTGGTGATACTTGCTTGCTTCGGAACTGTCTCTTTCGTTCGGAGGTCATGAAGCATTCTATCGGGATGTCTTGAATGGCCTCAATAACCCTGGTCGTTCGCTCACAGATACTAGGTTGCCCGAAAGGGACTTCGTAATCTCTGGGAGGAAGTAATCCGAGTTGTGGTGGTGGCTTCAATACGTCTCAGGGAGCTGAACTTGTTTTGTTGGAAAAGTAAAAAAGTTCTTCCTTATTCGGGATGTTTGCAGGTGTAGAATCGATTGCGATCGAATCAGGTTCGTTCTGATAAGCGCTCGGGAGCACAAGATCGTTCTTTTAAAGATAGAGCTTTTGGAAGAGTAGGAGAGTTAACTAGAATAGGTGCTTGTCTTTGTAAGCTTGATCAGGGCTCTTCGGGCTCTTACTTTGTAACTCGGTCCTCATTCTGTTTGAATAAAATGCGCTTGTTTTTGTTACCGTTGTCTTTCTGTTCCATTGTGTTAAGCTTGCTCGGATCGGTGTGCAACTTAGACCCGAAACGAGCAGCTAGGTGACTTTCCTTGTGATCCGGTCGGGCAACGGGGTCCGAAGGACTTGACCCGAGCAGAGTGAAGATGTGTTACGAAAGCAAAGTTGTATTGACTTGACGGAAATCGAATTACAACTTGGGGGCTTCGAGGCCTGTTCATAAACACAAAAATAGATCGACAAAAAGTGGCAGTCATTGCAATGCTCCTTTCCTAAGTGTAGAACTTTTGGAGGTTCTTGGCATTCCAAGTTCTCTTCAAGGCTCACCCTTGGTTGTCCTCTAGCTCAAAGCTTCCATTGACTCTGGCTCCAGTAACTTTGTAAGGTCCTTCCCATTTGGGCTTGAGTTTCCGAACATTGCTTAGAATATCGGCTCTTCTGAGGACTAAGTCTCCGACTTGTATATCTTTGGGGTAGACATGCTTGTTGTAAGCTCGAGCAGTCATGGCTTGGTATCGGAGTATGTTAGCTAATGCCTCACTTCGTTTGTCTTCAAGGAGCTCAAGGTCGTAGATCCTTGCGACTTCATTGTCAGCCGGGTTGTACTGCTGGATCCTTTGGTTTTCCACTGCTACTTCTGAAGGAATGATTGCCTCAGATCCATAGACAAGGGAAAAAGGCATCTCTTGTGTAGAGGTACGAGTCGTCGTACTATGTGCCCAAAGGACCGCGTCGAGATCATCTGCCCAACTATCTTGGGAGGTCCTCAGCCTTTTCTCCAAGATTTTGACGATGGTCTTGTTGGTGGCTTCTACTTGACCATTAGCTTGGGGGTGGCCAATGGAAGTGAAGCGTTGTTCTATTTTGAAAGATTGAAGCCATTCATTCAGTCTTGCCCCCGAGAACTGAGCCCCATTATCCGACACTAGGATTCTTGGAAGTCCGAAGCGGCAGATGATGTTCTTCAAGATGAATGTGCGTACCCTGCTTTCAGTGATGGTCGAAACTGCCTCTGCCTCAACCCATTTAGTGAAATACTCCACTGCCACGATCAAGAACTTCTTCTGATGGGTTCCGCGTGGGAAGGGACCAACTATGTCTATGCCCCATTGATCAAATGGACATGCTATAATTGACGGAATCATAGGGTTGGTCGGGCGATGTGGTATATTGGCATAATATTGGCAGTCCTCAAAGGCACGCGCGAAGTTGGCGGCATCAGTGTCAATGGTAGGCCAATAGTATCCTTGTCTTATGATCTTTTGTGCCAAGGTTCTTCCCCCGGAGTGACTTCCACAACTTCCAGCATGGATTTCCTCCATCACAGTCTTCGCTTCCTGGGGATCCAGGCATCTCATGTGGGTGCCGGTGAAGGATTTTTTGTAAAGATCATCTCCCATAATGAAGTATCTGTTGGCTCGGCACAGGATCCTCCTTGCTCCTCTAGGATCTGAAGGTAGAGAACCGTCTTTGAGATAGTGAAATATGTCAGTCATCCAGTTTCTTTCAGTGCTCAAGAGGAAGACTTGTCCATTGGAGTTTTCCAAGGAGGAGTCCGTGCGGGTCATCAAGATGACACTTCTCGTGTCCAGTGCTCCTAAGGCTAAGGCGTACTTGGAGAGGGCATCCACTTTTTCGTTCCATTCCTTGTGGAATTGGTCAAGAGTGAAGTCCTCAAAGTGCTCAACCTCTTTTTTGAGAAGTTCCAAGTACTTAATCATGTTAGGCCCTTTAGCGGTAAAGGACCCGGAGAACTGGGATTGCACGAGTTGCGAATCTGTGTAAGCCTTAATTCTTTTCACCTGAAGAGCCCTCGCCATCCTTAGGCCGGTGAGGAGTGCCTCATACTCAGCCTCGTTGTTTGTTACTTTAAAGTTGAGGGTGATGGCGTATTCTAGCTTGGCTCCTTCGGGACTTTCAAGAAAAATTCCTATTCCTCCCAATCGCCCAGTAGAGGATCCGTCCACTTGTAATATCCAACAATCCTTGTCTCTCAACTTGTTCTCCACAGCGAGAGTAGGCATCTTTTCCTCCTCCTGCTTCTTGTCGGAAGATGCAGGTGTCGAAGTGTTGGATGCCTCATATAGGAGAAACATGTGCCTCACCCTTAATGAATCATCCATCGGTTGCTGATACTTAGTCCAAGGCTGGAAATCATTCTCGTGTGTTTCTTTAGGCCTTTTCTCCTTTGCTTTTTCGTCCTCTTTTACTTCTGCGATCATGACATGGCTCACATTTTCCTGTGGTCTTTGGGTTCCTTCTTCTGTTTCTTCTGGATAATCAACCAGGAAATCGGCAAGAACTTGTGCCTTCTTAGCCGATGGAGCTTGATATCCTATGTCATATTGACTTAATTCAATTGCCCACTTGGACAAGCGTCCTGACTGGTCTGGCTTCCCTAGGATATGTTTGAGTGGTTCATTGGTGAGGACCACAATCCGATGAGATTTGAAGTAAGGCTTTAGTCGCCGTGCAGTGTAAACCAGTGCGAAGGCGAGCTTCTCGATCTTGACATATGTGGCCTCAGATCCCACAAGGGCCTTGCTCAAGTAGTAGATCGGTAAATGGTCGTTGCCTTGTATTCGCACCAACACAGAACTCATCGCTTCATCAGTAGTGGCCAGATAAAGGTAAAGAGGTTCACCCTCTATTGGTTTAGACAAGAGGGGTGGTGAGAGGAGATACTTTTTCAAGTTATCCAGGACCTCTTCGCACTCCTTTGTCCACTCAAACTTGTCTCATTTCCTTAGAATCTTGAAGAAGGGTAGGTTTTTCTCGGCGGACTTGGAGATAAAACGGCTTAATGCCATCACCCTTCCCAAGAGCTTCTGAACCTCATTGATGGTCTTTGGTTGTGGTAAGTCCAAGATTTCCTTTATTTTCTCCGGGTTTGCGCTGATACCTCTCTCCGTGACCATGTAGCCAAGGAACTTTCCTCCTTTTACTCCAAGCGTACACTTTTCAGGGTTCAACTTCATTCCATATTTACTAAGGATGGAAAAGCAATTGTTGAGATGCTTAATATGCTCCTCTTCAATCTTACATTTTACAAGCATGTCATCCACATAAACTTTCATAGTTTTACCCAATTCTTCTTTGAACATCTTATTTACCAGTTGTTGGTATGTAGCGCCTGCATTCTTGAGACCAAATGGCATGACCTTGAAGCAATAGACCCCTCCTACCGCGAAGAAGGTCGTCTTCTTGACGTCTTCCTGGGCCATCCTGATTTGGTAGAAGCCTTGATATGCGTCCATGAAGCTTAGGAGCGCACATCCTGCAGTGGAATCTACCAATTGGTCTATGCGAGGTAGTGGATATGGATCCTTTGGGCAAAACTTGTTGAGTCTGGTGAAGTCATTACACATCCTCCACTTTCCTGGGGCCTTCTCGACGAGGACCACGTTACAGACCCAGTCAGAGTATCTGACTTCTTCAATGTGTCCTGCTTTCATCAACTTGTCCACCTCTTCTGCTATAATAGCATCTTCAACAGGCCCGAAATCCTTCCTCTTTTGTCGGATATGTTTTACCGTCGGATCCATGTTCAGACGGTGAACTACGATCCTTGGGTCTATCCCCTTAAGGTCATCTGTGCTCCAAGAAAAGATGTCGCTGTTGTCACGGAGGCATGTGATGAGCTTCATTTCTACCTCTGCGCTCAGCTGCCAATTCGGCTTGTCTTTTCCAAGTTCCCTTCAATCAGCTGAACCTCTTTCAGGGCTTCATGAGGTTCTATCCTGGCGGTCTTGGGGAACTTTTCCTTGAGCGATCGAACACCAATTTCTTCCTTTAGTGGGGTAAGAGCCACAGGAGGAGGGCTCCTGGGTCTCTTAGTGACCGAGAGAACGGGTACTGTGGCTCCTATGGTTGACATGATGTAGCATTCCCAGGCTTCTCTAACATTGCCCACTTCTTCACCCACACCGTTCGGGGTTGGGAACTTTACCCTGTTGTGTAGGGGAGAAGCGATTGCCCTGAATTGGTTAAGTCCTGGGCGGCCCAAGATCACGTTGTAGTCGAAGGTGCTATCGACTACCACAAAGAGGATTGTTTTCGTCACTCTTGTCGGAAAGGTGCCCATAGAGACTTGTAATGGTATACTTCCAATGGGACGTACTACAGATCCTCCAAAACCCACTAAAGAAGTGTACACACGCCCATATTGAATTTGTCCCAAGTGCATTTGCTCCACGGTCCTTTTGGAGATGACATTGGAAGAACTTCCTGTGTCAACAAGTACTTTGTTGACTTTGTAAGTGGCGATAACCAGGGAAACAACCAATGGAACGTCGGGGTCCTTGAGATCTCCTCCACCAGACGTTGGTGGGGGGATTTCTCTATCATCAAAGGTGATGGCGTTTGTGCCCTTCAGGACTGAAGGAGCGTAGGCTCTATCGTTGTTTCTCAAGTGTTGCGCGGTCCTTTCTCTTGCATTTCGACTATCTCCCCCAGTTGGTCCTCCTGCAATGGCATTGATAACTCCGCTATAAGGGAGGTTTTCCATTTCCATATCATCGTGGTACTCTCGGTATCCTTGGGCATGCTGAGGTGGGATCCCTGCTGGAGGTGGCGGTAAGGACCCTGTCGGAGGTTCCGAACCACGCTCCTCCCTTCTTTGTTCATTCTTCTGGTGTCTGGAAGGTTCGTCTTTATATATAGGTTCTTTCAGTTTTCCGCTCCTTATCAGCCCTTCTATTTCTGTCTTCAACTGGACACAGTCCTCCGTTAAGTGACCTTTTTGCTTATGGAACCTACAGTAGTCCTTGGAAGCTTTGTTCTTCTTGTTGCTCCTCGTAGGTTTTGGCCATTGTATATCCAAGTTTTTCTCAACGATGGAAGCCAAGATGTCGGATCTTGGTCTGTTGAGGCGAGTATACTCGGCGTATCTCCTTGGAGGAGTCCTCTCTCTGCGGAATTCCCTCTTATCTCTAAATTCCCTTTTTTGTTCAAACTTTCCCTGGCGAGGGAGATGTTCTTGCCTTACTTGCTCTTTTCCCTTTTTAGCTCCAGCTCTTATCGGGACATTTCGCCGATACTCTTCTCCATACAAGACTCCTTCACAGATATCTTCCAAGTACTTTTCAGTTGTGATTTCTTCATTGGAAAGCTTTTTTCTGAGATCATCATTGTAAGTGTTGGCATATAGGTGTCGGACCCGTTCTTTGATGCTATGAGGTTCTACTTGGCGTACTTCGGCATTAAAACGGTCAAGAAAGGTTCTAAGATCCTCATGCTCTTTCTGGATTACCCCTGCCAGGTGCTCAACTGACCTTTTTCTCTTCTTTGCTTTCTCAAATCTTTTCAGGAAGAGGGAAGCGATATCCGCATAGGACTTGATGGAACCATTAGGCAGTGAGGTCCACCAATCCATTGCTTCCCCAAAAAGTGTAGTGGAAAAGTTGAGAGCTTTCATGTTGTCATTTAGGCCGTTGGTCTCCATCTTACTTTCGTATCTAGTAAGGTGCCCCACAGGACAAGTATCTCCGTAATAGTGTTCAAGGTTTGGAATAGTGGAGTCAGGGCATTTCCTTTCCTTCCTGATCTCGTCACATAGATGATTGGGAGCTCTAAGAGTCACCTTCTCGTGTGCCTTTACCATTTTGCTCAAGGTGGCGATTTGAGTCTCCAAGGCCTTTTGTTGGACATAAATTTGCTCGGCGGTTAGTTTCTCTCCTGTTCTTGGATTGATGGCCACATCTGGAGGAAGATCGTCAATGGGGACTATCGAGATGCTTTCCGCCACATGATCTCTCAGCGCATGTTGTTGTGCTCCATGCCGACTGGTTCCAACTTCATCTACTCGTGGCATCACTGGACTTCTCCCCCGCTGTTCGTGAGAAGCAGCGGCCCTTCTGTTGAGAAGATTCCTTAGATCTTCCGGATGAGCTTGTTCCCTCAGCCTTTGTTGGATAGGACGATGCTCATTTCTTGATTGTGCGGGTTCAGCTTGTCTCGGAATCGCCAAAGGAGGAGTGGGTTGAGGAGGCTGGAGGTTGTTTGATCCAAAGCATCCTTGAATAGTGGTGAGTAAGAGGCCAAACTGATTCTCATTCATTCCAAACTCGCTGGGACGAATGATCTGCCCATTTGGAAGGGTAAAGTGTCTTCCTGGAGGAGGACCATGCGTTCCTGATGGAGGAACTTGTCCTTCGACCCCAAGCACCTGGGTCCTTATTGGCGGATCAGCGGCTATTTCCTCATCTGAAGAGAGACTAGCGGTATGGCCGTCGCTTAGACAATCCACCGTATCTCTTGGAAGAGTTCCTGCCTCCCTGCCTCTCCTAGTGGGAGGTCTACCTCTTTGCCTTGGAGCAGGCGTGCCGATTGCAGTAGCGTTGGTTCTTGCGGACCTTCTTATTCTTGCCATTGCTTAAGAGAACGGAACTTTTCGTGAAGATTCCCACAGACGGCACCAAAATGTTGAGGGTAAAAGTCCCCCAACCACTTAATGAATTTTCCTTGCTTTCCTTCACTTTAAATACCCGGACCACCTTCAAGTAAGAACCACTTTGCTTACAAGAACCAAAGAGTAAGAGCCCGTAAGAACCGTCATACTGATAAGAGGCGATGCGTAAGGACCTGCACAAGTAGCTTTGAGGGGGGGGGTTAGGACCCGGTTTGCCAAGCGTCAAACCGGTTAGAGACTTTACTCAAGAGAGACTGAAGATCTGCTCTGTATAATGTTCGGGATTAGGTTCGTAAGATGACTTACCTTAACATGGGGAAGTGTGCCATATTTATAGGAATTTCTCAATGAAGGAGGACTTCTCTGGATCGTGCCAAGTGTAAGTCTTAGATCGAGCCACCAAGGCTTGTTTAGGCCCATGGCCCAATAATGACACTTAGCCCACGCCATTTTGGGCTTTTAGGGGTAGTTTAGTCATTATTGGGAGAGTTTTGGAGGGTGTGACATAGTCTGTCGAGGTCCGAGGTCTGGAGAGGTTGGTCCGGACGCCCGGTCCGATTGAGCGACGGCCCTTCCACTCGGCACCGTATTGGGCTGTCTATGGGGAAGTTCCCTAGGTTTTGCCCAACTCTTCCGATTCAGACCTTATGGCTCGGACCTCCCTACTCTCTGGCGCCTGTCTACTTGGTTGCCTGTGACATTGTCGTGTTGAGTCCGAGTGATCGTCCGTATCGGAGGTCTAGGGTCGGACCCAGTACTGTTCAAGTACTACGTCCCCTTTCTAGAGAGGTTTGGACCCTGGTGGGTCGGACCTGAGACCCTTAGGTCGGACCTAGTATGCTTTAGATCCTTTGTTCCTCTCTTCTAGGGCGGGTCGGACCATGGTGGGTCGGACCGGATCGGACCCTTGACTCGGATCAATGTGTCTTGGATCCATTAGACGACTTAGGACGCCTTAGAATTCATTCCAAGGGCTCCTATGACGGATTGGACATATTTTTGTATCAACAATGGCGATTCCATCTGATGGGTAGTCGAATTTTATAAACAAAATTATCCGAGCATCTATACATGGAAGGTACAATCTGAAAAGGTCCAAGAACAATACATACTTCTACGGGGCATACCCCGCCTTGTTCCATCAGCGGATTCTGGAAGTTGAGCCTTGGGACTCCGAGCCACCGCCTCGAGCCTGACGAGCTTGCTGCTGCATTCGGATCTTCCTACGGATCATCTTCAGCGTCCGCTCCCTCTCTTCCTCAGCTAACCTCCTGGCTATCCCCGGACATCGAGGGGGATCGCCTTCAAAATCGAGAAGGATTGGGTCACCTGCGATCCCTTTACCTGGGTAAATGGGAGGATGCATGTGCCCACAAGCACAGTTTACCCAATGCTGGTATTCTTCCTCATCCGATTCCGACATCCTGAAGAAATATGCCTCTGTTGAAAATTAAAGTGTGCTAAACAAGGAGAGAATTGGTGAAACGTCCAAGCAGTAAGAAAGGAGCAATTACCATAGTCTTATTTATAGTAGCGATGGATCTTTACGATCACACTACTTGTCAATCATCCGACGGCTAGGAAGATGAAAAGACATAGTAACAATGACTATTTCACTGTTTCACCTTCCCCCTTCTAGAAGAATTACGCATCCCAAGGAACGAATGGTTCGAGGATCGGAAAGATGATGGTTTCTTCTACAATAGACGCCATCAACAGCGATCCGTGTTCTTAAGAGATGTGTATTTTATGATAACCCAGCATATGAACAACAAATAAAAAGGAAGCAGAGAAGAGAGCAAGTAATGATTCGGAAGCACGGGAAGCATAGCTCCACGGATAATTAGGAATAAAAGCATTGTACATGGCGACATTCCGCGCCATCAAAAGATAACAAATTCAACAAAAAAAATCAACAAGTACAGAATTTCCATGGGGCATACCCCGGACTTCTCACTGGGGGCCAGCTTGGCTCGGACCAGCTTCACCGGTTTGAGGCGGATTGATGGAAGACGAGTTGGCAGTGGCCTGCGCAGCAAGGGATTCAGCGATCTCAAACAAGTTGAAGTCCGCGTCATGACCAACGACCCGAGAAGGCAGGTAGTAACAGTCCTTCAGGAAAGCCCGGTAATTCTCAAAAGGTACAAAGCACACCTTTTGGAGGGCTTTCGGGACACACCTCGGGAGAAAGGGTCCGCCGTTCTCAATCTCGATCTCACCTTCCTCAGTGACTAGCTCCGCGAACTCGCACGCGGCCAACCGTTCGTCCGAGACATTATCCACAGGAACCTCAACGCCATTAGCATCCGCAGAAGGGACCAAACCTTCCGCCTTCCAGTCGAAGTTCTGCGGAAGTAGTCCCTTGGACTGAAGCTGGCCAATAGCGGACGAAAACCCATCTAGACGACAGGCATCAGACTTGTCCGCCATGAAGAACTTGAAGGAATCCGAGTTCATGAAGTCACGACCAGCCTCAAGGCGGGCATATTGGAGGCTCCCGAGCAGGATATCCTTCGAATCCAGGAAGGCCTGCATCGACCTACTGATAAAACCATCATGCCATTCAAAGTCCACCTTGATCTCTTCCTAGCTGGTCTTCAGCTTATGGAACTTCACTTCGTTTTCTTTCAACTGTATTTCCAGCCACATCACCTTCTCTGCCTCGTCCGCGGAAGTGGCTACGGCCTTGTGCAGATCCTCCTCAATAGTAGCACATTCGCCGGCCTTCCACTGCATGGCTCTGACGAAACATCCGAGCTGCAAGAAGTCCGCAGGGACATAAGTTGTGTTTTTATTATACCAAAAACTTGGCAAGAAAAGCATGAGATAATTACATACCCGCTGGTATAGCTCGTCAAGCCCTCCAATCCGCTCCACCTCAGGGAGTCCGCGAGCCCGCTCATACTCCTTATCGAGAGCAGCTTGGTCAACAGGCAGGACGGTGGACAATTGCTGCCTCTTAGCTGCAAGGGAAGCCTCTGAGGTCGCTCCCCTCTTGCGCCCCGAGGTTATGGCGTCCCGCATCAACACCTCTCGCTGGGGTGCGGATGGCTTAGAGGAAGTGGCGCTCCAAGTGGCAGGGCCTATGCCCTTGTCGGGCACCACCAAGGCCGGTGGGTCTTCTCCGGCCTTGTTCCGCCTTTCCTCCTCTGCAGCAAACACGGCCGCATTTTTCGGATCCGCCATCGAAAAACCCGCGGATGTGTTGATGATTTTGGTCCTCTGACCAGCGGCGACTTCCAGGGCTTGCTGTTCCCTATGCAACTTCTTCTATTCACGGAGCGTCGACATGATATACTTGAACCAGTGAGCTGCACAATAAAATAAAGGCGTCAAATACGGACACATAAAGGAAGGATTATCAGAATTGCGGAAATACATGTACCAGACAGAGTACTCCAAAGAAAGGAAAGCACAATTCCTAAAGTTAAAAATCCTTACTTAAGTCCATCTTCCCTCCAACTTCTACGGCGTCTGTCAGTCCGCACAGGTAGGGAAGCGGCTGACAGATCAATCTTTGGAACGGGTAAGTAGGTGGGTTATTCTTTTTGTGGATCGCTGCCACCCACGGAGCCACGTTCTTCGGAAGGGGGCGCCAATCCGGGATGGACTCCCTTGAGAACTTTATCGGCAGCCCCCATTGTTCTCGCTGCCTCTCGGACGTCCCAGGTTTCAGGGCCATCCGCACAAAAATGTACCTATCCCACCACTTCGACCCCAAGGAAGAAATGGAGTCGGAAATGAAGTTATAGGGTTTTCTAGCTACGAAAGTATAAAACAAGGGATTGCCCGGATTAAAGGTAACATGGAAAAGCTGCCTGAAGTTCTCGAAGTTCACTGGCTGCCCCTTCTTTTTACAGAAAACGACGAAACAAATAAGATTACCCAGAGACTTTGGGATAACCTGACTCGGACCGATCCCGATGTGGTTCAGGATATGCTTTATCTCCGGTGCAATAGGGATCTTCCATCCGCAAGCGAAAGCTACTTCATGAACACACATGTAACCGGCGGGCGGATTGTAAAATGCATGTCCGGGCTCGGGAACCATGATTTCAACGGACTCAGGAATCTCCCACTTCCGCCTCCACTCAGGAATATCCTCGGGCTTAACCTTCGATGGACAAGTGGGAAGGAGCCCGTCCGTATTTAATTCTCCGAATTCATCCGCTATCACTACTGCGGACGCAGGACGAGGAAATTTGATTCTCGCGGCCTTTGCACCACGACCCTCTATCAACAGAAGACTGGATTGAGCGGACGCTGTAGGATGTAACGCAATCCGACAACCAGTGCATCTCCGCGGGCGAGCGACTGGAGAGCCTTCCCCTTCTTCCTCCTCATCCTCATCCTCTTCCTCTTCACCATTTCCCTCCTCCTCTTCTTCACCACCCCCAGGTCTCCCAGATGTGCTAGGGTTAGACGGATCTGTTTCCGCCACAACACGGTCCTCTTCCCCAGCCTCGAACATTTCCACTTCATCGGCCTCCCGACCACTGTCGCCTTCCCGCTCAATCTGAGGTTCATTCGGATCAACGGACGTTCCAACACCACCTATGGTCCGAGATTGGACTGGTGACCTAGTCCTAGCAACATCTCCTCGCCCATCATACTTGGGCTGCATTTCAAAGATCGCGACTCTTTGTCCAGCGTCAGAGTCCCTAGACGACACCAGGTCCACGACCAGGAAATCTCCTACGGACATGGTTAAGTCTACGGACTCAGCCACCAAGTTTACTCCATCATTGTAACCTTGAGCCTCGTGTTGTTTCTGACTATCGCTCCCGGACATCCTAGGGCAGAAGGAAATGGGTCAGAAACGAAAGTTGTTATTGTCCGAGAGTTCATTTAGATGTCTTATTAAGTCAAGAGATCCGACGAAGTTCTACTTTACCAGATTTTCTGCATGAAGTATAGTTTCAACAATATGGGCACTAACCATGGCACACAGAGACGTGCCATCAGCATTGTTGTCTACCCTACCCGGCACGTTAACAGGGACAATTTACGAGAGACTGCGTTCCAAACGGCACCAACACATCGCCAAATAAGCATGCAATATCAATTTTAGTTACATTCGAAATGACATACGAGACGAATCAACAAGCTACCGGTGAAGGATATTAGCACGCTACAGCACAAAGGAGGAGTATTTCATCTAAGTATTATGCTGAAACCTACCACTAGTAACATTGGCAAACACGGAATCAACGAAACGATACTCGACCAAGGCAAAAAAATACTAAGCAGGAAGCAGGCATATCACAAAAACAAGAAACTTCAAGACGAGTCGAGGTGTACTTACTTGACAAAGTTGGCTTGATAAGCTTGAACGGACGACGAAGCCTTGCTAGCTCTCCGAGGTTATGAATCTGAGGTGGAAATTCCAAGATTTT
The DNA here is from genome assembly GCA_026545765.1 of Plantago major. Classification (NCBI taxonomy): domain Eukaryota; kingdom Viridiplantae; phylum Streptophyta; class Magnoliopsida; order Lamiales; family Plantaginaceae; genus Plantago; species Plantago major. The sequence continues at coordinate 81,165,770 of CM048842.1, forward strand.
GCGAGTTTCAGTTGCTCGGATTGGTCTTTGATTGCTCGGATTGCTTGGTAGTCACTCTAAGTTTCGATGTGGCTAAAGTGTGAGAGTGACTGATTGGCTGACTATTTATAGGGGCAAATTGGGGAAAGCCAAGAGTCACATCACCTGGTTTCGAACCCCAGCCGTTGATCTTCCAATCCAACGGTTGTGCCGGTTCGCAAGTGGATAGCTAACAGTGCATCGCATTTAATGCTCATCAGAAGAGTCACATCAATTGGGTTTAAAATCCCAACCGTTGATATCTTTCCAATCCAATGGTCGCATCGCTTTACCCGGGATCTTTCCCCGTGGGCCGGACAGGCAACTCACTGAGCCTCTTTGATTTACGGATCAGCGGCCCAGGAGGACCACTTCACATATTCGGTCCAACGGATGACTTCCTATACACTCTTCCACAGAGGGCTTCTTCAGATCCCAACCGTACTCGGATCTATATATCTCGGATACAAATACCTTTTCCATCTACAGTCCGAGCTATTACATAACTCGGACCGTAGAAGGAAGGGGGGGGGAGAGATATATTGAACTCCTAAGAACACGGACGACGGATCCCAACAAAAAGGATGTTTTCCTTTTTCAGTTAACGATTCGGACACGCTCCACAACACATTTGTTCTCTTCATAGTTACCAACTATCTTCCACTAAGATAATTGGAAACTAGGGGGACATATGTTGATACGGACATGTGTCCAATCCGTTAAGGGCGCCATAGAGCGTGTCCTAAAGCGCATCAAGGCTGAAATAGCCATTCAAAGCTAGTCCGACCTTCGAATGGTCCGACATAAAGGAAACCATCTCAGGTCAACTAGTATTTACAAGTCAACATGCCATCTCAGCTAGGCCCGACCAAGCTAGACAGTTGACTTCCGAACCTGACAAAAGGTCACATGGTCCCTCCATGTACCGCAAACTGTCAGTCCTAGGATGCCAAACGGACCGGACGAGAGAATCTCGGACGCCGCCATCACAGTAAGACCAAACGTATATAACAGAACCACTGAGATACTTCCGTGGAACTCTAGGTCCGGACACCTTGAGTTGCCCAAGGCCAGATCAACCAAGCATATAGATCTGTCCGAGTGACTAACACGGACCAACAGGCGGAACAGTACTCAGAGGAAAAAGGTCCAAACTACCCTCCCAGGCCCATTAATCGGTATTGGACTACTGTTCACTATTGGGCTATGGGCCAAAGGTAGCATTGGTGTCCAAATCTGAATCATAAGCATATGATAACTATAAATATAGTCCAAGGTCCAAGACCTTGAGGTAAGTGACAATCATAAGCAACAACCCCTAAGTTAACTTGATTTCATAACCCTCCTCATAACTATTACATTGAGAGCTTACAACTCTCTCTTGAGTAAAGTCTCTTACCGGATTGACATAGGCAATCTGGGTAACACATTCTGACCCTCCCCCCCCCCCCCCCCACTTAGTCCTTTCAGGTACTCTAGCTCGGACCAGTATCGTTCCGGACTTCAAGAGGGAGGCGGATCCTGGATTAGGTTACTTGTAATAGTTTAGTTAGTTAGTGTTCGAGGTTTTACCCCTCAACAACTAGAGAGATGATGTATTCATACACATAATAACGAACTAGCTTATAGGTTACAATGAGCCATGTCTATAAGTTAGATTCTACTGCCTCATCCAGAGCACAACATATACAAGACAACAAGTTCAACAGTTCAACTTTAAGATGGGGTATTCATACACAACACGAATTGGTGTTCTAGTGTTCTATCATTTAAGCATGTATAGTACTCTGATATTGTCTGCAAATTAGCAATTAGTTCTCTTCTCATCATTATCATTCATACTAGTAGAGAACAGATCGATTCGAAATCAGGAAAAACACTTAACAAATCAATTGTTGAATGATAATGAACATAAATGGTTATAGGCTTTTTTTTGAAAGAAATTAAAAATGTATAAAAAAAAGCACAAGTGCTACACAATATGAAGAAATACATGAATGAGAATCCTACCAACAGGACACGAACTGTGCACCAAGATAACAAGAGCAAATGTGCCAAAGGCACTACAAACAAAACCAATACACCAATAAACCAATACATTAGAGGTTTTACTAAGAACATCGGTGATATATACATAAAAACGATATAAAATGTTCACTCATAAAATATTATTGATATTATTTAAAATATTATACATATAATTAATAACATTAATCCGTCTCTCGGGTCTCTCATTAATACTTACAAATAAGGAGAATACAAAAAGGAAGGAAAATACTGAAAAAGAAAAGAAAAAAGGGGGGAAAGAACATTGGTCTACCGCCTTTTGTCAAATAAATTAACCTAAAAAGTTAAAACAAAATGTAAACTTCACAAATATACACATTCTAATGTTTTATGCAACAGGTTTATTGGTGTATCGGTTTTGTTTGTAGTGCCTTTGGCACATTTGCTCTTGTTATCTTGGTGCACAGGTCGTGTCCTGTTGGTAGGCTTCTCATTCATGTATTTCTTCATATTGTGTAGCACTTGTGCTTTTTTTTATACATTTTTAATTTCTTTAAAAAAAAGCCTATAACCATTTATATTCATTATCATTCAACAATTGATTTGTAAGTGTTTTTCCTGATTTCGAATCGATCTGTTCTCTACTAGTATGAATGATAATGATGAGAAGAGAACTAATTGTTAATTTGCAGACAATATCAGAGTACTTGTTGGGAAATTTATTGGGAAATTTGTTGGGAAATTTCTTGGGAAATTTGTTAGGAATTTTGTTAGATATTTTGTTAGAAATATCTGTTTAGATTTTGATCAGCAACATGATGACTTATCTTAGTCTCAGAAAGGTGATTAGTACACTTTGTTCACTTGAACATTGTAAAAGAGGAAACTCACTAAGTATGATAGTCTAGCTAATCTTGTATAGGATGTTAGGTCTCAAAATGTAATTTTTATTTTATGAAGAGAAGACCAAGAAGAAGACATCCAAGCAAAACAAGCTCAACGACATTGAAGACTTGAAGAAACTTCACAAGATTACTGAAACTGTGTTTCAGATATCTTGAAGACACGAATAGTTTTAAACAAACTGTGTCACAAGAGATATCTGAGAAATAAAAGACCTATCTGAAAACAAGGAAAGTGTCCACAGATATCTATTCTCAGATACCTTGAGCATTAACCACATTTCTGAAAAAGAAATATATATATTGCAAACAAAGTTGTTTCAATAAAAAGTGGTATCTGAAGATTGAAGATAAGGACGTGCAAAGAATCAGATAACACTAGTCTCTGATACAAAGCATAGTTCCGTTGGCACTACAGGACAAAAAGTATAGTACAATGCATTTAATGCACGGACAGAGATGTCTGAATAAAAGCAACGGCAGCTTCTGAAGAAGAAGACAAAGCCTGCTACAGTACTATACACAGATATCAATAGTTTGAATTTGAGCCTAACGGATACTATTCAAACGGCACTCAAATTCATCTATAAATATCAACACTTAGACTGCTTGAAGAGACACGACACACTTTGAAAACGCTGAACATCTTACTCTCTCAAAGCAACTTACTTATCCTCAAAGCTTTCTGTTGCGACCAAAGCTTTTGATCTTGAGTAACACTGAAGTTCTAAGTGTCCTGATCCTAAACAAGCAAACTATCGTGAAAGAGTTGAACGAAAGATCAAGTATCTGAGATTCATTCTCTTGAACATTTATCTAATACTTGGGTCAAGTAAAGAACAAGATACCATACATTGAAAAGTGTATTAAGTATACTTGATTCACAGAGCTATCTGAATAACTGAATAAGTTATTAAAGAAGCTCATCTGACAACTCAAACCAAAACCAACACCATAACTGGCGTGGAGTACAGGAAGTACTTAGTTTGAAAAATCAGGGAATAACTCCAAGGTTACCGGAGTATAGGAAGTACTTGATTTGGGAAACTAAGGAATAACTCCAAGGTTATTGAGTATAGGAAGTACTTAGCTTGGGAAGCTAGGGAATAACTCAAAGGTTTCGAGTCAGAAGTACTTGGTCAGGAAAGCCGGGAACAACTCAGGGGGAACATTTGGTTGGGAACCAATTGTTTAAGAATCTTAGAATAGGATTTTTGTAAGGAGAATTCAATTATCTATTCTAGTGAATTCTAGGTCTCTGGTAGACCGAAGTGGATTAGTTGGAGGATTACGCCACCTCCAGATACCACTATACTTGCTGTGTTATTTACCCTTCTGTATTTATATTTCAAAGAACACACACACTTTAACTGTTTCTGTACTTATCTTTATTAAGTCTTCCGCGCTCTGATTCTAAGTATCAGATATCTATTCAGATATCTGAGAAATAGTTTTTATCGACAAAAGTTTTAAAAGACTATTCACCCCCCCCCCCTAGTCTTTTACTTTGCCGTTATCTGGACCAACAAGTGGTATCGAGCGAGGTTCACAAGCCTACACTGAACCTAGATCCCCAGATAGGTGAAGGAACTTTGTCCATTTTTGAGGACTATTTAATTTGTGTGTTAAGTGTGCAGGTATGTCTCTGAGTGATGCACCCATTCTCAAACCAGAGAATTACGAGAAATGGAAAAATAACATGATGCTCCACCTTGAAGCCATAAGTGACGAAATGATCGAAGTGATAAAGAATGGCCCAATAGTCATTCAACAACTCAAACAAGTCATGGAGGTTTCTAATGGTAGAGACAGAGATCAAAGCGAAGGATCTTCACAAACCGATGCGTCAACAAGTGGGAGATCTACTAGTCAAGTCATTTACGAACCAAAGCCCAGAGAACTCTGGACATCGGAAGATGCCAAGAGAAATCGTCTGGATGGTCAAGCTCGTAATATCATCATCAGATCGACACCTGAGCACATACAGTGTAAACTGTGGGGTGCTAAAATGGCGAAAGTAACCTGGCAACTGATTGAAGAAATGCGGAATCGAAAACCAAAGAAAACAAGTTCGAAGTTCTCAAGTTGAAATTTCAAAATTTCAAACAAGGACCCATGAAACTCTGGAAGAACTTGATTTCAGATTTACTCTCATGAGTGACATGGCGCTCTTGGGAAAGCACAGATACTCCCAATGTAAAAGATTAAGACTATTGTCGGAAGTCTTAACCACAACCGGAGCATACCAAATTCTTTTATTTTAACCAAGGAATGCCAAATATCACTCCAAAGGAACTTTTCTCTCATCTTTATCTTTGATTATGAGACAACTCAAAGAGAACAAACAACTGAAAAGTTGCAAAACGTTGCTCTAGTCACTCAAGGAACTTCTGAAAAGAAGAAAAGCAAGGAAGAAACTGAGGATGCTCTTGCTGCAAAGCAAATGAGCAAATATATCAGTCGAGAAATTGAAAGAAGGAAAGCCAAAGAAGTCAAAAAGCATCTAGGCTCAAACTATCACCAAGACAAAAATATGCAAAGCTCATTTGAACAAGCCATTTCGAGAAAGCATCATGTCTTGAGGAAGCAAAATTGGAAACGATATCTGTTCTATTGTCGTAAACCAGCCACTTCAAGAAGGATTGTCCTGCCCTCAACAAACTAAGGACAGGTGACAAGAAAGATAGGAGAATCTTCAGAAGAAGCCAGAAAGCTTTGTTAACTGAAGAAAGAAAGAAAATCCAAATTCAACTGGATGCTCTAGACGTTGAAACAGATTCTGAAGATGACAATTCAGATCACTTGGATATTGATCCTACTAGCACTAAACCTATGATGAAATGGATCAAAGATCATCCTGCAAAGGATGTAATTGGACCAATTAATCAAGGTGTTAGGACTAGGAGAGCAATAGCTGAAAATGCTAATTCTCTCTTTGGATGTTTCATCTCGAATATTGAACCTAAAAACATAGAAGAAGCATTAGGAGACCAAGACTGGATCTCTGCAATGCAAGAAGAGTTGGATCAATTTGAGAGAAACAAAGTATGGAAACTAGTTCCATTTATAGAAGGAATATCTGTGATTGGAACTAAATGGGTTTTCAGAAACAAGATGAATGAATCTGGAGAAATAACCAGAAACAAAGCAAGATTGGTTGCCAAGGGATTTACCCAGACTGAAGGCTTAGATTTTGACGAGTCATATGCACCAGTTGCCAGATTGGATGCAATAAAACTCTTTCTAGCCTTTGCAGCTCATAAAGATTTCAAAGTTTATTAGATGGCTGTCAAAAGTGCATTCTTGAACGGTGAACTTGCAGAAGAAGTTTATGTTGAGCAACCACCTGGTTTTGAAGTTTTCTCAGAAAGTAGAATGGTCTATAAACCTGAAAGCTCAGAAATGAAACAGCTCCAAGAGCATGGTATGACACTTTGGCCAAGTACCTTCTGGAAAGTGGTTTCAAGAAAGGTGAAGTTGATAAAACTTTATTTACCTTAAATCATGACGGGAAACTACTCTTAGTTCAAGTATATGTTGATGACATCATATTTGGATCTAAGGACAAGCAACTTTGTAATGACTTTGCAAATCTCATGAAAAGCAAGTTTGAGATGAGCATGATGGGAGAAATGAATTATTTTCTAGGATTGCAAGTCAAGCAACTCAATGATGGAATATTCATTAGTCAAACAAAGTATGCAAAAGATATGCTCACAAAATTTAATCTCAAGCCTTCTGAAAAGAATGCTAAGATACCTATGAGCATTGGAACCAAAATGACCTATACTGAATCAGATAAGAGTGTTGAAGAACATAAGTATAGGAAATTGATAGGTTCACTACTTTACCTCACTACAAGTAGACCTGATATTCAATACGCCGTTGGAGTGTGTGCTAGATTTCAGACAAATCCAATGCAAACACACTACAACATTGCTATGAAAATATTAAGGTATGTAAAGGGTACAGTAGATGTAGGATTGTGGTATCCTAAAGAAAGTGGATTGAGTTTAGCTGGGTACTCAGACGCTGATTATGCTGGATCACTGCTTGATAGGAAAAGTACCTCAGGAACTTGTCAGTTTCTGGGTACTAGACTTATCTCATGGTTTAGCAAGAAGCAAAACTCAATTGCAACTTCTACCACAGAGGCTGAATATATTGCTGCTGGTTGTTGTGCAACACAAATTCTGTGGATACAACAACAACTTAAAGACTATTGACTCGATGAGAAGAAAAGTCCCATTTTCTGTGACAACACAAGTGCTATTGCGATTACACAGAATCCTAAATTTCATGCCAGAACAAAGCACATTGATGTTAGACATCACTTCATCAGAGACCATGTTGAAAAGGGCAATATAGAGATACTCAAGATTGGCACTGAAGACCAACTTGCAGATATCTTCACTAAGCCACTTCAAAAAAGTAGATTCTTAGCCTTAAGACATAGTCTTGGACTAATGGAACTACCAATGAACTGAAAGAGTTCAGGTATCTGGAACGGGCATCCAGAGAAGAGGTATCTGGAACGGGTATCCAGAGAAGAGAAAAGAGAAATCTGGAACGGGTATCCAGAAGTCAAAAAGGCTAAAGAGCAAAAAGATAGCTTAAGATCTCTGAGACGGGAACTCAGATATCTGAATCACTCTATAAACGGGGAACACAAAAGAGAATAGTATAACTATCTGCAGTCAACTACTCTCTTGAAACTCGCATTATTTCTATCTTGATGAAAAACTTGGAAAAATCCTAAGTATAAGACAGATTCAGATGCAAACAGTGTTCTTGGTCATACAAAAACGTGATTCAGAAAGCTATGAGCCAAAATTCATTAAATGGGCACAATTACATTTGTTGATTGTGATCATTGCTGAAGAAGTAATGGTGACCCTTGATGAAATTAAGCGATTGATCTGTACGGTGGAAATTAATTCACAGTAAATAGTGGACTGTTGAAATTCAGACATGGCCCACTAAGCATTTAATGCCGAACTAGCTTTTGCTCACGCCTACTCGCAAATCACAGATACTTACACACAAAATCAATTTGTATGTATTTGTCTGTTGAGATTCAACTGCTATATATATAGGATTTTGGCATAGGAAATCACTTTTGCCTAATCCGAAAACTCATCTTGCACAAAAATAGCATATCCTTCTCTTGAGTCTCTGCAAAACCTTCTACAATCTCTGCAAATCAAGATTAAGTTTTTCTGCAAAGAATTACTGAATCAAATCTCTTTCAAACACCAATTTCAAATCCCTACACTATATAAAGAGATGGCCCCTAAAAGTTCAACCACACTGAAATCTCAATCCTCCACTGGTACTGCTGAAAAGCAAGCACCAGAGTTGGTTATTGTGAACAACCGACTGGTAGGAGATTTTAATCCTGACCATTGGACTTCAAATCACAGAATGATTTGGGGTGGTGCCATGGTTGAGGAATACCTCACGGCTGGAATAGAGAACCAAGCCGACAGAAAGCTAATTCTTGACATGCTTGAAAAGGCACAAATCAAGGGCTTTCTATCCGCCGCCTAGTGGAATTTCATCACTCGATGTGTTGGAATTCTACAACAACTCCAGGATTATTTCCTGTGTTTCTGAAGGCACTGAAATAGTGTCAGTCAAAACCTCAGTCCAAGGAAAGGAAATCCTTCTGGACTTAACAACTTTTTGTAAGTTGTTTGAGTTTCAAAATCTTGGAAAGGATTTTGAAATAAACACCAAGGATGATGAACTCCTTGAAGGTGTTAAAGAATCAGATGGCGTGTGTGATCTTGAAAATCGATACACCCACCGAGTTCAAGCTTGTCGACATCCGAACCGGACATCGATGGTTCACTTTGGGATGTCTTGGCTTGCATTCTTCAGATGCTTTGATGGTCTACAAGGAGGTCTTGACCAGATAAGCCAAGAACGATGGATCATGATGTTCTTCTTTGAATCAACAAGACAAAATTTGGAAAACCCTTTTAAGCTGGGAAAGTACGCCTTCATGAAGTTTGTGAAGAAGATTCAAGGCTTGAGCCTAAGATTTCCAAAGGACTAGCTGAGCCAAAGGCCATGAGGCTATGGTGCGAAGATATGCTACTTGCTAGAAAAGCTTGGCATTGAGCTCGGAGGCTATTGAAATAGCCAACAAGAACTACTCTACAAATATGAGTATACAAACTTGATGAAAAGGTTACCGGGTCTCGAAAGGTTCTAAGAAGCGAAAAGGTATCTGAAGAAAAGGTTGCGACCAAGAAGCCCAGAACTTCAAGAAAGAAGTCTGCTGGCAAATCAGAAGACGCACCCAAAGAGGTTGTCGATTCTCAGATATCTGCAGGCATTGCCGATGAACTGATAAAGGCAGATGAAATCATCAATGCTGCAAAAGAGTTATCAACTACTGAACAAGTAGACTCAGCAAGAGAAAGTGCTTCCAGAAATATGAAGACTATTACAGAAAGCCTTGCTGATGAACTCATAAATGCTGCCAAAAGTGGTGAAAAACACCAAGCCCTATCTGCAGAAACCGCAAGAGTAATGGACCAATCAGTTCCTAATGCTGATGAGAGCTCTGACGATGAAGATGATGAACTAGTCATCTCTCAAGTCCTAGAAAGAACAAAGAGGGCTAAGGTTCTTAATAAGAATGGCGGTGATAAGGTATCTGAAGAAGAACCTACACCACAGGTTGCTGAACCTATAGCAAAGGTTGTTGGTGCAAACACATCATCAAGGAACGTTTCTTACGCACAACTTCAAAAAGCCCTGATGAGTGGTATTTTAGTGCTGGCAGATGCTGATGGAAATGCCACATCTAAAAATCTGGAAGAACATTCTACTGATCAATCCTCTGCTTCTAGACAACCACAACAACCACAATCACAACAACCACAACAGCCACAAGTGGTTGATGAAATGGTAAATGAACTCCATTTCGAATTACCAAAGAATACAAGATGTCTTGAAGAAAATCCTGCAAAAGAGCAGGTTCCCCAACTCAATGAGAGGGATCAAACTGAGACATCTACTCAGAATGATCAACCAGGGGAGGCAACTGAGTTGCGTACTCAGGAAAGGTGTGAAGTACCAGAAACTTCAAGCAAAGAAACTACACTGGGACAAGAAGACCAAAGTATAGAAAGGTCACAAGTTCCAGAGACCAATAAGCCTGAAATTGCTCAGGTAGCTGACTGGTTTAACTCTTATCTTGTGAAAATTTCTTATGCTTATATACCTTGTTACTCATAAAATTTCTTTGTTACAGGCTGAGTTACAAACACAGAAACAAGAGGAAGCTGAAAAGCTTACCTCAGAAACTGAGAAGGAGGTTTCCTCAACTTCGCCTCTTAAGATATCTGAGCCTGTGTCACAGGTAATAATGGATTCTAAAGATAACACTTCTTCAGTTATAAGTTTATGTGCTTAATCATTAAAATAAATGTTTCTAACAGGCTCCAACTGAGAAAGAGGAAGATAAGGCAGAAATGCCAGAAGAAAACCCAGAAACCGACAAGGTTTCTGAAGAACAGATCATTGAGCCTTCCAGTATGAAGGTATATGAAAATCAATGATAAATATTCTTCACCTTGGGTTAACTAAAATCTTCTCTAAATTATTCAATGCTTTCTACTCACAGGCTCACTCAGAAGTAGAAGTGCAAGGGGACAGAGTTGCGACATCCCCTGCACCTATGGAAATTGATGAGGCATCAAGGCCTTCATCACAAGAAAAGATTCCAGAGACTGCACAAGTCTCTGAGAGACAAGTATCTGAGCCTCCCATGGAGGTAATTGACCTCTCAGATATCTGACTTGTCACTTAAAGTTTTCTTGATAAAATTTCCTAAGTATTGTGATAATGTTAATTCTCAGGTTCAAGAAAGAAAGGTTGATGAGGACCAGACTTCCAAGTCTCCGCCTCACAACAAGATATCTGAGACACCAATTGTCTCAGTAGAACAAGTCTCTGAGCCTGAAGTACTTACTCAGGTAACTCAGAAACTAAACTACACTTCTACTCAGATATCTACAAAAGTTTTGAAGCTCACTCAAAACTCTTTCTTTCAGGCTCAAACAAGTGCCGAGCAGGCTCCCAATGTTGAGACAAGGGACCTACTTCCCTTCTTCAAAGCTCACACCCTGCCAAAGCACATTAAATGCTTCAAGAAATGGCAAAGGTTAAGGTGCTCTGATCTCTCTGAAATATTGAGAATCACAGATCAACCAAACAGACGAGCACGAGCTCTTGACTTGGAGACATACATCCATGCAATGTTCCCTATCGAACAGTACACAGTTGCGACTCTATTGCATAAGGATTTCTCCAGAGAAGTGGCGCACAGTTTGATACAAGCCTTTGAACAGGCAGATGGTCAGACAAGATTACAAATGGCATTTAAGCCAGTCCTGCCCCAAACTCTGCAATTTATACCTTCTGAACAAGAAGAGGTTAATGGGCAGAAGATCACTATTCCTGAAGTGATCAATCTTGTATCTGAAGATGATGAGGAGGTAGAGATAAACGAAAATGACTTCGATGAACCTCCCACTGACCATCACCAAAAGGATGACACAGACAAAAAGGATGATGATGATGCCCCTGCACCAGGGACCGGAGAAATTTTGCTAAGAAATGATGCCTCAGCTGCTGAAAAGCACAATGAGAAGACTTCACTCTCCGTCTCCATCTCCTCAGAAATCTACTCATCCATCTTCTAACCAAAACCCAGTTACTACTGAACAAGTAGTTGAGCTTTCTGAAGAAACCAATCAGAAAATATTAAACACTCAAACCAGATCTGCTCAACTCAGACAACTGTTGGAAGAAGAACAACAGCTCCATCTTCAACTGGAAGATCAAATAGCTAAATCCAGAGACAAGCTTGATCAACTACAATATCAATACTTATAAGAAATGATTGCTTACTCTAAGGTTAAAGAGCTACGGGATGCTGTGCAAGATATCACCAAAGAACTCGATCCTGAAGAAGTATCTGAAGTCAAGCATGATGCTAAGGCTGCATCATCTTCAAAAGAAGTACCATCCTCCTCCCAGAAAGGGAAGAAACCAATCTCTGAGATGGTTGCTGGACTCGATACAATCGATGAAAATGTCCAAGAGGATGAAGATCACTGGGCTGATTACTCAGATGATGAAGAAGACAAGACTTTGGCAGAGCACCGCAATGAACATTTAGCGGTTTCTCACTTGAAAAGGAAGCTGATTGCTCCTACAATATTCAGCAAACTGCCAAATGTCCACTCCAATGAATACATGAACAGGTACCAAGTACTGTCTCATCTAAACAAGGAGATGTCTTCACAGAACAAGGAATGCCTCCGTCCCCTCTGAAATGAAAAAGTTCACTGAGCTCATCACTCAGAGAACAACTAGCATAGTCATTGCTCAGAAAGATCTGGGAATGATAAGGGACGATGATGCGTCTTTAGCTGAAAAAGCTTTCTAAGAGGCAAGTTACATCTTTGAAAGCAGATGCCATCCTAGGCCCACTGGCAGAGCTCACTGATAAGGACAATGGACTTATCAAGCAAAATCAAGAGCTCAAAGCCGAACTTCAGAAGTTGGTCACTGCCTATAATTATTTACAAGGGCACTTTAACTCTCTCTCAGATTCCTTTATGAGACTGAGTCAGCCAACAATAACTAAGGGGGAAAGAGTGTACAAATCTGGACCTCAAAGTCAGGGGGAATGGGAAGAAGGAGAAGAAAACAAGAAGAAATCTGGAGCTGGTGCGGCTCAGAAAGGAAGAAGAAACATGAAAACTTCCGTACCACCACTCGTAATCAATGAACCTCCTCAAGCCAAGTCGCTTTGCAAATAGTAGCCGCTCTTGAAGGAACTAAAATGATAACAAGGGCCATGGCACAGAAACTTCCAAGGAGTACCAAGGCTCCAAGGAGAAGACAAGTTAAAGGGATTGATGAATCTTCTGAAGAAGAAGAAGAAGAAGGTCAAATCAAGTCCCTGGGCAATGAAGAAGGCTGTAAAACTCACACAAGATTTAATCTTGATGATGATGAAGAAACTGATGAAGATGAAGCTCCTCTTCACAAGAAAAGAAAAATTGAAAGCCTAACTGAGCCCATAGCTGCAAAGCCCCTAACAGCTAAAACACCCTCTGGAAATACCAAGTCTATCCAGGGTGGTTCTTCAAGCAACAACCCCAAAGAGAATTCAAGACAGAGAAGGAACATACTGAGAGCTGAACAAAGACAAAGTCAACTTCCACTCAGGCCAGAAGAAGCCAAAATAGAGTATGTGAAGTATGACAATGATTCCTCTGTCTACAGGTGCATCAATCAGAAAAATGGCTATTGGATTCTGGAACTTAAGCATCTATTGGTAAATTCAAGATTTCCATAACCAATCCATAAACAACTTATGGCATGGAGAAAAGATAAGCCAACCTTGATCAACACCAATCACATTAAAGCCTGGTTGGATTTTGAAGTTGTCAAGAGAACTGAAGCCATGAGAAAGGACCTCTCTGATGAATGTCCATATGGAAAGCCAGATGATGTGCCGCATTACGAATATCACAGGAACAGGCACAAGAGCAAGACTCGCTGTAGAACCCTATGAATCGTTCTATCTAACTGAAGATCAATACAAGGGTGACATCAGATATCTGAGGATTATCTATGAATACTTCAAGCTTTCAGATATCAGAATAGAGCATGCATGGAAGTGGGGAAAGTATCTGTGGGTCAAACATTTTGTCAAGAAAAATCCTACCAAAACCTATAAAGAAGTCTGTGGATTTGCCAGAGACACTGAGATGCTCGTCAGAACACTTCTCTATGATTATTCTGATGACATCAAAAGGTTTGGAGATAGGAAATTTGCAGACTGATATATAGGAATACTGTTGAAGACTTGAAGAGTTTGAAGACTTGAAGACTAGTTTATTAGGATGTTTACTTGGAGCTTGGTTACTCCTGTTGTCCTAATTTACTATGTAGTTTTTGTATTTTTGCTGACTGAGCCAAACTTGTTCTATGTATTGAAGTTATCTGTAATCTCTCTTTATAACTTATCTGAAGAACTTACTCTCAGATAGTATTCTATAAAAGATAACTTAGTACAATGCATTTAATGCACGGACAGAGATGTCTGAATAAAAGCAACTAGCCTTCAAGAAGAAGACAAAGCTCACATAAGATTATACATACAGATATCAATAGTTTGAATTTGAGCCTAACGGATACTATTCAAACGGCACTCAAATTCATCTATAAATATCAACACTTAGACTGCTTGAAGAGACACACGACACACTTTGAAAACACTGAACATCTTACTCTCTCAAAGCAACTTACTTATCCTCAAAGCTTTCTGTTGCGACCAAAGCTTTTGATCTTGAGTAACACTGAAGTTCTAAGTGTCCTGATCCTAAACAAGCACAGCTATCTGTGAAAGAGTTGAAACGAAAGATCAAGTATCTGAGATTCATTCTCTTGAACATTTATCTAATACTTGGGTCAGTAAAAAGAACAAGATACCATACATTGAAAAGTGTATTAAGTATACTTGATTCACAGAGCTATCTGAATAACTGAATAAGTTATTAAAGAAGCTCATCTGACAACTCAAACCAAAACCAACACCATAATCAAGTGGAGTGCAGAAGTACTTAGTTTGAAAAATCAGGGAATAACTCCAAGGTTACCGGAGTATAGGAAGTACTTGATTTGGGAAACTAAGGAATAACTCCAAGGTTATTGAGTATAGGAAGTACTTAGCTTGGGAAGCTAGGGAATAACTCAAAGGTTTCTGAGTACAGGAAGTACTTGGCTGTGAAAGCCGGGGAACAACTCAGGGGGAACATTTGGTTGGGAACCAATTGTTTAAGAATCTTAGAATAGGATTTTTGTAAGGAGAACTCAATTTTCTATTCTAGTGAATTCTAGGTCTCTGGTAGACCGAAGTGGATTAGTTGGAGGATTACGCCACCTCCAGATACACTATACTTGCTGTGTTATTTACCCTTCTGTATTTATATTTCAGCAACACACACACACACTTTAACTGTTTCTGCACTTATCTTTATTAAGTCTTCCGCGCTCTGATTCTAAGTATCAGATATCTATTCAGATATCTGAGAAATAGTTTTTATCGACAAAAGTTTTAAAAGACTATTCACCCCCCCCCCCCCTCTAGTCTTTTACTTTGCCGTTATCTGGACCAATAGTACTATACATGATTAAATGATAGAACACCAATTCGTGTTGTGTATGAATACCTCATCTTAAAGTTGAACTGTTGAACTGTTGAACTTGTTGTCTTGTATATATTGTGATCTGGATGAGGCAGTAGAATCTAACTTATAGACATGGCTCATTGTAACCTATAAGCTAGTTCATTATTATGTGTATGAATACATCATCTCTCTAGTGTTGAAGGTTTTGTTTTTTTATCGTATACAGATGGTGATTTCGATGAAGCTGGAGAAACTTAGCTGCAACTTGGAGACATGAAGCATATGATTTTTTTTTTTGCGTGGAATGACATATAATGGAAGAGAAGCATCTAGTTTGTGATCATTATATGTTAACTCCATTTGGATCTTATTTCTCAAACTCAAATGGTCTATGAATTGCTACCTAGTTTGGTTTTAGACTGGACAAGTGTTTGACAATTATTATCATTTCAATGCAACTTTTTAGTATTTTAGTCATTTTTGGTTTTCGATTTTCGTGGAACGATATTTTGATACCCTTTATGTGATGACATTATTTCACAATTAAGTGTGATGAATTCCGTTCAACCAATATATATATAGATTGGTGATGAAAAAATAGTTTTTCTGAGAAATAAATTGTCACTATAAAGCGATATTGTGATAATATTTTATCATATTTCTCAAGTCTTTTGTGATAAAAATTAAACATACGTGATGATCTTTGGGGTACCGAAAAATCGACATTTGTGATAAAGAACAACTAATGTGACTAAATAACTTGTCACATTAAATTACCTTTTGTGATGCAATGTTGTCACAAATGTTCTAGTCTTTTATGATGAAATTTGGTCACGAATGTTTAAGACATTTTGTGATGGAATTTGGTCACAAATGTTCAAGACATTTTGTGATGAAGTTTACTCACAAATGATGAAGAAATTTGGTTTAATGTTCAAGACATTTTGTGATGAAATTTGGTCACAAAAATTCAAGACATTTCGTGATGAAATTTAGTCACTATTGTTCAAGACATTTTGTGATGAAATTTAGTCACAAATGTGATGTCTTTTCGTGAGGAAATTGAGTAATTGTGATGAATGTTTGGGAGTGCGAAAATAACTTTTGTGATGAAAAAAATGTATTTGTGACAAAATAACTTTGTCACATTAGATGTAATTGATGTGACGAAGTGTCATTTTATCACAATAGGCCATTTATGAGGGGGAAAAAGTCACGACACTGTGACAAATTGTTTTGTCACTAGATCTGTGTTGTGACAAATTTTAACCATTTTGTGACAAATTTTTTTGCCACCATAAACTATTTGTTTTGTAGATGCGAATATGGCAAGTTTATAACCTTGGACATATATGCATGCTTGTTTTTCGTTTCACATGTTAGTCATGCATCATAAACCAAAAGTTTCTTCACTGTAGTTATTCCAACTACACCTATTAGGGGTGATCATAAAATCCGAAATCCGAAAATCCGATCCGATCCGATGTATTCGGATCGGATTACGGATTATGATATTTTAGATCCGAAGATTTTCGGATTAATCCGAAAATCCAAATTAATTTTTAAAAGAAAATTCCCCTTAATTAATTAATCCCATTCAGGCATTCACTTATTCAGCGGTCGGCCAAAATGCCAAACAAAATAATACTTCCTCCTGTTCCTTCAATCATTGATTCATTTCCAATCCATTCACCAAACCCTAAACCTCCGTCCAAAATACTTTTGATTCATTCAAACCTGACCAAATCCCAAATCCTCCAAAACCCATCTTCTCCGTCCAGCAGCTAGCAGTCCACCACAATCTTCTCCGTCGATTCGCGGGGCGGCGGCGGCGCGTCTTCTCAGTCCGTCGATTCTCCTCTCAGTCCGTTCTCACTTCTCCGTCCGTCGATTCTCCTCATCTTCTCCGTCCGGGTATTCATTGTTCAATTTTCTCCGTTCTCACTTCTCTCAGTTTTGCCAATTTTCTTTTTTCTTGTTCGATTTAATTTTGTATTTGTATTAATTTACTTTTCCATTTTATATAGGATGAATACTCCATCTGAAAGTGTTGATATGGTTGATTTGGATGAGATCGATCCGACTCAAAGTAATGATCTTGGTACCGGTATGGATGACAGTGAAAGAAGCAGAAGCAAAGCAAAGGCAGATCCATCGTCTGGGAGAATTTCACTCGGTATACTGATCCAAAGGCTCCGACAACTATTAGGTATCGATGTAACTACTGCCCAAAGAATTATGCTTACAACTCGAGAACTGGTAACAGTACAATGCTTAATCACTTTAAATCTTGTACGCATAATCCTGCAAATAAATCTCCTCGTGTCATTGAAAATTATATTCGGTCTAGTGGGAATACACCGGGGGGGGGGGGGTGGGGGGGGGGGGTTTAGATGGTGATTCTGGTTCACAAAGGGAAATGTGTAACTTTGTTCAGTTTGATCAGTCTGGTGTCCGTGAGGCATTAGTCAGGATGATAATTATTGATGAGTTTCCCTTTAAATTTGTTGAGAATGAGGGTTTCAAGATGTTTATGTTTGTTGCTTGTCCTCTATTTTCTATCCCCGGTCGGATGACTATAGGCCGAGACTACTTGGCAATGTATAAGCTTGAAAGAGATAAGTTAAAAACATTTTTTCGGTTGACAAAGCAGCGAATTTCAATGACCACCGACTTGTGGACATCTAATCAGAATCTTTCTTATATGGTTTTAACTGCTCATTTTGTTGATGATGATTGGAAGCTTCAAAAGAGAATCTTGAACTTTGTGACTTGTCCTAAGCATAAGGGTGAAGAAGTTGGTCTTTTAATTGAGGAGTGTTTGAATGCATGGGAAATTCATAATGTTTTTTGCATAACAGTAGATAATGCAACTGCAAATAATATTACTGTGAATTACTTGAGGAAAAAGTTTGTGAACAAGGGAACAGCCGTGGTTGGGGGGAAACACATGCATGTTAGATGCACCGCGCATATTATCAACTTGATTGTGCAAAGTGGTTTATCTGAATATAGTGAGTCCATTGATCGAGTTCGTCATTTGGTGAAGTATGTTAGGAGTTCCCCTGCTAGGTCTTTCAAATTTGATGAGTATGTTGTCAAAGAAAGAGTTGTGAGCAAAAAATCTTTAGCTCTAGATGTTGTAACAAGGTGGAACTCATCTTATTTGATGTTGGAAAGGGCTAATATCTTTAAGCATGTTTTTTAGCGATATAAAATGGAAGATGCTTCTATTCGTGCTGATTTTACCGAGGCTGGACCAAAGGCTTTTCCGAATGATTATGATTGGGATGTTTCATCTTTCATGGAAACAATTCTTGAAAATTTTCATGATGCTACTGTTAGAGTTTCTGGTACTTCTTATGTGACTGCTAATATATTTTTGGATGAAATTGGGACAATCTATACTTTGTTTAAGGAGTGGATTGAGGGGCCAAATGCGTATTTGAAATTGGTAGCTGAAAGAATGAAAGCTAAGTTTGATAAGTATTGGGGGATTGGTACAGAGAAGGCCAATTTGATCTTTTATGTTGCTAGCTTGCTTGATCCTCATTACAAGTTTAACTTTTTAAAAGCAAGTTTGGTTGATATGTTTGGTAATACTATTGGGGAGTCTTTGGCTAATGCATCAATGGAGTCTTTGAAAGGCCTTTTTGAAGAATACAAGGACACTACACCTTCTAACACCAAGTCTTCTCACTCAACTTCTAAAAATCAGACTACTGTTGGGTTAGGTGTAGTTGGAAGACCTCTTAAGAAAACAGTAAAGCCCAATAGAGACTTTTTATAATAGGATCCAAGCAAGTATTGGGATTGTTGAGGCACAAACTGAATTGGAGAAGTACATGGCTGCCGATATAATCACCCAAGATGATTTTGAGTCGATAGATTGTAACATTCTTCAGTGGTGGAATGATCATAAGAGAGACTATCCCGTCTTAGCAAGGTTGGCTTGAGATGTCTTTGTTGTCCCCATATCTACCGTTGCCTCAGAATCAGCCTTCTCCACAGGTGGTCGCATCATAGATGATTTTAGAGCATCGTTGAAACCTGAAACTGCTGAGGCACTTATTTGTACTCAAGATTGGATACTTCATGGACGTGTCTTAACTTCTGAGGAGGAATACGATCTTGTGCAAGAGATTGAAAATGGTAAACCTATTTATTTTTTCGTTTGAAGCTCTTATGAATCAGCATTCTATGTTAATAATTTACTTAAATTTCTTGCAGATTTGAAAATAACCGATGAAGAATCAACTACTATTGAGATTTGAGTGCCTACTCAAAAGTAGGTTGTTAATCAATCTCTTTTCCACATAGCACATAATTCTCTTTCTCAACTTGTTCACTTAATTTAGCTACTGCATGCTTTGTTGGAATTTGGTGTTTTAGGAGATTTTTTCCAGTTCTGTTGTGTTGTTCCAGTCCTTATGTTGTTCGAGATCTGCTGTAGATTTGTTCGATTCACGATCATTGTAGCATGTAGTGTTGTTCCAGCCTGCCTGTGACTATTCCAGTTTAGTTTCATTCCTGCAGTTCTAGTTCTGCTATTCCAATTCATCCCATTCTCCAGCCCAGTTATGTTGTTCCTTTGATGTTTTGTTGTTCAAGTTTGTTTATGATGCTGGGAAGTTGGATTTTGTAGTTGTTGGAAATATGTACTTTCTATTTTTACTTCAAAGAATGTAATCGATTAGTCGTTATTGTAGACATGAACTACAAACTTTTCGTATTTGTTGTTTTGGACTTGAAGTAAACTTGTGAACTTTATTTTGTTTATTTTGAATGTCGAACTACTGAACTAGTATTTAATTTGGCTACGAAATGCTATTTCATTTTTTTTTTTTAATTAAAGTTCGGATTATTCGGATTAAATCCGCTCCAATCCGAACTTTTTCGGATTAATCCGAAATCCGATCCAATTGTTCGGATCGGATTTCGGATTGAGCCTTTCATGATCCGAAATTTCGGATTGATCCGAACTTCGGATCGGATTAATCCGAACGTGCACCCATAACACCTATTATCTTTAACATTTTATCTTAGTTTGAGGACAACGCATATATAATTGGGTATCAAATTATATGCACATGCTTGCCAAGTTGCCATGGAATAGGCAATGACCAATAATTGCG
Organism: Plantago major; assembly: GCA_026545765.1. Classification (NCBI taxonomy): domain Eukaryota; kingdom Viridiplantae; phylum Streptophyta; class Magnoliopsida; order Lamiales; family Plantaginaceae; genus Plantago; species Plantago major. Next base: position 81,186,056 of record CM048842.1, read on the forward strand.
CAATAAATGTCAATATTCCTAATTGTCCAGTCTAAGTAATCAAATTATTCATCAAATTCACCTAATTGTCCAGTCTAAGTAATCAAATTATTCATCAAATTCACCCACTCTTTTATATGTTTTTCTAAAGAATAATGAAATTAAGGATTCATTTGATTTAAGGGAAAATGGAGAAAAAGAAAAAAAATAGGGGAAAATAAAATTTTCCTGGAAAATGTGAGGGAAAAACAACTTTCCTTATTTTGTGGAGATAGATGTATTTTGTATAGATTTTGATGAATTTTTCAGTATTTCCTGAGAACTACCAAATGGTGGAAAATAATATTTTCCTCCATTTTTTTTTTCTTTTTCTCAATTTTCCCTCAGACCAAATGAAGCTCTAATATTATCAGGCTATGAATGACATCAAGGTCCAGTTTAGTTGGCAAAGTTAATTTAGGCCCCGATTCTCTACATCTATATGGGGTATGTTAAACGCAGAACAATTTTACTAAACGTAGAACACTTTTTTATATATTGCAAAAGGCCCTTCAACTGATAAAAATATAGAATTAGTCCCATTTTTCCGGAAAATTTCTCAAATTATCACATTTTCAAAAATATATAAACGTATATACACTACGGTATCATAACACAACAAAAATCAATGTCGTACAATCATTAGCCATATTATGTCGATAATGAAGAAGTATAATTTTTTTAATTTGATATTTATATTGTTTATAATTATTTTATTGCGTTCGTATATTTAAATTAACTAATATTTCACCAAAATTTCAAAAAACAAAAAGGACCAAAAACACGTTTGATAGCCCCCAAGGTTGCCTTGCCACGCTTAAATTTCGTCTGGCACCTTGAGGTCGCCAGACGGCTGCTAGCGACCTTCAAGTCGCTTATACGTCTGTATTTTGAGGTCTACCAGATTAAATTTTGTCCGTTTCGTGAGTTTTTTCAGTTTTTTTTAAGTAATTAAAAATATTATTTTACTGTGTATAATTTGATTAAACTTGTTTTTTTTATTTATAACATGGCTCTTAAATTTTAATTATGTTTGTTTGAAGATCATAATCACCGTCGTGTTCTTCAATTATGTTTGGTTGGAGATTCGAAGACAAAGATGTATGTTAGAGAGTTGACATGGATAAATAAAAGTGTTTTTGAATAAAATCACCTTCGTGTTTTTCTTTTTAAGTTTTTTCGATTTATTCATTCGGATGATAAAATTAATTTGAATAAACTTGTTTGATGTTTTTTAGGTAAAATAGTAATTTTTTCAAATTATTGAACCATTTTGTAAATTATAATAATAGTGGTATTATATGTAATATGTAAAAATTTATTTTGCGTTTAGTAAAAAGTGTTCTGCGTTTAACATTCCTGGTCTATATTTATTGCAAACAGAACCCTTAATGATTCATTCGGATAAGAAGTATTTCATCATAGATCAATTGTAACCCTACTCATTTAACGCGATATCGATTATGTAGCATGTACAAATATGCAGTGGATTTTTGGAAAGCGATTAAAATGGACAGGGTTTTAATTTGGTTTTAATCGTGAATAGTAATTTAATTATAATTGGGCTTTGAAAATTTGTGTTTTGGATGGAATTAAAGTTTTATAGGTTTTATAGGGTTGTTATATAGGGTGTGTAAGAGTGAAGTGATATGTGTAATAGTTTTTAAGATCATTTGATTGATTTTAATGTTATTTGATTGGTTTAAGGTTATTATAATAAATGAAAAAAATAAAGTGAGAGAAAAATAGTATGTATAAAAATAAAATTTAATTGAATTATGAATAGTTGATGATTAAAAACGGTTACTGTTCAACGCGATTAAAATCGCCTGATAAACATGATAAAAATGATAATTCGATTAAAGTTGGATTTTAACCGCTACACAAACAATCTCGTAGTGGTCAATTAAAAGTTGGAGAAATTCTTAAAATTAAATTATTGTGGTGAATGTAAAACGCTTAGTACTATATATATATATTCGCGATAGAAGATAGAGAGATTCTTTCTACAATTAAACCTAACCATTTAATTTGATGATAGATGGATTGATGGCAAAGCTGTTTAAGATGCGTCAAATCGGAGCAGAAGCTAACATTACCTTTGCTTTTGTTTTCTTTTACTACATATAATTAAAGTGTCATGTCAGTTTTTCCTGGCCAAAACAGTCCGGATTAGGTCTGCTCCCGCCGGACACTGACGTTTAACAGTAGAGTACGTGTAGTGGTAATGTATTTGTCTCTTTATCTTTTACCATTTCTAGATACAAATAGTACTCTCTTCACAGGCCACTCATCTGGATATCCACTCAACTATTTTGGGCGACTAATTCTCATCTCAAATTTTGGAAATTCTCACACCTGTACTTCAACATCACGATACAAAATTACAAATTATAAAAAATGCTCGAATGAGCGAGTATGCCAATTGCCAAAGCAAAAACTTGAGCGAGTATGCCAATTGCATAAGCAAAAACTTGTTACCAAGCAGAAATAAGTATCATTTTTCGGGGTTGGTTCCAAGTGACCAATCCGTCATTAGAACAGACTTCAAGAGATTTCTTGACACGAATTAGAAGAAAAGATAGGAAATTAATCACAAGAATAGAGATTTAGTGATGTAACACGCTTTCACGGTAAACATGTATATACAACGGCTAAAGACTCCATTAATAATAAATAACTGAGCAATACAACTAGGGTTTTTGATATAAATACCAGTGTCTTTTAACTAGAATTTACTTATGTCCGAAGGCCTGTTCTCCTAATCTACGGACCGTAGGCCTTTATTCCTAGTCTACGGTCAATAATAGGGATAGGGGAGATATCTTTTTACTATCTTATTAGCATCTCTAATTACACAATAAACCTCAATAGATTAACAATTACGTTTTGGTCCAAAATCACATTTTTGTGCTCACCAAAAGATTAAACCAAACATTAAGTAAAAAATTAAAAATTAGACCTTATATTATTTTCAATTATTATTTAATAAAAAATCAAATTGGACACTTTCTGCAGACTCCGCCAATAATGTTTGTTTCATTAGTTTAAGCATCATCGATGTTAGTTTCACTAGTTTCAACACCAAAATGTGTTAGTTTCAAAAGTTAGTTTCAACATTAACGATGTTAGTTTCACTAACATTATAATCGACATGTGTGTAAGTTTCAACATTAAGTAGGGGTGTACATTAAAAAAACCGTCCGTCACATAACCGCAACCGTCGTTTTTTTTTTTTTTTTTTACCAAAACTAGCCATGGTTTGAAAAGATGTTAACCCGCCACTAGCGGGTGGGTGGCGGTTTTAGGGATGTACACCCGCCCGCCCCGCCCACTAATAATATATATTATTGGTATTACTAATATAATGCAAATAAGTAATAACATTAGGTTTTTATTACATATAGTTACTAGTTTTTACTATCACATCCGCATATCTCAATGTGCCCAGTGACATAACTAAAGTTTCTTCATGTCTAGATGTTAGTTTACTACAACAAACATGAATTTTCATAGTTTTTGTCTTGCATCTTACTTGAAATGCATAAATGACTTATTGTCTCCTATATACGTGAACCATTAAGAATGATTATATTGTTGATTTCACCTCTTCTTGCAATTTTCGTTCCCCTTGTGCGTGTACATGTGAGAACCGCCAAACCACCCGCCACCCACCTTAAGTGTCACCCGACCCGCCACGGTTTGACAAAATACACACCCGCCATGGTTTAGTATTGGTGCCACCCGCATATGGCGAGTCGGTTGGACTTTTGGTAAAAAAATAGCTCGTACCCGCCCGCGTACACTCTTAACATTAAGTATTAGTTTCAATGTTGATTGAATTGGTTTTATGTGAAAGCAAACTGGATAGTTTCATTGGTTAAAAAAAAATAAAAATGAAACTTTATATCATTTTAAATCATTATTAAAAAAATTAAATTGGAGGCTTTCTAGTGGAGCTTCTATTAATGGCGGATGCGAGCGTAAGCTCACACATCGTCGATTTCGCCTCCACCAATTTTATTATTTTTTTAATTATTTTTAAAGAAACTTTAAGGCCTGTTTGGTTTCTTATGGAAAATGAGTTTGGTCAACCAAAAAATGGACCTAAATGTAATTGTTTGTCATTAATTGTTTCTAATCCGTAATTTTCAATTTATGGGGTTAATTTTGAGAACGCCCTTCATAGGAGGGTATGAAAAAGTAATAATCTCATAGGGATAAATTTAATTGGGCGTCTCGTATGCCTTTAGATTCGCACTAACGCTTGTTAAGACGAAATCGTGATGGACCAAAGAGCAACGTTCCATCATACGCCAATATATATTCGTAGTCTTTATACAATTCTCAAGGTTTAATATGCCTTGCCATTCTTGAGATTTAGTGAACTGTTTTACATTGGTGTGAAAGATTTTAGGACAAAACTGGTGCACAACATTAGTGTAGAGGTTAATTAAAGTTAGTACCCAAATTCTGCTCCTTACATATACAGTCAAAGTAAATTAAGAGAATCACATCTAAAATTAATACGAAATAGATAATAAAAAAAATAGAACAATATTATGAATCCCATCCGCCTTTCAACCTAGTACATACATGCATAGATACCAAGTCATCAAAATTTTGTTGCAAACAAAATCACGTGACTGTACATGCTTTATTTGTTAATGACCAACATATTTTTGCCAGCTGCTTCATATAGTCAAAATTATCATGCAAGTTTCAGTCCTTCCTTCTCCTCAAAAGAGCATTTGCCTGGTTAAGAATTCTTTCGATCTGCATGCTTGGTCGAAAATTCTTGAATTAGGATGTGATTGGTGTTTGATTTTAGTGGTAAAACAATAGTAGAAAAACTTAAAAAGTGGAATCTTTATAGTTTACACATCTTGGAATAGGATACTTGTGTCCTGTCAAGGTTTTGGGGTTGGATGAATTAATTTGAAATAGTATATAATACATGGCTGATGATATGATGAACAATTATGTGAGTGTGAATTTACTAATGAACACTATTATGAAGATTTTGATTGGTTTGATAGGTCACATGAAATGCAGAAAGTTCCGCTGATACATGTCTGCTTAAAGATAGCCAAGTTCCTAATTCTACTCGGAAACAAAACAAATACGGAGTACTACTTTTGTTCTAACACAAAGTCTAATGATGAGAGACGTCTCTACATAGAGACGACCTATGTTATCAATAAAACTATCTATGTTATTAATCAAAATGTCTATGTTATTAACAAAATAGGTCTTGTTGTAATATGGAAAAACATCAATGTTGATAACATATGTGTTTTGATTAATAATATCGATCATTTTTTCCTTTACTGTACATCTTTTTCATTTTCTGGAAATATTTGAATTGATTAAATTAAATTTAAACCGATCAATGTAGGAAAAAATCCCCTAATATAGATCCATCTCTAGATAAATTATCTAGAGACCGTCTCTTAAAATACTTACTCTTGTTGTAATAATGTGGACTAGAAAGAAGTTTTAGGTTGTCTCATTTCAAGTAATTTTACGTTGTTTGAGATATTATTATATTCGGATTTCTATGTTGGGTTTTAGGTATCACAATTGAGATTTTGGATTTTACAAACTGAATCTGACCTGATTTATTTATTATAGTTAGTAGGTCTGTCGGAATATGTATGAACCTTATTGTTAATTTTGTTTGATGTGAAATAAAAGTAATAAAAAAATGAAATGAAGAGCAAATAAGGAGTAAAAGAGAAAGTTAAATGGTTGAAAAAGTTGGTAAAATGAGGTGGAGAGAGAAGTTCACTATTGAAAATCACAAATTATTGCAGCAGACCGTTTATGTTTAGCCGCATTATTGTGTTAAAGAAAATACAAACTTTCTAAAGAAAAATACTACTAAAGAAAAATACTACTCCCTCCGTCCCGAAGAATTTCATACATTAGGGTTAGCGTGCAGTTTTATGCGAAAAGTTAAAGTAATGATAGAATATATAAAAGGTGTAAAAAAGTGTACTTTTAGTGGCAAAATGTATAATTTGAGTGTAAGGTTGAGATTGTTTAATATTTGTTGGGTGTGAGGTAGCTTCCTTTTTTGGTAATGTATGAAGTTTTGTGGAACGGCTAAAAATGGTAAATGTATGAAGTTATGCGGGACGGAGGGAGTAGCTAATGCTTTTAAGTACTTAAAATTTAAACAAATGCGGTCGAATCATTAACATAATTCACACTATTAGCTAGTGCGTCAAAATCCAAGAGTAGTTTAAAACGGTGGAAAAGAGTTACATGTATGTAAATAATAACCTTTTAGAAAAGTTTGTAAATTTAATTCAAAATATATTGTTGACCTCTCTAAATTTTTATATTTTAATTTGTTTCTATAGAATTCTATTAGTTTCTATCTACAAGGGTTGAAAAAACAATCCTTCGTATTCTAATGAAACAGATTCTTCAAAATCGTTACAAATTTAATTTCACAATTTATAAATATACTTAAACCATTCATAGTCGAAACATTAGTTTTCACTTAAAATACATATATTTGAAAACGATTATCAATATACTTAAATCATTCATATTTATTTAAGGCGCAATATTCACTTGAAACACAAATATTTGAAAACGATTTTATCACTTTATTTTTAAATATTATTTTTTGTTTTAAGATGTAACTTCTTACGTTTGTAGTTTGAAATTTTATTTTGTTATGATCTAGAGTGCGAGCGTCAATATTAAAATTTGCACAGGACCCCTATAAATTTGAGCTGGCCCCGATAACACTAATATTTCTAAATATTTTATAGAAAAAAAAATCAAAATGGCCCTGGCCGACGGGCCGAGCTTGGGCCCAGGTTCGAGCCCATCCTCGGGCCTTTGGCCGGACCTAAGACTGAGACAAATGTCCCGGTCCCGAATAGGGTCTCTGGAAGCCCGGCCGACCTGGGCCATTGCCATCCCTAGCACTGAGTACCAACACAACATTTGACTTTTTTTTTTTTTAAATAGAGCTTCTCATTATGTTTATGTCATCTGGTTACTACACATAAATGTAATCGGAATTCTGTATATTACGTTTGAGTATACATTGAGAGAATCTAAAGGTAATTATGCATAAAAACAATTTTCAACATGTAAGGTCCATTAAAATTCAGTTTAGTCACAACAATTCAGATAAAACTTGGGTCTGGAACATTACATAAAACAAAAACACAAGCCCAAGCCCTAATAACATGCTATATATAATATATCCACCTACAACTTATCTCTTACTCGTGAGATCTTGAGATATTTATCCAGTGAATCTTTGTCGGTTTTTACATGTTTGGCAGTTTTTCTTTTCGTTCTTGTGATAGTCGTTTTTGGAGATTTTGATCCAGTGAAACCTCGAGATCGTCGTGTGTAGTCGTTTTTGGAGATCTTGGGTTCTTGATCCAGTGGAACATTAAGATAGTCGATTTTTCTTGTTTCACAGTCTCTTCTCTGTGTGTTTGTTTTTTTTTTTTTTTTTTTTTTTTTTTTTTTTTTTTTTTGTTAAGGAGACACGTGCTGTTGAGATCGTCGTTTTTTTTCCCTTGTTTTAGGAAGACGTCTTTTTTCTTTAAACTGGCATATATTGGTTTGATTATATAATATACTATTTGTCCAGCCTTGTTTTTCTTCCAAATGACATATTTCTTCCAACCTGGTATGGCCCATGATTCAATGTCTTAAAATATTTTTTGACAAGCTCCCCACCACTAAAAGTTGATCGATTGATGATCGATTAATAGGTGCAGAATTGGCCTGTCTAAACCCCCTTCTAATACCTACCGTTATCTGGGTCGTGTAGTGGATCTTCCCCAAGCTGCTGGCTGCTGCTGTCTTTTTCCTACTGCTACCTGTCTTCGTTTTACTGCTGATGATTAATTGTGCAGGTTGATGATGAGCTTATGAATCTGGGATTCGTGGGGATAACTGAATTAACTCTGTAAATTCATTAGAAAACTAATCTTTTCTAATTGACCTAAAGGAAATAATTTCAATCCATTCGTGAAATTGTAATTTAATCTGCAATTAACCTAGTTAGGGTACAATTTTATCTGCGATGTGGAGGGCATTCATATCATCCAAATTTATGACACTAAAATCAAACACAAAAACTACTTGCTAAAATCAAAGACAAAAACTACTTGTGATTTAGATTGCAGGGATCGAATGCTGGTGGTAGAGATTAGTAATACAGGTTTGACTTTATGAATCTGTCTGAGAAGACTTTGAAAAGGATTTAAGTTTACACACTCATGTTTATGAAAACTAAGCTCAGCCCTATGTAGGAGTATATTTTGAACCGAACGAATCGAACATGTACCCTAACGAACGTAGTATTCGATTAGATCGTGTTCACGAACAGTTCGTTAACTATTATACGTGCTGTGTGAGTTAGGTTAGAAAATATTATAACTTATGTGGAAAGAGTAAGTATAGTAAAATTGAAGATTTTATTAATCTATAGGAAAATTCGATTTTCACAATAAAAAACCGGTCAGAAACACTACAAAACCGATCAGCAACTTTTATATAAATACTCCAAATAAACAATTAACTCTCTCATAAAATCCATACAACTCAACCATCTTTATCTCTCTACAAAAATCAACAAAAACCTAGTAAGAGAAACATTCTTACCGTATCTATCACTCAAATTCCTCCAATTCAACCTGGCTGCAAATCCGCCGGACGACACCACGTATCTGGCCGCGAAGATGGTGATAATTTTTCTCCTCCACCATAAAATATATAGCCTGCCATTTTCAGAACACAAAAACCAGCTCACTTCACAAGCTCCACTGGAAAACCACCATTGTTGACGATAATGGATTCCTCAAGTTCACCGTCTTTTGGTTCGCGTACCACCTGTTTCTCACGGCGGCTATTTCGCTTCCGATCAGTCACTATCTATTCGGAATTTTGTCAATCCTTTCCGTTTCCTCTACAATTTTCTAGAACTGCATTCTCCCGAGATGTATTCACCGGATTCAGAGGTCAGCAGGTCACATTGACTTTCAATTCCTCCTCTTAGCTCTACCACGATGTCGTTTCCAAGTGTAAAATTCTTCACGGAAGGTATATTTAGGCTCTGTTATTTTCAACTGAAATTTCATCGAATCGAATTCTGAATCGAATCGAATGAATCGAATCGAAACTAACTTAATCGAATCGAATCAAGAAATTATTGTGTAATAATAATAACAATTATATGATGGTATATATAATCACAATTAAAAAATATATTATTTTTGTAAATCTTTCACATTCTTCCTACTTTTTTTACGCTATTTTACATTTTATTTATTATCAGATAACAAACTTTAAAACCAACCTCAAATGACTTTTATACGATCGCTCGAATGAAAGACATATATCAAATATACGTGATTGTTGCTACCTTCACTGCATAGTTTTACGCGTATATGTAAACTTGAAATACCGCTGGTAATACGATATCAATGTCCAGGTGGAGTGGATAATGATTTATTGAACCCGAAGGAAAGAAACGCGATGAGCAAGTGAGGAGATGATATTGAGAATTTGACGCCTATTCCGTGCAATATAGATTTTAGGAAGATAATATAGAGGAATAAATGCCATTTTTCAATATTTGTGATATATAATATTGTTTTTATAAAGTTTGATCCGATTTTTGGTTTGGTTTAACTTGTTTTGGAGTTTTTGAACATATAGATTTTTTGTTAAATCAGAATTATACTTTATTTCATTGATCTACTAAAAGTCATTAAAAAGAAAGAAAGAAAAAAAGTTGAAAATAACTCAATTGGATAAATTTTCTTATTTTCCTCGTACAAAAGATCAGGTGTGTAAATAAATGATAAAATAATATTAATAATAATAATAATAATAATATTATTATTATTATTATTATTATTATTAACAACAACAACAACAACAACAACAACAACAACAATAACAATAATAATAATAATAATAATAATAATTTAATGAATCGAATCGAATCAAGACGAATCAAGACGAGCGAATCGAATCAATCGAATCAATGGAATCGAATCGAATCGAATCAATCGAACGGAATCGAATCGAATCGAATCAATGAAGCCAAATGAAGAATGCAGCCTTAGTAATCAGTACTTCCTAAATTTGAAAATGTGTTTGTTTTTTAATCTGTTTGGGTTTGTTATGTTGTAGAAATAATGTGATTAGCTGTGTTTTAGTGTTGGATAAACGAGGACGAGCTCATTTTGATTCTCATTGTGTGGTTTTAATAGATGATGTTATAGTTTTAAGCAATCTCATGTTTCCAGATCTGAAACTAGATCTGAAATTCATACTGTGAAAATCGAATAATTTCGAAATAATGTTATTTGGTGTTTTGTTATGGTTTTAACAGACATTGTTATGGTTTTAATAGCTAATGTTATAGTTTTAAGCATCATGGTTATGTTTTTACCTTGTGTCGAATGTTTATGTCCGTTATTGTTTTAGCGCATATGTTATAGTTTTAATACTTATCATTATAGTTTTAAGCAACAATGTTAGTGTTTTTAGCTCTTGATGAAATATTTATGATTTGATTTTTTGCAGATGTTTTGTTATAGTTTTAAGAGGCACTGTTATGGATTTAAGCATTGATGTTACTGTTTTTAGCTTGTGTTGCATGTTTCAGAGGCATCGTCATAGTTTTAACATGTATTGTTATGGTTTTTAAGCTTCAATGTTATTATTTTTAGCTTGTGTTGAATATTTTTGCCTGTTATCATTTTTAGCGCATATGATATAGTTTTAAGACCTATTGTTGTAGTTTTAAGCATCAACATTAGTTTTTTTAGCTTCTGATGAAATATTTACGATTTGATTGTTTGCAAATGCTTTGTTATAGTTTTACAATGCACTGCTATGGTTTTAAGCATCAATGCTACTGTTATTAGCTTGTGTTGCATATTCCTGCTTTGTTATAGTTTTAAGACGTACTGTTATAATTGTAAGAGTCACTGATATGGTTTTAAACATCAATTCTACTATTTTTGGCTTGTTTTGCATGTTCACCAATGTGATAGTTTTAATGAGAGTTGTTATGGTTTTAACCTAGTTGGTGAATGTTTTAAGCAGATAATGACGATGGCATCGAGTTTGATGATAAATCTCTCAAAAGGTGTCATTGCAGTATTGAAGCAACAAGCACAAGTAACAAAAAGGCAGGAAGCCGAAGTTCACCAACAAATTTAATCGGATAAAGCCTATTTTAACAACTCAGTTTGCATATGTATAAAAAACACCAAATGAAACGTTTATTGTAATTTTTAATTTTTTTCATATGAGAGTAGATGTTTTAAAACCTTTGAATGACTGAATGTTTCAAAACTATAATGACAGATGTCTCAAGTAGCTTATTCTACTTTAAGCTTGTTTATTGATGTTTTAATGACATCCCTGAAACTTTTAGACTTGTTTAATAGTGGTTTAATAATATTAGATTGTCAATTAAAACTATAACAAACTATCTTAAAAACTATCATGTAGCTCCTTAAAGCCAATACACCTCTCTTAAAAATTAACAAAAGAAGATTAAAATTATGATTGAAATATACAATACTAACTCCATTAAAACCATCACATCATCTCTAAAAACATTAATAAAATGCGTTAAAATTGTAACTAAAACTTTCCATGCTAACAAATTAAAACCATAATAGAATCTATTAAAAACATAACGAAAAATGTGTCTCTCGGTGTTTTTTTTAAAAACTCGGCCGGTCAGACCGTTAAAACCCAAAAACCGTAAAAAAACCACAAAAAAACCTTAACCTTCCTATTTTTTAGGAAAATCTTACGTTTTCCAAGACTTTGGCATGTGGAAAATGGAATTGATATATCAGGTTAGGAAATATAGAATAATATAAAATTATTATAAATATAATTTGTTCACGAACAGTTCGCGAACTACCGAATAATAAATTATATGTTCGTGTTCGTCTTCGTTTATTAATTACATGTAATTGTTTTGAATTATTTAGTACTGCATAATTCAAGAAAATCTCAGAATTAATCTTGCTTGAAGTCCTACAGGTAGAATTTAGAATAGAAACATGTATTTCATATACTATATATAGATGGTATATATAAAATGTTCTCAGATCGTTCTAATTAATCTGTTAGAGGCAAGATCAAAAGTCACTACTAATGATCAACATGTAGTGCAATATAAACGAATGCATAATAGATATATTAATGATCATGCTTTCAAATATGAAGAAAATGTCATTTCCTTGTGGTACTTGACTAAACCAGTGGACTGATAATCAAATGCAGCTCCGGATGATCTTGGAAACAAGGCATCACCACCGGAATGGCCTTAGAAACGTCCGTAATCGGTAACAAGCAGTTGGCTAGAAGCACAGTACTTTTGCTAGTGGCAGCTGTGAAGTAACTCTCCCAGTAATGATCTGGCGCAGGGAAGATTTCATTCACTGCTTCCAGATTTATCTCGAAAAGATCTTCATCTTCCTCCTCGTCTTCGACTAAAAATCCGACTTTTACGTTGGATTTGTTAGCAGTTTCAAATTTTGGTGCAGTAGGATCGGCTGTTAAAGCCATCCTTAAGGTATGAAAGTATGTGTGTCTTTTGATCAGAGACAGTCAATACAAGACAACAACTAGAATGATAAAAATCTAGGTAGTTTTTCGCTAATTATATAAGTGTAATTAAATAAAATAAGTGGTTGTAATTTCTGGAGTTAGCTGAGGTTCAGTTAGGAGATCCATCGATCTTCAACAGATTTAGCCTACAATTATGTCTAATTAGATACGCAACGTGCTTTCTTCGTTTAAATAATGGAGTAATATTTTGTTTCAAAATTTGGCAGCTCTCCCTAACTAATCCGACACAATCTTGACTTGATTAATTATTATACGTACCCTGAGATATTTCACGTAACAATGCTTTTGCTAATTTTAGCAAACTATTAGTGATAGATTTGGTAGGTAAAATCATTCTTAACCACATTTTGACTTGTCACAATTGCGACTAGTCAAATCTTCTTTTCCTTCTTATTATAATGCTTTAATCCGTTCCATTTCGAGCTGAGATATATCATGACTTCATAACCAAGTCATTAGTGTGCCCGACGTTTGTTGACTCATTTAGTAAAAATTCACTTAAATAAGACCTAGAGTTCGAGCCTTGTAAATGTAAAAAATGTCGCAGGGAGAGCCGTCCCCTCGAAAACGGTCATAATGTTTGACTGGATTAATAGCATATAGTGAATATCAGTAAGAAATCGTAAAAAAAAGTCTGCAATGTAGAATTTTAGATGGTTTAGCACATATGCTAATTTAGTAGTAGTTGACATACTTGTTAAGTTAGATAAGTTTGATCTAGATGGGAAGTTTCTTGGGATACATCCACATGCCACAATATAAGTCTTTCCTTTTTGAGTTTTGATATAGCCTAAAAAAGACAGATATTCTTTCTTTATAAAAAAAAAAAGAAAAAAACACACACAAGACTAGTAATCACCATCAAATGGTGATTATTACGTAAACATAAAAATTACTAAAAGAAAAGGAAAATAACAGGGAATTTGTAACACCTTGTATTTTGGAGATGTAACACTATATAAGTGACACTACTACAATTTAAAATATAAATCCGATTGTATCGAATTGTAGAATCCGGCGAAAGTATAATAGTATATGAATAACCAAAATAAATTGAACTTCATGATTCCCCAGCTGAAAAGTTCCTCTTGCATTCACCGGTCATCATTTGACGGCTCATCTCGAATCCCACCGTAGCCTGTTCTGTTGTAGAGTCATTTATATATGCACAATGTCACATATCAGAAATCAATTACAAAATCAAACTTAGGCGTCTTAGGGAATCAAGCCACTCGCGAGCTGCTTGCGAAAAAGTCCGGTCAACGCTCAGATCAAACTCGAGATCTGTCAACGCAAGCTTGCTCGCGAACAAGCTCGTCTCATTGTCGAGCTTGAATCGATCACCCGGCAAAATGATCGAAACTCGCGAGCTGCTCGTGAACAATAATTAATTTAATATATATTTAAATTTATTTATTTACATATACATAAAGAAAAAGTAAAAACCTTAGTCCCTAACTTAAGCTATTTAAAAATCAGAACTGTGTAAAATTTTGAAACAAATGAGTTTATTTTCGAGCTCTAACGAGTCGAGCGCTCACGAGCAAAAGAAAGTCGAGCTTATCGAGCTGCTCGTGAGCAACTCAATATTTTAACGAGCCGATCACGAGCACGATTATGAAAAGCTCGACGATCACGAGCAGACCTGAAATTCTAACGATCACTGATCCATTAAGTCAAAACTGAGCTCGGCTTGACTAAATAAAAAGTGGAAGAAAAAATGCCCTTGATTTCATCCTCCTATTTTCATCTAACAAATGGAATTTCTACCTGATGATTCTATCCGGTCTTTTACCACATAACCTGAAATGTCCCACAAAGAGTCCATTAGGCTCAGCCCAATTACTCTCAACAACCAACCACAATCCCGAATAGAAACGAAAACGGCCCAGTCAGCGGTACCCAATTCTCTTCTTCTTCTTCTTCTTCTTCCTCCTCTATTATTCAAGTCAACTCAAGACTGAAATCCGATGACTTTTTTCAGATGACCATGTTTGCCCATCTTTTCAATATCACACTGAACTGAAAGTCTGAAACTCACTAATCGGACGGCAATGGAACCTCACGACGATGGAACCCTCACAAAGCCGGTAGCGGTGGCTGCTTGCACCGCCATGGGCGTGTTTTACGTCGCGATTCTCTATTTTCCGACTCTGATTTTCCGTTTGCCGCCACCTGATTCATATAAATCCTTCCTCATTCGACGCTTCATCTGCGCCGCCGTATCCTCCATTGTTTCGCTCATCTTCTGCTCGTTTATCCTGCCGGTAAGTCTCCTTGCTAATTTCTCACCTTAGTTTGCTTTCGATTTTACAATCTAGCAGCATAGCGAAAATAGTACTATCTGTGTCCATATAGTTGTGATTGTGAATTTGTAGATTGAGATTGATTACACTAGAGTAGAGTCATTTCCTGCTAGAAATGATCTGTACTTGTTAAATTCTGCAATTAGTGTGCGGTTGCATCAAATCATTGAACTTCGAAATTAGTAATACTTACCTGCATTTTAATCAGTTAATGTTAAAATAGCTCATGAACTTGTAGGTTTATCGTTCTGAATATGAGGTATTTATTTACATGTAACTTAGTAGCCTATTGGCAACCGATTACCCTTCAATATTTTATGCTGAATTTGGGGAATTTTTTTTTAATCTTATTATGTTATTGGTGTTTATGCTAGATAAGAAAGTTGGAGGTGTCGAATCTTTTTGGTGTATTCGGCATTAGGGTGGACCACACTGTGAGTATTTCTTCTGGAAATGGTTTTTTTTTTTGCAATAGAGCAGTAAAATGAGGGCAAGTACAATTATCTATGTACGTCCTTGTATGACTTGCAGAACTGGAAGGATGATTGATTCTTCAATACAATCTTATGTGTGCACAGTGGCAAGCTTTGGTCATTCCTCTTACCCTGACTTCCTTCATGTACACTGGGTCCTTCGTTCTGAAGCTTTTGTCAATGATCAAGGATTTGGATGAACATTCGAGTGATGGTAGAACTCTACCAGTTCTTGTGAGCTGTTTCCAAAACATTGTTGATTGGGCTATTACAAGTGCATCGAGTGTCTCGGCCTGGCGTAACTACGTTGTGGTTCGTGTTCCTGTTTATACTTTTAGAAACAACACTTCCACTATGCAACCAAAGTTATATGGATGGTGATCTTTACTTCATTAATTTTCCCCTGGGTATATTACCTGGCCCTCCACTATATTAGTACAGATGGCAACATTCGTCATGATGTTTATAAATGATGATATGATCCAATTTCGAGCTATTACTTTTAACTCTTAAGAATACAAAGAAGCCAAATAGAATCCGTCTCTTACACTTACATAATTTATGTGCCAATGTCGTGGTTCGTAAAATATCAACTTTTCTGTTTCATTTTAGGCTCTGTCGTGCACCATTAGCTTCTAGCAACAGCTTTAATGTTAACTAATATAATGTTGCCCAGAACCTTTTCCTCACTCATCTGGTCCATTTTGTTTGAGAATCAAAAGCGGGTTTGTTGCTCTATGGGTTTATTCATGCGTAATCTTTCCAGCAAGTGTACTCTTATCCTTCTATATGGAGTAATAACTGGAAATGGTAATTGTGTATTGTGAACCTGAATACACATGCATATGGCTTTATTTCTCACACAATTAGTTTCAGATATGCTATTAAGTTACTAAAAACAAGCTTTCAGGCAATGTTCTGAATCTTGTACTGTTGTACATAATTTCAGGTAGTCCGTATACTCTAATCCTTTTATTCAACCATGACATGGTGACAACCAGCGAAAATTCGTATTGCAACTTCTCTTTGTTTTTCTTTTTTGTCAACTGTTCACTACAATTAGTTTAGTGATTTTTTGGTGGTGTAATTTCACTCACATTGACGCAAGTATCACTAAGCACTCTCAGTCCTGGTTTTTTATTGAGATATTACTTTGACCAGCTTCATGGATACATTTGTTTTGCTTAGCCTTCACTAATTTTGAAGCATGCCCATCTTAACTTTATCATCTCGGCATGATCATATTCAAACATGCATAGCTAGTTGATGCAAAGTTAGTTTTTTAAGCCCAAAATTCCTAGATGCTCTTCATCTTAAGTTGGCAATTACAATTTGTGTATTGTCATTCCTCCTTGTACAATTTAAGTTATTTTCCAGATGACCAAGGAGAAAAAGGACAATTAATATCGTCATAATGCCTTTCCATTAAGTCAGCATAATGAACCAGAAGTTGCATATTTGCCTGGGCTTGCATATTTTTTGGTTAACTAGTGAGTCATCAAAAGTATTTATACCGTTGCTTCATGTTCTTTTGACAGGCACCACTTACAGAAGAGTTGGTGTTTAGGGCTTGCATGATTCCTTTGCTACTATGTGGAGGATTTACGACCTATACCGTCATATTTCTTTGTCCCATTTTTTTCAGTTTAGGTACGATAATTAAATTCCGATTAGCAGATTCTTTGAACAGTTGATAGTTAAAAAATTTCCATATAATATTCTATCATTCTATCCACGGCAGATGTGGTGCTATTAACAAAAGTGTCTAGCGAGTTTGTAACCGAAATATAGGAATCTGTGCTTCTCGTCTCAGTCAACTGGAAATAAAATAAATAAGTTGTTAACTTTGTTGTTCATCCATCTTATAATTTAATTGCTCTTCGTGTTTCTGGTCATGAATTGCCTCATAACAAGCAAAACCCCATAGCCCAGGTATTTGTCTTGTATATATAATTGCATTAACTTTATGCTCTCTGTATGTGATGCACCCTTCCTCATTTATGCACCGAGAGACAAGACAGCAGTTGCTACTTGTGTCTTCTTTGAAAAAAATTCTCCTGTCGGTATCTATGCCCTTACATTCCATTTGCACTTGTAGCATGTGCGTTTACTACATTATATTAATTCTCAATAATTCAAATTTCCCTAAGCTTGAAAACTTTACTTGGTTCACAGAATAGTACTGAAAGCCTGAACGACAAACTCTATAAATTATGAATATTGGATAAGGTGACAAAGTCTTAAACATTTGAGTTGCCAGCAGGATTGTGGCCGACTTTTAAAATCTAGTATAAGTTCTCTTAGTGGCCAACTTGGAAGTAATACACGGAGGTGCACAGTTACTGGAGGTAAAGAAAAGATAACCAGTGAGGAAGTGGATACAATCAACAATGTTTATAACATATGTTGTCAGCATGACTGTGCTCGACCTTCATAATCTAGCTCAAGTTCTTGTAGTGACCAACTCTTTTGGAAGTAGTATTGGTGTCATATGAGCGTGCATTGTTTTGTATGCACAACTTATTCTTGATTCATAATTATAATGCAGAATCTGTCTTTATTATTGTAAACATGTTGGTAGAGTAAGGTAGCTTTATCTTGTCTCATGTTTGGAAGGTCATGGATATATGCTCCTCCCACCACCACTCTTCTCCCCATAAGTAAAAGAAAAGAAATACTCATTTCTATCTTTTGCAGCACATTTTGGTAGAGCTATTTTTCCATGTTTAGAAAAATTATGATATGAAAGCTTTATTTCATTTGGTTGCAGCTCATTTGAATCACTTCTTGGAGCTCTATGTTCAGCAAAACTACAATTTGCTCAGGGCATGTACAGTAGTAGGTATGTTTCTTCCTCTTTGCGTTAGTGGTGTGGCTGGTAGAGCTACGCTGGTTATATAAGATGGCTATACATTGAATCTGGTTACCCAGAGAATGATCATAAACAAGATACAGGGAAATGCTTTGCTTTTAAAGATACTCTTCGCATAAAACAAATATATCTAAAGTTAATATGAACCTCTTTGTGTGCATGTCTCTTGTTTCAGGCTTTCAGCTAGGATACACCATGGTCTTTGGGGCCTATGCATCGTTTCTCCTAGTTCGTACTGGTAATCAGTCCAGCAACGAAATTGCACGAGTATAGTGGTCTTTCTGTTCTTTATTACAACTTAATGAATATTATATATTGCAGGACATATATTTGCTCCACTAATAGCCCATGTTTTCTGCAATTTTATGGGCTTGCCTGCAATATTCTCTCGGAGATATGGTACATGACTTATTCTCACATTCATTTTACACATTATCTTGATTGGGAACTGTTACACCAACCCTGCGACCTTGATCCAAACACAAAACTTTCTAACAAACATGGAAATGAAGCAGACAAACACAAGTTTACAAATGCTGACGAGGCGGCGACTTGCTTCATGATATTCTTAATCCAAACAAACCAAAAATAAAATAAAATTGAGCACTAACGAAAGTAGAAAGGACTAATACAGGTCTAAACAGCTCACAAATTTCTTTGGCTTGTTCTTTATCAATTTTTATGTTTGTGCTCCATGAACTATCGTATTTTTATTTTTCAGTCTGTTTGGCAGTGAGTTATGGTTAGGTCAAGGGTTATCGTTAAGAAAATGGGTATACGACACAGTATTACTTTGGGTTAGAGTTAATTGCCTTTTGTTGTGTTTGAGAGAGTGGTTAGAGAGAGTTAAATGAGAGTAAGACCGAGAAATGAAGATAGAGTATGTTGATAGGGTAGAGATAGGGGAATGATAATGGAAATGTTAAGAGAGGAATAGTTAAATCACTTAACCTTAGCAGTGAGTTATGCCTAGTTAATCCTTGGACATAACAGTAAAATTTGTGAAATTTAGTTTTGGGTGGACTTAAGTGTCTAATTGTCACGTTTAAACCAAGAAGGCGATAGCCTTGCTGGGTCACCTTAATCCTAGTAAATACATTTCGAATCTGCCTTCCAACAATAAATGCAGCTTGTGTTCTTTTGCAATTTATCTTAAAGACATTTCTTTAATGATTTTCAGGCATAGTAACGGTTGCGTTTATGATGGGGGTGCTGGCATTCTTCTGGCTGCTTTTTCCATTTACGAGTCCTCGTTTATACAATGATAGAACAGACGATTGCAAGTGTTGGCATCGATACTGTGATTGGAGCTAAACCGCAATTTCAGATAACGATTTACTAGACTATGGCAAGTTGTTATAACGTTATAAAGCTTTCCAATTACAAGGTGTTGGTGTTCTATTGGGATTCTTGATGGCTGATTGTGAAAACGAGTGAAAATGTAATGACCATTGTACATTTATTTAGTCGGAGCAGGAATGAAATTATGAAGAACGTATGATGAATCATGATGACTGTGAAACTCCGTTTGAATATAATGGAGGAGATAAGATATGTGCAATTGATTCACTCTGTGACTTATAATTCAACTTGTCAATGATAATAAACTACATTGGGAATATGCATTAGCTGGAAACAATGATTGTCAATCATTAAGTTTTGTCACAGTAAGCAAGATGAATAGTAAACCATCCAAGTAAATAAAACAATGTTAGTAAATGTCTGTGTCAATAGTCTCCAAGTCCAGATTGTTCTGAGTCCTAGATTGACTTGAATTTAGTAATTTCTCCATGTGGTAGATGTTTTAACGGAATAATTTTGTCAAACTATTAACTCTGAGTTATGTCACTATGTGCACTAGCTAGTGTCAAACAATGGGAGATGTGTAACTGTAAGTACTACTTGTGTTTTATAACCATATGTTGCTAAACAAATTTAGATAAGTTGTGGCCGAAATGTGAAGTAATGCAACAAATTTAGATAAGTTGTGGCCGAAATGTGAAGTAATGGTAACTGTTAATACGTTGAGTTGAGTTGAGTTGAGTTGAGTTGAGTATGTTTTTTCTGTTACATGAATGATGGGCCGTAAACAAAGTTATAAAATTATACTCCCCCGTTTCTGTAAAATTGAAACAATTTTGATTTGCACAATTTTTAATAAGAATGTGTGGTCCCTCAAAAGTAATTGGTTAAGAATGAGTTTGAGATATTAATTGAGTGGAAAAGAACACGTGGGCCCAAAAATGTGTGGTTAAAAATGAATTGTATTATGGAAGTAATTTTCATAAAAGAAAATGTAACACTTTTAGTGAAACGCCGAAAACGGAAAACTCGAGTTGGGTTTGGTTTTATCAATTTTTTGTGTTTGTTCTGCATTCTACACTATACTTGCTTGAACCGAGTTATTATTTACTCAACTAAAAACTTCAAAATCAAATGTCCTCTTCCTCCGTCTTGGAAATAGCTCCGTTTACTTTTTGGGTAGACAAACTAGGATATATATATATTAAGTTTGGATAAAATAGTAATATTGATTCCCTCAGATTGATTTTTAAAGTGCGAAATTGACTAAAATAATGTTAGTGAGTTTACTTTTGAGTCTATTGATTGCTAGAAAAGAACTGGAAAGTTTTGTTTGGGACGTAGAAGATGGCAAAATGGGAAGCTATTCTGAAGAAAGTATTAAACATTATTAATATTTTCATTTAATAACAAACACAAAACTTCAAAATTCAACTCCAGTTGAATTACTTTTCATCAATTTCAAAACTAACTCAAATAGACTTGCAAATTGTAATCCAAACAAAGTGATAGTAGTATTTTTCCTTTCAATGTGGTAGTTGTCAACTTACTTTCAACAAGGTGAGGCTGCCAGGTCGAGGTTTAAGTTCAACCGAGTCAAAATGTCCCTTTTGCAATATTTTCCTTCATTGGAAGTAAACTTGGCATATGTTCACAAATCACAATGGTTCATAGAACCCACAAAGTTTGATGCACGTTCTCTTCCAGATGGAGCCATGTGCCATCTAGTGTAACCCAATTACCCAATCTGTTAGTAAGTTATAGTAGTATAATTCAAAGAAATCCTACAAGTCGAGTCCTTAAAAAAGCCATCTTTATGATTTCAAAGAAAATACACTTATGAAACTGAAATGATGCTCAAGATCTGGTGTGGATACGGTCAATGAAGAGATATGAAACTTTTGGGTATGCAAGTCTTCTCAGAAAATAAAATAAATACTACTGATGAATCTTATTTTCGTCCCATCACAAAATCTTGATTATTATGATTCATTTCTTTTCTGTCCAAAATTGACATTTAGTACATGAGTACTGAGTAGATTTCATTTCATCAAAGACTTGGTTTGATGTCTTGTTTTGCCTTAAAACAATAAATTTCTCCAGTTGCTGTGTTTTTTTCGTTCTTTT
This sequence comes from Plantago major, assembly GCA_026545765.1. Classification (NCBI taxonomy): domain Eukaryota; kingdom Viridiplantae; phylum Streptophyta; class Magnoliopsida; order Lamiales; family Plantaginaceae; genus Plantago; species Plantago major. Next base: position 81,207,808 of record CM048842.1, read on the forward strand.
TTTCTCTTCAATCATCATGGCCTAGGTTGCAGATTGACCTTGTGAGACTGGCTAGAATTATGGCCCCCCTTGTTTTTCAAATGAACAAATATTTGAACATAAATTTGCTCCCTTGTATTAAATGCTAATGCACTTGAAGAGGAACGAAAAAGAAAAGAAAAAAAGAAGAAGAAAGATTTGCTACACTATGCCAAACAACGCGTGGATATTACCGAGTCTGAAGAGAATATGTGAATGTCTCTTAATTATCACATTGCATGAAAATATACCGACTTTAATGATGCACATATCTTGAAAACTGCGAGACAACACATGGAATTTCTACATGCATGTATCAAGTAGGAAATGCGTATCTTTTGAACATATATGGTATTATAAATGTTTAAATCTAACTAGACAAAAACATGTAACTAGATATGCTTGTTACTACTTTTTACATTAAAAAACAAATATGAATATATATACACTCCATCTGATCCGGACTCAACTTCCCGTTGCTCCGGACACAAGTTTAATATAAAGTAAATAAAGTAGGAGAAATAATGAATAAAGTAGTAAATAGATTAAATAAATTATGAGAGATATCGAATAAAATAGGAGAAGCGTGAATAAAATAAGAGAAATATTTTTCATTTAAAGAAGAGGAAGTTGAGTTTGGGACGGATCAAAATGAAAAATGGAAAGTTGAGTTTGGGACGGAGGGAGTATACATTACATATATACTTCCTCCGTTCCGGTTTTATTTACCCACGGGTCCGGACATAAGTTTTTTAAAAAATGAATAAAGTAAGAGAGATAATAATAAAGTAGGAAAAAGATTAAATAAATTAGAAGGGGTAGTGAATAAAATATGAGAGATGGTGGATAAAGTAGGAGAAAGATTTTCCATTAAAACGAAGAGTAATTAAAATCGAGATGTGTCAAAATGAAAAGCGGAAAATTGAATTCATGACGGAGGGATATATCGTTCTCATATGTATGTATGATGGTCAAGATGGAGTTGAAGGAACATATTATCTCTGTATATAATACTACTGTATTCATTTAATTTAATACATTAATTAATTATAGGTAGTATATGATTAATCATCATTACGAGAAGAGAAACTAGCTAACATTGACTATTTTCACAATTCAGCCTGGGATTTGATGACGTTCTTTTCTTCTGATCATTTAGATCTTCCCGTCACTCAATTCCCATCCTTCTCGGTACAAATTTCACGGCCTGATAATTTTAGTTCCGAAGTATCCTCACTCTGACATCTAAATAATTTATTTGAAGATAAACCTATATTATTAAGAAAATTATTAATCTTATTAATCAAAACACGTATATTTTTAACATTGTTGTTTTTTCATATTACAACGAAGCTTATTTGGTTAACAACATAAATGTTTTAATTAATAACATGGATGATTTTCTTGATAACATAGACCGTCTCTAAATAAATTATCTAGAGACCATCTTTTATGAGACTTTGTATAATTCTTTTCCTTCTCATTTTAGGGTGAATTATTACATCTTCCTGGAATTAAACTTAATTACAAAATGGTGCATTTCTTTTAGTAACAAATTGGTCCTTGAAAAATTACATATTGATCCAAAAAAATATGAATATTCAAGGACCATTATGTAATTACGTTATTATTAAAAATGGCAGTGTCTTTTTCTTTTTTGGAAAAGAAGATCAATTGCAGAGAGATCAAATTATACTAAGTCTCTGTTCTCTTCAACTGAAAACTCATTCAGTTCAGTTCCTCTTCAGTTTAGTTCAGTTCAGTTCATTAAATTCATATTATTATTATTATTGTTGTTGTTGTTGTTGTTGTTGTTGTTGTTGTTAATATTTTTATTATTGGTATTATTATTATTTTACCATTTATTTACACACCCGATCTTTTGTACGAGGAAAATAAGAAAATTTATCCAATTGAGTTATTTTCAACTTTTTTTTCTTTCTTTCTTTTTAATACGACTTTTAGTAGATCAATGAAATAAAGAGTATAGTTACAATTTGAATTACCCTTCTTTTCTATCGTAAAATGTGAGTTAAGATAAGAAACTACAGGAACCTGAGAGTACCATACAATCTGGTTCACATACTCTGTACGTACATCTCTAGCAAAAATCTACATGTTCTTTTGTTGGAAGATATCATGTTGTTTGGTGGTAGTGTATGAGGATGGGAAGAGAAACAGTGTATAGTAAGGAAAGGATTAGACTGCTAAGCAAAGGCTGGGCCTATTTCCTTAAGATTGTATTTGCACCGCACTGGTGCTTACGGTTGACTTAGCAAATAGTCTCCCAAAATAGAACATCAGTATTTGAATCAAAGTTCTAGCACTCGAACTTTGACTCGGCGAACTAATACAATAGGATTCTTCTGGCTTTAGAGAGTTTAAGAGAAGGGAGAAGGATGGATTGTTGTGTGTTAAATCCGAACCTAGGGGGGGCTATTTATAGTTTCGAAGAGTTGAGTCTGATAGGCACAATGGTTCGCGAACTGGTACAGCAGATGAGTTGCAACTTCTGAGTACAACAGTTCCGAACAGATATGTCCCATGCGAACAGTTCGTACTGATTCGCTCATTCCCAATCGGAACAGTTGCACTGTTTGGGCTTTTCGTTTCAGACTAATCTTATTGGACTCAACTAAGCATAGTTGGTTTCTGGCCCAAAAAGATTATAATCAACTCTAGCCCGCGACTCGCGAACCCACAGACCCCGGACCCTCGAACCCATGTCCCACGACCCGGGCCCGGCTCCTGACGGAGCCAGGCGGGTGCGTGTGTAGGAGCATCTAGCTCCTCCCCCTTCCAAAAGTATGAGTGCCCTAAGGGCCCAATCACTTAACCAAGTCTTGGACTAATAAGTAGTTCCTTCTTCCTCAATTTTAGCCATGTGGGACTTCTCTAATTCCAACTCTTGGCATTCCATATTCAATGCATCAACCAACACACTTTGAGCTTCAATAACTCTTTCACCTTTCAATGAATTTTAGTAATTCTTTCTCAAGTGTCATCTACTACTATAGTAGATTATACACGTTTTAGGAAACTTCATTTCCAACGTGTGCGGCCCCTTTGGTTGAGGTGCAAAGTCATGGACTAGCCTCTTTGGTGACTAAAATTCTAACATATCAGAACAATAGAATTAAATTCAGAAGCTAACATTGAGTTTTTTCTCAAACTTAACAAATAAAAAACAAGTTAAGCCAAACCAAAGTCAAACCAAACTCTACAACTCTTTCAAATGACTCTCAAAAACTCCAAAACAAGTTAAACCAAACCAAAGTCGGACCAAACTTTATAAAAAGAACATTATCACAAATATTGAAAAATGGCATTTATTCCTCCATATTATCTTCCCCGGACTCTATATTATCTTCCTCGGGCTCTATATTGCCTGGAATAGAGCGCCAAATTCTCAACGTTATCTCCTTGCACACCCTGTTCATTGCTTCTTTCCTTGCCGGGTTCAATATATCATTATCCACTCCACCTTGGACATTGACATCATGTTGCAAAACTGGTATTTCAAGTTTACTCATGCGCATAAAATTATGAAGAGTGAAGGTAGCAACAATCACGTATATTTGATATGTGTCTTCCATTTGGAGCATCGTATAAAGGACCTTCCATCTCTTTTTCAAGCCGCCGAAGGCTCTTTCAATAGTAGTTCGTGATGAAGAGTGTCGATAGTTAAAATGCTCAGACATCCCTTTAAGAAGTCTTTTCTTCTTAAAGTCTGGAATATGATATCTTACATCGGGGTCCTTAATTGGAGAGAGATAACCAGTGGTATTAGGATATCCAGAGTCCACCAAGTAGTATTTTCCTATCAAAATCATAAGCACATAATAAGACAACATTGTAACACTCCCTCCGTCCCGGTTGTATATAACAAAATTTTTGTCATTGGTAATAGGAGTACTATTTTACATACCTGTTGGGGGGATGGGGAAAATAATATTTTGATCGAGTCAAAGAATCAACCCATACTGTCATATCATGAACACTTCCTTCCCATCCCACATTAATGAAAGTGAAAATCCTATCAAAAGAGCAACAAGCCAAAACATTCCAAGTTTTGGTGCCCTTTCGTCCTCTAAATGGTATACCTTCACTATCTGATATAACAGCCTGAATATGAGTTTCATCTATTGCTCCAACACAATCCTAAGGATGTTATAACAAATATATTACAATTAAATAATATAAAATAAATGTTGTCAAATATTAAAATTTATGAATGTAAATTTACTCACTTTAAAAAATGGCCAGTACAACGTATTGTTCTTTACTTCGGGTGGAACCAGAGAAAGATCCGCATGTGGTCTAACGACATCATATGATAATGTAACCAGGGAAACCAACACCTTTTTGAAATATTTGCATATAGTACTTATCGAATGCTTGAATACGTCAACAACATCTCGATAGGAAGCTCCTTTCCCGAACTTAAATCGTAAATTACTTGCAAATTACAAAAAAAAAGTATAAAACAAAGTTACGTTAATCAAATATACTTAATTTGTTTTCATAAAAGTTGAAATATGAGTATTGGGACATGAAAGTTGAAGATGCAGTTTGGAAAATGGAACAAGGCTGGAGGTTCTGGACAAGAAAGAGTGTTGATGTAAAGTTGTTGGCACGAGCTTGTGCATGGTTTATGGACTAGTGATTTTGGTTAAGCTTTTAATTATTTTATTTGTCGAACATTGTCCATGCTCTTGTAAACGTTTTCAAGTTGTAATAAATTTCACCGATTAAAAAAAAACTAGATAAAGACAGTTTGTACGACGATTAAATTCGGTTTTAATCGAGTTATTATTCTCATATTGTTTTGCACGCGGTTGGTTTTAAAGTTTGTTATACAATAATAAATAAAAAGGTAAAGTGACAGAAAAAGAGTAGGAAGAGTGTGAGAAAGATGATAAAAATAATATGTTTTTTTAATTGTGATTATATATACCATCATATAATTGTTATTATTATTATAAAATAATTTCTTGATTGATTCGTTTCATTTTCGATTCGATTCGATTTCATCCATTCGATTCGATTCGATTCGAAAATTGCAGTTGAATATAACATAGCCTAAGTTTTTGTTGATTTTAAGTATATCATAAGATGCAACATGATCACAATTGAATGACAAACTGGTGCTTATTTACAATAGTTTAACATCAATCGATTCGTTACCCTAACTTATCTGAGGAATTAGTTAATTTTTGGTTCCCTCCCTACTAAACAAATTGTAAATTAACATCTAACATTTCCTAAGCATATAGCCCCCCCTTGAAATATTTCTTTTACTTAAAACCTCTAGTTGACCTGTTATAAAATTAAGACTTAGCAGCTACAAACACATATAAATGATTAAGCACGAAAAGGGCTCGAATGCAAATTTAGAGGATTTATATCTTAAACATCAGAGATTGGATCATGCGGCAAGACGTCCTAACTGTACTAGTGAACCTGATGTAGAATCGATTTGTTAGATAATGGTCTCATCTCCTCGATGTAGCAGTGGACCCTAAATGTGAAAATGTGAAAATGTGAAAGTGACCAAATCAAGTAAAATTCATGTGGAAGTGAGGGAGCCAAGATCCAAGAAACCTTTTGACTCAATTTGAGTGTTTGGGATAATGACTTATAGCCAAGTTTAGCTAACTAAATTGAACATAACTCTTTTACATTCTATTATTTTTCCTTGTTTTCTCTCCATTCTTCCCACACCTACCCTTTAATTCTAATTCGTTATGAAACATTCCGAATCTCTTAATTTGTAGCTAGGGTTCTCATCGTCTTTTTTTATGTTATATCACATTTTTGTGCCTCATGATGTTTTAGTGTATTGTACCACACTTATATCGTCTGTTATGCGTTGCAATATATGATACACAGAATTATAAGAACTTTAAAACAACATTATTGAAGCATCACAACATAATGTAGCATTGACTAAACCATTATCGACACTATTCACCACAACATGGCTTATCACACGGGCAAGGATACAAGGTTATATAATACATCCTTGAACCTTGCCATGATTGCAAGAAGACAATGAATGACAATGGAAATGATGATATGTCTGAGACAATTGCAATGTGTAGGAAAATAAATAGGTACGAGACATTGAAGGAAACCTTATGCACTAAGAATAGGGGAAGATATAAGAGTTGTGGGGGTGATAACTGGAAGTTTTTTCTCATGTGTCCATCATAAACATCATTACAATTTACAAATATATGTACTTTTGAGTTTAGATTATGAATTTGAAGTTGCGGAAAGGATATATCACAATAGAAATATTTGGGACCAAAACTCTGGTTCTCCATTGTGGTAGGGAGTAGGGACTATCCCACCGGGCATGTATCTTCAGGTTTGTTAGATCCCGGACTTACCACTGGTGATCTCACCCTCTCACTGTTACATTGGGACCCACAGTCGAATTTTCCGTATCTTTATTAGAAGAGGTAAACTACATGAAATATGCTTTAAAATAAAAAGTCAATTGTACATGTAGATTGGAGCAAATGTGCGGGGTATCAAAGAATATGAAATACATCCGTTCAATTTAAAAAATATGAGATACATTCGTGTATATTACCTTAGTTACAAGTGTCTTAAAACACACTGAGAGGATGTTGTTCATAAACCTGACATTTTAATCTCTTGAAATTGCTTGTGATAACACACTTTCCTTAAACATGATCTGTTACTGTCCAAATTATATGAGAGAATGGTGCAGGTCAGCATGACACTTCATCTGTTCCACTTCAACTATTTTTCACATAAATTTAAACGAGCTAGTTTATAAGTTAATGAAATTATTTAAACATTTAAATTATTTAATACAATAATCATGTAATGTGAATATTTAGTCTGTAGCTAATTATCTAATTTACTAAAGACGTCCATTAAAATGATGGTAAGATTACGGACCATGTACCGACTTTCTTTTCCTTTCAAAATAGACCTTTGTACGTAGTCTTTGAATCCCCACAAGAATTTGAGTCGAATATAGCAGTACCAATCTATTTCCAATTAAGGCTAACAACTTTAAATATCCATTTCTACATATTCCAAGCTTTTGTACCATTAGTACAACAGCATTGAAAGCGTTGTTGAGTTTATTAATGAAATTTTTCTTTGTATGTAGTCCAATGGATTCACGAACTTTAGCATGTTAATTGGATATTTGCATCATCAATCAACATTTGTTTTACTTAGATTGCAATCTAATTAACTACACCATCATCCCGTTTCCCCATTAATTCTAGACTGTTTGGCGTACAACTTAAAGTCCCATTAACTCTAGACTGTTTGACGTATAACTTAAAGTCGATTAAGTTATATCGATTAAAATCGAGTTGTACAGTTAATTGTGTTTTACATACAACTAAAAACCTGCTATTCCACTCATATTCTTCATCTGTTAAAGGTCTACTAAAATTCGGTATTTTAAGGTCGTATGCTAGACATTACATTCATCTTCCCCTATTTCCTCTGTTTCTATTACTGTTACTTCTTCCCCTGTTTTCCTCTGTTTCATCAAGTAATCCCCTGTTTATTGAATTTGCAAGAGTGGTTATAAATTGGATTAGTATGAACAGGAACTAAAAATAAACAAGATTATCTAACAAACTTCCATTCCTTTATAGATGATGATGATGATGATAAGACCGAGTGATAATCATGGTTCTGACAAAAACTAAAGCTGCTAGTGAAAAACTACTATTGTCTACTACTACTACTACTACTACTACCACTGCTACTAGTATTTAGGATGATCAAAAGATAGGATCTTCATTTCTTTCCCTTCTTGTTGGAACCTTTGGAGGTAGTGGCGTTAGTTGCCTGTGCATAGAGTTCCGGTAATGGATGTCCGGCGGCAGCGGCAGCCGCGATTTTCTTCTTGAGTTCCTTAAGCAGTGCCTGATTCTCCTGGTCCAGAAGCTCAGCTGCTTTCCTGAGCCGCTCATTTTCCTTCATGATGTAGCAGTTCTCCAAATACAGCTTTGAGTTGAGTCTTTCCATTTCTGGTCCTGCCAATTAGAAACAGAGTATTTTAATTTGGTGAAGAATCATAAAGGGAAGATGAGAATATGTAGTAGTCCAAAAATGCACTCAATTAGAAGTGGATTCTTGCTTTTGTGTATCTGGTGTATAGACTAGAATAAAGTGTTGAACAAGACAAATTTCACATACATGTTGCCCAAAAAGTATGAAAAAAGAACCAAGTAGAAAATTTGTTTGATGTAGACTCAAAATTAAAAAAAAGAAAAGGCAGAGACAATCAGACAATGGAGAAGGTGAAGAATGCAAACCAACATTCTTTCATGCAGTTGTGTGTTGGGAGAAAAACAAGAAAACAAAAAAAAAACAAAAACAAGAAGAAGAATAAGAAACATCACAGTTTATTTACTAAGGTAGTAAAGTATTTTTGTCTAGCTTTGTTGGTGTAAGAAATGCAAGTAAAGAAAGAAAAGTGGGCCTGTGTTTAGGATATTAGAGTTTCAAAAAAGATTACCTTTTGGGAGGTGGAAGAAGGTTCTTGGAGAAACAGAAGTGGATTCTGTTTGCAGTAAGAAGAGAGTGTTGTGAGTTTTTGTGTTGTGTGAGTGATAGGGAGGGGACAATGTGGAGGGTAGTATTTATAGGACAAAAAGGTCATTTAGAGTTTAGAAATCTGGACATGCAAATTAAGGGTAGTGTAGGCCTGTAGGGTAGGTGTGACTGGAAGGGTATGTAATGAAATGTGATGTTCATCATCATCATCATCTTCTTCTTCTTTTTACTACTTCTCTGCCTGCCACAATAATCATGCATGGAAGAGCAAGCATGGAATATAAGGCGGCTTATATTCAGAGAGGTTTAAATGTTTTTGTTGCTGCTGCTGTTACATTTTTTCCATTTTCAATAATTTACTTATTACCCCTCCCTCCCTGTGAGATATAATGATTTATGATGATGACTTGTTTTTATTAGGGGGTTGGCGTCATGTGAATGATGGGCTGGCACTAGGGGTATTCTTGGTATTTCACTTGCTGATTATGTGAACTGAACTAGTCCAAGATTTACAATCATGCTTTGGTTTGGATTGGTCCGAACCGAACCGACTACTTCATCATAACACCCACCCGCACCCTAGCTAATCGATTGATTCTCTTTTGTTCCGTTTTTCTGATATTGGGTCCAATTTTTCCATCATTTTCTCTCTTTCTCATTTGCATTTATATCCCATTTCTGTCTATCATCATGGATTTACTCCATTTTTGAATTTTCCACATGATTTTCAATAAGTATATATGGAAATTTACACATGTACCCTCTTGCTCCACAGCTCATACCATTCATTTTTCACAACTGCATCATGTGGTTTTCATGAAAAATTGTTCCAAACCTTGTTCAATTGTGCTACATAGCTTCACCTTAATCTTCTCTTTTGGAATCAAGTTCACTAAGTTCCCTCCCTAATTTTGGCATCTTGAGTTGTTAATCATCTACTAGTCACACTAGAGAGCATGATTCATGTCATGCAACTCATGTTTCAATACAAAATAACCTACCATCAATAGGGATATATTTCCAAGTGTTAAGTTACAATCATTGCGAATGGACGTTATTTCACGCCTAATAACTCGCATAAGCATTGTAACTAATGTTTTAACGAACAAAATACACGGATACGTATGCATGTTGTTTGTTCCTATACATACTCAAACTTTCACGAGAAATGTTCCCCAGACATAACGAGTAGGAATCTTTTTTTTTTTTTTTTTTTTTTGGTAATGAAAAAAATGGAATGCCCTTAGGCTACATCAGAAGCCAAAAGTTCCTGTAAAGTTGGCGGAGTCGAGTCCAAAAACCCGTCTTCGCCATAGAGAGTACTACAACTCTTAGCTAGAGCATCTGCTATTGCATTTCCTTGCATTCAAATCTTTCAATGGGTGTCCGCCATCAAATGATAGATTGTGGGAATCAGTTTCTATCTCAATCGTCGGTAATCTTCTTTCCCAGGCTATGCGCTGCCCCTGAATAAGTGCCTTAAGTTCTGCTTCTTCAATGGCAGGACATGAGAGGGGTTTGTTGAAACCCCATAGCTAATTTCCTTCATCATTTCGTAGAAATCCTCCAAACGCACCTTGGTTTTCAAAATCTCTACAACTTCCATCCACGTTTAACTTGACCCATCCATGTTTAGGCTCCTTCCATTTCCCTGGTTGCATTTGATGCATCCGTTCTTGGAGCATCCCCTGAATTTTGTACTAGGCAATTTAATCTGGAACATCGAAGCCAGATTTGCGCGCTTGCCTCTGAAAACGAACTCATTCCTAGCTTTACATAATGTCCAGAGTATAGTCGCAAAGAAAAAATGCCACTGAGTATCCCGTATGAAAGTACATTATTGCCTTTCGGTTATGGAGAGGTTCGATTTTACCCATTCTTGGAAAGGCTTATTATTAAATTCATCAAGTTGTGAGGCAGGTATAAGATAATTCAAACTTTCTGGGCAGTGGTACAGTCCCTCAGAATATGCAACACTGCTTCTGCCTGAGTGCCGTAGATTGCACAAGTTACATATGAAGTAAGATTTCGTTGTTGCGGAGGAGATTCGTTACCGGTCTATTATGCACGACTAGTGAAATAAAATGTTTTATCTTATTGTTTCCATTCCATTTCCACAACCAATCCCACTTGGAGGTTGTAGAGCCAGGCGAGCTATCCCCCTGTATTGCTTTATAGGTCATTTGGCATGAAACTTTCGATTTCCTTCTTCACTCCATATAATTGTATCCTCAACATCAATCAACTGAATATGGAACTCCCTTATCTTTTGGTTATTCACATCTGGAGCGAAAGTATTTAAGCTATCCAACGTCCAATTTCCGTCCAAGTCTAGTAGATCGCAAAGTCGAGCATCACTTTCAGCCGAATCTACATGTTCAACTTCGTCACAAAGGCTAAACGCACCTAACCAGTTGTCGAACCAAAAGGATCCGACTCTGGGGCTGGCACGGTTATGCATGATCGGGGTACACATGTCACGTTAATACTGTGATATTGTACAATCTGGACCAGACATGCACAGATTTACTTTTCAATACCTATATAATCCATGTGTATCTTCCAACATACCATAATCCATATATATGGATGATCGGAGCCAGGATAGAAAACTGAATAGGCACATAATACGAAAAAGGTTAATTGGAGAAGGGGAGGCTAATTTTTTATTATTGGTAACAACAAAAAATACTAAATATAATGACAACCCAAGTAACCTGTGATAGTTTTACCAACATTCACCACATACATACATACATACATATATATATATATATATATATATATATATATATATATATATATATATATATATATTAAAACAAAGTAATATAGCATCTCATAAAAAGATGTTAGTGTAAAATGTAACCATTTTATCAAAAATAGAGTTTTTTTTTTTTTTTTTAAAGAGTAGGGCCAGCCCTTACATATATGGAATAGCTACGCCTCTGTCCATATATCTCACCGCTCTTAACTGACATGAGATGGAGTGCATTACAAATATTTGTTTCTTTAGTGTTTAAGATAAATTATCTTTTTCTAATTTAAAACTTTGTCTAAATATTTTATCTGTATGATATGACTGTTTTACGTTGCTGAAAAAGTTTGTTCTGTTAGCAAGTCTCAAATTTTCTTTTTTAATTTCTAATATTGCCAACTTAATTATCCCCTGACATAAAGTAGTAGGGCCGAATCAATGATGAATAGAAAGTATAGTGGCCTCATGCAAGAAAGAGTACTTGTGATAATTACGTGAAGAAGTGATGATTTCAATTAGTAATTGCTACTACTCAGAATTATGGCAAATTGAATCCAAGTACTTATTATACCCTCTCCTATCCATAAATAATAATTAAAATTATAATTTAACCCCCCTCTTAAATTGTTTTCACTTTTTCGCAGCCATTTAAGATTGAGTACCCCTTTAACCAAAGTTGATATACTATTTCTCATAATTCTATAAGCTTCGGGTTTGGTAAAAAAGTACGTGTAAAAGACATTTGTGTTGACCAACAGACCAATTCATTCATCTCCATTAAGTGCTCTCCATCATTTCATACACTTAACTATACACTTTCCCATCCCGTAATACGTATTCTGGTCCATGTCAATTTTTTGTACTCCGTCCTTGTATCAAAATTTTCTCTGAATATTTTAATAATATAAATAAATAATGATAAAATTGTTTAGTGCTTTTTAAAGTAAAAATAAATAAATAATGAAGAGTTTCCAAGTAAATTCCAATGGTGTATCGTATTAGGAAAATGAAACCTTTCACGAGACTTGATCTCGATCTATTGAATCACCATTCTCAATATTAAATGTGTTGTTTAGATTGAGAAAATTATCACTTGATAAACAATGCCTAATCTAAAATTTTAAATTCATTGATCAAAGAATGAGACTAATTAATGAGGATTTGAAAAATAAGCAAATAAGGAGATACGTATGAATTCCAGCTACTTTATCTTTCATGCACTTTATTTAAATTTAATTAAGATCCAACAAATATCTTCATTATGTTTTGACAGGTTTGTCTACCTTAGCCATAACCTTTCATTCCACATGATGTGGATAGGGTAAAGTTTTGGAGATGTTTAGTTTTAATGGCGGATCTAAATTTAGGAAGACATTTTGACTCCACAAAGTATTTTGGGAAACCTTATATTTAATTTAAATCAATACATGTCAACGTTTGTTAGAAATCGTTGTTTTAAATAAAATGTCTACTGTTGTTAATATGCATGCATGCGGCTGTTTTTTTTTATAAAAACCACCATTTTCCTTAGCTATATACACTAAGTTCTCATTACTAACCTTGTTAGCCATTTTTTTTTCCTTGGCTCATACTATATTCTAGAAAAAATCGGGCTAATAGAAAATAACGTTAAATGTGTATCTCAATTTTGTTTTAAACCAGGTTAATTTAATTAAAAAAGTCAAGTTAACACTATAATTTTTTTATTTACCTCAGGCTGACGACCCCACCCCAGGATTGGTCAGGTTAATTTGTTTGACTAACTTTGACCATCCTTACTCGGTCCTCAAAATTTCTCACCATAAATCTAAATATCATTTATATTTTTATTTTATCAAATAAATCATGAGACTAACCCATCTCACCACCTCAAAATTTACTGTTCTTCATCTTGAAATATCCATAACGTACTTTAGAAGCTGTTCAGCTTAACTTTTTACAATTAACAAAATTCAACTTTAACAATGAATTAATTTCAAACCGTAATGATAAAATATTCAATTGAACTATGAAATGAAAATATAGGGAATGATGGCTCAATTTAATACTCCTTACCACTAATCGATCGAGATATAACCCTTTGGACTGACATAGTTACTCGTGGCCCGCTTTCCAGATGATATGTTGGCCCCACTGTAGTAACACATATCATTTCCCACACACTTCGTCCTCAATCGTGTGTGCATGGGAAAACTTATCGATTGGTCTCCTTGACATTGCTTCAAATCAAATACGCCTAACTTTACAGTTCTTATAGATTGATTCCCACAAAGTAAGATGCACCTTGTTTACACAAGTACTTTCTCATCAATCCTTCGAGCTCTCTGAAATTTTGGCTTGTTTACGTTCACCCATACTTAAATTGCACGACGCCTTCGTCGTACCTTGTCCGGACCTACCAACGGGGTTAGGGTTGGCTCGACTCTTTAATCCACTAGACCTGCGAATTTGACCGACGTGGCTGACCACAGATTGCTATATGGGTGTTATGTTGACCCCACTATACAATATATGTCATTTCCTACTCTCCGAAAACTTCAGAGTGGATCATCACTTTTAAAATTGCTTGAATTCAAGTGTACTTATCATACGCTTCTAAAAACATGTATAACTTGTGATGTGAGTAGCATTGTTAATCATTTTCAGTTATTCTAAAATCTGGGAGGTTATAAATAATTAGATGAAGATGTAATTATTGGATCATGTAAGTAATTAAATTAAAATAAAATATGTCATTGGTGATAATTAGTACACATGTGTGTGGGTGCTTTATGTTTTGTGGTTACACATGGGAGAGATAGCACTTGAATGTGAATTTACTTTATCTTTAACCAGCCCATGCAGTGACATCATCCTTTCTTCTTCTTCTTCCCTTTTTTACTTTCTGTGGTAATTTTAATCATTTCACATAATTACCAATCCCTGCAAGGGCTAATGATGGAATTTCATTATTACGGTGCATTATAAATTTTTAACCCTACACGTGAGTCTAGCTAGCTTAAACACTTTTTACCACTTTTAATTATTATTATTTCCAGGACCAGTTGAAAGAATTAAGAGCCTTTTGCTCTATTTTGATCGTCTGAGGCTCTGAGCTGTTAAGCTTTCCCTCTGATGGTCAACCCTCTTAAGCCAGCTTTACTAACTCAAAAGTTGATCAATTTGCACATATAATGAGAACAGAGAAAGTAAAATTTAATTCGTATACAGATAATGAGAAAATGAAAAGGAAAAATCACTAAGTCAATTATCATATTTTACATTTGTCATTTTAAATGTACCATCCCCCAAACAAGTTTAGTTTCTTCAAGAGTGGTCGACATTTTTAATAACACATGCATTTTAGTCGCATTTAGATACTTTGTGAAATAATACCTCATATTTAAACATGATATATGTAACTTTTCAATTTGAAGATAGATAGATATGAATTAAAATAAGGAATAAGGCTCTATTCTTTTCAAATTCTTCGAATCGAATCGAATTGTAGTATAAAATATAACTAGCAGAATTAGGCCGAATGAGTTTTTGATTGAAGAACAGGCTCAATTATTCTTCTTTCTCTTCTACTTCCTTCTCTCATACTATGAGAGTTTAGTCCTCGTTGGAGCTTTGGGTCATCTTTGTGTGATAGTCCTGACCTTCCTTGCTTTCTTTTTGTCTCCTCCACATACTGGTGAGATCTTTGCTGGCCCACAAAATACGTTTCTTTAGATTTGCTCGTTTTCAGTTTAATGTGTTTTTTTTTTCTTTTTTTCAAATCTTGTTTTTAATTATGGTAGAATTATGGGCTACCAAGACTTTTATTTTAAATAAGACTAATATCTCTCATTACACTAATCCTACTAGTCTTATAATTCCGGTGTTTGGGTGTTTTGTTCTCCTTTTTTGTAGCTTTCACATGAACTTGGTTGATTGTGTCTAGATTTGCTCCCCCATACACAATCTACAATTTCACCAATGACATTAGCTCTGGTGCTATTGAACTTCTGTATCGAATGGTTACCAGAATGAACTTTAACCGGGGAAAAAGAATTGTGAATCATCCGAGTACTTTCAGGTTTCGAGGAGATCAAGGAAAATCCTACTACTGTTGAAGTCGTTGTTGGGATAACACTGCCAGCTCCAAATATCCCTCGCCCATCTACTGTGGGAGATCAAGCTTTGTTGGATCAGATTCTACATTTGGATGAAAAGATAGATGGGTTGGTCCAAGTTCGAAGCAGTTTGATGAGGCTCCTCTCATCACAACAAGTGGATAATGATTTGCAAATTTCTTTTATGTTAATATACTTTTTATATTTATGCTATGGTTTGTAATATTCTAATATATTTTGAACAAATTATCTTTGGATAATGGTTCGCTAGTTTAGTAAGTTATCCAGTTATGATTGTTTGGTCTTAGCATAGATATTGTTTTGATTAAGGGGGAAATATTCTCTTGAGGGGGAGAATTCAATTTTTTTGCAGGTGTTGTGAAGAAAGGCAGAAATGATGGAATTGAAAGTGCAAGATACATACACTGTTGATATAACATTGACAGTAGTATACTGGCAATGTTGATTCCACAGTGACTGATCTGTTTTGTGCACTTTATTTCTAATATTTGAGATTTGCCTTTATTCACTCCACTATTTTAATTGAAATATTATGTTACAGGAACATGTTCGGAAAGCATATAAGATAGTGGGAACGATCGCGAAGGCTTTAAAGATGGAAGGCAAGATATTGTAAAGAAGGAATTTCGACATTCCAAGAGGACTTTCGACAAGGCAACAAAATCTATGAAGTGTCTCTTCTGGAGGTTCTTGAATATTATAAATAGAAGAGATGAGTCATACTTTGAATATACGTAAGAAAATAGCAATTTGACTAGATTTCATATTTGTACTCTTACTTGTATTCTTTGTTTAGCTAGACTTTAGTATTGCTTTTTGCAAAGGGTGTTTGATGAGCTCAAATTATACTCTAAAATAACTTAAGAGAATAAGCTATAGTTGTAGACTAAGCCTAACTCGGTATCGTTCTCTAGGGAATTAATCAAGCTATGCAACGATTGTGAATGAACAATTGTTCGTGAGAAACAAATTGGTTTGAATGTTGTTATACCCCTTAAACTAGATTAACGTAAGGTAAATAGATAGATTTAAACAAAGAGAGAAAGCGAACACGGTAGTGATGATCCAGTTATGCTAATTCGATCTAGAGTAATCATTCATACTTGTCACACGGTTGGTGTACAGAAATCAATCAATCCAATTTAACCAAGTTGTGCTTTGAAGAAATCGAATAAGAGAAATCGTCAGGTTTGTCAGATCGACGATTCTTAACCAAAACAAATTAGAATATTTCAATTCAGCTTACTGGATTGAAGGTTTAATGAATATATCAAACTAAGACAAACATATATGAATGATTGAAGAACCCTAGAACGAATATGCATAATCTTCACATACTACCGTATTCAAAGGTGTTTAGCTACTCATACTTGAGAATTGCATGCAAAGATTCATGGTAATGATCATATGAAACATAGATGAGAAACTCGCATGCAATAACATACAATTCAATCAATAGAGATAAAGAACGAATTGTAAAGAAGAAAGCAATAGAGAAATCAATACCAATAATCCGATGTATAGAATCAATGAATAACCAAGCTCCAAAGATGTCTCAATGTCAATGTCTGAATCTAGGAGCTTTTCCTATACATATCTAGGGTAAAAGGAGTTATGTCTGAAGTTATGGTGAAAGAATTCCTTTTAAAGGAGAAAAAACTAGTAAAATCCTAGCAGAATTCGACCAGAAAATCGCCCAGCAAATAAGCTCTTGGGAAATCTCGCCGCGGCGAAGATAATTTCTGACAGTCAACTTGCGATGTCTGTATCTTTTTCTTCAGGAAGAATTTGGCTACGATTTCGGCACGAAAGTTGTATCCCTTTGAATTATCTTTCCATGGCCACCGAGATCAGGTAAATCGGACTTCATATGAGAGAGTTATGTCCAAAATGGCTAGACTTCTCTGTAAATCATCACTTTTGCAAGTCACGCTAAAACGCCTCTCAATTCTTCGTCCGAACTCCGAATCCACTTCCGTCTTCGCCCAATTACTCTTCATTCAGAGATCTATAACCAATGTCTTCACTCCGATTTTCACCTTCGGGACCAATTAACACAAAAAATCCTACAAAACACAAACAAAGTATCAAAGCATAAAAACGTACAAAAACACTATAAAACTAAGGTCAAAGACTAACAAAAGACCGCTAAAAATGACCAAATGAGACGTTAGAATATTGTCTCATCAATGTTTTGTTAGGAATATATGTTTAGATTTTGATCAGCAACCTCAATGACTTATCTTAGTTCAGAAAAGTAACTAGTACTCTTAGTTCACTTGAACATTGTAAAAGAGGAAGCTTACAGAGTATGTTAGTCTTGCAAATTTTGTATAGGATATTAGGTCTCAGAATGTAATTTTTATATATTTTTGAAGAAGACCAAGAAGGAAGCATCCAACAGAAGAACTCAATTTTTGAAGATGAAGAAACTGCACAAAGATTGCTGAAGACTAAGGAGAATTGTCCCCTCAGCAACCTCTTTCCAGATACCTTAAAGAAACAAGTGTTTTCAAAGAACAAGTTTCCTAATAGATATATGAGGAGTAAAGGTTACTGAGAAAGGAGTATGTCAAGGCTCAGATACCTTGCATCTATCCGTTGAGACTACAGGACAAAAATAGTACAGTGCATTAATTACGCAGACAGAGATGTCTGAACAAAAGAGGAAATCTCTGAAAACAGACAAAGCTCAATGTAGTACTATTTTCAGATATCAATAGTTTGAATTTCAAAGAAGCCTAACAGATACTATTCAAACGGCTTGAAAATCAACTATAAATATCACC
The DNA here is from genome assembly GCA_026545765.1 of Plantago major. NCBI lineage: Eukaryota > Viridiplantae > Streptophyta > Magnoliopsida > Lamiales > Plantaginaceae > Plantago > Plantago major. Next base: position 81,226,053 of record CM048842.1, read on the forward strand.
ACTTAGAATGCTTGAAGACACACCTTGAACTTCACTGTACTCATACTCAAGCATACAAGCCTTCAACCTACTTACTCTCTAGCTTACTGTTGTGACTAAAGCTCTTGAATTCTAAGAAGCACGAAAGTTCTAAGTGTCATGATCCTTAACAAGCATTGTTCATTGTGAAAGAGTTGAATCAAAAGATTAAGTTGCGACTGATATCTGTCATTCTCTTGAACATACAACAAAGACTTGGGTCAGTAAAAAATAACTTACCATACATTGTGAAGTGTATTAAGTAAGATTGATTCTATAGAGCTCTCTCAGACATAGCTGAACAAGTTATAAAGAAAGCTCACCTGACAAACTACCATAACCAACACCAGATAGGCGTTGAGCATAGGAAGTACTTAGTTTGAGATACTAAGGAATAACTCAAAGGTTACTGAGTAGAGGAAGTACTTAGCTCAGATAGTTGGGGAACAACTCAGGGGGAACACTTGGTTGGGAACCTAGTGTAAAAGGGATCAAGAGATAGGATTCTGTAAGGGGAACTCATTATCTTATCTTAGTGGATTCAAGTCCTTAGAAAGGGCAAGTGGATTAGTTGGGGATTACGCCACCCTCAAATACCACTATAAAGTTTTGTGTCATTTACTTACTGTACTTTACTTATTGCTTTATTTACTTGCTGAGTACTTACACACTTACAGCTTGCTGAGCACGTGCACTTATCACATTTATAAGTATCAGATACCTTCACAGATATCTGAGAAATTGTTTTATCGACAAAAGTTTGAAAAGACTATTCACCCCCCCCCCCCCCCTAGTCATTTACTTTGCCGTTATCTGGACCAACATGTTTGATCTTGATAATTTAGATTGTTCTAGGTGAGTGATACTAGAGTACAGGTGAAACTATTCAGCTGTTTAGTTGTGTGCAATTCATGCTTTCAATTTATGAAAGTTTTAATCTAGTACTTGTAAATTCTCTTTCATTGACAGTGGTTATTTTTCCCAAGGCACGTCAAATATATAAAAGTTATTTTGTTCTTCATTGTTATACATTCCGTTGTGTTCTGATTATTGTTTAGTTCAAGTTACAATATTGTTGGTTCATCATTGATCCCAACTGTGTTGTGATAAGTTAGAAGTACAAAGTCCCGGTTCTTTATTTCTTTCAAATCAAAATTCATTAGAATAAAATAACTCCGTGACAGAGCTTGAATCTCCATCCATGACCCCCATGGTCATAGAAGTTTGGCGAAATATGATTTAATTGATAATTCGAATGAAGAAATCCAATGAGTCCCATAATCACGAAGAACAAGGATGTAGAATTTCCTAGGCTCAAAGCTAAATATCCCCATAATAATAGTTTGTGAGATGAAATAGGTGTACTTTGTAACTAGCAATGTCTAAATTTTTAATATAGATAGTATGATTGTATATCTTCAACAAAGAAAAGGTAACAAAGAGAGAACACAGAACGTATTAATTTCTCCATCTGGTGTGTGTTTTGGGTTATAGCTAGCATATTTATCAATTGGATATTTGGATTGACCTGCTCCATGACTTTAGATCGGTAACTTTTTATTAAAAATGGATCAAACATTTTATAATGAGTCTTTCCGGTGTACCTCTTAGCTTGATGTCTATTAACAATTTGAGGAATCAATAGACCATCTTTTCCTAAATTGTCCAAAGTTTGAGCAACTCACTCAAAGGTTTATACCTTATCATGAAGAACAGAAGATTAACACATTAGTTCAAGGAATTTTCTTGGTGAATAATAACACAATTACTCAACTCTTGTTTTTACACCTGTGCTGGTTAATATATGGAAGTCCAGAAATGAGAAAATCTTTAGTAACCAGGAAGTTAATCTAATCAAACTAAAGAACCAACTCTGGAACTTCCATAAGGAGATAATGGGTGTGCACCTTGTAGAGGAAAAAAATGAACAGGTTATCATGTGTAAATGGAACCCTCCGGATGAACAGTCCATGTGCTTAAACATTGATGGATCAGTTAATCCTATACAACAAACATCAGGGCTAGGAGTTGTAGTACGTGATCAGCTAGGCAGATTCATAAGTGCAGGAGCAGAATTCATAGGAAGAGCAAACATCAATACTGTGGAACTTCAGGCTTTAAGAACAGGACTACATCTTGCTCTACACTTAAAAATCCAAAAGTTGATAGTGCAGACGGATTCTAAATATGTTTGTTCTTATTTTCACATGGAACAAGCAGCACAGTGGAAGCAACACCCACTAATGCAGGACATACTCCAACTGTGTAGGAAGTTTGAGGACTTCAAGCTATCTTTTGTCTATAGGGAGCAGAATCAAGTAGCAGATGAAATTGCAAAATATGCAAACAAGTCGTCTTTTGTGCAAGATGAAACTGAACCTGTGTTTTTGGATAGTACTAATGCAGTTATTTGGACTCAATGTCCTAGTTGGCTTGTAACTAAACTTAATCTAGACTTATCGTTAAGTACGCCTCACGGGGTTGTGGCATTAAATGAGGCTAATATGTAATGAATCCTTTTAATATTATCTATGCTTAAGTCTTAAAAAAAAAATGTCTATTAAGAATTACTAGTATTTCCTATAAATTGATAGGGCCTAGCATTAATTTAGACCACTATAATTGCTGTAGTATAGTTTTGGACGAAAAAAATTGTATGAGACCGTTAGCCATGCCTTATATGCTGGATATATATAGAAGTTAAAATGATTACATTAATATTGGAAGCGTATACGATGATAATGAGATGCTTGCTAAATTGCGGACCACAAGCAAAAGGAAATCAGTACTATAATATAACATGCTAAATTAGAACTTTGTCGCGTAACGAGTTTTGACAACAATTACGTAAGTTAGCTTGCAAGCTCTTAGACGAGTCATACACCGATGTTGTCGGTCGATAAATCAACATTGCAACGACTTTCTGTGTCAACATAATTGAATTACATTTTGTCTTTGAGGATAAAATGTCCCAACAATATAACAATATAAATACACGTTTAACTTCTTGGTATATGCTGGAAACAGAATTAACACGCCTTTCACCAAAAATGGGTAAACTGACTTGAAATTAATTTAAACTAATGTACGTACATATAATACATACATAATCCTTCATGTTTCCCGCAATACGTCATGGTGCCAACAAATTCATCACCAATATAATTAGAACTCATAAGTAGTAATATCCGTAATACATAAATTTCACATCGTACACCGTCACATACATGAGGTACATGATGCAGCCATGATATAATATTTAAATCAATATTAATTAAAGACAACATGTAGCATATAAAGGGAATTTTCTTTTTCAATATTGAGTTGGGATGTTTTGCACCTAAATCCAACACATTATACATATTTCAAAATATTTCCTCCTACTACCAATTTCAATATTGTTTCATATAAAATAAAAGAAAAGATAGAAAATAAAAAACTTTGACTTAAAACATAATTTATATACTCTATATAATCTGAAAGAAGAATTAAAATAAATTACAATATATATATATATATATATATATATATATATATATATATATATATATATAATAATTATTGTGTCAAGCATAACCGCAACTAATATACGTACTAATAATAGAGTTCCTACACGTTATGTATTCGAGCACTAACTTTTCTCACTTATCCCAAACTTTAAAAGATTGCTCAAACCATTCATTCCTCGTATTGCCTATATAAATAGAAGAGCAAAAGAGTAGTACTATGTGTCTTCTACTAAAATATCCTCAAGAGTCAACAAAAGTTGACAACAAAACATCACATTCACATTTCTTGCAAAATGAAAATGATTTTGCCACATCTCCTGTGCTTGATCTTTGTTTTCCAGTCCGGTCAGGTTTCATCGGAATATACTCGTCCCGGTACCCGCCCCCTCGTTCTCCAGTCACATACAGGGTCCGATTCCGACCCTCAACAGGTTAATGACTGGTGTACATATGTATTCCTATTATCATGCATTTGGTCCTATCTTTAGATTTTAAAGTCATTTTCCCTTCCCTTTGGATTTTTCAGGTCCATATATCATTGGCAGGACAAGATTACATGAGAGTTTCATGGATCACTGATGATAAGAATGTACAATCCGGGGTAACATATGGAACATCCACCGGAAAATATGACAAATCGGCTACTGGAACCAGTACTTCGTACCGCTACTTAATGTACAAATCAGGCACCATACATCATGTCAAAATTGGTCCGTTAGAGCCAAGCACAACTTACTACTACAAATGTGGTGGTTCCGGACAGGAATTCAGCTTCCGAACGCCACCAGCATCCTTTCCAATCGAATTCGCAGTTGCCGGTATGTATGTTTGTTAGCCTCTTTCATCTTTAGAGAGAGTGTTTGCTCTTTTGCGTGTCACTTTGGCCTTTGGGTTTGTCGTTTGGCAGTTAGAACTTGCAAGCGAAGGATTTTTTAAAAAAAACAATATTTGTTGTTTTTTTCCCTGAATCTGGCAAAGACTTAAAGTTTGGGGTTCTATAACGTCACAAAGGCTATGGTGTGAAAGAAAACAAAATTTCCCAATGTTCTCTACAAATTAAATGCATTACTATTTTCTTTCTGATTTAGTTATGCACAAATTACTGGTGTTATCACATGACTTATTTTGATATGTACTGTATCTACAAATTCAATTCGTTGTTCAATGATATTATTACACTACGATTCCTTAAATCAGTGTATAATAATTACTCCAAATTATCTCATTTAATCAATGGCAATGCATGTGGACTTACGAATGCGGTCATGCATGAACATGTATATGGAACACACCCCCTCCCTGCCACATAGTTGATAGACGTGGTCTATGTAATAATTTTAAGACTATATGGTCGAAACAAAATGCTTTTCTTGCGCTTTTGTGCAATTTGAAAATATACTACTCCCTCTGTTTTTTTTTTTAAGAGTAAGTTTCCTGGGAGACAGTCTCTAGATAATTTATCTAAAAACGGACCTATATTGTCAAGAAAATCATCAATGTTATTAATCAAAACACCTATATTCTCAACATTGGTGTTTTTTCATATTACAATAAGATTTGTTTCATTAACAACATAGACGTTTTGATTAATAACATGGATGGTTTTATTGATAACATAGGTCGTCTCTAGATAAGTTATTTAGAGACCGTCTCTCATGAGACTTTGTGTTTTTTTAAAGGTTTAATTTTTGTCATTTCAAGAGTTTTTTTTAAAGTTTAACGTTTCCTTTTTAAGGAAACTCACTATCTCCACTTATTAATTTTTTATCACTCTATTTCCTACTTTATATATTCTCTCTCTTACTTTCCTATCATCTTTCTTACTTTTTACCATCTACTTACTATTTTATTCTGTATTCCTTAAAATTCACACAAAACCAAAATGTAAACCTTGTAAAAGTACGGAGGAAGTAATACATTTAATTGTTTTGGCAATAAATAAAATTAATACAGGAGACCTAGGACAAACTGAATGGACTTCATCAACCTTATCTCACATTGGTGGCAAGGACTACGATGCGCTTCTTCTACCAGGTGATCTATCCTACGCCGATACTATACAGACATTGTGGGACTCATTCGGCCACCTAGTCGAGAAATATGCCAGCACCAGGCCTTGGATGGTAACCGAAGGGAACCACGAGATCGAAACAATCCCAATCATATCTAAACAGGGTTTCAAGGCTTATAACAACCGATGGGTCATGCCTTACCAGGAAAGCGGGTCAACTTCCAACTTGTACTACTCTTTCGATGTAGCCGGGGTCCACATCCTCATGCTGGGATCCTACACGGACTTTGACACCCAATCAGATCAGTACAAGTGGCTCCAGAGTGACCTGGCAAAGGTCGATCGGACCAAGACCCCTTGGATCTTTGCCTTGATCCATGCACCATGGTACAATTCTAATTCGGCTCATCAAGGTGAAGGAGAGAACATGAGGAAAGCTATTGAACAGATTTTGTACAAGGCGCGAGTTGATGTGGTCTTTTCTGGACATGTTCACGCCTACGAAAGATTTGTAAGTAAAATTCAACAATGCACTTAGTTCTAAAATCTTTGTAGAAATTGATGGAATGTGATAAAATTTGATCATTCCATTATTCAGACAAGAGTTTATGACAACAAGGCTGATCAATGTGGTCCAGTTCATGTGACCATAGGCGATGGAGGAAACAGAGAAGGCCTTGCTACTTCGTAAGTTCCTTCAATTACACTATTTTAATCATCCTGAACCACGCGTATTCTACAAAATGGTACGCTGTATTTTGATATGTTCTGTAACATATATGCACGCGCATTAAATAGTGTGTAGTCGACGCAATTCTGATTTTTGAGGCGGGTATTGATAGCTAATATTGTGTATTGACATTTTTAAGGTTCAAGAAACCGAGTCCTGCAATCTCAGTGTATCAAGAGCCAAGCTTTGGGCATGGACGGTTGAGGGTAGTTAATAGCACCCATGCGCACTGGTCATGGCAAAGAAACAACGATGCTGAAGCAGTCGAGGCGGACCAGATATGGCTAGAGAGTTTAAGTTCTTCAGCAGCATGCAACGGAAACAACTAAACAGTCATCAAAATTAGGAAATGATGGGTTATGATGAGCTTAGGGAAACAAAATTGTTGTCAAAATTTGGAACTGATGAGACATGATCCATCTATCTATTTAATAATATACTATTAAAAGAATGGTACCCTTTGTAACAATAAACAACACAGCAACAACATAGCAGAACAGCAGATCGAACAAGAAGACGGAACGACTTGTACATTCAGCTTCAATGAGTGTACTTAGTAGTTATAATTAGTTAGTCAATACAGTTGTACATTTAGCTACCTTAGTTATACCTAACAGTTAGGAGTTAGTTATGAGACTTGATTCTATATAAACAGAACAAGTCACATATCTGGATTGAAGAAGTAGTTATACGCAATAAAATTGGTCAGTTAACTGAGTGCATTTCAGACGCTGGGTAAGCAGACTGCCTATTAGCACAGAACTAAACTGTTAAAATCATGTCATTTATGTTATCCAAGACATAAAATAAACGAGTCTATTCTATGCCTTCATAAATTTGAGTATTTACATAAGATGAAATTCTATCTCTAGTGGTTAAATTGAAGGAGGGAGTTGATGAGCAAATCCTGTGAAAAACCTTAATCAATTTTACTAGGTAACCGTAAGCTACAAAATAATTGCATATCATGGCCACAAATTTTTCTGTCACCTACTAGGAGGGTTGGGGAATATGATATTTTCTCAAGTTCAAAAAGAATCACGACTTTTACGAATAATTTTATTATTACGCTACTACATGCAAGTACTGAAACTAAGGCATTAATATCTATACTATTATTCTAAGCAAACTCAACTAGGTAGTTATTATTAAAAAAAGAAGAAGTTACATGAAAAATAGGTTAATAAATAAAAAATATAAAAAGAAATTGAAAAAAAAACTCTACACCAACCGTTACTCTTAATGAAAAAAATTATATCAAATGATTTAATGATACACAAATTGCTATATGACTTTAAAAAATAGTTTTGGTTCTACTTTCACCCCTTTCACATTTAGAAAATGTCTTATTTTACATAATAAAAATTAACATATCACATAATTCAAGTATTGTGTTAGACTCCCTCCGTTTTTGTAAGAGTGGAACAATTTTGATTTGCACAATTTTTTTTTTAAAAAGTGTAGTCTCCCAAAAGTATGTGGTTAAGAATGAGTTTGAAATATTAATTGAGTGGAAAAGTACACGTGGGCCCTAAAATGTGTGGTTAAAAATGAATTGTATTATGAAAGTAATTTCATAAAAAGAAATGTAACACTTTTAGTGAAACATCCAAAACGGAAAATTGTTACACTTCTAGTGAAACAGGGGGAGTATAATTCACTTGAGTATACGCTTATATTGTCAAGGAAGAAAAATGTTTAAAATATTACACGCGAGGACCGAGTGTCACGGATACTAGTTTGGAAAAAATGAAACTATTGTCTCTAGAGGCTTCATTTGCAAGATGTATATGGAAATGATCAAGTTGAAGGGTTGAAATAGTAACACAACACTACTGGAAGCGTGTACGATGATGATGAGATACCGGCTCAATTATGGACCAGGATCCAGTCGGTACATTGGCACATTGCTATAGGTATACAATACAACTTTGCCAAGTAACATATGACACAACTCAAGGGAGTAATTAGACAACGATATATGTCTTTGTTGTCTAACGATAGATTTACAGTAATAGATGACAACATTGATGTCAGCGCAACTAACCTACGTGTTATCTCTAGAACAAAATGTCCCATGAATATGCTTTTCTGATTCTTCGCTCGCTTGCTGTGGAATTTATCAAGTCATGATTAAATATTAAATTAATTAGTTGAGTTAATCAATTTGTTGCCACTATCAAATCAATTAATCCATTGTACGGTTGGCATATACACATCATCTACTCCATGAAAATAGGATCGATCTATGAGAGACGACCTATCATTTTCAATTACATAGTACCTTCGTTAGCTATCAATCCAAAACGTTAATTTATAATTAACCCGTGAGTACTTAATTGGCTCTTAATTTGCACATACAATATGGCACGCCAACCTATTTGTAAAGGGAGACTTGAAATTAGAACAATATAAATGCAGGACAGTAATGTGGATTGAATTGGATTGGACACCAAGTCCGCGTTCAACATTAGCACTTACCTGTATTCTGATGTGCCCTAAACTCTTGCCTACTCCAATAATCACGATTAGATGGAATCCCACCGCCCATTCAGGATTAATTCTTAATTCTTATACAAGTAATTATTACTATAATTAAGTTGATTTAGTAAAGAGCAACTCACAAATGATAAGGTATTGAACAAAATTTAAAATCAACGGTTTATAAACAAACGCTCGACGCGTACTGCCACATGCTAAGCAGTATCAGATTAGGTGGGTCCAAGCCCACTTGAGAGATCCGAGGGACATACTTATGTTTCTAATTAGGTGATGTTTAGCAAAGCCAATTGCTACATGATAATTGATATAAGTTACCTAGTAGCTTATTAAGTTGAACTATGATCCCCTTAAAGACCTTATTAAGGGAAGAATGTTATCAAGGTTATATGTGAGAAATTCTAAAACAAATAAGTTAGTTTAACTACAATAACAAGTTTATCAGGCCATCCTACTTATAAAATACCAGTTATATGTTCATGTTAAAAACTTATTTTGAAAAATAAGTTTAGAGATGATGAGCTAGTTGATAAGGTTGCTAAACAAAGCCTTAAATTTAACAATTTAACAAATAGACAAGACCCCGAACTTAACAGAGGTGGATCCCTAACGGCCTAACCAACATCTATAAATAGGGCTTACTTCCCGTTAACATGTACACCATTTATTACACCTTACTTGAGATGTCCTAGACTTACATGTTAAATCACCTTCCGATTTGTCCAAGCCAAATCAGACAAAATGGTCTAACCCCTTCAATTCCTTTCTGTTCTCTTACATGTACCTTAGACCCTTAAACGACCTTAATCTAATCTAGCACGATTTCACCCACATCATTAACTAATTGTTTTACATAATTTAGAACTTACAAATAATAATTTTCGTATAGTTCTTACAACTGTTAAATATTTACATATACGTTGAGATGCTGAAATAATATAAAAATATCTTGACTTCGAGTAAAATTGTATTTAGTCAACCTAATATACATTACAATTATGTTATATTATTATAAGTCTATTATAAAGTGAGGAAGTTGCTCAAATATGGTACCAAGTAAATGGACAATTTTCCCGAATTTTAGATTTTCCTCGAGAGGATTTTGTTGTCCAATGCTAAATGAGAATACTAATTGATGTAATTAGGATATAAGATAATTTTTTTCCTATATTCTTTATCAAAACTATTACAAAATTAATTTCGACTCCAAGAAGTAAGACCATCAATTGATTTTAATAGATTCAAATGCGCTTAATGATGTTGAGAAACGACTTATATGTAACTTGAGAAAAGATTGACTGAGATGATTATTTTTTAATCATGTAACTTGAGAAGAGATAGTATTTTTGGTGAGAAACTGTAAGTCGATAGTATTTTATTCAAAATCATGATGTAATAAAACCACTAATGATTTTGCATTGAAAAATTTTAGTATTTCCATTTAGTGATATTTTGTTAGCTAGGCACTATTCTGCAGGTACACATGTGATTTAACACAAATATTAATAAGTTTTCTTCAAAACATGGCTATATATATTTTTACTACATCCCCGATATTTCTCCATCTATTGTGTTTTGAATATTATATGATATATATCGTCTTTAATTTTTTTATTCTAATTGATTTTATAATAAATAATATATTTGGTCACATAATATTATAGTGAGCGCGGTGCTTTTTCACTAGTATTAGACATAAGTAGTTAAGTACATATATTGCCTGTAACTTGTTACTTTCGTTAACGAACATACTAATCGAGATTTTACCGGTTATTTACTACTTTAGTTAAGAGATAACGAGAACTTTGACATATGATTATAAGTATGTGAAATTATACTCAAGCATATTCGGAAACAATACTAATACATCAGTTCCTTCACGTTATTGTAATCCAGCCACGACTATTTTTCTCACATTGCCCAAGTTTTGAGAATTCCTCTAATTCCATTCAATCTGTCTATATATAAACACCATTCTTACCAACACATCGACACTTGGAAATGATTTCGCCACATCTCTTTTTCTTGCTCTTGATCTTCCTGTCCGGCAAGGTATCGCCTGAATATACCCGTCCAGCAACCCGGCCGCTTGTTCTCCAGTCACATACCGGGTCCGATTCTGACCCTCAACAGGTTAGTGAATTCGTGTACAATATGTAGTACTTATTGTCATACATTATATTTGGTGGTCATATCTTAGAGTTTCAAGTGAGTCCAATTTCCTTGTGGATATTTCAGGTCCATATTTCATTGGCAGGACAAAATTACATGAGAGTTTCATGGATCACTGAAGATGAGAATGTACAATCCGTCGTAGCATACAGGACATCGACCGGGGCATATGACAAGTCTGCTACCGGGACGAGTAGTTCGTACCGTTACTTCTTTTACAAATCAGGCTCCATTCATCATGTCAAAATTGGTCCTTTAGAACCAAGTACAACTTACTACTATAAATGTGGTGGTTCCGGACCGGAGTTCAGCTTCAGAACGCCACCTGCAACCTTCCCAATCGAATTCGCAGTTGCCGATATGTATGTCTGTTAGCCTGTTTCCTTTATTAATTCTTTCGCGTATATTTTGAGTTTGTTGGTTGGACGTTAGAAGTGCGGAAAACTTGCAAGGGAGATTTCTGCTAAAGCATGTTTTCTTTTGTTTTTTTCAAAGCCTTAAAGTTTGGAATTCTAAAACGTAACTAACGATTTTGGTGCAAAAGAAAACGAAATTTTAACTAACGAAAACATTTTTAGGGAAACAATATTCGGATGAACATTGTTTACCAGGATTTCAGCAGGATTGATATACACTATATATACATCCCTCCTGATTTATAGTCCTTTTTTTTTCTTTCAGAAAACGCCAAAAATATTATCAATAAGACTCAAATATATATTTCAATGACTATAAGGACCGATGCTCAAAATCTAAATCTAAATCCACACCACATCATTACAAGTCAAAGCTCGACTCAAATGAAGTACGCTCCCATGGTCGGAAGTAAGCGTCTCATTCGATCATTCCCCAATCGTTTAGTATGTATAGTAATTCATTTCACATTGAAGAATTGTTGAAACTATTGCGGAAGCCATAATCGATGACATTTGAAGAAAAACGAATGAAGAATGAAGAACAATACAGAGAAAACTGTAGAGAAGAGAGAAGAGTAAATAGAAGCTTAATTACTATGTACTCCCTCCATTTCATAAAAAGTGTTACATTTTGACTTTGCTTAATCGTTCTTGAGGTTGCAAATTCTTCATATAACGATAATAGTAAATAATTTAATAAAATCATATAATAAAAATTTAATTACTAAATTTTCATTATATAATTTTAATAATTTATTTATTAATATCGTTTAAGAAATAAGTAATGACAAACGCAAACGATTAATGTAATAAAATGTAACACTTTTTCTGAAATGGAGGGAGTATATTGAAAGTGAATGGAATGAATTGTATACAGATTACATCACTAGCTGCTGTTGTGTTTATAGAATCTAAGTATGTACAAAAGCTAACATGCGCTTGCTAACTTGCACCTAATTACCTAACAAAAAGGCTAACAAACTATCTACTCATTTTGACGGGAGCTAACAACTTCAATCTGCAGACTAACTAACTCCAAACTGTTGCAGCTCGAAATTCAAAGCTTCAACACATAACAAATGATTCTGATCTTCTGGATCCTTCCTTGTGTCATTCTGAGAAGAATGAGAGTTAGCAATTAAATCCACACAGTACAAGTCATTGTTATCACGTTATCATTATGTATTTTGCAATGCAGGAATCAATTTTGTGTTTAATATTAGCACAATAATAATGTCTTAAGGTTCCTCAAAATGGTGTCAGAATTAGATGTCATACTGAATCAGAGGTAAAGCATGTGGGACAACGGATTATTAGTACAAGTATAAACTAAGTGTACTATAGCCCCATCTATTTAGCGACTAAGTGTACCCCCATCTATTTAGCACGAGGTTCGACCCATGTGGGCCGGCTCTTTTACAAATAAATCAACGATTAATATTCACATGATACACTATATCTTATATTTACCTATAGTGGAGCGAATTATCTTTGAACCATTTTGTACAATTTGAAAATACTAGTATCGTCGTTGTTAATGGTTGGCGCTTTAACACAGGAGATCTAGGACAAACTGAATGGACATCATCAACCTTATCCCACATTGGTGCTAAGGACTATGATGTTCTTCTCTTACCTGGTGATCTATCCTACGCCGATACTCAACAGCCACTATGGGACTCATTCGGCCGCCTAGTCGAGCGATATGCCAGCACTAGGCCCTGGATGGTGACCGAAGGCAACCATGAGGTCGAAACATTCCCAATCATATATCCAAAGGGTTTCAAGGCCTATAACCACAGATGGATCATGCCATTCCAGGAAAGCGGGTCAACTTCCAACTTGTACTACTCTTTCGATGTAGCCGGGGTCCACATTCTCATGTTGGGTTCCTACGCGGACTTTGACACTAAGTCAGATCAATACAAGTGGCTCCAGAGTGACCTGGCAAAGGTTGATCGGACCAAGACCCCCTGGATGTTTGCCTTGATCCACGCACCATGGTACAATTCGAATTTTGCTCACGCAGGTGAAGGAGAGAGCATGAGGAAAGCTATTGAGCAGATTTTGTACGAGGCACGAGTTGATGTTATCTTTGCTGGACATGTCCACGCTTATGAAAGATTTGTAAGTGAAAATTACAATCCCTTTAGTTCTAACGTTTTTTTGGTGAATTGATCAGTGTAATTGAATTGGAAATTTGTCGAATTCAGACTAGAGTTTATGATAACAAGGCTGATCAATGTGGTCCAGTTCATGTGACCATAGGAGATGGAGGAAACAGAGAAGGTCTTGCTACTTTGTAAGTAACTTTTGCTCATTCTATGACCGAACTTCGTACAATACTTATGTGACAAAATGTTACGATATGGTGTGACACCTATAATCTATTGTTACATATGATTTTATATGTATTCAGGGAACTGTACTACACATGTAAATACACCTAGCTCCTAGCAATAGCTAGCCAAATGTTCTGCAGCATAGCAGCAGAGTATCGAGGTGAAATTATGAAGCAATTTTAGGCCATTATTGCTAATAATGTGTCAAATTTTGTTATTTCAGGTTCAAGAAGCCGAGTCCTACAATCTCCCTCTATCAAGAGGCAAGCTTTGGACATGCGCGGCTGAAGGTAGTTAACAACACCCATGCGCACTGGTCATGGCAAAGAAACGACGATGCTGATACCGTCCAGGCGGACGAGACCTGGTTTGAAAGCTTAAGCTCTTCAGCAGCGTGCAAGAGAAACAAAATGTCATCAAAATTAGGAAATGATGAGTTATGATAAGAGTTTGAATGCGTGTGCGAAGTAAATGGCATACATTTATTGAAAATGAACTTGACTGAAATGAGATTTTGGTCGAATTTTACTCTTGGTAATTCATTAACAAATTAATCTTGTGTATTAGTCATTCTATATACATATATATATATCTATTGTATATGTACACGATACATATATAACTAGTTTAGAGTAAACGTCCTTTTAGTCGGAGACATAAGCTTGCATTTTCTGCTTAAATGTATCAATTTATACGTACATTATTGCTTAAATGTATCAATCTATACATATAGACATGTGTGATTTCAAGAAAGTAGTTGTGTTTCGGTGTGGATCCTCTACCCCACTAAATATCCCATAAAATACCCCACTTATATAATTGATCCACATTTCACCATTTAATGCAAAATAAAGTTGTGCAAAATATGTTACGTATTATCATCATTATTATAATTTTTAGGGCAAATTACATATAGTCCCCCTATAAATTTCGTAATAACATCACAGTCCCTAACTTTTAAACAATAACATATATCAACAATTTTACTAAATCAATAACAACGTAGTACAAAACTTATATTGCACCCAAACACATCCTTAACTTAAACCTTTATGTTGATTTGTTTTATTTATTTCTTTTAGGATTTTTCTCTTTTTTATTTTTCTTACGTAAAATGAGAGTGAAAAACGTGTCCACTTTCATTTTTTTAAATTAAAAAAAATGAAAAAACATATTTTCATTTTTAATTCTTTTTCCAGATTAAATATTGGTGACTTGTCCTCTCAGGTATTTTTTTCATTTTTTTATTTTTTAATCTTTAAAAATAATTTATGAAATTAAACGAGAAACCAACACATGCTCGGCGTGTAAAATAATCCTGACACATGAAAATCAATCTCCAAACCTGAGAAGAAAAAAAGTCAAAGTTTAAGGTTTATATTGAAAGTAATTTATAAACATACATAAATTACAGAGCCATTCAGTGGTATATCAACTAGAGGTGTCTCATTATGTGTTATATTTTTAAAAACAAAATCCAACCATTTACATTTTATTATAAACTTTCATTTTATTATAATTTCTCTAAATAATTATTATTAAGTCCCTATAACCTTTTTATGTTTTTTCCAAGATGGAGGTGGTGATGGTGGTAAGTGATGGTTGATAAGAATAAAAGGAAGAAGAAGCAAATTAGAAAATGTGAGGGTATAAAACAAGGCCTTGTTTGGAAGATAAACTTTGAAAATAGAAATTGGACCAATATGTTATTGTTGAAATGTTGGGGACTTGGATGAGCGAGAGGTGTTTATTAGGGGGACCTGGTGTAATTTTTCCGAATTTTTAATTATTAAATGCTTAATTATTTATCGGATTTATTAGTAAGAATATAGTAAGTAGAAAGAACGAAAACTACGTTCCAGTTTTTAAATCTTATTTTTAGTAAAATTCTATATTTAGTAAATTAACAATCATATAACTACCACATTTTCAAATTTCTAACTAATCATGGTCAGTCATTTTCTTACAATTTGGTGTTAAATGGAGACACATGTACCAATTATATGAGTGGGGTATTTAGTGCGGTAGAGGACCCGCACCGCGTTTGTATAAAGTGAGCACCAGTGCCATATAAATCTACAAAGTTCAATTGTAATAAAATTTAATCCATTTTGCAAGTGATGTTTTATTTTTGGAGATTTTAAATATAGAAGTATATGAAATATTATTTTTGAGAATCAACGTAATAGATATGAGTAAGTCTCAATGGAAACGGTCTCTAGATAATTTATCTAGAGACGAACTTACATTATTAAGAAAATCATTAATCAAAACACCTATGTTCTCGACATTGTTATCTTTTCATACTATAAAAAGACATATTTCGTTAATAACATAGACGTTTTGATTAATAACATGGATGGTTTCATTGATAACATAGTCCGTCTCTAAATAAGTTATCTAAAGACCGTCTCTTATGAGACTTTGTGAATAAATAAGCTATTAACAAAAAAAAAAAACAAAATGCCAAAAAAGAAAAAAGTAAGTTTTCTGAGAGACGACGTACGATCACTAGATGTAAGATATATATATATATATATATATATATATATATATATATATATATATATATATATATATATATATATATATACACACTAATTATTAACCTCATTATCATCTAATGTTTCTCTCTAATTCGTTATATATTGTTTTCGAAAACTGAAAATATATTGTGTGGTGATTAGATCGGACGAC
This sequence comes from Plantago major, assembly GCA_026545765.1. Classification (NCBI taxonomy): domain Eukaryota; kingdom Viridiplantae; phylum Streptophyta; class Magnoliopsida; order Lamiales; family Plantaginaceae; genus Plantago; species Plantago major. The sequence goes on from CM048842.1 coordinate 81,242,447, forward strand.
ATACAAAAAAAAAAAAAAATGATATACGCAACATCTGTCAATAAGGATTAGTTCAATTAGTCAGGTCAAGGTGTCACAACTCACAGGTTATGGGTTCTATTCCTGCCGAAATCTGGTTTGCAATGAAAATGATATAGAAGATCCAAGGACGTGAACATCCATCTCATCTTCCAATGAGATATACAGTAAAAACTCCATACAGTAATATCCACTACTGGAATTTGGTGTTTTTGGTGTGGATTATTAGTGTCAAATTCATGTTTCACACCAATGTTTATTGTTAGTGTAGATTTGTTCACACCAAAGAAAGTTAAAGCAACAAAATCAAAACAGTGGAACCCATGTTTTTGTTTGGTGTCAACTACATGGACACAATTACATTAGTGTGAAAGTTGCGTCACTAAAAAAGAAAAAAGCTAAAGAAAAAAGTAAATGAAAAAAAAAAAAATTCATGTATCGGATTAGCAATCATAATTTTTGTCTAAGTTTCTAGATTATGAACTCTTCATACACCCATATTTTATTATAATATCAATATCGATTTCTATTTTTTCTTTTCTCTACTATTTATTTTCTTCTTTTTCCAATATTTATAGTTTCTTCATTTTTCATATTTTTATTATTCAATATATGTTTTTATTATAAATATACATATAGTTTGTTTCACTAATAGTATTATAGTAATGTGTAATGAATATAGAATTTGGACTTATTAAGTGAAGTATATATATACGTCCGTCGATATTATTAAGCGAAATATACTCATGTATCCATTAGTGGGTTTTTATTAATATTTTAAAGAAAAATAAAAACATTAAATACTAGTACTAATTATTTGAATTACTAGTACTAATTTATAGTACACTCCTATCGAGTAGTAATACTTACCGTAATTTTCTAAACTTTAATATATCTTTAAATAATTTCAATAATGACACAATATGATAATTTACACATTAATTTACAACAAAGTGTTGAGCATAATAATCTTAAGTGCTCAGTTTGTATATAAATTCAAAATTGTTATATTCACATAGAACTATAAAGTATATTGTATTTTGGGATACCAGGGACATATACTAGTCGAGTATTACCCTCAACGAATACTTGTTCATTCGTTTGTGTATGAATCCAGTTCATCAACCATTTTAAACGTTCCGTTCACTTCAGTTCAAACCATACACTGAAGAAAAACTTTTAAAATAAAATTGAAATTGAATGTAAATGAAAACAACATTACTAAATTAGGATTTAGGTTTATATTTAAATGTACATATAAATGAGAAATACATTATTTATATAATTCACTTTACTTTTTTGTCTTTTTTTTTTTGTTTTGCAAGTAATGTGACAGACTCTCTAAGCATTTATAATACTTGAGAATATTTGATGTCTTGACGTTGAATATTATTTATATCATCTATTTAGATCAAGAGTATCAATGATCTCACTTGAAAATTAATAAATTTTCAAAATGATATACTCCCTCCGTCCTGGAGAACTTCATACATTAGGGTTAGCGCGTAGTTTTATGCAAAAAGTTAAAGTAATGATAGAATATAGAGATAGTGGGAAAAGAGTTTATTCCTTAATAGAGGTTTTTTTTTTTAAAAGCGTTTATACATAAGTTGGGACCGTAAATTTTTATTATTATAGAAAGTTTATTCCTTTATAGAGTACTAGTTAATGGCCCGTCGATACTTGACGGGCCATGTAAAAAAACTTAAAATAAGAAATTAATAAATTTGTATAATAACATGTCTAAGTTGAAAAACATATAAAAAAAACTGCAATGTGACAAAATGCATAATGTAATCGCTTCAACATTGCATCAAAAGTCACCCCTACCTGTAGAAAAGTGCATAATGTATATAAATGTTGAGAACAACCTTATATAAAATTTTGTCAGTGTTACAAAAAGTCCAAAAATTTATACACATAAAAGATAAAATCAACTCATAACTTGTCGAACACTTCTTTATAAATTATGTTTGTCTCGTGTCATATGTATTACCCTGTACGTCGCAAATTACTACCTTCAATCCATTCCCGATGGTGACTCTAGAAATAGCAACATTTAACTTACCATGGTTGGTTCCATGTGAGGGGAGGTGGATGTTGACGTGTGAGCGAGAGAATATCCCTAACTCTTATTTATGGCCATAACAAAGCAGACGGATATGGGAAACTGTCTCCAATCAAAATTGATAGTGAACTTCATCTTGTTAGGTGGCTCATCATCATCCTCGGAATGAAAACCTTTTGACACGCGTTCATCAAGATATCATTTTTGCCTCGATGATATGCTTCTCAATATCAGTAACTATGAGCCTTGTTCCATTCCACAACTCGAAAGGTTGATCAATATTCCTCAGAAGCATTATCATACACCCAACCTTCAGTATGATCCTATGGTTAGGCAACCTAGAGTAATTAATGTTGTTGAAAATTTCTACAGTGAAAACACGTATGAGACCGTTCTCAAAGTTATCTTTCCTAGCAATGTTGTATGCACTCAATTTTTTAGCGCTATCTCTGGACATCTTCGACATGACAAATTGATTTTTATCATCAAATATTTCATTTATAGGTGCAAGAAAAGCCTGGTGATGAAAAAACCATGGTCAAGCGTTGGATCGCCTAAGTGATCCAACAACGAAGGATATGTACTATCTACAATAGTTGAAATTGGATGACTTACTTCTCAAATAAGTAAACCTTCGGGGATCTTGATATCAACCTTATGGTCATTAGGTTCAAGGGCAATGTCATTATCGACCTGTGTTATCCACCCACCAAATTCTTTCGTATCTTGAATTTCGAAAGATGACGAACCAGACTTTATAGGATTAAATTCGGCTTAAAAATGATAAGTTGAATATGATATAAGTATATGTGGTATATAGATATGACGGGGCGTTTACCTGCAACCTTATGTTCTATGTCAACCGAAGCTCCTCACAACATCTCATATCCTAGAGGAACATATAACGGCATTCACAATATTACAACTAATTCCTCTTGGAACATCGGGCATAATATGTCGAAAGTTCCCGCCGAAGACAATCATTCCTCCAACCAAATGAATTATCTGAACGACCCATCACATCCTTCAAGCTCTTATCAAGCGCTTCAAACAATGTCAGTTTGTCATGGAAGCCTTATCCCAAATAATAACCCGAGCCTCCTTGAGCAGTAATGTGACATCTAAATCATGAGCTTCTTGCATGTTGAGTCCTTGTGATTTGCAATGATATTCCAAACATCGAATGTGTCGGACTGCCGTCCTACCATTATAAAGAAGGGGTGATGCAATCCCACTGGATGCAATTGGAAATACAATATCCCTCTCAAACCAGAGCACATCGTTCTCCGTATAAAGGTTTTTGTGGTCTCTCCATGGATGTATAAGAAGAATACTTCGCCATTTTGACCATCGACATAATTTTCTCATATATAGCACGTTGTTTATCAGTCAATTGTGGGTATAAACCATCGTCATCTGCTCCATTGCAACTCTAACATAGAACATCTAATCCAGAATGAATGGATTTGTAGCATTTTATATAACAGGCTCATCCAGCACGGGTATGCCGTCAAATGGACTGAGATTGTTGCAGGTTTTCTTCAGTAACTTCTCTATTTCTATAATAGCAATATTTTTTTATTTGTTCATCAGTGAGTTTCAAACCAAGATGGAGAGTTCTCTATCGTTACATGACAATTACATACAAAATTTAAACTGATTGTCATATAGTCTATAATTTTTTTGTACCAGGATTGTTGAGTATCCTTTCTTGATTGTATAGAATGTCGTCTGATAATAAATCCCACGTTTTGTTCCACACTTCCTCAGGCCCCGACATGCTGCGTGATAACAACATGGTTATGTAAAATGACGTAAAAAATTCGCAAATCCACAGAGACTTGCCCCTTTCAAACCACTAATATACTCTCCATCATTGAATAAGAGACCCATAACTTCATATGCATCATTGTGATATTTTTGCTCAACACAGTCAACACCATTCAACCGAAACCTTGTTTCTTTGTTTTCATACGTACGAATCATATTTTATGTTCGTTTTTCCAACAATGATAGTCAGAAATTTTTGCATAAGTCAGCTTCCGGGCTCGAGGATCTATTTTGTTCAGCTCGAACCACTGCAAGAACTACGATTGTTTGACATTGGCTTTGTTGACGACATCTGGCATGCATTCACCATCTTTGAAAGGAACAAAGTGCTCGATCATTGTCCAAAATGAAATGACAATCGCTTAACAACATAAATCGTATAATGCATCGGGGATTCTAATATCCTCCACATTGATTCACATGGAGACACATAACGACAGTCCATATGCCTCATGACCTTCTCTCCATTTTCTCGATCATTGAAATTAACCCCAGTATTATCACTTCCTTTGAATATATATTTGAAGGGATACGATATTGACCAATGGCTGTTACAGTATTCCATGTTGATGTGCGCTTGATATTTGAGCATCAGATGGGAATTATGTGGAAATGCGTATCTATTTTTTATTATATAATAGTAAAAACAATAATAGACATAAATAAAGGCTTTGAAAATATAAATCACGTAAAATAAATTAACATATGTAAAATAATATAATGATGAAAAATAGTTCATGATAAGTACATATTGTCAAGTGAAACATCACTTTTATTGAGAGTGGTACCAGTGTTCCTTATTCGATAGACGTGATAAGATCGTTAAAACTTTTAGGAAAACATTTCATGCATCTATTGTCGATGTTAATATTGGGCAGCCAAGCGTGATTTTATTTTTAGATGCCTGACTACAATATTTTGGTCCCATGCCATGACACGTTGTATCGACAGGGTATCATATCAATCAAAATGAATTTCCATTTGATTAACACAAAGTCAGTTTTTCTGTAACTTATCTGGAGACAACATATGATTTTAGAAAAATTATTTATGTTATTAATCAAAATGTCTATGTTATTAACGAAATTCATTTCTTTTATAGTATGAAAAACATCAATGTTAAGAACATAGACGTTTTGATTGATAACATCGATGATTTTTATGAAAATATAAGTTCGTTTCTAGATAAATTATCTAGAGACCGTCTCTCAGGGGACTTACTCTTTGATTAAAAAGACAGAGAGAAATAGAAATGGGCGAAAGAATTGTAAGGAGGGTATCCATCAAAATACGAAAGAATCACCTTAATCGATCGCCTCGTTGTGATTGCCCTCATTAATAAGGGCAACAAATAGTTGGGGAATATGATATATACGAGGTCCCAACCAACAACTAAAACAAACAGGTGTACGTGTATGATCAATAAGTTCGCAACCATTTTAAAAGTCGAATCGAAGTGATGATGATTAATTATGTGAACCGTTTTCGTCCGTGATAAAACCACTAATTTGTTAGGCGGCTTAATTATATTAGGTTTTTGTTTTGCATATAAACTAATCTTTGCTTAAAGCTTTCCAGAAAGTGGGCTTCAATTGAAAATTATGTGTGGTGTGGTGTCTACTCTACTCTCTCAATACATATATATCTGCAATTATGTGAATGTATATAAATTAACTAAGAAACCATGCCAAAAGTAGTTCTAACTTACACAGGCATGGATTCATCCACGTCTCATTTCCGCATCATAAATATATATAGACTAAAATGGCTTTCTTCATGCTAGTTATATCCACCATTAGACCTGCTAATTCAATTAAGATATTAAAACATTTGACCAATGTAATGTTTCAGTTAGCTGATTTATCATTTAGTGTTGTACAATGTAAACATTTGCATTAAAAGAAAGTTGGAGAAAACAAAAAATGTACTAGCGGAAGGTGCAACCTTACAATCAGGATGCCTAAAGCATACATTATGTTTGAATTGTGAAAATTTATATTTGATATAAAATTAAAATTTTATAATGTTTTGTAAGTTTTATTAACTTTAATTGAATAATTATTCAATTAAAAAAGATAATTATCAATTAAATACAAAAACATATTCAACTCAATTAAAATGAATTGTTAGTTGTGTGTGAAACAACCTGTAAATTATTTATCCTAACATTGACTTGTCAAAGTGATGAAGCTAATTAACCTGTGAAGTATTGCTTGGCTTGGCCGCTTCATTCTCCTTCTATGAAGGTACTTGGACTAATCAGTTTCTTTTTCTGGAAGAAAGGACAAAAACCGGCATCAATTTCCAACTCAGGCGCGTACTGTTAAATGTGATGGAAATATCCAGAGACATGAGACTTTTTTGCCGGGTGTATGTTTTTATTAAAAACAATTATTAGATAAAAATTAAATAGCATGTCGAATAAAACTACAATTGTCTTTATCTATTACTAAACTTTAAGCCACAGAGGTTACACATCCCAAATGAAATAAAACGAATAAAATTACAATCGTTTTTATCTATTACTACAACTTTAAGCCACGGAGGTTACACATTCCAAATAGTATCACGGCTAAAGTAAAGTTTGCTTGCTACCTTAACAAGATGAGCAGCTACTTCGTTTGTTTCTTAGTACACAAAGGATACTTTTACCTTCCCAACTCGACTTTGGATGCTGTAACATTCAATTCGTAACTCATATGTTTATCATGTGATGTTGATCGCCAAAATTTAGATAAATGGATCACTATTTAACCACGAAAGTATATAACTGCTGATATCCGTATTTAAACTCCACAATGACGAATTAGAAGAGCAAGAGCAACATAAGCATTGAACCAGTTCATCAAAGGGATCTCCTTAATTCTAATTAACATATACAGTGACCACCAAAAATATTCGATACCTTGTTTGGGGATCCCCTCTTTGCTTTATGTCAAAGAGTGGATTATTTTTAACCAAACAACCATTTGTATTGTTGATCTTTATTGTATTGTATATGTCCGGTCACTCGATTAGAACTAGATACGAGAATTTAATCGAAAATGAATGTACAGGAGATAAAAGTTGGGAATCTGGAAAGGTTTGGAATAATAATTTTAAGGGAATGTAATTACAAGAGTTACAAACATTACCAAAAGGAGGAAAAAGGTAATAAGATTAAAAATTATAAACATCTACTTATAATTTCACCACACAAACTCAACCAAACCAAACCAACCCAACCGACCGACACTCCACGAATACGAATGATTATTAATCATCCATCCAATTCCATCCAACCCAAGCAGCGAGCAATCTAGACCGTCGGAAAGGTCAACGCAAAGAAACAAATCTAACGGCTCCGATCATATCTTGGTCAGCTTCTCCCCTTTCACCAAAGGATTCGCCTTCGCAATCGCTTCTCTACCCACCGCCTTGAAATCAAACGTACACCCATGCTTCTCCGGGTACCTGTGGGACCCACAAAACGTGGTCCCGCACTTGCACCTGAATCCGGTCAGCCCAACCTTCTTCCGGCACGTCGAGCACCTGTTCGACGCCGTCGGTTGCGGCTGCGCAGCCGCCTTCTCCTCAACCGCCGGAGACAAAACAACCGGTTGGATTACGGAAGGTATAATCAAGGAGGGTGCTGGTTTGGAAAGGAGGGTAGTACGTTCGCCGGAGTTTTTGGGGCCCACATCGCGGTAGCATTTGGAGCACATGTTTCCGGTGGCTGGGCTGCCGAAGAAGCCGCAGTTGTTGACGCAGAGACGGTGGCCTTCCGGTGATTGACAGCTGCCGTGCTCCTCCGCCATTGGAAATCCTCTAGATAATTTTTTTTTTTTGTGGGAGCAAAAAAATTATGAGAATGGATGGGAAAGTTCACGGAATTGATTTGATTTGATTGAATGAATGAAGGAGAGGAAAATTCTTGTGGGAGAGGAGAGAAGGAGGGTATGTATAGAAATAGAAGAGGAAATGAGAAGGAAATTTCTTTGTTTTTTTTTTTTTTTTTTTTTTTTTTTTTTTTTTGATGGGCGAATGAGAAGGGGACACAGAAATATTAGTATAGGAGGTAGGAGGATGAGAACAATGAAATGAATCGGTTAGCGTGTTTCTTTATTCATTTTTTTTTTTAGAAAGAAAATAGGATGAATTTAACATTTATGGTATCATAATATGATGAGAATACAGCTGGAAAAGAAGATTGAATGATATTTTAAGAATTGGTTTTTTTGATGTTTCTGATGATAGGGAAGTATACAAATTGCGATTGTGATTATCACTAAAAAATAAATAAATATCAAAGTGATGATAGACGGATAAATATGACTTTGATTGATGCGGGCCAAGTTGAGTTTTGCTTGTGTGATTATTACGCGGTGCGTGACATGCCAATCGCCTAGACAAAATTATGGTACAGTTATGTATTTTTAATTTGATTTCATTTATCCCCATGATGAGTGACGATGGATGGCCAAAACCATACTACGCGGCTCGTTGTTTTGTTCCGAACCTTTTTATCTTTTTGTTTGTTGTATAACACGGTCAAGTCTAAATAGTTTAAGAAATAAATAAAGAAATCGGAATTCGTATCTGAATTCGGCGCCTGACCCTGAGATGTGGATCATCCAAGGCACTACGAATTCGCCAATTATGAGTTGGGCGCGAAATGAAAAAAAATGTAGTTTTCAACTCACTTTTTAGATTCCTTGGAATTTGGAGATAAGAGAATTTTTCTTGGGTCCATTAGTCTAAGCAAGAGACTAACCCAATAACGAAAGTTTCGTAAGGGGACTGGAGCTACGCCCCATAGAAACTGTCCCAGGGCATAAGGGGCATGATGACTTGACGTCATCCTCACCTTATTCTCGCTTCCGCTTCGTCCACCGCCGCTCACGCGGCAAAGGTAGGGCATTTCCCACTCACTTTCATCCTATTTAAATAACTTTTTTAATAAATTTTATTAGAGAACCTTCCTAAAGTACCTAAAATAAGAGGTAGGGGTTAGGCCCTTTTAGGTCAGACAAATCGAACTTTAAATTTAACGTATTGATGAGGTTGATCGAGTCAAGTTCAGACCTCTCAATTTAGATTTGTAGAGAGAGATATTGCAAGTGAATACTTACCTGCAAATGAGGGAGATGTCCTCTTATTTATAGGAGATGGTCCAAGGGACATGTAAGTTGAGACACACAGATGTCGGTCCAATAAGATCACGGCATGTGGACATCGAATCATGGTGGCGCTTGACGATCACGCGTCAGAGCCTCTTCACCAAGTAAGGTCAGGATTCCAAGGGTAGAGTTCCCTAGGATCGGTTCCTTAATTTGTTGGCGAAGAGTTATGTTAAGTTTCCCTCTCCTAAGTTCAGAACATTTTAAGGTTGGATCCTTTATAACCTCCCTTTACTTGACAATAGTAAGGTTCGGATGTCCCTAGCGGAAAACCTCTGAAGGTCGGAACCTTCTTTTACTTGACAATAGTGAGGTCCAAATGTCCTTAACGAAAAGCCACTTTGGAGAAACATCCCTTCTCTTGTTGAGTGAAGACCCTATTGACATGGTCAACTAGGGTCAGACTTATTTTCTCATATCATAATTGATAAGTATTTCATTCGTTCCACTCGGAGTTTCTCATTATTGTTGACTTTTTCTCAACATTAATTTAACACAAATTAATACTCCTCCGCCCCGAATTCAACTTCAATTATTCAATTTTGGTAAGTCCATCCTTAAATGAAAAACTTTTCTCCTACTTAGGCTCTGTTCTTTTCAACTTAAAACTCATTCGATTCGATTCATTCCATTCGATTCGATTGATTCGATTCTTAGTTATATTTTATACTACAATTGATTCGATTCGATTGATTCAATTCAATTGATTCGATTTAGTTCAAGAATTTGATTTGAAAAACGAGCCCTTAGGCTCTGTGCTTTTCATCTAAAAACTCATTAATTTCTGTTCAGTTCAGTTCTGCTTAGTTGTTTTTTATGCTACAAATAAATTCAATTCAGTTTCATTCAGTTCAGACGAAGAAAACGGAGCCTTATTCACCATCACTACTACTTTATCCAATCTATTTCATATTTTATTTACTATATCTCCTAATTTATTCACCATTCTCTTAAAATTTATATTCGGATTCGTGGAAAGTTCAATCCAATACGAAGGGAGTATTTAATAGTATATAAAATTAATCAACAAATGTTATTTCCAAAGTATAACGGAGTAATAAACTTTCATAAGATAATTTTTTTTAGGAATATATCTGTTTAAATTTTGATCAATAAACCCTAATGACTTATCTCAGTTAAAAAAGGTAACTAGTACTCTTAGTTCACTTGAACATTGTAAAAGAGGAAGCTTATACTGAGTATGTTAGTCTAGTAAATCTTGTATAAGATGTTAGGTCTCAGATTGTAACTTTTATATCTTTGAAGAAGACCAAGACGCAAGCATCTAGCAAAAATGAGCTCATTATTGAAGATCAAGAGACTGTACAAGATTGCTGAATACTAAGGAGAAAGGTCTCCTCAGATACCTTGGCTTAGATACCTTGAAGAAATTAAGTGTCTTTGGAAGACAAGTATTTCAATATGTTTATGATATCCAATGCTTACTGAGTAAGGAAATGCAAAGCCTCAGATAGCTTGCATAGTTCCGTTGAGACTACATGACAAAAGATAGTACAGTGCATTTATTACGTAGATAGAGATGCCTGAGCAAAAGAGGAAATCTCTGAAAAGAGACAAAGCTCACTGTCGTTCTATCTTCAGATATCAATAGTTTGAATTTCATTGAGCCTAACGGATACTATTCAAACGACATGATTTTCAACTACAAATATCACCACTTAGAATGCTTGAAATCTCTGAAAAAGAGACAAAGCTCACTGTCGTTCTATCTTCAGATATCAATAGTTTGAATTTCATTGAGCCTACCGGATACTATTCAAACGACATGATTTTCAACTATAAATATCACCATTTAGAATGCTTGAAGGACACACCTTGAACTTCATTGAACACAACTTACACATTCAAGCATACAAGCCTTTATACCTACTTACTCATTAGCTTACTGTTGCGGATAAAGCTCTTGAATTCCATGTAGCACGAAAATTCTGAGTGTCCTGATCCTTAACAAGACTTGTTTATTGTAAAGGAGTTGAATCCAAAGATAAAGTTGCAATTGATATATGAGATTCATTCTCTTGAACGACAACAAGACTTGGGTCAGTAAAGAACAACTTCTCATACACTGAGAAGAGTATTAAGGAAGCTTGATTTTAAAGAGCTCTCTAAACATAACTGAAAAGTTATAAGAGCTAGCTCACCTGACAAACTGCCATAACCAACACCAAACAGGCGTTGAGCATAGGAAGTACTTAGTTTGGGAAACTAAGGAATAGCTCAAAGGTTACTGAGTAGAGGAAGTACTTGGCTGAGAAAACAGGGAAATAACTAAGGGGAAACACTTGGTTGGGAACCTAGTGTTAAGGGATCAAGAGATAGGACTTTGTAAGGAGAACTCAATATTTTATCTTAGTAGATTCAAGTTCTGAGAAAGGGCGAGTGGATTAGTTGAGGGATTACGCCACTCTCAGATACCACTATAAAGCTTTGTGTTATTTACTTACTGCACTTTACTTACTGCTTTATTTATTGTTTGCTGAGTATTTACACACTTACAGCTTTCTGACACATGCACTTATCACAAAAGTTTAACGATTTCTGATTATAAGTATCATATACCTGTAAAAATATATGAGAAACTGTTTTATCGACAAAAGTTTGAAAAGACTATTCACACTCCCCCTCCTATAGTCTTTTACTTTGCCGTTATATGGACCAACAATTTTATTAATTTTTTTTATATAATTTAAGATTAGTTTGTAGTCAAAATTAAAGTTAAAAAATGTCAACGAAAATCAAATGACAAACTTCGGACAAGACGGAAGAAGTACAACTTTATGCTCGCTATAGGCGCTAGGGCTGACTAAGTTAATGCAAAGGCTTAATATAAAGCTGAAGGTGTCGCGTCAAGACGCGTTCCTGGATTAGGTGTTTTGATCAGAGAAATGTTCACTTTTGAACATTTGAGAATATACTCCCTTCGTTTCAGTATATGCTTTATCTTAGAAATGATACGATTATCAAACTAATAAATGTCGATATATAGTGGGTTTCGGTTTTAGTAAGTTAAGTTTTAAACTGAATATAAAAATTATCAAAAATTGTAAACTTTTTTGTGAAATTGAGGGAGTATAATTTATCATTTGCAAGTTGCGACTGCTTTACCAGGAAAGATCAAATACAAACACTCTCAATCTTTTTCATGCTAAGTCTTAATCCCGATTTTTACCAGGAAAACCGAACTAATTAAAACACAAGGAAAATCATAAGATGGCCTAATGTTTACAAATTAGTAGTCTAGCTCTTAACTTAATTGACGGGCATGGGCTCTTGTTGCGTACATCATCAAGAGGTATACCATATATTTGTGAAACTCTCGTAAAATTTGTTTTTCATACGAGAAAAATTATACCCCCGTTGAAGCAGATTATACTAAGCCAACCATATTTATAGCCTATAGGAGTGAAAAGGACCAACAAATATATGGATCTTAAAATTTCATTATAAATTTTCAATGAACATTTCAATACTACAATTTAAATTAATTTATAGACAAAATTAAAGCTGTTCGACCAGAAAAATTCAAAATATACGAGTTCTTTAAGATGGAGTAAATAAATAATAAATCATACTAGTAATATTTTATCACGACCCACTAATGACATTATACCGTCCAACTTGTGCCCGACCAGTTGAAATCTGTATTATGAAGTCTTTGACTCTTTTTCAGCATCCTCATCTAAACATTGCTTTTAATTAGGTGGAAATTAAAGAAAAACAAAAATGTCACAAGTAAATAATGAATGAACGTCCAAAATAGTACTCCACTCTCCGGAAAGTTGATCGCCACAAAGAACTGGAACCAAGAAAGATGAAGGATAGTAACAGGTTCTCCAGGAGCACCATTATTAATAGATCCATTATAGTAGTATTAAAGTATACTTCCTCTACTTGGCATGAACCAATTATTACAAACTGTCCTTCATTTCAATTTAAGTTAGGTATACATTGACTTTTAGCAAGTTTTTATGTTTTATTTGTTGAACAATCAAAGTAGTTGATAATATAGTTTGTAGCATAACATAATCTTAATTTGTGTTGAAGAAACAATGAACAACAGTAAAGGTAGAAAATTGTTTCCATTGCTTCTTGGCCAGGTGCTTTCTTTGAATTTGGCCATTAGCAGCTTCAGTCTTTCTTTCATCACCAGTAAAGGTACTGGTTTTTTACTTTCTTGATTACTAGGCCTTAGCTATGGTTGTTTGTTGATCTTTTGGATTAATTTATGGTTGTACATTGGCAGGTATCAATGCACCGCTAACTGCATCGTTCTTTACTTACGTGGCTTTGGCTTTCGTTTATGGATGCTTCATGCTGTACCGGAAACAGAACTTATTGGTAAATTATTAGCCATTTATCTTCTTGATCATGCTGTATTACTGTTGGTGTTGACTCAGAGTACTTGTTCCCATATATATATATATATATATATATATATATATATATATATCTATATATATATATATATATATATATATATATATATATATATATATTTGCAGGTTCCTTGGTATTGGTATATTCCTCTAGGCTTTGTTGATGTTCAGGGTGATTATCTTGGTAATCACGGCTGCTTGTACCCTCTTTTCGACTACTGAATTCGTGTATCATATCATAGCGATTTAGTACATATACAGAGTCTTGCTACAATTAGATATGCAGAAATGGATATGACTGCTTGTAGCTAGAACTTATTTAGTTTAATGTTTATTAAAGAAAATGTGGAGTATTCATTACAGATTTATTGATTGCAGTTACTAAAGCGTATGTGTATACCTCAATTACTAGTGTGACGATACTTGATTGTTGCACGATTGCATGGGTGATAGTCCTCACATGGCTGGTCCTGGGTACCCGATATTCCTTGTGGCAATTCTTTGGGGCAGCCGTATGTATTGGAGGCCTTGGTTTAGTTATTCTTTCTGATTCAAAGACAAGCATCGGAGGTTATATTTTTTTGTCCGATCTTCTGAAATTTAATTGAATCCCAAATTTCTGAAATGTGGATCAATGGCACAATCCAATACATAATTTGGCTTTCAGGCGGTTCAAGTCCTCTTTTTGGCGATGCACTTGTTGTTGCAGGAACTGTTTTTCTTTCAATGAGCAATGTTGGCCTGGTTGGTAATTCTCTTTTCTCTAGTCCCGTTTTCAGTTCTATACATGATATATCAGCCTGTTGAATTGGGAGATGTATAATTAGCAAACTGTCCTGTTTACAGGAATTTTGTGTCAAGAAGAAAGATCGTGTTGAAGCACTGACGATGCTTGGGCTGTTTGGCATGCTTATCAGTTTATCAGGAATGTAAGGAGTACAAGAATTTGGCATTTTGGACTGAGAAGAGCTATTTATGTTGAAGTATATGATTAGTAGCTATTTTCGTTGAATTCTGTTAGGGTGACGATAGAGAGGAAAAGCATTGAATCGATTAATTGGTCTCCTGAAGTTGTGAGTACATGGAAAGGAAACTTAATTCACTCTTCCTAGTTCCAAGCTGGTTATAATTGTTCTGTACAACTTAAACAACGGTATATCTCGCTTGCAGATATTAGCCTATGCTAGCTGCACAATAGCAAGCTTCATCTTCTATACACTTGGTCCATTTGTCTTAAAGGTCAGTTCTATATTCTGCTCGATTAGCTCTTCTTACTAATCATCAGAATGTTCGCCTGTGAGAACTTGATACAGACATCCTCTTGATACAGATGAGCGGATCCACACTGTTTAATCTTTCTCTTCTGACATCTGATATGTGGGCAATCTTTATCAGAATCTTCTTCTATAAGCAGCAAGTACGTTATTGCATTTGATTTCATAATATCAATTCATTACCGGCATATCTATTTCTCTTCCTTATTATTGTGTTATTTGTTAATGCTCGTGACACCTTTCCAAACTAATCATCTTTGCCTCAATATCAGGTTAAGTGGTTATATTATCCGGCCTATGCACTTGTTGCTCTTGGAATTTTCATCTACTCCAAAATGTAAGTTCTTAATTCTTTCTTCAACTTTTGAATCTTATCATCATCGGATTCAAATTGTTTTTGTTGATATTCATGAATTTGTATATCTTTGAAGTCTCTCGGGTACCTTACAAATCACATGTCAGGTTAATACTTTTGAAACTTATGAGGACTTAATTTGTGCAATCGAATGATAAACTTTCCCTGTGATGTTGGCTGTTGCCTTTCATTTTTCAGGGAAAAGGATCTTGATAGCACACAAGCTCTTGAGCAGCAAAATACCGATCCAGAGTACATTCTTATCACAGATGAGAACACAGATCATAAAAACAGCACCTTGAGTATATAGTTTCAAGGCAATAGTTAGTTATTGTAGTTCGAACAGAGGAAATATACATATTTAAGCCCTTCCAATGATTCAATTAGTATTACCAGCTTTTTTTGGCAGGAACAGTTTGTTTTGAAGTTCTGATGATCTTATTTGTGAAACTACTGTTTATAACTTCAATAAATTTATGTCCTTGTCTTAGTATTATAACCCCAGCAGGGATTTTCGATAAATTTATCACTTTACGTTCACCTGTTCCTCTGCTTATAAGAACCTCATTAACTCGATCTGAACCTTCCCCTACAACCAAATGAACATAACTAAAAACAAAAAATAAAAGAACAATGACAGAACTTGTCAAACACCAATATTGTATTATCAACTGGAGTTACAAGTTTGCAAATCATATGATTGCGATGGGAAACAAAATTATTGTTTTTCACCAAATGAGGTTAATCATCCTTTTCATATTAGCAAGTTGCAGTGTTATATGTTAGTTATTAGTCAAACATCAGTAAAGCACAAGATTTTGTAATGCAAGTTGGCTAATTGGCCTGCAGGATATTAAGTAGTAGTAATTTCGTTAATTAAACTATTTAGTTGGAGTAATTTAGTTGTTGGAAGAGTAAGAAGACAGTTTTGGGATTACGGTGACACCAGCTCAGTCACACGGAGAGTATGATGCTTCCATCTCCATAAAAAAATGAACTCATGGACCATCTGAAGAGGTCATTAATGTGGTGTGATATGAGGTAATTCCTCTTTCCGACCCTAAATCATTCTCTTATCCACTACAACATATTCTATTCTGATTGGATTTCTTAATTACAGGTGTTTTCCGATAGGCAACGAGGCTTAATTACTAGTTTCTCTATCATTGTTTTGCCGGAGCTGCTGTAGCTAGTTACGAGTTAATTACAGGTCACTGACTGAAGAAGCCATGAATGGCACCTGGTGGTGGATCAGCAACCAAGGTAACCATAAGACATTGCTGTTATCGTTGCTCCTCGGGCAGTTTCTTTCACTTACTTTGGCCATCACCAGTTTCGCCCGTTCTTTCATCACCAGTACAGGTAAGTTATTATCTCCTCTTCTATTGATTGTTGATGTTGATTGTTAAGACATGAAATGAAGTATTGTCATAAAATGTTGTGTATAATTTTGCAGGTGCGGATGCACCATTGACTACTTCATTCTTTACATACCTAGTTGTGACTCTGGTGTATGGAAGCTTCTTGCTCTACAGACGACAAAGATTGTTGGTAATCTGCTCATATGCATAGATGGTTAAGTAATCTAGGAAGTCATAATTCATTTAGACAAGGTGCTATTTAACTTAGTTCTATGTACTTCTGGTTATGTTAACCTTAAAGTGACATCTCTGAGGTTCACATGATTACGGAATTCACAGTGAATCTCTGCATCATAATATGTGGGAGATTTCCAAGAATAAATTATGGAAGAGATTGGTAATCAATGTACCACATTGCAATTGAATGATGAGCTTTGCAAAGTGTGAAGTAATATAAACTATTACTTCTTGTATCATATGGAAAGTATGGAGTAATAAATAAACTAATGCACTTTGTCCCACGTGGAAAAAGTAAGTGTGGAAAGTTTAGTTTATTTATGGAAGTGCATTAATGATGTGTAAATAATCATTAAGTAGGTGCACTTGGCAGGGCCACACGTACGCGCCCGAGCCCGTGCCACGGGCGTGTGGCGCTTTTGTTAGGCGCACTTTGCGGAAGAGTTGTGTCTCTTCAGACATGACTCTTGAAATCTATAAATAGGAAGGGTTGTTTCAGATTGAAGACATACCGGAACCTTCTATCTCTCCCTCATGCTACGGAAACAATATCTGCAGTAATTGTTTTTGTAGCATTTCTTTTACTGCTTATTCCAGTTCTTGAGTTTGATTTCGAAAGTACATTCTGTAGTCAAACATACAGATTTTCTGGGCTTCCTTGTATCCTGGGAGCGATTCGCTGCAACCTTGTTGTACACTGATAGTGGGGGCGAATTACGCTTTAAGGAAAGCGATTATATTGTGACTGGAAGTCCAGAATTGCCATTTCTACATCCCTAAACACTAACAATCTTAAAGCGTATTTTTTGTTGCTGTTTGAGATGGCTGGAGGACATTCATTGAAGGAGTTTGCGACAAACATTGTCAAGTTGGAGAAATTCGAAGGTGACAACTTCAAACGCTGGCAAAAGACGTTGCACTTCCTGTTGGCGCAATTGGGCGTAGTGTATGTTCTGACCACTCCAAAACCAGAACAGGCAGATGATGAGACAGTTGCACAAACAAGGAACAGGTTGAAATGGGAACAAGATGACTATTGCTGCAAGGGCCACATCTGCAATTCGCTGTCAGACACACTGTTTGACATGTACCATGAGAAGCAGACGGCTCAAGAGGTCTGGGAGGAATTGGAGAAAACAAACCTGGTGGAAGATGCGACAAGTAAGAAATTTATCACCAGTAAGTTCTTCCGCTATGTTATGGTTGACAATAGGAAAGTACTTGAGCAATTTTATGAACTGAAGCAAATTGTCAATCAGTTTAAACAACATGCACTAACTATGGACGAGTCTATTATTGTTTCTGCTATCATAGACAAACTTCCTCCTTCCTGGAAAGCTACCAGGAAGGAACTTAAACATAAGAAAGAAGAAATGTCTCTTGCAGATCTTGAGAGCCATCTGAAAATTGAAGAAGAAGACCGACTCTGTGACGGTGGAGATGGCTCCAAGGTTCTTATGTTGGAGGAATGTCCGAGCAAACAGAATCACAAACATTCCAAAGGGAAAAACTCAAAGTAGAAGCACAATTCGAACAAAAAGAAGAAAAATGGTGCATGTTGGAAATGTGGTGAAACTGGCCATATGAAGAAAGATTGTCCAGATCTCAAGAAGAAAAAGAAACAGAAAACATATGGAAAATCTGAAGGCAACAAGTTTGTGGCAACTGTTTCTGAGGTCAATCTTCTTGAGAGTGACCTATCTTGGTGGATTGACTCTGGAGCAACAAGGCATGTCTGCAAAGACAAATCCATGTTTGTGGAGTACATTCCAGAAGAAGATGGCACTGTTGTCTACTTGGGAAATGGTGCAGCGACCGCTGTCAAAGGAAAAGGAAAAGTGCTGCTCGAGTTCACTTCTGGAAATGCTCTCACCCTGACTGATGTGTACCATGTACCAGAGATTAGGAAGAATCTTGTGTCAGGCAGTCTGCTGAACAAATTTGGTTTTAAGCTAGTCTTTGAGTCTGACAAAGGGAGGGGATTTTGTAGGAAAGGGATATCTGTATGAGGGAATGTTCAAACTCAATGTAACTGATGACTATGCTAATAAAAGTTATGGTTCTGCTTACTTGCTTGATTCTTCTTCTTTAATTATGACATGATAGATTAGGACATGTTAATTTCAGAAAGTTACATCGCATGGTTAATCTAGGTTTAATTCCTAAAATTGAGAATGATGTTAGTAAATGTCATACTTGCATGCTTACGAAAATTATAGGATGCCTTTTCCTAAAGCTGAAAGAAATTTTGTTTTGTTGGAACTTATTCACAGTGACTTATGTGATTTTCATAGTACTCCCACTCGAGGAGGAAAACGTTATTATGTTTCTTTCATAGATGATTATTCTCGTTTCTGTTATGTTTATCTCATCAATCATAAACATGAAGCATTAGACAAGTTTAAGGTATTCAAAGCAGAAGTTGAGAATCATTGTGGTACTTCTATCAAAAGACTTAGAACTGATAGAGGTGGTGAATACTATGATCCAACGTACTTCGAAAGTGTTGGAATAATACATGAAGTTACTGCACCCTATACTCCACAGCAAAATGGTATTGCAGAACGGAAAAATAGGACATTAACGGAAATGGTTAATGCTATGTTGTCCAAATCTGGAATGAGTAAAGGATTTTGGGGAGAGGCACTTTTAACAGCTTGTCATGTTTTGAACAGAGTTCCTACCAAGCAAAATCCTGTTACACCATACGAATTGTGGAAGAAGAGAAAACCAAACTTGAAGTACTTAAAAGTTTGGGGATGTAGGGTTGTAGTAAAACTTCCAGAACCTAAGAGAAAGAAATTAGGAGAAAGGGGAGTTGAATGTGTATTCCTTGGTTATGCTTCGAATAGTAAAGCTTACAGATTCATGGTTATTGAACCAAACTATGCAGTTGGTGTAAACACGATTATTGAATCACGAGATGCCATTTTCGATGAAACAAGGTTCTCTTCGGTTCCTAGAATTTCAGAAAATAAACCTTTTGAGGCAGATTCAAAGGAAACTGAAAAAGAAATTGAAGAGCCTAGAAGAAGCAAGAGAGTTCGAGTCAAGAAAGACTTTGGACCTGACTTTCAAATGTATCTCGTGGAAGGTACAAGGGATAGTCAAGTCAATAAAATCTTTGTTGCCTGGCAAGGTGAGCCGGATCCAAAAACGTATCAAGAGGCTATGAAGTCTCAAGATGCGAGTTTTTGGGAAGAGGCAATAAACGATGAAATGGATTCCATCATGGGAAATAAGACTTGGAAATTGGTTGACTTACCGCCTGGTTCCAAACCGATAGGATGTAAGTGAATTTTCAAGAAGAAAATGAAAGTTGATGGAACCATTGAAAAGTTTAAGGCAAGGTTAGTCGCAAAGGGCTTTACCCAAAAGGAAGGCATCGACTACTTTGATACTTATGCACCAGTAGCTCGAATTGCAACAATAAGGCTTCTCATTACATTGGCTTCCATCTATAAATTTGAAATTCACCAAATGGATGTTAAGGTAGCATTCTTAAATGGTGAATTGGATGAAGAAATTTATATGGAGCAGCCTAGAGGTTTAATCATGAAAGGGCAAGAAAAAGAAGGTGTGTAAATTGATCAAGTCTCTCTATGGACTAAAGCAAGCACCTAAACAATGGCATGAAAAATTTGACACTGTTTTGTTGTCAAATGGGTTCAAGATACATCAATATGATAAGTGTGTCTATAGCAAGTTCTCGAATAATAAAGGTGTTATAATCTGTTTGTATGTAGATGACATGCTCATCTTTGGTATTGATCTTGAACAAGTTAATAACACCAAGACTTTCCTATCTGCAAATTTCGATATGAAAGATCAGGGTATTGCTGATGTTATTTTAGGAATTAAAATAATACGGAATCATGAAGGAATCATACTGAGTCAATCTCACAACGTTGAGAAAATATTGAAGAAATTCAATTACTTTGGTTGTACACCTGTTAGTACTCCGTTTGACTCTAGTACTAAGTTGGTGCCTAATGATGGAAGAGCATATTCCCAACTTGAATATGCTAGTGCATTCGGAAGTCTAATGTATTGCATGACATGTACCCGACCAGATATCGCATTTGCAGTGGGAAAATTATGTCAATATGATCATAATCCTAGTAGAGAACATTGGAGAGCAATGTTTAGGGTCTTTCAATACTTGAAAAAGACCATTGATTATGGCTTGTTCTATAATGGCTATCCAATTGTCTTGGAAGGATTCACTGATTCTAGTTGGATAACTCAGAATGATGGAAGTTCCACAAGTGGGTGGATCTTTACTCTTGGCGGTGGAGCAATATCATGGGGATCCAAGAAGTAGTCATGTATAACTGACTCAACTATGGCATCTGAATTTATAGCATTAGCTTCTACCAGTAAAGAGGCAGAATGGCTAAGGAATTTGCTATTGGAAATTCAAATCTGGCCTAAACCAATGCCACCGATTTCTCTACACTGTGACAGTCAGGCCACATTGTCTAGAACTTATAGTCACGTCTATAATGGAAAATCTAGACATATTGGTTTAAGACATAGTGTTGTGAGGAAAATGATTAGTGATGGAATAATCACAATCAGTTATGTGAGGTCTGCAGCTAATTTAGCTGATCCTTTAACAAAAGGTCTTGCAAGGGAAATGATTTATAAGACCTCAAGAAGGATGGGACTAAAGTCCATTAAACAATAGTCATACATGGAGGAACCTCAACCCAATACTTGAAATATCAAGCTTGGATTCAATGAGTCAAGTACTTCATCTTATGACTAGAAAGCACTTAAGAATTTTATCAAATCCATCCCAAGGGAAAGTGCTTGGTACTTGTAACATTCAAGTGAGGCTGAGTTTAAGACTCTTAATAGACTTGTAGACACTAGCAGTTGGAATGCTTTGGTTACAAGGGCATTCTTGACGAGTCTACCTAAATGAGTGAAAGAAGTGAGCCGCTTCATTAGAGTTTGGACTTTAACTCTAAAATTCATTCATCATGCCAGGATAAAGACACATGGCTGTTAAGGTGTCGGCTTCTTAGAACGAAGAATAAGTGAAAGAGTATGTGTGAGATTTATCCGGTTAGTCATTTTAGAATCGCTAGTTCAAAGACTTGTCTACTATGCGTATTCTGATTAACTTTGATGAGTTTTCACTAAGTGAAGGTTCAAGTCGAGAGACACCTTCATTTATGCATATTTCTTTTTGGAAGAAATTTATTTTTGGAAATGGTGGAGAATTGTGGGAGATTTTCAAGAATAAATTATGGAAGAGATGGGTAATCAATGTCCCACATTGCAATTGAATGATGAGCTTTGCAAAGTGTGAAGTAATATAAACTATTAATTCTTGTCTCATATGAAAAGTGTGAAGTAATAAATAAACTAATGCACTTTGTCCCACATGGAAAAAGTAAGTGTGGAAAGTTTAGTTTATTTATGGAAGTGCATTAATGATGTGTAAATAATCATTAAGTAGGTGCACTTGGCAGGGGCCACGCTTGAGCCATGCTAATGGCACGTGCACGCTTGCATCGCTCATCGATCTCGGCCGTTAATTTTGTTTAAAATTTATACGGACAGGATTTAATTTGGGGAATAATCCTGCAGTCAAGTTTAACCCGAGAAAAGCCAACAGCTTTTTTAAATTTGAACCAACAGTTATTTAATCATGACCATTGGTTTGAAAAGGTGTGATCCAATGGTTAGGATTTAATCCTCATCCATTGCATCTGTCCTTATCCAAATTTCTGGAAGAGTTGTGTCTCTTCAGACATGACTCTTGAAATCTATAAATAGGAAGGGTTGTTTCAGATTGAAGACATACCAGACCTTCTATCTCTCCCTCATGCTACGGAAACAATATCTGCAGTAATTGTTTCTGTAGCATTTCTTTTACTGCTTATTCCAGTTCTTGAGTTTGATTCTGAAAGTACATTCCGTAGTCAAACATACAGATTTTCTAGGCTTGTATCCTGAGAGCGATTCGCTGCAACCCTATTGTACACTGATAGTGGGGGCGAATTACGCTTTAAGGAAAGCGATTATATTGTGACTGGAAGTCCAGAATTGCCATTTCTACATCCCTAAACACTAACATAATAACGTAAACCTTATCTCAGTTTTGCTCTTATTTGCAGGTCCCTTGGTATTTGTATGCTCTACTAGGGCTAGTCGATGTTACCGCCAATTATCTTGGTAATGTTATAATTTCAAGTGTACCTTACTTCATATTGATAGAATTTTAGCTTACCAATTCAAAACTACATAGAAATGCAGGATATTTTCTGTTGAATTAAAATATCTCTTGGTAACTGTCAGCTGGATTCGAATATAAAGTTTCTAATGAAATTCATTTCACATTGATGTATTGCAGTTAATAAAGCCTATGAGTACACATCAATAACCAGTGTGACGCTATTGGATTGTTGTACAATCGCATGGGTAATAGTACTTACGTGGCTGGTTTTGCGTACTCCCTATTCCCTGTGGCAGTTCTTTGGGGCAGCAGTTTGTGTAGGAGGCCTTGGACTAGTGATTCTTTCAGATTCAAACACAAGTTCTGGAGGTCACATCCTTTATCCTTTTCTTCTGAAGTTTACGCCAAATGCTGTTCTAAATGTAAATCAAATCATAGGAAAATTACTTATATTGTGAAGATTAGACAGTTTCTGTGGGTTTTAGCACAGATACTGTGGGTTTCAGTGCAGAATCTGTGGGTTTTAATACGGAATCTGTGATTACGAGTTACAGAAAGAGTCTATTGCCAGATTGCTCAGGAACCGTTGATCTTGATCATCCTACGGCTGGGATTTAAACAGTAACGTGGAGGGAGAGTTAGTTGGAAAAGGAAAAACAGAGCATGACAGCCTGTTTCGATTAGTTCCGCTTCTCATTGGTTCTTAGCTGGTTTTAAAATAGATTGTAACTTGGGTGTTAAGAGAGATTGATCTCATTATTTTTATCTTATCAGTTATAGTGAGAGAAACACTAGTGAGAGAGAGAATAGAAGAGAAGAGAGCAAGTCGCCATTGATGATTGCTTGAGATCTTCTCAGATTCTTGTAATCTTTCATTGATTAGTGGATTGTTCTTGTTGTTCTCCGTGGATGTAGGCAAAGACGAACCACGTAAATCTTGTGTTGATTTCTTTACGCGTTTGATTGATTATAGTTTCGTAATCGTCTTTGTTTGATCGGAATTGTTCGATTGTTCAACAATTGGCGCCGTCTGTGGGAAGCCGAGGTTGAAACTGGTGATCAATGGCGTCTACAACAAGATTTGATCTGAAGAAGCTAGCGAAGGTGGACTTCACTTTGTGGAAGGAGAAAATGGAAGCACTTACAGTACGACAAGGTGTAGAGCAAGCTCATTAGCAATGATGGTTTTGACAAAGATTTCGATGAAGCCGAGAAGAATAGAATCATTGGGAAGGCCGTAGCACCTTGATCCTGTCTCTTGGTGACAAAGCTCTGAGAGAAGTAATCAAAGAGAAGACCGCAAAAGGTGTTTGGGACAAGCTTGAGGAGCTATATCATGTTAAGACTGTGGCAAGCAAAATCAAGCTTAAACAGATGTTCTTCTCTTTCAAGATGAAATCTGATAGGTCAATTATTGAACATCTTGATGAATTTAACAAGCTGTGTTCTGATATGGAGTCAAGGGAGATGACAGTTGGTGAGGATGACAAAGCAGTCATATTACTTAGCTCATTGCCTCAGAGATATGAACACTTTGTAGATGCAATAGTCATGTCAAAGCCGGATGATCTAACAACTAAGGATGTGGAGCTAGCCTTGAGAAACAAGCTGGATCAAAAAGGTGTTAGTAATCAACATGAAACAGTTGCAGAGAGCTTATCTGTGAAGCAACCATGGAACAAGAATCACAATCTGAGGAACAAACCATTCAATAACAATAGGAGAACTGCCAAGCTACCTGAGAGAGGTGGAGCTGATAATGTGGAGAAGAGGAAGTGCTATCATTGCAAGAAAGCTGGACATCTCAAGAAAGATTGTCCCCTCATGAAAAACAAGTGTGCAGTCCAATACAACACGGCAGATATTGCAGAAGGTAACATTTATGATAATGCAGAAGCACTTGTTGTTTGTGAATCCCATATTAGTGATCAGTGGGTGTTAGATTATGGTTGTTCATTCCATATTTCACCTGTTAAATCTTGGTTTAGTGAGTTAAAGACATTTAATGGTGGTGAAGTGTTACTGGGGAATGACCATGCTTGCAGAATTAGGGGAATTGGCACTATATACATTAAGATGTATGATGGAGTAGTGAGAAAGGTTACAGATGTGAGATATGTTCCTGGTATGAAGAGAAACCTACTATCATTAGGTGTGTTTGATAGTAAAGTGCATTATGGTTCATACCATGGTGTTCTGAAAGTGAGTATGCAAAATAAGGTGGTTATTCAGGCAATTAAGGAGAATGGTCTGTATTACTTGCAAGGATCAACCATTACTGGGCATAGTCATGTTACTAAGGAGGTGAATCACACTGAGTTATGGCACAGGAGATTGGCACATGTCAGTGATAAAGGACTGAGTGAGCTAGCAAAGCTACAGGTGTTTGGTGATGATAAAATCTGCAAACTAGAGTTCTGTGACCATTGTGTGATGAGTAAAGCTCATAGAGCTAGTTTCGATCGCAAACATACCACACATGGAATTGGAATATGTTCATTCAGATTTGTGGGGGCCAGCAAGGGTGCAAACTCTGAATGGAGGAAGATACTTCATGAGTATAATAGATGACTATTCAAGGAAGCTGTGGGTTTTTATTCTCAGATCAAAAGATGAAGCCCTTGAGAAGTTTAAAGAGTGGTTAGTTGAAGTTGAAAACCAAACAAACAAGAAGCTGAAGTGTTTAAGGACTGACAATGGCATGGAGTTTGTTTCAACTGAGTTTAATAACTTCTGTAAAGAGAGAGGGATCCAAAGACACAGGACTGTATCAGGAACTCCACAGCAAAATGGAATTGCAGAGAGGATGAATAAAACTTTACTGGAGAGGGTAAGGTGCATGCTTTTGAGCTCAGGATTAACTAAATGTTTACGGGAGAAGGCATGAACACTGCATGTTTCTTGATCAACAGGTGTCCCTCTAGTGCAATAAAGTTTAAAACTCCTGAAATGGTATGGTCAGGAAAGCTCTCTAACTACTCAAACTTGAGAATGTTTGGTTGCTCAGCATTTGCACATGTGAGACAGATGCTTGAGCTGGGGCTCGAGATGCTTATTCTGGGTTATCCTAAGGGTGTGAAAGGCTACAAGTTATGGTGCATAAATGAGAGAAAATGCATCATAAGTAGAGATGTGATCTTCAATGAAAATGTGATGCCATTCAAGCAAGAATCACACAGTATACCTGAATCTGTGAAAACTGATAAGAGTAATCAGTCTGAGGTGGAGATTGCAAACAATGATCCCACTATAGATGACATAACTCAAAATGTCATGATATCAGATGTTACACAGGAGAGATCGATTCAGAGATATACAGGAGGAGAATAATCATGACACTGATCCATCTACACCTGTGAACATTTCAACTGACAATGAGGACAGCTCGCATTCAGAAGAAGAAGAAGTTCAAATGTCTGAACAACAACAAGGTGCAACCTCAAATGAGTTGAGAAACTGGAACCTGACATAGCACAGGAATAGGAGAAAAGGTGCAAGAAAACATTCAACTAGATTTGGTTGGGCTAACTATGTAGCCCATGTGTTGAATGTAGCACAGGATATTGATAATATTGAGCCTAGAAATTACAATGAAGCTGTAAGTTGCAGTGAAAGTAGTAACTGGATTAAGGCCATGAATGAGGAACTGCTCTCACTAAACAAGAATGGTACCTGGAAGCTTGTAAATAAGCCTAATGGTGTTAGAACTGTTGGATGTAAATGGATTTACAAGAAGAAGGTGGAGACCAATGAGGCAGGAGAGTCAATCAGGTTCAAAGCTAGACTAGTAGCTAAAGGATTTACTCAGAGAGAAGGTATAGATTTCAATGAAATCTTCTCACCAGTGGTAAAACATTGTTCTATCAGGTTACTTCTTGCAGTTGTTGCTCAACAGGAGTTAATTCTACATCAGCTAGATGTGAAGACTGCATTTCTTCATGGAAATTTAGAAGAGAAAATCTACATGTCAATACCTGATGGAGTGAAGACAGAGAAGAATCAAAATCAGGTATGTTTGTTGCTGAAATCTCTATATGGATTAAAACAAAGTCCAAGCGGTGGTATAAGAGATTTGACAACTATGTTCGAGTGTTGGTTTTCAAGGAGCTCATATGATAGTTGTGCTTATATGTTCCATCCTACATCGATCGGTCATATTCTTGTTGTTATATGTTGATGATATGTTATTGGTGGGAATGACATGGTAGAAGTGACTAAGGTCAAGAATTTACTTCAAAGAGAGTTTGATATGAAAGATCTGGAAATGCAAGAAGAATTCTTGGTATGGATATTATTAGAGAACCGGTGGAGAATCTATACATCTGGAGACACTATGTGAACAAGTTACTATCTAGATTCTATATGCATCAGTCAAGTGAGGTTTCCACACCTCTGGGGCAACACATTAAGCTATCTCTTGACCAGTGTCCTAAAGATGAGAAGGGAGTTGCAGACATGGAAAAGATTCCATATGCTAGTGCAGTAGGGAGCCTTATGTACTCAATGGTATGTTGCAGGCCTGACTTAGCTCATTCTATGAGTGTTGTAAGTAGGTACATGAGCTGTGCAGGAAAAGCTCATTGGGAGGCTGTGAAATGGATCATGAGATACATGAAGAGAACTGCTAATCATGGATTAAAGTTTGAAGCAAACTCTAATGCAAACACAGATGCATTAGTGGGGTATGTGGATTCAGACTTTGCTGCAAATCTTGATAGCAGAAAATCCCTTACTGGTTATATCTTCACACTATATGGAACAGCAATTAGTTGGAAGTCTGTGCAACAACCTGTTGTAGCCTTATCAACCATCGAGTTTGAGTTTATAGCACTATGAGCGATCAAGGAAGCTATTTGGTTGAAAGGCATAATCAAGGAATTTGGGATTGATCAAGATATGGTTGTGGTGTACTGTGATAGCCAGAGTGCTATTCATTTAGTTAAGCATCAAATGTTTCATGAGCGTACTAAACATATTGATGTGAAGTACTATTTTCTGAGAGACATTGTGGAGAAAGGAGAGATCAAGGTGGCTAAGATTTCGACTTTGGATAATCCTGCAGATGCTTTAACTAAAGCATTATCATCTGAGAAGTTTGAATATTGTTGTGAGCTGGTGAATAAGTGTAGCATTGCTACTGCAACAATGAACTGAAGAAGATGAAGGTTGGGGGATCTATTCTAACCCTCAAGGAACAGGTTAAAGGGGTGGTTCTAACCTCAGGAACTGTTTTTGTTTGAGAACTGGAAGCAAGAAACTCTCTAAAGGTGGAGAATTGTGAAGATTAGACAGGTTTACATGGGTTTTACAGATCTTGTGGGTTTGATCAGAATCATGGGTTTTAATACGGAATCTGATTACGAGTTCTGAAAGAGTCTATTGCCGGATTGCTCAGAACCGTTGATCTTGATCATCCTACTGGGATTTAAACGATGCGTGGAGGGAGAGTTAGTTGGAAAAGGAAAAATAGAGCATGACAGCCTGTTTCGATTAATTCCGCTTCTCATTGGTTCTTAGCTGGTTTTAAAATAGATTGTAACTTGGGTGTTAAGAGAGATTGATCTCATTATTTTTATCTTATCAGTTATAGTGAGAGAAACACTAGTGAGAGAGAGAATAGAAGAGAAGAGAGCAAGTCGCCATTGATGATTGCTTGAGATCTTCTCAGATTCTTGTAATCTTTCATTGATTAGTGGATTGTTCTTGTTGTTCTCCGTGGATGTAGGCAAAGCCGAACCACGTAAATCTTGTGTTGATTTCTTTACGCATTTGATTGATTATAGTTTCGTAATCGTCTTTGTTTGATCGGAATTGTTCGATTGTTCAACATATATATTGACAAATGAACTACTTATTTACCTTTCAGGTGGCTCGAATCCACTTTTAGGAGATGCTCTTGTTGTTGCAGGAACTGTTTTCTACGCGATGAGCAATGTTGGGGTGGTTCGTACATTATCTACATGTCCTAGCTAGTTCATATTAATTCATATATGAAAACAAATAGTGCTTTTGAGTGATAGTTATGTACTAAGTTGAACATGATCATGTTACAGGAATTTTGCGGTAAGAAGAAAGACCTTGTTGAAGTACTGGCAATGCTTGGCCTGTTCGACATGCTCATCAGTTTGTCAGGAATGTAAGAAATCCATCAACTTAATTGAAGTTTTTTATTGAAAAGATGATCTCAAGTCCTGAGGTATCTGCTTCCCTTGACCTGTTTTAGGGTAACGATCGAGAGAAAAAATATTGAATCAATTGAGTGGTCTCCTCACCTTGTAAGTTCATATTCATTTTCCCTTTTAAAGTTGTTTATAATGAGTCTCCAAGATTCCATAGTAGCTCTGCTATGTACTAATTAGACGGTACTACTTGATTGCCAGATTTTAGCCTATGCCAGTTGCGCAATTGCAGGCTTTGTGTTCTCCTCACTTGGTTCATTCGCGCTAAAGGTCAGGACTCTGTTCATTTATACCAAATGCTCAGATTTTATCCTACTCATGAATCATCAGAACATTGGTTATATTAAGCGAATGACATAGCTACAGCTTGTAGTCTAAATTAAGTACTCTACTCCTATCCTCTTGATGCAGATGGGTGGATCCACATTAATGAATTTATCTCTTCTAACCTCTGATATGTGGGCAATTGTAATCAGAATGTTCTTTTATAAACAACAGGTAACTAACCTCCCTAATTTCTTGTGTCATAAATTGTGCCTACAGATTAACTTGATCGCCTTTGCTGCAATTTCAGATTAATTGGTTGTACTATCCAGCTTACGCCCTGGTGTCAGTTGGGATTCTCATTTACTCGATAACGTATGTCTCAAGCTTCTCATAAGTCACAAATCTTATGTTCCATGCGCTAATATTAACTGTTTCAACTTTCTATTGATCGTCATATCAATGCAGGGAAAAAGTTCCTGACAGCATAAAAGCTCTCCAGGAAGGAGATACTAGTCCTGACTGCATGCTTCTTGATGAAAATGCAGATCCTACATAACTACTTCAGCTAAATGTGTATAGCGGAAACACGAAGGCTACCTACCAGTATAACTAAATGACAATAAACGTGCAGTCTTAGTTAATTGTCTATGGTTCTTAACTCTTTTGTACTAAATTTTTTACGAGAATGTATTCCTGACAATTAACTAAGAATGAATTTCTTGTTTGTCCTTTGATAGATAATATTTACGGCCGATTCTCATGTAAGGAAAAAAAATCCACAAATGTAGCTTCTGTCATTGTTGCAGTTAAATTTACAGGCACAATTAGAATACGTAATTTTACAGCAATAATATCTGGTTTGAAAGGTTGGTGAGAGTGAAAATGACCAATTGTCTTGCAACAACCACAGTGACTCTTTATGCTTGACTGTTAGATGGCTCTGAAAATGACAGAATGTACTTACATACACGTTCTTCTGTGCACAGACAAAACTTCCCTGCATAAAGAACAATTGTGTGAATGTACTAATCATCATTCACCAAATCTATGGTTGAAATTTTTCGAATGTGCATCATTGCAGGTCCGCAACTTGCACTGGCTTTAATACGAAGCCTCAAGTATTGTGAAGTATTCCTGCACCATTAAATGCTCTGCAGCATACCTACTTGTGCGGAAAGTTTGATGAACAATTCCCTCCAGTTATGTAGCAGTGAAAACTATACAACTATTTTCAGAATCAACCAAGAAATCTTCTGAAACTTGTTCCACCATTCTGCCATGAGCAGCTCCTGGTTGGGGAACAATGTCAGGACCGGAAGGACTCTAGCATTGAACCTGTGTTTAGGCCAGTTGGTTTCTTTCGATTTAGCAATAATGAGCTTCACTGCTTCTTTGGTTTCCACTCGAGGTAGGAATTTTTCCCACTGTTCTAACTGACTTTGCTTCTTTCCAAGTTTCTCTAATTCGATATAAATATTCGTCCTGGTACCTGATGGGTTTGCTTATCTGGAGAAATATAGTCGATGTGCCACTGACCCTGTCGTTCTCCACGTACTTGGCTCTCACCCTGGTTTATGGAAGTATCATGCTCTACCGCAGGCAGAAACTGATGGTAAGTAAAATGTCACGGAACTAGAAGTCCATAGTGCTGTATCCTCAAGTTACTGTGTCTGTTGTAGTCAGAAAGTATCTCACATTGTTGCAACTGCAGGTTTCTTGGTATTGGTATCTTATCTTAGGCTTTGTTGACGTCCATGGCAATTATCTTGGTATTCTATCATCTATATATAGTTTCAAATTTCAACATGTCATTTAAAGTTCAATGGCTGCACAAGTTCAATCTTGCAATGTATATTAAAGATTTACCTCCACCTGATATTTTGTAGTCAATAAAGCATATGCATTCACATCAATTACCAGCGTGACATTGTTGGATTGTTGGACAATAGCGTTTGCGATGATTCTCACCTGGTATTTCTTGAGCACAAGATACTCATCCAGGCAGTTTCTCGGGGCTACGATTTGTGTAGCAGGCCTCTGTCTGGTGCTTTTTTCTGATTCTGGAGTCTCCGATGGAGGTGAAGTGACACAGAAACTAACTAGTCTTTTAGATAGTAAATGATAAAATTTCAACCTCAAGATATATGAATCATTAGCTAGGGAGCTACTTAAGTAACAACTTTCACTAATTTATAGCAATAAAATAAATAAATGTTTTGCAATTGTAGCTCTAGTCGACTTGCATCTCGAGATCATTCTCAGAATCACTGATATTATTCAAAATTGTCCAAACTAGGTGGTTCACAACCTCTTCTTGGAGATGTTATGGTCATTGCAGGAGCATTTTTGTTTTCAATAAGCAACGTCGGTGAAGTAAGTACAAAATTATGTTGCTAGATCAAACTACATCAAAAGCATTTTAACAAAGCTTTGAGGCCTGAATTGAATTCTTAGTCTGTCACTCTTGCATACAGGAATTCTGTGTGAAAAAAAAAGATCGCATTGAAGTAGTAGCCATGATCGGTCTGTTTGGCATGCTTGTTAGTGCAACGGAGATGTATCCTTTAACCTCTTAAGTTACGGGAAAAAAAGCAACTTGGATATATCTTTCAATTACTCAAAGTTCTGGATGTGCTGTCCTTCACTTACTGTTAGACTTGTGCTGGAGAAGAAGACACTAGAATCAACACAGTGGTCTGTAGAACTGGTAAGCTGAAATATATAAAATGGGAAATATATGTATCAGTATTACTGCTAATTTACTGTATTGTTTTCCAGGTATCAGTCTTTGCTACTTATACAGTGGCAAGCTTTGTGTTCTACACACTTGTTCCTTATGTGCTCCAGGTCAGTTCAGAGTAATTTCTTAACCAATTTCATGCTAAACATTAATCGGTTAACGTACATAAAACTGTTAAATTCGATACATGTACATGAATTTTATGCAGATTAGCGGAGCTACATTATTCAATCTTTCCCTCCTAACATCTGATATGTGGGCTGTTTTGATTAGAATTTTCATCTATAAGCAAAATGTAAGCCCCCCATCCTTTTCTTTTTTTGTCCTTTAATCAAGAAAAATGGTACTAACTGTGGATTGCAGGTTGGTTGGTTGTACTATTTGGCTTTTGCAGTTGTTATCCTTGGAATTTTCATATATTCTAAAACGTGAGTCAGACTTATTCTGTCTTTCTCGTTATGTTCGAAACTGTAGATTCGTAAAAGTTTATTTATTTTGCCATGAATCAATCATATGTAGTGAGGAAACTTCAAAAGATGCACCAGTGCTTGAAGATTCAAGTGATTTCGATCAGACGACATACCATCTGATTGATGAGAATTCTAGCTCCATCTAGTAAATGATCGATGTACAAGTAGTTATCAGTTTGAGGTTATAATTTGCATCTCATTGTAATAGCTAGTGAATTACATACCAGCTTTTTTTTTTTTTTTTTTTTTTTTTTTTTGCCTTTGATCATATCAATGAAGTTTCAATGTAATACTATCTAGTTTAGGCTGTCCCTATTCTACAATGTACATGCATCTGAAAATTTATCACTTGATTTCATTTAGTTTTATGTGTTACTACTAGATCTAGTACCACTGTACCAGATAAAATCGTTGTGATTGATGCAGGTATTACTTCACCTTTTCATCTATCCAGTTAAATTGGGACACTCCTCTCTTGGTATATAGAGATCATTTGAATGGTTATCTACTTATCTTATCCCATTGTAATTTTAGTTGATTGAAACAAGTGGTATGCTTGCTGGGGAGTGTTTTTGCAATATCAAACAATGCAAGTTGAGAAATCCCTGCATTTTTTATTGCAAATTACATTTATCCTAATTTTGGTCAGCCTAGATTATAAATCGGACACAGTTCTTACATGGTATAGGTCATTAATTTGATTTCCCAAAGTGGGTCATCTCCTCATCATTTAACCTTGAATTGTTGTTTAAACTTGTGGAATGACGGTAATAATTGTAACTTGGACATTTTTTATCGATGAATTTCTTGACAATATATCTCCGTAATATGCGGTGATTAGAGGCAAATAAGAGTTAACCTATAAATCAAACTTCCACTTCCCTCCTCCTCACACAGCCCCTCTTTAGTCTCCCAATCCCTTCAACTGGAGCGAAATGTTGTGTTCGGGGAGTTGAAGTTTAGGGCTTTGTATGTTTCTGATTTGCCTTCTCTTGTGCATTTGTACGAGGCATCTAGGAATCGGCTGGTTTCCAATAAGCAGAGTAGTATTTGGTGGTGGACTCTGGGTTTAGTTTTTCTGATTCCGATTCCTGTTTTTCAGAATTTCACATAATCACATTTAATTATGGGTCAAAATGATTGGTTTTGGGTAAGGCCTTGACGAATTATATCTCAAGGAGTTGTTCTGTTACAGGAGTAGAATTGGTGAGAGCTCTGTTAAGGAAGGAAACTAATTACTTACTGTTCTATATATATTTCTATAAATCCGTCAAAGATGATTTGATTTGATTTGATTTCCTAATATTCCATCTTTATCTGGTCAAGGAGTAATGATTTCTTGTAATTGCTAAAAGATTACGTTTTGCTATTCCACCGGATATATAGCAACTCTTATGATTCTCTGCACATTTTCCATTTATCCAAATATTTATTTTACGTTCGATTTCTCCCAAAAAAAAATAAAAATTAAGGTTCCTAACTCAGTAACATGATGAGAGCAGTGCACTTGGTGGTATTGTTCTTCCTCATACTTCAAGGCAGTGCTCATGCATCACACATTACTGGCAATGGCACTGCTCGTGGATGGAACCGTACTGCTTCGGACGGCCGTAGGGTATGTTTATATGTTATGAACTGATCTCCTAAACATAATAATTTTGTTTCATAGTAGAATTTGCTAATGGTGGTCTTAGTCATACTTGATTTGATCAATCATCCTTTAAAATTTGCATTACTTTAAGTAAAGCAAATTTTAAGAAGTAATGGTTGTAAAAGGGAAAAAACAGGACTTGTTGTTTCATTAACTCTGTCTCTTTTTAATAGATTGACTAGTGCAATTTTTACAGCATTATGTTATTTACATGGGATCGCATTCGTTTCCTGACTCCGATTCTGTGATTTCTTCCAACCATGATCTTCTTTCTTCCGTCATAGGCAGGTACTTGTTTCTATCATGTAATTAACAAACTAAAATTCAGAATATATAGACATAGTTTTGGCATGTATGTTTATTTTTAATTGCAGTTTGGAAGAAGCTCAACGAGCGACAATCTACCATTATCATAGAAGCTTTAGAGGCTTCTCGGCTGTTCTTACACCGCAACAAGCTGATCTAATTTCCAGTAAGTGTAGAAGCCTTCAAAAATTGCACATTTTCGAGCTTTTCTTTTTCTTGCATTAATGTCGCCGATCTAACTTTAGACATCCTGCAGAGAAGGAACGTGTGGTGAAGGTTGTTGAGAATCAATATGGATACCTTCATACCACACGGTCATGGGATTTCATGAATGCTCAACCCAAAAGCTTGTTTTCCATTGAAGCGAATCATAAGGACTACGATGTAATTGTTGGTCATTTTGACAGTGGTAACGTACTTCCATTGATTTTCAGATACAGAAATGTCGTAAATGGAAGTAAATTTAAACATTTAACTACGTACTTTTTGTCAAACATATGAATTTATATTTGAACTTTCATTGAATAACTAAAAAAATTAATTTAAATGGCTGGGATCCTCTCACTCCATCCTTCTACATCTTCTCCTCCATGATTTAGATGATTGACTTGTCATTTCTTTACCTTCATCTTAAATTATGGTTGAATTCAATTTAGGAAAAGATAATAAATAGACTCCAAATTAGGGTGTTAATTTATTGCAAATGGAAATTAGTCGGGAATTGGAATTAGAGCTGCAATCCTACCAAATTTTTATGGATGAAATACGAATGTCTAGTTACATAACGTGATGTATTTTCACTTGATTGTGAATAAAAAATAGATAAAACAATTAGTAATATAATAAATTTTAAGCAGGTAACACGAGTGCCCAATTCAGCAAGCCACTTTTCTTCAAGTGTTAAATTTTATTAGTAATTTTTTTTTGGTGTAGATTAAATTTTATTTGTTACAAATAGATGTGTTATAAGGATCGTTCTAAATCATACGGAAACGGAATGAAAAATATCGCGTCACGAAAAGTTATACTCAACGAGATAAAATGGACTTGAAATTCAAAACCATTTACAATAATTTGTACTTAATAAATTTTTACTGTATTTTCAAAGTATTACGGAAAGTTTCAAAAGATATCAAAATGTCTACGAAAATTTCTGAAATTTATTTATTTTGTAAACATCTAAAATCGAGATTTTAATCCATGATTCCAAGTTAAAATAAAAATAAATGGGATATGAATTTATTGTACTATACTACATACTCCATAACTAACGACATGTCATTTATATTTAGAAAAAGTAAATATTGAAAAAAAAGAAACCTTATCATGATATTTTTTTATCATTACTAAATCAGTTTACGTTTGCATTTGATTTGAATTGATTTGATTTTATGTATAACGGTATGGACACTCTAAATTTCCATTTAATTACTTTAGAATCTAAATATGTAGTAGTAAATTTATTATCTTTTCCTAAATTAAATGTAATCATGGTTTAAAGGGAGTGTGGTGAAAAATGGCACATGTCAAATAATTATCTAAATTGTGGAGGAGAAGATGTAATCCCAAGCCTCTTTATACTACTACAAGACAAGTTGTCATGTTTGTGTTGATTGCTACTCACAGGGATATGGTTCGAATCGCCAAGTTTCAGTGCCGACGGGCTTGGCCCTGTTCCACAGAGGTGGAAAGGAGAATGTATAGATTCTGTTTGCACTCGGTGAGTTGATACAATGGCGACGTGACGTGAACCCCAATCAAAAGCATTTTACCAACTAGGAAGTGTTTCATTTCCCATGCTTAGATGCCAACACTTTGATTCTCACCTTCATCCATGCTGCAGGAAAGTGATTGGTGCGCGCTGGTACAAAGATGGATTTGAGCAAGACAATGGCCCAATTGAAAGATATGGTGGCGGCGTCCACTATTACTCTCCTCGTGACGACTTTGGTCATGGGACGCACACTGCTTCAACGGCTGTTGGGTCGGTTATAAAGAAGGCTTTTACGACAGGCAGTTCAGAGGTTCGGGGTGGGGCCCCTGGGGCTCGGCTTGCCGTGTACAAGACATGCTGGTTTAATCTTTGCAGTTGTGCAGACGTGACTAAAGCTTTTGACGATGCAATAGCCGATGGTGTGGATATGATAACAATGTCACTTGGCGTGTCTGTTTCTAACAATAAACCAGATTTCTTACATGACTGTTTTTCCCTTGGAACCTTGCACGCGTTCCGGAGGGGAATTCTCGTTTCTACCAGTGGTGCAAATCATTTCAATCCTGGAACTATAGCTAATGCTGCTCCATGGCTGCTGACTGTTGGAGCCAGTTCCATCGATAGGGAGTTTATTAGTCGTCTTGAATTGGGAAATGGCCTTACTTTGAATGTAAGTCATGAACATTCAAACTTTTAATGTTGCTATTTTTATTGTTTTTTCTAAATATCTTCATTTACTGTCTCTTGGATCTATACAGGGTCATGGAATTTGTAAACATGACATGGCTAGATTTAATGGAATTGTCTATGCAAGAGAAGCAGCACTTCGAGGGGCTCCTGCAGATGCTGCTAGGCAAGACAAGAGCCTCCACATCAATATTTCACTACATAAATTTTAACTTATCTGCATCAGTTAACATGACACTTCTACTTCTGTACGAACATTTGCAGCGCATGCCTAAAGGACACACTTGACCAAGGGCTTATTTGGGGAAAGATCGTTGTCTGCACAATGGAAAATCGGGAAGCTTCCATTTCTGATAAATTAACTGTGGTAACTGATTTAGGTGGTGTCGGAGCAGTTGTTATAGACCCTTACGGTCTTGATGTGATATCTTTGACTAACTTTCCGGTTGCTGTGATTGATCAAGAGGATGCAAACAAGCTCTACATATACATGATAAGCACTAGGTGAGACTTGCACTACTTGTTTCCTTTTATTATCATTCTAACAGAAAGTTGACTTGCTCCACTTTATCTCTTGACAACAAATAGGGATCCTGTAGCTATCATTCATCCATCTGAGACTCAACTCAACACCAAACCTGCACCTAGAATGGCTTTATTTTCTTCCAAAGGACCTGGAAGTGCTCCGGACATAATTAAAGTATGTTTCTTCACTTGTCAATTTTGAACTCGGAGTTTATTCAAAACTTAGAAGCGTTTTAAACAACGTTATTAACTCCATTAGAAACAAAACGTTGCTGTTTCAGCCTGACATAACAGCTCCAGGATTAAATATATTGGCATCTCTCCCTGTGTGGGATGAAGCACCAGATCCTAGCACCCCATGGTTCGGTTTTGATTCAGGTACTTCCATGGCTTGCCCTCACGCTTCTGGTGTGGCCGCACTTATAAAGGGCAAGCATCGAAAGTGGAGTCCTGCCGCAATCAAATCTGCCATAATGACCACAGGCAAGTCACTTACAACTCCATGACAAAATTTACTTGTTGCAGCTGACTAACAAAATTTACTTGTTGCAGCTGTGCCAATAGACACCAATAATAACCCGATACAATCAGGACAAGGAGATGCTACGCCTTTCGACTTGGGATCAGGCCATCTGGAACCGACCAGGGCTCTTAATCCAGGACTTGTGTACGACTACAACTACAACGACGTCATGAGTTATCTTTGTAGCATTGAGGGCGCCCAGGGGTTAGCTGATATCCTATATGAGGATGTTATATGTGGTTTCCCACTTGTCCCCACGTACGATCTCAACTACCCCTCCATTGCCGTCTCCAACTTGCGTATCTCAACTGTGGTCACAAGAACTGTGACATATGTGGGACATCGAGGGGATCCCAAAGTATTTAACCTCCGTGTCGAAAATCCAGATGGGGTTTCTCTAACCGTCGTGCCATCGTTTCTTGATTTCTCTCGGGGCCGAAGTAAAGCAACTTACAGGGTATTCATTGTTGCTGAACAAGAGCTAAGTGATTGGGCTTTTGGCAGTATTACATGGTTCAATGATGTTCACACTGTCAGGAGCCCTGTTGCTGTTAAATCGTTTCGGGGTTAGAGATTCAAGTGCAGTAGCTTCAGGTTGTACAGTTGGTCCAGTTTCACTAATTGTTTCGTCATTCTGATCTTTGAATTTGATCTGTTGGCTTGTCAAATGCAGTATAGTATATGCTTGCCACTAAACGATTTAGCTAATTACAGAAGCTCTGCTTGATGAATTATTTAGGATTTTTGTAATCACCCCTGTTCCATCCAATATTTAGGACTTTTTCTTTTTGCCATTTACCTCATGTATTTTTAGTAATACGCCATTTGCCCCTTATAATTTTCAAGGGCGGATTCCTCCATGTATTTTTAAATTAGGTGCAATATGCCCCCTGAACGTTGTTTCTGCATGATACGTACTTTACATGTAACTTTCTTAGCATGCTCTACGGATCCGACAACAAAAAAAAACCCACTACAAAGCCCAACTTAGGATGAGAAACCTATAATTAGCATTGCAATTGAAGAAATGCATCCGATTTGAGGAGAACTCTGACAAAATCATACAAGAAATTTACATGAATGAAGCTCTATAGGGTTGAAGCACAGTAACGGCCTGAAAAAAGATGAATCGACAATGGATATATGTGTGTGTGCATGGTGGGTGTCTTTAAAAAATATTTTCCTAACATACCGGGGTAATTGCCTATTGCTAAAAAAAATACCGGGGGCAAATGGCAAAAAGCTCAATTGTTAACATGATTAATGTCTAGGCTTGCGATCTGTTTCTTGAAACCTGAGACGTTTTCGACTTTTTAAATGCATTGGAAGTTTTGAAATATATGGTAATTTCATACTAAATGAGCTAAAATCATGACACTTGGGCATTTAAAGAAAAATTTAAAATTGGTAGTTGGAAAGTTTAACCCAGAATAATGAATGAAAAGTTAGCTGATTTTAATGTACGTGTTTAACAAATTTCTTTGATAAAATTTCAGTATTTTATAAAATGACATAAAATGGCATTACTCTTATTTTTCTAAATAATAGTACATCACATTTTTGTCTAATTATTTTAATATATATATTTAATGTACTTTTCACCGCCACTTTAATAACATTATTGAAAATTATCAGAAGTTGAAAATAAATATTCGTTGAGCATTCTAACTTAATACGGAAAAAAAAATTAGTAACTTATGCAAGTTGCAAAGGACACAGAACGGCACCGCAGTAAAAGATAGAACATGAGAATAATACTAACGATTGGTTTTACTTTATTTAATTTAGGTTAGGGATATTTTCGAAATAAAAAGATAACAAGTAACCTTTTTTTTTAAAAAATCTAACCTGGGTAGCTTCTTCAACCAGCTAGCTGATTTAAAAAGTTGCGCGTTCACGTAACAAGCTTTTTACTAGTCAATGGTCAAAAAAAACTAATGGAGATGAAAAGCTAGCTGGAAAGCTAGTGGTAAACAGGGTCTTGATGTCTACTTAACAAAAGAGTTGATAAGGTAACCATTAGCTGATTAGGTAAATTTGAGTTGAACATTCATCTCATTTTTCAAAATCTATGTATAATAATTTTTCATCATTCACCAAACTTATTTATTATACTTAAACCAGTGCATTTTAATCAAATATGGATGATTATAAAATAAACACTTGCATATTTTTCAATCCATTTCAAATGCGGAGACAGTACACTAATGAAGGATAGTATCATTTATTTTCTAGTCTTTCCTATAATTATATGAATTCAATTATTCAACTAGTAGCAAGTAGCAACCCTTTTGTTAATATGATAAATTTGGGAGCACATGTTAATTGAATTAGCATCCGAACGACCGAACGTGGGGTGTTGGCCCACTTTACAGTTTACACCTTCCGGTACGACCCCAAATGCAACTATACAATACAACCACTTAGCGTCACGGTTCCATTTTGATTCCTTTTGGAAAGGTAAACGACCTAAAAAGAGGGAAGTTTTTGTTTTTAAGAAATAATCATGTATTAATCAAAAGAAATTCAAATTACATCAGGATTGGAAACTGGAAGATCAGCCTCACCAAAACTATTCGACTCAACATTTCTAGCCAACAAGTGAGCCAACTTATTACTACTACGACCAACAAAAACAAAAGAAATCGAAGCAAACAAATTAGCAAAAGCCTTTACTTCCTCAATAATGCCACCTGATGCCGAAAGTGAAGGAGTGCTGTGTTGTAATTGAATAACCAGATTGAGGCAATCACCCTCAAGAATAACATGCTGCCAATTCAAAGAAACAACAAGAAGAACAGCCTCTCTTACCGAAAGAGTTTCAGCAACTTCTGGATCCTTAATAAAATCAACCTTCTTACGCTGCCAAGCTAAAATCACACTGTTGCAGTCCCGAGCGACACACCCTAGACCAGCCTGCGATGGGTTATTGCCTATAGACGCATCATAATTGATTTTAATGACTCCTGAAGGGGGTGGCTGCCACAAAGAATTCTCCTAAATTGGCGACCAGTTCTGAGCAAACTGCACCTGAGCTGTATGGAATCGATGAATATATCCTTGAACAAAATTGACCGATTGCTCCACAAACTCCAACACGAACAAATAAAAAACTCAAACTCCGCTGAACTTGCTCTATTCCTCGCCAACTCAACCCACTCAACCATCCTACAAGAATCTGCAGAAATGACAAAGTTAGGCCAAGAGGAAATAGCCCAAAACAGCCTAGCATAGTCACAATCCTTGAAAACATGTGCCGTTGATTCTTCATACACTTTACACACTGGACACATAGGATAAATATCCATCCCACGACGCTGCAAATTAGATAAAACAGGTAGTGAATTTGTAAGAAGCTTCCACAGAAATACTTAAACTTTATTTGGCAACTTAATGTTCCAAATCCAATCCCAGTTTTTCCGAACTAAAGAGCTGCTCTGTCCTATATTCTCCTGCTCAGACTGCATTTTAATTTCACGCAGAAAATAATAGGCTGATTTAACACTATAGGAGCCATGTTTCGTCAAATTCCAAACACGCGTATCCTGAATATTAGGCCTGATAATCGGAATTTGCAATATGATTCACATTCTTCTTCCCAGAAATAATGTTGTACAATATCAATATCCCAAGAACCCAGCGTAGGATCAATAAGCAATGACACAGAAGCATTTAACAAACCATGTAAATTAGGCGTGACAGGTTTAGGACAGTGAGGTCGCGGAAGCCAATTATCCTCCCAAATATTAACATTCATCCCATCTCCTATCCTCCATCTAATACCCTTCTTAACAAAATCCAAAGCATGACACATACTCTTCCACGTATACGAAGAATTACTCTTAGGGGTAGCTTCCAACACATCACAATTAGTGTTAGGAATATCTGTTAGTATTTTGATCATTCATCACATGTTCTTATCTTAGCCAGAAAGGTGATTAAGTACTTTTAGTTCACTTGAACATTGTAAAAGAGGAAATCACTGAGTATGATTAGTCTAGTAAATCTTGTATTAGGATTATAGGTCTCTGAATGTAATTTTTATTTCCAAGAAGACCATGAAGATCAATCCTAGCAATGGAGCTTTTCTGAAGATTACAAGACTGGAGATTGCACAAGGTTTATGAAGACACAAAGGTTTAGTCTAACTTAGAAAGACTATGTCCTTAATCCTTTCTTAAGTATATTAACTTATTTTTTGGGATATGATTCTGGACATATGACATCATGAGTATGGAGCATGCAAGCCATCAGAAAGGCTTATGTATCCGTTGAGACTAAAGGACAATGAACAGTACTATGCATTAAATGCATTGGCAGAAATGCTGCAAAAAGCAGTCCTCTTTGAAAAATGAGATAGTGACTTCTGAGTACATAGTTCAAGATATAAACGGATATAATTTGATAGAGAGCACAACGGATACAATTCAAACGCCTCTCAAATTTATCTATATATATGACACACTTAGATGCTTGAACAAGAACATACCTTAGAACGCTCTATCTTGCAAACTTACCATCAAGCAAAGTATTCTCTCAAGCACTCTACTACCGTTTCTGAAAGCATGCTGTTGCTTGAAGAATCACTAGTAGTTCTAAGTTGTCCTGAACCTTAACAAGAGATTGTTATTCGTGAAAGAGTTGAACTATCAGATAACCTTTCTGAAGCTCATTCTCCAGAACAGACATCAATTACTTGGGTCAAGAAGAGCGATTGCCATACACTGAACAAGTGTATTAAGTAGTCTTGTTCTATTAGGCTCTCTGGAAACATAACTGAAAAGTTATACAAGAAGCCTCTCTGACAAACCTTATAACCAACACCATCAAGGCGTGGAGTAGAGGAAGTACTTGATTTGGGAAATCAGGGAATAACTCCAAGGTTATCTGAGTAGAGGAAGTACTTAGCTCTAGGAGCTGGGGAATAACTCAGGGGGAACATTTGGTTGGGAACTATTTGTTTAGGAATCTTAGAATATGATTATTGTAAGGTGAACTCAATTATCTGTTCTAGTGAATTCTAGGTCTCAGAAAGACCGAAGTGGATTAGTTGGAGGATTACGCCACCTCTAGATACCACTATACTTGTTGTGTTATTTACCTTTCTGTATTTATCTTTCAAAGCACACACACTTACTTATTGTTTCGCACTTACCTATCTTAAAGTCTTCCGCTCTGAATTTAAGTATCGAAACCCCGGTTCTCGAGAACAGATTTATCGACAAAAGTTTAAAAGATTATTCACCCCCCCTCCCTAGTCTTTTACTTTGCCGTTATCTGGACCAACAAGTGGTATCAGAGCAGGAGGTTCCCAAGCCTTCTGCACTGAACCTAGATCCCCAGATAGGTGAAGAAACTTTGTCCCTTTCTGAGGACTATATAATTTGTGTGTTAAGTGCGCAGGAATGTCTCTGAGTGATGCACCTGCTCAAGCCGAAAACTACTAGAAATGGAAGAACAACATGATGCTCCATCTGGAGGCCATTAGTGATGAGATGATCTATGTCATCAATGAAGGGCCTATTAAAATCAGACAACTCAAACAAGTTACTGAGGTGTCTGATGGAAGAAAAGCCTCGGACAAGGAAGATGAAAGTGAGGATGCGACTGCTAGTGATAGTGGTCGTGTTGCTCGTGGAAGCATTATATATGAAGACAAGCCAAGAGAGCGCTGGACATCTGAAGATGCCAAGAGACACAGATTGGATGGTCAAGCTCGTAATATAATCAT
Organism: Plantago major; assembly: GCA_026545765.1. Taxonomy (NCBI): domain Eukaryota; kingdom Viridiplantae; phylum Streptophyta; class Magnoliopsida; order Lamiales; family Plantaginaceae; genus Plantago; species Plantago major. The sequence continues at coordinate 81,286,129 of CM048842.1, forward strand.
CAGATCGACACTGAGCACATAGGTAAAGCGTGGGTGCTAAAAGCAAAAGTTGCTGACAATTGATTGAAGAAATGCTTAATCGAGAAACCAAAGAAAACAAGTTCGAAGTTCTTAAATTGAAGTTCCAAAACTTCAAGCAAGGTCCCACTGAAACTCTGGAAGAACTTGATTTCAGGTTTACTACTCTTATGAGTGATATGGATGCACTTGGTGAAAGCAACAGATACTCCCGGAAAAGATTAAGACTATTGTCAAGTCTCAATCACAACCGGGAACACACTAAATTCTTTTATTTCAACCAGGAATGCCAAATATTACTCCAAGAGAGCTCTTCTCTCATCTTGCATCAGAGATTATGAGACAACTCGGAGAGAACAAACAATGAGAAGTTGCAAAGTGTTGCTCTAGTCTCTCAAGGTACTTACGAAAAGAAAGATACCAAAGACGATCTCAAGAAAATGCTCTTGCAAGAAGACACATGAATAAATTTGTGAGTCAAGAGATTGAGAGAAGAAAAGCTAATGAAAAGTTGAAAAGCATCTTCCAAACTATCATCAAGATAAGAACATTCAACTAAACAACTCTCCGAAGACCCCAATCGAAAAGGTGTTAGTCTTGAATCGGCAGAGATAGGAAATGATATCCGCTATCATTAAAAGCCTGGTCACTTCAAGAGAGATTGCCCTGCTTTAAACAAGCTCAATACGTGACAAGAAGGACAGAAGAAATTACAAAAGAAATCAAAGGGCCTTACTGACTGAAGAAAGGAAGAAGATTCAAATCCAACTTGATGCTCTAGATATTGAGACAGATTCTGAAGATGGAGATTCAGATAACTCAAACCTACCATCACCGAATTGTGTGGAATCACCCACGTAATCGACTTGACCTTAAGAAGAATGAAATGTGTAGAGTTCCGAGATTCTTTGGTCCGACATCTCCAACATTGAAATGTGTCTTATGGCTGATGAGGTAACAAACATTTCACAATTTCTGTACTATGAGAGTGATGATGGAATTGAGGATCTGGAGTTAATCAGGAGTGAATTGGATCGTTATGAGAAAGAATTTCTGGAAGCACAATCCAAAACCAAAATTCTAGAGGAAAGCAAAGAAACTCTTGAAAAAGAGGTTTCTGAGCTAACCAGGGTATCTGAGAACAAGAGCGCTGAAATAGCCCTTCTGAAAAATCAGATATTTGAAAATGAAAATTTTCACAAACTAGCCTTGGATGAACTTAATAAGAAAATGATAAAGCTGCTTTCTGAGAATGAGGAACTTCGAAAGAAAGAGCTATCCTTCCAATCTTATGCAAAGGCTAGTGACACTCTCACCGAGGTTCAATCATATCAGAGATCCTCCGAGAAAGGTGGACTTGGACTTGATGAACAATCGAGTAATTCATCTCCTCTCAAGAAGAGTGATGAAAGGTTGACCTTTATAAAAAGTCAACAGAATGGTTCTTCAACCACCTATAGCATTGGTCAGAAAGCTAAGGTAGTTGACAAAGGAAAAGGAGTAGCAACCCAACCTTTGAAAGAACAACAAGTTCACAAGAAACTTGTGGGTGAAGCTCAAAAGAAATACAACCTCGACATGTAGCCATCCACATTGCCATATTACTAGGAAAGGAAGAATTCTTTGGAATAGGCAATTCTCTCTTACCATTTATGAAAATAAAGACGGTACAGAAACTAGTAAGGCTTTTGAAGACCGCATTCAGAAAGCCAAAGGTGTTCGAAATGGCATTGGCTATCGTGCTATTGGAAAAGTCCTTTTACAACAATATAAGGAAGGACAAGAACAATGGCGCAAGGCTGATATTGCACGTAGCAATAAACAAAAGTGGAAGAAATCTCAAACCACTGAAAAACTGAATGCCAAAGCTAGAAGGAACCTGGCCAGAAAGGCTAAGTTTGCTGAAAAGCAATCCCAGAAACCTGTGGTCGAAAGCACCAAAAGGAACACCTAGAAACACCTCAAGAAGGAATATTGAGATCAAAATTACTGATTCTATTGTTTCTCCTTCTGATAAAGTTAGACAAAAACAAACTCCCAAGAAATTCACTAAAATGTGGATTCCTACTAGAAGAATGTTTAGTCTAAGTGGTTCTATCTCTGAGGCAAGAACCTAACTCCTGTTTCCTGTTTTGTGCAAAATGCCTCTTGGACTAAGGCTCAATGGCTATTTGATAGTGGATGCGGAAAGCACATGATAGGAGACAAAGCAAATCTGGTCAACTACAAAGCTTGCAACAATGGACCAGACATCAGATTTGCTGGAGGAGAATTAAATCCCTCTCTGGAATTTGGCAATGTCAAATTGGGATCCCTAACAATTACTGACGTATTACATGTTAAGGGTTTGAAATACAATCTATTTAGCATAAGCCAGTTTGCAAACAAGGGATTTACTGTGAAATTTAAAGCAAAATATTGCAAACTTATTGACAATGAGTCAAAGCAGACAGTCTTGGTTGCTAGGCGGAAAGGCAGTCTTTATGTTGCCGATTGGGCATCTGCCACAACTGAAGAATGTCTCATGGTGAGTCAATCAGGTCACATAGAAGAGCACTGGTTATGGCACAAAAGAATGAGTCACTTGAATTTCAAAACTCTGAACAAACTTGCCAAGAAAGAGTTAGTAGTTGGCCTTCCCAAAACATCTTTCAGAAAGGATGGTATCTGTTCTGCCTGTCAGATGGGGAAACAATCTAAGATCTCTTTCAAGTCAAAAATAAGACACTCTAGTGTTAGACCACTGCAACTATTACACATGGATCTTTTTGAATCATCTGTAACTAGTTATGCAGGAAAGAAGTATGGTCTTGTTGTTGTAGATGACTTCTCAAGATTCACTTGGGTTGTCTTTCCAAGCATAAATCGATGCTAGGGTGGAGATACCAAACTTGCTAAATAAGCTTGAAGTCATGAAAAATGACAAGGTATCGCAATCGTAAGCACATGGTAATCGAATTTGTCAACCAAACATAAAGGAGTTTTGTACCAACAAAGGTATACAACATCAACTTTCCTCTATAAGAACACCACAACAAAATGGTGTTGCGAAGGAAAAATAGAACCCTTAAAGAAGCACAAGGACAATCTTTGGTAATCGAAATAAGTGAAGTTTATTGGGTTGAAGCTGTAAACACAGCATGCTACACTCAGAACAGATGTTTGATAAACAAACACCATGACAAGACCCCTTATGAGCTCTTGGTTGGTAGACCCCCTAATATTAAACATCTGAAAGTGTTTGGTTGTAGATGTTTTGTTCTTAACAATGGAAAAGAGTATCTAAGAACATTTCAACCAAAGGCAGATGAAGGAGTGTTTCTTGGTTATTCTATGAATAGCAAAGCTTACAGAGTTTACAACAAAAGAACAAAGAAGATTGAAGAATCAGTTCATGTTGTATTCTATGAAGAAAGCAAGAAATCACCCCTTGGTGATGAACTCTCAGAAAGGTTCAAAGAACTAATGTTAAAGGATTCTGAAGAAGAACCCTCAGAAAGGAAAAACATCATTATGGAAAGAGAGGATGACTCTGACGAAGAAAAGCATGAAATGCCTAGTAACAACCAGATGATTCTCAGACATGATGAAGAATTTCCTATGAAAATTCCAGAAATGAAAACTGAAGATGTTCATCAAAGAGCTAATTCTGGAAATGACCTCTCCGATGTGCATGTCCCGAAAGCCCTCACACTGAGCAAGTGTCAGACATTCAACGCCCTCCTGTGGTACAAAATGTCATAGATACTGAAGAAGTATCAAGTCATAATCATAGTGATTCACATTCAGATCATATAGATGTTGACCCTACTAGCCCCAAACCCATGATGAAATGGATCAAGGATCATCCTGCAAAGGATGTGATTGGACCAATCAATCAAGGTGTTAGGACTAGGAGAGCAATAGCCGAAAATGCTAATTCTCTCTTTGGATGTTTCATCTCAAACATTGAACCTAAAACTATTGAAGAAGCATTAAGAGACCAAGACGGATCTCTCGCAATGCAAGAAGAGTTGGATCAGTTTGAAAGAAACAAAGTCTGGAAACTAGTTCCATTTGTAGAAGGAATATCTGTGATTGGAACCAAGTGGGTTTTCAGAAACAAGATGAATGAATCTGGTGAAATAACCAGAAACAAAGCAAGGTTGGTTGCCAAGGGATTCACCCGGACTGAAGGTTTAGATTTTGATGAGTCATATGCACCAGTTGCCAGATTGGATGCAATAAGACTCTTTCTGGCCTTCACTCATAAAGACTTTAAAGTTTATCGGATGGATGTCAAAAGTGCATTCTTGAATGGTGAACTTCACGAGGAAGTCTATGTTGAACAACCACCGGTTTTGAAGTTTCCTCGAAAGTAGAATGGTCTATAAACTACGTAAAGCTCTATATGGATCAAAGCACTCCAAGAGCATGGTATGATACTTTGGCCAAATACCTTCTGGAAAAGTGGTTTCAAGAAAGGTGAAGTTGATAAAACTTTATTTACCTTAAATCATGATGGGAAGCTGCTCTTAGTTCAAGTATATGTTGATGACATTATATTTGGATCTAAGGACAAGCAACTTTGTGATGACTTTGCAAATCTCATGAAAAATAAGTTTGAGATGAGCATGATGGGAGAATTGAACTATTTCCTAGGATTGCAAGTCAAGCAACTCAATGATGGAATATTCATTAGTCAGACAAAGTATGCAAAAGACATGCTCACAAAGTTCAATCTTAAGCCCTCTGAAAAGAATGCTAAGATACCTATGAGCATAGGAACCAAAATGACATATACTGAATCAGATAAGAGTGTTGAAGAACACAAGTATAGGAAATTAATAGGTTCACTACTTTACCTTCTATGCAGCGGATAGATAATATATTCAATATGCGTGAGGTGTGTGCTAGATTTCAAACAAATCCAATGCAATCACACTACAACATTGCTATGAAAGTATTAAGGTATGTGAAAGGTACAGTAAATGTAGGTTTGTGTGCTGACTATGCTGGATCAATGCTTGATAGGAAAAGTACCTCAGGAACTTGTCAGTTTCTGGGAACAAGACTTATCTCATGGTTTAGCAAGAAGCAAAACTCAATTGCAACTTCTACCACAGAGGCTGAATATATTGCTTTTGGTTGTTGTGCAACACAAATTACGTGGATTCAACAACAACTCGTAGACTATGGACTCAATGAAGAGAAAACTCCTATTTTCTCGTGACAACACAAGTGCTATTGCAATCACACGTAATCCCAAGTTCCATGCCGAACAAAGCACATTGATGTTAGACACCACTTCATCAGAGACCATGTTGAAAAGGCAATATAAAGATACTCAAGATTAGCACGTAAGACCAACTTGCAGATATCTTCACCAAGCCCCTACAAGAAAGGTTCTTGACCTTAAGACATAATCTTGGATTGATGGAGTTGCTAAGGACTGAAAAATGTCACGAATCTCTAAAGTCGAATTAGTAAGGAGAAAAAGTAGGCCTCGAGAACACGTTCTCGAAAGCCAAGTTGATAAGAAGTGATAAAAGGTTTCGGTAGCAACACTCGAAGGCAAAACATTTCTCGAACGGTATCCGAAAGGCAAAGGTTGGTACACACTCAATGAGTAAATAAGACTAGAACTTACTTACTAAGAGTGGGTCAAATACATTCAAACAACTGAAGTTTCTGATTCTTGAATTCAGGAAACTATTTAGTCATAAAGAGAAAAGACACACAAAGCCCAAAAGGTATAAGTTTTGAAAGTCAAACATGTCCAATGTCTTGTATTTTTACCATTTTCATGATAAACAATATATAGATAAGGACTTGACATTCAAAATGATAAGCTCAAACGATCAAAGTGTTCTCACTCTTTACTTAGTGACACAATGAATGTAGCATATTAAAAATCCATCAAGTCGGCACATTACCATTTGTTGATTGATATCATTACAAGATATTCAATATAAGCCCTTGATGTATAAACGTTTGATCTCAACGGCTGAGATTAAAACAAAGCAAGTAATGTATGTTTAGAAATTCAGACGTGGCCCACTAAGCATTTAATTAGAAACGTGTGTGATACCACGCCTATGCAGATGCAAAGACGCGCATTCATATTCAGCTATATGTATGTTGTATCTATGTATGTCTTATCTGCTATATATATATATAGGAATTGGGCAAAAGACAAACACTTTTACCAAATCCAAAATTTCAAACTTGCATCAAAATAGCAAAATCTCTCAAGATTTCTGCAAACTCAACTTTTTGTGCTTAGTCTTCTGAAAAGATAAACTAATCTCAATTACTTATGCAAAATCCTTCTGCAAAACCACTTATTCAAAACTTTATATAAAGAGATGGCACCCAAGAAGATGACCACCAAGAACCCTAAGGCCGGATCATCTACTCCTGCTGAAAAGCAAGGAGGAAAAGAACTTAAGATGTTGAATAAGCATATGGGAGAATTCACCTTGATTTGGAACCTAGTCATAAAATGAATTGGGGAGCATTCTTAGTGAAGAAATATGTACCAGCTGTTATACCTTCAAAACCAGAAAGGAAACTGATATTGGGGATGTTGAAGAATTCCCATATCTACAGGTTTTTATCTGCTGCACCCAGTGGCCTATCCACACAAAGGTTGTGAATGATAAAGAAGAAAAGTACATGCATACTGAAGTCCAAGGACAAGAAATTGTTCTTGACTGCAAGGCTTTCTGCAAATTGTTCCGATTGAAAAATCGAGGAACTATTGAAGATATCAACATCAAGGACGCCTCAATGATTCAAGGCGTCAAAGAACTTTTTGAGGCAATCCATTTGGAAAATGCAAAGGTTGCCGGAGACTTTATTCGAAAGCTATCGAACAAGTCATCTTGAACACTTGGAGTACTTTGGCTCTCACGGTCCGTTGCTTTGATGGCAACAAAGGTGGAAGAACCGGATAAGTATGGAGAGATGGATGATGATGCATCTTGAACGAGAAGAATGAAGGCAGAAACCCACTTCAATTGGGGAAATACGCCAACAAATTCCTTGGACATATTGAGGAATTTGAGCCCAAAATCATCAATGGCCTTCTTGAGCCAAAAGCCAATATACACTTTGGTCTCGGGATATGTTACATTCAGAAACCATGGGATTACTCTTAGAGAGAACAAGAAATCGACCACCAACTCCCTTTTCGAACCGCCTTTGAAGAAAAGGAGAGAATTCTTTCGAGCAAAGTACTCGAAAATTTGAAGAAACTACACAAGAAGGTGAGGAGGTTTCGAGCAAGCTCAAGCTAAACCTCCACCCGAAAGAAAAAGGGCTCAAGGCAAAAGGACCTCCAAGTCCATAAACATTCAAGAGGCAACCTTACGAGACAAGGTCTCGAGAAGATGTTGTTCGCCAGTAAAAGCGATTCGAAGCCCCAAGAATCACAAAATTGCTCGAGAACTCTCCGAGATGATAGAAATATCATAGATGGGTCTGCGCCAACACAGAACAGTGATTCTGAGGACGATGAAGTAATCGCAACAGTGCTCAAAAGATATAAGCTTGAGACCCAAGGAGGAGCATCAAACTTTGCTCTTCAGAAAGATAAGAACCCCTCTGCCCATCAGGAAGAAGAAGGCCTGGGTGAGGAAGATAGAATGATGGAAGATACTGACATTGCTTCCACATTCACAATACCAGCACTCAATATTCTTTGAAAACCACATTCTTGAACAGGTTCCTCAACCTTCGAGAGAGCTCAACTCTCAGAAAGGGATCAAACTGGGATGGAGACTCAGAATGATACTACAGAGGAGAACAACAATGAGCACAAAGAGTGGATTCACCACAAGTCCAAAAGATCAATGATCAGCTTGACTCTTTTCAGGCCATATTGGAGACAAACTTTCAAGGGGAAGTTAATCTGTCCACCCTTCTGAATGAAGAAGAGGTTTCTCCAACCTCAGAACAACAAGAAGAGCTTGTTCTACAGGTAGCTGAGTTATCTCTGAATAAGAAATAGCTTGCTTGAAAAATTAATATCTTGTGTTCTAAATTTCTTTTTGTCTTACTTTAGGCTCTAACTGAGGAAGTAGTGGTGGAGGGACCAACACTCCAAAACCAAGAAAATCCAGAAGCTGAAAAGCTTTCTGAAGAAGCATTTACTGAGCCTTCTGATGAGAAGGTAAGCACTCAGTAATAATCTTCTTCAAGAATGCTCTGGAAATTCCACTACTAAATCTCTTATGAGCATCCAAGTCAAGAAGAAATGGACGAGAATGATTATCAAGTACCCCCTTCTGAGCATCCAAGTCAAGAAAACAAGAAGGATGATGATGATGATGATGATCAGAATGATGATCCCCAACCTGGAAACGACGGGATTCAGAAAGTTAGCAAAGGAAGTGCAGAAAAGGCCACTCCATCCAATGCTCAGAAAGCCCCATCATCATCACCTTCAAAGTCTCATCAGAAAACCTAACAGGCAGAACAGAACGATATACTTAAAGAGATATCTGTCGCTGAGTTCAGGATTGAACAACTCAGAAAGGTGTTGGAAGAAGAAAAGAGAATCAACTTAGAGTGTCAAGCTCTTGTTGATGAAAAGGAAGCCAAAATTCAAAAGCTCAAAGAAGCTAACACCCAGGAATTGGCGCTCCTAGATGAGCAAAGAAATCTAAAAGATGCCATTGTTGTCACAGCTGCTGAAATAGATGCCATGGATGACAATGATGATGAAGAAGATGATGCTGAGACTGCATCAGAAAGACCTTCTACATCTTCTCAGAAGGCCAGCACACTTGATGGAAAGCAGAAAAAGGTTGTCAATCTGCAAACTATTCAAGAAAAAGATAATAAGAGTGATGCTGAAAACAACCAAAACTTGATTACTGACGCAGAAGATGAGAGACTTGTCACTCAACACAAGAGAGCTCTACTTGCTCCTCATATATTCTCTGCACCAAGTAGTTCAAGAAGTGAAGAGCACCGTGCCAGAAATAGTATCTTTTTGGAACTCAGAAAGACACTAATTGCTCAAGACACAGAAGTGCTAAAATCCGTCCCAGAAGAGATGAAGTCATTGGCTGCTGCGTTACTCAACAGAGCAACCAACATAGCTCTCTCTCAGAAAGACCTAGGGTTGGTCAGGGATGAGGATTGTAACAATGCTAATGCAGCACTCAATGAAGCCACCATGTCATTACGCAAACGCCATTCTTAGGCCACTTGAAGAGCTCAACAGAAAGGAGCAGGAGCTGGTTAAGCAGAACCACGAGCTGAAGAAAGAAATCTAAGAATTGGTCAGGGTGCACAATAATCTCCAGAAAAACTTTGACTCACTCTCTGAAGCTTATGCCATTATGAGTCAGTCATTCATGACTAAGGAGGAAGAAGGAGAGATGCCTCAGAAAGGCAGAGGAAGAAAAAGAAAACAATCAAATCTCCCCTCCTCAAGTCAACTAGTCATCAAGAACACCGGAGATGCCCCTGTTGAAGAAGTTGTTCCAGATCAACCCGGCCGGTGAGAAGTATGGTCACTAGGGAACCAAGTCCCTTAGGATCTCGGAAGGAACAAACGAATAATCACGAAAAGGGAAGACCAAGAAGAAGGAGAAGTGAGAGACCAAGAAAGTCGCAAGCCTCCATTGTTGAACTTCAATGATGATGATGAGGATGAATCGTCTGAGATGAACATCCACTTCACAAGAGAAGAAGGCAAGCAAGCACCTCACAACCTCCACAGTAGCAATGCCTTTGGCGTGAACTCCTTCCGAAATACCAAGTCAATACAAGGAACTTCCACCAAAGACAACCCCAAGGGAAGAAAGGGTTAGAGGATCTCTGACGAAGGCCACCCAATGTAAAAGCAAGAAGGATTCCCGGTTTGGCGAACAACGGAGAAATTGTTCAAGAAAAGCGGTGATGTCCACATTGAATATGTGAAGACGAGTAATGAAGAGTCTTCATATAGGTGCATTCTCGAACAAGAGAGGGTATTGGATTCGAACTACAACATTTACTTGTCAATGATAAGTTTCCAACTCCATCCTCAACCGAGATCTTGAAATGGAGAGAAGAAATGAGCGTAATTGCTAAAATCGAGCACCTTCATGCACAGCTAAACTTTGAAGTAGAGAAGAAAGCGATCTTGGAAGATGGACCTCTCCTTTGCCTGTCCTTACCCAAAGCCCGATGATGTACACAAAGTACGAAAAATGGATGGTAGCTACAGCAAGAAGAACAAACTAGGAGTTTCAACCTATGAGTCATTCTATATGACATTGGATGAATACCTAGATGATATACACTATCTGGAAGAAATATACAAATATTTCAACCTATCTCACCGCAAGTAGACCATGCACAGGTGCAGGAAAATACTTACAGGTCAAACATTTTCTGAGGAAAAATCATAAACTTGGCAAGAGTTACCAAGAAATATGTGATTTGTCCAGAAAGATAGAACTCTCTGTCAGAAGGACTCTTTATGACTATGTCCAAGAATGCAGAAAAGTGGATGATTATGTCAACTGATCCAGAAAGGGTGCTGAAGAACTTGAGGTTTCTGAACCTAAGTTATTTTTGAAGACTTGAAGACTAGTATCTTAGAATGTTTACTTGGAGCTTAGACTCTCCTGTTGTTCTAATTTACTTAGTATGTTTTGTTACTTTTTGTAATCTTGCTGACTTTTTCTGAATTTCTCTATCTGTAAAAGTTGCATCTCACTCTGTAAACTGTACCTTTCTGAAGATCATACTCTCAGAAACATTATAATAGATGACAACTTATCAGCAAAAATCACTTCTTGTGATTTGGTTGATGCTTACTTTCTGCACTTAATTCAACTAAAATTGAATATCATTTGAAATGATTAAGTGGCGGATTGTTTTCTCTTCCAGGATTACAAATTTGTAATAGGACTTTAAAAGATAGTCATGGATGACTGATCAAAAAGGGGGAAATTTGTTAGGAATATATGTTAGTATTTTGATCATTCATCACATGTTCTTATCTTAGCCAGAAAGGTGATTAAGTACTCTTAGTTCACTTGAACATTGTGAAAGAGGAAATCACTGAATATGATTAGTCTAGTAAATCTTGTATTAGGATTATAGGTCTCTGAATGTAATTTTTATTTCCAAGAAGACCATGAAGATCAATCCTAGCAATGGAGCTTTTCTGAAGATTACAAGACCGGAGATTGCACAAGGTTTATGAAGACACAAAGGTTTAGTCTAACTCAGAAAGACTATGTCCTTAATCCTTTCTTAAGTATATTAACTTATTTTTTGGGATATGATTCTGGACATATGACATCATGAGTATGGAGCATGCAAGCCATCAGAAAGGCTCATGTATCCGTTGAGACTAAAGGACAATGAACAGTACTATGCATTAAATGCATCGGCGTAAATCTTTAGCAAGATCCTCTGAAAAATGAGATAGTGACTTCTGAGTACATAGTTCAAGATATAAACGGATATAATTTGATAGAGAGCACAACGGATACAATTCAAACGCCTCTCAAATTTATCTATATATATGACACACTTAGATGCTTGAACAAGAACATACCTTAGAACGCTCTATCTTGCAAACTTACCATCAAGCAAAGTATTCTCTCAAGTACTCTACTACCCTTTCTGAAAGCTTACTGTTGCTTGAAGAATCACTAGTAGTTCTAAGTTGTCCTGAACCTTAACAAGAGATTGTTATTCGTGAAAGAGTTGAACTATCAGATAACCTTTCTGAAGCTCATTCTCCAGAACGGGCATCAATTACTTGGGTCAGTAAAGAGCAGATTGCCATACACTGAACAAGTGTATTAAGTAGTCTTGTTCTATTAGGCTCTCTGGAAACATAACTGAAAAGTTATACAAGAAGCCTCTCTGACAAACCTTATAACCAACACCATCAAGGCGTGGAGTATAGGAAGTACTTGATTTGGGAAATCAGGGAATAACTCCAAGGTTATCTGAGTAGAGGAAGTACTTAGGTCTAGGAGCTGGGGAATAACTCAGGGGGAACATTTGGTTGTGAACCATTTGTTTAGGAATCTTAGAATATGATTATTGTAAGGTGAACTTAATTATCTGTTCTAGTGAATTCTAGGTCTCAGAAAGACCGAAGTGGATTAGTTGGAGGATTACGCCACCTCCAGATACCACTATACTTGCTGTGTTATTTACCTTTCTGTATTTATCTTTCAGCAAAGCACACACACTTACTTATTGTTTCAAGACTTACCTATCTTGTAGTCTTCCGCTTTGAATTTAAGTATCGAACCCCCCGGTTTACGAAGCTGTGTTTATCGACAAAAGTTTAAAAGACTATTCAACCCCCCCCCCCCCTCTAGTCTTTTACTTTGCCGTTATCTGGACCAACAATTAGGAAAATATTTAGCTTTTAGAAGTCTACTAAGAAAAGAATCCGGAAGATAAATAATTCTCCAAATTTGCTTTCCAAGCATAGCCAAATTAAAACAACGCAAATCACGAAAGCCCATACCCCCATCTCGCTTTGAATCACAAAGAGTATTCCACTTAACCCAATGAATCTTCCTACCCTTACCATCCCCCACCAAAATTGAGAAATAAGAGACTCAATCTCCTGTAAAAGATAATTCGGAAGCTTAAAGCAACTCATTACATAAGTAGGAATCGCTTGAAGCACGGACTTAATAAGAACCTCTTTCCCAGCTTTGGACAAAAATTTATTACCAAACACCTCGATCTTCCTCCCCACCCTTTCCCGAAGCCAACTAAACACCTCCTTCTTCGATCTACTCATCTCAGTAGGAAGCCCCAAATACTTGTCATGTTTCTCAACAACCCGAACCAGAAGAAAACCCCTCAACTCCCCACATTACGACTAAACACCACTGTGGACTTATCCAGATTTATTTCCTACCCCGATGCGAAACTATACCTATGGAGAATATTACTAATCTCCATAGCTGCTGTCGGAGTAGCCTGGCAAAAAATAAGAGTATGGTCCGCAAAAAGGAGATGGGAGATCCTCGGTGCACTAGGAGTAACAGCAACTTCACGTAGCACCTCTCTCCGCTCCGCATCACGACACAAAGCACTAAAGACCTCGGTACAAAAAAGAAACAGATAAAGAGGATCCCTGACGAATCCCCTCTCTGGCTGAATTGGATCAAGCTGGTCCCCATTAAGAAGTGCAGAATAAGAGACAGACCTCACACTAATCATAATGAGGCGAATAAAGGACTCAGCAAATCCTAACCGCTCAAGCACTCTTTCTAAAAAGGTCCACTCCACCTGATCATATGCTTTACTCATATCGAGTTTTAAAGCCATATAAGCATCTTTACCCTTAGTTTTTTCTTCAAAAAATGATTAATTTCATACGAGACAAGCATGTTATCAGTAATAAGTCGATTAGGCACAAAGCTGTCTGTGTTTCAGAAATAATATTACTCATATGAGGCTTCAACCTATTAGTAAGAACCTTTGAACCAATTTTAAAAATCACATTGCTCAAACTTATAGGTCTAAATTGAGTAATTTTATCCGGTGCTTTGCATATAGGGATCAATACCACATGTGTAAAATTTAACTGACGGTTCAAATAATGATTATTCAGAAAATCCAACACACATTTAACAACATTTTTACCAATTATATATATGCCAATAACGCTGATAAAAAAGAGCTGAAAAACCATCAGGACCAGGGGATTTAAGGGGAAACAAAAAGAGCTTTTTTTTACCTCATCCGAAGTGAAGACACGGCAAAGCTCCTGGTTGATAGCAGAATCAATTCTCGGCTCCATAACCCCAATTTCAGTAGTACTGGGTCTACAGGATGTAAAGATGCTCTTGAAATAACCATTGACAATATTAGCCATCTCTGTGTGTTCTTCCCGCCGCACACCAGTAGAATCTAACAGCCCTGAGATTTCGTTATTGCGAGAACGATGAGAAGCTTGCGAATGAAAATACTTGGTATTACGGTCTCCTTCCGCAAGCCATTGGATCTTTGCCCGCTGCTTCCACATTAGTTCTTCGCGATCCAGAACCTCCTCCAAATTCTTCTTCGTCTCAGCTATCTTACTTTTGCAATCAACTGTAACTGGATCTCGCTGAAGCTTTTCCAATATCTCTTTATATTCCCGAATTTGCTTCTGAACCGATCCAAACTTTTGTCTACCCCAATTCATCAAGCCAAGCCGACAGCCCTCTATATTTTGCAAAAAAACCCATTGACGAATCCCAATTTTCAGCAACAATCTGTGCGCAATCTTCCCTCTTCACCCACATAGCTTCGAAACGAAAGCGTTTCCTTGTATGTTGCAGCAATGTTAAACGCAACACAATTTTACTTAAATGCAACACAAAATATTTATAAATTGATCAAAATGCCCCTAAATCAAAAAAATCTTATAAACTTAACGAAAAATCGAAAACGCACGTACGTTTACGCAAACACAAAAACATTAATATGCACGATCGAACACAAAATAACAACACTAAACATAAATCGGAAAATTAAAAAAAAATTCAGAAAATATTTTGTTTATACAATCCAAGACCTGGCCGAGAAGAACTGGCCAGTTTTAAAACCGGTCAGTTCTTCATCCGTAGTTTTTTTTTTCTTTCTTTTTTTAAGTGTCTAAACGTCGGAATTTGGACATGGTTCCTTCTTGAAAGTTGTAGATCTTGGTCTTATCTACGCGTGGACACCAAGATCAGGTCAATTGGAGTTCATATGAGAAATTTATGGCCAAAATCTACATCGTAGTCAATTTCGCTTTCACTTTAAACTTCCTAAAATATCCGTCTGAACTCCGAATCCACTTCCGTTTCGACCGATCAACTCCGTTTTCAACCACCTTTTAGATCATGAAAATAAGTATCAGATATCTTCACAGAAATCTGAGAAATTGTGTTTATCGACAAAAGTTTGAAAAAGACTATTCACCCCCTCTAGTCTTTTACTTTACCGTTATCTGGACCAACAATGCATATATTCGAGTATCCATATGAAAGGGCAAATGCAATAAGGTCCAAGGGTGGTGGACAATTGTATAAATAAGAATTCATCCCTCCCTCCAAACCTCCAAATAACCCCCCACACTGCCACACACAAACACATTGGCCCCGAAGTTTATATCTTGAGTTTGTGTCTAATTATAATGATATTTTATCAATTCGCCTAATTTGTGGGTAGATCAATCTTCTCATTTAAAAAGGCATTATTAATCCAAACAATGGAGCTAGCTAGTGATGATAGTGATGGAAGCAAAGTAAAAGAAATTGGGAGGCAAAAAATATCATATCTGGCGGACGTATTTATCTAGAGTAGAGTGATTTACAAGAAGAGTATAATCTCAAAAGATAGAATATTCCAAAGAGCATATGGTAAACGCGCATTCGTCCACGGAATTAACTGGTTAATACGTTTTTAACTATATTCCAAAACACAATAATCATTATTGATTCTTAGCTGACAAATCACACAATACAAACAATCGAATCTTCTCTCATCTTTTTCTGCACAATCGCTTAGCATTACATATGGAATCGATACCTCTATATACACGCAATTCTGTCATATAGGTCTCTCTCTCTATTAATCTATCTATCTTGACTCTCTGTATCTGTACGAGAAGAATATAATCCTTTTGCAATTTCATTGGCTTCTCTTTCTTTCTGCGACCCTTTTCAGCTGCTCCTTCTTTTCGCTCATACGAAATTGACGGAATGCCTCTTTCAAACAATTCCCATGTCGATAAACGGGAAAAGATCATTATCGATACTGATCCTGGCATTGGTAATTCATTATTTCACCTGACTTCTTATTACTCTACCTTTCCTTTTCAATTTGTTCCAACATTGCTTTTTTGGCTAATTTGTGATTAATGAGATTATTGTGGTTTTTTTTACTTTGATCGGATTGCTATATGCTTGCTTGCCACCTAAGATTTAGCTATTTGCAGAAGCTGAATTCACCTAGTTAACGATAGCTGTGGAAGATTATTAGTTGATTTTGAACTTGAATCTTTCTTCTTTTTCCTCGATTAGTAGATCTTAGATCCTATGTTTTTGAAGAAAGTATTCTTCTTTTACCGTGAATTATGAAACTGTAAGAACTGAAAGCAGTTGCGCATAATGACCAAATAAGAATAATTAAGAAATAATGTAAAGTACAAATATAATAACTTGAATCTAAAATTTCTCAATCATGTGGTGCTTTTATGATATTGGCGTGGGGCTGGGTGTTTTACTGTTTTTAGATTGTCTTTTAAGTTTTAACTAAGACTTTATTTATTTTTTGTAACGCCTCCAGAATACGTGAGGAAGACGACAGTTCACCAGAAAGAACTATAGTATGCAGATAATACAGATGATTGTTATCCACTAGTAGTATTAGTTAACTCTGCAAAGGAGTTGTATCGTATGCAGAGCTAGCGTAGCTTTCATTCAATTTGTTCTTCATGACTCTTGGAACTCGCACAAATATTTTAACTATGAATACTCAATAGCAAGAAGGATGTTAGACATCAGTGATCAGTGTATGAGATAACATGCTGAACGAAGTATGGTAAATTAGCGATCTTGCTCATGATTGCTACTTGCTAGATGGGACATTAAAGGAGAATAGGGCTTGTAATTCTGTGAAAGTTCGTACCTTAGGAATGTTGGAGGCATTCTTTCAATATATTTTTTGTTTGTTCATTTTGAATAATGACTGGACTACTTTCAATGTAGATGATAGCATGGCCATAATGATGGCTTTCCAGTCCCCTGAGTTACAGATACTAGGTTTGACGACAATATTTGGTAATGTTTCGACAGAAAATGCCACACGCAATGCCCTGCTCCTGGTATGTGTTTCCTTTGTTAGATATGATGTCCTGCTAGTATTTTGTTATTTTGTTCCAAGTATTTGAGGCAAATTCATGATCTATTACTCTTTTCATCTGCAAAAGGATAGTGTGAGATTGCTGGATGTCCAGATGTACCTGTAGCCGAGGGTAGTCCTGAACCACTAAAGGTAAAAAGTGCACAATTTTGATGATAAACTTTCATTTATATATAATAGTGATCTTTGTAAATGCTGAAGTTTATTGTTCAATCTCTTAAATGAACCGACTCTTGCTATCAGCAGATATGTTTTTTATGAGTTCTGCTGAATCATGTGTTTTTATCTGTGATAAAACTTTAGTGATTTTGAATTATCACCAACAGTAACCAGAAAACTTGAAGAAACCAATCAATATGTTCTGTGACTGGAAAGGCAATTAGGACATTCCTTGCCTAATTCTGTAAGATGGCACAATGTAGCTACCAAAGAGACTTAAACTGTAGTAAATGTAACTCACATGTCATACTTTTTGAAAATGGTTTGTAATTCCCCATACACCTTTACATTCTCAGATTTGAATTCAATAACAGTAGGGAAAAGCTCAATCAATGTCTGACATATTGATTGTTAAGATCCTATATACATGCCCTTTGTTCCTTTCCCATCGATTTGGTACGCTGGGAGCAGGGCGAGGTTGTGGGTATATAGCATACGGGTGCAGAATATGATACCAGCACCTTTGGAGGACATTAAAAATTATTGAATTCTGTGCCTTCTAATATCTACTCAACCAATTTTTCATACAATTGCCTTCTTTTCTCCATTCTCTCTGTATTCTGACAATTCTTCAATTTTCTATAGGGAGGAATTCCATGTGTTGCAGATTTTGTGCATGGGTCAGATGGGATGGGTAACACCTTTCTGCCTCCTCCAAAAACCAAGAAAATAGATAAATACGCACCAGAATTCTTAGTTGATAAAGTTTCTGAATACCCTGGTGAAGTTTCTATTCTTGCATTGGGACCTCTAACAAATCTGGCTCTGGTAAGTACAACTTTCTTTTATTAATTTCAAACTTTTTTCCAAAAGTAGGATTTTGCTTGCTAAATCTGTCCTTTTTTCCGCTGAGACAGGCTATAAAGAGAGACTCATCCTTTGCAAGCAAGGTGAAAAGAATCGTGGTACTTGGTGGAGCTTTCTTTGCTTTAGGAAATGTTAATCCGGCAGCAGAAGCAAATGTATGTGGCATACAGTTTTAAGATCCTGCTCCTTAAAATAATTCACATTCATTTGGCATCTGAAACTAGACTGGAATTTCCGCTTTCAACAAAAACTTGCTTGAGACCTTAGATAATGCTTTTGCAACCTTTTCTGTTTGATGGCTGGCTCTTCATGGCACTATTCAATCACTCTTTTAAAGCCAGAGGCTATGTTTATTCACTAAACCCATTACCCATGTTCCAGTATTTGATGCCACTTATAACTTAGCCTCTAGAAATTGGCAGATCTATGGCGATCCAGAAGCTGCAGATGTTGTTTTCACTTGTGGAGCAAATATTGATGTTGTTGGAATCAACATCACCACACAAGTCCAAATGACAGGTTGACTCCTTTACAATTTCATCTTTTAACTGTTGTGTAAGAAAATCTTCTCATATAAGTCTCTCGGTCTACTTCAGACAAGCATCTAGAGAAGCTAAGGCAATCAGGAGGAAAGCACGCGCAGGTTCTATGTGATATGTGCAACTTTTATCGTGACTGGCATGTAAAATCAGATGGAGTCTATGGTAATTATCATGTACCAAAACAATCAATGCTGCATTCATTTATTTTCACCCCTATTCTGGTTTTACATCTTTAGTTTTACTTTCATTCAGGAGTATTCCTTCACGATCCTGTAAGTTTTGTGGCATTAGTGAAGCCTGATCTTTTCACGTTCAAGAAGGGAGTGGTGAGAGTAGAGACACAGGGAATTTGTGTTGGACATACTTTGTTGGATCAAGGACTGAAGAAGTATGTCTTGCCAATTATCGTGTTTTCTTTCAATTTTTTGTTTTTTCCTTTAATAATATAGCATCTGATTGTGTTAATACTTCCACTTATGCAGCTGGAATACGAGTAATCCATGGACAGATCTATCTCCAATTTCAGTAGCATGGACGGTGAATGTTGAAGAAGTCCTTGAATATGTCCAAGAAACCTTAATGAAGCCTTGATCTTCTTCTTATTCTTCGCCCTACATGTACACTACATATTGGGCTACTGTATTTATTATCATTTGGAAAATCCAGAATCCTACAGATTTGTGATTAGTACCCTATTGCTGGAACATTGATCAGCTTAACATGTTAAATAATCACTGGTTTTCGCTATGTTATATGGTCTAATTCGGTTTAGCAATCTGCTATGCAGACAATTTATTCATCCCAAGTTTTCCTAGCTTCTAACTGTATCTGCTGACAATATTTCATCTTTCACCTATAAATGCGGAATAGCCTCACATCTCATTAATTCTATATTTCTGGCATGAGAAAACATACCACAGCATTAATAAGGGAGACACCATTATTTTGTCAAATCTATTAAGCTAAACAAGGATAATCCTAAACAAGACACATCAATCTTTAAATGTATTACAAAATGTCAACAGAGAAGAGCTCCAATTAGCAGACAATATACGACTGGAACAAGCCATCAAGAATTGAGAAACACTCAAAAACAAGTCAAAATTCCAAGAACTTTTCGCTAGACTCTTTAAAAAAGCATTGAAACCAACTCTTTTGTTCTGGAGATTTATCATATAGTAGTGTGTTGTCAGGATAATGACTAATGAGTTACTTTTACCAAGTGTATTTGGTATATCACGCCACTACATTCACCAATTTTAGTTAAAAAAATGTAATCGTTTCATAATCATGGAAGATTGGAAGTCGGAATTTGCTAAGATATAGTATATCACTTAATGGATGAACTGGCGGATTCTCCACGGTTTGCCTTTTGTTTTTTCTAAACACTAATTCTATGTATCACATTCTATCTCAACATGTTCTCAACGTATTCCATTTTCATCTATTAAATGTTGATTGGGGTGGTGGAGTAGTAGTAGTAACTGAACTTTTACCAACAGCTGAACATCAAATTAAGATGAATAAACTGAAGCATGTTTTGGTCAATCTGATTGACTCAATCATAGTAAATAAAAAAACTGATAAGCTTGGAAAAGAATTTGACTTGAACCAACAAAGTTCATGAGTAGATAGTTTCCCTCCTTTCATTTGTCAACATTGTTGACATTATCTTACCAATAAAAGCTATCAAATGTACATGTAGGAACGGTTTCAACTTCTTCAACAATACAATAAATACTAAGTTTCAAACCATTTCAAAAACACTACTAATCTAATTCCACTCCACTTATAAACAACACACAACCACTCCAACAAACCAAAGACATTTCTCATCTATGTCAAATCCAATGCTTACAAATAGATCATACTGCCTTGCAAATTTAGCAACAAGAAACAACTCAAGTTCTAAAATACAACACATAAACACTTGCAACTTAAACATGTCACGAGTGAGTTCTTTGTTGGCCTTAGCGGAAGCGGTGTTGTGGTACACGGCTTTGGTATTGGCGTTGATGCTAATGCTGAGCTGCTGCGATCATCAGAGCGATGGAGGAGAGGTGATGATATGGAACGATGCTGTATACATGAAGAGGCCGTGTGATGAAATATATGTTGTAAGAGAAGGAGAGACGCTGCATACTATTAGTGAGAAGTGTGGTGACCCGTATATTGTGGAGGAGAATCCACATATTCATGACCCGGATGATGTCTTCCCGGGTTTGGTTATCAAGATTAGGCCTAGCAACAACAGGTGAAATGGGTTTGGATTTTATCCAGATTCGTCCGGTTTCGACACCAAGACATTTTCACTTGAAAGGGTAATTATTTTCGTGGTTATATATGTAACGATTTCTTTACCCCGAACATAATCCATGTTACTATCATGTACTTTGTTATTAGGAATATGTAACTGGTGCGTGCTTATTTATTTTTTTCCTTTGATTTGCGATTTACTGAATATATAATTCATACAAAAATATTTTAGAGGCCGTTTGGTTTGGGGTGTTTTTTTGATAGTATTTGGAAAACACCCTCTGAAATATCACGTTTGGTTGCACAAATCTGAAATACCAAAGCCTGCAGAAAATCAAAACTCATCAAATACCGGAATTTCTGGCCCTCAAAATTTGTTCTTCGAAATACCATCTACAATTACCCACCTAGAGTGGGTTATTGAGATATGGTATTTGGTCTCAAAATATATGTTTTATGCAATTACATCTTTATCCCTCAAAATTAACAGGACTTTAAAGCCCAGATCATTCACCTCTTTATCCTTGTCTGTCGATATTCACTAGATTCATGATATATATATATATATATATATATATATATATATATATATATATATATATATGATGATGAGATTAATTATTAGAAAGGTTGTGGACTCTTCTTTCTTCTTTGTGTTCTTGGCAACTAACGAAAAGAAGAAGATCACAATTTGCACATGTACGTGCTGGACTAATTGGCTCGAAGTGTATGGGTTGGAGATTTGGTTAAACTATTGATATAATTATTTAATTTATTTTATTTGGCTTCAGATTTCCATTCATACTATACAGACCGGCTATAAAATTAACTAGAACGTGAGTTAATGCGAATTGATATAATTATTTATTGTGGAATTTAGTTATAAATAATGGAAGAAGTATATGACGATAAGCAATATCGTTTCAAATAATGGATTGCCATTTTTTGGGTTGAAATAGAGTTTGAGTTAGTGCGAATTGATGTTTTAATTTAATCGAAAAATATGAAGAAAGATTGGTTATCGTTTTTTAGTGATGAATTGATTTTGTTGGGGTTGAATTATGACTTGTAATTTAGTTGTGGAAGAAAGACATATATATATTGTGTTTTTTTAATAATGAATTGATTTTGTTGAGGGCTGAATTAGGGCTTGAATTTAATTGGGGAATACATATTGGTTTTATTAATTAAAGTCTAATTTATGTACTCAATTGTATAACTCCGATAGTTGTCCACTTATATATATAAAAAATAAATACTGTAATAAATTGGGAGGGATACGACTGTACATTACTAGAAATTCAAAAATAGGTGTTTTGAACCAAACATGGTATTTCAATATCAAATACTATTTCCGTAAAAAACTACCAAACATGACATTTCTATACAAATACCACTTCAATTACCCTATTTTTTAGTCCGGACCCAAATACCATGAATTTATGTATAATAAAACACATTTTCAAACCAAACGGCCTCTTAGTACAAAATCTTCACGTGTTGTCCCAATTCCCAAAGGAGGGATAATGAATGAGTCCCAAATAAAAGGAACAGGTTTAATGGGGTAGCTCTGGATGTCATCACTCATGTAATGTAAAACCTTTTCAAAATTCATTATCTCTATCACCACATCATTCCACTCATGTGTAGGGATGGCAATTAGCCCGGGCCGTAGTCAACTATGGGCCGGGCTTGGACATAATTCTAGGCCCGTGGACCCAGGCCGTCCTTTAAGCCCATGGGCCCCGGCCCGGCCCGTAGTATATATGCACCGGAGATATATATATAGTTAAATAGAGATCTGGCATCCTTGTAATGTTTATATAAATTTACACTTCATATTAGGTAATGAATGTATACTTTTCATATACTTGTATATCAACTTATCAAGTAAATTCATAGGAGGGACTTATGCATTCACCTTTGATTTGTATTATGGTAGACGTAGGTCTAAAAAATTTATTTACCTTTTCATGTACTGTATCATATAATGAGAATTGCTACTTTTGCTGTTAAACTTGTGCATTATGTATTACTATTGAGACATGAGATATAGGTCTTTGTTTAGTATATTTATATGTCCATATTGCTCCCAGAACAATCATACAATACATTTTATTTTGGAAAAGGAAACTGCCGGACCGGGCCAGGCCCCCAGCCCGTGTTTACTAGGCTCGGGCCTAGGCACAATTCCAGGCCCAATACCGGACCTTGGGCCTCTAAAAAAATATTCAGGCCTGGACCGGGCCTCTAGAAGCCTGGCCCATTGCCATCCCTACTCATGTGTAATGGTCACACCCATTACCCATTTTCATTTCTTTTTTGTTTCCTTAATTTTATTTGTAATCCATGAATTGTTTTAAATATTATTATTATTATTATTTAGTAAATTTACAATAAACATATGAGCAATTCTTCTAAGAGACGGTCTCTAAATAATTTATCTAGATATGGACCTAGGTTATCAATAAAATCTTCGATGTTATTAATCAAAACATTTATATTCTCATTATTTATGTTTTTTTTTCATATTTACTTAAAAAAATAATTTAATTAACAACATACCGTTTTGATTAATAACATGTATAATTTTATTGATAACATAGGTCATCTAAATAAGTTATCTATAGGCCGTCTCTAATAAGACTTTGTGTAAACATATAAAGTTACATAAATTGAAACACTACACACAATATAAAAATGAAACATTAAAATAAAAGGCTACAAAAAGAAAAACCAAACAAAGAAAGAAACACAAAAATAAAAGAAAATAAGAAAAATACTAATAAAGGAACACAAAGTTTCATTAGAGATGGTGTTTAGCTAACTTATCTAGAGACGATCAATATTATCATTAGAACAATTCATGTTATTAATTAAAATGTTTCTGTTGTTAACGAAATAAGTCTTGTTGTAATATGAAAAAACACCATTATTGAGAACATAGGTGTTTTGATTAATAACATCGATGATTTTCTTGATAATATAGGTCCGTCTCTAAATAAATTATCTAGACCGTCTCTCAGGAGACTTCCGAAACCCATGAAAAAAAAACAAAAAGGCATTATAAGAATGGGAAAATAGTGCTGGCACCAATTCTAAATCATAGAATTAGTTGCAGCTGCAACCCTTACACCAGTGAAACTCTATTGGAGTCCACTGAAACGTGGCATTCCGGTGGTTTCCTCTTCCCCTATCGCATGCTGCACTACATCCTGATGCTTTAAAGGTTATATCATGGTTGTACAATATGCATTAAATGTTATACCGTACAACACATTAAAGCATCAGGAGGTAGTGCAACATGATGTAGGGTAGAAAAAACCCACTCCAGTGGTTGTCTAAGAGATTACAAACTTTAACAGGTAAACATTAATTTGCAAAATTCATATATCTCCTCCGCCCCATGTCAGTTGTCCAGTTTACCCACTTCAATACACTACCCATATATGCAGTT
Source organism: Plantago major (assembly GCA_026545765.1). Classification (NCBI taxonomy): domain Eukaryota; kingdom Viridiplantae; phylum Streptophyta; class Magnoliopsida; order Lamiales; family Plantaginaceae; genus Plantago; species Plantago major. Next base: position 81,310,291 of record CM048842.1, read on the forward strand.
ATATACAAATTACCCAATAGATTTTTTTTTTTTTTCTGATTTGAGATTACAAACTTTAACAGATAAACATTAATTTGCAAAAATCATATATCTACTCCGTCCCATGTCAGTTGTCCAGTTTACCCACTTGAATACACTACCCATATATGCAGTTATATACAAATTACCCAATAGATCTTTTTTTCTGATTTGATTTCTGGTATCCGCTACATGCGACTAATCCAACCGAGCACTATCGGGCCCTTTTTTAGGGGACGGCTCTCCCAGCCCGAGTTCTTGCTTAAGTAAACTCAAGTCCCTTACCAGTTGAGCCAACAACCGTTGATACCCAACAGATCATTTGAATATATACTTGGTGATCATTCAATTTTGATTTGCCATCACACAAGTGATGCGCAACGGATTGAAGTTGGTATGAACTGATCCGTTCAAGCAGATTTATGCTAATACTTGATGAAAAAATTCCAACTGTAATCCGATTGCAAATTGATTCGTACAGATGCCGATAAATCCGGATCTGATCTGTGATCCGTTAATTTTTGTAAAATAATGGTATTTTATTAAAAAAAACCTTACATATTCAAAAGACCAAATTGGATCCTCTACAAACAACCTGCACTTATTTAGAAACTAGTACTAACCCGTGGCGATGCCACGGTATAATTTACTTTTCATATAAATAAAAAGGGGATGATAAAATAAATTAATCAAGAAAATAAGATAGTCAAATTCATGTAAACAACGTTGGTCGTGGTGTAAGTCGGTAGTATTATCATTAAGACTTTATGTATATTAACTATAAAAAAGGTAAAAATACGACTCATGATGACGAATATACTTTGAAAGGAGTGGGATCCAACCTTAACTTGTTCGGGACCCGACGGACTGATAACGTATATTTTGTATCATGTACTACCGTACCCGACCTATTAATTATTTACAGAAACATTTTTTTTGTTTAATTGTATCCCTCAAACAAACCAAAATAAAATACAAAAGTATGCAATAGGGTTGTGCGCCCCCCTCCCCCCTCGCGGTGTTATGTGGTCACCGCAAACAAACACACACAAATAAAAATTTAATACGAAAATAATTTCACATATTACGTTTGGTTTTTTTCCAACCCCCAACTCCCAACAATCTTTGCGATAGTATGTTTCACCCACATAAAAAACACAAAAAAATTCTAAAAACATAATTTCACATGCAATGGTTATTTTATTTTCTTTCTACAACCCAGTTCCCAACAATCCCCGCGAAGAAATACAAAACATATTATTTTGAAAGCATAACATAATTTTACACGTAACAGTTGTTTTTTCTTCTACCACTCCACCCTCACACTGAATCAAAATAAAATACAAAAGTATACAATAGGGATGTCTCAACAACCCCGCGGTGTTATGTGGTCACTCCACCACATACACACAAAAAAAAAAAAAAAATACAAACATAATTTCGTAGTGTTACCGTTGTTTTTTTTTTTTTTCCACTGCCCGAGATTATATGTGTCACCCTTCCAAAACAGAAAAATTATTACTCTAAAAACATATAATTTCATATGCAACGAATATTTTTTGATCCACAACTCACTCCCCCTCCCCCCATTATGGATTAAGAAAGTTGAGAAAATATCGGAGAGAGTTTTCCCGCCTAGAGAGTATCTGACAAATTCCCCCCTCCCAGCCTGTCACGTCCTAGAGATCAAGAAAGAACACAAAAGATTGAAGATATAGTTTTACTACCTCGACTGTATATGCGGGAAAAAACTAATTATTACTAACTCAATCATAACTATTTGTGGTCGAGTCTTGTTAGGTATGGATCATGTTCGAGTATTAGACTGGACCTGAATATCATTATTTCAGACGGCGTTGATTCGGGTTGAATAGAACCCAACTCTATAAAAGTAAAATAATAAAAACTATTGTAGTAAGATATAGGTCGAGATGACCAAAACGGTGTCCCTGCATGTATAGAAAAAAGTATGCTCTTGAATTTATAATAGGATTTTTTTTATCATTTATACATGTAGAGTTATGTAATTTACCTTCTCACTGAGTTTTGAAGTTCAAAATATTTATTTTTTGGAGTTCATATGTAACACCCGTCCCCTTGTGGAGGATTTTTGGACCGACACGTACAGTTACTCTTGGATTAACCCCCGAGTGATATGCTTGTCTAATGTACTAATACATGTACATTCCCGCCCACTTTGCCTCGCGTAGCACCGCGATACTTCACTGTAGATCACCCACCATAAAATTGCTTCTGAACAAACACGTTTAACTATGGAGTTCTTTTGGATAGATTCCCAAACACATTGTTGACATGAGTAGTTTTCTCAATCCTTTCAAACACTCTAAAACTATCTAACACTGTGGGGTGTTACATTAACCCCCTCTTAAATTGTGCACACCCCTGTCACACTTTGTCTGGACCAACCGTCTGCCCATTATGGTGTTTGGTTTGTACGCTTTGATACCATTTATAACGCATGTCCCTTTATTGTGGGTGGATGCCCAACCCATCAAGTCGGGTGTGGCCCACATTACCAACATGTGTCTTCTCCTGCGCATTATGTCATCACTCGTGTGCACATTGAAAACATCCTTACACCCATGAGTAACCCCGATGGCAGGAAAGCACCAGGATTGCTCTTTTCTCTGGAGCAAGCACGCTTAACTATAGAGTTATTATTGATGGATTTCCGAAAAGAAAGGTGCACTCTGCTGGTATGAGTGTCATTCTCAATCTCTTTATGTTTTTTGAAACTTATCTAAACCTTTGGGGCCCATCCCCTAGCGGGCTTGTGATGGAACTTTGCATGGTCTGCTTTCCCGGTGATATGTTGGAACCACTGTACCAAAATATGTCTTTTCCCGCGCAATTTATCTTTACTCATGCGCGTACGAAAAACTTTCAAATTGTTTTCACGCTTAACTCTTGAGTTCTTATGAGTGAATTACTGAAAAGAAAGGTGCACCTTATTGATACGCGTAGCATTCACAATCCTTTAAGCTCTCAAAAAATTTTGAGGCATTGCATCCTAAGTATTTACACATAGTGTGGAATACTCACTAAACATATATAGTTCATAATTTGTAATTACATTTTTCTTAGATTAGTCTACCCTTCATATATATTTCTTTCAATATTTTTCATATATTGTATTTTACTATTTAGTATAGTTCTCGAGTTTGATTTATCACACTTCAAAGTTGGTTTGGCGTTCGAATTGAGTTTTCAAGTTGCAATTAAATCATTTTTAGACTTGATTTTTGTGCCAAAGATGGCACTTTCCCTTCATCATTTTTTTTAAAACTTATGTCCGATCCCACAGGTAAATGAATTTGGGACGGTGGAAATACTTTATTACAGGGTTTTTTTTTTAAAAAAAAAAAAGTTGTGTCCGGCCTTGCAGTTAAATGAAATCGTGACGAAGGGAGTATAATTATTAGTTCATCATTAGACGAATGGCACCAAATAGCGAGAGAAACCGATCTAATTTTGGTCAATGAAAATGGTGATGATAATTCATCACAATTTGAAAGAGACGGTGGATATGTATACATTCATAGATACATGATGTGAATAGGTATGAGTAGGTGAATTTTTTTCACATGAATAGATAGACTCATGATGAGTGGTGGTCTACCAATATACCATTTATCCCATTTTAACCGATGTGGATGCTACAATCTACCCTCCTAATATCTTCGACATCAATCCTGTCGAGCCGTGCATGATTCAATAGGTGGATCCCATACTGCTCATATAGTATGACACTTTGCTATGCATGACATTTAGTTCTTGTGATTTCAGATAGTCCATGATACCACTTGTACGTAACGACCCAATCACTAATGGATGAGACCCGGGTCATTGGATAGACGTGGTTACTCATGAATGGTACACACACGTCTCGACGTGTAGGGTGCACCATTTTAAATTGAATACGTACACTATAGACTATATCACTATAGTAATAGTTGAACAAACTTCCAGCCAAATGATCACTTTGTCAATTTCACACTACACACATTACATGATTAAATGGTAACTGAAATGCAATACAATATTGTTATGGAAAATTTGCAGCAAGCCTAAAGATACTACTACAATGTGCCATAGCTTTGGTTGTGATCATATTCCATTTCTCTCCGGCAATTTATCCTTTTAAGCCATCGCAAACTCCATATGAATTCCGCACTACATGTCTACGTGTCACTAATATGCCAAGCAACCTGGCCAACAATAAGAATTAAGAAACATGAATCAAAATATTGAAAACAACCTCTCTGATACACAATGGGAAGGATCGAAGTGTGTGGTGAGTACTGCGTGTCATATTTTCAAGTGAGATTTAAAAGAAAATGATCTGGCTTTGGGAGAGGATTAACTGCATCGAGTGATTGTGATAATGGTAGAATAAGATGCAATGAATAGAAAAACTACTCAATTTCTTTAATTATCATACAACTCGATTTGACCTTAGTTGAAAACTATAATTACAGAAACATAATTGCACAATGCTAAATTGAAATGTAACCAATCTAGTGGATGAACACTATAGTAATTTTTTTATATAGTAATTAAAAAGAAAAAATTCACATATAATTTTTGACACCTCTAATATGTGTAGGCTTTAGAACAGCAAGAATATGAACTCCCCTTAATAATACATATGGATGGATTCGCTGACACCCATAGTAATTTATCCATGCATTGAACCCCAGATACTTATATATCTTCGAATGTTTTTCCGAGCTGCATGAAATTATCACAGTGAACAGGTTTAATGGAAAATTTCAGACAAATTAACGTATGCATAAAACTTACAGTCATAACAACTTTGAATCATGACATGCTTGGTATCACTACAAAAAATATCGTGTACGTCAGTACGTTTGCGAATCGGCGGTGAGATTTTGGAGAACTTATCTGTGATTTTGCAGATCATCGGTGAGACTGAAGATATAATCCGTGATTTAGAAAATAGAGATAAAATGAAACGTTGTTGTGCAACTTGAAAATGGCCATGGAGTATGTGAGATTAAATATATAAAAGTATAGTATATTATTAAATAGGCGATACGTAGAGTATATGGGATTATTACGGTTAGGACTTTGTTAATTGTGCTAAAATTATGGGATATAAACTTTTAGTAGATTTTGTTATTTAATCAAGCTGCACTGTTATTGGAGCTATCTATGGATTAAGAATAAAAAATACATGGTATTCATGTATTTTTAATTAAGCTGCACTGGTCTGTTATTGGAGCTATCTATGACTATATGTAAGACCAAGATCATTGCAAGTACAATCATATGCCATTGCATGTGCTAATACATATCCAGAACGTTGCCTAGAATTACAAAGATCTATTCCAAAATATAACCAAATGGAGCAAAAGAATTACATGTATGGTTAAGTGTCTTGATTATCACACTACAATCTCACTTAATCTGGCGGCCTCGATTAAATTAGCTAGCCATCTCAAGTCTACACAACACCTAGCTTGGTTGCAGAGTGCAGATTGCAGTTGCCTTGATCGGGTTCATCAGGATGAGACATCGATTTCTATCACAAAGCAATAATTTGGCCTTCATGATATTGAACCACCGCTCCAATACAACCCACGCATAAATTGAATATATCAATCACATTAAACACCACAACAAAAGTCATTAAAAAGCATAATCATAAGACTCACAACTGCAATTTATATCAGGAGACGATCCAGGAGACATATCGAAGCGAGGTTGATGATTGGAAATAATGTACTGAAGTACTTATATGAGAAGCCAATTGAAAATCATCCTTGCCCATTGAAGAACATCAACCTGCATGAGTTTAATTACGTAACAAAGTGATCAAACTAATTTTATACAGTAATGAAGTAATTAATTAGTCACATCGAGAAAATGAAGATTGAGAATGTGAAAACGGGAATTGGCCTGGTAGAAGACATGATGTGAGGTTGTTTCGAACAATCTTATGTGAAGGATGAGTGATGAATCTCTATTTATAAATTAGTTGTATCCTATTGTTAGCAACAAATTGATGAAGACTCGAATATCATAACATAATTTATTTACTAAATCAAACACTATCCTATTAATTGAAGAAGAGTGTTATGACTTGGTAGAAGCATTCAAAGTCTTTGCGGTTCTATTTTTAAGCAAACCCAACTAATGTAGATTAAATATAATTAATCCTCAAAAAACAAATTAACAAAAGTGGTTAAGAGAAAACTCAATCTTCTGAATAGATAAACACGAATAGATAGGATCTTCATAAATAGTTAATAATTTAATTAACAACTTACAGTATATTACAATATATATATAAGTTGACAACTATTGAAGTTAGTGCAATTGAGTACATAATTTAAGTTAAATTGAACTTATTTGTAATACATATATAGATTAGACTTAATTTACAAAATACCACTATATTTAATCATTCTAATTCTAAGCCCTAATAAAACTTCAACAAAATCAGTTCACCAATAAAAAAAATTAAATTTTCTTTATAATTTAAATTTTAAGCCCTAAATCAACCAACAAAATCAGTTCGTCATTAATAAAAACAACAACAAACCAATAAATTAATCTTCTCCGTATTCTTTAATTGAATTGAAACAGATAAATTCATACTAACCTAAAATCTAATACAACAACAATAGTACTTACACACATATAATTTTTCTATGATTTGTAACTATATACCACAATAACACGTATAGCGTGTTCGCACACTCTAGTAATTAGATTAATTAAGGTTATACATGGGTGCAACATTAATCTTATTATCTACCTGCATCAACTTTAGACCAGTTTTATAACCAAAATATGTCGGCTCCTCAAAAATTTATCTCTATACAATATCATGAGAGATTTACTCTTACTCAAAAGGTTATTCTCAACAACTTTAGTCTAAGTTGTATCTATAGATATAGTTTAATTATACAACAAATCCGTATTGTATTCAAAATACTACGTTGGAACATCAAAGTAAGTATTTCGGGACAAATTTTCTCGAACTAAACCATTTTGTCTTCTCTATTATTAATGGATTGTATAATTATGTTCCTAACTGGAACTAAACCATTTTGAAATTAAACTATATATTAGTGATTAGCGCAAAAGAACATCTTTTTAAATTAAGACGTCATGAAGCAATATGTTATAATCTTGAACAAATGAAAATCGAAAAGTAGTGTATCTTCGAAAACTGCCCTCATAATTACGCACTGAAACTCTTAGTTTATCTATGCTTATTGCAATAACCTGGAACTAAAGGCTTTGTTGAAATTATTGAAATTACAATGATAGTATGATAACCGCAATTAATTAACATAATCCTATCGATTAGAAACACGACTTGCGTATTTTTCTCCATAAAATTGTTTGATTTAACAATATACATGTTTCTAATCAGAATCCAGGGAAGTAAAAATGAGCTGAAGCTTAACAGTGCAAAAAAAAATGGACTTATGGAGGTGATAACAACTATAATTTTGGTTTCTAACTCTGTACAATGTAACACACTACACTAAACATCATCGTTCTCTTATGATGGAACCACTCATTCACTTATTGCAAATTAATAATTCTCAGGTAAACTAAAGCACTCAACAGATAACAACGATTCAAACAAATAATTTTAATATATTAAAATATAAAAGGAGAATTACATCATAGTGATAATCATAAGAGAACGATGAAAAGTATAATTGAATTACTATAACTCTGTCTATAATTGAACGCATACTACAAAGGAAACTCTAATAAAGAACACCAATAATATGATAAGCATAGTGGCGTAGCTAAAAAGTTCACCGATGACGTCGTCTCTTCGAAATGCTAGTAATCGTGGCCCATGAGTTAGTAGATTGATGCGCAATCTTCTCGATAATGATAGTGAGCAAATCATCCGGCAAACGTTCAATAAAAGGCTGGGGCGTTCTTGAAATTATTTATGTCGACATCGAACATAGATGAAAGCAGCTTAGTGGATCGATGGTACTAAACAGAAGTCATATGTTTCAATCGGCTAATAGACGGACTATAAATAATGCTAGTGTTGTGCGTGTTTGCTAAGTAACGGAAGAAGTGGGCTTATTGTTATGTAACAAACTTGACCCAATTGATGAAGTGGTTGTTATGCAACAAATTTGACCAAGTAGATAAATATGGTTCCAGAAAGAATACTGGTCAGTTTCTATACCAAGAAATGTGGGAAAACTTAACAACATTTGGAGCGTGAAGTTTTGAAATAGAAAATTTTGGCTGATTAAAAATTCATTTTTTCTTTAATGAATTTAGAATTATCTAACAAACTTAGTCTCACGTGAAAGAAAATGTTGAGTTATTCCTAAAATATAGGAATTTGTTTAAACAACTCGCTTTTTTGGTGAGAATATGTGCAGGAAAAGAAAGATTTGAATATAGTGAATCTTTTTGAATGAGGAAAAATGAGTGAATTATAAATCATTTAATTTTGGAGGGAATTTGCCACCTAGTATTTTTGCATACGTGGCATATCTCTTCTTCCATTTAGATCATCACTTTTATCATATATATAGATCCCAAATTCACATCAATTGTGAACTTCTAATGTTATCCAAATCAACAACATATGTGACCACTTTAGGAATCTGAATATATTACTCTCTCCGGTCTTTTAAAAGTTTCCTAAATAGACTTTTTTTTCCAAACTTTAATCTTAAATTACGTTCAAACTACACGACAAAAAAATATAATAAAATTATATTATGAAAGTATATTTTACAAATATAACTTTGTTTTATACTTTTTACGTGTAATTTGCGAGTAATTTACGGTCAAAGTTCGAAAAAAAATCTCCTCAGAAAATTTTTAAGAGGCTTGTTAAACGCAGAACACTTTTTACTAAACGTAGAACACTTTTTTTATATATTGCAAAAGACCCTTCAACTGATAAAAATATAGAATTAGTCCCATTTTTCGGAAAATTTCTCAAATTATCACATTTTCAAAAATATATAAACGTATATACACTACGGTATCATAACACAACAAAAATCAATGTCGTACAATCATTAGCCATATTATGCCGATAATGAAGAAGTATATTTTTTTAATTTAATATTTATATTGTTTATAATTATTTTATTGCGTTTGTATATTTAAATTAACTAATATTTCACCAAAATTTCAAAAAATAAAAAATAAAAAAAGGACCAAAACCACGTTTGGTAGCCCTCAAGGCTGCTGGAATAGCCGTCCGACAGCCTTGGGGGCTGCCAGCCAGCCCATCTGGAAGCCTTGAGGGATGCCAGGCGTTTGGCCGGCCCGTGTGGCAGCCTTGAGGTCTACCAGATTAAATTTTGTCCGTTTCGTGAGTTTTTTTCGGTTTTTTTTAAGTAACTAAAAATATTATTTTACTGTGTATGATTTGATTAAATTTATTTTTTTTAATTTATTTATAACATTGCTCGTAAATTTTAATTATGTTTGTTTGAAGATCATAATCACCTTCGTGTTCTTCAATTATGTTTGTTTGAAGATTCGAAGACAAAGATGTATGTTAGAGAGTTAAAATGCATAAATAAAAATGTTTTTGGTTAAAATCACCTTCGTGTTCTTCGTGTTTTTCTTTTTAAGTTTTTTCGATTTATTCATTCAGATGATAAAATTAATTCGAATAAACTTGTTTGATGTTTTTTAGGTAATATAGTAATTTTTTCAAATTATTAAACCATTTTGTAAATTATAATAATAGTGGTATTATATGTAATATGTAAAAATTTGTTCTGCGTTTAATAAAAAGTGTTCTGCGTTTAACATTCTTGATTTTTAAAAGACCGTAGGTAGTATATAAATGGAAATGGATTGGATTAATCGGATGTGATATGCGATCTGATCGGTTATTTTACTTGATGTCTCGCCAGTGGGTGACGGGGAAGAATTGGGGGCAGCAGCGAATCGGCTGCTGCCACCTGATTCATTCTTTTTTTTTTTTTAATTTTTTTTGTCCAATTTCAAAAAAGAATAACTAGAAAAATAAAAATGCAAAAAATAAATAAAAATCACCAACGGTTTTGACTTTTCGAGATCTACAAATAGAGACCACTCTTGACTATGTTTGGATCATCCCATATCGAACTCATTTTTCTCTCTCAATTAAACTTAAAATTGTAAAACGACTTCTACAAAAGCAATTTTATTAATTTCAAATTCTAAACACTCTTATAATACTAGTAAAATTGTGCACGTGATCACGTGCCAAATAAATTAGTCTCATATTAAAATTTAAATATATATGACCTAAACATTATAATATATATTTAAACTTATACTTAGTTAATTAAAAATTCGATCATAATATATGTTAATTATATGAGTAATTGATAAAAATATAAATTTTTGTGATTATAATGGTGGAAGTAGTGGGAGATGATGTGCAACTCCCTTCTTTTTTTCTTTTCCTTTTTAACTTTATTTTTATAGGTAAAATTTGAAGTCAAAATTAATCAATTGGTCAAAATTAAATTGATTGGTGTAACAACTACCTTTGGGTAGTTATCTTTTAGAATAGTAAAGATGATAAATATGTTTTAAAAAAATAAAAAAATTTTGAATTTCATAATGACGACGATCGTCAACGCAAAGAAAATCTTGTCGCGGATTAATCATGCGTAATGACGTCACTTGACTGTCACTTGTCTGGTAGTCTTAGCACTGATGAACAAATCTTGGTTATTTGAGCAGGCCTACTTCATGTATACAGTAACGTCTAATTATATACTGTACTATACTAGTATCATTAAAACGTGAATATCGGTATATCCGCTTCTAGTATATCTATGATCTTACCATGCCTGGTATTGGCCCACTTATGAAGGAAAACTAAAAGCTGAAGAGAGTGTTGGATCAGCCCATAAGATTAGTTTTGCTTACAGTCCGTACATAAAACGCTGATCTAGTGGGCTTAAATGATACATTCAGTATTTGATCAGCTTTATCCTTCTAATTCCATCAATAGCGGGAATATACTAACGGCATACTATTACTATGTTACAACTTAGATGACACATTTAACTTTTCACATTTGTGAAGTCGAATTTAAACATAAATTACTCCCAAAGTATTTACAAAATGTATTTAATAAATTACATTTCGAAATGTTATGAATTATACTTATAATTTTGATAAATAATATTCATTGTCAAAGTCGACTTAAAAAATTACTCAAAAGTCAAATATATCATCCAGTAAATATGAAAATATAGGGAGAGGTGGGGGCTTGATAAAACCAATAACTATGTAGTAGATTGGTGAAACTGTTGTCTTATTCACATTAAGAGCAGGGATTAAATACAAGAGAGTTTACAACTATCTTCCGTCAATTACGGTAAGCGAATAATTCTACGATATTCTCTAAGAATCATATACAAGACTACATATGCAAGATTATGAGAGTAAATATTGGAGAATATTTGCTGGAGATCTTGTTTTATATTTCACAATATTCATCACTCCCCCTCAAGTTGCCGTGTGAAGATCACAAACACCCAACTTGCCAAGCAAGAACCGAAAATGTTCACCACCAAGAGCTTTAGTAAATATGTCAGCGATTTGCATAGAAGTGGTGATTTTGCGTGGTTCAATATCTCCGGACTCTACCCTTTCACGAACAAAGAAGCAATCCATTTCAACATGTTTGGTTCTTTCGTGGAAGACCAGATTATTTGCTATATGTAGCGCTGCTTGATTGTCACAGTAAAGTGGAGTGGCATTAGTTTGATGAACGTCAAAATCTATAAGTAGCCAACGAAGCCACAAGATCTCACTTACTGTTGTGGCCATGGCTCAATATTCTGCTTCAGCGGAAGAGCACGAAACAACAGATTGTTTCTTTGTGCGCCATGAGATAGGTGCTCCTCCAAGTGAGATAAAAAAATCCAGTGCGTGAACGGCATGTCATGGGGCAGCCTGCCCAATCCGAATCACAGTATGCTTCAAGATTCATATTAGCATTTGTTGGCAAGAGAATGCCTTGGCCTGGTGTTGCCTTTAAATAGTGCAGAACTCTCATGGCTGCATCCATGTGAGACTGATGTGGGGAAGCAACAAACTGGCTAAGAATGTTGGTTGCATACTGAATGTCTGGACGCGTAACCGTTAGGTACAATAATTTGCCAACAAGTCGTCTATATCTAGTAGCATCATCAAATGGAGAATCATCTTGAGTAGTCAAACGAATATTTGGCTCCATAGGAAAATCACTCGGCCTACCTCCTTGCAGGCCACTATCATCTAATATGTCGAGTGTATACTTGCGTTGACTTAGAACAAGCCCCTCTTTCATGCGTGCTACCTCAATTCCCAGAAAATACTTGAGTGAGCCCAAGTCTTTAATGTTGAATTTGGTGTCCAAAAATTTCTTCACCTCTTGAATTTTCTCATTGTCATTTCCTGCTAAGATAACATCATCAACATATATCAATGCTGAGACAAAAATATGACCAAGCCGAAAAATGAAAAGCGAGTGGTCAGCCTTAGATTGTCGAAATCCGATACTCATCAAGGCTCGAGTAAATTTCTGGTACCAATTACGCGACGCTTGTCGCAATCCATAGAGAGATTTTCGCAGCTTACAAACTCGCGTTTCACCTTTCTTGGCAAAGCCCAGCGGAATTTTCATGTAGACTTCTTCGTCAAGGTCTCCATGTAAAAAATGCGTTATTCACGTCCAATTGGTGGATGGTCCAGTCACGTTTTACTGCAACAGCTAGCATGCTCCGTACAGTGACAAGCTTTGCGACAGGAGCGAAGGTTTCATGAAAATCAACTCCCTCAATTTGTGTGAATCCTTTAGCCACTAGACGAGCCTTATGCCGCTCAATTTCTCCACTAGGTTTGTATTTAATTTTGTAAACCCATTTTGAGTCTATAGCTTTCTTCCCTGGAGGTAAAGACTCCAATGTCCATGTATCATTTGCTTCCAAAGCAACAATTTCATGCTTCATTACGTCACAACAGTGTGAATTTTTAACAGCCTGAAAAAATGATCTTGGCCCATCATGTGAGGTGATGGCCGCAAGGAAAGCTTTATGATTAGTAGAGAACTTATCATAAGAAACATAATTAATCAAAGGGTATACCGTCGAGATCCCTGACTTGGACTTGGGTAGCGAATGGTCTATAGGAGGTGGTAAATCAACAACGAAATCATTCAAGCGTTTCGGTAGACTGTTCTTGCGATCATTAACTTGGTTTTCATTTGCAGGATGTTCATTTGATTGATCCACTATTTGATAACTCGTGACAGGCAGTTCGGGGGGGCTCAATGGGTTGAATAGTGGTGGATTCACCATCATTAGGTACGAGGGCTGAATCATGAGTATTGCTAAAAAATGTCTCATAATCAAATGATGGTTGAGCCGTCTCGTCGTGTTGAGTACCTAAATTCATGCTCCACTCACATTCTCGTGCCTCAACACTTTTACCAACTTCAACACCTTTATCATAGGGAAACATATCTTCAAAGAATTTTACATCACGAGATGTATAAATTATCTTTGACTCTAAGTCATAAACCCTATAACCCCTTTGACCGTTTGGATAACCCACGAAGATACAAGCTCTCCCCCTTGCTTGAAATTTGTCTCCCCCTTTTCTTCGTATCTTTGGCGTAGACAAGACAACCGAAGACTTTCATATGGTCGTAAGTGGGAACTTTTTGCAATAGAACCTCAAATGTTGTCTTACCTTTTAGTACCTTAGATGGAATTCGGATTATAATATATGTCGCAGTCAAGACACATTCCCCCCAAAACTTTATTGGTAGATTCGCTTGAAAACGTAGTGCTCGTGTAACCTCAAGGATGTGCCGATGCTTTCTCTCAACCACCCCATTTTGTTGAGGTGTGTCGGTGCAAGAAGTTTCTAAAACTATCCCATTCTCAGAATAATAGTCTAACATGAGGTGAAATTGAAACTCGGAACTATTATCAGCCCTAATCCTTTTTACAAATTTTTCAAACTGAGTTTTCACCATGTTGCAAAAACTAACAAGAAAGTGGGATACTTCAGACTTATTTTTCATAAGAAAAACCCATACTGCTCTACTAAAGTCATCAACAATCGATAGAAAATAGTGAACACCAGAAAAACGATGCAACTTTGTAACTCCCCCATATGTCACAATGAATAAGTTCAAAAAAATTATTTGTTTGTATGGAACTAACAGGAAAAGGCAAACGAGTCTGCTTAGCTCTCATACATGAATCACATAAATCATCAAAGTTGCAAATACCCTGAAGTTTAACTTTGGAAGCATGACCTAACCGTCTGTGCCAAATAGTCGGATCCACGTTAGCTGCCACTGCCATTCTCAAACTTTGTGCGGGCTCCAGACTGTATAGACCATCGCATTCTCTACCCACTCCAATCAGGTTCCGCGAAGGTAAGTCCTGCATGATACAAAAGTTCGGAAAGAAAGTCAGGATAGAATTAAGATCCTTTGTCAGCCTGCTAACTGAAAGTAAGTTGCATTTGAATTCTGGGATGTTAAGAACACGATTAATCCGCATTCCATTTGGTAAACACATATTTCCCATTCCTTTTACCAGCACGTTTTCACCATTCGGAATAGTAACCGGTGCTCCACCATTTAAATATGTCATCTCTTCCAGAATTCCTTGTTCACATATAATGTGCTCGGTGGCACCTGAATCTATGACCTATGGTCTTTCAGAAATACACTTACCAACCATATTCACAGTGGGAAGATCTTCTTTCTGTTTTGGTTCATTTCTTGACCTAAGATACTTAGCTACCTACAAAAAATCTTCATTAGAGACCCCTGGAATAGGACTTGGGCCATAGTCAAATTTTACACCATTTTCAACCATGGCCACTCTTGGACATACATTAGAGGACTGATCCCAACTCTTCTTGTTGCCTTGACCCCAATTTCCACTATTTTTACCATTATTTTCTCAAGTTCGTCCTGGCCTACCGCTTTGATCCCAAGCTTTTCTTTCTTCTTTCGTTGAGGATTGTTTCCAGCCCGGTGGATATCCTATAATTTCGAAACATTCTTCTAGGCTATGGTTGTAGCGACCACAATTTTTACACTGGGTTCGCTCTTTCTTTCCTCCTTTGTAATTCCCATCTCTCCTGTTTTTGACTCGGCTATTTTGAACTTGAAACGCGGCGGCTTCGGGGGCCCCTGGCCTCCTAGACATGGTGATCTGGCGTTGTTTTTCATCCTGTGAAACCAAATGATACGCATCACCTAAACTCGGAGTCGGAGTCGGAGTCAAAATTTGAGTTCTGACTGTGTTAAATACATCATCCAGTCCCATCAAAAAATCATAGAGTTGTTCCTTTTCTTTCATCTTTATGAACTCCTTTGATTTCTGACAGTTGCATTTTGGCGTGGGGGAAACTGATTGTGATTCGTCCCAAATTCCCTTAAGTTTGGTGTAATAGGCAGAAACAGTCATGTTGTCTTGGCGAGTATTAGCCAGCGTGCGTCTCAACTCGTACGCTCGTGGTGCACTCCCTGTTCCAAATCTCTCCTCCAGGTCTAACCAGATTTGTCTTGCGGTCTTTGCGTTCTTTACACTGCTTCAGACCTCCTTTTCCATAGCTGTGGTGAGCCATCCACGAACCATAGAATTGCATCGCCTCCATAGATCGATGTCAGAGGCATTATCGTCTGGAATTGGAATCGTTCCATCAACGAATCCGAATTTATTTTTCGCAAAAAGGAAATTTCTCATCTCGTCAACCCAATCCGCGTAGTTTCCATCATTCAACAATTCTGGGACATGAAGTTGTCCAGGGTAATCAGAGGGATGGACATAGTAAGGGGACATTGCATCTACCACCTTACTGTCGCTTGGAGCTATTTTATCTTCAGTACCTTCTGTCGACATACTGGATATGTGAAATAATTTTTCGTCTTGTAGTTTTGTTGATGGCTTTAAAATTTCTGCGGAAGCGGGATGATCGGAGCCTGCTCTGAGGCCATGATAAAACTAGTGACTATGTAGTAGATTGGTGAAACTGTTGTCTTATTCACATTAAGAGCAGGGATTAAATACAAGAGAGTTTAAAACTATCTTCCGTTAATTACGGTAAGCGAATAATTCTACGATATTCTCTAAGAATACATATACAAGACTACATATACAAGATTATGAGAGTAAATATTGGAGAATATTTGCTGGAGATATTGCTGTATATTTCACAATATTCATCAGGGCTGCCTCCCTCATCTGATCACACTCCCTACATCTCGGTCCACTGGTATCATATTAGATGATTATATAGTTTATAGTAACTTAAATGAATCTAATTATAACGTGTTCTAGAAATACAGAAGTTAATATCTTTGGTTATGTTTTGACCGTGCTATATAATAGAGGTAGTGTCATCTAGTGAACGTAATATATATAGCATTGAGTACAAGATTATACAGTATATGGAAGAAGAAGATTGGGATTGAACGTGGGGTAATCAAGAATTGTGAAATTTGGGGGGGGGGGGGGGGAGGCTATTCATGATGGCTATATTATATATATACACGTATGCCAAGTGTGAACAATAATATTGTTGCAATACTAGTAGTATTTAATGTTTGAGTGGGATTCTTTCCCATCCGAACATCACTAAAAGTATAAGAAACGAAACTAACCTTGACAAGTTTTATTCGACAAACTAAGCTTGATTGCAACTTCTCATAATCAATCAATACTAATAAATCACTTGCTAATTATGCATGCCCCACCCTTATCTCTAACAATTCTTCTTCTACCTAATCCATCCAGCATCATTAATCAACCCCTTTTAACTTTTTCTTTTTTTTTAAGTCTTTTAACTTTAATATTACAACTCCTAGTCCAAAAAATAAAAATTTAATAATATTACAATGATAAAATGTGATGGATCCAGTCTATTACTCCCTCCGTTTCTATAAGAGTGTAACACTTTTCCATTTTTGGGGTTTCACTAAAAGTGTTACATTTCATTTTATGGAAATTAATTCCATAATACAATTTATTTTTAACCACACATTTTTGGGCCCATGTGTACTTTCCCACTTAATTAATATGTCAAACTCATTATTAACCACATACTTTTAGGGGACCATACATTTTTCTTAAAAATTGTGCATATCAAAATTGTTTCACTCTTAGAGAAACGGAGGGAGTAATACATAATACTGATTTCTTTGATGCCAGGGGGTTCCCCACTAGTCCACCTTCTCCAAATTTTGACAAGTGTTAACTCATTTAATTCCTTTTCTATTTTCTTATTTTTCTAACATTTTAACCTTAATCATAGTTAGAGTCTAGCCATGTTTTTAAATTAATTTAGCTGAAAATTTTGGAAGAAATATCAGACTCCGTCAAAAAATTTCAGTTCAAAATCAAAATCCGTCAACCTAGAATTTTATTTTGAGGATGAAAGCCCCGGTTGCTCTAAAAAGTTGACCCTTTTATGTTAAATATGAAGAAGATTTTTGAATAGCATCAACATCAAGCGGACATCAGGAATCAATTTATCTTACTCATTCAATTACAATCTGGTGCATACATGTTTAACTTTTTAATTGAAGATGTAAGATCTGAGTCAAGTTATATACGATTTTCTCCCTTTTATTTATCATTTTGTACAATTATGTAAATTATTTTATTATATAAAAATACGTGTTAAACTGAAATTTTGTTACGGGGTCTGATGTTTCTTTTAAAATTTTCAGATAAATTAATTTAAAAACATGGCTAGACTCTAACTATAGTTAAGATTAAGATGTTAAAAAAATACTCCCTCCGTTTTTTATAAAACTTTTCATTTTACTATTCTCATTCATTTGTGCACATTAATTCTCAAACTATAATAGTAAATAATTTAATAAAATCATATAATGAAAATTTAATTACTAAATTTTCATTATATGATTTTATTAAATTATTTACTATTATCGTTTAAGAGTAATTTGTGGTCAAAGTCAAAATGAAAAGTTTTATAAAAAACGGAGGTAGTAAAAATTAGAAAAGGAATTAAATGAGTTTACATTTGTAAAAATTTAGAAAATGTGGACTAGTAGGGAACCTAGCCTCAAACAAATCCATCATACTAGTACATAGGAATTAATAGGATGATTACGGTGCCCCCTGGGACATTATTGCATACATATAAAGTGTTTATTTTCCATGGAGAAGAATATTTGAACGGCCAGCCTATTTGAACAACTTTACGTTTACCAAAAAAATCAATAAATAAAATAAACCGACTTTATGGATCGTTTTGGTATTCGATTATCATCATATATGGAAACACATTTTTTTATTTGTTTTATGTGTGAGTTGTTGATTGTATTAAATATTATTAATTATAATGGAAGGAAAAAACCACATTACTTTCTAGAATTTCAGTACATACAACAATAATCTCAAAATTGTTTGGTGAATTAATTTACGTGACCATGCATTTGTCACTATATAAATCTCGGTCACATTTGATGTTCTCGGACGTAAGAGACAGCCAAATGAGAATTTTATCTTCTTCAATAATATAGGCGTGACGTGATTGATTGTTTTATTAAGTGTAGCTCTTTTATATGATTGAAATAAAGTAGCTTCATTAACAAATTTGTTTGATATATAAAATGACTGATTTGAAAAACTTATTCGAGTAAATTTTAAGATAATAAATTGCAGAAATTTATGTGTGAAAATTAATTTTATTGGAATTTTTTTTGGACGTGGTGGTCAACTAAAAGCTCATGGAATTTATGGTATTGGTAGCACAATGGTTCTAGTTGACAGCTGTGTGTCTTCAAAGGGGGTTATAATCGATGAGATGGGAACACAACTATTTTGACCATGGATGTAACTTATCCTAGAGATCGAGTCATTTTCAAGTTACTCGCCTACTTAATTCAACCCCATATTCCCACCATGGTTGATCTTTAAAACGAAACCTTGTGGAAGATATAATTAATTGACAACCCATCATTGTTCATTTCATATTATATTTCTTGAGGGGAACTATCCACCAACAACAAATAGTAGTATACAATTAACTTATTTTTATCAATTTTTCGTTTTATTGTGACATAAAATATTGTGAATTCACGTCCTATGCCCATTTCGGAGCTAAGCCAAGCGTCACATCCCGCCTGCAGGAAAAATAAATTTGAACACAAAATTTCCAACAGACATATGTGCCTCTCACTAAAAGTTATTAATAAAAGAAATAATTATATAGCAAAAATAAACTGCACAAATTACTGAAGAAAATGTCTAAAGTTGAGTTTCAGAAGTTCATAGAGAGGGCAAAAGTAATTTCGCATGTGCCGAAATTGTTAATATTATATACTCCTTTCAAAGCTAAGTGACCCCACTCTCATGAATGCAGAAGTCTCAAGTTATTAATGTGTATGTAGCTTGTAATTTGCAAACATGTGAAGTTAGAGTTTTTAGATGAGATGGAATTCTATCATCGAGTGTGGGGAGTATTAGAGTATTAATATAAATGAATAGATTTCACGTCTCTCTACAAGTTTGAGCTTTTAGATGAGATGAAATTCTATTATGGAGTACATAAAAGTATTTAGTCAATGAATGTTTAGTTAAAAAAAGTTGTCCCGCTCAATTCTAATTGGTGGCCTTCCTGAAATTTCTTTTTTTTTTTTTTAAAAAAAATTCAATTCAAAGATTAGAGATGTAGAAGGTTGTTTGCCCGGCTGACTACCCTAAGGACCATCCTAAAAATTTAGCACTTATAGGATAGTAACAAAAAAACTTACATTATTACTAGAATAACATTTGATCCAACTTCTCTACGTTGTACTAGTATAGAAGCGATCTCCGTCGTCATGAGCTTCATACATTTATCGTTTTAAATGTCTGTAAACTTCATACATTACCAAAAAATAAAAACTACCCCACACCCAACAAATAATAAACAATCTCAACTTTACACTCAAATTACACATTTTGCCACTAAAAGTACACTTTTTCCACCCTTTCTATATTTTATCATTACTTTAACTTTTCACATAAAACTGCACGTTAAACCTAATATATGGAGTTCTTCGGGACGGAGGGAGTATATACTAGTAACCGTGACACGCGGATATCCGCGTGACATTCTTATTATTTTAAAATTTGAATTCATATAATAGAAAAAAATCAATACACCATTTTAATCATATAAAAATTTTACAAATTTAAAAAGTTGATAGAACATATTATTTTCTCATTACTGTTTATAAAGTTATTTGAAAAATATATAAAAAGAACTAAAAAAACCACAAACGAAATCACAAAGTTTAAATACATACTATTATTCCGATGAATAGTAATATTTGGATAACGTTTTATATAGCCTAAAATTAAGGAAGTGGTGGAGAAACTAATTATGGGACTAATAACTACTTCCAAGTATTTGCTTAATATTAGTAGTAGAAGTAGTAGATGAAACACTGAACCCAGTTGGATTTTACTACTTTTGGACAAGGATCTGTATTCTAAGAATGTTAGGACAATTTAGAATGTTTAATTGGCTAACGATTAAAATTAAGAAAATTATGTTAAAATAATTGTTTTCGAATATTTTAAATCAGATCTATGCGATTTTAATTGTTAGCCAAACTGTCACAGACATCTAGTAGTAGTTAATTAATGGATTTTCTATTTTTTAAAAAAAGAAAGAAATTGATCTAACTTAATTATTGCTATAATATGATGAATTTGAATAATGACATGTTGAACCATAATTCTTGTGTGTTTTACATACATTACCCAAACATTACTATTAAGTATACATTATTTGTAACTAAGTATATCGATCATGGAAATTAATTAACATTCAAAACCCTTGGGAGAGATGGCTCCTAAGAAAAACCCGTCGGAACCACCGCGTCCCCGTGGCCGCCTGAAGAAGCAGGGAGCTCCGGCAAACGCTGAGGAATCGACTGGTAGGGTGGGATCATCGATTAGGGTTGAGGAGATTGATTTGGGGGAAATAAGGGAGAAATCGATTTTGGAAGATGGGGGAGCGATGAATCAAAATGGTTTTGGGGATAACGAACAAACGATTGACGATGGGGTGGCGCTGGAGAACGCGCCATCATCCATGAATTCGCAGAACAGGGAGGAGTTTGCAGCTACGACCACAGAGCCGGAGACAGGGAAGATCTTGGCTAATTCTGGTACATTCGCTGAGCAGGATCAGGCGAAGATATTGGACAAACCGTTGCGGGTTGATATTATTCGCGGGAATCGATTACCGGAGCATGGAAAAAAATTGAATATGTTCCTCTGGCTGTCATTGATGGTGAGTTTGAGGTGGAAATTGATGATGAGGATGTAGCAACCGAGCTCAAATTTTGGGAGAATTCATTAATTTTTTTCGTGATGGGAGCGGACCTAACTATGAATGCGGTTAAACAGTTTATGATCAAATATTGAAATTTTGTGAAGCTACCGGAAATTTTCTACAATGAAGAAGGTTATTTCATCATTCGTTTTCAGAAGGAAGAAGAGTGGAAGGCGGTTATGAAGAATGGACCTTACTCGATCTTTGGAAAGACAATCATACTGTTGCGTTGGGTGCAAAATTTCTCACTAAAAGAGGATTTACTCCGCACCATGCCTGTGTGGGTAAATTTCCGAATCTTCCGTTGCATCTATGGGGGGAACGAAGTATTGCAAAGATAGCGAGTACTGTAGGCAAGCCGATGGTAACATATGAGTGTACCGCAAAGAAGCTAAGAGTAACGTATGCTAGGGTGATGATAGAGGTGGATGTAACGAAAGAACTAAGGAAGACAATCATCATCAAGGATAATAAAAATAAACGTATTGAGCAACATGTGGAATATGAGTGGCAAACCCCGTTCTGTCAGAGATGCCAACAAGTAGGACATCAATGTGTAAACGAGGCGGGGCGGAAACCTACACCCCCTCGATGCTAGGTGCAACAGAATGCTGACCAGGGACAGCTGTGGGTCGCTAGGCGGGATGGTCGTGCGACACTGGGGCGAGTGCAGACTGTTACTAGGTCGGCGCAGCAGATTGCACAAGGGACAGGATAGGCTGCGCTAGCTTATATTGGACAGGGAACTAATGGGACCATTGATGCTAGGCAGGTTTCGAGGGAGAAAGAGGATTCTGGTGGGATGCAAAGTGACAGACAACTGAACGGACTTGGACCAAATAGCACTGCTACGGGAGTGCGTCAGTCATCTCATCAAGTGGATCGGCAAGAGAGTAATTGTGAAATAGTTTTGTGTAATGGTTTTGCGGCTTTGGACCCTTTGATTGGCTCCGAGGCTGAGCAAAACCAGTTATCATGATAGTATGGAATATTAGGGGGCTCAACAAAGCAGTAAAATTTCGTGAGATTGGCTCCCGTCTCTCTGATCTTAATGTATCAATTGCTGCTCTACTGGAAACACAAGTAAAGAAAGACAAGATGGACCGAGTTCGTAAGCATTTGGGACATAAGTGGTGCTATCTTGATAACTATGATAACCATGAGAATGGGTGGATTTGGATTCTTTGGGATGACCAAAAGATTGATGTCAGATTAGTTGTACGTCAGATCAATATATTCACTCTGGGGTTTACGCTCTGGATGGAAGGCTAACACAATGGATTACTTTTGTGTATGCTCATAACACACGGGAGCAGCGACGCACACTATGGAGGAACATTGAACATATGGCAGCCCAAATAGTTGATCCGTGGATGGTGATTGGTGACTTCAATAA
Source organism: Plantago major (assembly GCA_026545765.1). Lineage (NCBI taxonomy): Eukaryota > Viridiplantae > Streptophyta > Magnoliopsida > Lamiales > Plantaginaceae > Plantago > Plantago major. Next base: position 81,333,083 of record CM048842.1, read on the forward strand.
TGTACTGCATTATGACGATCGTACTGGTAGGCAACGTGTGATGGAAGGAGAGTTCCGGGATCTCGTAGATATGATGGAGGCTACAAACCTAACTGAGATGGATATGATAGGTGATCGCTTCACATGGACTAATAGACACATCTACTCTCGCATTTATCGAGCAATCTGCAACCCTGAGTGGTTCCCAACTTTTGATTCTATAGTGCTTAGGGTTCTGGAACCCGGGATCACACCCCATTATATTTGTAGATGGAGGTAGTGCGTAGGCCAAAACACTATCAATTTCGGTTCATAAACAGCCTTGCAACCCATGATCAGTTCCTTGAGACGGTAAATGGGCATTGGAGGAATGGGGGCACGGGGGCAGCCTATGTACACGGTTTGGAGGCGTCTTCCTGCCCTAAAACCGCAATTGAAAGCGTTGGGTCGACATCACACGGGGGCACGATTGAAGCTAGATAGTGCACGTGTAGAACTTCTAGCTGTGCAGGATGCACTGGTCCTTGACCGTTTCGATGTTGGACGGATTGATAAAGTTAAACTTGCTTTGGCAGAGGTAGTCAAATGGAATGAGATTGAGGAATCTCTCATGGCACAAAAGGCAAAAGTTCACTGGTTACAAGTGGGGGATGGAAATAATGCATTCTTTCATGCAATCGTCAAGGATAAGAATCGGAAAGTTGGCCTTAAGAAACTGATTACGACTGAGGGGGCGGTTCTAACGGAGCACAGGGAGATGTAGAATGAGGTCCTCGACTTCTATACAGCTCTGGTTGGTACAAGGTCGACTAGGTTAGAAGGGATTGACGTTGAGGCGTTAAGGAATGGAAAGCAACTTAATCGGCAGGAGAGACTTGGACTTATTCGACAGGTGACTGAGGCGGAGGTTTAGGAGGCGCTCAAGGGTATCGGTGATACAAAAGCCCCAGGCATTGATGGGTTTAATGCTCGGTTCTTCAAAGCTGCATGGTCGATAATTAAATCAGATGTGCTTGATGCTATCTACGACTTCTTTGAAAATGGGAGATTGTATAAAGCTGTGAACTGTACCCTAGTCACCCTTATCCCGAAATCAGCTGGGGCCTGCACAGTGAAGGAGATGAGACCTATATCATGTTGCACTATTTTATACAAAATTATCTCCAAAATTCTCACAAATCGATTAAGCAAGGTTATCAACTCTGTGGTGGATGAAAGCCAATATGCTTTCCTTCCCGGCAAGGTGATTCATGATAATATTCTCTTAGCTAGTGAGTTGGTGCGAGGATATGATAGGAAGAATATCTCCCCACGGTGCATGATTCAAATGGACTTACAGAAAGCGTATGATACTGTGGAATGGAGTGCTCTGGAACGAATTATGGATGAACTGGGCTTCCTGGTGTTATTCACGTACTGGATTATGAGATGTGTAAGTTCAGTATCGTATAGATACTCCATCAATGGCGTGCCTTCACGTATCCTCAAGGCGGAAAGAGGTTTGCGCCAAGGTGATCCAATATCCCCTCTACTTTTTGTGATCATGATGGAATACTTGCATAGGGTGTTACTGCAAGTCAAGCGTGCCCAGATTTTAACTTCCACACGAAGTGTGAAAGATTGGATATTGTGAATCTTTGTTTCGCGGATGATCTTCTGCTTTTTGTCAGAGGTGATACCCAGTCAGTTTCGATTCTTATGAGCCTGTTTAATAAGTTCTCAAGAGCAACTGGGCTTACTATGAATCACAGCAAATGCCGTATATATGGTGGTGGGGTAAGCCGTCCCCTACTCAATCAACTCCTTGGGATAACTGGATTTGTGGAAGGTCAATTGCCGGTAAAGTATCTTGGAGTGCCGCTTACTACCCGGAAACTGACGGTTCGGTTATGTCAACCTCTAATCGACAGAATCACAGTTCGGATAAAGCACTGGAGTTCAAAGCTGCTGAGCTATGCTGGTAAGATGCAACTTATCCGAAGTGTCTTACAGGCGATGAGTAATTACTGGATGCAGGTCTTCCCTATGCCAAAACAGGTGATCATGCATATTGAATCGCTATGTCGCTCATTCCTTTGGAGTAGCACCGCGGAAATCACTAACCGAGCCCCTATTGCTTGGGTCAAGGTGTGTGATACAAAGAATGCTGGAGGACTTAATCTTACTTCCTTGATCGAGTGAAATGTGTGTATTGTTGCCAAACTACTCTGGAACATCTGCCGCAAAGCGGATAAACTATGGGTAAAGTGGGTCCATAGCTACTATATCAAAGACCGGGAGGTGATGGAGGTGGAACTCCCGACGGATGCATCCTGGATACTAAAGGCCATCATGAGAAGCCAAAATTGGGTAAAAAACTCGGCTGTTTGGGTGAGCATGCGGTGCACGGGAAGTTTCCATACCCATGATTTATATGCGGAGTTGCGAGGTGTTAAAGCTGATGTACATTGGAAGAAATGGTGGTTTGATAATAAAGCACAACCCCGGGCTCAATTTTGTACTTGGATGGGGCTCAATAAACGACTTGCAACAAAAGATAGGGTACGACGGTGGAACCAAACTCTCTCAGTGACCTGCGCTTTTTGTCCGGCGGATGAATCGCTGCAGCACCTTTTCTTCGACTGCCCATACTCTAAACTGATTTGGCGACATGTTTTAGCATGGATGGGGCTCCATCGTACTCCACGCGTTTGGGATGAGGAAGTTGATTGGTTATGTCTGTAATTGAGAGGTAATGGTTGGCGCAAGAAGATACTCCGATGTGCTTTCACGAAATCTGTATATGCCATTTGGATTGCGAGGAATTAAGTGATTTTTAAGCAGAAACCTAGAAACGATAGACTTGATGAACTTATAGTCAATAATGTTATTACTAGATGTTGGCAGGATAGTAAGCTGCGCAAGCATTGTGCTCTGCTTATGCTGAACTAGATTATGGTAGTTGTGGTGGTTTATTCTTGTTTACCTGGATCTACGGATCGGTTCTGTACTTAACTGTTGGAATGGAATAAAAATATTTTCGGTTCCAAAAAAAAAGTATATCGATCATGTTGATTTCGTTTATCGAATGTACAATATATCTTTAAAAAAAATATTTTATTAATTCCAAATCTTCAAAATTTAAACATAAGAAAGTGTGCACCACTGAAGTACCCCACCTACCTCAAAAAGTCGTCCTCCAGAAACTAGTCAATTACCCAAATTCCACAGCGCGAAATATATAAATACCAATTGCTCTCCACATTTATTTCCAAGCTCAAAAAATCAGATCCCACAAGCCCCACACCAACTCTTCTTCTTCTTAATATTCTCCAATGACACATCTAAAATCATCCAACTTCCTCTTCTCCTCCTTGTTGCTCTTCTCCCTCCTCATCCTCGCAGGTAAATATCAGCTCTTCATTTCACTTCGTCTGATCAAAAGGTGACCTTTTAAAGGTCGACAATGAAATTATTATCGGAACAGAAGTAACGCATATAACCAATGAATTATATTTATAATTTGCAGGACAGAGCCATGGGCATGCAACAACCAAGCCAACGAAGCTATTCGTATTCGGCGACTCGTACGCAGACACCGGAAACGTACCGAAAACACTAGCAAACTCATGGAGTCTACCTTACGGCATCACTTTCCCCGGAAAACCCACCGGCCGGTTCTCCGATGGACGCGTCTTCACGGACTTCTTTGGTAACTAACTAACTAAATTAAAGTCACCCACTATACTTTAATTCATTTCTTTCCCCACAATTGCCCTTTTTTCCTTGTTACACCTCATTTATTAGTAACATTGTGACATTTCATCTCCTCATCATTACTATAATTTTGTGCGCTTTATAACTTTTGCTTTTTCATCTTTAGGAATTTTATGTATAGATTGGGTTCACTTACTTACTTTCTTCATCATGCTGCATGTTAGTAAGTTGGTCACATTATTGACCACTAACATTGATTCTATACCTACAAACAAGCTGTCTTCTTTGTGCTCTTTATCAATTGCCATTACTTTGTGTCTGTTTAGCTTTGTTGCACTTCTACTCATGCACCTATCATCTTCCTCCATTATCAGCCTCTTTAATTCTTACTTTTAGCTTTTCTGGATATTATAATTACCATTTACCACGTGTAATCAACCAATTTAAAACATTTTTTCAAGTAAAAAAATGGTCCAGTTCGTGTTTTCCTATGATACAACAGTGGGAGCGTTTCCGGGACCGAATACACTTTGAATTTGATAAATGCATTGCTTGTAACGCATTTTAATGTTTGTGTTTGTTGTACAATGCAACTTTTAAATCACTATAAGACTGTGTCATACCGAGTAGACCAGTTTCTAGCGTTATCATTTTGAGGTCTGTAGTAGTACGTAGTGCCACTGTTACATCCAATTATAAGAACTTTCACCAGTTTAGTAAATTTGTCTAGAATTAGGTAACAGTAGTAGAATTAAATTGGGAACACATGGTAATGAATTAACATTAAAACTGGGCCCATTATATAAGTTTTGAAAATCTAACAAATTGAATGGCATGGTATGTTTTAATGATTTATGGTAGTGTGATGTCCATTGCCACCAAACCAAGCTATATTATATTACTGGTGAATTACCCATCATTCCATCAATATATTTATATGCCCACGAGTTGATATATATATTATTTGTGTTAACAAATTAACGATGGTAAAACTCGGTATATAAATGTGAAACCAAATAAAATACTGTAGGAAAGTAAGAAATGTATGAAGAAGCAAAATGGTTGGAAAAATCAAAATCAATCGAACGTATATTACAGACGACGAAACTGCAGATATCATCACGATTGACTCTTCCAATTCAATCCATACCTTAAGAAATTGTCCCTGTTATAAGCCGTATGCCTATTTGCCACCTAGTTTCAATAAATGTAGCAAGATAATTACTACAACCACCAATAACTAGAGACAAAAAGAAAAAAAAGAAAGCAGGTTATTATTTTTATCCAAGAGACGGACTGATGTTTTTAAATATAAGTATAATGTTTTTAACAATATTAATAATATTTTGTAAATTGACATTTTATGTCATGTTTTATGTGTTTGGATAGCAATATGATGTTTTTATTATAAATGTTTTTAGCTAGCTATGACCATAATGTTTATGGCCTGATGGGTCAATTTTAGTTATAGGGATTCATTTGTTTTCCTTTTCTAATTTCAATTTTTGTCACTGAAGTTTTAAAATTTCATTTCCATTCTCAAAATTCGTTTTACAAAAAATTACTACCATCCTCTCTAATTATTTTTCTTGATTTAGGCTCTGTTCTTTTCATCTGCAAATTCATTCAGTTCAGATTAGTTCAGTTCTGCTTAGTTATAGTTTATACTACAATTCAATTCAGTTCAGTTCAAACGAAGAGAACAGAGCCTTACACTCGCTATGGAGAAATAATCTTTTTGGACTTCCCAAATAATCTTTTTGGACTTCCCTTTCGGTTCGAAGCGATCTTGACGGACTAATTTTTACATGGCTAATGGACCGGATAGAGTGGCCCAATAGTAACAAAATGGATGGCCTTATTGTCGAACAATTTGGAATCTCTCCCATTTTCACATAAAAGCCCAAAACATACCAATATACATTTTCTGCATTCTACTGGCTACTGCTTTACTCTCAAGCCTTAAACATAGTGCATGGGATTTTCTGTGATTACTGAACATATTTCCATGCCAAAAATGTTGCAGCCAGATTCTTCGGACTGAAGTCTCCAATATCCTACAGATGGTTAAATTACGCAGGAAAAAGGTTGCTACGGCACGGGATGAACTTCGCTTATGGAGGAAGCGGCGTGTTCAACACCCTTGGAGATTTGTTACCCAACATGACCACTCAAATGGACTTCTATCAGAGACTAGTCAACGACTCTATCTACACCAAACAGGATCTTCACTCCTCTGTAGTCCTCATCTGTCTTTCCGGAAATGACTATGCTTTCTATCTTGCCACTGGTGGCAATGCACAGGTATACATTAGCCCAAAACCGTTCTAAAATTCGTATTTAATAGCAATCTAGCTAGAAGTATATATCAGTGTGAGAGTGTGACAATTTTTGTTATGTTCTCAGGGTCTTCAAGCTTTCATCCCTATGGTCATAAGTCAACTTAGCACGAATATAAAACGTATCTATGATATGGGAGCAACCAAAATAGCTGTGACAGCATTACAGCCAGTTGGATGCCTACCTCGGTTGACAGCAACGTCTTCATTCCAGGAATGCAACACAACAATGAATGCAGCTGTGACTTATCACAACACCCTGCTGCAGCAAGCTGTAGCAAATTTGAATAACCAAACTGGTGGCTCAACGGCTGTTGTCGTTGATCTCTACACCTCATTCACGTCTGTGCTCAATCAGAACGCGAATTATCAGGGTAAACTGCAATCTTGTGCGCTTTCTTTCCAAAGATCATAGTTTTTCAATATGTTGAGTTAGACTATTAAATGTGATTGATTATTAACATCTGCTGAAATCTGTGAAGCAGGTTTGAGATTTGAAACACCACTGAAGCCGTGTTGCACGGGAATAACCAGTGGCGATTCATGTGGCAGTGTGGATGGCAACGGTACAATGTTATACACAGTCTGCAGCGATCCGAGATCTTCTTTCTTCTGGGACTCATCACATCCAACTGAAGCTGGATGGCATGCAGTCTATATGACATTGAAGTCTAGTCTTGATCAATTCTTTAATTAGATTCTGCTGCTAGAAACGTACTCTTATGTTAGCTGGCTTGGTAATGGATGTACTGGATTAATTTCCATTTCTGATTCTTGTGTTCATTTTCCAATTATTTTGGACAGTGTATTGGTTTTAAGTTGTTTGGTACTACTCTACATACTAAGATTAAGTTTGTAATGTAAAGGCTAGAGCAGAGATTTCTCTAAATGAAAGATAATAAAGAGTATTAAACTAAACAATATAATAAGTCTCTTATTTCTTCGGTATTCAGCCACCAACCAACCGCTGCTTCCTCCTCCAATCGACATGGCTCTTCGTTTGAACCTTGTTCTCTACCACAACTGCACAAGCCATATAAACGGACGGAATCGCTGCCATAGTTGATCCAAATAATCTAAAATCCCAATTTCAACTGCTACAATCTATATGGATGCAATTTCCCCTCCAACCGCACGCTTTAATTGTAGGAAAACGTAAGATGTAACATGATAGTATACGCAGCGGAATTTCGAAAATTTTAATCTTACTGACAACGATTATTCAACGTGAACATGTATAGAGCTATAATTGTACTTACTTGGCTACTTCCAGCAAAAGCAATTCATTTCCAGATCAAGAATGTAAACTTCAGACTTCCAATTGTTGCTCCTCGCTTGACTTCCGATCTTCGAATCTCTTCAAGTTCCTCGGGAGTGATATCTTCAATTAACTCCTCCTGCTCAACTTGATTCAACACCTTGTTATGATCCAGATTGACTTGTTATTCCTCAACCTCGGTATCCACAGGGATTAATTCTACCAAGAACGCTAGGAGGTTCTTCAAACTATTTAATGAGTATTCAATGTCAAGAATGAATTGATTAAGAATTATGAAGACTACTTAGTCTATATATATAATGTTTTGAGATCACTGAATCAACGTGGAAACAAACTCCTTATTATGTCAAACTCTAAGTTTGATCCCATAAGGAAACGGAAGATAATATGATTTTGTCTGCCACAAAATCGGCCAAGAAATAAAAGAACCCAATACATAATAAACTCTTGTCTAGCCCAGTTGGCCATGCAGTTTGGTTATGGATTTGAGGTCGATGTTCGATTCTCATCAGGCCCAACCTGCTTATATCTTTTTGTGATCTTTGTGGACTTCATTTTCAATTGGCCCAAAACATTATATTATTAAATCTAATTTAATAATTCTCATAATAAATTATTACTAATTCAATTAATACATAATTTATCATAATACCCATCAGTAACAATCACCATAAAGTGTGACCCATAGGGCTGTATATTAAGCACTAATCAAATCAAGGTCTTAGTGAAATTCCTAGACAATTTACCAAACATTATTAATATACAAGGAACGCTTTGAAAGGATATACAAACCAATTGTAATGTAGGCTCGTGATGATACGGTCCTTTCATTCATGAATACCGAATAAGTCTAGAACTTGATATTGTGTCTGCTCCAATAACTTATTCATTTATCTCTCATTCTTATTAGTTGATCTATGATCATATTCAAACACTATTTTGAATACATCCTTTTGCATCGCCAATGACTAACGATCACACTAATTATGAGAACTAAAGTATTCTCTCTAAAATCTATTATGAGGAATGAATCCTATCTTGCTCAACTACTACTCATATGCTTCGTGATGTGCCCAACACATGCCGTGTCTACCCTATCTAGGAGTGCAAGCATTGGTCATGGTCAAAGCACAACACCGCACATGTAGTAAGTATTGACCTCAAGTCAAAGACTACTTCATCACCCACACACCGATACTTCCATAGACACATAAATAGAATCTATCAAATGGTTTCTCGGTATACCAACACTCTCTAAAGTGTCCATGTGTCCATCATGAATAGCCAAGTTATTCGTAGTCGTGAGAACTACTACATTCTCTAAGAATATGATGCACTACATGCCAATCTTTAATATGCATCATTGATATCCCATATCTCAATGACCATCGATTGGGGCGATTTTAGGACTTATGCTTAGTCACTCAAGTTCTCACATACTTAGTGACAACATAAAGTCCATGGGAACATTTTATAGAATAATTCAAACAACCAAATAATTAATTCAATAAATGCAATGCCAAATAAATATCATATCTCATATAATAAAATAAACTGAATGTGATCAAGTACATATTAATCCTAATAATTGTTGTCTCTAGGACATACATACTTTCAATCTCCCACTTGGCCTAGAGCCAATCACCCATATGTTTAACACCCAGATTCTCATAATGTCTAACATGATTATCCAAACTTAAAGCTTTGGTGAAAGGATCAGCTACATTATCCTCAGTGGGTACACGTTCTATAGATACTTCTCCTCTAGCTACCAATTCTCTAATCACATGGTACTTCCTAGGTACATGCTTGTTCCTGTTTGTGGATCTTGGCTCCTTCGCTTGTGCCACCGCACCTTTGTTGTCGCAATAAACTTTTATTGGACTATTAGCACTTGGAACTACCCCTAGTTCCTTCAGGAACTCAGAAATCCGCATACCTCCTTGGCTTACGATGCGACAAAAGAATGTACTCGGATTCGGTCGTTGAATCAGCAGTGGTGGCTTGCTTGGAACTTTTCCAACTCACCGCTCCGCGTTAAGAACAAACACATATCCGATTTGTGACTTATAGTCATCTCATCCGATCGAAAACTAGCATCAACGCCTGCACGCCACTAGCTCTGGTTGTCCACCATACACCAGAAAATAATCTTTGGTTCTTCTAAGATACCTAAGAATTGTTTTTACAGCTGTCCAGTGTTTTTCACCTGGATTCTGTTGGTGTCGACAAGTAACGCTCAGTGCATAGGCCACATCTGGCCTTGTGCAATTCATGGCATACATGATAGATCCGATTGCCGATGCATATGGTATCTTCTTCATGTTTTCGATTTCCTCTTTCGTAGAAGGACGATCCTTTACTGATAGAGTAACCCCATGTCTTGCTGGCAAGAATCCTTTCTTTGATTCTTCCATTCTAAAGCGTCAAAGACCTTGTCGAGGTAGGTGGATCGTGATAGCCCCAACATCCCGTGGCTCTATCCTATGGATTTTAATGCCAAGGATGTAGCAGCTTCACCCAAATCCTTCATCAAAAAGTTTTGGATAACCAATCTTTCACGGACTGAAAGAAAGGAATGTTAATTCCCATGATCAAAATAAAATCGACAAAATTAACCATAAGTACAATTCCTTTATTGCTGCGTTCATGTAAACGCATGGATCTTCCATACTGGCGAAGTCAAACGATTTGATGACACAAAGCGGATATTCCAACTCCTAGAGGCTTGCTTTAATCCATATATGGACCTATGTAGCTTGCAAACTGATTTGGGATTTGACTTGGATGTGAAGCCCTCAGGTTGTATCATATACACCTCCTCCTCGAGGTTTCCATTAAGGAAAGCGGTTTTAACATCCATTTGCCAAATCTCATAATCATGGTATGCAGCTATTGCAAGTAAAATCCGAATAGACCTGATCTTTGCAACTGGCGAAAAGGTCTCATCGTAGTCAATACCTTGTTTTTGACTATAACCTTTTGCCACTAACCTAGCTTGTAGGTTTGCACCACATCGGCATCGGTTTTCCTCTTGAAAACCCATTTGCATCCAATAGGTCTAACCCCATCAGGCAAGTCAACTAAGTTCCATACTTGGTTGTGATACATCGATTCTATTTCGGATTTCATGGCCTCTTGCCACCTCTCCGAGTCAATGTCAGACATTGCCTCGGTGTAAGTCTTAGGATCATCCCTATCCGGAATGTCTACATCATCATCCTCATGATCCTCTAAGAGTAGATTCATCCTTACTTGAGGGTTTCTTTTCCTCGTTGACCTACGGAGTACGATTTCTTGTGGTTGTTCAGGCTGTGCATTCTGATTGTGATGAGGTTCTCGTATGTCAGACTGTTCGACATCTTGAGATTGTTCAGGAACATCATCCATGATCGTGTCCTGGTGGGAAGGCGAGACGTATCCATACTGCCTCTCGCAGATTGAGTAGGAGCACTTCTCAACCGTGAAGTATTTTCCAAAACGCTCAATGGTTGGAAGACGTCCACCCGGACATACTTCCACCATATGATTCTTCTAAAGCTCCCAGAATTGTTGTCACCTCTAATTGACAACTTTTCAACCTCAATGTTACTTTGTGGTTCTTGAGTCTCTTTGAATTCTATTATTTTACGTTCGCTCCTTGAAGACATACTCATCTTCTAGAAAGGACATTCCTAGACACAACAATTTTGTGTTCTTCAGGAAAATAGAAATAATATCCTCTGGTTTCCCTAGGATAACCAATAAAGTAACATTTTTCACTTTTAGTATCCAACTTGTCAGTGAGCATCTTCTTCACGAATCTTTGGACAACCCAGTGCTCGCATGTGTGATAGAGTAGGCTTCTTGTCATGCCATAACTCATACGGCGCTTTTATCGATGACTTAGATGGAACCCTTCGAATATAAATTGAATTTTGTAATGCATATCCCCATAAGAATGTTGGAAGAGTTGAGAAACTCATCATGGATCTTACCATGTCTAACAAGGTTCGATTTCTCCTCTAAACTCCATTCATTTGTGGCGTTCGGGAGGAGTCCATTGTGACAATCCCATTGGCCTTTAAGTAATTTATAAACTCCTTGCTTAAGTATTCTCCACCTCGATCGATCGAAGAGCCTTAATACTTTTCTCAAGTTGTTTTTCTACCCCATTTTATACTCTTTGAATTTCTAAAGCTTCCGACTTGTGTTTCATAAGATACACATGCCCATACCTAGAGAAGTCATCAAGAAGGTTATAAAGTAGGAAAACCTCCTCTAGCTCGAGTGGAAAAGGTCCACACACATCTGTGAATCAACTCAAGCACTGTTGGCTCGGACACCTTTTCCTGAAAAAGGTTTAGTAGTCATCTTTCCTTTGAGGCATGATTCGCAATCTCCATAAGATTCAAAATCAAATGGAGTTAAATAGTCTAACTTATTCAATCTTGCAATTCTCGTCTCATTAATATGACCAAGTCTACAGTGCCATAAATAGGTGGGGTTTTCAGACATTTAATCTTGGCCTTTACGTTGCATATGAAATATATGTCGTCTACATTCAAGCAAATATAAACCATTCCGTAGATGAGCAATCCCATCAACATAATCAGTAAGCGAAAAGGAAAACTTTCTATTACGTAAATGGAAGGAAAACCCTTCAATGTCTAACACCGGAATGGAAATAATATTTCTAGTAATACAAGGAACGAAATAACAATTATTAAGTTCTAAACTATAACCCGAGGGCAAATCTAATCTATAAGTTCCTACACGTTCAGCAGCAACTCTTGCTCCATTTCCCACGCGTAGGTCGACTTCCCCTGGTCTAACCATCCTGCTTTCACTTAGCCCCTGCACATCATTCGTAATGTGTAAGCCACATGCTGTATCTAATACCCAGCAGTTCGTGTCATATGTAGACATGTTAATTTCAATAACATACGTACCTTTGGTGGAGCCAGATGCACCATGCGTCAAGACTCCATCAGCCTTTGCTTTCTCGCAATCTCTCTTCCAATGCCCCTTCTGCTTACAGTAGAGGCAAACATCCTTTTGTACCTTGTCTTTCTTTTGAATTCCACTTTGAGCCTTAAGAGCAGGAAACTTTGGCCCAGCCTTGGTTTTCTTCTTCATTTGAACCTACCTTGTGGTTATTTCCTTAAAGCCGCCAGATTGTTAACCATGAGCATGACCTTTCCCTTGGATAAGGACTGTCCATAAGTCTTAAGCATATTGTGGAGTTCAGGCAGTGTAGCTTCTTTAGCATTCATATTGTAGTTCACAATGAACGTTGCATATGAATCCGGCAATGATCAGAGGATAAAGATGGCGTAAACACGGTTCTCAAACTTGATACCGCGGTTGCTAGTTTTTCAATTAATCCAATCATGTTGAGAACATGTTCATCGACACTTCCTCCTCTCGAGCCTGCATTTGAAGATCTCTTTAAGCAGATCAAACTCAAGGCTTTTCGACTCTGAGTCAAAAAGACTTTTGAGATGTTCTAAAATCTCATAAGGCATCATTTCATAATGTTGCCTTTGCAGCTCCGTGTTCATTGCAGCAAGCATTATACATCATGCATTCTTAGCATCATCCAAATGTTTTTGGTGAGCCACCATATCATATACTCTGCACGCTCTTGACTTTCTGTACAACTGGAATAGGAGTGTCCAACACATATTCAATTTTCTCTTGCTTGAGAACCAAACGAACGTTGCGGATCCAATCCAGAAAGTTTGGACCAGTCAGAGTGTATTTCTCCAAGATACTCCTAACAGATAAATGAGACATAGTATTCGACCTAAAAGAAGTATATATAAAGCGAAATTAATAACAAAACAATTTCTATGATCACGCATAAATGACTAAATAAACATGGACTTTTGTCATATTTAGCTCCCACTATTTTCACACACTCAACGACCCCATATGAAGAGTACGAACTCATATCAAATATAGTCATAGTGGCCAAGATCCACATTCCCACTATTACAGCCTCTGCTAGGGCTGATCACTGCAATAGTTGAATTGGTAGGTCTCTAAACCAATTGCTTTTGCAACTCTTGGTTGATCAAACCAAGTTTGGTCGACGTCCCTAGACTATTCTCACGCTAGGGCGAATAGACATAGCTAAGTAAGTCACAACCATCACACGGTTCTACACAATGGACCTATGAGTGGGTTCTCGCCACGTAGAACGGAGCAAACACTAGGGTGTAAATACTTTCGAACGAAAAGGTCCGAAACACCACTCAATTGTGAGGATGACGTCTTTCGAACCAAGTTCGAGACTTAAATTTGAGCGGGGAACATTTAATTGGGGTACATAATCGCTAAACCAAGATCCTTAACATGCATCAAGGAATGGGCGCCGCATACCCATACATAATGCGAACTCGAGTGCCATATACAAATTTACAATAAATTATATATATACATTTAAAACAAGCATAATCATGCATGAGCGGACTACATTGATATATAAATTTACAATAAATCAATAACATATCAAGTAAGCATAATTATGCGCAAGTCTAACAACATGTTAAACAAATAAATCATATAACATAATCATACGAGTACAATCAAATTGTTGTGAGTCAAAGTTTGCTATAAATAATAATTTAAACTCTTCTAAAGATAATACATAATGCTATTAATTCAAAATATAAATCATTCTGCAATTTGAAACTAATTCAGGGGCCCTTTAGCATAAGTTCGAAACTTCTGGGCTTACAAACAGAAGATCGAAACTTCTGGGGTTAGAAAACAGAAGCTCGAAAGTTTTAGGCTTTAGAAAACGTTTTTAAAAACTTAAATGGCAATTCTGTAAATATAACAAATTGCTTATTCACAACCCAAGTCCCTGGAGAGAATCGAATTCTCAAAAGGCAGTCCTTTGAGTTTCCTGACTTCATACATTGAGTCCCTGTAACAAATCAAAACTCTCCAATTAGTTCGATTCCGATTTCTCAAGGCATCTATAGGTTCGAAACCTTGTTCCTAACATCGATAAACATCAAGGTTATTCGATTCATCATCCGAGACAACGAATCGATCAATATGGCTGCGAATCAAATCGTGATTCCGAGATCCGTTTACTTCTTACACCAATGACCCAGATTCCCGTATACAATATAGTCCAAATCGATCGAGGTGGAGCAAAGGAGAATCCGTGAAGCTTGTATAGCCGCCATTAATGGCGGCCAGAGCTTCACGAGTTCTGTGATTGCCCGTCCATGGCGATCTGTTCTGGGAATCGAGTCGAATCGGGGCGGAGACTTTACGATCAAGGAGATTAATCAGCAAACCCAGTTAGATGCAAAAACGATGATGAACAGATAGATATACAGAGGAAACGCAGAAGAAGAAAGAACAGAACAAACCCAGTTTATTATTTTATCAAACTTTACTCACGGAAACATATATTATACCACGTAAATAATCGTTTAATCAGTACCGATACCAATCTGTAGAAACGTAAGATGTAAATAATGATAAGATACGCATGGAATTTGAAAATTTTAATCTTACTGACAACGATTATTCAACGTGAATACGATAGATTTATAATTGTATTTACTTTTTACTTTCCAAAGAAAAGCAATTCCACCAGATCAAGAATGTAAACTTCAGTGACTTCCAATTGTTGCTCCTCCGCTTCCGATCTTGAATCTCTTCAAGTTCCTCGAGTGATATCTTCAATTAACTCCTCCTGCTCAACTTGATTCAACACCTTGTTATGATCCAGGATTTGTTATTCCTCAACCCGGTATCCAAGTGATTAATTCTACCAAGAACGCTAGGAGGTTCTTCAAACTATTTAATGAGTATTCAATGTCAAGAATGAATTGATTAAGAATTATGAAGACTACTTAGTCTATATATATAATGTTTTGAGATCACTGAATCAACGTGGAAACAAACTCCTTATTATGTCAAACTCTAAGTTTGATCCCATAAGGAAACGGAAGATAATATGATTTTGTCTGCCACAAAATCGGCCAAGAAATAAAAGAACCCAATACATAATAAACTCTTGTCCAGCCCAGTTGGCCATGCAGTTTGGTTATGGATTTGAGGTCCAGTGTTCGATTCTCATCAGGCCCAACCTGCTTATATCTTTTTGTGATCTTTGTGGACTTCATTTTCAATTGGCCCAAAACATTATATTATTAAATCTAATTTAATAATTCTCATAATAAATTATTACTAATTCAATTAATACATAATTTATCATAATACCCATCGGTAGAACAATCACCATAAAGTCAATGGCCTTGTATATTAAGACTAATCAAATCAAGGTCTTAGTGAAATTCCTAGACAATTTACCAAACATTATTAATATACAAGGAACGTTTGAAAGGATATACAAACCAATTGTAATGTAGGGCTCGTGATGACGGTCCTTTCATTCGAATACTCGAATAAGTCTAGAACTTGATATTGTCTGCTCCAATAACTTATTCATTTATCTCTCATTCTTATTAGTTGATCTATGATCATATTCAAACACTATTTTGAATACATCCTTTTGCATTGCCAATGACTAACGATCACACTAATTATGAGAACTAAAGTATTCTCTCTAAAATCTATTATGAGGAATGAATCCTATCTCTACCAACTACTACTCCCATATCTTCGTGATGTGCCAACACATGCCGTGTCACCTATCTAGGAGTGCATTGGTCATGGTCAAAGCACAACACTCAAGACATGTAGTAAGTATTGACCTCAAGTCAAAGGACTACTTCATCACCCTACACACCGATACTTCCATAGACACATAAATAGAATCTATCAAATGGTTTCTCGGTTGGGTATACCAACACTCTCTAAAGTGTCCATGTGTCCATCATGAATAGCCAAGTTATTCGTAGTCGTGAGAACTACTACATTCTCTAAGACTATGATGCTGAATACACGCCAATCTTTAATATCATCATTGATATCCCATATCTCAATGACCATCGATTAGGCGATTTTAGGACTTACTTGCTACCAAGTTCTCACATACTTAGTGACAACATAAAGTCCATGGGAACATTTTATAGAATAATTCAAACAACCAAATAATTAATTCAATAAATGCAATGCCAAATAAATATCATATCTCATATAATAAAATAAACTGAATGTGATCAAGTACATATTAATCCTAATAATTGTTGTCTCTAGGACATACATACTTTCATTAATCGCCACCTCCACATGAATGCTAGCAGGGTCGAATCACATCCCACATCACATGAATGGCCTCTTCTATAAATTCTACAAGACGGACACCGTACGCATTCTTGGGTTCATCATGTTCTTCTTTATATCCAGGTACTTCATATATATAAACACACACACACTTCAATCATGTATTCTCTTGCTTGGATTTGCATTTGATTAAAATCACTCTCTTCTGCAAAATGACTATCTTAACTAGGCCAGCTGGCTGAATTTAAGTTTGCATTACATCTATGAAACATATAATGAGATTATGCTTTGTTGGTGGTCCAGGGGTGAGCTTTATAAGGGCAAGGATTTAAATGGTCCGCTCCAATACAACATGAACCCGTTGAAAACCCGATAGATTGAATTGATACATGATAATGCCGTTTATCGTGAGATAGGACTCATGATGTGCACAAACTGATTACTAAAAAGTAATTAAAAGTAGTGTTGAGTACACAAGATATTTAACCACAAGATCGTTGTGCCAAGGAACTAATTAGAGTCATGGAATAAATGCTTGCTAAACTATCAACAGAGTTTGAAAGTTTGTTTTCTAAATAACGAGGAAAATGAAGACATGAGAGTTTTCTTTTCACAAATATAACATGGAACACGACAGCGATGATTAAATATAGGTAATAACGGTTCTCATGGCGGATTAGTATGTTGTCATAATTATTAATGTCCAATGATACATTGATTTTAACCATTTCATTATGCGGAAGTAAAGTTACTCCCTCCGTTTCACTAAAAGTGAAACAATTATGTTAAACACAATTTTTAAGAAAAATGTATAAAAGTATGTGGTCCCAAAAATATGTGGTGTAAAATGAGTATGAGATATTAATTAAATGAAAAAGTACATGTGGGTCCGAAAATGTGTTGTTAGAAATGAGTTATATTATAAAATTAATTTTGATAAAAGGAAATGTTTAGTAAAACGTTCAAAACGGAAAATTATAGTAACGCTTTTAGTCAAATGGATGGAATATTTAATTGTTGGAGAATTAATTCTTTAACCTAACCGGCCGATTCCTCTTCGCTACCGCCCGAATTTGTGAAATCAATACAAATGTTGCATCTAGGTCAGAAAAAATAGGAGCAAACATCTTCTCCATACTACAAAGCTATCTGCAAAAAAAAAAAAAAAAAAAAAAAAAAAGTGTGTTTTTACTCTCACTCCCTACCTTTCAAGGAAAGGCCAGTCTTATTTGGCCCAATCAAATATAGAGCGCATATCCTCACATTCCTCGTCAAGTACATTTTCATGACAATCTCATACTAAGATTAATTACTTGTCATCACGAGAATTTAGACTAGGTGAACTCATATGAATCCATCAACTAGCCATGAACCCTAATTTACTAGTATATATCCTACATCTCTACCGTATTCTAGTAACGAATTAGCTAGCAATCAACATAGTAAACATGACAATTATCTCCATCACATACAAATCAAGCATAAGAATAGAATCAACACGAGAAATACACATAGATATAATAGTAATTGTTTTGAATATAAATATGAAAGAAGTCTCGTGTTCTAACCTTCAAATGCAATGATTCTAGAAGATTGCAAGTATCAAAGCTAAGCAGTGGGAATTCTAAAGATTCCCCGGTAGTTCCTACGGGGTGGAGATGATGGGGTCGGTCCATGGATTTTCCTCAAATCGCAAGATCCAAAACGATGACACAAGCCAAAATTGACAATATAAAACTAGGTTCTTAGCCTCTAGTCCTGGCAAACGGGTGGTTCGGATCGGATTCGGATCGAATCAATTCGGATATATAATTTATTTCGGATGAATTCGGATCGGATCGGATTTCGGATGTTGTTCGGATCGAGTGTTGTTCGGATTCGGATAATGTTCGGATGGAAAACCTTCATGTTATTTCGGATCGCATTAACTTCGGATCGGATCATTTCGGATTCAATTGTTGTTCGGATTTAATTTTATTCAGATTAATAATAAAATGACCGTCCAATGCAATATGGACATAATCCGTTCCTGTTCAAGAGTGCACTTGAATTTGATCAAATGCATGCTGCCAGTTACATATAATTGGTAAATTGGATTAGGTTGATAATTTTTATACTTACCAATCATTGCACCCAGTTTTAAATAACTGAAGAAGAAATTTGTAAATTTTGAAGGGGCTGTATTCTCACAATATAGGCCATTTGAAAAATTATAATAACTTCCATCTGAGAAGAACAAAATTACAAAATGAATTTATGTGTTGCTACTTGCTAGGACTAGGAATGCCCCAAAGAGCATGATTACTCACTGTCCAATGCGGTAGCTTGAATATTTGGTCGGACTAGTTTCAATTCTATATACTAAAATAGAATTGTAGTGGTGTTATGGTGTGGACTTTTTTCTTGTAATGGTTTTCAACTTTGGGGCATGTCTTGTGCTTCATAGTTTTATTAGTAATACAATGTTACTTCTTCAAAAAAAAAAAAAACCTCACTGTCCAATTCAATATGGACATTAGACATCATAAGATATGGGTCATATTATGATATAACCATATAAGAACACAATATTGAAATACTCATCACTTATTTCATATATTATATTTATAATTTGGGTCCTTTCGAATCGGATGAATTCGGATCAAATTTAATTCGGATTATTTCGGATCAGATATATTTCGGATCATTTCGGACCGGATGCTTACGGATCATAGGTATCGCGGGCAGACCGAAGTACCCAGAATTACCGAAAAAGACATCTCATCGAACGTGAAATTGTAGGTACATGATTTCGGATCGGGTCATTTTGGATCAAAATTCGGATGGTTGACCTTCACCAATTCAAATCAAATTCGGATTTCGAATCGGATTTCGGATTCGGATCAATTTTGACAGGACTAGTCTCTAGTGTATTACAAAGATAATGAATGAATAAAACTGAGTCTTGAAGTTTTAGTTAGAAGAAACGAAAACAAAATGTAGAAGTAGAATAGATTCTGCGAATTTTGAATAGTGGGCCGCGGCCTATGATGGTTCAGGACAGAGCAGGTGCTTAGTCCAATCTGGTATGTTAGACCCCGGTGGTCTCACCCTCTCACTGTAGCAGTGGAACTCACAATCAGTGTTTGAAAAACCGGACCGAACCGGACCAGTCAGACCGCACGAATTGGAAATTTTGGGAATAGCGGTCCGGTTAGTGCATAACCGTCCTGGATATCCAACCGCTAATAATCGGCCGGTTCATTGGTTTGACCGGTAAACCGCCAACCGGTTGAGAACCAGTTTTTTTATTTCATTTGATAAATATTGAATAAAATGGAAATGGTAGGAATTGAACTTGGGTCTACAATATAATAGCTTAGTTACTTACCACTTGGACACAAGTTATTTGTGCCAAACTCTTGTTTTATTCTATTAATAA
The DNA here is from genome assembly GCA_026545765.1 of Plantago major. Lineage (NCBI taxonomy): Eukaryota > Viridiplantae > Streptophyta > Magnoliopsida > Lamiales > Plantaginaceae > Plantago > Plantago major. Next base: position 81,352,995 of record CM048842.1, read on the forward strand.
CCCAAACTTGGATATATGTTAACATTTTTCAAGAATATTAATCCTCTACTAAGTAAAAGAACAATCACTTAATATTTTTAACATTCATTTTTCATTTTACAAGTTACAACTTTACATGTTTGAAATTGTAACATTTGAATCATCATAAATTAATATGGTAGATGTAGTATTTTAGAATTTTTTCTTTTATAATTCAATATAAGTTCGAATTATTACAATTCAATATAGGTTCATATTAGACAATTTATTTATTAGTTACGTTGTAGTTTGATTATATGTAGTCTAATCTTTTTACTATTTGTTGTGATTGTTCAACTTCATAAATATTAATTACAAACCCCATATTAATTAGATTTATTAACAAACACATGTATAAGACGTCATACCGGGTCAATAACAGGTTTGACCGGTTGAACCGATTGAACCAGTATTTTGTACATGTCCGGTTCTACACCCGGTCCGGTTTTTCGTACACTACCAATTATCCATCCATCCATCCATCCATATATATTATGTAAAACACAATGGTCTAAACCTCACCAAATTAATTCAGTCCTACGTGGAATTTTGTGAAATTAGTTACATTTTAGTCTGTATATATTTCAATGTTATTTTTGGTATGTTGATTGCATATCTAATTTTTATTAAATCTCATATAACTTTATCATAAAAAATTCTAAAAATATATGGAATATATATTTGAATTTGTCGTGACAAGACGAATTCATAGACACCAATCTTGAATACTATTATTAATTAATAAATTATTTTATCTATTAAAATAAAATATAAATTTATTAAATAAGATGAAATGAAATACTAAAATTTTAAAAATATAGTATTTATTAAATTAATTCAATCCTACGTGGAATTAGTTGCATTTTCAACCGGTATATACATATTTCACAGTTTATTTTTGGTATGTTGGTTGCATATATAATTTTTATTAAATCTCATATAACTTTATTTACAAAAATCTGAAAAATATATTGAACATATATTTGAATTTCCCGCGAAAAACAAATCCATAGACACCAATCTTGGATACTATTATTCATTAAATAAATTATACTTAAATAAGATAAAGTGAAATAATTAAATTTAAAAAATAGAACATTTATTAAATTAATTCAATCCTATGTGGAATTTTGTGGAATTAGTTGCATTTCAACCAATATATATTTCACTGTTTATTTTTTGTATGTTGGCTGCATATATAGTTTTTATTAAGTCTCATATAAATTTATCTACAAAACTTCGAAAAATGTTATGTTTATATTAATAGATATTTATATTTTCAATTAATATATAATAGATATTTATATTTTCAATTATGCATTTTGATTCTACGGTCGAGCAGATTCCGGGTAAGGGGAGAAAATTTTGTTGCTTAAAGTTTTGCCAGGTTAAACATGAGGAACTGAGGCTAATATTTTAGCACTTACATTATCAGTTGGGTGTTCTTATATAATATAATATAATATAATATAATATAATATAATATAATATAATATAATATAATATAATATAATATAATATAATATAATATAATATAATATAATATAATATAATATAATATAATATAATATAATATAATATAATATAATATAATATAATATAATATAATATAAAGTCCCCGGGGAGAGTATTAATTAATTAAACAGACTTGATTTAGTAGTAAGTTTTGATTCTGATAGACACGCATATAATTTCTTGGATAGGTGTGTAAGACGATGTCTGAATTAGCTTTTACGAAATCAAGCCAGTAAGATTAATGAATAAGCTTTTTAGGAACAATATGGCTTACGCCATCATACATACCGGATACTAAAGAAAATGTAGTATCTACTATTGAAAATACTTGGGAAGATAAAGATTTGTTCAATTGGAAACCACCAAATGTAGATAAGAGTACAATATAGCATATTAGACTTTAGATCAGCTTATACTATAAAAACAGAAGAACAAGTCCTTCCTTTAGTAAGTGATCAACAAACTTTACATTTATTCACTAAAAAGTCAATTAGAAAGCATATAGCCAGTGGATACAAATTCTTACATATAGGTCTTGTACAAATTGCTATTAAACCTTTAACAAGAGAAGGATTAGATACTAGCATTTTTGTTGCACTCAGAGATGCTAGACATTTTGATTTTCAAGATTCCCTTTTAGGATTAATTGAAACAAGTCTTTGTAATGGACCAATTTATTTTAATTGTTATCCGAATTTTACCATATCCCTGACTGACCCACATATTTTAGATATTCTTACTTTAAATGTAAAAACTCATAATTACAAAATGAAGCATGGTTCTCATATATATGAAGTATTTTATAGGATACATTACAAAGTTATGAATACGGGTTTAAATGTCAAAGCAGTACATTATGAAAAACCTTCTGGACAAACTATCTTTTGGGAAATTAATAAGTCAAAGTCTAATCTTACAGTCCCTAAGACTATAGAATGGAAAAATGTTAATCTTCCTGAAGCTTGGTTGCTTCCTTCTGGAACAATACCAAGATCCCAACCAATAGAAAATACTGAAATAGAAAATATAGTAGACCACCCAGATGGAGGGGTTAGTATAAGATTTAACAGACAAAGTTCTATGTCATTTAGAGATTATAGCTCACAGAGAAATAGTGAATATTTATCTCGGAGTAATTCCCATAGAAATTCTTTTAGTATTTTTGAAAAGGATAGACATAATTTTCAAGGAGTTAGAACACATAAAAATGTTGCCCAACCAGTTTATACTTCACAAGGCTTTAGTGATAGCACAAATGATTTAGAACAACAAGAAGAGGATAAACCAACTTCACCAAATCTTTCAAGCATATATGTTTTGACAAAAGAATTTTGTATAGATAAGAATTTGATAAAAAAAGATTTTATGAGTGACGAAAACAAACAAGAAAGAAAATGGTTCATGGAAACATTCTCTGAAAAACAAAGGAATGTCATAAGAAACAGTTGGTATGAATTTATGGTTACTATACAAAATCATATACCATTTTTTACTTATTTTTTTCAAAAGTATGATAAACTTTCAGTTTTAACCAAAACAAAATCTTATTTTACAAAGAAAGATGGCTCAAGTATCTTACATGAATTTCCACCTTTAGAGCCTGTAAGAACAAAGGTTTTAACAGATGTCATAGATTGTACGCCAGTCCTTACTGACAACAAAGAAGATGAGTCAGGAATGAAACAAAGAAATTACACTAATATAAGTTTACATTGTCTGAGAAAACAATTAGAAAGAATAGAAGATAGTATAGAAAAGAAATTAGGTAGCCAATCTCCAGTTGAGACAAATTTAGCATCCTCAAGTAAAGAACATACTTCACCAGATAAGCAGATACACAGATTTCCTTTTAAAATCAATGAGTATAAACCTAAGTTAACAGAGACAGAGATTCTTCAGAAAATAAATTCTAAGTTAGGAGATTTGAATTTAGAAAAATTAAATACTTTAAAAAAATCATTAGAAACTGTCCATTCAGGTAGTGAGTCTGAAGATGGTAATCATATTTTCCCTGTAGAACACAAAAATTTCAATCCTATACCCACTCCCCCAGACATCCAATTAGAAGAAACACATACCCAAAGGACTTTTAATGGATCAACAGTTTATGAGTGGAATATAGATGGGTTACCAGAATACCAGATTATAAAAATTTGTTAAGAGATGGTAGTCATATCAAACATATACGGAAATAGAATGGACCAAGTTGATTGTGCAAAAACTTTAATTTTAGGATTTAATGGACAACTAAAAGGATCGTGGGATAACTCCCTTACACCATTAGAACAAAATGTAATATTAGATAGTATTAAACAAGATGACAATGGAATACCAATTTTAGATGATAATAATAGACAAATTTCAGTAGCAGTTACTTCTCTCATTTACACTATATTACTTCATTTTGTTGGGGATCCTAATTGGTATAGTGAAAGAAATACTGAAATTTTACAAAATCTAAAATGTAGAAAGCTTCAGGATTTCAAATGGTACAAAGATGTTTTTCTTACGAAAATTTATGAGAGGGATGATCCGAATAATTATTATTGGAAAGAAAAATTTATTTCAGGGTTACCAAAGTTATTTGCGGAAAAAGTAAGAGAAAAGATTAAAAACATTAATGGGAATATAGAAACAATACCATACGGAGAAATTATAAACCAAATAAATCTGACTGGATTACAAATTTGTAATGATTTAAAATTAAAATCCCAGTTAAAGAAACAAAATATGGTAAGTAGAAAAGAATTGGGAAGCTGGTGCGAACAGTTTGGTTTTGATAAAATCAAACCCCCAATTCATAGCCATGACAGAAAAACTTACAAAAGAAAATATTCCAACAAAAAGGTCAATAAGCAAGATTACAAACCAAATAATAAAAATAATTTTTATAAGAAAAAAGAAAGATTTTATAAAAAAGAAAGAGTCCCTCTAGACAAAATAATATGTCACAAGTGTAAGACACCTGGACATTATGCCAACACTTGCAAGGTAAGGCAAAAGATACAAGAATTAATTTCGATTTAACAATTAAAAATCGACTTTTAAATATAATTTCAAATAAGTTACGATGAAGAAGGAATAGGAACAGATAAAGAAGATTATCAATTTAATCAGATTCAATCAGATAATGATGAAACTTCTGATTATTCAGAAGAAGAAGATTCGTGTTACTGTCTCCCTGACCAAATGGGAAAAAGTGTTTGCAACTGTAGTAAGAAACTTTTAGTAATCACAAAATAAAATCAATATGAGTTAATATTTGAAATGATTGATCGGTCAAAGACCCTCAACAAAAAGATAATTATCTAAAGAAATTAAAAGATATGATTTTAGAAAAAGGACAAGAAACTTCTACTTCAAATAAACAAAAAACAGATTTCAAAGATGTAATAAAAACATTCAATTCCCACAAAACAAACAACATCTCTGTCAATGATATTCAACGAGAGATTAAGGAAGTAAAAACAGAAATACGACAATTAAGGCAAGAAAATGAAGAAATAAAACAAGATATTTTAATTTTAAAACTAAAAGATGAATTAAAAGAAGAAAGCATTACCAATAAAGTTGATGATGAAGAAAATAAGAATAATGGAGAATCATTCATAAATGCTTTATCACAAATTACCTACCAAAGATGGTATGTCAAAATTAAAATTGTTATAGGGACATTTACCCTAGAAACAATAGCCTTAATGGACAGTGGTGCAGACATGAATTGCATACAAGAAGGACTGATACCGACAAAATATTTTGAAAAAACAAAAGAAAGGTTATCAACTGCAGATGCAACAAACCTAAAAATAAATTACAAACTTTCAAATGCACACATTTGCAATGATGGAATTTGTTTCCAAGCAAGTTTTGTTTTAATAAAAAACTTGAACACCAAAGTCATTTTAGGAAACCCATTCTTACAGATGTTATTTCCTTTACACGTAGATAACCAAGGTGTAGGAACTACGGTCCTAGGAAAGAAAATACTTTTCCAATTCCAATATCCGGTAACAACCAGAGATGTAAATCTTTTACAAGAAACTGGAATTTTTCAAAAAATAAAATATAAAGAAAAACAAATTATGTATCTAAAAGAAGAACTCAGTCATAAAAGAAAATGGTTTGGTTGTTTCTGCCAGAAAGATAAAATTATTTCAAATAAACATAAGGTTTCTAGGACATCAAATTCATGAAAATACTATCATACCCATCCAACGGTCCTTAGAATTTGGAGATAAGTTCCCAGATGAAATTAGAGATAAAACCCAATTACAAAGGTTTCTTGGAGCTTTGAATTATGTAGGGGATTTTTACCCTAATTTAAGACAAGTTTGTAAACCCTTATTTGAAAGACTGAAAAAGAACCCACCAATTTGGTCAAACAAACATACTGAGATAGTTAGAGAAATAAAAACAAAAGTCAAAACTCTTCCCTGTTTAACCATTTGCCACCCTAATACTCTTAAGATTGTGCAAACAGATGCATCAGAATTAGGGTATGGAGGTATTCTTAAACAAATTATTGATAATAAAGAGACAATTATTAGATATCATTCGGGTACTTGGAGATCAGGAGCACAACAAAATTATTCAACTATTAAGAAAGAGATACTTTCAATAGTCTTATGCATTAACAAATTTCAAGATGATTTATTAAACCAAAAGTTTTTACTTAAATTGATTGTAAAGCAGCAAAAGAAGTTTTGACAAAAGATGTACAAAATTTGGCATAAAAACAAATATTTGCTAGATGGCAAGCTATCTTATCCATTTTTGATTTTGATATAGAATTCATAAAAGGAACTGACAATTGTATTCTAGATTATTTGACAAGAGAATTTCTCCAGGGATGGAAGAAAGAAGATTAGTACCATTGGCAGCAGCGAGCACAAGTTCCGGGAAAAGACCAATGGTAAATTTAGCACAATATGCACAAAGTAAGCCTGAACAAACTTTGTCACCAAAACCATTACAAAATATCCCACAAACATGGCAACAGACATCTCTGCAGATTGCCAACAAATTTCAACCTCTTAGCAAAGTAGCATTAACACCATATCCCAAAACTGAACAATTTCCACCTCTGCATTCAAAATTAGCCACATTACCTACCTACAAACAAACTTTGACACAAACTAAGTGCCAACAAACTTTGACACAAACCAAGTCCCAAATTTCAAATAGAGATGACCAGCCAGATTGTCCCTATTTAAGCACAGGACACTTTCACAAAGAATGTGTCATTGAAGATGACTGGTTTCCAGAAAATTTTCCAAAACAATTAGATAATGATAATGCCTCCCAATTTGCAGAACAAGGTGCTACCATTTCACAATTTATCTTAGACGACAAATTTTGCAGGATCTATGAAAATCATCAGAAACCACAACAATATTATTAGGACATCTTAGTCCAAACAAATTCTCTTCATATTCAAAACAAAGTTCCAAAAAACCATCCAGATACCTCATCAGCCATTGGTTATCGAAAAATTTTCATCAACAATGTTATTAGTTTAGCTGATTGGGGAAACCCTTATACTCTGAGAGAGATAAGACCCCATCTTATTTGTAATTATTTTGATTACATACAAGCTTGGACAAAATTCCTCTAGAAACAAAATGCAGTCAACTCCATGTCATATTTCTTTTTAATGGGAAAAACTCTACCACCTCCAGAAGAACTTCCTAACTGGTTTCTTGCATGGTGGCATGATTTTGGACCATTACCAGAAATGTTCCCCCACAAAGTTCAAAAATCATTTGAGTACTTTTTGGATAGGTACAAAAAACAAAGTTGTTCTCACAAATACCCCCTGATGATCAAATTTTACGAAGAATTCAATTTAACTTGGATTTTGAGAATCCTACAAAATGTTTGGTATGATGAAAATACCAATTTATATTGGTTAACAAAAGAAGTAGAAGTTAAATGGTGGAACAAAATGGACACCGGTCCATTGGAATTGGACAGCATATCGGAATGATTCAAACTTCATCCAAAGTTTAACAAACAAATTGTCTCCCCAGAAAAGGTTCAACAAAATGAAGAATTCATGATGATGAAAAATACCATTCAAACAAGATTAGCACAAGCAAACTCATTGGATGAGATGAAAGCAATTCTACAAACTGCAAGTGAAGATGAAGAATCAAGTTCCTCAGTCAATTTTGAATAAGACAATGAAGATGATTGTTATGGGATTTTTACTCCTACAAAGAGGTAAAAACAAGAGAAAGTGACAAGATAGATTCCCGACAAACTGCTCAATTAAAGAAAAGAAAGATAAAGTGAAAGACAAAATCACGACAGACTGTTCAATCAGAGAAAAATCAGCACAAAGTAACAAAATTCGGATGTGAATTGAAGATTTTCAAGTCCGCACAGAAGCCTGACATTCCTTTAAATAGGCTTCAATCAGAGAGAAGAAAAAACAGACAGAAGAAAGGAAATCCCAGAGCAAAAAATGTATTCAGATAGTTTTTTCTTTGTATTGTATTCCTCCAGATTCTATTATGTATTTGTAAAAATTTCACCCAAAAATATTAGCTTAGCAATATTCAGATTCCTGTAATCTGATCAAGTTTCAAAGTTAAAGTCAGAGTTGTAATCCGATCAAATTTCAAGTCAGAGTTAAATTCAGAGTTATCTCAAGTATAATTCTGGTTATTTTCTTCATTGCTACAGTAATTTTGATTTTTCTACAGTAATTAATTATAATCTTGTCAATTATCTCATCAGTATGTATACCTATATTTCCGCTATGCTACCTGATACAAATATAATATAATATAATATAATATAATATAATATAATATAATATAATATAATATAATATAATATAATATAATATAATATAATATAATATAATATAATATAATCTAATCTAATATAATATAATCTAATCTAATATAATATATAAAGTTGATGAGCTAAAACCCATTAATTCAAATTCCATCCATCATACGTGAATAGGGGAACGTAGTAGTGTTGTTGCTAAGATCATGTGAGCAATGTTATTGCTTGGTAATAAAATTTTATGTCTTATGGTTGCTGAAAATGCGGAAGGCCATTAATAGTGTTTTTTAATTGATTATTATTATTATTATTAATTAAATAAATCATTTCATTCACTAAAATAAAATATTAATCTCATATAACTTTATCTACAAAAATCCAAAAAATATTTTTAACATATATTTGAATTCGTCGTGACAAGACGAATCTATAGACACCAATCTTGAATACTATTATTAATTAAATAAATTATTTTATTCATTAAAATAAAATATAAATTTATTGAATAAGATAAAATGAAATAATGAAATTTTAAAAATTAAAAATGACTCATTAAAATACATTATAAATGATTAACGTAGCATCAAGCATTCAAAAAGATACTCATTTTAAATAGTTTAGTATCAAACATTCTGGACAAACTAAAATATACGATTATTTTGATTAACCTCATATATAGGGCTGAGCACCGGGCCAGACCCGACCCGAAAATGAACCGGTAGATAAAGGGTCACAGTTTATCGACCCGAGACCCGGGCCGTATTGGAACGGGTCCAGCCCGGACAGACCCGATAAAATCCGGGCCGGGCTGGACCCATTTTGACCCTGTTGAGTGTTGATAAAAAAAATTTTTTTTGACTAATTTAATAATTAGTTATTGCACATTACACAACAAAATTCATAAACAAATAATTAATCTGCATGAAGTTAAACAACACCATTAAATTGATTCTACCCAAGCAACACTATCTAGTACCTAGTCACTAGCACATGCACATCATTTTTCATTTCAAATTTCAAGAACTACTACACTAGCAGTCTAGCACACTCACTTGGGTAAATTGGAATTTAAAAAATATGATATTCTTTTCACATTGTCTAAGTTTAAGTTTAAGTTAGTAAGTAGTAATAACACATGCAAATAGACTTGGTTTCGGTGTGGAAAAGATTAGATGTACCAAGCCTTTTCCGAACCGTTCCGGGTTGGACCGGATTTTGACCCGACCCGAAACCCGAATTTTGGTAAAACATAGACCCGAGACCCGGACCGAAAAAACGGGCCGGTCCGGATCCGGTCCGGGTCAGGGTAAGGTTCGGGTCCGGTCCACTGATGCTCAGCCCTACTCATATATATATCCATACGACCATACCATTTGTGCACTTTCGGTTATTCTGGCACTTTCGTATATTTTTCTACTATATTCTAAATTTGATGGTTTTCTTTGAAGCACACATGATCCGCATGTGCATAAATGATACTTGGAGCGCTTTTTAATTACTTGGACATTTTCTAATACAAATTAAAGTAAAAAGAAATTCATTTTAAGTTGTATTAACTCTCTATGTTTTTTTTTTTTTTTTTTTTTTGAATTTAGGTTTCGACTTTTCTCTAACTACTTATGTATGAAAAATAATGAATAGCCGTAGGAGATAGTGAATAAAGTAGAAGAGGTGAGAAGGTAAAGAATAAAGTAATAAATTAATTTTCAATTTTTAGAAATGTGAAGATGAGATCTATCCATATATTATAAAAACCAGTTTTTATTATCAATTCTAGCTATGGTACTTTGGCCTCAAATCAACGTGAGAAATTATTTTATTTTTTTAGATTAAAATATTACAAAACAATTATAATCAGGGTAAATTTATTTTTGATGCCAAGTTAATGCGTATTTGGTTCTGTTACCTTTACAATTTTAATCTAATTTTGGTTACATAATTCTGCCATTGATATTCAACATTTGCAACTATTTATAAATGTGATCAATCAAATCTTCTAAATCTCATAATTTCATCAAAATCGCCACGCACACACTAATTTTCTTAATGGGCATGAATCCAGATTGGAGGACCTCTGGATCTATGCTTGACATAGTTCCTTCAACTAATCTTTTAAGAATGTTTTATGAATCGTGTTTCAGTTCTAGAAGATAGAAGAGATACACGTGAGCTAATTGGTGGTGTGTTGATCTTTACATGTCTATCAACAACTTTTTACATGTGAAGACTTTCAATTTCCTTTTCTTTATGTATATGATTAGATCGGTAGGGTGAGGTATAAGGTTTCTCTCTTTTCTACGATCTCTGGCTGGAAGGACTGGTTATAACCAACCCGAATTTCAACCCCGTTCGAAATAATGATGTTCAGGTCCAGTCTGGTATATACTCGAACCCGTTCCATACCTTTGTTACAAGACCCGACCAGAACATTTTATGATTAAGTTAGTAAAAACTACAATTTTTCCGGCACGTTGGGGGGGGGGGGGGGGTGTCTGCATATACTCTTTAGGCGGGAAACTCTCTTCGATATTTTCTCTACTTTCTTGATACATAACAGGTCTGGGGGATCTAATACTCTCCAGGTGGGGAAACTCTCTTAAATTTTCTCTCTACTTTCCTGATCTCCATAACGAGCCGGGGGAGGGCGGGGATCAGCTGTTACTCTGTAGGCGGGGGAAAATGTCTTCGATTTTCTTTGTACTTTCTTGATCTCCATGACGGGCCGGGAGGGGTGGGGGGTCTGGTATACTCTCTAGGCGGGAAAACTCTCTTCTATCTTCTCTTTACTTTCTTCATCCATAACCCCCCCCCCCCCCCTCCGGGGACAACCGTACCATGTGAAATTATGTTCGTATAATAATAATTTTTGTGTCTTTCGTGGGGTGACGCATACCACCGCGGGGTTGCTGGGAACCGGTGGGTTGGAAAAAACAACCGTGACATGTGAAATTACGTTTGTATAATGTGTGTGTGTGGTGGGGTGACCACATATCACAACGAGATTGTTGGGAACAACCCTATTGATTGTGTTGTATACTTTTGTATTTTATTTTGGTTCCGTTTGAGGGATAGATTTTTTTGTAAAAAAACATGTACCTGTTACTAATTAACAAGTCGAGTATGGTAGGACCCTATTTTTACATTTTCTATAGTTAACATAAATAAACACCCAATGATATAATATTGGATGAAGAATGACTAACGACCGACACCACGAACAACATTGTCTACAAGGAGTTGACTTTTGACTATCTTTTTTTTCAATTATTTTATTTAATCCTCACATTTCAATTTATTATTAAAAGTAAACTATACCGTGACATCATCACGGATTAGAACTAGTATGGGTGGTATTTTATGAGATATTTAGTGGGGTAGAGAATCCGCCGATACATAAATAGATGGGTATTTTTGGTGAGATTGGAAACTTTACTTGTGGTTTTTTTTTTTTTTTTACCAATTCTCTTTATACATTCGGCATTTGTAGTCGCTATTTATTTTTTAGATGTACGTATCGAACTCCGACGTACTATGCATGAATCACAGAATTCAATCTATGAATATGAAGTATGTTCAAAAGCAGAGATATGTATTTATTAATTCTTTTTTGCATATTTAAATCAATTAGACTATATACAATTTATTACTGGTAGATAACGTGAATCTTGGCCGGCATTTTAGGCAATTATGATGGTAATTGGGAGTATAAACTGGGGCGATTGGTTAATTATAATGAGACTGATTAATAAAGTAGGACGTACACCGAATATTAGAGGGTTGCGTGTAAACAGTAGCACTTCCATGTCCAACAGTGCATAAATCTAGTGATTTTCCTAATCAACCATTTTTCCAGTTGATTGCAAGTGAAACGAATAATAGCACGTGGATCAATGTGACCCGATCGAACCACTTTTTCATCCTATAATTGCAAAATTAGTTATATGTCCTGGCGACTTGGTGAGTGGTGACGAATAGTCTAGATACTTCCTCCTTTCTAAAATTAATACTTTTGACTTTTTTTCACTAAATCATTTTCATTTCATATCATGAATTGCTTTTATCAAATATTTAAAGTCATCTCTTTTATTATTGTTATACTGTAATGAGTTCCCCCTAATTCGGAGACGAATTAGGACGAATCGAACGTCACGGTTCCGAATGATTGAATCAAATCGAATCATAAAGACTAAACGACTTATTGTGGGTCGGTTACAACGGATAAAACCGACCTACATCAACTTCTCAAATCTCGGACAAAGGAGGATATACCGACCTACAGCGTATATCCGACCTACAAGTTCAAGATCCGACTTCTACAACAGGTCCGAGCCTGGACCTCAAATAGTGATTCAAGATCCCGTAATATCCGGACTACCTGTCAGTTAAGGACATGATTCCGGAATTTAAGGGATCCTGTTCCCCAGAAATTGCCTATAAGTAGAGCTCATTCTCTTCAGTTCAAGGCAAGTCATTTTATTGCATCTCAACCATATTTCTGAAAAGAAGGGTACTACTCTCAGTTGAATCTCTACCCGGTTTGTCCACGGCAGACCGGGCTTAAAGAGGTCTAACCCTCGCTTTTCTTAGCAGTTCAGGCACTTCCGAAGAGCTAGGGCGCGGTATCCGAACTAGACGAATTTTACCCTCAACATAATTGGCGCCGTCTGTGGGAAACGACACGAAAAGTTCTCACCGACCTAAAAACTGAGGTCATGCCTCCTCGGACAGCGAGAAAAACCATTCCATCCGGGTCACTCCCTGCTAGTGACCCACCAGTTAACCAAGAAGTAAACAATCCGATCCTCCCACAAGGAGGAACTCGAACAAATGTCCATTCATCTATTCCGACCGAGCCTGAAATCGGTACTGAGCCAGAAGAAGAATATAGAGAAGGACGGAGACCAACCTCGGTATACCAGCATACCGACGGAAACCAACCCGGTGCTTCTAACCCACAACCAAGTGCAATTCCCATACCACCAGGGTTTGAGGGAATATTTACAGCCATGGAGACGCGGATCAAAAACTGTATTCGAAAGAGCCTACCGAGGCTTGAAGAACGATCGGAATCTAGAACGCCCTCTGTCACTAATCGAATTGTCCGACCAACACAAGTCCGACCAAGAGGAAATAGAGCTCCTCAGCAGCCTATGCCCGATTTGCGAGATGTCATAAATGAGAAAAGCCGAATGACACAACTCGAGGAAAACCCTAACGCGACTCAGAATAATCGTGGGTATTCAAGACATGATGACCAACCCCATAACAGGCATCCTGAAAGAAGTCAAAGAGAAAGAGAAAATCCGAGCATGGATAATGAATACCGTGACGAGGATCATGTCCAATCCTTTACCCGAGAGGAAATTGCCATAAAGCAACGAGCCCTAGCCGTCGAACAGGACGATTGGAAAAGATGATCCGAGCCAGAGAAATTGTGAGTTTTGGAAGAGATCGAGACCGAAATCCAAGTCCGCTAACTGTCATTGTCCGAGCTGCCCTACTACCGGAGAACAAGATGATTCCTGTGAACCTTGACAAATATGACGGGACCACGTGCCCGGTAGGACATCAAGTCAGATTTGAAAGTTCCATGTCCGGTTACGGATTCAGTTGGCATAATCATGTGAATGCCTTAGTCGGGACATTCTATGGTAAAGCCATGAACTGGTGGTTGGAACTAAGACCTGGATCAATCTCAAGTTATCAACAACTTTTGGAGATTTTCATCCATAACTTTGAAAACTACAGAACCAAGAAGAAACCTATCACCTTTATGACAAACACTGTGCAAAAAAGAAATGAGAACTTAAGAGCCTTCATAACCCGGTTTAACGAGGCGTTGCTCTCTGTTGAACCTCATTCCTTGAAAGAGAAGTTGGCATACCTATACTCAAACTCCAAGCATGAAGGCTTACGAGCACTTATTTATGAAGGAAGAGTGAAAAGCGAACGCATGCTAGACGATGCCGTTGAAGGATTTATGACAAGATAAGAATATCGAAAACATTACCCAACTAGAACTGAGGAAAGGGACATGAAGAATGAGAAAAATGAGAACAAGTCCCAACAAAATCCCTGTAATGAAAAGAAGACAAAATCCCTGTAATGAACAAGTCCCAACACTCCCTGGACTAATATTCTTGCTGCCATAGAAGACAAAGGATATGGGATAGTCTGGCCCAAAAAGTTCAAGGAGAACCGACAATCCCGAAATTCCAATTTGTTCTGTCGTTTTCATAAGCAACTAGGGCATTCAACGGAAGATTGTGTGGATTTGAAGAATGAAGTTGAAAGACTCATTGAACTTGGGTACCTGAAAGACTATATCATGAGCCGAGAAAGCAGCGGTAACCCAGCCAAAGAAATGCGACAGAGAGCGAGATCTCCTGAAAGAGCTCCACCAGGTAGACCGGAGAAAAATGCCCGGACTCGATCCACCCAAGATAATGACCGTCATAATTTTCAAGAAGATTATGAGAATGCTCCACAAAAAGGGGTCATTGGGAGCATCACCAGTGAACCAGCTGGAGGTGACAGCCGGAATGCCCGAGAGTGGATAGCAAAGAATATCCGAAGATCCGACGAAACCATGGTGAACACAGTTCAAAAAGGGTTCAACCGTATCTCCTTTGATGACTCCGAAGTTCCTCCTGTCTACATAGGACAAGGCAAAATCAATAATCCCGACCTACCTCTAGTTATCACACTAGACATTGCCAACTACGGTGTAAAGAAAGTGTTAGTTGATAATGGAAGTTCCGCCAATATCATCTTTTCAGAAACTTTGGCGAAAATGGAACTAAAACCCGAAGGACTTAGGAGTGTTATTACATCCTTGCAAGGTTTCGGTGGAGGAGAAGTAAGGCCTCTTGGAAGTGTGTATCTAGCCGTCTCAATGGGGCAAATGCCTTGTCGAGTGACAAAGGAGTTACAATTCATGGTGGTAGACTGTCCCTTTAACTATACTGTACTCTTGGGCCGACCTGGAATTAACACTTTTAGGGCAATTCCATCAACACTCCATCTCAAAATAAAGTTCCCAACTCCTTTCGAAGTGGGAGAAGTCAGAGGAAACCGGAGAGAAGACTGGGAGTGTTACACTCTATCCGCCAAAAGAATGTCGCAACCCATTCTGAAAGGAAGCTCGCATCCCGACCTCAACCCAAACTAAGGAACCAAGAGAATGTGCTTTCCAATCACTTCAGTGGGAAGCATAGAAGATTACAATGTCATTCCCGAGCAACCTGCCGGACAGACACCGAAGAAGAAATTTTTTGGTGAGAATCGGATAGAACCATAATGTGAAACCAAAGAAATCCAATTAGTTGGAGGAAATCTGAAGAAGGTCACCAAGATAGGGACCGGAATGACAGCAGAGTCCGAGCTCAAACTAACCACCTTCCTACGAGCAAATACCGACGTATTTGCATGGGGGACCGAAGATTTAACGGGAATTGATCCAAGGATAATGGTGCACCACTTGAATGTTGATCCAAGTATCAAACCAGTTCGCCAAAAGAAGAGGAATCATGGAAAAGAACAAGATAAGATCATAGCCGCGAAAGTGGAACGATTACTACAGGCGGGACACATCACAGAAGCCCACTATTCTGAATTGTTATGCAATGTCGTTCTGGTTCAAAAATCACCAGGAAAATGGCGCATGTGCAATGATTTTACAACCTTGAATCAGTTTTGTCCTAGAGATTGATATCCACTTCCAAGGATTGATACCTTAGTTGATTCCACCGCTGGCTGCACTTTGCTTAGCTTCATGGATGCTTTTCAGGGATTTTATCAGATAAAAATGGCCAAAGAAGACATTGCAAAGACTGCATTTGTTACATCGGGGGGAGTATACTGCTTCAATGTGATGCCCTTTGGACTCAGAAATGCTGGAGCAACCTATCAGAGATTGGTTAGCCAGATGTTCAAAGAAGAAATTGGAAAAACCATGGAAGTTTATGTTGATGATATGCTAGTAAAAAGCAAGGAGGAAAATCAACATGTCTCACACATCTCAAAGTGTTTTTTCATACTCAGAAAGTACGGTATGAAACTAAATCCGGAGAAATGCACTTTTGGAGTGAAGGTCGGAAAATTCCTAGGCTACATGGTAACAGAAAGGGGAATTGAAGCCAATCCTGACAAAATCAAAGCTATCCTGGATCTTCCGCAACCAAAGAATATCAATGAAGTCCAAAAACTCGTAGGCAAGATAGTTTCCTTGAGCAGATTCATTTCCCAGTCAGCTGAAAAGAGTCTGCCATTCTTCAAGGCACTTCGAAAAACTACCAACTTTGAATGGACTGAATCTTGTCAAGAAGCCTTTGAGGAATTGAAGAAGTATCTGGTCAGTCCGCCGCTTCTAGCTATACCAGTTCCTGGAGAACCCTTGTATTTGTACGTGGCAATCAGTCTCGAGGCGGTGAGCTCAGTAATGGTTAGAATCGCTGAAAATGAACACTTACCGATCTACTACTTGAGCAAGGCCTTGACTAGTGCTGAGAAGAACTACTCGAAAATCGAGAAGCATGGCTTTTGTGTTGTGAACGCAGCTGCCAGACTCAAACCCTATTTCATATCTTATGATATCATAGTTCTTACTCATCAGCCTCTCAAGCAAGTATTGGGGAAGCCCGAGAAATCTGGACGATTAGCCAAGTGGCCCATTCAACTGGGGGAACTAAACATCGAATATCAAGCACCGACTGCAAAGAAAGCACAAGTCTTGGCAGATTTCTTAGCCTCTTATCCGACAAGGGTGGAAGAAGCAAGCTCTAACTCAAAAGTGGACGATTCTCTGACATTGATAGCTCCAATAGTCGGACAAGACTTAGATATCAATGATGTTGAAAAATGTATCCTACCACCACCCCCAGAAGGAGAAGCACCCAAGGAAACACCAGTGATCACAGAGAAAGTGAAAACGCAAGAGCAAACTGAAGAAATTTGGCAACTCTTTGTTGATGGCTCGGCGAGCCTAGGTTCTGGAGGGGCCGGTTTGCTCCTGATCAGTCCCGAAGGAGCTGAACTCGAATATGCCATTAAATTGGATTTCAATGTTACCAATAATGAAGCCGAGTACGAAGCTCTACTCTCAGGTTTGAAATTGGCTAAATCAGTAATGGCTAAGAAGATACGAGCTCACACCGACTCTCAATTGGTCGAATCACAATTCTCGGGAGAATTTTCTACGAAAGGACCGACCTTGATCAAATACTTAGAAATCCTCAAGAAAACAGTCAAGAGTTTCACCGAGTTTTCTCTGTCTCGAATACCCCGAGCTATGAATGAACGAGCTGATGTCCTATCCAAATTAGCATCAGCCTCAGGATCAATCGACACTCGCTCGGTCGTTCTCATGACTTCTAAGAAGCCAAGTATCTCACGAGACTTGATCATAACAAGGGTTCTTGCTGTAAATGCAAACAATGATTGGAGATCCGACCTATTGAACTACCTCACCAACGACATAGTTCCGACTGATAAACTTGAAGTGATACGACTAAGGAACAAAGCATTGAGGTATTTCATGATTGATTCAGATCTCTATAAATGATCATATGGCGGAACTCTCATGAGATGTCTAGACAAGGACGAATCATTCTCGGTGATGGCCGAAATTCATCAAGGAAGCTGTGGAAATCATTCCGGGGGTCGGGCTTTGGCTCAAAAGATTGCCCGACAAGGCTACTTTTGGCCCACTATGTTGAAGACTCGTTCCAATTTTCAAGAGGATGTAATGAATGTCAATGATTTGCAAACATCCCTCACCGACCCACTTTGCCCATGATACCTGCAAGTATCACTTGTCCCTTCGATCAATGGGGAATTGACATTGTCGGACAATTACCAGTTGGGACAGCACAAAAGAAGTTTATCATCGTGGCAGTGGAATACTTTACCAAGTGGGTCAAAGCTGAAGCCATGTTAATCATCACCGAGAAGAAAGTGATCGACTTCGTCTGGAAAAACATTATCTGTCGGTTTGGACTTCCGAGGATAATAGTAGCAGATAATGGGAGACAATTTTCAGGAATTCGGATGAAGGAATGGTGCCAAGAATTGAAAATTGAGCAAAGGTTCACCTCGGTCGGATATCCTCAAGCTAATGGTCAGACCGAGGCAACCAACAAAACAATTGTGGCTAACTTGCAAAAAAGGCTTCAAGAGTCGAAGGGGGATTGGGTTGAAGAGTTAAATGGAGTTCTATGGGCATATAGAACTACTGCTCGGACCTCTACGCAAGAAACTCCATTCGGACTAGTATATGGATCCGAGTCCGTAATCCCAGCCGAAATAGCAGTAGAGACCATCCGTATCCAAGGATATTCTCCAGCGGATAACCACTTCTCGTGAGTTTTCGACCTAGACATGATGGAGACAATCCGAAGTGACGCCTTAGCCCGAACCATGAATTATCAATCCATTATGGCTCGCTCCTACAACAAGCATGTACATGCTAGGGATCTGCAAGTCAGTGACTTGGTCCTCCGACGAGCAGACATTTTGGGCAAAGTCGGAAAATTACAACCAAACTGGGAGGGACCTTACAAGATAACTCGAGTCCACAAAAATATAAGCTATGATCTAACTAAACCAAAAGGCGGAGAGCTCTAAAGAACTTGGAACGGGAAGAATCTCCAGAAATTCTATCCCTAGAAGGCGGCCTTGAGGCTCGGATGTCATTAGTTTAACCTATCATATTTTGTACCTTGTCTTTATCTTATGTTGAAGTCCAAGTGAGTGAAACCTCGGCATTTTCCCACCTGGTTTTGATTACAATTCGGGAAAAAACACTCGTACAAAGATCGACCTTTTAAGGTATCTCCCCAACCAAAATGACCTCGGGGCCTTCAGCTTACGTGATCCCCCCTCAGTCATAGAAAGGGTCGTGTAGACCGACTCACGATGTGACTAAGACTAAGAGGAAAATTATGTAGGGCAATAACCCGAAGAGTATGCCGCAGGGATGATGCAAAACTATCGTGATCAAGTAACTTTTGTTGTTCTTTAGTGTCCAACTTTCCAGTTGGCCTAATACTATTCAACTAATGAGTCGCTATATCGGAATCTCGGTGACTTGTTTTCACTTATCTAAAACAAATTCCGACAAAAAATGAAAAACAAGTCTATGAAAAGGTAACAACTTCATCAATGGAGGTCGGTTCAAATTTCGTTAGAAAATCGAGGTATGGAAAGTACAAGTTTTTAAGGTCCGAGGACCATACATATGCCTACGGGGCATACCCCACCTTCTCCCTTCACTAAATTCCCGAGCTCGAGCCTTGAGATTCTGAGCCACCATCTCGAGCGCGACGAGATTGCTGCTGTATTCGGATCCTCCTACGAATCATCTTCAGCATCCGCTCTCTATCTTCCTCGGCCCGCCTCCTGATGGCCACCGGACACAAAGGGGGATCACCTTCTGGATCAAGAACGATTGAGTCATCCACTGTGCCTTTACCAGAATAGGTCGGAGGGTGCTTATTCCCGCAGGCACAGTTTATCCAGTGCCGACAGCAATCGTACTTGGGATCATCTGGGTCTCCAAAGTCGAAGTTCTCCAAGTCGGGTAGCGCTGCGCTCGCACTAAGTTGAAGTTGCCTAGCTCGACTTGCGGCTTCTCGGGCGGCTTCCGACATCCTATAAGAATCTGACAAAAACTATACTGGCTCGGAGAAAAATTGCTAAAAAAGGAAAGAAAGAAGAAAGGAAGGAAGGTAAAAAGTGAGGAAGAAAGAGTTACCATACCCCTATTTATAGGAATAAAGAATCCCTACGATCACGCCACGTGTCCACCATCTTACGGCTCGGAAGATGAAAGGACGCAGTAATAATGGCGACTTTACCGCTTCACCTCTTCCTTTCTAGAACATTACACATCATTACAGAGTAAGTCGGTATTACAATAACGACCTTTAGAGAAATAAGGGTGACTCCCGAAGTTCCAACATTCTTCCAGTATATCGGGATTTCTAGTCTCAATGAGGCCCCCAAACATTTCTCTCCCAAAACCGACCTATGAAGTATAGAACACCGAGCAATGGCTTCACCCACCGCGCTCAGACAGGATAAAAAATCCCATTTAAGTGTGGTGAGGAAGGTCATTGCCCCGAATCCAACACTAACTATACTGGCTCGGAGAAAAATTGCTAAAAAAGGAAAGAAAGAAGAAAGGAAGGTAAAAAAGTGAGGAAGAAAAGTTACCATACCCCTATTTATAGGAATGAAGAGTTGCTGCGATCATGCCACGTCTCCATCATCTGACGGCCCGAAAGATGAGAGGACGCAGTAATATCGGCGACTTTACCACTTCACCTTCCCCTTCAAGAAAATTATGCGTCACCAAAAAGTGAGTCGGTATCTTAATACCGATCCTAAAGGAAATATCTTAATATTTTCCAGGTCCTACTTAAAAATCAAGATTAAAATTCTTGATAAGTCGGTATCTTAATACCGATCCTAAAGGAAATATCTTAATATTTTCCAGGTCCTACTTAAAAATCAAGATTAAACTTCTTGATAAGTCGGTATCTTAATACCGACCCTAAAGGAAATATCTTAATATTTTCCAGGTTCTACTTAAAAATCAAGATTAAACTTCTTGATAAGTCGGTATCTTAATACCGACCCTAAAGGAAATATCTTAATATTTTCCAGGTTCTACTTAAAAATCAAGATTAAACTTCATGATAAGTCGGTATCTTAATACGGACCCTAAAGGAAATATCTTAATATTTTTCAGGTTCTACTTAAAAATCAAGATTAAACTTCTTGATAAGTCGGTATCTTAATACCGACCCTAAGGGAAATATCTTAATATTTTCCAGGTTCTACTTAAAAATCAAGATTAAACTTCTTGATAAGTCGGTATCTTAATACCGACCCTAAAGGAAATATCTTAATATTTTCCAGGTTCTACTTGAAAATCAAGATTAAACTTCTTGATAAGTCGATATCTTAATACCGACCCTAAAGGAAATATCTTAATATTTTCCAAAGTTCTATAAAGATGAAAGATAACTTAAGTTATATATATATATATATATATATATATATATATATATATATATATATATATATATATATATATATATATATATATATATATATATATATATATATATATATATATATATATATATATATATACCGACAAAAGAATTAAGATTCCGACCCATCACCCAGACCACCAAAATAAAGTATAAAGGAAAAGGTGACTAAGTCGGAATCTATAGACTGATTATGAAAAAATTACTCCCTCACAGACCGAGGGAGATAGTCTTCATCAAAAATAAATATTGTTCAAAAGGAAAAGAGCTTAAAGAAAACAACAAGTTTAAAGAAAAAACCGGACTAACAGGTGACCGGCCTTCAATCGATCTTGACCACAAGGCTCCTATTATATCCTTCCAAGGTCGGTTCAACTGTGGCTCCGATTGGTTGTTTTAGACCGGGGCTCTCATCCTCTTCATTCACTGGATCCTCCATTCCCTTATTTACTGCCGGCGTCACTACAGGTTGAACCACGGGGAGAGTCGGCACATTATCATCATCGGCTCGGATGTGACCGACGATGGGACCAAGTAGCCTCATCCAAGCGGCATTAGCAGTACTCCAGTCGGCTTCAGGTTTCAGACACCCGGCATTAACCACCGTGGGCAACCAAAATGGATAAAAAGCTACAGTAGGAGCATTCATTTGGCTCGGAGCAACCATTGGCCAGAATTCATTAGCAAATAAGGCCTGGCTGTCGACATCCACCGGAAGGGACTCAAAGGTCGGCCCAAACTTAGGATTGAGCTGATCCTCGGACGCCTGGAAGTTAGCTGGAAGTACATTAGCCAGCTTGAGTTGGTCAATACAGTCCGAGAAAGCAGCCATCCGACCCTTCCCCACCACATCCATCTTGGCGAAGCCAAAAGATGGAGACTGCAGGAAGTCGGCCACCGCTGAAAGCCGAGTAGACTTACACTCAGCTAAGAGCCTTTCTCTCATACTCTGCCGAGCCTCCGAGAACGAGTCGTCATGAGCTTTGAATAAATTGGCCTGCAACCGAGCGTTCACCAACTCCGATTCTTTAGAGCCTAAGGCCTGCTTCAGCTCTGCGATCTCCTGTTGGAGGGCATGTTCCTTGGCCTCCTTGGCCCTGTTGAACTCGGTCAGAGCATCCTCGGCCACCTTAATTGGCCCGAGCTTCCAACTCCTCCCGACCTCTGTCATCCTTTTCCACCCTCAGCTTCTTCAACTCCTCATACCGAAGGACATGCCTTTGAGCCCGGATTACACTCCCCCGAGCCAGCTTCATCAACTCTCGGCTCTGATCACAGAGAGCCTGGGAAAACTCTTCCTCCGACATTTCTATCACCTGACCTTCCTCGGTCGTGGTGAACTCCTAGGCTACCGACGGATCAAACGTCCGTCGGATGTTCCGACCAGCAGGCTGTGGCTCCTCCAAAGGCCTCTTCTCTCAACTACGGTCGGTCGCAGCAGTTGGAGGTCGCATCCTGGAAGATGAACTCCCACGCCTCGGCAGATCTTGACCTCCCCGACGGGCCAATGACTGGGCGGCTTGGTGAGGAATGCGATCCCCCCGGTAATGTTACCCTTCCCGACCCCTGGAGCATGACGGACGGGTTAACTCTCGGACCCTTACACCGAGCCCTGATGCTGGGAACCCGACCCACCGGCCCCTTGAGTGTTTGGCTCCAAGTGACTCACTATGTTTACGGGGGCCGAGATGTTCATCTTCACCACTTGCTTACTCTTCGGCTGGGTCTCAGGGAAGATCATGTCCCAGAGAGCTTCATTCCCGGTAGACATCCAATAACCTGAAAACAAGATAAGGGTCGGTTAGTTTTATGAAAACCGACAACCAAAGACTTACCTAAGTACTTGTTACTTTCCAACATATCAGAGACTTACCTAGGGACTTGTTATTACAATAAACCTCCTCGGAAGTTATACCGGCCAAGTAGGGGAGAGGCTGGTTAACCAAGACATATGGAAAATACATACGCTCAGGAGTCATATTATAAAAATTGGACAACCAGGCCGGCCAACTGCTCTTGGTTCCGAGCTTAACTGGCCGGGGGACTTCCCCTTGAAAAAATGCAGGGGCACGTTGGTTGTGCCCCGGGTATCTCTGAAGTAAAAATACTTCGTCCACCATTCTATGCCAGTAGACGAAGTCATGTTGTGCAAAAATTTAAAATGCCTACGAGCCGAGAAATAGAAAAAGTATGGGTTTCCCGGACTCTTGGCTATTTTGAAAAAGCGAAGAAAATTTGTGACGTTGAGAGGAATGTTGGAGTGCTTCGTCACCACCGCCCAACAGATAAGGGTCGCCAACCCATTAGCTGTGATTTGAGTCGGGCACATCTATATCTCTCAGAGGATTTTTTGAAGGTCGGTATTGATTGGGAGCCGCCACCCATTCTCTATTTGTATCGAGAAGACTGAGACATATCCCTCAGGTGGATTGTACAAAGTTTGATCCGCAGAAGGGATCTGAAGCTCGACGTACGAAGGGATGCTGTAGTTGAATCTCAACTTGGTCAACTCCTCAGTGGTAACCATGGAGGCACAGGTCGGAATAAACCCATCCGCATTTTGCTCGGCACCGTGAAACAAAGGACCGATGTCCACTTCTCTACGGACTTTGATGTTAGTGGCCGAAGTACCGCGGACTTCTCCTGCCTTGTTGAATTTTGTTTCCTCCTCAACCACTCTCCTCCTTTTTCGTCTAGGCTCGGTCTCTTCTTCCTCGATCTCATCTTCTTCTTCCGCCCCAACCTCTTGATTTTCGTTCTCAAGCTGAGGGTTATCATTCCCAACCGCCTCATCCCCCACTCCATCCAACATCTCATCTATTTCAGCATCGTCGGTATCTTCACCATCCAAACCAAGGCGTGCTCGCACCACCGCAGAAGACTCCGCCACCGATCCTTGCATTAGCACAAGTTTCTCCCTCTCGGTCACCCGACCACCGAGATTAAGTCTATCCCTCACCAATTCATCTCGCACTTCGGAGATGATGCGCTCATTCCTAATGGAGCACCTATAGGATCCGCCCAGACTTGCAGATAACCCCGGAGGAAGCTGTCTCGAGCTAGAACCGACCACAAGGTTCCCCGAACTCGAACCTACCACAAAAGACCGTCCCCTAGGCTGGTTAACCATCTGACCCTCCTCAATGGAGTCGTCCGATGCGGTGAAGGAATCTTCCTCACCATTATGGTCGTACGACTGACCCTCCGACTGATGCTGACTATCCTTACTCTGACTCGCCATGATTCTACGTGATAAGATTTTATATAAGAAACTGACCCTAAGATCAGTCGGAGGACGATCCTACCTGACCCCATGTTACGAAAATATGAAAGACAACAAACAGAGAAATTAAAGATGAAGATCGGAATTCGAGACACTTATAGTTTTTGAAAAACGGTGTTGTACCTGAAGCACAGAAATTCGAGATTGCGGAAGCTCGGTGAGAAAAAGAAAATCGCCTTGAGAAAAGAGAGTTTGAGAGTTGAAGTGTGGTGAAGCAAATGAAAAGGAGCCTCCTATTTATAGTCCTCCAACAACTTCTACCTGCTCCCGCCCAATCATCATTACTGCCGACCTAGGAACTTGTGCCGCATTTAATGCTACACAGTTACCCATTTGACACGTGTCCCACTCAACCGGTCTACAAAACGGATCAAATATTTGCCTCTCTATAGTCTCGGTATATCCGACTTACGAGACTCGGCGAAACCGAGACTAAGGGGGGGAATAGTTAATATATCAGTTTTTCAATTTGATTAATCCCTCATCCGACACACAGAAACTTGGGAATTTCACATCTATCTCTACAAGATACATGGAAACTGGGGGGACTTATGTTATACTGTAATGAGTTCCCCCTAATTCGGAGACAAATTAGGAAGAATCGAACGTCACGGTTTCGAAGGATTGAATCAAATCGAATCAAAAAGACTAAACGACTTATTGTGGGTCGGTTACAACGGATAAAACCGACCTACATCAACTTCCCAAATCTCGGACAAAGGAGGATATACCGACCTACAGCGTATATCCGACCTACAAGTCCAAGATCCGACTTCTACAACAGGTCCGAGCCTGGACCTCAAATAGTGATTCAAGATCCGTATCCGGACTACGTGTCAGTTAAGTTAAGGACAAGATTCCGGAATTTAAGGGATCCTGTTCCCCAGAAATTGCCTATAATTAGAGCTCATTCTCTTCAGTTCAAGGCAAGTCATTTTATTGCATCTCAACCATATTTCTGAAAAGAAGGGTACTACTCTCAGTTGAATCACTACCCGGTTTGTCCACGGCAGACCGGGCTTAAAGAGGTCTAACCCTCGCTTTTCTTAGCAGTTCAGACACTTCCGAAGAGCTAGGGCACGGTATCCGAACTAGACGAATTTTACCCTCAATTATCATGTGGAAAATCAATATCTCATAAGTCATAACCAACTATGTGATGCACTCACTCAATTATTATAATGTAATGTGAATTTTCCTACTAGATATAAAGCTGGTTTGTTAGACGATTAAGTGATACAGTTGGTCGCTTTTAGAACTAACGAGAAATCATATACTACAAATTAAGAGGGGAAGAGCTTTCGCAAGACTTTATAAAGAAACTTCTCTTTTCTTTCTAGGAACTTGATAATACATCAAATGCATATGCACAATCATGGATTAAATGAGTAAGGAAACACTTCATTTGGAGAAAATAACGTCAACCCCATCCGAACTTTACAATCTTTATTTAGAGTGACACATGGATGTATAAACACCATTAAAATTGAATGAAATCCTAAAGTTTATAATGCAGGTCTATTGTAAAACAAGTTTCGCATTTATTTAATAAGTTGTACATTTAACTTTAATAACGTCCAAGTGACACAACCAAACGTTTGTGTGACTGAAATGAAATCATTTCTACATTTATTAAGTGGAGGCTAAATTCATGGGTTATTTTGTTTATCCAATTACAAAAAAAAAAAAAAAAAAAATTCACCCCTGTTTAAATAAAAAGGTGACCCGAATACCTTTTGTGCAAAAGTTCTAGTATAGTACCTTACAGGTCAGGAATATGAGTCTCCTTTATGCCAAAGATTAAAAGTTTATTCCAAATTCTTGAAAAATGTAAGATTTTCCTAAAAAATAGGAAAGTCGAGGTTTTTTTTGTGATTTTTCGCAGTTTTTGGATTTAAGCGGTCTAACCGGCCGAGTTTCTTAAAAAACCGCTGAGACACATTTTTCATTATACTTTTAATAGATTATGTTATGGTTTTAAATTGTTAGCATTGAAAGTTTCAGTTATAGTTTTAACGTCTTTTGTTAATGTTTTAAGAGAATATGTGATGATTTTAATGCGTTAGTATTGTATATTTCAATTATAGTTTTAACTTTTTTGTTAACTTTTTAAGAGATGGTGTGGTTATTTTAAGGAGCTACATGATAGTTTTTAAGATGATTTCTTATAGTTTTAAGTGACAATCTAAAATCATTCACAAATATCATTAAACCACCATTAAACAAGTTTAAAAATATCCGGGATGCCATTAAAACAT
This sequence comes from Plantago major, assembly GCA_026545765.1. NCBI lineage: Eukaryota > Viridiplantae > Streptophyta > Magnoliopsida > Lamiales > Plantaginaceae > Plantago > Plantago major. The sequence continues at coordinate 81,379,925 of CM048842.1, forward strand.
CAATGAACAAGATTAAAATAACCTACTTGAAACATTCGATCATTACAATATTTAAACATTCAGTAATTACAATGTTGAAATAGGTTTTTTCGATTAAACTTGTTGGTGAACTTAGCTTCCTGCCTTTTGTTGCTTTTGCTTGTTGCTTCAATACTGCAGTGACACTTCTAAAAGATCCATAGTGAAACTCGATATCATCATCAATGCCTGCTTAAAATATTCACTAACTAAGATAAAAACATAACAACTCTCCTTAAAACTATCACATTCGTGTTTAAACAATAACAAAGCACAATACAAACTAAAAGCAGTGACATTGATGCTAAAACCATAATAGTGCACATGTGAAACTATATCAATACCTCCTAAACATATAACAAATTAGGAACATGCTTATAAGCTAAATACAGTTACATTGATGCTTAGAACCATAACAATGACTCTTAAAACTATAACAATGAATCTTAAAACTATAACAGGGCAGGAACACGCAACACAAGCTAAAAACAATAAAATTGATGCTTAAAACAATAACAGTGTCTTTAAAACTATAGCATTGCCTCTTAAAACTATGACAAAGCAGAAACATGCAACATAAACTAAGAACAATAACATTTATGTTTAAAAGTTAAAACTATAACAGTGCCTCTTAAAACTATAACAATGCATCTTAATACTATAACAATAACATTTTCGTTTCTAGGGTTTTAGGTGTGTTTTTTGGCCTATATATAGGAAGCCGGTTTGGTTCATTTGGGCAACCGGTCTGATTAATAAAAATCGCTTGCTGGTTCATTTGGTTAGTTTTTTATATGAAAACAGGACTTTCCTATATAATAGAAAGTTATGATGTTTACTATACTTGCTCAAAGTTTATATAGTAACTTTTAAATTAAAATCCAAAATATGGATAATGTAGAGTTATTTCTCCATGGACGATGTACATGAAAACATGTCATTATCATTAAATATAAATTGTCTTAAACAGGTGTCATCACCTTTAAAAATTGAAGGAGCTTGTTTGCTTTAGAAAACTGGCTTTTCTTAAAGGCAAATGGCATTATTAGATCTATTTTATCATAATTCATATCAAAACGGGTAAACTGCATAAAACCCCCTTTAGTTATTCAAAAGTAGCATCAAATCCCCTCAATTATTAAAATTGTACCAAACCCCCTGAGTTATTGAAAAGTTAGCGCGAAACCCCCTGGCACGGCAAATGCATTACACATGCCTGGAAAGTCAATTCTAAGAGGTTTCGTACAACTTAATGATAATTGACGGGGTTATATGCAATTTTATGATAATTGATGGGCATTATACAAAATTTATGTCATTTTTATAAAAACATCATGAAAATAACTAACATTAATTATTACACGCTGAACTATTTTTTTTAAATTTGTCATATTATTTTTCTCTAATTATAATTGATAATAAATTATCTTTTTAAGATCTATTATCTTAAACAACTTAATTTAATTAAGACCGTAAATATTAAATTATTTTAATTGATTTATTATACACTCCATGCTTAGTTTTGTTAAATAAGGATTTTATGTATAATTTGTTAAATAAAATTACTTCAATTAAAGTTTAATTGTTAATCCTTCACTTTTTTTTTTATTTTTTATATCGAGCTTTCACTTTTATATCCCTCACTTCAATTGAATGTATTATATTGCTAAAGTTGTTATTTTCGTTAGATTCTTTTCTTTTATTGTTTTTCAGATTTTTTTAAAAATTTATTTATCTTTCATAGTTTTGTAAATAAGTACTATATCTATAGATATTTTATTAAAAAATATGACTAAGTTGCACAAAACCCCTTCAATTAACATAAAGTTGCAAGAAACCTCCTAAAAAGCAACCTCCAGCCGCACTAACGGAGAGTGGAGTACACTCTCTGTTAATTTTGACGGTAGGGGTTTTCGCGCTAACATTTTAATAATTCAGGTATGTTTGGTGCAATTTTAATAATTGAGCGGGTTTGGTGCTACTTTTGAATAACTCGAGGGGGTTTTATGCAGTTTACCCTATGAAAACATTACTTTTGGTTGATACACAGTCGGGTCACTGCAACAAAATTTAAGGCGCAATTTTCCTTCATTTGAGTTTCCACATGTCAAATTACGTTGAATGTAACGTTTTAATATTGGTAAATTTATTGGGAAAAATTTATTTTTGGTACCTTAAGTTGTGATAATTATCGTTTTGGTACCTTAAGTTGTGACCGTCCAATTTTGGTACCTTAAGTTGTGTATTCGTCCAATTTTGGTACTCCGTTAATTAAACTTGACGGAACCGTTAACTTTGACCGAATTCAGAAGGGAAAAAATCATTTTTGGTACCTTAAGTTGTGACAGTTATCGTTTTGGTACCTTAAGTTGTGACCGTTTAATTTTGGTACCTTAAGTTGTGTATTCGTCCAATTTTGGTACCTTAAGTTGTGTATTCGTCCAATTTTGGTACTCCGTTAGTCAAACTTGACGGAACCGTTAACTTTGACCGAATTAGTAAGAACTAGCGTGAATTATTCGATTTTTCGTCAAGTCGGCACGTGAATTAAACGCGCTCCTAATAAAATATTAATAAATTTTAGTTAAAAAAATAATTCATGATCATTAAAATCGACTAATATAACTAAAAAATTATTAATATTAATAAAATATTAATACATTTTAATAAAAAAGTTAATTCATCATTAATGAAAATTGACTAATATTAAACAAATATTAATATTAATAAATTTTAATTAAAAAAAATAATTCATCATCAATAGAAAATCGACTAATATTAATAAAAAAGTTTCATGATCAATGGAAAATTGAATAATATTAATTAAAAATATTACTATTAATAGAATATTAATAATTTTTTAATTAAAATGTATTAATATTTTATTAGGAGCGCGTGTAGTTCACCCGCCGAGTTGACGAAAAATCGACTAATTCACGCTAATTATTACTAATTCGGTCAAGTTTAACTAACGGAGTACCAAAATTGGATGAAGACACAACTTAAGGTACCAAAATTGGACGAATACACAATTTAAGGTACCAAAATTAGATGGTCACAACTTAAGGTACAAAAACGATAACTGTCACAACTTAAGGTACCAAAATTGGACGGTCACAATTTAAGGTACCAAAACGATAACTGTCACAACTTAAGGTACCAAAAATGGATTTTTCCCTTAATTTATGTCATGAGTAAGTTTCTGAGGGACCCTCTTTGTAAAGAAACTAAAACAACCGTCAAATATTATGATTATATAGCCAAAGGCCTTATGTTTTTTACTAAAAACATTATTGATGTTGTGTAGAATATCATACTTATTCTTCAAAACACCCATAAGTCCATCAAATCATTCACTATTACACATCATTTTCAAGATTTTGTGCAACCCTAGCTATTGGAAATCTTTAGAGATCTAGTAAAAGAATAACAAATTGTAATTTTGTTTGAACTAAATTGCAAAGAATTAAAAATATGGGGTTGAAATTCAATGTCTCTCGGACAATAATGGCGTGATAAAAGAAAGACGTTGACCAATCAAATAAAAATTCGGAGCATGTTCTTGGATCACGCTTCGCAAATATACAAGTGGAAGATCTAATCGGAAGAAAAGCGCAATGAATTGCAGAATACTGTGGTTCAGGTGAACCACCCACACCAGAAATTGGTACTGATATGGAAGAAAAATTATTTACCTTTGTCAGCAAAGGTTTTTTATTTACGAATTATGAGCATTAGGTTCCGGATTTCTATAAGTTTTTCAACAAATTTCAAGTTATTATAAAGAAAATCTTTCACAAAGCCGAAGCCGATAAAATGGAGTTTAGGGGTGAATTATAACTGTAACATTTAACTATAACTCTTAACTGAAGCCAATAAATGTAACACAAGGTATCCTGAAAGACGGTTTGTAAATAACTTATTTAGAGACGACATATGTTATCAATAAAATCATTCATATTATTAATCAAAACGTTTAAGTTGTTAATAAAATGAGTACTTTTTCTATTATTAAAAAATACTAATATTAAGAACATAAAAAAAAAATTATTCATAACATCGAAAATTTTACTGATAACATATCTGCGTCTATAGATATCGTCATTTAGGAAAACTAATCTAAGTGTAGAGTCAGAGTCCATTAGGGGTATGCCAAATTGCATGTCATGGATGGTGTTTTATTCAAGCCGGACCCATTTGCTGGGCACTAAATTTGATTCCTTTGTATAGAACAAAAACAAATAAGCAAGTGGGTTAGTTATTATTAACAAATGAGCAAGTGTATAAGAATATAACTAAATTCATTATTGCAAACGTGCTTATTTATTTCATCAAGCTAACTGATTGGCCTTGACACAAATACTCCTACTTAATTTCTCTCTCAATCCTTTTCCAATCAGTGTCCATGGCACCTGCATTTTCTTGGCTAATCACTCATCACTCAATCCTTTCCTTGTTTATACTTTTATTATCATCATCTCTAGTAACCATCTTTTTGGTCCTCCACGTAATCCGTAAAAGGATTTGGTGCCATTGCGATATTTGTAACTCCTACACAAAACTACTATGGACCTCCCAATTCCCCAACCTCTGCGACTGGTATGCTCACCTTCTCCAGAACTCCCCGACCCGAACCGTTCACATACACGTTCTCAACAACACCATCACCGCGAATCCTCAAAACGTCGAATACATCCTCAAGACCCGGTTCGAAAATTTCCCTAAAGGAAAGCCGTTCTCAGCAATACTAGGAGATTTTCTTGGCAAGGGAATCTTCAACGTTGATGGAGATTCATGGAAGTTCCAGAAGAAGATGGCTAGTCTCGAATTAAGTCGTTTTTCCATACAAAGTTACGCCTTCGAACTAGTCAGCCAAGAATTCAACACCCGTTTGCTTCCGGTTATGGAATCTATTTCTGGGAGTAAGACTCAAGTTCTTGATTTGCAAGATGTTTTTAGAAGGTTTTCATTTGATACCATATGTCGCTTTTCGTTTGGGTTAGACCCGAAATGTTTGGAGCTTTCGCTACCCTTGTCGAAGTTCACCATCGCGTTTGATCTAGCTTCGAAACTGTCAGCCAAGCGTGCCATGACGGCTTCGCCTATTGTTTGGAAAATGAAGAGGTTTTTGAATATTGGGAGCGAGCGCAAGCTTCGCGAAGCGATCAGGATCGTTGATGTATTAGCGGAAGATGTGATCAGGCAGAGACGAAAGCTCGGGTTTTCTAATGAGAAAGATCTTCTATCCCGCTTTATGTCCACTATTGGTGATGGCATGTATCTAAGAGATATAATTATTAGCTTCCTTTTGGCAGGCCGCGACACGGTGGCCTCGGCCCTGACGAGCTTTTTTTGGTTGGTGGCCCGTCACCCTGAGGTTGAGGCCGGAATCCTATCCGAGGCCCACAGGGTGATAGGGCCGGAACTTGAGCTTACGAGCTACGAACAAATGAGGGATCTCCACTACTTGCATGCAACAATCCATGAGAGCATGAGATTGTGTCCGCCGATACAATTTGATTCAAAATTTTGCTTTGACGACGATTGCTTGCCCGATGGCAGTTTCGTAAAAGCAGGGACTAGAGTGACCTACCACCCTTATGCCATGGGGAGAATGGAAGAGATTTGGGGAAAGGATTGCTTGGAATTCAAGCCAGAGAGATGGCTTAGAAATGGAGTGTTTTGCCCCGAGAACCCTTTCAAGTACCCGGTTTTCCAGGCCGGGCTTAGGGTCTGCTTGGGCAAGAAAATGGCACTGGTAGAGCTCAAGAGCGTCGCAATTATGCTGTTGCGACACTTTCATCTTGAACTAGCTAAGCCGGAAGAGAGTCTAAAGTTCTCACCGGGACTTACGGCAACTTTTCGGGATGGGCTACGTGTGTTTGTTCGTAACCGAAGTGGTACAACATAGTCGTAAGTACTATATATGACATGACTAGGTTCGGACAAGGACTATATATGTCCGAAATTAAAAATCTATAGAATTGATGAAAATTCTGGACAGGTATCTTGGCATCTAGGGAAACAATTGGTGAAGCTGGTCATGCATGTTACCTTTTGATGTAATTGGCTACAATATTGATCATGTGCACATACATTTGTATATATGAATTGTCAATATTTATAAGGATTAATTAAGTACTGTAATGGTGGGTAACATGAGAACGTGTGATAGTTAAACTATTAGCTTCATGATGATCATGTCCATTGTCTCCTATTTAGTGCCCATATGATGATCATGTGCAACACTAGATCTGCCGGCGTGTGTATTTAGTACACTCTTCTTTGAAAATTAAAAAAAATAAAAAAAAAAAAGTTTGTATTCATCATCTATTCGCCACATCAATTCCATTCATGTAATATTAGGATTCGAATTGCATTCACATATTACAGTGCACCCACTCAAATTTGTATATGTAGAATTGTAGATCCACCCTTCTAAAGATTGAACCTCATAAAACGTTTTCTTTTACACATGGTCTTGCTTTTGGATTCCATAGTCCACACACTAGATTCCTAAATTCGCCCCTGGACATGAATGTGGTTAAACATGTATGATACGTTTTGGAACGAAACAATACCGCATTGATCAACAATTCCCAATTCTTATCTGCGAAGAACCCTAAATTACCAAAAATCGCAATTGACATATTGAACCAGCAAACAAACACAATCGGATGCAAAATTTACGTGCTTTGGCTCGCCATCATCAGCCTACTGCACGGAAGGAGTATCAAATTCACTAAACAGTGGTGTTGACAAGTTCGATAAGGACTTTGAAGTATCAACTAAGATGAAGATGAGCCAACGGTTTAAGAAAGATGTCCATCAAAGAATAAAGTCGAGTTCAAATAAGATTATATTAAGATAATGAATGAATGTTTAGACGAACCCAGCTAGTGTTTAAAAATTGTCCAGGAGGGTCAAAAAGTCAGTGCTCCCGTATAAATAGTCTGGCGACCAGCCAAACACCCACATTTTAATTAAGACCTTCTAACAGGTTAACTTCTATTAAAAAGCTGTTTTCATTACATTAGAAACCAAGTTATGATTTCTAAGAACAAATCACACCGATCTCTGCTGACTATTGATGTCGTATAACTTTAGGCATTCGAGCTATTCTTCATTCTCAAACACATGACATCACTCTCCAAACCTAAACTTTGGGATATCACACCCACTCACGTACAAAAAATAATATCAGTATAACATGCAGGGCCAGAGCTATGAGGACACTCTTAAATTTTGAAAAGAAATGTTATATACATAATATTTTTCATAATTAAATCCTCATATATATAATTTCGTCCCGAACTTAATTTAATGTCTGCTCTGCCCTAATATCATGACATAAATTCCAATAAAACAGATTTCATTTAGTTTTCCCTTTGATGCTGGTGAAGTTTCCGACTTTTGTGCTGTTGCGGCTGTAGAACGACACAAGTTGGTAATCATTAACGTTGGCCAGCAGCATAAACTACCAAGGTCAAGCCGAAGTGAACTTTTCTTTATTTTTTTAATAATTTTTCACTTGTATCAAATACATCTGACTATTCTAGCCAGCCTTGTCGGACCCTTTTTTAGGGACGGATCCCAGCGGATTTGACACAATTTTAAATGACCCATCTTTCAATAATAAATATATACAAAATACTTAAATATATAAAAGTATGTAAGTGTTACAAACTGAAGACAATGCAGATGAAATAAAAGTAGGTAGGTAAAATTATATATACACCCAAAAAAGGAAAAAGTATGGATACTTCTCCAGGGGCAAAGAGAATGCACTAACTCAGAAGTTAGTTAAAACATTATATATATAATTAAATTATATATATAATTAAGAATATCAATCTGCCTCTCAGATATTTCACTAATACACCCTCTTCCAAGACTTTGTGAAATTATGTATACACCCAAAAAAAGGAAAAAGTATGACAACTTCTCCAGGGGCAAAGGGAGTGCACTGACTCAAATGTTACCTTGAATATATCCACCGAGAGGGATATGGATGAACATCCGTGTAAAGTGTAATGCAGAAAATATAAGAAATCCATAAACAACTGGAATGTGACAAACCACTTGAGTTGCAGACATAAACACCTCGTAGACGTATATGTTCACTCCACTCATCCTGCAAATTAAGCATCCTTTCATAAGTACTCCAGGTGTCGATTCTGTCTTCGACAGCATCAAAATCCCATAATTGACACATCGCATCCAGCAGAAAAACCGAGCTAGTCGACCAAATTCATAAATTCGTTCGCGTTCCATCTACCGACTACCATCAGATACCCAACCAATGTGGACATTTCTTCATTCATAAGGAACACAAGTTAAACATGCTCCCAAGTTTGCAGGGGAAGCTGCTGCAAACGTGCAAAAGGACCGTGTGCTGAAAAACCGCTATGAAATCGTGAGGCGTACCAACCAACTTCGATCCAAGAGGGTGTTAAGCTACTCTTTTCATTTTCCTTCCCAAGAGGCACAAGAGACATTAAGGGACACTGGTAGCACAATGTCAGTTTATTCTATGCTGGGCGTTGGATTTAAGGTCCAAGAACCTTTTGCAAATTATGAGCATCAACCCAGGAAACATATGCAGAAATGTTCAAACGAGAGGAAGCAGTTCGCTATTTACATGCTGCTCGCATAAATGCATTAAGCCAAAACAGATATACATCATAAAGTTTTGAGCTTGAATCTTATAGGCAAGCCCAGGATCCATCATTCATATCTAATAGCTACATAAGAGTACTGCCTACAAGAAAAATATGGCACAGCCGCACAACACGACGCCAGGCAAGAGCTTCTTGACATGAAATAAGAAATGTGGAAACGAAGTAGATCGCGAAAAAACAAACAGAAGCGCACACCTTTGGCTTTCCCAAGATTATACTGCAACAGAGAGTGCACCAGGATACTCTTTATACCAGAATAGATCTATGACACTGGGAGTGTCCGAGTTACTGCCCACTGTTGCAAAGCACCAAGTATCTCCACAAGTACTTGCAAACTATGTTACCCAGCCTCGGCACCAAGTGCCTTACTTGGGTGTGTATCCAGGTGTTAAACTCTGCTATTTCATGAGGGGAAAATCACTTTTGGCCCAAACTGATGCCATGCTCAAGTCGGAGAGCCGAGTGTCTGACATGGGTATGCAAGGGAAATTAAAGAGTCCGGGTAAACATAGCTTACAAACCTCTAAATCCGCCAGATGAAAAGGTAGCCCAGAAACAACCACCACTATAACTTCCAGTGCAGAACACCAACCGCATCATATATTACAGACGTTGGCTAAACAGCCAATTTGAAATTTACAGAGCAAAATGTCTTCAAAAATATTAGGGAAGCAGCGAAATCTCCTGTGTCCTGAAAATATATCATCCCTGATAGCCCAGGATGACCTCCAAAATCCAGACCATTGGTTCTAAAAAGGATGTAAGACAAAACAAAAATCCACGCTACTAACACACAGGAATTAAAATTTTAGCGAGTGTGTACGTGATAGCAGTCGCTATTCTTGAGTCTCATCAATTCCTTTCTCCTCCTCCTTGCCTCGCTTGCCGAGAAAACATCCTCCGGTTTTCTGGGAGAAAGATGTAGCTCACGGGCTTTATTTGACAGGCTCCATGCCATATGATCAGTCGCAGAAACAGTGCTAGTGGTTGTTTGTGAAAATGCATGGCTTAGTCTCTCTGGAGGACTTATACTGGTGCACTGATCAGCAGTATCTAGTGGCAGTGTAATTTTAGCAACATGGACATTTCCCACAGGCACGGTTCTTTGGTGTAACGAAAATTGATTACTCTCCTCACGAGGCAGAGTGTCTGAAGAACATATGTTACTGCACTGATATGTTGTTGAAGCCTCATTTTGCCTGTCGCTGGTGGGAAACATGCTGGCAGGAGAGAGGAACGGGAGCATCCAAGGTACTGGCAGTACAATGATGGATCCCATTGAGTTATCTTGTCCTTGATGCATAGCCCCATGTGGCATCAGAAACTGGGACGAACCCATAGCATCAGGATGAATTGAAGGCCAGAAGCAAGGAACTAAAGAAGGCTGGTTGCACAGAAATATCGGAGAGTTCATCGTGGAAGCCATAGATATCTCTGTGTGAGATAAATTCGGTTCTACTCGTGTATCTCTTTTTTCAGGCTTCTTTAGCCTCATCATCTGCAAATGGAAATGACCAGTTACGGTGACTTTTTTTTTTTTTTTTTGGTTCTTACCCACCCTTTTTAAAGAACACAAATGCATCACCTAAAAATAAGGCCCTTACATGTGTCTTGAGAACACTATTCCTGTCTTTCAAAGAATTGAGTTTCACCATAGCAAGCTCCTTTTCCTTCAGAAGTTGATAGGTTGGGGGAACAAGGAAAAGCACAATCAGTAAATAATAAAAGTGAAGAAGCAAGCATAAATCTATACACTTTTGTTGTATATTTATCACTAGGAATTAAAACCACATCTCCATAGATATTGAATGCTCCTTACCTTATTCAAATTCTCATTTTCCTCTGCCAGATCAGCTGCTTTTCTAGTTAATTCGAGGTACGTAGCCTGCAGATCAAGAAGCACACATCAGAATACGCAAGGCAGTGCTACTGTAGGAATTTTGTGCTCCCAAACGCCCTTAATGCATCCTTCTGCCTCACCAGTGCCACTCCCAAGTCCCGCCCCAACACACACCTCCTCTTAGCTCATCTTTGGTAAGGATAATAGTTTAGACTCCAAGTGGACGGGTTAAATGACTAGCCCATGGCTTTGGACCCCTTTTGTTCTCACGGGGTCTGTGAATTTCATTTTAGGATACTAATAATATTTTAGTTAAAAATGAAATAAATACAACTAAAACTAAAACACTCCCAATTATAGAGCATGGACTTCCTAAAGTAATAAGCTAATAGTATGTATCATACCAACCAATAAGTTAAGAAAATAGTTACTGGAGTTCAGTTTCTGCCTAACAAGGAAATGTTCAACCTTGGAAGAGGAATAATTTGATTGGAGCAGCACAACGGTGAATCTGCTGTCTCCACATCTGCCCCCATTCGGGCACAGGATGCCCAGTAACAGAAGATATAGTTACATCAATTACGTCTCTATAATTTATTTTTTTGGAAAGTAAGTTGTGATCATATTGTTTAGTTACACTTTTGGAGCAACCAAGACAATAATCTACGTTCAATATGAAGTGGACCACCCGTAAGACGCAAGCATTTATGTAGCAAAATAAAGCTCCGAGCAGTTCACAGATTGCACTTGCACAATCATAATCATGCCAAGTGTGTTGGTGAGAACGGTATACCACCAGAGTGAGCAACAAGCTAAATTTACATAAAGCTAACGAGTAATAGACACCATTAATCAAACAAGTAAGCGATCTCACCTGTCTTCGGCGAATTGTCTGCCGTGCGGACTCTCTATTCGCTAGGATCCGTTTAAGCTTCCGCGATTCTCTCTCAGCCTGCCATCAAGTCATTCATAAAAGTAACCAATAGCACCTCTGAAGCATCAAGAAGATATCTAAATTCATAAACCATTTACCTCGTTTGAATTTTGTTTTAACTTGCCCACAGGTTTTGATTGACAACCTGAAGTTTGAGCAGTCTCCTCACAGGTGACTGTATTAGAGGCATATTTGCTACATTGATGGATAGCTTTTTCTGGGTCCTGATATAAAGAAAAATATTGCTCAACTCCTGCAAAGAATAGGATATATTTTGGTGACAAAAGTTGCATTATCGACAATTCTAATAGTTATTCATTTACCAAATGCATATGGAGCAATTACGAAAACTTCTATAATGACAAGTATCACCAAATAATGCAAGGTTGTGAAGGTGATCAACTGAGAAGATGACCCTTCTAACACCAGCGAACAAGAAAAGAAAAGGAAAAAAGGAAATTACCATTACGTCAACTAAAGATATGACAATATCTCAAAGCACTAACAACATACCTGCACAGATTCATCTATGAGTAAATTAACATATAGAGCTACTAGGGATCATCAGTTTACAAACGAATGAAAACTAAGAAAGCTAGCACTCCACTAATTGTTCGGAGAAAAACCATGACGCATGTTCATACCTATCCATCCCAAAAAAAATTCTGCAGAAACATCACATTACCATCCACACACCAGATCTTCTCTCTGACTACAATATCCCACCACACATGCATCGTATTTAATTTAACTCTGCCGTCGATCAACAAAGGTTCGCATGCCGATTTCATTTCAAGTTTTCAACGTAAAATATACAGAAATGCAAGGCAAGACACATGTCATACTACATTTAAAGATGGAGATCACGGCCTACAAGTTGAGACACAAAATTCACCAAGAGCAAAGAATCTAATAAAGAAAGCACATGAACCACTAGTTGTAACGAAAATGACATCCCCTACCACCACCGCCACGATAAATCAAAAAACAAAAAACAAAAAGAAGGAGAAGATCAAAAACAAGAAAACATGAAGGAAGAGATGTTCCTAAAATATAATATCACACAAAAAAGTCGTGTTTTCTTTTACAGAATATATCACCCACTTTAGGAAGTTACTAAGATTCCACACTAGTTGCCAATCACTTTCTAGAGACTCAAGCCCCACGAACCGACGGATCAATCTAGAATCTGTTCACAATGTAACCTAATTCAGGTCTAAACCAAAATCAACTACACTCAAATCATTCATCAACAGCAATTCAGACTTTCAGTAATCAAATTGATAGACAGCAACAATAAACAAGTAGCATATGTTGTAGCTTCAGCAATAAGATGCGTTTTGACCTGAAACCAAAATACGTACCTTGGTATAAATTTATAAATATCTAAAAAGCAGGTACTCAGTTTCAGATTGTAGAGTATGGACGATCAGGTGGGTTCTTACTTCTTATGTTTTGACCTCAACTGAACATGGCCCACCACCTTCATGAACAAGAATATGCAGTAATTTAAAAAGAAAATCATAATATCTACTTAGTGGTACTAATTCATTCGTATACTATCGAACTCTTTTTTATAAACAGATGCTATTTTTCAACATTCAACATCTCTGTTTACACCCACCATACTTGTGCGAAGACTATACTGTAAATTTTTAACTTTTGATCTTTTGCCGATAACAACTACATGGGACTAATCTCGTAACGTCTCATTTTTTAAGCCAGTGTGGTTACTCATGGATTATTTTTCTAGTGATATGGTGCCTCAACAAATATCACATGTAGTTTTTGCACATTTTATTTCCTTTCGTACACGCACGGGAAAACTTCTTATTAGATGCACTCTTTCTAAACTTATAAAAGAGTAAACACGTTTAACTCCATAGTATTTATATGTAGAGTTTAGAAGTAAAATTGCTAATATGTTTATCACTCCCGATTATTTTAAGGATTCTGAAACTTTGGCATTACAAATCGATTGAGCAGTGTTCCAATTTTATTTTGTGTCATCATCATATTTAAATGAGTATCGAGTTCGTCGTCATCAGGCTTGATCTTTTTTGCACTGGAGGCTCGAGGGTGTCTTTATTTCAGTGTTTTGTATCTTTACTACAGTAATTCGGATTCACTGTATACGGCTCCAAATTTGTTAGGGAGTGGAGTGGACTGTGGATTCATAACTCATAAGTGTGGCGTCTTCTCCACTTTTTCCCCTAAATTTCTCATTTTCCATTGTCTTCTGCACAATCAATCATACCTCAACTTGACAGCTTCATGATGAACTCTTGCAGGTGAATATTCCATCTACAATTCATTTGACTATTTCCGCCCTTATCATATTTACCTCCTAGCAAATTGCGTCTTTATTTATGTTTCCCATGTTTGAAGAAAATTGTTGTTTGGATGCCATTATAATTCGATTTTAATCGAGTTAGCTTTCGTATCATGTATACGTTTTTAATCCACCTAATACATTTAAACCTCTGTGAATTAATACTCGATATAATAACCTCAATAAAATTTAATATAATTTGTCCGGTTCCAACTTAGGACTAGTATAAATTTGGATCTGTGTAAAATTTTCTTGATTATAACATGGTGTATAAATTATAGTCCTTTGCCTTTATTCATCTGTCAATTAGGATCAATTGATGACTTCTGTTGATGTAAAAACTACAACTCACGAATTGAAAACTAATGGCAGCTGAATGATGCAAGAGTTACAAAATTTTAGATGTTTTCAAATACGTACTCCATATTATAAACACAAAGTGTCATGACGGTCTATAAATAATTTATTTAGAGACGATTTATGTTATTTATAAAACCATTTGTGTTATTAATCAAAATATCGATGTTGTTAACGAAATAAGTCTTGTTGTAATGTTAAAAAACACCAATGTTGAGAACATAGATGTTTTGATTAATAACATCGATAATTCTCTTGACAATATAGATTCGTCTTTCAATAAATTATTTAAAAACCGTCTATAGGATACTTACTCTATTATAAAATAGCAGAGTATATGGTACATAGTTATTAGACCAAAACAACTTTACATGTTAAATAAGATGGGCATTCTATTACTTTAGGACGAATATATATGTTGAGGCTCCATCTTAAGTCAAGTATACATGTGCAATTTTCCCTTTCGGGAAAAAACAAGAGATCAACAATTGTTTCATGGGGTTTTTTGCACCTGACATAGAAACAACAATCTAAAGTATGTTTTAACCTTTAATCAATCAGTGGGACACGTGTAGACTTTCATAATTCTTTTGGGGCTAGTGTTTTCTATGATCCTATGCGAGTAATCATTGTAAAAAAGTGCGATTTATTGCAATTGTTTTATTAATTTGAACTTTCTTCGTTTATTAACCGGTTCGACAATTATAATTATTTTTCTACGGATATTTTGTAGGAAATAACAAATTGGGCTGCATCTCAAGTTGGTGGACTGGACTTGGCTAATTTGGTCTTAATAAAAAGATATGGAACACTGCCAGCAAATAGATGTGAAGAAATCAGTATTCACGCTTGCTGGAAGATTAAGGAAGTAGTTTGATTTGCTTTGGACACAATGAATGCAATCTAAGAAAGAAGGAAAGAGTTTGGTAAGTTATGGGCACATATGAAGCAAGAAGGAAATAAAGATCTTGAGATATCTATCTAAGTATATTTCCTTCTGTCAGAACGCAAGGAGCAGGAAACAAAATATATTGTCATTCTTCTTCAAAGTCGACTGGAACATTATATATACAAGAATAACGACATCTGCAAGACTAAGCCTTTGATCATAATGGATTCTACATCATTGAGATTTAGGTTTTCTTGCTTTACTAGGCATTGTTGTCGAAATCACTTGTGAGTAGTCTCTAAGAATTGAGATTTACTTTAGTGTTCTTCGAACTATAATAGGTTTTTGATTGTCTGTTCTAGGTCTAGTCTTTGCAGTTTAATCATTCGTTTGTGTTTGATTAAACATAGTTTTGTAATTCTACTTTTCTTGATAAGTGGAAATTTAGCCTAAGACACTGTTGGTATCTTTATATACCGGCTAGAAAGTATATGTGGTTGTCAGTTTTATTTTCCGCTACATTCTGGTCATATCTGTTTACTGCTTTCAATCATTGTTGAAGACATTGTTAACTCAATTCCATAGTTAACGTTATGCATCGATTCAACATCGGTCCAATAGTTCTAACAAGTGGCATCAGAGCCAGCCACCTAATTAATTGGTGTCTGGATTTGGTACTGCTACAATGGACTCTGTCAATCTTAATGCTAACAGGCCTGTTAGGAATATCTGTTTAGATTTTGATCAGCAACCTAATGACTTATCTTAGCTCAGAAAGGTAACTAGTACTCTTAATTCATTTGAACATTGTAAAAGAGGAAGTTTACTGAGTATGTTAGTCTAGCAAATCTTGTATAGTATGTTAGGTCTCTTAATGTAATTTTTATATCATCGAAGAAGACCAAAAAGGAGGCATCCGGCAGAAGAGTTCAACGTATTGAAGATTCGAAGACTGCACAAGATTGCTAAAGACGAAGGAGATTGGTCTCCTCAGATACCGTCGCTAAACAGTGCGACGGATAGTAATTCCGTCGCCCCACTGGGCCTTTGACGACGGATAGATAATCCGTCGTCCAATTCGCGATGGATTGGACGAAAGATTAATATATTTGACTTTTTTTATTTTTTATTTTTAAATCGATTATTGGCGACGGATAGAAATTATAATCTATCCGTCGCTATATGGGACGACGGATAGAATCTATCCGTCGTTATATTTGGCGACGGATAATTTCTATCCGTTGCCAAATATATTATTGGAATTAGTGACGGAATCTGGAATTCCGTCACTATTTATTCCGTCACTGTTAATCCGTCACTATTAATCCGTCACTATTTATTCCGTCACTAGGAATCTAAGCCTGTGCTACAGGTGATAAAGACTTCCTTAAGATATAATTTTTCAGATATGCGTTAATACACTTCACTAATAAGTGTTTGTTTCTAATAGGCTCCAACTGAGAAAAAAAAATGAAGAGACTGAAAAGTCTATCTCTTCAGAGAGGAATCTAGAGGCTTCCAAGGCCTCTGAGGAACAAGTACCTGAACCTTCTGTAGAGAAGGTATTTCATTCAGATATTTATACTTCTCAAAGAGCAATATCTGATCATTTTTCTTAGACTAACACTTTCTACTTAACAGGTTAAAAAAGAAGTAGAAGTTGTTGAGGAATTGCCCACTCAATCCTCACAACATATGGAAATTGATGAGGCATCAAGGCCTTCATCACAAGAAAAGATTCGAAGCGCACAAGTTTCTGTGAGACAAACATCTGAGCCTCCAACAGAGGTAATTGACATCTCAGATATCTGATTTGTCAATAAAAATTTTCTTGATAAAATTTCCTAAGTGTTATGTTTTAATTCTCAGGTTCAAGCAGAAAGAAAGGTTGATGAGGACCAGACTTCCAAGTCTCCACCCCACAACAAGATATCTGAGGCAACCCCTGCCTCAGTAGTACAAGTCTCTGAGCCTGATGTGCTCATTCAGGTACCTCAGAAACCTAACTACACTTGTACTCAGATATCTACACAAGTTTTGAATCTAACTCAGAACTCTTTCTTTCAGGCTCAAACAAGTGCCACGAAGGTCCATGATGATGAGAAAAAGGACCTACTTCCCTTCTTCAAAGCTCATACCCTGCCAAAGCACATTCAATGCTTCAAGAAATGGCACAGGTTAAGGTGCTCAGATCTCTCTGAAATATTGAGAATCACATATCAACCTACGAGACGAGCACGAGCTCTTGACTTGGAGAACTACATCAATGCAATGTTTCCCACGGAACAGTATCAAGTTGCGACCTTATTGCATAAGGATTTCTCCAGAGAAGTGGCACAAAAGTTGATTCAAGCCTTTAATCAGGCTGATGGTCAGGCAAGATTACAGATGGCATTCAAGCCAGTCCTGCCCCAGACTCTACAATTTATTCCTTCTGAACAAGAGGAGGTTAATGGGTAGAAGATCACTATTCCTGAAGTGATTAATCTTGTATCTGAAGACGATGAGGAGGAAGAAATAGATGAGAATAACTTTGATGAACCTCCCTCTGACCATCACAAAAAGGATGATGATAATAAGGATGATGATGATGCCCCTGCACCAGGGACGGGAGGGATTTCACAAGGACACATTGCCTCAGCTGCTGAAAAGCACACTGAGAGGACTTCACAGCAATCCCCTTCTCCATCTCCTCAGAAATCTACTCATCCAACTTCCCAACACAAAGTTACTACTGAACAAGTAGTTGAGCACTCTGAGGGAACAACTCAGAAAATAACAGATGCACGAACCAGAGTTGCTCAACTCAAACAACTGTTGGAAGAAGAACAACAGCTACATCTTCAACTGGAAGAAAAGATAGTTGAATCTAGAGCAAAGCTCCAGAAGATTGAAGATCAAACAATCAAGGAAATGGAAGCTTATGCCGAAATGAAAGAACTCCAGCTTGCTGTTTAAGCAATTGCTGAGGAATTAGATACTGAACAAGTATCTAATGACAAGCATGATGCTAAGGCTGCATTCCAAGAAGATGTTCCATCCTCCTCACTGAAAGGAAAGAAACCCATCTCTGAGATGGTTGTTGGACTAGAGAACATTGATGAAAATGTCCAAGAGGATGAAGATCACTGGGCTGATAACTCAGACGATGAAGAAGACAAGACTTTGGCAGAACACCGCAATGAACACTTGGCGGTTTCACATTTGAAAAGGAAGCTGATTGCTCCTGAAACATTCAACAAGCTGCCAAATGTCAACTCCAATGAATACTTGAATAGATATCAAGTACTGGATAAATTGAAAAATGAGTTATCTTCTCAAGACAAAGCCGCCATTGCATCCGTCCCTGCAGAGCTGAAGTCATTCACTGAGCTCATCACTCAGAGAACAACCGGTGATTTCTCAGAAAGATCTAGGCATAGTTAGGGATGATGACCAACTCTTCGCTACAAAATCTTTTGAAGAAGCTTGCTATGCTGCTGGAAAAGAAGATGCTATTCAAGGCCCACTGGCAGAGCTTACTGATAAGGATACTGGTCTTATCAAACAAAATCAGAAGCTCAAGGCTGATCTGGAAAAGTTGGTTGCTGCTTACAACTATCTGCAAGGGAACTTTAACTCCCTTTCAGAATCATTTGTGATTCTGAGTCAGTCAACAATGACTAAGGGGGAAGAATATCAAGAGGCTCGGTGTTGGTCCAGATAACGACAAAGTAAAAGACTAGAGGGGGGGGGGGGGTGAATAGTCTTTTAAACTTTTGTCGATAAACACAGTTTCTCAGAAACCGGGGGGTTTCTGATACTTAAATTCAGAGCGCGGAAGACTTTAAGATAGGTAAGTGCAGAAACAATAAGTAAGTGTGTGTGCTTTTCTGAAAGATACAGAAAGGTAAATAACACAGCAAGTATAGTGGTATCTGGAGGTGGCGTAATCCTCCAACTAATCCACTTCGGTCTTTCTGAGACCTAGAATTCACTAGAACAGATAATTGAGTTCACCTTACAATAATCATATTCTAAGATTCCTAAACAAATGGTTCCCAACCAAATGTTCCCCCTGAGTTATTCCCCAGCTCCTAGAGCTAAGTACTTCCTCTACTCAGATAACCTTGGAGTTATTCCCTGATTTCCCAAATCAAGTACTTCCTCTACTCCACGCCTTGATGGTGTTGGTTATAAGGTTTGTCAGAGAGGCTTCTTGTATAACTTTTCAGTTATGTTTCCAGAGAGCCTAATAGAACAAGACTACTTAATAGACTTGTTCAGTGTATGGCAATTTGCTCTTTACTGACCCAAGTAATTGATGTCCGTTCTGGAGAATGAGCTTCAGAAAGGTTATCTGATAGTTCAACTCTTTCACGAATAACAATCTCTTGTTAAGGTTCAGGACAACTTAGAACTACTAGTGATTCTTCAAGCAACAGAAAGCTTTCAGAAGGGTAGTAGAGTGCTTGAGAGAATACTTTGCTAGATTGTAAGTTTGCAAGTTAGATCGTTCTTTTGTCGTTGTATTTCTCAGCATCTAAGTGTGTGATATTTATAGATGAATTAGAGAGTCGTTGGGATGTTATCCGTTAGACACAATTCAAATTCAGTCTATACTTATCTTGAAATGAGTACTCAGAAGTCCTTGTCTCATATCTCAGAGAGGACTGTGCTTTAGCGGCTTTTCTGCCGATGCAATTAATGCACATGTACTATTTCTTGTCCTGTAGTCTTCAACGGATACATTAGACTTTCTGATGGCTTGCATGCTCCATACTCATGATGTCATATGTTCCAGAATCATGTTTCAAAAGTAACTAAATGCACTTAAGAAAGGATCAAGGACATAGTCTTTCCGAGTGAGACTAAACCTTGGTGTCTTCATAAATCTTGTGCAATCTCCGGTCTTGTAATCTTCAGAAAAGCTCCATTGCAAGGATTGATCTTCATGATCTTCATGTTCTTCTTGCAAGGTCTGAAGCACTTTAGATGTTTCTTGAGAGTGTGCTTCTGGAAAGCCTTGAGTAAATCAACTGGCACAAAACTTTGAGCCTGAAAGAAAGGGATCAAGTCAGTTTTGTTCAAACCACTTGAGTTGGTATCTGTGTGCAAAAGTAAGCTTTCTGAGCATACCTGTGTAGAAACACTAGGCTCATTTGCTTGGACTTCAGCTTGTTTGGGCACAGAGGCCTCAGATACCTTGTTGTGAGGAGAAGTCTGATCCTCAGCATCCTTTCTTTCTGATTGAACCTGAGAAATAGAATCAAATATGTTTAGAAACTTGTTATCAGAAAAGATAAGTGGAAAAATGCTTTCTGAGACTTCACTTACTTCCAAGTGAGGAAGCTCAGTGGCATCTTTCTCAGAAACCTTGGGGGTTTCTGGAACCTTTTCTTCAGATACTGCTTGTTCAGCAGTTTCAGTTTCTATTCGAGGAGTTTTCAAGAATTTTTCTCCTTCCAATTGTTCTTGGTGAGCCTGTAGAACAAACATAAGAGATTTAGTAGTGGGATTTCCAGAGCATTCTTGAAGAAGATTATTACTGAGTGCTTACCTTCTCATCAGAAGGCTCAGTAAATGCTTCTTCAGAAAGCTTTTCAGCTTCTGGATTTTCTTGGTTTTGGAGTGTTGGTCCCTCCACCACTACTTCGTCAGTTAGAGCCTAAAGTAAGACAAAAAGAAATTTAGAACACAAGATATTAATTTTTCAAGCAAGCTATTTCTTATTCAGAGATAACTCAGCTACCTGTAGAACAGGCTCTTCTTGTTGTTCTGAGGTTGGAGAAACCTCTTCTTCATTCAGAAGGGTGGACAGATTAACTTCCCCCTGAAAGTTTGTCTCCAATATGGCCTGAAAAGAGTCAAGCTGATCATTGATCTTTTGGACTTGTGGTGAATCCACAGTCTCTCTGTGCTCATTGTTGTTCTCCTATGTAGTATCATTTTGAGTCTCCATCCCAGTTCGATCCCTTTCTGAGAGTTGAGCTCTCTCAGAAGGTTGAGGAACCTGTTCAAGAACAGGGTTTTCTTCAGCAATATTGAGTGCTGGTATTGTGAATGTGGAAGCAATGTCAGTATCTTCCATCATTCTATCTTCCTCACCCAGGCCTTCTTCTTCCTGCTGGGCAGAGGGGCTCTTATCTTTCTGAAGAGCTAAGTTTGATGCTCCTCCTTGGGTCTCAAGCTTATATCTTTTGAGCCTTTATTGCGATTACTTCATCGTCCTCGTAATCACTACGTGTTGGCGCAGACCATCTATGATATTTCTATCATCTCGGGAGTTCAGGCGATCTTTTGAGATTCTTGGGGCTTTCTGGAACTGCCTTTCAAGGCGAACAACATCTTCTGAGACCTTGTCTCCAGAAGGTTGTGCCTCTTGAATGTTTATGGACTTGGAGGTCCTTTTGCCTTGAGCCCTTTTTCTTTTGGGTTTGGAGGTTTAGCTTGAGCTTGCTCGAAACCTCCTCACCTTCTGTTGTAGTTTCTTGACCTTTTCGAGTACTTGCTCGTGAAATTCTCTCCTTTTCTTCAAAGGCGTGTCTGAAAAGGAGTTGGTGACTGGGATTTCTTGTTTCTCTCTAAGAGTAATCCCCATGGTTTCCAGAATGTAACATATCCTGAGACCAAAGTGCATATTGGCTTTTGGCTCAGCAAGGCCATTGATGATTTTGGGCTCAAATTCCTCAATATGTCCAAGGAATTTGTTGAAGGCGTACTTCCCCCAATTGAAGTGGGTTTCCTGCCCTTCATTCTTCTGGTTCAGAAGATGCATCATCATCCATCTCTCCATACTTATCTGGTCTACTCCACCTTTGTTGGCATCAAAGCAACGGACGGGATGAGAGCCAAAGTACTCGGTGTTTCAAGATGACTTGTTCGATAGCTTCGAATAAAGTCTCCTGGGCAACCTTTTGCATTTTCCAACTGGATTGCCTCAAAAAGTTCTTTGACGCCTTGAATCATTGAGGCGTCCTTGATGTTGATATCTTCAATAGTTCCTCGATTTTTCAATCGGAACAATTTGCAGAAAGTCTTGCAGTCAAGAACAATTTCTTGTCCTTGGACTTCAGTCTGCATGTACTTTTCTTCTTTATCATTCACAACCTTTGTGAAGATTTTGGAGTTGTTGTAGAACTCCAGTACATCCAGTGTGGATAGGCCACTGGGTGCAGCAGATAAAAACCTGTAGATATGGGAATTCTTCAACATCCCCAATATCAGTTTCCTTTCTGGTTTTGAAGGTATAACAGCTGGTACATATTTCTTCACTAAGAATGCTCCCCAATTCATTTTATGACTAGGGTTCCAGTCCGAAGGGGTGAATTCTCCCAGAAGGCGTTTATTCAACACCTTAAGTTCTTTTCCTCCTTGCTTTTCAGCAGGAGTAGATGATCCGGCCTTAGGGTTCTTGGTGGTCATCTTCTTGGATGCCATCTCTTTATATAAAGTTTTGAATAAGTGGTTTTGCAGAAGGATTTTGCACAAGTAATTGAGATTAGTTTATCTTTTCAGAAGACTAAGCACAAAAATTTGAGTTTGCAGAACGAGGTTTGCAGAAATCTTGAGAGATTTTGCTATTTTGATGCAAGTTTGAAATTTCGGATTTGGTAAAAGTGTTTGTCTTTTGCCCAATTCCTATATATATAGCAGATAAAACATACATAGATACAACATACATATAGCTGAATATGAATGCGTGTCTTTGCATCTGCATAGGCGTGGTATCACACACGTTTCTCATTAAATGCTTAGTGGGCCACGTCTGAATTTCTAAACAGACATTACTTGCTTTTTTTAATCTCAGCCGTTGAGATCAAACGTTTATACATCAAGGGCTTATATTGAATATCTTGTAATGATATCAATCAACAAATGGTAATGTGCCGACTTGATGGATTTTTAATATGCTACATTCATTGTGTCACTAAGTAAAGAGTGAGAACACTTTGATCGTTTGAGCTTATCATTTTGAATGTCAAGTCATTATCTATATATTGTTTATCATAAAAATGGTAAAAATACAAGACATTGGACATGTTTGACTTTCAGAACTTATACCTTTTGGGCTTTGTGTGTCTTTTCTCTTTATGGCTAAATAGTTTCCTGAATTCAAGAATCAGAAACTTCAGTTGTTTGAATGTATTTGACCCACTCTTAGTAAGTAAGTTCTAGTCTTATTTACTCATTGAGTGTGTACCAACCTTTGCCTTTCTGGATACCCGTTCCAGAAATGTTTTGCCTTCGAGTGTTGCTACCGTAAACCTTTGCAACACTTCTTAACAACTTGGCTTCGAGAGCATGTTCTCGAGGCACCTTCTTTTCTACCTTGCTTACTCAGACTTTAGAGATTCAGGACATTTTTCAGTCCTTAGGCGACTCCATCAATCCAAGATTATGTCTTAAGGTCAAGAACCGGCTTTCTTGTAGGGGCTTGGTGAAGATATCTGCAAGTTGGTCTCCTGTGCCAATCTTGAGTATCTCTATATTGCCTTTTTCAACATGGTCTCTGATGAAGTGGTGTCTAACATCAATGTGCTTTGTTCTGGCATGGAACTTGGGATTCTGTGTGATTGCAATAGCACTTGTGTTGTCACAGAAAATAGGAGTTTTCTCTTCATTGAGTCCATAGTCTCTGAGTTGTTGTTGAATCCACAGAATTTGTGTTGCACAACAACCAGCAGCAATATATTCAGCCTCTGTGGTAGAAGTTGCCATTGAGTTTTGCTTCTTGCTAAACCATGAGATAAGTCTTGTTCCCAGTTACAAGTTCCTGAGGTACTTTTCCTATCAAGCATTGATCCAGCATAGTCAGCATCTGAGTAACCAGCCAAACTCAATCCACCTTCTTTAGGATACCACAAACCTACATTTACTGTACCTTTCACATACCTTAATACTTTCATAGCAATGTTGTAGTGTGATTGCATTGGATTTGTTTGAAATCTAGCACACTCCATGCATATTGAATATCCGTCTGATGCATTTGCGATAAGGTAAAGTAGTGAACCTATTAATTTCCTATACTTGTGTTCTTCAACACTCTTATCCGATTCAAGATAGGTCATTTTGGTTCCTATGCTCATAGGTATCTTAGCATTCTTTTAGGAGGGCTTAAGATTGAACTTTGTGAGCATGTCTTTTGCATACTTTGTCGACTAATGAATATTCCATCATTGAGTTGCTTGACTTGCAATCCTAGGAAATAGTTCAATTCTCCCATCATGCTCATCTCAAACTTATTTTTCATGAGATTTGCAAAGTCATCACAAAGTTGCTTGTCCTTAGATCCAAATATAATGTCATCAACATATACTTGAACTAAGAGCAGTTTCCCATCATGATTTTAAGGTAAATAAAGTTTTATCAACTTCACCTTTCTTGAAACCACTTTCCAGAAGGTATTTGGCCAAAGTATCATACCATGCTCTTGGAGCTGTTTGATCCATATAGAGCTTTACATGGTTTATAGACCATTCTACTTTCCGAGGAAACTTCAAAACCGGTGGTTGTTCAACATAGACTTCCTCGGCAAGTTCACCATTCAAGAATGCACTTTTGACATCCATCGATAAACTTTAAAGTCTTTATGAGCTCAAGGCGGAAAGAGTCTTATTGCATCCAATCGCAACCGGTGCATATGACTCATCAAAATTTAAACCTTGATGCAGGTGAATCCTTGGCAACCAACCTTGCTTTGTTTCGGTTATTTCACCGATTCATTCATCTTGTTTACGAAAACCCACTTGGTTCCAATCACAGATATTCCTTCTACAAATGGAACTAGTTTCCAGACTTTGTTTCTTTCAAACTGATCCAACTCTTCTTGCATTGCAGAGATCCAGTCTTGGTCTCTTAATGCTTCTTCAATAGTTTTAGGTTCAAAGTTTGAGATGAAACATCCAAAGAGAGAATTAGCATTTTCGGCTATTGCTCTCCTAGTCCTAACACCTTGATTGATTGGTCCAATCACATCCTTTGCAGGATGATCCTTGATCCATCTCATCATGGGTTTGGGGCTAGTAGGGTCAACATCTATGTGATCTGAATGTGAATCACTATGATTATGACTTGATACTTCTTCAGTATCTATGACATTTTGTACCACAGGAGGGCGTTGAATGTCTGACACTTGCTCAGTGTGAGGGCTTTCTGGGACATGCCTGTCAGAGAGGTCATTTCCAGAATTAGCTCTTTGATGAACATCTTCAGTTTCCATTTCTGGAATTTTCATAGGAAATTCTTCATCATGTCTGAGAATCATCTGGTTGTTACTAGGCATTTCATGCTTTTCTTCGTCAGAGTCATCGTCTCTTTCCATAATGATGTTTTTCCTTTCTGAGGGTTCTTCTTCAGAATCCTTTAACATTAGTTCCTTGAACCTTTTTGAGAGTTCATCATCAAGGGGTGATTTCTTGCTTTCTTCATAGAATACAACATGAACTGATTCTTCAATCTTCTTTGTTCTTTTGTTGTAAACTCTGTAAGCTTTGCTATTCATAGAATAACCAAGAAACACTCCTTCACCTGCCTTTGGTTGAAATGTTCTTAGATACTCTTTTCCATTGTTAAGAACAAAACATCTACAACCAAACACTTTCAGATGTTTAATATTATGGGGTCTACCAACCAAGAGCTCATAAGGGATCTTGTCATGGTGTTTGTTTATCAAACATCTGTTCTGAGTGTAGCATGCTGTGTTTACAGCTTCAACCCAATAAACTTCACTTATTTCAATTACCAAAGACATTGTCCTTGCTGCTTCTTTAAGGGTTCTATTTTTCCTTTCCGCAACACCATTTTGTTGTGGTGTTCTTAAAGAGGAAAGTTGATGTTGTATACCTTTGCTGGTACAAAACTCCTTTATGTACTGGTTGACAAATTCAATACCATGGTCTGTTCTGATTGCAGATACCTTGTCATTTTTCATGACTTCAAGCTTATTTAGCAAGTTTGGTATCTCCACCCTAGCATCAGATTTATGCTTCAGAAAGACAACCCAAGTGAATCTTGAGAAGTCATCTACAACAACAAGACCATACTTCTTTCCTGCATAACTAGTTACAGATGATTCAAAAAGATCCATGTGTAATAGTTGCAGTCGTCTAACACTAGAGTGTCTGATTTTGGACTTGAAAGATATCTTAGATTGTTTCCCCATCTGACAGGCAGAACAGATACCATCCTTTATGAAAGATGTTTTGGGAAGGCCAACTACTAACTCTTTCTTGGCAAGTTTGTTCAGAGTTTTGAAATTCAAGTGACTCATTCTTTTGTGCCATAACCAGTGCTCTTCTGTGTGACCTAATTGACTCACCATGAGACATTTTTCAGTTGTGGCAGATGCCCAATCGGCAACATAAAGACTGCCTTTCCGCCTAGCAACCAAGACTGTCTGCTTTGACTCATTGTCAATAATTTTGCAATATTTTGCTTTAAATTTCACAGTAAATCCCTTGTCTGCAAACTGGCTAATGCTAAAAAAATTGTATTTCAAACCCTTAACATGTAATACGTCAGTAATTGTTAAGGATCCCAATTTGACGTTGCCAAATCCCAGAGAGGGATTTAATTCTCCTCCAGCAAATCTGATGTCTGGTCCATTGTTGCAAGCTTTGTAGTTGACCGGATTTGCTTTGTCTCCTGTCATGTGATTTCCGCATCCACTATCAAATAGCCATTGAGCCTTAGTCCAAGAGGCGTTCTGCACAAAACAGGAAACAGGAGTTAGGTTCTTGCCTCAGAGATAGAACCACTTAGACTAAACATTCTTCCAGTAGGAATCCACATTTTAGTGAATTTCTTGGGAGTTTGTTTTTGTCTAACTTTATCAGAAGGAGAAACAATAGAATCAATAATTTTGATCTCAATCTTCCTTCTTGAGGTGTTTCTAGGTGTTCCTTTTGGTGCTTTCTGGACCCTGGGTTTCTGGGATTGCTTTTCAACAAACTTAGCCTTTCTGGCCAGGTTCCTTCTAGCTTTGGCATTCAGTTTTTCAGTGGTTTGAGATTTCTTCCACTTCTGTTTATTGCTACGTGCAATATCAGCCTTACGCCATTGTTCTTGTCCTTCCTTATATTGTTGTAAAAGGACTTTTCCAATAGCACGATAGCCAATGCCATTTTGAACACCTTTGTCTTTCTGAATGCGGTCTTCAGAAGCCTTACTAGTTTCTGTACCGTCTTTATTTTCATAAAATAGTACAGTAGAGAATTTGCCTATTCCAGCAATTCTTCCTTTCCTAGTAATATGGCAATGTGGATGGTTACATGTCTGAGGGTTGTATTTCTTTTCAGAAGCTTCACCCACAAGTTTCTTGTAAACTTGTTGTTCTTTCAAAGGTTGGGTTGCTACTCCTTTTCCTTTGTCAACTTCGACCAATTCAATGCTTTAGGTGGTTGAAGAACCATTCATTGACTTTTTACAAAGGTCAACCTTTCATCACTCTTCTTGGAGGAGATGAATTACTCGATTGTTCATCAAGTCCAAGTCCACCTTTCTCGGAGGATCTCTCGGATATGGTGAACCTCGGAGAGTGTCACTAGCCTTTGCATAAGATTGGAAGGATAGCTCTTTCTTTCGAAGTTCCTCATTCTCGAGCGACTTTATCATTTTCTTATTAAGTTCATCCAAGGCTAGTTTGTGAAAATTTTCATTTTCGGATATCGATTTTTCGGGGGCTATTTCAGCTCTTGTTCTCGATACTGGCATTTCGAAACCTCTTTTTCAAGAGTTTCTTTGCTTTCCTCTAGAATTCGGTTTTGGATTGTGCTTAGAAATTCTTTCTCATAACGATCCAATTCTCTGATTAACTCGGATCCTCAATTCCATCATCACTCTCACAGTACAGAAATTGTGAAATATTTGTTACCTCATCAGCCATAAGACACATTTCAATGTTGGAGATGTCTGGACCAGCAATCTCAGCAACTCCACACATTTCATTCTTCTTAAGGCCGAAGTCGATTATGTCGTGGGTGATTCCACACAATTCTGGTGATGGTAGGTTTGAGTTATCTGAATCTCCATCTTCAGAATCTGTCTCAATATCTAGAGCATCAAGTTGGATTTGAATCTTCTTCCTTTCTTCAGTCAGTAAGGCCCTTTGATTTCTTTTGTAATTTCTTCTGTCCTTCTTGTCCCATGTCTTGAGCTTGTTTAAAGCAGGGCAATCTCTCTTGAAGTGACCAGGCTTTTAACAATAGAAGCAGATATCATTTCCTATCTCTGCTGATTCAGTACTAACACCTTTCTGAATGGGGGTCTTCAGAGAGTTGTTTAGTTGAATGTTCTTATCTTGATGATAGTTTGGGCAGATGCTTTTTTCACTTTTCTTTAGCTTTTCTCTCAATCTCTTGACTCACAAATTTATTCATGTGTCTTACTGCAAGAGCATTTCTTCAGATGCGTCTTTGGTATCTTTCTTTTCAGAAGTACCTTGAGAGACTAGAGCAACACTTTGCAACTTCTCAGCTATTTGTTCTCTCTGAGTTGTCTCATAATCTACAGTAGCAAGATGAGAGAAGAGCTCTACTGGAGTAATATTTGGCATTCCTTGGTTGAAATAAAAGAATTTAGTGTGTTCCCAGTTGTGATTGAGACTTGACAATAGTCTTAATCTTTTACATTGGGAGTATCTGTTGCTTTCACCAAGTGCAGCCATATCACTCATAAGAGTAGTAAACCTGAAATCAAGTTCTTCCAGAGTTTCAGTGGGACCTTGCTTGAAGTTTTAGAACTTCAATTTAAGAACTTCGAACTTGTTTTCTTTGGTTTTCTCAGTTCCGGCACAGATTTCTTCAATCAATTGCCAGGCAACTTTCGCCGTTTTAGCACCCCAGTTTACCTTGTATGTGCTCAGTGTCGATCGATGATTATATTACGAGCTTGACCATCCAATCTGTCTCTTGGCATCTTGGATGTTCGAGCTCTCTTGGCTTGTCTTCATACATAATGCTTCCACGAGCAACACGACCACTATCACTAGCGATGCATCCTCGCTTTCATCTTCCTTATGCGAGGTTTTCTTCCATCGACACCTCGAACTTGTTTGAGTTGTGCGATTTTAATAGGCCCTTCATTGATGACATAGATCATCTCATCACTAATGGCCTCCGGATGGAGCATCATGTTGTTCTTCCATTTCTCGTAGTTTTACGGCTTGAGCGGTGCATCACTCGAGACATTCCTGCGCACTTAACACACAAATTATATAGTCCTTAGAAAGGGAAAAGTTTCTTCACCTATCTGGGGATCTAGGTTCAGTGCAGAAGGCTTGGGAACCTCCTGCTCTGATACCAC
This sequence comes from Plantago major, assembly GCA_026545765.1. Lineage (NCBI taxonomy): Eukaryota > Viridiplantae > Streptophyta > Magnoliopsida > Lamiales > Plantaginaceae > Plantago > Plantago major. Next base: position 81,409,259 of record CM048842.1, read on the forward strand.
TTGTTGGTCCAGATAACGACAAAGTAAAAGACTAGGGGGGGTGAATAGTCTTTTAAACTTTTGTCGATAAACACGATTTCTCGAGAACCGGGGTTTCGATACTTAAATCGAGGCCGGAAGACTTTGAGATAGGTAAGTGCGAAACAATAAGTAAGTGTGTGTGCTTTCTTTGAAAGATAAATCTGAAGGTAAATAACACAGCAAGTATAGTGGTATCTGGAGGTGGCGTAATCCTCCAACTAATCCACTTCGGTCTTTCTGAGACCTAGAGTTCACTAGAACAGATAATTGAGTTCACCTTACAATAATCCTATTCTAAGATTCCTAAACAAATGGTTCCCAACCAAATGTTCCCCCTGAGTTATTCCCCAGCTCCTAGAGCTAAGTACTTCCTCTACTCAGATAACCTTGGAGTTATTCCCTGATTTCCCAAATCAAGTACTTCCTCTACTCCACGCCTTGATGGTGTTGGTTATAAGGTTTGTCAGAGAGGCTTCTTGTATAACTTTTCAGTTATGTTTCCAGAGAGCCTAATAGAAGACTACTTAATACACTTGTTCAGTGTATGGCAATTTGCTCTTTACTGACCCAAGTAATTGATGTCCGTTCTGGAGAATGAGCTTCAGAAAGGTTATCTGATAGTTCAACTCTTTCACGAATAACAATCTCTTGTTAAGGTTCAGGACAACTTAGAACTACTAGTGATTCTTCAAGCAACAGAAAGCTTTCAGAAGGGTAGTAGAGTGCTTGAGAGAATACTTTGCTAGATTGTAAGTTTGCAAGTTAGATCGTTCTTTTGTCGTTGTATTTCTCAGCATCTAAGTGTGTGATATTTATAGATGAATTAGAGAGTCGTTGGGATGTTATCCGTTAGACACAATTCAAATTAAGTCTATACTTATCTTGAAATGAGTACTCAGAAGTCCTTGTCTCATATCTCAGAGAGGACTGTGCTTTAGCGGCTTTTCTGCCGATGCAATTAATGCACATGTACTATTTCTTGTCCTGTAGTCTTCAACGGATACATTAGACTTTCTGATGGCTTGCATGCTCCATACTCATGATGTCATATGTTCCAGAATCATGTTTCAAAAGTAACTAAATGCACTTAAGAAAGGATCAAGGACATAGTCTTTCCGAGTGAGACTAAACCTTGGTGTCTTCATAAATCTTGTGCAATCTCCGGTCTTGTAATCTTCAGAAAAGCTCCATTGCAAGGATTGATCTTCATGTTCTTCTTGGAAATAAAAATTACATTCAGAAACCTATAATCCTAATACAAGATTTACTAGACTAATCATACTCAGTGATTTCCTCTTTTACAATGTTCAAGTGAACTAAGAGTACTTAATCACCTTTCTGGCAAGATAAGAACATGTGATGAATGATCAAAATACTAACAGATATTCCTAACACTCGGAGAGGAAGAGGAAGAGGAAACAAAAGAAAATCTGAACAATCACCTCTCAGAATAAATGAGCCCTCCTCGAGTCAGACTGCTCTACAGATAGTGGCCACCACTCAACTTCCTGAACAAGGAATGACAACAAGGGCCAGAGCACAGAAACCTCCAAGGAGTACCAAGGCTCCAAGGAGAAGACAAGTAAAAGGGATTGATGAATCTTCTGAAGAAGAAGAAGAAGGACAAATCAAATCCCTGGGCAATGAAGAAGGCTGCAAAAGTCTCAAGAATTGATCTTGATGATGATGATGAAGAGACTGATGAAGATGAAGCTCCTCTTCACAGAAAAAGGAAAATTGAAAGCCTAACTAAGCCCATAGCTGCAAAGCCTTTGGCAGCTAAAACACCCTCTGGAAATACCAAGTCTATCCAGGGTGGTTCTTCAAGCATAATCCCAAAGGAGAATTCATGACAAAGGACGAACAGGCTGAGAGCTGAACAAAGACAAAGTCAACTTCCACTCAGGCCAAAAGAAGCCAAAATTGAGTATGTGAAGAATGACAACTCCTCTGTCTACAAGTGCATAAATCAGAAAAATGGCTACTGGATTCTGGAACTCAGGCATTTACAGCTAAATTCAAGGTTTCCAGAACCAATCCATAAACAGCTCATGGCATGGAGAAAAGACAAGCCAATCTTGATTAACACCAACCACATCAAAGCATGGTTGAATTTTGAAGTGATCAAGAGAATATATGCCATGAAAATGGACCTCTCTGATGAATGTCCTTATGGAAAGCCAGATGATGTGCACAGAATTCCCAACATTACTGGAACAGACACAAGATCAAGACTTGCTGTGGAACCCTATGAGTCCTTCTACTTAACTGAAGATCAATACAAGGGTGACATCAGATATCTGAAGATCATTTATGAATACTTCAAGCTATCAGATATCATAATTGAGCATGCCTGGAAGTGGGGAAAGTATTTGTGGGTCAAGCACTTTGTCAATAAAAATCCTACCAAAACCTACAAGGAAGTCTATGGATTTGCCAGAGACACAGAGATGATTGTTAGAACTCTTCTCTATGACTACTCTGATGATATCAAAAGGTTTGGTGATAGGAAATTTGCAGATTAATCCATGGAGCTGTTTTGAAGACTTGAAGTATAGAAGACTTGAAGACTAGTTCATTAGGATGTCTACTTGGAACTTGGTTACTCCTGTTGTCCTAATTTACTATGTATTTTTGTATCTTACTGACTGAGCTAAATTGTATTATGTACTAAAGTTATCTGTAAGCTTTCTCTGTATCATATCTGATGAACTTACTCTCAGATATCATTCTTTATAAAAAATAACTTGTCAGCAAAGATCACACCTTGTGATTTGGTTGATGTTTACTTTCTGCACTTAATTATATGAACTGAAAGATCATAAGAAATGATTAAGTGATGGATTGTTTCCTCATCCAGATTTGTAATAGGTCAGATAGTCATCGTTGACTGATCAAAATGGGGGAAATTTGTTAGGAATATCTTTTTAGATTTTGATCAGCAACCTAATGACTTATCTTAGCTCAGAAAGGTGGTTAGTACTCTTGGTTAACTTGAACACTGTAAAAGAGGAACTCACTAAGTATGATAGTCTAACAAATCTTGTATAGGATGTTAGGTCTCAAAATGTAATTTTTATTTTCCAAAGAAGACCAAGAAGAAGACTTCCAGCAGGAAAAGTTCAACGGATTTGAAGATTTGAAGACTGCACAAGATTGCTGAAGACAAAGGTTTTTCAGATACCTATGTCCAGATATCTTAAAGAAACAAGTGTTTCGAAACACAAGTGTTGCAAAAGATATCTGAGAATAAAAGGTCTTTGAGACGAGGAAAGTGCCCACAGATATCTACACTCAGATCCCTTGGATATAAACTATGTTTCTGAAAGAGAAATATTTTATACCAAAGTTGTTTCAACAAATGGTATCTGGAGTTGTGATAATCGATGGAAAAGAACATGCAAAGTTTCAGAAAACTCTGATTGTATAAAGATCTCTGATACCATGCATAGTTCCGTTGGCACTACAGGACAAAATATAGTACAGTGCATTAAATGCGTAGATAGAAATGTCTGAACAAAAACGGTAGCTTATGAAGAAGAAGACAAACCTGCTACAGTACTATATTCAGATATCAATAGTTTGAAATTGAGTTAAGTCTAACGGATACTATTCAAACGACACTCAAATTCATCTATAAATATCAACACTTAGACTGCTTGAGAACACACCTTAGAACACACAGAACACTGAACTTACATTGAATACTCACACACAAGATCTCTCAAGCAAACTACTTACCTTCAAGCTTTCTGTTGCGACCAAAGCTCTTGATTCTAAGTTACACAAAAGTTCTAAGTGTCCTGATCCTTAACAAACATTGTTATCTGTGAAGGAGTTGAACTAAGATTTCATATCTGAGATTCATTCTCTGGAACACTTACAATAGACTTGGGTCAGTAGAGAACAAGATACCATACATTGAAAAGTGTATTAAGTATACTTGATTCATAGAGCTATCTGAATAACTTAATAAGTTACTTGAGAAGCTCACCTGACAAACAAACCTAAAACCAACACCATATTCGGCGTGGAGTATAGGAAGTACTTAGTTTGGGAAACTAATGAATAACTCCAAGGTTGCTGAGCACAGGAAGTACTTAGCTTGGGAAGCTAAGGAATAGCTCAAAAAGGTTTCTGAGTACATGAAGTACTTGGCTGTGAAAGCCGGGGAATAACTCAGGGGGAACACTTGGTTGGGAACCTAGTGTATTTAGGAATCAAGAGAAGATATTTGTAAGGTTAACTCATTTATCTGTCTTAGTGGATTCTAGGTCTGAGAAAGGCCGAAGTGGATTAGTTGAAGGATTACACCACCTTCAGATACCACTATAAAAAGACTTGTGTTATTTACTTTCTGCAGTTTATTACTTGCTTTACTTATCTTGCAAAGTACTTACACACATCTTGCTGAGCACGTGCACTTATCACATAAAAGTCTTCCGCTCTCTGAAATTAAGTATCAGATATCTACACAGATATTTGAGAAACTGTGTTTATCGACAAAAGTTTTAAAAGACTATTCACCCCCCCCCCCCTCTAGTCTTTTACTTTGCCGTTATCTGGACCAATAGCGCTCGTTCTCCTCCCTTCGTTCTCTGTCGCGGCGCTCCATCTCGTCACTTTGTTGCTCCATCTCTTGAGTTAGCCGAGCAACCTGTTCCCGGACCTGCGACTGCACCATTTCCGAGACCTGGTCCTGTGTGTAAACCGGACGTCTAGACTGCTGGGATGATGATGAGGAGCACCCCGGACTAGCCAAGCTCAAACCGAGGCTCCCGAGTCCATATATTCGTCCTTTGTTGTTCGGTTTGTTGACCTTTAGAAAGATGTTGTCAACTTGTTCAGTTGACAACACATCACCCGTCTCGGCCTCCTGCCTCGCCACCTGAGCATCAACCTCAGCCTGAAATCGTAAATAGCAGATATCATGATCAGTTACTGTTTTTCAAAAATAACTTGTAATAGTGTACAAATATGAAATTTAAGCAACATAAACATACCGCAATAGACGAGGCCCGGCAGTCGGTCCATACCCGCCCTTCTGCTTGGCCTTCTTGAAGATGTCATACTTGGATGTGACCTCCCCCGTGCGATCTGAACAACATATATAGTCAACAATTTATCATCTCACAATTAAGTAATCAGAGACACAATACATACACGTAATGCTAGATTGAAAAAAAACATATATATACATACCGATTGGTAAAATCAGTGACAGTAGATCGCCTCCCAAGGTGGTGAACGGCCCTCCCTGCCGCATCAGATTGAGACGCCCGGTTCTGTCTGTTGATGTAGGCAATGTCCTGGACATCAGTTCGGTGCCAGTAGGCATCCCAAAGGGCCCACTCCTCTGCATCAACCTGTGGAGGCATTGGGCCACCCCGATTCCGAATGGCCTTCCAGACCATATCCTCAGATAGCTTTAGATCCCACAGTCTCGTAAACATGCCAGATCTGTGGGATCAACCTGTTGGGAATGAAGTACTCCTACATTCCCAATTTCATACAACATCCAAAGTCAATACATATATAACGTCACCATGTTACATCAATTTAATAAGATACAACAACATCACATATATGGTGACTAACATATCACCCAAACAAAGTGGCTAACATACCACCCAAACAAAGTGGCTAACATACCACTCACTTTGTCCTAAATTTTACTAACACAATGGTGACTAACATATCACCCAAACAAAGTGGCTAACATACCACTCACATATAGTGGCTAACATACCACTCACATTGTCCTAAATTTTAGTAACATAATGGTGACTAACATATCACCCAAATAAAGTGGCTAACATACCACTCACATACAATGGCTAGCATACCACTCATATTAAAACGATTATAATTACAAACAAACGAATGTCATATTTTAACTTACCCTCAGCTCATCAAAGTACTCGGCCCTCATGCGGTCCGAGATGTGAGACCAACACTCACCACCCTGCCCCGGTGGCTCTCTCCTGCTCCGGAAGATGTCACCTAGTTTGTTGTGGACCTCCCGAGGCCATAAACTGTTGTCAATGTATAAGATACAAAAAACAAATATATATTACTTTAGTACAACAATTTATACTTGTCAACTATCATAAGTTATGTTTTACATATTTAAGAAGAATGTATAATACTTACTTGGCAGGACCAACAGGAAAAATCACAGGCAAGCCGTTCCACGTGACGTTGGGATGATGTGGATCAAACATGAGGTAGGGACAATCGTCATGGTCGCCCTCCTGTATGTGTCTGTGCTGACTGGTAGAGCCCCGGCTGCTCTCTCCTGCTTGGGGGGTCTCAGGAATGAGACGCCGCCTCGACTACGAGAGCCCCCTTGACCCTGTCCCCGACCCAGCACTATTATGCGGCTGGCTGTGGGTGGGGGGGGGGGGGCGATAGGTGCGTGGTCTCTGTCGCGGCATCTGCAAAAACATGTAACAGATACAATAAAATGTGTTAGTACCAGTTATAATATAGAACAAATTATAATAACACATATAATTACTCAAGTGTTATCAACTACTAACTAGTTATAATACGCATAATATACCATTATTGCCGTCCTCTAAGTCTACATATTGGTCCTCGTGCAGATCAAACAACTCATCATCTGCTTCTATGGGATTTTCTACTTGTTTATCGACATCCTCTTGTTGGTACGAGTTGGTAATTGAGTCGTCTTTCTCAATGTACTCCACTTTCGAGTGAGCACGAATATGTACCGCAGCTAACCATTCCGCCTTATCGCATTTCTGCTTGGATATTCAAGAAACACCACTTGTCGTGCTTGAGTCGCCAGAATAAATGGTTCATACTTGGTTCGGTACCTCTTCTTTTAGTTCACATCAACCATTTCATATTGCTCGTTCTTCCTCGTACCTCCTGGATTAGGATCATACCACTCAACATCAAACAAGAAGGTTCGTTTCAATGGCAAGCCGGAATATTCAATCCTCACTATTCGTTTTAGCTTGCCGTGGAAATCAAACAAAGCAGCGTCTCCATAATCTTCTGCACCCTTAACACACACCCCGGAGTTGCTTGTTGCCATGGCCGTATTACATTCAGTCGTGTGGAACCTAAGGCCATTGACTATATAACCTGGGAATGTGTAGACCTTTTTGAATGGCCCTTCTGCGAGAGCCTTTAAGTATATGCACGTGACGTTGTTAATAGAATTCCGGACATACTCTCGGAACCAATCTGGAAATTCTGTAGGAATTTTTTAGTCAAGTAGTTCCTCTAGTGTATCCAATGTCATCTGAGGATTTTCTTCCAAACAACGCTTTTTGAAAAAACTGCAAACATTGATTCGATGATAAGTCTATAATTGAAGTTGAGACTTACGTAGCTATATTAAAATTTAAAGAAAGTGTTGATCACCTCGCAAATAGTATCATATACGGGTCAACCTCAGCACAATTCGTGAGGACATAATATTGAGCTGCTTTCAACTCTTTATCCGTAAGATATTCTTTCTTGGCTGCACCCAGAGGTCTCCCTGATACCCTGAAGACAGATAGGAAAAACTCATCATCCGTTTGAACTTCGAATGTGTCTGCGTTTCGAGCCGGCCTTGATGTCTTCGTAGGGATGTATTCATCAAAGTAATAAGAGCAGAAGGTTACAATTTCCTCTCGAATGTAGGCATTGGCAATCGAACCTTCAGGTTTACCTTTGTTGTTGACATACTTCTTCAATTTCCCCAAGTACCTCTCGAATGGATACATCCATCGATACTGAACCGGTCCAGAAAGTCTCGCTTCATGTGGAAGGTGAACCGGCAAGTGCTCCATAGATCAAACCAGCTCGGTGGAAAGATACGCTCGAGCTTGCATATAATCAATGGTATGTTCCTTTCAAGATTTTCCAACACTTTGTCATGAACCACCCTTGTGCCTAAATTTTTGAAAAATAAGCTCAACTCGGTGATAGCAGTCCATACATGTTTCGGTAGCAGCTCTCGAAATGCTACCGGGATAAGCCTCTCCATGAACACATGACAGTCGTGGCTCTTCATCCCATAAACCTTTGTCTTCTTCAAATCCACACACTTCTCTAAATTTGAGGCGTAATTATCTGGGAAACTCAATGCCCTCACCCAATCAAACAAAACTGACCTAGAAGCGTTGTCAATTGTGTAGCACGCTTTCGGCCACTTACCATTCTTATCCTTCTTTGTCAACTCAGGCCTTTTACACCACGCAGACAACTCGGCTCTAGACTTCACATGGTCCTTTGTTTTTCCCTCAATGTTGCAAAGTGTATTGAATAAGTTCTCGAACAAGTTCTTCTCAATGTGCATGAAATCTAAGTTGTGACAGATAAGAAGACTGCTCCAATAAGGCAAGTCCCAGAAGATGCTTCTCTTCCTCCAACCACATTTTTTACCAATTTTCTCGTTATGCTTTATCCACCCAAGTCCAGTCTCCTTCATAAGACCCAACCTATCAATCTCCGCAAGAATTTGTGCATCAGTAAGTCTTGTCGGGGCTTTTTTGTTGACGAATTTATTTCTCAAGAATTGATCCTTGTTCTTCCTGAACGGATGGTCACTTTCTAGAACCCTACGATGACAATCAAACCAACAAAATTTTCCACTACCCTTCAGTCTAAATACATCTGTATCCTCCAAGCAATGTGTACATGCATATTTCCCTGCGGTTTTCCTTCCAGATAGCATGGAGTACGCAGGAAAGTGACTCACGGTCCAAAGAAGAGCTGCTCTCAAGGTGAAGTTCTTTTTGGTCGAGACATCATATGCAGGGATACCATCCGTCCACAACTCGATCAACTCCTTGATTAGGGGTTGCAAGAAAACATCCAACGTCGATCCGGATCTTTCGTGTGCACCAACGCTTGATCGAAACATGAATGGCTCCTTCATGCACTCACCGGGGGGCAGGTTGTACGGTATGAGCATAACTAGCCAACAAGAGTATTTTCGTTCACTCCCGAACGGGTTAAAACCACCGTACAAAGTCCCAATCATACATTTCTAGATTCGGCTACAAACTCTGGATATGTCTTGTCAAACGATTTCCATGCGGGTGAGTCTGCTGGATGGTCCATTCTACCATCTTCTGCATTATCCGAGATTACTCGCTCCTTGTGCCACCGCATTTTATCCGCAGAAGCACTTGAAGCATACAATCTTTTCAAACGAGGTGCTAGAGGGAAGTACCACATTTTCTTATGTGGGAGATTTTTCTTCTGTCGTTTCTTCGCAGCCCCCTCCTTGTAACGCTTGTACCGTTTGTTGATACGGACATGTGTCCAATCCGTTAAGGGCGCCATAGAGTGTGTCCTAGAGCGCATCAAGGCTGAAATAGCCAATTTAGTATTGGTCCGACCTCACATGGTCCGTCCTAAGTGAATCAACCAGTACGCTAAAGTCAATACACCCTCACAGCTAGTCCGAGATAGATAGGAAAAGGACTTCTAAACCTGGCTACGTCAGTACAGAGATGCCAAACGGACCGGACGAGAGAATCTCGGACGCCACCATCACATTAAGACCAAACGTATATAACAGAACCACTGAGATACTTCCATGAGACTCTTGGCTCGGACATCCAGAGTTACCCAAGGATAGATCAACCAAGCGATGAGATGCATCTGAGGGACGAACACGGACCCAACAGGCGGAACAGTACTCTCAGAGGGAAAAGGTCCAAACTACCCTCCCAGGCCCACTAATCGGTATTGGACTACTGTTCACTATTGGGCTATGGGCCAAAGGGAGCATTGGTGTCCAAATTTGAATCATACACTTGGCATCATCTTATGAGTCATCTCATAAGATATGGTCTCTATAAATATAGCACAAAGTCCAAGACCTTAAGGTAAGTGGGGCTTGGCATTATAACCTTCCTCTTAACTATTACATTGAGAGCTTCCGACTCTCTCTTGAGTAAAGTCTCTTACCGGATTGACATAGGCAATCCGGGTAACCCATTCTAACCCCCCCCCCCCTAGTCCTTTCAGGTACACAAGCTCAGTCCAGTGCTACGTCGGACCTCAAGTCGGAGGCGGGTCATAGACTGGGTTATTTGTGATAGTTTAGTTAGTTAGTGTTCGAGGTTTTACTCCAACTCCAAAGCTCTGAAGTAGGCCTCCTGCTGGGAGAACGCGAGTGGCTAGGAGTTCCTCAATGATCCAAGAGGAGTGTCCGAGCAATGGCCACACCACCAGTGTCTTCTCGGAGGATGAAAGAATTTCTGACCTACCAGTGAGAATCCAAGTACTCGGAGCTACGATCCAAGGCATGGCAGGACATGTTCCTCCGTCAGGAACACATGGTCCCCCACAAGGAAAGAACTTCACACCACTCTCGGAGCTGGTTCTCACCGCTCTCTCGGAATTGATCCAAACTGCTCTCTCGGAGCAGATTCTCACCATCACCATGACCTCGTCCTTGGAGCATATCTGCCATAAGGACTATCTCTAATGCCAAAGTGGATAGGACAAGTCTCCTACCACTGAAAAGCAACTAAGAAATGTTCACTACCACCAAGTGGCTAGGACAAGTTGAAACGAGGTCAACCTCAAAAACTTGATACTAGGAAGTGCTTTCTAAGGTTGGGGTTCGTTTATTTCGAATCCCGATATCCAACCTCATTGAATTCTTTTACAATGGAGTACCGGAAAAATGCTCTACATTTTCCGATGAAGGAGTAAGTACTCTAACTTATCCTGAAACTATCATCTACCATTCATTCATTCATTCATTCATTCATGCATTCATCCATTCATGCATTCATTTATTCATCATGCTCGCACGCATCATTTATCAATGCTTCTTTTACTATAAAGGTGTGCATAAATCGTCAATGATATGTTCCCGATTAATAAGGGGGTTAGATACCCATGAAATTACATAAGCCCGACCGTCTCGGCACCAAGATCCGGACCATCCATCCCCTCGGGTGTTTTGGCTCCATGACTTGGACCTCCCTCACCCTCTTTGGTGCTCAGGAAGGTTTAGACCTGCACACACCTTCCTGGTGTAGATGGGATATATCATGAGGATTACTCATTCACTCGAATGTTTTGACTCCCGTCCGTTCGGACGTTCTCTCTCGGACCATCCAAAAACACATATTGTTTTGAAGATCACAAGCCATCGCTCTTACTGATGGATAAGTTGTCCAAGGACATCATACGTGAAGGTCGACAATTTTTGCGGACATCAAGTCCAAAGCTTCAAGCTACAAAGATAGATAAGAAGATGTTTACAAACAAACGAGCTTCAAGCTATTTCACTCTTTTCTGGTATGAAATGAAAAGGATGGAATTGAAGCCGTGTGTTATATCCTATACATATCCAATCAAACTGATAGCTTCCGATAAGCAACAACAACATCACCCTGTAAGAATAAAAAGCTATGCTAAAAGCAAAAGAGTTAATATAACTCTGGGCCGGCAATAACAAGCTCAGGGCAGCTTCAGACTCTGACAGCTATGAGCACCTCGGACCGCCAAACTTCGGACTTTAATGGCATAGAGAAACTCTGAATAGCACCAGCTCCGAGCTCAATGGCCCAGAAAGCTACGAGCTTGACCAACAGAGGAGCTACGGATAAAAAGAGCTTGACTAGAATAGCGGATCCGGAGCAACAATCCATACTAAGAAATTGGTCGGACCCAAGATTCAGTCCAGAAAAGGCAAGTAATGAATTTTATTCATACATGAAACAAAGTATACGTAACACTGTCTTTGCAATCTACAAAACACGGATCTTTATCCAGATCTACAGCTACGATAAATAAACTGTAGAGAAGGTCTCTGGAGATACGTCATCTTCCATCGAGACTATTCCTCCATCAGGAAAGCTTTCTACGAGGCATATCCCACCTTGTCCTTTCAGTGGATTCCCGAGGTTGAACCTTGAGACTCCGAGCCACCGTCTTGAATCTGACGAGCTTGCTGCTGCATTTGGATCCTCCTACGGATCACCTTCAGCGTCCGCTCTCTCTCCTCCTCAGCTCGGCTCCTAGCAACCACCGGACACAGAGGGGGATCCCCTTCTGGATCAAGAACGATTGGGTCATCCGCCATGCCTTTATCGGAATAAATTGGCGGGTGCATGCTTCCACAAGCACAATTTATCCAATGCCGACAGTCATCATACTTGGGGTCGTCCGGTCTTCCAAGATCGACGTTCCCCAAGTCAGGCAGCACTGCGCTCGCATCCAGGTGAGCTTGCCTAGCTCGGCTTGCAGCTTCCCGGGCAGTTTTCGACATCCTGCAGGAGTCCGACTTTCTTGGAAAATAAACTTCCGAAAAAGGAAAGGCTGAAGAGCAGAGAGGTAAAGCAGTGAGAAAGGAAGAATTACCATACCCTTATTTATAGTAACGACGGATCTTTACGATCACGCCACATGTCAATCATCCGACAGCTTGAAAGATGAAAGGACGCAGTAATAATGACTATTTCACTGCTTCACCTTCCTCCTTCTAGAAGATTACGCATCCCCCACAAAATAATTTGGTATAGCAAAGACGAATTGTCCGAGGATCAGAAGGATAATGGTTTGATTGTCTTGCATCATACGACATCCAAAGCGATCCGTGTTTGTAAGAAATGTATATTTATGATAACTCAGCATGTGAACGACAAATAGAAGGAAACAAAGAGGAAAGCAAGTAATGATTTAAAAACACGGGAAGCATTGCCCTGCAGATAGTTATTACGAATGAAAGAGAGTAAATATTGTACATGGCGGCAATCCGTGCCATCAAAAGATAATAATTCTAAATATTGCAGACTTCTCACGGGGCATACCCCGGACTCCTCACTTGGGGGCAGGATGGCTCGGACTGGCTTCTTCGACTGTAGGCGGATTGGAGGAGGAAAGGTTGGCAGTGGCACGTGCTATGAAGAGATTCAGCAATTCCAAACAGGTTGAAATCCGCATCATGACCGACGACCCGAGCGGGCATAAAGTACCAGTCCTTTAGGAAAGCCCTGTAGTTACCAAAAGGTACGAAACATACCTTTCGGAGGGCATCCGGGACACACTTCGAGAGAAAGGGTCCGTCATTCCTAACGTTAATCTCACCATCCTCGGTGACCAGCTCCGTAAACTCACACACGACCAATCGTTCATCTGGCACATTGTCCACGGGGACCTCCACTCCATTAGCATCCGCGCCCTCCAGTCAAAGTTCTGCGGAAGTAATCCCTTGGACTGCAATTGGCCGATAGCGGATGAAAACCCATCCAAGCGAGAAGCGTCGGACTTGTCCACCATGAAAAACTTGAAGGAGTCCGACTTCACAAAGTCTCGGGCAGCCTCAAGGCGGGCAAATTGGAGGTCCTCCAGGAGTGAGTCCTTCGATTCCAGGAAAGCCTTCATCGTCTTATTGATAAAGTTCTCCTGCCACTCCAGATCCGACCTAAGAGTCTTTATGCTAGCCTTCAGCTTCGCTATGGCAGTGTCCTCCTGCTTCAAGTGGGTTTCCGCCCGCTTAGCTTTCTCTGCCTCGTCCTCCGCTGAGGCTACCGCCTTGTGTAAGTCCTCTTCGATGGTGGCCCGCTCCCTGGCCTTCCACTGCATAGCCTTGATCATGCATCCGAGCTACCGGAAGTACGCATAGACAAAAGTTATATTTCTATCATAAAAAGCTGAAAGCATGGAAAAGAAAACATTGTAAGCTACTTACCTTCTGATGCAACTCATGGAGCTCTCCAACCCGCTTAACCTCAGGGAGTCCGCAACTCCGTTCATATTCCGCATCGAGAGCAGCTCGGTCCGCCAATGGCAGAATAGCGGAAAAATGTTGCCTCTTGGCTGCAAGAGAAACATCCGAGGCTGCACGCTTCTTCTTCCCCGAGGTGATGGCATTCCGCATCGGCACATCCCGCGGAGGTGCGGATGCAGCAGAAGCTGGTGGTTAGGAGGCAAGGGTACTACGAGTTGCCGGACCTTTGCCCTTGTCAGGCACCACCAAGGCCTGCGGATCTTCTCCAGCCTTGTTGCGCCTCTCTTCTTCCGCAATGAATACTGCCGCATTCTTCGGATCCGCCATAGGAAGACCCGCGGAAGTGTTGATGATTTTGGTCCTCTGACCAGCGGCGACCTCCAGGACTTGCTGCTCCCTCTGCAACCGTTTCTTTTCACGGAGCGTAGACATTATGTACTCGAACCAGTGAGCTGCGCAATAGAATAAAGGCGTCAGATACAGATAAACTAAGGAAGGATTACCATAAATTGCGGAAATACAAGATCAAAACAAAGCACCCCAAAGAAGAAAGAGCACAAAATCTCAAGTCAAAAATCCTTACTAAAGTGCGTCTTCCCTCCAACTTCCACTGCATCTGTCAGTCCGCACAAGTAGGGAAGTGGCTGACAGATCAATCCGTGGAACGGATAAGTAGGTGGGTTATTCTTTTTGTGGATTGCCGCCACCCACGGAGCAACGTTCTTCGAGAGGGGGCGCCAATTCGGGATGTTCTCCCTTAGGAACTTTATCGGCAGCCCCCATTGTTCTCGCTGCCTCTCGGACGTCCCAGGTTTTAGGGCCATCCGTACGAAAATGTACTTATCCCACCACTTCGATCCCAGTGACGAAATGAAGTCCGAAATGAAGTTATAGGGTTTCCTATTCACAAAAGAATAGAAGAGGGGATTCCCCGGACTGAATGAAACATGAAAGAGTCATCAAGTTCTCAAATCCGGCGCCTTTCTTCTTACAAAAAACAACGAAGCAGATAAGATTACCCAAGGACTTTGGGATAACCTGACTCGGACCAATCCCAATGTGGTTCAGAATGTACTTTAGTTTTGGTGCAATGGGGACCTTCCATCCACGAGCGAAGGCCACTTCATGCACGCACATGTACCCGGCGGGCGGGTTGTAAAATGCATGTCTGGGCTCGGGAACCATGATTTCTACGGACTCAGGGATCTCCCACTTCCGCCTCCATTCAGGAATGTCATCCGCCTTCACCTTGGACGGACATGTGGGCAGAAGCCCGTCCACATTAAGTTCACCGTACGGATCAGCTATAACAACGGCGGACACAGGATGAGGGAATTTAGTTCATGAGAGTCGCATCGCTTCACCCGGGATCTTTTCTCGTGGGTCGGACAGGAGACTTATTGGGCCTTTTGAATCACTCTTCATCAGCCCAGATGGGCCATCCCACATATTCGGTCCAACGGATAACTTCCGATACACTCTTCCACAGAGGACTTCTTCAGATCCTAGCCGTACTCGGACACGCTCCACAACACACTTGTTCTTTTCATAGTTACCAACTATCTTCTACTAAGATACTTGGAAACTAGGGGGACATATGTTGATATGGACATGTGTCCAATCCGTTAAGGGCGCCATAGAGCGTGTCCCAGAGCGTATCAAGGCTGAAATAGCCAATTCAGTATTGGTCTGACCTCACATGGTCCGTCCTAAGTGAATCAACCAGTACGCTAAAGTCACTACACCCTCACAGCTAGTCCGAGCTAGCTGGGAAAAGGACTTCTAAACCTGGCTACGTCAGTACAGAGATGCCAAACGGACCGGACGAGAGAATCTCGGACGCCACCATCACATTAAGATCAAACGTACATAACAGAACCACTGAGATACTTCCGTGAGACTCTTGGCTCGGACTTCCAGAGTTACCCAAGGGCAGATCAACCAAGCAGACAGATCTGTCCGAGGGACGAACACGGACCCAACAGGCGGAACAGTACTCTCAGAGGTAAAAGTTCCAAACTACCCTCCCAGGCCCACTAATCGGTATTGGACTACTGTTCACTATTGGGCTATGGGCCAAAGGTAGCATTGGTGTCCAAATCTGAATCATACACTTGGCATCATCTTATGAGTCATCTCATAAGATATGGTCTCTATAAATATAGCACAAGGTCCAAGACCTTAAGGTAAGTGGGGCTTGGCATTATAACCTTCCTCTTAACTACTACCTCCATTTCAGAAAAAGTGTTACATTTTACTATTCTGCGGTCAACTGTCTCCGCGTTTGACCACAATTTACTTTTAAACGATATTAATAAATAAATTATTAAAATTATATAATTAAAATTTTATTATATGATTTTATTAAATTATTTACTATTATCGTTTATGAGTAATTTGTGGTCAAACTCGAAGATAGTTGACCGGTCAAAGTCAAAATGTAACACTTTCTCTGAAATGGAGGGAGTATTACATTGAGAGCTTCCGACTCTCTCTTGAGTAAAGTCTCTTACGGGATTGACATAGGCAATCCGGGTAACCCATTCTAACCCCCCCCCCCCCCACTTAGTCCTTTCAGGTACACAAGCTCAGTCCAGTGCTACGTCGGACCTCAAGTCGGAGGCGGGTCATAGACTGGGTTATTTGTGATAGTTTAGTTAGTTAGTGTTCGAGGTTTTACTCCTCAACACCGTTCCTTACCACAGAACTTGCATTGTATTAGATCTGCATCCTCCTCCCAATAGATCATGCACATTTTCAGACAACAGTCTATGGTTACCACAGGAAACCCTAAACCCCGCATCTTTTTCTTCGCTTGGTAAAAGTTGGTGGGAACTAGGTTTTCTTCAGGACAAAGGTCCGACATTACATCAACTCATTCATTGAAGCTCGTTTCAGATTGCTGGCCATTAGCCTTACAACTCATTAGCCGAGCCAACAAAGACAACTCAGTGAGCTTACACCCCGGATAAACCGGCTTCCTTGATGATTCTAACAAGTCAAAGAACACTTGATCCTCGGGATTCGGTGGTTCCTCCACCTCCACCTCGGTTTCAGTGTTAGTTGTGTCCATGAACTCTGCCCCTGCAGCATCATACACCATTTGTTCGACTAGAGCTCAAATAGCATCGCCTACAGATGTACCTTGTTCCCCGACTTGTTCATTTTTTCTCTTCCTTCCACGTTGTCTGTATTGGCCATATGTATTGGACGGTGCTGCTTCCTCACCATGATGATTCCATACCTGATACGCAGGCAGGAATCCATTTTTCCTCAAGTTCTGGACTACCGCTGTAGGAGTCATGTATTGCTTGTTTCTGCACTGTTTCATTGCACAAGGGAACTTTATCAACCCATCCTTTACACAAGCCAGATTTGAGATTGCAAATTCAATTAAACCTTCAACCCCTTTTAGAAAACTCGATTGAACTCTGCCATTTAGAGTACGATAATACATCCATGAACGATCGGTATTCATTGAATAATTAGATAATAACCTGACACATTTGAATTCATTAGATCGAGGTCTATCATTTACGATAATAAATCAATTTCAATCAATTGCTATGTAATATAAGTTATATTAGTTTCAACATCAATTGTTACGGCATTACATAATATAAGTTACATTAGCTTCAATTTTACCATAATGTTTGGTTTCATAAATCAACTAATGATTACTAGTTATACAAGCCTAGAGACAAAACAGATTATCAAATGATTCTTTCTCTTCCAGCCCCCTCCTCATCACTTGTGACGCTCCCTACCACAGAACTTGCATTCCAACAGATCTACATCCTCCTCCCAATACACCATGCACATGTTCCGACAAGTAGAAAGGCACTCAATAGGCGGCCCTAAACCCCGCCTCTCCCTCCATTGGAGATATGCCATGGACGGTGCATCCTCACCGTGATGAATCCATACATGATACTCATGCATGAATCCATAACGTCGCAAGTGCTCGAATACTGCTGTAGGAGTCATAAATTGCTTGTTTCTACAAGTTTCCAATGTGCAAGGACACTTTATCAAACCCCAAGTTGCACAAGCCGGACGTCCCATGGCAAACGAGATGAAACCTTTAACCCCTTCTACAAAACTCCTAGAAACTCTGCCATTTGTCGCCGTACGATCGTACATCCATGAACGGTCGGAATTCATTGCATACGTTTTTAACATGTTCCAATTGATTAGATCGTATTTAATTTATTAGATCGATTCCAATTCGGATAAGAAGATTGTAGAAATTAATTGTTAATTATTATATGTTCCTTATAAATTAATATTAAGTGTTCGATATGTTACAAAATTTATTAAGTGTTTTACTACTACGAGTTATAAATTATAAATTATACGTTATAATCAACATATTATCCGTCGCTCAAAACACTTAACTACATCCTCGTAATTTAGTACATATACGAATTTATCAAATCAACTCCAACTACTACTTACATACATATCAAATTAACTAAACTAACTACATACATACTTAACATACATATCAAATTAACTAAACTAACTACATACATAATTAATTAACATACATACTTATCAAATTAACATACATACATATTGAATTACTACATACATTCATATCAAATTAACTAAACTAACTATCAAATTACATATACAAATCAAATTAATCAAATTATATATACATATCAAATTACATATAATTGATCAAATTAACTAATCAAGCTACTACATACTTCATATAAACATACAATTGAGAATAAGTAGTCAAAAATCAAAAAAAAAATCCCAAATTTTAAAAAGTTAGGGTTTAGCCAAAATACCGTTGATTCCAAAGAAAATAGCGGATGAAATTTGAAATTGATGGAAGAAACGAGCTTCTCGTCCAACGATCTTCGAATTGACACCAAGATTGAGAAGAATCGTCAACAATTGGCCGGATTTGACGGAGGAGAAGGAGGAGAAAGGAAGAAGAAGAAGAAGAGCGAAATGGCTTCTGATTCACAGGAGCAGTCTGCTAAAACCCCTCTGGGCCGACGGATACGTATCCGTCGCCTGCATCGATCCGCTACATAGAGCGACGGATAGTTATCCGTCGCTCTGTGGCGACGGATAAAGTATCCGTCGGTTGATTTTTTTAATTTTAAATATAAATATTAACGACGGATAAATTATCCGTCGTTAATATTTAATTTTTTTTAAAAAAAAAGTCAAAGTATGGGCGACGGATAACAATATCCGTCGCTAATAAGCGACGGATAACTATTATCCGTCGCTAGGTTTGGCGACGGATAAAATCTTTCACCAAACAAGCGATCCGTCGTTATGGGGCGACGGATTTTTTCAGTAATTTCTTGTAGTGCTACTTCCAGATACCTTGAAGAAACAAGTGTTTTTCAATAAACAAGTTTCACAAAAGATATCTGAGAACACAAGGTTACTGAGTGAGGAAAAGTGCCCACAGAAACCCATGCTCAGATACCTTGGATAAAACTATGTTTCTGGGAAACAATGTTTCAATGGGTATCTGGAGAAGTGAAGGTCTCTGGAAAAGGACATGTAATGCTTCAGAAAGCGTGCATAGTTCCGTTGGCACTACAGGACAAAAAATAGTACAATGCAATAAATGCGCAGATAGAGACATTTGAACAAAAGATGAATCTCTTAAAATAGACAACGTCTTCTGCAGTACTATTTACATATATCAATAGTTTGAATTTCATTGTGCTTAACGGATAATATCCAAACGGCATGATTTTCAACTATAAATATCACCACTTAGAATGCTTGAAAGACACACAGAACTTACACATCTACGAACTTATTCATTCAAGCATACAAGCCTTCAACCTACTTATTCTCTAGCTTACTGTTGCGACCAAGCTCTTGAATTCTAAGTAGCATGAAAGTTCTAAGTGTCCTGATCCTTAACAAGCAGTGCTATCTGTGAAGGAGTTGAATCAAAAGATTAAGTATTTGAGATTCATTCTCTAGAACATTTAACATAGACTTGGGTCAGTGAAGAACATATCACCACACATTGTGAAGTGTGTTAAGTGATTCTTGTTCTATAGAGTATTCCTACATAACTGAGAAAGTTATTACGACTACTCACCTGACAAACTACTTTAACCAACACCACACACGGCGTGGAGTACAGGAAGTACTTAGTTTGGGAAACTAAGGAACAACTCCAAGGTTACTGAGCACAGGATGTACTAGTTTGGAAAACTAAGGAACAACTCCAAGGTTACTGATGTGCTCAAATTAATACTTAGAAAACCAAGTAGTAAGCAGTTGTTATAGACAAACAAAGCTAAACCACAGGATCGTTCGCTAAGGAGCTAACTAAGCCATTATAGTGATGCAGAGCAAATACAGAGATGTTTGCAGGAAACAAGAATTGTAAATTTGTATTTCTACCTAAACTAAACCTAACACAGGAAACAGAAGAAAACTAGTTGGTGAAAATCAATGGAAAGAAGAACGAACACGGTAGCGATGATCCGGTTATGCTAATTCAATACTAGGTAATCGTTCATATTTGTCACACGGTCGGCGTACCGAAAGCAATCAATTCAATTCAACCGATTGTAACTTGAATATTTAAAACTAGAGTAATCGTGGGTTGTCATGCCACGATCCTTAACCAAAACAACTTTGAAGGTTTAAAACTAGCCTATTGAATTGAAGGTTTTACGAAGATTTAAAACTAGAAGAACCTATATGAACAAATATAAACCCTAGATTCGAATCTGCATAACCATCACATAACTACCGAGTTCTGGAGAGGTTTAACTACTCATGATGGAATCGAAGACGAAAGAAGGCATGGTATTAAATACGCAGATCATAAACATGGTGATAATCGCATGCAAGATCATACAATTCGATAAACAGAAGAAAACAAAGAATTGTAGATAAGCAATAGAGAGGTATCAATAAATTACCAAGAATTCGATGTCGATGATTCTTACAAGATGAAAACTAAGCTCCAAAGATCAATCAATGATAAACTAGGGTTCTTAGGTCCCAAATAGGGTTTAGAATAAGTTATGTTATCTATTTAAAGGAGAAAAAACGAAGAGAATCCTAGTAAAATTCGACCAGGAGACCGTCCAGAAATCTGCTCTCGTAAGTTCTCGCTGCGGCGAACAAAAATCCTCGCCGCTGCGCGGATGTTTTCTGCCAGCCAGATTACGACGTCTATATCGTTTTCTACAGGAGTAATTTGGCTACGATTCTGAACGAAAGTTGTAGAACTTTGAATTATCTTTCCATGGCCACCGAGATCAGGTAAATCGGACATCATATGAGAGAGTTATGTCCAAAATCGCTAGATTGCTCCGTAAATCATCACTTTTGCAAGTCATGCTAAAACGCCTCTCAATTCTTCGTCCGAACTCCGAATCCACTTCCGTTTTCGCCCAATTACTCTTCATTCAGAGATATATAACCAATGTCTTCACTCTGATTTTAACCTTCGGGACCAAATAACAAAAAAAATCCTACAAAACACAAACAAAGTACCAAAGCATAAAAACGTACTAAAACACTATAAATCTAAGGTCAAAGACTAACAAAAGACCGCTAAAAAGGACCAAATGAGACGTTAGAATATTGTCTCATCAGTTACTGAGCACAGGAAGTACTTGGCTGAGAAAGCCGGGGAATAACTCAGGGGTAACACTTGGTTGGGAACCTAGTGTAAAAGGGAATCAAGGGATAGGATTATTGTAAGGAGAACTCAATATCTATCTTAGTGAATTTCATGTCCTAAGACAGGGCGAGTGGATTAGTTGAGGGATTACGCCACCCTCAGGTACCACTATAAAGATCTGTGTTATTTACTTTCTGCAACTTATTAATTGCTTTATTTACCCTGCTGAGTATTTACACACTTATATCTTGCAAAGCACGTGCACTTATCACATAGAAAGTCTTCCGCTCTCTGAATATAAGTATTAGATATCTTCACACATATCTGAGAAACTATGTTATCGTCAAAAGTTTTAAAAGAATATTCACCCCCCCCCCCCCCTCTAATCTTTTACTTTGTCGTTATCTGGACCAACAAGTGGTATCAGAGCGGGAGGTTCCCAAGCATTCTGCACTGAACCTAGATCCGAGATAAGTGCCCACTAACTACTTTTCACCTACACTTGATTTGTTTGTTTAGTGTGTTTGCTGCAGGATGTCTTTAAGTGACGCTCCAGTTCTCAAGCCAGAGAACTATGAAAAATGGAAGAACAACATGATGCTCCACCTAGAAGCCATCAGTGACGAAATGATCGAAGTTATAAAGAATGGCCCCATAGTCATTCAACAACTCAAGCAAGTCATGGAGGTTTCTAATGGACGAGACAAGGACTCCACTGACAAAGAACTCGCTGATAAAGATAGTGATGGTACCTCACAAACAGATGTGTTGGTCCATATAACGGCAAAGTAAAAGACTAGAGGGGGGGGGTGAATAGTCTTTTTAAAACTTTTGTCGATAAGCATAGTTTCTCAGAAATCTGTAAAGATATCTGATACTTAATTTCAGAGAGCGGAAGACTTCTGAGATAAGTGCACGTGTTCAGCAAGATAAGTGTAAGTACTTTGCAATATAAGTAAAACAAGTAATAAACTGCATAAAGTAAATAACACGTCTTTTTATAGTGGTATCTGAAGGTGGCGTAATCCTTCAACTAATCCACTTCGGTCTTTCTCAGACCTAGAATCCACTAAGATAAATGAGGTAACCTTACAGATATCTTTTCTTAGATTCCTAAAGCACTAGGTTCCCAACCAAGTGTTCCCCTTGAGTTATTCCCCGGCTTCCACAGCCAAGTACTTCCTGTACTCAGAAACCTTTTTGAGCTATTCCTTAGCTTCCCAAGCTAAGTACTTCATGTGCTCAGCAACCTTGGAGTTATTCCTTAGTTTCTCAAACTAAGTACTTCCTGTACTCCACGCCGTATATGGTGTTGGTTTTAGGTTTGTTTGTCAGGTGAGCTTATTTAATAACTTGTTCAGTTATTCAGATAGCTCTGTGAATCAAGTATACTTAATACACTTTGCAATGTATGGTATCTTGTTCTCTACTGACCCAAGTCTATGGTAAGTGTTCAAGAGAATGAAACTTAGATATGAAGTCTTAGTTCAACTCTTTCACAGATAACATTGCTCGTTAAGGATCGGGACACTTAGAACTTTTGTGCTACTTAGAATCAAGAGCTTTGGTCGCAACAAAAAGCTTGAAGGTAAGTAGTTTGCTTAAGAGCGCTTGTGTGAGTATTCTTGAAGTTCAGTGTGTTCTAAGGTGTAAGTTCTGTGTGTGTTCTCAATCAGTCTAAGTGTTGATATTTATAGATGAATTTGAGTGCCGTTTGAATAGTATCCGTTAGGCTCAAATCAAATTCAAACTATTGATATATGAATATAGTACTGTAGCAGGTTTGTCTTCTTCTTCAGAAGCTACCGTTTTTGTTCAGACATTTCTGACTGCACAATTAATGCACTGTACTATATTTTGTCATGTAGTGCCAACGGAACTATGCATGGTATCAGAGATCTTTATACAATCAGAGTTTTCTGAGACTTTGCATGTTCTTCTCCAGAGATCATCATAGCTCCAGATACCTCTTGTTTAAACAACTTGTTATAATATGTTTCTTTCTCAGAAGCATATTTTATGTCCAAGGTATCTGAGTGTAGATATCTGTGGGCACTTTCCTCGTCTCAGAAACCTTTTATGCTCAGATATCTTTTGCACCTTGTGTGTTTCGAAACACTTATTTCTTCAAGATATCTGGACATAGGTATCTGAAAAACCCTTGTCTTCAGCAATCTTGTGCAGTCTTCAAATTTTCAAATCCGTTGAACTTTTCCTGCTGGATGCCTTCTTTTTTGTCTTCTTCAGAAAATAAAAATTACATTTCGAGACCTAACATCCTATACAAGATTTGCTAGACTATCATACTTAGTGAGTTTCCTCTTTTACAGTGTTCAAGTGAACTAAGAGTACTATTCACCTTTCTGAGCTAAGATAAGTCATTAGGTTGCTGATCAAAATCTAAACATATATTCCTAACAAATTTCCCCCATTTTGATCAGTCAACGATGATTATCTGACCTATTACAAATCTGGATGAGGAAACAATCCACCACTTAATCATTTCTTATGATCTTTTAATTCATATAATTAAGTGTAGAAAGTAAACATCAACCAAATCACAAGGTGTGATCTTTGCTGACAAGTTATCTTTTATATAAGAAAGATATCTGAGAGTAAGTTCATCGGATATGATACAGAGAAATCTTACATATAACTTTTTCAAGATTTAACAGATAAGATCAATCAGCAAAATCACAGAAAACTACTTAGTCAAATAGAACAACAGGAGTTACCAAGCTCCAAGTGAACATTCTAAATGACAAGTCTTCAAGTCTTCAAAAATTCTTCAAGTCTTCAAAATAATTCCATGGATCAGTCTGCAAATTTCCTATCACCAAACCTTTTTATGTCATCAGAGTAGTCATAGAGAAGAGTTCTGATAATCATCTCTGTGTCTCTGGCAAATCCACAGACTTCCTTGTAGGTTTTGGTGGGATTTCTCTTGACAAAATGCTTGACCCACAGATACTTTCCCCATTTCCAGGCATGCTCGATTCTGATATCTGACAGCTTGAAGTATTCATAAATGATCTTCAGATATCTGATGTCACCCTTGTATTGATCTTCAGTTAAGTAGAAGGACTCATAGGGTTCCACAGCAAGTCTTGCTCTTGTGCCTGTTCCAGTAAGGTTGGGAATTCTGTGCACATCATCTGGCTTTCCATAAGGACATTCATCAGAGAGGTCCTTCTTCATGGCTTCAGTTCTCTTGATTACTTCAAAATCCAACCATGCTTTGATGTGGTTGGTGTTAATCAAGATTGGCTTATCTTTTCTCCATGCCATGAGCTGTTTATGGATTGGTTCTGAAAACCTTGAATTTACCAGTAAGTGCTTGAGTTCCAGAATCCAGTAGCCATTCTTCTGATTAATGCACCTGTAGACAGAGGAATTGTTGTCCTTCTTGACATACTCAATTTTGGCTTCTTCTGGCCTGAGTAGAAGTAGACTTTTTCTTTGTTCAGCTCTCAGCCTGTTCCTTCTTTGTCTAGAATTCTCCTTTGGGGGGATTGCTTGAAGAACCACCCTGGATTGACTTGGTATTTCCAGAGGGTGTTTTAGCTACTAAAGGCTTTGCAGCTGTGGGCTCAGTTAGGCTATCAATTTTCCTTTTTCTGTGAAGAGGAGCTTCATCGTCATCAGTTTCTTCATCATCATCAAGATTAATTCTTGTGAGACTGCAGCCTTCTTCATTGCCCTGGGATTTGATTTGACCTTCTTCTTCTTCTTCTTCAGAAGATTCATCAATCCCTCTTACTTGTCTTCTCCTTGGAGCCTTGGTAATCCTTGGAGGTCTTTTTGCCATGGCCCTTGTTACCACTGTAGTTTCTTCAGTTGGCTGCTGGGAAGTAGCTACTATTTGCAAAGCAGCTTGATTTGTTGATGGTTCATTTATTCTGAGTGGTGGCTAGGAAGTTTTCTTGTTTCCTCTTCCTTTCTGAGCGGCACCAACTCTAGATTTCTTCTTTCCTTTCCCTTGATCAGATCCAAATTCTTCCCCCCTTAGTCATTGTTGACTGACTAAGTACTACAAAAGAATCTGAGAGGGACTTAAAATTCTTTTGCAAGTAGTTGTAGGCAGTGACCATTTTCTGAAGTTCAGCCTTGAGGTCCTGATTTTGTTTGATAAGTCCATTTTCCTTATCAGTGAGCTCTGCCAATGGTCCTAATATGGCATCTGCTTTTCCAGCAGTGTAACTTGCCTCATGAAAAGCTTTTTCAGCTAATGAAACATCATCGTCCCTTACCATTCCTAGATCCTTCTGAGCAATGATCATACTGGTTGTTCTCTGATTGATGAGCTCAGTGAATTTTTGCATATCTGAGGGGACAGAGGCAATTAATTCTTTGTTTTGTGAAGACATCTCCCTTTTAAGATGAGCCAAAACTTGATATCTATTCATATATTCATGGGAGTGGACATTTGGCAGTTTGTTGAAAACTTCAGGAGCAATTAGCTTCCTTTTCAGATGAGAAACCGCCAAGTGTTCATTGCGGTGTTCTGCCAACGTCTTATCTTCTTCATCATCTGAGTCCTCAACCCAGTGATCTTCATCCTCTTGGACATTTTCAAGATTCTCCAGTCCAGCAACCATCTCAGAGATGGGCTTCTTTCCTTTCTGAGAGGAGGATGGTATGTCTTTTGCTGATGATGCAGCCTTAGCATCATGCTTTTCTTTAGATACTTCTTCAGTATCTAGCTCCTTAGCAATAGCATTTACAGCATCCTGGAGCTCTTTAACCTCAGAGTAAGCTACTGTCTCTTGTAAGTATTGATCTTGTAGTTGATTAAGCTTATCTCTGGATTTAACTAGCTCTTCTTCAAGTTGAAGATGGAGCTGTTGCTCTTCTTCCAACAGTTGTTTGAGTTGAGCAGTTCTGGCTTGAGTATTTATCTTCTGAGTTGTTTCCTCAGAGTGCTCAACGACTTGTTCAGTAGTGTCTTTTTGTTGTTGGAAAGATGGATGGGTAGATTTCTGAGGTGATGGAGGAGGGGATTGTTGTGATGTCCTCTCAGTGTGCTTTTCAGCAGCTGAGGCAATGTTTCCTTGTGGAATTCCTCCTGTCCCTGGTGCAGGGGCATCATCATCATCCTTTTTATCATCCTCATCATTGTGATGGTCAGAAGGAAAATCTTCATAGTCATTTTCGTCAGTTTCCTTCTCTTCTTCATCTTCAGAGACCAGATTGATCACTTCTGGAATAGTGATCATTTGCCCATTTACTTCTTCTTGTTCAGAAGGAATAAATTGTAGTGTCTGGGGCAGGACTGGCTTGAATGCCATCTGCAATCTGGTCTGACCATCTGCCTGTTTGAAGGCTTGCACCAATTTGTGTGCCACTTCCTTGGAAAAATCCTTACACATTAAGGTCGCAACTTTGTATTGTTCAGTAGGGAACATTGCGTGGATGTAGTTTTCCATATCAAGAGCTCGTGCTCGTCTTGTTGGTTGATCTGTGATTCTCAGTATTTCAGAGAGATCAGAGCACCTTAACCTTTGCCATTTCTTGAAGCATTGAATATGCTTTGGCAAGGTATGAGTCTTGAAGAAGGGAAGAAGGTTTTCATAGTCATCATTTGACTCCTTCTTGGCACTACTTTGAACCTGAAAGAGAGAGTTTTGAATTAGCTTCAAAACTTGTGTAGATATCTGAGTTTTTAGAGTAGTCAAGTATCTGTGTTACCTGTGCAACAGCAACAGGTTCAGAAGGTTGGACTACTGAGGTTCCAAGTGCCTCAGATATCTGGATATGAGGAGGAGACTTGAAAGTCTGATCCTCAGCATTCTCTCTTTCTTTTTGAACCTGAAATTAGAAACATAACACTTAGGAAATTTTATCAAGAAAAAGTTCTATTTTCAGAATCAGATATCTGAGAGGTCAATTACCTCCACTATTGGAGGCTCAAATACTTGTTGCTCAGAGACTTGTGCAGTCTCTGGAAATTTTTCTTGTGATGAAGGTTTTAATGCCTCATCAATTTCCATTTGTTGTGGGGATTGAGCGGGCAATTCTCCAGCAACTTCTACTTCTTTTTGAACCTGTTTAAGTAGAAAGTGTTAGTTTGAGAAAAATGATCAGAGATTTGTCTTTGAAGATTATAGGTATCTGAATGAAATACCTTCTCTGCAGAAGGTTCAGATACTTGTTCCTCGGAGACCTTGGAAGTCTCTGGATTCTTCTCTGAGGAGATAGACTTTTCAGTCTCTTCATTTTTCTTCTCAGTTGGAGCTTATTAGAAACAAATACTTATTAGTCAAGTGTATAAAGCACATATCTGAGTTATATCTTAAGGAATTATTTTCTACCTGTGAGACAGGCTCCTGTTCCTTAAGTGATGAGGCTATGGAAGCCTCCTTCTCAGATTCTGAGGCAAGCTTTGCAGCTTCCTCTTGTTCTTATGTTTCTAATTCAGCCTGTAACAAAGAATTTTTTTATTAGTTAACAAGACATAAAACACAAAGAAATTCACAAGTACAAACCATTCAGCTACCTGAGCAATGTCAGGCTGAGTGGTCTCTGGAACTTGTGACCCTTCCATGAGTTGGTCTCGTTGTTCCAGTGTTGCTTCTTTGTTGGAAGTTTGAGGTACTTCAACCTTCACTACAAAAAATCTGGTATGAAGCGGATAGATCCGCTGATAGCTCACTATCCGTCGCCTCAGCGACGGATCGGGCGACGGATAAAAATCCGCCTCGAGCTGTGGCGACGGATAAAAATCCGTCCAATCAATTCGGATTGACGACGGATTGATTTTTTTTAAAAAAAAATGATTATGGGCGACGGATAGATCTATCCGTCATTTTTTTTTTTAAATAAAATCAGATAACAATTTTTATATTCAGATAATGGATTAATCCCAGTGGTGGTGGCGGGTGGCGGTGGTGGGGTGTGGTGCAGGTGGTGGTGGGAGGTGGTGGTGGTGGAAGGGTGGTGGTGGTGGTGGCAGGGTGGTGGTGGTGGAGGAGATGGTGGTGGTGGCAGGGTGGTGGTGGTGGAGATGGTGGTGGAGGAGGATGGTGGAGGAAAGGAGGTGGTGGAGGAGATGGTGGTGGTGGAGGATGGTGGTGGTGGCAGGGTGGTGGTGGTGGGAGGAGAGAGGTGGTGGTGGTGGTGGTGGTGAGATGGTGGTGGAGGAGATGGTGGTGGTGGAGGATGGTGGTGGTGGGAGGAGAAAGGTGGTGGAGGAGATGGTGGTGGTGGAGGATGGTGGTGGTGGGAGGAGATGGTGGTGGTGGAGGATGGTGGTGGTGGGAGGAGAAAGGTGGTGGTGGGAGGAGGAGGAGAGGAGAAGTAGTGGAGAAAAGGAGGTGGTGGAGGAGATATATTATATTTTTTTTAGGTTTTTAGCGACGGATAGATCTAGATCTATCCGTCGCTAATTTTTTTTTTTTCCGGCCTTGTAGCGACGGATAAATCTATCCGTCGCTAAAATTTTTTTTTTTTTTTTAATTTTGGTCAACGCTCTGTAGCGACGGATAATTTTATCCGTCGCTACAGAGCGACGGATAACCTTTATCCGTCGCCAAACGGGGCGACGGATAGAATCCGTCGCCCCAAGTAGCGATCCGTCGCTACAGGGGCGACGGATAAAATCCGTCGCCCCTTTCCGTCCCGTTACGGATGGATTCTTGTAGTGCTTTTCCTGAGTGGCTAACTCAGTTGCCTCCCCTGGTTGATCATTCTGAGTAGGTGTATCAGTTTAATCCCTCTCTTGGAGTTGGGGAACCTGCTCATTTGCAGGATTTTCTTCAGCATGTTGCATCGCTGGCATGTCGAAATGGAGTTCATTTACCATTTCATCAACCACTTGTGGCTGTTGTGGTTGTGGTTGTTGTGGTTGTCTGGAAGCAGAAGTTTGAGCAGTTGAGAGTTCTTCCAGATTTTTAAGTGTGGTGTTGACATCAGCGTCTACCAACACTAGGTCACCACTCATCAGGGCTTCTTGAAGTTGTTTATATGTGACTTTCCCTGATGGTGTGTTGGCACCAACAACCTTTGCTATAGGTGCTTGTTCAACAACCTGTGAGCTGGTTGCTTCTTAGCAACCTTGGATCTTTTGTTCTTCCCCTTTGCCTTGGTTACTTTTTCAGCAACCTTGGGGGATGGGATCTTCTCCTCGTCCGATTCGTCATCGAAATCTGGAACAGAGTTATCAACAATCCCTGCTGCTTCTGCAGAAAGAGTTAGAAGTTTTTCAGCATTTATGAGTTCATCAGCAAGGCTTTCGGCAATAGTCTTGACATTTCTGAAAGCACTTTCTCTTGCTGAGTCTACTTGTTCAGTAGCTGATGCCTCTTTTGCAGCATTGATGAGTTCATCTTCATTGATGAGTTCATCCGGCTGACGCTGTGTATCTGGGAATCGACAACCTCAATGGGTGTGCCTTCTGATTTGCCAGCAGACTTCTTCCGTGAAGTTCAGGGCTTCTTGGTCGCAACTTTTCCCTCAGATACCTCTTCATTCTTTCGCTTCTTGGAACCTTTCTGAGATCCAGTAACCTTTTCATCAAGTTTGTATACTCATATTTGTAAAGTAGGTTACTGTTGGCAATATTTGCCGTCTCTCTGAGCTCAATGCCAATACATTCCAGTAAGTAGCAAATATTCAGTCCATAGCTTACTGTGGCTTTTGGCTCAGCAAGGCCCTTAACGATTTTAGGCTCAAAGCATTGTATTTTCTTCACAAATTTCATGAAGGCGTACTTCCCCCAATTAAAAGGGTTTTCCAGCCTTTTGTCTTGTTGGCTCAACAAGAACATCATCATCCAGCGTTCTTGGCTTATCTGGTCAGCACCTCCTTGTAGACCATCAAAGCCTTTGTGAAGAATACATGCCAACACATCCCAGTGGACCAAAAGATGTCTGGTCCTTATGTCAGCAAGCTTAAAGTCGATGGGTGTGTCTGGTTTGTCAAGATCATACACATTACTGTACAGTTGCTTCACACCTTCAAGGAGATCTTCATCCTTGGTGTCAATCTCAAAATCCTTTCCAAGATTTTGAAGTTCAAATAACTCACAGAAAGTTGTTTCGTCCAACAAGATTTCTTGTTCTTGGACTTTGGTCTTGATAGACACTATCTCAGTGCCTTCAAAGATCTTGGAAATAATTGTGGAGTTGTTGTAAAACTCCAGAACATCCAGTAAAGAAACTCCACTAGGAAGAGCAGATAGAAAACCCTTGATTTTTGCCTTTTCAAGCATATCAAGTACTAACTTCCTGTCAGTTTGGTTTTCTATCATGCTACTGTATTCCTCAATCATGGCACCACCCCAAATCATCCCGTGATTTGAAGTCCAATGATCGGTGAATTCTCCGATCAACCGATTGTTAGTAATAACTAGCTTTGGTGCTTGCTTTTCAGATTAGATCAAGAGTAGTTGATTGGGATTTCTGAGTAGAAGCACGTTTGGGAGCCATCTCTTTAAATAGTGAGGTTTTTGAAAAACGAGAAAGAGATTTGGGTGAGAGATTAGTGATTCTTTGCAGAAAAACTAACAGGGATTTGCAGAGGTTGAAGAAGAGTTTTTGCTATTCTTGTGCAAGTTTGTATGTTGGATTAGGCGAAAGTAATTTCTTTTGCCAAAATCCCATATATATAGCAATGTAATCTCCACAAACATATACATACAAATTAATTTTTTGTGTAAGTATCTGTGAATTGCAAAAGTGAGTAAAAGCTTGTTCGGCATTAAATGCATAGTGGGCCTGTGTAATTTTAATACCCACTATTTATCGAGAGTTAATCTGCCGTAAAGATCAATCGTCCAATTCATCAAGGGTCACCATTGCTTTTCAAAGAATGATCACAATCAACAAATGTAATTGTGCCCATTTAATGAATTTTGGCTATTAGCTTTCTGAATCACGTTTCTGTATGACCAAGAACACTGTTTGCATCTGAATTTATCTCACATTTGGTATTTGTCCAAGTTTTACACAGATGTATAGAAATAATACAAATTTCAAGAGAGTAGTTGACTGCAGACAGTTGTACTATTCTCTTTTGTGTTCCCCCTCACTGAGTGATCCAGATATCTGAGTACCCGTCTCATAAATCTTTGAACAGCCATTTTACCCTTTAGCCTTTAGTTTCTGGATACCCGTTCCAGATTCCTCTTCTCTGGATACCCGTTCCAGATACCTCTTTTTTGGATACCCGTTCCAGATACCTCTTCTCTCTTCTTTGATATCTTCTTCTGATATCTCTTTTCTGAACTTTTTCAGTTCTTTGGTAGCTCCATTAGTCCAAGACTGTGTCTTAAGGCTAAGAATCTACTTTCTTGTAGTGGCTTAGTGAAGATATCTGCAAGTTGGTCTTCAGTGCCAATCTTGAGTATCTCTATATTGCCTTTTTCAACATGGTCTCTGACGAAGTGGTGTCTAACATAAATGTGCTTTGTTTTTGCATGAAACTTAGGATTCTGAGTTATGGCAATGGCACTTGTGTTGTCACAGAAAATGGGAGTTTTCTCTTCATTGAGTCCATAGTCTTTGAGTTGTTGTTGTATCCACAATATCTGCGAAGCACAACATCCAGCAGCAATATATTCAGCCTCTGTGGTAGATGTGGCAATTGAATTTTGTTTCTTGCTGAACCATGATATTAATCTAGCACCAAGAAATTGACAAGTTCTTGAGGTGCTTTTTCTATCAAGCAATGATCCAGCATAGCTGGCATCTGAATAGCCAACCAAACTCAATCCACTCTCTTTTGGATACCACAATCCAACATCTACAGTACCTTTTACATACCTTAATATTTTCATAGCAATGTTGTAGTGTGACTGCATTGGATTTGTCTGAAATCTAGCACACACTCCAACTGCATATTGAATATCAGGTCTACTTGCAGTGAGGTATAATAGAGACCTAATCAATTTCCTATACTTGTGTTCTTCAACACTCTTGTCAGATTCAGTATAGGTCATTTTGGTTCCAATGCTCATTGGTATCTTAGCATTCTTTTCAGAAGGCTTTAAATTGAACTTATTGAGCATATCCTTTGCATACTTTGTTTGACTAATGAATATTCCATCATTGAGTTGCTTGACTTGCAGCCCTAGGAAGTAATTCAATTCTCCCATCATGCTCATCTCAAATTTACATTTCATGAGTTCAGTAAAATCTTCACAAAGTTGCTTGTCTTTAGATCCAAATATGATGTCATCAACATATACTTGAACTAAAAGCAGTTTCCCGTCATGGTTCAGTGTGAAGAGTGTTTTGTCAACATCTCCTTTCTTGAAGCCACTTTCTAGTAGGTATCTGGCCAATGTATCATACCATGCTCTTGGAGCTTGTTTCAGCCCATACAGAGCTTTCTGAAGCTTATAGACCATCCTACTTTCTGAGGAAACTTCAAAACCTGGTGGTTGCTCAACATAGACTTCCTCAGCCAGTTCACCATTTAGAAATGCACTCTTGCATCCATCTGATAAACTGTAAAGTCATTATGAGCTGCAAAGGCTAGAAAGAGTCTTATTGCATCCAATCTTGCAACTGGTGCATAAGATTCATCAAAATCTAGTCCTTCAGTCTGGGTAAATCCCTTGGCAACCAACCTAGCTTTGTTTCTGGTTATTTCACCAGACTCATTCATTTTGTTTCTGAAAACCCACTTGGTTCCTATTACAGATATTCCGTCAGCAAATGGAACCAGTTTCCAGACTTTGTTTCTCTCAAATTGATCCAACTCTTCTTGCATTGTAGAGATCCAGTCTTGATCTTTTAATGCTTCTTCTATAGTCTTTGGTCAATTTTTTAGATGAAACATTCATAGAGACAACTTGCATTTTCAGCGATTGCTC
This sequence comes from Plantago major, assembly GCA_026545765.1. Taxonomy (NCBI): domain Eukaryota; kingdom Viridiplantae; phylum Streptophyta; class Magnoliopsida; order Lamiales; family Plantaginaceae; genus Plantago; species Plantago major. The sequence goes on from CM048842.1 coordinate 81,442,457, forward strand.
TTCTAGTTCTAACTCCTTGGTCTATGGGACCAATCACATCTTTTGAAGGATGATTTCTTATCCATTTCATAATGGGTTTTGAACTAGTAGGATCAATATCAATTTGATTTGAATGTGAATCAATATGATCTTGATGAGATACTTGTGCAGTATCTGGGATATCTGACACATGGGTAATGTCATGGATATCTGACACTTTTTCAGTGTTAGAGATATCTGGATCTTGCATTTCAGCAGTCTCATTCTCAGATACCTTTTCATGATGAAGGTTCTCAGTAGCCTGTTCCATTTCTAGAATTCTCATAGGAAATTCTTCATCATGTCTTAGAGTCATCTGGTTGTTACTAAGCATAGGTTGCTTTTCATCGTTAGACTCATCCTCTATTTGAATGATAGAATTGTTTCCTTCTGAGGATCCTTTTTCAGAATCTTTAATCATTAGTTCTTTGAAACTATCTGAGAGATCATCATTTAAGAGTACTTTCTTGTTTCCTTCATAGAATACTACATGAATAGATTCTTCGATCTTTTGCGTTCTTTTGTTGTAGATTCTGTAGGCTTTGCTATTCAGAGAATAACCAAGAAATACTCCTTCATCTGCCTTTGGTTGAAATGTTCTCAAGTATTCTTTTTCGTTGTTAAGAACGAAACATCTGCAACCAAACACTCTTAGATGTTTGATACTAGGGGGGCTACCAATGAAAAGCTCATACGGAGTTTTGTCATGGTGTTTATTAATCAGACATCTATTTTGAGTGTAGCATGCTGTGTTTACAGCTTCAACCCAATATATTTCACTTATTTCAGTGTCAGCAAGCATTTTTCTTGCTGCTTCTTTCAGGGTCCTATTCTTTCTTTCAGCAACACCATTTTGTTGTGGTGTCCTTACAGAAGATAGTTGATGTTGTATACCTTTGCAAGTACAAAACTCTTTGATGTACTGGTTCACAAACTCAGTACCATGGTCTGTTCTGATTACAGATACCTTGTCATTTTTCATGACTTCGAACTTATTCATCAAGTTAGGTATCTCAACCCTTGCATCAGATTTGTGTTTGAGAAAGACAACTCAAGTGAATCTTGAGTAATCATCAACAACAACCAGACCATACTTCTTTCCTGCATAACTAGTTACTGAAGATTCAAACAGATCCATATGTAACATTTGCAGTGGCCTTTCACTGGAATGTCTAGTTTTAGACTTGAAAGATGTTTTGGATTGTTTTCCCTTTTGGCAAGCTGAGCATACACCTTCTTTTCTATATGCCTTTTTGGGTAAACCAACCACCAACTCTTTCTTGGCTAGTTTATTCAGAGTTTTGAAATTCAAGTGACTCATTCTTTTATGCCATAGCCAATTTTCTTCAGTGTGGCCAGATTGACTCACCATGAGACATTCTTCGGTTGTGGCGGATGCCCAATCAGCAACATAAAGATTTCCTTTACGCCTTGCAACCAAGACTGTCTTCTTTGACTCATTGTCAATCACTTTACATAGTTTTGACTTGATCTTGACAGTGTACCCTTTGTCTACTAGTTGACTCATGCTTAGGAGATTATATTTCAATCCCTTTACATGAAGTACTTCAGAGATTGTGAGGGCGCCGAACTTCAAATTGCCAAAACCTATGGTTGGATTTTCATCTCCTCCAGCAAACCTGATAATTGGTCCATCATTGCAATTTTTGCAGTTAATCAGATTTGCTTTGTCTCCTATCATGTGCTTCCCACATCCACTATTAAAATGCCACTTTGAGTTAGTCTTTAGAGTGTTCTGCACAAAACAGGAAACAGGAGATTAGGTTATCATACCAACAATGGAACCATCTGGATTAAAGAATCTTCCAGTAGGAATCCATTTTTGAATAAATTTCCTAGGAACATTCTTTTGTCTAACAGGAACATAAGGAGGAATCTTAGTTAAATGATTAGTATCATTGTTGTTAAGAACTATTTTCTTCCTTGGTGTGTTCCTAGGTGCTCCATTTGGTGCTTTCAGATACTGCTGCTTTTCGAGTCGCTTTTAAAGAACTTAGCTTTCTCGCTTGATTTCTTCTAGCCCGGCATTGATTTTCGGTGGCTTGATTTATCTTCCACTTCTGATAATTGCTGTGAGCAATTCTAGGTTTTAACCATCGTTCTTGCTCTTGTTTGTATTCGCGAGCAAGTTGTTTCCCGATGGGTTTATAGCCAATACCATTCGAGCACACGATCTTTGTCGAGATCTCTTCTCGTGACTTTGCTAATCTCTAGATGATCAATTTTCTTTCCAGAAAATGTGACATAAGAAAATTTGCCAGCTCCTGCAATTTTTCCTTTTTGAGAGACATAGCACTGTGGGTGATTGCACTTCTCAGTGTTTTGTTTCTTTTCAAAGACATTTCCCACAGTTTTCTTTTGGACTTGTTTTTCCCACAAAGGCTTGGTCGAATCGCTTTCCTTTGTTAACAATCTTAGCTTTACGACCGACATCGTAGATTGTTTGGGAATCACCTTTGAGCAATCGATTTAATGTTAGTCCTTCATTACTCTTATTCAGTGGTGGAACTTTACGTGTGTGTGTCCAAATTAAGTCCTCTCTTTTCAAGGATCTCTTAAATAAGATTGTACAAGAAGAGTGTCACTAGCTTTGGCATAAGATTGAAAGGATAGTTCTTTCTTTTTGAGTTCCTTATTTTCAGAAAGAAGACCTTCACATTTCTTTTGAAGATTTGCCATTGCTTCTTTATGTGACTTTTCGGTCTCAGATATCTGAGCCTTGAGAAATGCATTTTCAGCATCCTTTTTCTCAGATATCTTGATTAATTTAGAATTTTCCTTTGCAAGAGAATTATTTTCTTCTTCGAAATTTTCGGCTCTAGCTCGGAACGTTAGAAATTCTCTTTTGTAAAGATCAATTTCTTTTCTGAGATTTTCCAGTTCTTTGATTCCTTCATCATCACATTCATAAGTATAACATGAAGTATGTGTTACCTCATCAGCCATTAGACAAGGTTCAATGTTGGAGATATCTGGGAAGATTTCTTCAGCCATTCCACACACTTCTTTCTTCTTTTGACCAAAGTCAATTACTTCATGAGAAACACCGCATATTTCTGGAGAAGGCAGTGTGGAATCATCTGAATCCTCATCCTCAGAATCGGACTCAATATCTAGAGCATCCAGTTGGAGTTGAAACTTTTTCCTTTCTTCAGTGAGCATAGCTCTTTGACTTCTTTTGAAGATTCTTTTATCTTTCTTGTCACCTGTCTTAAATTTGTTGAAGGCAGGACAATCCTTCTTGAAATGACCAGGTTTCTGACAATAGAAACAGATATCATTTCCAATTTCTGCTTCCTCAGTACTTGATGCTTTCTGAGCCGGCTTGTTCAGCGAGCTTTGCATATTTTTGTACTGGTGATAGTTTGAGCCTAGATGCTTTTTCAGCTTCTCTTTGGCTTTTCTTCTCTCAATTTCTCGACTGACATATTTTCCCATTTGCTTTACAGCAAGAGCATCCTCAGTCACATCCTTCCCTTTCTTCTTTTCAGAAGTTCCTTGAGCAACTAGAGCAACACTCTGCAACTTCTCAGTTGTTTGTTCCCTTTGAGTTGTCTCATAGTCAACAGTGGCAAGGTGAGAGAAAAGTTCCACAGGAGTGATATCTGGCATTCCTTGGTTAAAGTAGAAAAACTTTGTGTGTTCCCAGTTATGATTTAGACTTCTCACAATGGTTTTAATCTTTTCTGACTGGGTATATCTATTATTTTCACCAAGTGCAGCCATGTCACTCATGAGTGTTGTAAATCGGAAATCTAGTTCTTCAAGAGTCTCTGTGGGACCTTGTTTGTAATTTTGGAATTTTAGCTTCAAAACTTCGAACTTATTTTCCTTTGTTTTTTCAGTGCCAGCACAGATTTCTTCAATCAGTTGCCAGGACACTTTCGCCGTTTTTGCACCCCACAATTTACATTGTATGTGCTCTGGAGTAGAACGTATGATGATATTACGAGCCTGCCCATCCAATCTATTTCTCTTGGCATCTTCCGATGTCCAGAGTTCTCTGGGCTTTGGTTCGTAAATAACTTGACTGGCAGGTCTCCCACTGGTTGATGCATCTGTCTGTGAAGACCTATCACTTTGTTCTCTGTCTCTACCATTAAAAACCTCTATGACTTGCTTGAGTTGTTGAATAACTATTGGGCCATTCTTTATTACTTCAATCATTTCGTCACTGATGGCTTCTAGGTGGAGCATCATGTTGTTCTTCCATTTCTCATAATTCTCTGGCTTGAGAATTGGGGCGTCACTTAAAGACATACTGCAGCAAACACACTAAACAAACGAATCAAGTGTAGGTGAAAAGCAGTTAGTGGGCACTTATCTAGGATCTAGGTTCAGTGTAGAAGGCTTGGGAACCTCCTGCTCTGATACCACTTGTTGGTCCAGATAACGGCAAAGTAAAAGACTAGAGGGGGGGGGGTGAATAGTCTTTTTAAAACTTTTGTCGATAAGCAGCTTTCTCGATATCTCAGAAGATATCTGATACTTAATTTCAGAGAGCGGAAGACTTCTGAGATAAGTGCACGTGTTCAGCAAGATAAGTGTAAGTACTTTGCAATATAAGTAAAACAAGTAATAAATTGCATAAAGTAAATAACACGTCTTTTTATAGTGGTATCTGAAGGTGGCGTAATCCTTCAACTAATCCACTTCGGTCTTTCTCAGACCTAGAATCCACTAAGATAAATGAGGTAACCTTACAGATATCTTTTCTTAGATTCCTAAAAGCACTAGGTTCCCAACCAAGTGTTCCCCCTGAGTTATTCCCCGGCTTCCACAGCCAAGTACTTCCTGTACTCAGAAACCTTTTTGAGCTATTCCTTAGCTTCCCAAGCTAAGTACTTCCTGTGCTCAGCAACCTTGGAGTTATTCCTTAGTTTCTCAATCTAAGTACTTCATGTACTCCACGCCGTATATGGTGTTGGTTTTAGGTTTGTTTGTCAGGTGAGCTTCTTTAATAACTTGTTCAGTTATTCAGATAGCTCTGTGAATCAAGTATACTTAATACACTTTGCAATGTATGGCATCTTGTTCTCTACTGACCCAAGTCTATGGTAAGTGTTCAAGAGAATGAAACTTAGATATGAAATCTTAGTTCAACTCTTTCACATATAACAATGCTCGTTAAGGATCAGGACACTTAGAACTTTTGTGCTACTTAGAATCAAGAGCTTTGGTCGCAACAGAAAGCTTGAAGGTAAGTAGTTTGCTTGAGAGCGCTCGTGTGAGTATTCTTGAAGTTCAGTGTGTTCTAAGGTGTAAGTTCTGTGTGTGTTCTCAAGCAGTCTAAGTGTTGATATTTATAGATGAATTTGAGTGTTGTTTGAATAGTATCCATTAGGCTTAAATCAAATTCAAACTATTGATATCTAAATATAGTACTGTAGCAGGTTTGTCTTCTTCTTCTGAAGCTACCGTTTTTGTTCAGACATTTCTGTCTGCGCATTTAATGCACTGTACTATATTTTATCCTGTAGAGCCAACGGAACTATGCATGGTATCAGAGATCTTTATACAATTAGAGTTTTCTGAGACTTTGCATGTTCTTCTCCAGAGATCATCATAGCTCCAGATACCTCTTGTTTAAACAACTTGTTATAATATGTTTCTTTCTCAGAAGCATATTTTATGTCCAAGGTATCTGAGTGTAGATATCTGTGGGCACTTTCCTCGCCTCAGAAACCTTTTATGCTCAGATATCTTTTGCACCTTGTGTGTTTCGAAACACTTGTTTCTTCAAGATATTTGGACATAGGTATCTGAAAAACCCTTGTCTTCAGCAATCTTGTGCAGTCTTCAAATCTTCAAATCCGTTGAACTTTTCCTGCTGGATGCCTTCTTTTTGGTCTTCTTCAGAAAATAAAAATTACATTTCGAGACCTAGCATCCTATACAAGATTTGCTAGACTATCATACTTAGTGAGTTTCCTCTTTTACAGTGTTCAAGTGAACTAAGAGTACTATTCACCTTTCTGAGCTAAGATAAGTCATTAGGTTGCTGATCAAAATCTAAACAGATATTCCTAACAAGATGCGTCAACCAGTGGAAGATCTACCGGTTAAATTGTTTATGAGCCAAAACCCAGAGAACTTTAGACATCGGAAGATGCAAAGAGAAATAGACTGGATGGTCAAGCTCGTAACATCATCATACGTTCTACTCTAGAGCACATACAGTGTAGATTGTGGGGTGCAAAAACGGCGAAAGTGGCGTGGCAACTGATTGAAGAAATCTGTGCCGGTACTGTGAAAACCAAGGAAAATAAGTTCGAAGTTTTGAAGCTCAAATTCCAAAACTTCAAACAAGGTCCCTCAGAGACTCTTGAAGAACTAGATTTCTGGTTTACCACACTGATGAGTGTAATGGCTGCACTTGGTGAAAGTGAGAGATATTCTAACTCTGAAAAGGTTAAGACTATCGTGAGAAGCTTGAACCAAAACTAGGAACATACTCAGTACTTCTATTTCAATCAAGGAATGCCAAATATCACTCCAGTGGAAATCTTTTCTCACTTAGCTACTGTCAACTATGAAACTACTCAGAGAGGACAAGTGGTTGCTGAGAAAGTTCACAATGTTTCTTTAGTGACACAAGGTACTTCTGAAAAGAAGGATACCATGTAAGGATCGGGGAAAATGCTCTTCAGAAAGCAAATGAGAAAATATGCGGTCAGAGATTGATAGAAGAAAATCCATAGATAAGTTGAATAATCATCTAGGCTCAAACTATCACAGTACAAAAATATCAATTGCTCCTTTGAACAATGTTTACCAAGCATCTAGTACTAAGGAAGCGAAAATAGGAAATGATATATGTTTCTATTATCAGAAACCTGGTCATTTTAAAAGGGACTGCCCTGCTTTCAATAAGCTAAAGATAGGTGACAAGAAAGATAGAAGAAATTTCAAGAGAGGTCAGAGTGCTTTGCTCACTGAAGAAAGGAAAAAAATTCAAATACAACTGGATGCTCTTGATATTGAGTCAAAATCTGAGGAAGAAGACTCAGATGACTCCAAGATACCTTCACCTGAGTTGTGCGGCATCACTCATGATTTGGTTGACTTTGGTCAAAAGAAAAGGGAAATGTGTGGGGTTACTGAGGAGATCTATCCAGATTGCTCCAACATTGAGTCTTGCCTAATAGCTGATGAGGTAACCAACATTTCTCAAATTATAAATTATGAGAGTGATGAGGAAGGAATTAGAGATCTAGAACATCTTAGAAGGGAACTTGATCTTTATGAAAGAGAATTTTTGGTGGTCCAAGCTAGAACCAAAATTCTTGAAGATGAAAAGAAATCTCTTGAAATTGAGAATTCACAACTGACCAAGATATCTAAGACAAAGGATGCAGAAAATGCATTTCTCAAAGCACATATATCTGAGACAGAGAAGTCACATAGAGAGGCAATGGATACACTTCAAAAGAAGTGCGAAGGTCTTCTTTCTGAGAATGAGGAACTCAAAAAGAAAGAATTATCCTTCCAATCTTATGCCAAAGCAAGTGACGCTCTCATTGAAGTACACTCTTACCTAGGAGATTTTTCAGAAAAAGGAGGACTTGGGCTGGACACACAAACAAATAGTTCTACCACTCTGAATAAGAGTGATGAAAGAATGACATTTGTTAGTTCTCAACAAGGTAGTTTCCAAACAACCTATAGCATTGGTCAGAAAGCTAAGGCTGTTGACAAAGGAAAGGCAGTTGCGACCAAACCTTTAAGGGAAAAACAAGTCCCAAAGAAATCTGTTGGAAAAGTTCCTGTAAGGGACAATACACTGAAAAGTCTAACCACCCACAGTGCTATGTCTCTCAGAAAGGAAAGATTGCTGGAGCAGGCAAATTTTCCAATGTTACGTTTTCTGGAAAGAAAGACGTTCCAGAGACTAGCAGAGCTGTTGAGAGGAGAACTCAGATAGCACCAGGTGCTCGAAATGGCATTGGCTACAAAGCCATCGGGAAACAACTTGTTCGTGAGTATAAACAAGAGCAAGAACAATGGATAAAAGCTAGGGTTGCTCACAACAATCATCAGAAGTGGAAGAAAGAACAAGCCACAAACAATCTGAATGCCAAGGCTAGAAGAAATTTGATAAGGAAAGCTAAGTTCGCTGAAAAGCAGACTCAGCAACCTGACAGGTATCTGAAAGCACCACGACGAGCACCAAGGAACACACCAAAATGGAAAATAATTCTTAATAACAATGACAGTTCTCATTTACATAGAATTCCTCCTTATGTTCCTACTAGACAAAATCATGTTCCTGAGAAATACATACAAAAATGGATTCCTACTGGAAGAATGTTTAGTCTAGAAGGTTCCATAATTGAAATGAGAACCTAACTACTATTTCCTGTCTTGTGCAGAACACTCTAAAGAAGAATCCAACATGGCATTTTGATAGTGGATGTGGGAAGCACATGACAGGAGATAAAGCAAATCTGGTCAACTACAGAGTTTGTAACACTGGACCAGATATCAGGTTTGCTGGAGGAGAAGTAAATCCAACTGTAGGATTTGGAGATCTGAAATTGGGAGCCCTTACAATCTCTTGTGTACTTCATGTAAAGGGATTGAAATATAATTTCCTAAGCATGAGTCAATTTGCTGACAAGGGGTTCTCAGTAAAGATCAAATCAAAATTCTGCAAATTGATTGACAATGAGTCAAAGCAGGTAGTCTTGGTTGCTAGGCAGAAAGGAAGTCTCTATGTTGCCGATCGAATCGCACAATCAAGAATGCCTCGTGGTGAGTCAATCTGGCTACACTGAAGAAAATTGGCTATGGCACACAACAATGAGTCACTTGAATTTCAAAACTCTGAACAAGCTAGCCAAGAAAGAGTTGTTTGTTGGATTACCTAAAATGGCATACAGAAAGGATGGTGCATGTTCAGCTTGCCAATTAGGGAAACAAGCCAAAACATCTTTCAAGTCTAAAACTAGACATTCCAGTGTGAGGCCACTACAACTATTACATATGGATCTCTTTGAGTCCTCTGTAACAAGTTATGCACGAAAGAAGTATGGTCTGGTTGTTGTGGATGACTACTCGAGATTCACTCGGGTTGTTTTCCTCAAACAGAAATCTGACGCAAGGGTCAAGATACCTAGCTTGCTGAATAAGCTTGAAGTAATTAAAATGACAAGGTATCTGTGATCAGAACAAACCATGGTACTGAGTTTGTAAACCAGTATATAAAAGAGTTTTGTACCTTCAAAGGTATGCAACATCAACTATCTTCATTAAGGACACCACAACAAAATGGTGTTGCTGAAAGGAAGAATAGAACCCTAAAAGAAGCGGCGAGAACAATGCTAGCTGACACTGAGATAAGTGAAATCTATTGGGTTGAAGCTGTAAATACAACATGCTACACTCAGAATAGATGTTTGATCAACAAACACCATGACAAGACTCCCTATGAGTTATTGATTGGTAGACCCCCTAGTATCAAACATTTAAGGGTGTTTGGCTGCAGATGTTTTGTTCTTAACAATGGCAAAGAACATCTAAGAACATTTCAACCAAAGGCAGATGAAGGTGTATTTCTTGGTTATTCAATGAATAGCAAAGCCTATAGAGTATACAACAAAAGGACATAAAAGATTGAAGAATCTGTCCATGTGGTATTCTATGAAGGAAACAAGAGAGTACCCTTGAATGAAGAACTCTCAGATAGGTTCAAAGAATTAATGATCAAAGATTCTGAACAAGAATTTCAGAGAGGTAATAATAATGTCATACACTTAGAGGATGAGTCTGACGATGAAAGACAACCAATGTCTAGTAACAACAAGATAACTCTAAGGCATGATGAAGAGTTTCCTCTAAGAAATCCAGAAATGGATCAAATCACTGAGAATCTTCATTATGAAAAGGTTTCTGAGTCGGAGGTTACTGAAAGACCAAACTCAGATACCCGCATTAATCGAACAAGTGTCGATATCTATCAGACATCACCGTGCGGATATCTCGTAATTGAACAAGTATCTTATTACAATCATAGTGATTCACATTCAGATCAACATGATAGTGATCCCACTAGTTCAAAACCCATTATAAAATGGATAATGGATCATCCTGCAAAGGATGTGATAGGTGCATTGAACCAAGGGGTAAAAACTAGGAGAGCAATTGCAGAAAATGCAAAATCTCTCTATGGATGTTTCATTTCAAATATTGAACCAAAGATTATTGAAGAAGCATTAAAAGACCAAGATTGGATCTCTTCAATGCAAGAAGAATTGGATCAATTTGAGAGAAACAAAGTCTGGAAACTAGTTCCATTTGTTGAAGGCATATCTGTCATCGGAACTAAGTGGGTTTTCAAAAACAAAATGAATGAGTCTGGTGAAATAACCAGAAACAAAGCAAGGTTGGTTGCCAAGGGATTCACTCAGACTGAAGGACTAGATTTTGATGAGTCATATGCTCCAGTTGCAATATTGAATGCAATCAGACTATTTCTAGCCTTTGCAGCTCATAATGACTTTAAAGTTTACCAAATGGATGTCAAGAGTGCATTTCTAAATGGTGGGCTTGCTGAAGAAGTCTATGTTGATCAACCACCAGGCTTTGATGTTTCCTCAGAAAACAAGATGGTATATAAACTATAGAAAGCTCTATATGGACTGAAACAAGCTCCAAGAGCATGGTATGATACATTGGCTAAATACTTGCTGGAAAGTGGATTCAAGAAAGGAGAAGTTGATAAAACTCTCTTTACATTGAACCATGATGGAAAACTACTCTTAGTCCAAGTATATGTTGATGACATAATCTTTGGATCAAAGGACAAGCAACTTTGTGAAGACTTTGCTAAGCTCATGAAAAGTAAATTTGAGATGAGCATGATGGGAGAATTGAATTACTTCCTAGGGTTGCAAGTCAAGCAACTTGATGATGGAATATTCATTAGTCAAACAAAGTATGCAAAAGATATGCTCAACAAGTTTGATCTAAAGCCTTCTGAAAAGAATGCTAAGATACCTATGAGCATTGGAACCAAAATGACCTATACTGAATCTGACAAGAATGTTGAAGAACACAAGTATAGGAAATTAATTGGGTCTCTACTATACCTCACTGCAAGTAGACCAGATATTCAATATGCAGTTGGTATGTGTGAAAGATTTCAAACAAATCCAATGCAATCACACTACAACACTGCTATGAAAATTCTAAGGTATGTGAAAGGTACTGTAGAAGTTGGATTGTGGTATCCAAAAGATAGTGAAATGAGTTTGGTTGGCTATTCTGATGTCGACTATGCTGGATCAATACTTGATAGGAAAAGTACCTCGGGAACTTGTCAATTCCTTGGTGCTAGACTAATATCATGTTTCAGCAAGAAACAAAACTCAATTCCCACATCAACCACCGAGGCAGAATATATTCCTGCTGGGTGTTGTGCTTCACAAATATTGTGGACACAACAACAACTCAGAGACTATGAGATTAATGAAGAGAAAACTCCTATTTTCTGTAAAAACACAAGTGCTATTGCAATCACTCAGAATCCTAAGTTTCATGCTAGAACAAAGCACATTGATGTTAGACACCATTTCATTAGAGATCATGTTAAAAAAGGCAATATTGAGATACTCAAGATTGGTACTGAAGATCAACTTGCAGATAACTTCACAAAGCCTCTGCAAGAAAGTAGATTCCTAACCTTAAGACATAGTCCTGGGTTAATGGAACTATCAAGGAGCTAAAAGTGTGGTCACTGAGACAGGAACTCAGTAAGACAAAGGAAGAAAAAGAAGGGATTAGATATCTGGAATGGGAATCCAGATATCAAAGGCGAAAGGTGAAACACTTAGCAAAAAGGTATCTGAGACGGGTACTCAGATATTAAAGGTTGAGGGTGATGAGTCAGTTTTGAACCGTCTCATTTGGTCTTTTTTTACCGTCTTTTTGTCATCCTTGAGTATAGTTTTATTTAGTTTTCCTAGAATATTTTTACTTGTTTTGTTCTTTGTGTGTTTTGCAGATATTTGGCTAAACCGCGCTAATTGAAGACAAAATGGTGCATTTTATATGCATCTACAAGATATGGAGTTCCAATACCTCGGATGGATACTAGAAGTAGAGCGGGAAGGCCAAAATATCAAGAATTGGAGTCGAAAGGAGTCAGAGGGGCAAGATTGTCATTCCAGGAGGAACTGGCGATGCCAGTTATTAAATCGGCGACGCCAAGAATCTCTGCTTCAGGAGAGAACGGTGATGCCGCTTTGGTTAATCATGACGCCAGTTTTCTTTTCTGCCGTTCTTTTTGCGATTCGTTTCAGACTTCGTTTTATTTTCCTTGTATTAGTAAACATCGAGATTTTTACTTTACATATCAATTCTATTGTGAAGAACAATACTTTGCTCTAGAGCTAGACCTAGTTTTCAAGGCAATTACCCGATTTCGAGGTAATTGAACCGTTTTCCCTTGTAATTCGAAGATTGACGTTGATTGGGAGATTATCTACACAGCTTTTGCATCGATTCGTTTTCGTTCTTCAATTTCTACCTAGGGTTTGTGACAACGAAGGGTAAAATTGTACCAATTCTCTCAAATCTTTGTTTTGTGCTTGAGATTATGTTTATTGCTAGTATGATTGTGCTTTCGCTTATCATGAGTAGCTAAACACCCCTATTATGGGGTGGTGACTGATTCAATGCTTGCTAGCTAGGGTTTATGTGATTCGAAGTGCATCGGGATTCGATTACTTGTGCTTTTTAGATTAATTGCATATCTTGCTATTACGTTTGATGTACAATCCGTCAATATCACTGTTAGATTAAGCATTTAATCAATACACCTAAATGTTTTCCGTCTTGCTTCAGTCTAACAGTTAGTTGCAAACAGTAATAGTAGGATTAGCTAGATTGATTTTAGCCTAGTGGAATTGACGCCTCCTCTAGTGCTATTCGTTTTTTAACTCAAGTCTGTGACAACTTGCATAGTCAATCCCGTGAATCACATGTATCATGCTAGCTAGCTTGTTGACGTTACCACTCCATAATTTTCCCCATTCATATTTCAATCTCGTTACTATCAAATCGGTTTCTAGTAGTTGCAAGTAGTTATTCGCTTTAGTCTATTATCTCGCCGCCTAGGCAAACCAACTTTTACTGCTTTTCATATTGTTACTTTTATTCGTAAACAAGATTCAGCCTATTTAAGTCCTTCGAGACCGACCTCGGGGTTAACTCCACTACAGTACAAGTTTTCGTAGTGTTGAGGATTAACTCTTGGCTCTTAAACAAATATTAAAACTTTGATTTTGACACATCAAGTTTTTGGCGCCGCTGCCGGGGACTTAACTCCTTTGTTAAGTTTACGAATTTTAGTTACAGTATTTTTGTTTTTTTTTTCTTTTTCTAGTTTTTGTTTGTGTTAGTCTTTTTCCTTTGTTACCTCTGTGTTCTTCATCTTGAGTGCTTGTTTTAACTAACGGGTGCTTATGTTTGCGTTGTTCTGGTATTGTGTCTGTCTTATAGCACAGGGTCGCAGATATGGCTAACGTGGAGCAACCTTCAATGTACACACTCCTTCTACCTATGCAGGGTGCCTGTCGCCCAGCCATAGTCACACCATCTAATGTGCGGGGTCTCGAGGTTAAGAAGCATCTCCTCCAACAACTTCCGAGGTTTATGGAGTCGTGAATGAGGACGTCATGGGTTTCTTCAGAGAAATTGAGCATTTCATCTCTAGATTGGAGAAACCAGAAGGGGTTAAGGATGATGATTTGAGGCTCATGATCTTCCCTATGTGTCTCTTGGGCAAGGCATGAACTTGGATGAACGGTCTGGAAGAAGGAAGCATCACTACTTGGGACAAAGCTTTCCAAACCTTTATGGGCAAATACTACCCTGTATCGATGACTACGAGCTTCAGAGCGCAGATTAGTGAGTTTAAGCAGCGACAAGGAGAACCCTTCTTCGAAGCATGGGAGAGATTCCGTGATTTACAGCGTCAGTGCCCCCATCACCGTTTTGGTATAGCAGATTTAAACCAGTTCTTCTTTGATGGGCTTGAAGAGTCTTCACAAGTGCTGGTTGATATGGCATGTGGAGGATGGATAGGGGAGAGCACCCCTGTTGGATTAAGTGTTGTGTTCGAGAGGATAGCAAAAAGCTTAGAGCATAGTAAGCGTGCTAAGCTTAGTGGCTCTAATTGCCCGGAACGCCGCCTTCCTGAATCACAACTTCCAGTGGTTTTTTGGAGGATCTGAGAGGGTTTGTGAAAAGTTGTCATGCCACCATGCAACACACAACGAGGATACATGCAGCTACCGCTGAGAGGTTGGATGCATTAGAAGCCACAGTTCAAAGATTGGAAAGGGACAACGACCAGATCAAAGGTACCCTCCAGCAGCTGGTAGAGAAAAACCAAGAAAGGGAAAGGGGTAAATTCCTTAATACTTCTGAGAGAGCTATGGCTATTAAGGTGATCACAGAAACACCGGTTGAGGTGACTGTTTCGGAAAATGAGATCCGTGTTGAGGTTTCAAAACAAATTTGCGCAGCTTGTGGGTGTGCATCGTTGATTCTGATTGCTGGAGAAGCAGCAGTAGAAGAGGTGATAACCCCCGGTAATTCTGTTGAGGAGTTAACCCCGGAACAAGAGGAAGATCCAGCCGTTTCCGTTGAAGAATTGGGTTCTGGAAAAGAGGAAGATTCTACAGTTATAGTGAGCACCCTGAAAACTAGAGCAGTTGAAGTTCCTGCCAAGGAAGAAGAGTTAGCAGAAAATGTGAAGGAGCATCCTCTCAGTAAAAAGAGCTTTAACATCGTAGTTGGGATGGGAAATTCAAAAGTCATTGCGACTTTAGATACAAGAGCTACATGTAATACAATCCCATACAGTTTGTTTAAGGGATGTGGCTTTACAGGCTTGGAAGAGATGAAAGCTCGACTCCTAATGGCGGATGGGTCACATAGAAGACCAGTTGGATTGGCAAAGGGTGTCGCAGTTAAACTGAATGGTGAAACTGTTATCACCAATTTTGTTGTTCTGAAGGATGTCCGGGAAGATCAGAAGACAGGACCCGATACAATCCTCCTTGGCTGGCCATTTTTATTCGCCTCTAGAATGGATATTAGCGTATTTAGACACACAGCAACATAAGAGGTGAATGGTAAGGTCGGCATGGTGAAGCCATTGTATTATTTTCCTAAGGGTTTTATCTACAAGGATTATTCTGCGGGGTATGTTGGACCCCTTTATGTCTATTCGCAGGTGCAAGGGCAGAGGAATTCGAGCATGGGGAAGTCTAGTACCCACCATCGCAAATGAACACCACCAGTCTTTTATGCATCTTGGAAACCTTCAATCAGGGAAGCCTCTATCTTATCAACTCTCTACTTTTTCTCTTTTAACTTGTTTGCTCGAGGGTAAGCACGAGTTCAGGTTTGGGGAGGGGTGTTTCGAGTTTTGATCTGCTTTAGGCTTCTTACTTGCATGTTTTCGGATGTGTTTCTTTCTGTATTTCATACTCTGTTTATGATTCATGTATTTCTTATTTGAGTATGTCAGTCTGTCAGTCTGTTGAGTCTAAGCCTATCTCCCAAGTCGAGCGTCTATTGCATGTACTAAACTTGTTTAATGATTTTGCTTTGACTGATCCTTGACTATTAGCAGTTTGCATGTTTAAGTTTGCTAAGTTCGTTTCTGTTGTAATAGAAAGTCTGGTCTAATATTGTAGTCCAAAAATCCTGTGAGTAAACCTTAGCCGATGAAAACATATTGTACCGGCGCCTGTGTGATTTAATTCGGGAAGTGCAAACTCCCTTGTTTGCGCCTCATCATTCTCATGTGTACTCTGTGTAAGTTAAGTATAACGAACGACATGTTTTACATTCTTATTTGCTTATGCAAAACCTGTTCCAAGTCCAGGTTTGGGGAGGAGGTTTATGTCCACTACTTGTATTGATAAAGACTGTGTTCAGGTTTTTTGTTCTCTAAAAAAAATGAAAAAAATAAAATAAGTCTCGGAGTGGATCTATGGTACTAGTTACCACCGTTAGTCGTGTTGGGCATGTTTCAAATACTACCTACACACCGGCGTGGCCCTAAAAGCCATATGTCCGTGAGGGTTGATGGCGTGTACACCAAACCAGCACGCACAAAAGTGCGGACTTTCGATAAAACATACACTACAAAAAAATTGGGACAAAAAAAATATAAGCATATGGGTCATATATAAGACTGCAAAAAAGAGTATGCAAAAAATGAAAAAATATATACATATTGAAAAAAGAGATAACGACCGCCTTTTTATGAGTCTACTGCTGATTGTTTTTAGAGCTGTGATAAAAGTCCCTTCTGACTTAACTGATTGAGTGCATTGCATGAGGTATTTGAGGCATCTTTGTGACACAAGTCACCTTCCTTACCTCTTTATATTCTTGAGTGATTGCCCCTACTGGACACTTCCAGGAGTGTGAGAGAATAGATGCATAGGATCCACTCGTGAGGGACTGCTGTTTTAGACTTCAGTTCTATTTACTTTGGAAACGAACTTTTTGAACTTGAGCATGTTATCCTGTGAATGTCAGTGTGATGTCAAAGTTTCTGCATTTCTTGGGCTTGTTACTTGCAATCGTAGACTCGGTAGCTTGGGAGCTAGACTTTATTTTGTGTCTATGTGTTTTTTATTTTTTCTAGGTTTTTTAGAGAGCATAAATTTCCCCATTCATATTTCAATCTCGTTACTATCAAATTGGTTTCTAGTAGTTGCAAGTAGTTATTCGCTTTAGTCTATTATCTCGCCGCCGAGGCAAACCAACTTTTATTGCGTTTCATATTGTTGCTTTTATTCGTAAACAAGACTCAGCCTAGTTAAGTCCTCCGAGACCGACCTCGGTGTTAACTCCACTACACTACAGGTTTTCGTAGTCTTGAGGATTAACTCTTGGCTCTTAAACAAATATTAAAACTTTGATTTTGACACATCAAGTTTTTGGCGCTGCTGCCGGGGACTTAACTCCTTTGTTAAGTTTACGAATTTTAGTTACAGTATTTTTGTTTTTTTTTTCTTTTTCTAGTTTTTGTGTTTCTGAAGGCACTGAGATAGTGTCTGTAAAATCAAAAGTTCAAGAAAAGGACATCCTTTTGAACTTAACAACTTTTTGTGAGTTGTTTGAACTTCAAAATGTTGGAAATGATTTTGAAATAAACACCAAGGATGATGATCTCCTTGAAGGTGTGAAGCAGCTATACAGTGATGTGTGTGATCTTGAAAAATCAGATACACCCATCGACTTCAAGCTTGCTGACATTAGCACCAGACATCTGTTGGTTCACTGGGATGTGTTGGCATGCATTCTTCACAGATGCTTTGATGGTCTACAAGGAGGTGCCGACTAGATAAGCCAAGAATGTTGGATGATGATGTACTTGTTAGATCAACAAAACAAAAGGCTGGAAAACCCATTCAACTGGGGAAAGTACACCTTCATGAAGTTTGTGAAGAAGCTACAGGGCTTTGAGCCTAAGATCGTCAAGGGCCTTGCTGAGCCAAAATCCACAGTGAGCTTTGGACTAAAGATATGCTTCTTGCTAGAGAAGCTTGGCATTGAGCTCAGAGAGACGGCTGACATAGCCAACAGTAACCTTCTCTACAAATATGAGTATACAAACATGATGAAAAAGGTAACTGCTTTTCAGTAAGGTTCCAAGAAGCGAAAGACTGATGAGGTATCTGAGGGTTCCGTTGCGACCAAAAAGCCCAGAACTTCAAGGAAGAAGTCTGCTGGCAAGACAGAAGAGGCTCCCATTGTGGATGTCAACTCTCAGATATCTGTCCCCACTGCTGATGAACTCATCAATGTGCTGAGTGCCTTGATGATGAACTCATAAATGTTGATAAAAGCAGTGAGAGACTTCAAACACTCTCTGCAGAAGCGGCAGGGATTGTTGGTCATTCAGTCCCAGATTTCGATGAGGAATCTGAAGATGAGAGAAAAAATAATCCCCAAGGTTGCTAAGAAAGCAACTAGTTCAAAGGTTGCTGAGAGAGCAACAAGTGTAGAGGTTTCTGAAGAAGCACCCACACCAAAGGTTGCTGAAGAAGCAACTGTGTCCAAGGTCACTGGACAAACCACACCATCAGAGCAAGTAACACTTAAGCATATTCAAGATGCTCTGATGAGTGGTAAATTAGTGTTGGAGGATACTGCCAATGCCTCAACACTTAAAAGTCTGTCTCAAGAAGATCTGGATAGGCCCTATATTGCATCACCTTCACCATCCAGATCAAAATCACCACAACAACCACAACAGCCACAAGTGGATGTTGAAATGGTACTTGAGTTACAGCATGAGATTCCAGCATTTTTCAATGCTGAAGAAATTCCTGCAAGAGAGCAGGTTCCCCAACTCATGAGAGGGATCAAGCTGAGACTTCCACTCAGAATGATCAAACAGGGGAGGCAACTGATTCCCAAACTCAGGATAGGTCCGAAGTACCTCAAACTTCAAACAAAGAAGTGGTCCAAGAACAATAAGACCAACGCATGGAAACTTCACAAGTTCCAGAGACCAATCAGCCTGACATAGCTCAGGTAACTGAGTGGTTTAACTCTTTACTTGTGATAATTTATGCTTTAATCTTGTTACTTATTAAAATTTCTTTGTTACAGGCTGAATTAGAAACACAAGAACAAGAGGAAGCTGCAAATCTTGCCTCAGAGACTGAGAAGGAGGCTCCCACACCCCTCACCTCTTAAGGAATCTAAGCCTGTGCTACAAGTGATAGATAGTTCCTTAAGATATTACTTTTTAGATATTTGTTTATACACTTGACTAATTAAGTGATTGTTTCTAATAGGCTCCAACTAAGAAGAAGAATGATGAGGATGAGAAGCCTAGCTCATCAGAGAATCAACCCTAGAATCACAAAGTCTCTGAGGAACAAGAATCTGAGCCTTCTATTGAGAAGGTATATATCTCAGATATCTATACTTCCCACACTGATACTCTGATCATTTTTCTAAAATACTTAACACTTTCTACTTACAGGCTCAAAAAGAAGTAGAAGTTGATGGGGATGTGCCACCTCAATCCCCACAACTAATGGAAATTGATGAGGCCACCAAGCCTTCATCATCTAAGAGAATTCCAGAAACTGCACAAGTTTCTGAGAGACAAACATCTGAGCCTCCTACTGTGGAGGTAATTGACATCTCAAATATCAAATTGTCTAATTATTTCTCTTAATAAATTTCTAAGTGTTATGTTATCTTTATTCTCAGGTTCAAAAAGAAAGAGAGGGTGCTGAGGATCATATTTCCAAGTCTCCTCCTCACACCAAGATATCTGAGGCACCTGGAACCTCAGTAGTCCAACCATCTGAGTTTGTTGCTGTTGCACAGGTAACACAGATACTTGACTACTCTAAAACCCAGATATCTACTAAAGTTTTGAAACTAACTCAAAACTCTCTCTTTCAGGCTCAAGCTAGTGCCACAGTGGTCCCTGAAGTTTCAGACAAGGACCTACTTCCATTTTTCAAGGGTCACACTATGCCAAAGCATCTCAAGTGCTTCAAGAAATGGCAGAGACTCAGATGCTCTAATTTGGCTGAAATAACAAGGGTCACTGATCACCCTACTCGAAGAGAAAGAGCATTTGACCTTGAAAACTATGTCCATGCAATGTTCCCAACAGAGCAATACTCTTTTGCTACTTTAATGCATAAGGACTTCATCAAGGAAGTGGCACACAAGCTCATTCAAGCTTTTGAAAAGGCAAATGGTCAGACCAAAATGCAAATGGCATTCAAGCCAGTTTTGCCCAAGACTCTACAAATCATACCCTCTGAGCAAGAGGAAGTAAATGGGCAAATGATCACTATTCCAGAAGTGATCAATCTGGTCTCTCAAGATGAAGAAGAGAAGGAGACGGATGAAAATGATTATGAAGAACCTCCTTCTGACCATCACAAGGATGAGGTTGATAAGAAGGATGATGATGATGCCCCTGCACCAGGGACAGGAGGGATTGCACAAGGAAACAATGCCTCAGTTGCTGAAAAGCACACTGAGAGGACTTCACAGAATTCCCCTCCTCCATCTCCTCATAGATCTACCCATCCCTCTCCCCAACAAAAAGACACTACTGAAAAAGTAGTTGAGCACTCTAAGGATAACACTCAGAAGATATTGGATGCACAAGCCAGAGTTGCTCAACTCAAACAACTGTTGGAGAAGAGCAACAGCTAAATCTTTAATTGGAAGAAAAGATAGCTGAATCCAAAGCAAAGCTCCAAAAGATTGAAGAACTTACTGTCAAGGAAATGGAAGCTTATGTAGAAATTAAGGAACTCTGGCTTGCCGTTCAGGCAATTGCTGAGGAATTAGATGCTGAGCAAGCATCTAAAGACAAGCATGATGCTAAGGCTGCATTACCAAAAGATATACCATCCTCCTCCTCACTGAAAGGAAAGAAGCCCATCTCTGAGATGGTTGCTAGGCTACAAAATATTGATGAAGATGCCCAAGAGGATGAAGATCACTGGGATGAAGACTCAGATGATGAAGAAGACAGAACCTTGGCAGATCATGCCAATGATCATTTGGGAGTTTCTCACTTAAAGAGAAAGCTGATTGCTCCTCAAAGCTTCAGTAAGGCACCAAATCTCAACTCCCATGATTACATGGCCAGATACAAGGTTCTGGCAACTCTAAGAAAGGAGTTGTCTCACCAAAATGAAGAAGTGATTGCATCAGTCCCTGCTAAAATGAAGAAGTTCACTGAGTTAATCACTCAGAGAACAACAAGCTTGGTCATTGCTCAGAGAGACCTAGGCATGGTAAGGGATGATGACAATAATCTTGCTGAAAAGGCCCTCAATGAGGCTAGCTATGCTGCTGGAAAAAGCATATGCTAGTCAAGGCCCACTGGCAGACCTCACTGATAAGGAAACAGGACTTATCAAACAAAATCAGGAGCTCAAGGCTGAATTGCAAAAGTTGGCTGCTGCCTACAACTATCTGCAAGGGAATTTTGAGTCACTCTCAGAATCTTTTGTGATACTTAGTCAGTCAACAATGACTAAGGGGGAAGAATATCAAGGACAAGGAGAAGGATCTGGTGCTCAGAAAGGAAGAGGAAACAAGAAGAAATCTGAGCAGCCACACCACTTCCACCACTAAGAATAAATGAGCCCTCCTCTAGTCAGACTGCTCTACAGATAGTAGCCAAGACCTAGCAACTTTCTAAAAGAAGAATAACAACAAGGGCCAGGGCACAGAAACCTCCAAGGGATACCAAGCCCCAAGGAGAAGACAAGTAAAAGGGATTGATGAGCCTTATGAAGAAGAAGAAGAAGGACAAATCAAATCCCTGGGCAATGAAGAAGGATGCAAATCTCTCGGGCACAACTTTAATGATGATGATGAGGAAACTGACGATGATAAAGCTCCTCTTCACAGAAAAAGAAAAAGAGAATTTAGCTCATCTGAGCCTATTGTTGCAAAGCCATTGGCAGCCAAAACACCCTCTGGAAATACGAAGTCTATCCAGGGTGGTTCTTCAAGCAATCCCCCAAGGGAAAATTCAAAGACAAAGAGGAAGAGATCAAGGGATATCAAGTTTGGCAGGGTACTTCCACAAAAGCCAAAAGATGCCCTGATTGAATATGTAAAAACTGATAACAACTCCTCCTCATATAGTTGCATCCATCAGAGAAATGGATACTGGATACTGGAACTCAAGCACTTGCTTGTGAATGAAAAGAGTTTTCCAGTACCTATCTATGAACAACTCATGGTATGGAGAAAAGACAAGCCAATCTTGATCAATACCAATCATGACAAATCTTGGTTGGATTTTGAAGTTGTCAAGAGAGTTGAAGCCATGAGGAAGGACCTTACTGATGAGTGTCCTTATGGAAAACCTGATGATGTGCACAAAGTACCAAACCTCACTGGAACAGGCACAAGGCCAAGACTTGTTGTGGAACCCTTTGAGTCATTCTACATGACTGAAGATCAATACAAGGGTGACATCAGATATCTGAGGATCATATATGAATACTTCAAGCTATCAGATATCAAAATAGAGCATGCCTAGAAATGGAAAAAGTATATGTGGGTCAAACACTTTGCCAAAAAAGAATCCCACCAAAGCATACAGAAAAATCTGTGATTATGCAAGGGACACTAAGATGTTAGTCAGGGCATTGCTCTATGACTACTCAGATGACATCAAAAGATTTGGAAATAGGGAATTTGCAAATTGATCCATGGAGTTGCTGAAAGATTGAAGATTTTTTTGAAGACTTGAAGACTAGTTAATTAGGATGTTTACTTGGAGCTTGGTTACTCCTGTTGTTCTAACTTAACTATGTATTTTGTATCTTGCTGATTGTACTGTAATTTGTTTTATTCATTGTAAAAGTTATCTGTGAACTTTCCTTGTTTTATTGTGCAGGGGGGATGTGATTGCTCTGAATTGGTTGAGTCTTGGGCACCCCAAGATCACGTTATAGTCGAATGTGCTGTCGACCACCACAAAGAGGATCGTTTCAGTCACTCTCGCCGGGAAGGTTCCCATAGAGACTTGTAGGGGTATACTTCCAATGGGGCGAACTATAGAACCCCCGAATCCTACTAAGGAGGTGTATACTAGCCCATATTAAATATTGCCCAAGTGCATTTGTTCCACAGTTCTCTTGGAAATGACGTTGGAGGAACTCCCTGTGTCAACAAGTACTTTGTTGACTTTATAAGTGGCGATGACTAGAGAGACGACCAAAGGAACATCAAGGTCTTTAAGATCTTCCCACCAGACGTTGGAGGGGGAATTTCACTATCATCGAAAGTGATGGCATTTGTTCCTTTCAAAGCCGGTGGAGCATAGGCTCTATCATTGTTTCTCAGATGTTGCGCGGTCCTCTCCCTTGCATTTCGGCTATCTCCTCCAGCTGGGCCTCCTGCTATGGCATTGATAACCCTGCTATAGGGAAGGTTCTCTATTTCCACACCTTCAGGGTACCCGCGGTATCTTTGGGCATGGTGGGGTGGAATTTCTACAGGAGGTGGCGGTAAGGATCTTGTCGGAGGTTCCGAACCACGCTCCTCCCTTCTTCGTTCATTTCTCTGGTGCCTGGAGGGCTCTTCTTCATACACTGGTTCTTTCACCTTTCCGCTAATCAACCCTTCTATTTCTGTTTTCAACTGAACACAATCTTCAGTTGAGTGGCCTTTGTGCTTGTGAAACCTATAGTATTCCTTCGAAGCTTTGTTCTTCTTACTGCTCCTCGTAGGTTTTGGCCATTGTATGTCTAAGTTTTTTTCAACAATAGAGGCCAAGATGTCGGATCTAGGTCTATTGAGGCGAGTGTACTCGGCATATCTTCTTGGAGGGGTTCTCTCCCTACGGAACTCCCTCTTGTCCCTAAATTCCTTCTTATGTTCGAACTTTCAGGCCGGGGAGGGGGTTCCTATTTCATTGGTTCTTTCCCCTTTCTGGCCCCGGCTCTTATCGGAACATTTCTTCGGTATTCCTCCCCATACAAGACTCCTTCGCAGATATCTTCAAAGTATTTTTCGGTTCTGATTTCTTCATTGGAAAGCTTTTCTCTGAGATCGTCATTGTAAGTGTTAGCATACAGGTGTTGGACCCGCTCTTTGATGCTGTGAGGCTCGACCTGGCGCACTTCGGAATTGAAGTGGTCAAGGAAGGTTCTAAGATCCTCGTGCTCTTTCTGGATTACTCCTGCCAAGTGCTCCACTGATCTCTTTCTCTTCTTTGCTTTCTCGAACATTTTCAGGAAGAGAGAAGCGATATCTGCATAAGACTTGATGGAGCCATTGGGCAAAGAGGTCCACCAATCCATTGCTTCTCCAAAGAGAGTACTGGAGAAGTTAAGAGCCTTCATATTGTCATTCAGGCCGTTGGTCTCCATCTTGCTCTCGTACCTAGTAAGGTGCCCCACAGGACAAGTATCTCCATAATAGTGCTCAAGATTTGGGATAGTGGAGTCGCGGCGCTTCCTTTCCCTTCTTATCTCATCACATAAAGGGTTGGGAGCTCTAAGAGTCACCTTCTCATGTGCCTTCACCATCTTGCTCAAAGTAGCAATTTGAGTTTCCAAGGCCTTCTACTGGACATAAATCTGCTCGGCGGTTAGCCTCTCGCCCATCCTTGGGTTGATTGCCACATCTGGAGGAAGATCATCAACGGGAAATATCGAGATGCTTTCTGCCACGTGGTCTCTCGGTCCATGCTGAAGAGCCCCACGTCGGCTAGTTCCAGCTTCATCTGCTCGTGGTCTGACTGGACTTCTTTTCCTGGTGTTCGTGAGAAGCAGCGGCCCTCCTATTGAGAAGGTTCCTTAGGTCCTCTGGTTGAGCTAGTTTCCCTAACCTTTGTTGGATTGTACGATGCTCATTCCTTGATTGTGCAGGTTCAACTTGTCTCGGAATTGCCAATGGAGGAGTGGGTTGAGGAGCCTGGAGGTTGTTCGATCCAAAGCACCCTTGAATAGTGGTGAGTAAGAGACTAAACTGATTCTCGCTCATCCCAAACTCACTGAGGCGAATAATCTGCCCGTTTGGAAGAGTGAAGTTTCTCCCTAGAGGAGGACCATGTGTTCCTGGCGGAGGAACTTGTCCTTCAACCCCGAGTACTTGGGTCCTTATCGGTGGATCAACAGCTCTTTCCTCCTCTGAAGAGAGACTAGCGGTGTGGCCATCACTTGGATAGTCCATTGTGTTTCTCGAAGTGGCTATCGCCACTCTTCCCCTCCGAGTGGGAGGTTTGCCTCTTTGCCTTGGGTCGGGCGTGCCAATCGCAGTAGCATTGGTTCTTACGGACCTTCTTGTTCTTGCCATTACTGAAGAGAACGGAACTTTTCGTAAAGATTCCCACATACGGCGCCAAAATATCGAGGGCAAAGTCCCCCGAACACTTAAATGAATTTCCCTTGCTTTCTTTCACACTAAGTACCTAGACCACCTTGCTTGTAAAGACCAAAGAGTAGAATCCCGTAAGAACCGTCATACTTGTAAGAGGCGACGCGTGAGGACCTGTACAAGTAGCTTGGAGGGGGGGTTAGAACCTTATACCCGGTTTTCGTGGTGTCAAACCGGAAGGAGACTTTACTTGCGAGAGAGTGAGGATCTACTCGGTTAATTATCGGGAATGAGAAGTGATTATGCCTTACCCTTATTATGGGAAAGTGTGCCATATAAATAGATTTCTCCCAAGATGGGATGGAACTCATAGATCGCGCCAAATGTCAGACTCAGATTGAGCCAACAATGCCTCAATAGGCCCATGGCCCATTAATGACCCCCCTAACCCATTCCCTTTTGGGCTTTCGGGGGTAGATTAGTCATTAATGTGAGAATTTGGAGACCTTGTTGCAGTCTGCCATGTGTGAGATCCGAGGAGGTAGGTCCGGACCGTACTAGGTGGGACTGGGGATTTCCACAATCTATGCACTGTCCGAGGGAGGCGGTCCGGGACATGTGACTCGGACCTCAACACTCTCTGGTGCCAATTCACTTGGTTGCTTATGAGGTTGTTGTGTTGAGTCCGGACGGGTGTCCGGGTCGGACCCTCTGGTTACGGACCATTGGCAGGGTCAGACCTACTACTCTTAGGGTCCTACTGTTCCTTTTCCACCCGGGTGAGTCGGACCTGCGGGGGCTTAGGGTCGGACTGTAAGGTCCCGGACTTGTAGACAACTTGGGACGCCTTAGGATTCGTTCCAAAGGCACCTATGACGGATTGGACATATTTCTGTATCAACATATTTCCTCCTAGTTTCCAAGTATCTTAGTAGAAGATAGTTGTGGAACTATGGTTAAAAGTGGAGAGGAAAGTTTGTTTCTCGGTTCAATCCGTCCCTTGTAAGCAGAAAAAAGGTGTAATCCGTGCTTCTTGTAGTCCTTAATTTAATCTCCCCCCCCCCCTTCCTTTCTTTTATTGCAGTCCGAGGAAGGAGGTTCGGATTTCAATAAAATTAAAGAAAGAAGGGGTATTTGTAAGCGAGATCAAGTGTAGACAGAGAACGTCGGAGTTGTACCTTTTGTGGGTTAAGGGATGATCCGAAGACGGATATCCAAACGGACGAGGGTCCGTGTGATGGTGAGGTAAACCATCCTCCCTTGTGAAAAGGAGAGGGTTTTTATCAACCTTGTTAGGATGGTCCGAAGAGGGACATCCGAACGGACGAGGGTCCGTGTGATGGTGAGGTAAATCATCCTTCCTTCTAAAAAGGAGAGGTATCCGAGGCAGAAGATGGATCGGCCATCCGAAGGTTGAGTGGTGTCCTTCTCCCGAGAGTGGTGGAGTTTGTTGTATGTGTTTTTGTCATGGTAAGGTAAATTTTTTGTACCAATGCGTCATTTCACTTGGTATTGTTATACTACGTCGTTGGATGAATTTTGATCTACGATTGAGATTTAATCCCGAAAAATGGTGACGGTGGGGCTTCTAGATTTGACCCTCTATAAATAGGGGCTTTACTGATGTCACTTTCACATTTCTAGAGAGAGGATTTTTTGAATTTGAGTACATCCGAAGCAAGTTCAAGCAATCCGAAGCGAGTAAGAAGAAGTTCGTAGCAAGTTATCCGAGCAAAGTTAGCTGCCTTCGATCCAATCATCCGAGTGCAAGTAAGTTGCTTGTTTTCTTTCTTTGCTTCCAAGTTTTTTGTGCATTCTATTTGTCCATCTTCAAAATGTTGCATGTTCGGATGTATGCACATTTTTTGTATTCCATAGTTGGCTATAAGTATAACATAGTTTGCTTCGGATATGTTGAGTAGTTAGACCTGACATCGTACTGACTTCACACTAACTTTGAACTAACCTCGTCCAACGGAGTTCCTGATCCTCCAATCGTAGATTCTTTTAACTTTAATCTACGTAAATGGCCTCTCGGACTACAATCTTAAAACACATAAAACTACCTTTTCTTTCCCTAGGATGTCCGAGAGTGATAGTCAAAACCGATCCGAGGTTGAAGGATATGCTTCCGAAGTGTTGTCTTTACTAGAGAGCTCCGAGGAGATTGACGTTGGTGGTACGGAGGATTTGGAAGAGATGGATCGTTCTCCTCATCCGAGTAGAGAAGAGCCCGAGGTAAGCTCTTTACTTCAGTTAGTTGTTCCGGGTTCAGGGTCTCTGAAGCGTCAGGATTACCCGGAAGTCTCTAATGTCCATGAGACGACCTCTCGGACCATAGGGAGTTTCCATCCGCATCGTGCTGGGAAGGAGCCCGAACTTCCGGTAGAGATTCGATCCCTCATATGCAACTTAGGTTATAATTTTAGGATTAACTCTAACCGCGTGCCATTCGTTCCGGATCCGCAGGATCCGAATATCGAGGAAGTGCATGATACTTCCGACGCACCACCCGAACTGGGAATGTTTGAAGTGGGTGTCGAAGATCGGGTTCATAATGCAGCTCCTTTTCGGACGGTAGTGGAGTTGAGCTCCTCGTCCGGGGAGGAAAGAGTTGAGGAGAAGAATGCTGAAGAGGAGGAGGGTCGGTATGATAGTGTCGGTTCGGAGGAGGATGTGGAGGAGGAAATGATTTCTCCTCATGTATTCCGGAGGGAGTCGTCCGGGCAAGCGGGACCGAGTCGTCCATACATTGAAAAGTGTATTAAGTATACTTGATTCATAGAGCTATCTGCATAACTGAACAAGTTATTAAAGAAGCTCACCTGATAAACTACCTTAACCAACACCTTAATCGGCGTGGAGTACAGGAAGTACTTAGTTTGGGAAACTAAGGAATAACTCCAAGGTTACTGAGCATAGGAAGTACTTAGTTTGGGAAACTAAGGAATAGCTCAAAAGGTTTCTGAGTACAGGAAGTACTTGGCTGAGAAAGCCGGGGAATAACTCAGGGGGAACACTTGGTTGGGAACCTAGTGTATTTAGGAATCGAGAGAAGATACTTGTAAAGTTACCTCAATTATCTATCTTAGTGGATTCTAGGTCTGAGAAAGGCCGAATTGGATTAGTTGAGGGATTACGCCACCTTCAGATACCACTATAAAGACTTGTGTTATTTACTTTCTGCAATTTATTACTTGCTTTATTTACCTTGCTAAGTATTTACACATATCTTGCTGAGCACGTTCACTTATCACAAAAAGTCTTCCGCTCTCTGAAAATAAGTATCAGATATCTTCAAAGATATCTGAGAAATTGTGTTTATCGACAAAAGTTTGAAAAAGACTATTCACCCCCCCCCCCCCTCTAGTCTTTTACTTTGCCGTTATCTGGACCAACAGTGCATGAGATAAGTCTGCACTGCGGATGGCATTTGCCTGTGGCGTCCAAATTGATGGACATTTTGAATGATATGGGGTTGAGTCCGCACCAGATCATCCCTAACTCCCTCGGAAACTTGATGTGCTTCGGGGTGATGTGTAAATACAAGGGCATCCCGGTGACTTTTAATAACTTTTGTAAATTGTTTAGTGTAAATTTAAGTAATAGGAACGGATTGTTCTATACGCTGGTTTGTCGCAAAGCGTACACTTTTTTTTGTGGATCCTCTCTCTTCTTTGGGGATCAATTGGTGGAAGAGGTATATCTTCGTCCGGCCCGCTCTAAAGCATGGTCAGTCCTAGGCAGAGCGGGTTCAGTGGCGCTTCGAGAGGAAGTTTTTCCGAGGTAGGTTGTCGGATTGGAAGCCTCCGGCTCGGAACATTCCACTGTGGATACAAGCTCTCCACAAGAATCAAGACCCAGAGAAGTATTTCTTCCGGGGCTTAATCTGCCAGCCTCTTCCCTACCTAGTTGGCTTTTCGGAGCCCAACTTTTGTGATGGGAAGAAGGATTTGAGTAAGTTCTTCCTCATTCGGTCATGTGGTTGTCCTATCTGAGTCGGTTGTTGCTTTATTGCCCTGTTTGTTTTATTTCGCAAAAGATTTGTCGTGTATTAACTTTTTGTTCTTCGGATGCACAGATTTTTAGTTCGAGTACGTCATGTCTACCATGCGTGAGCTGAAGCGGAAGCAAACTGCCGCCCAGAGGAAGGAGATGGAGGAGGGCGCTCGGACCCAAATCATCAAGACGTCCACTGTGCTTTCGATGGACGAGCCGAGGAATGCGGCCACTTTCTGAGTGGAGGAGACTCGGAGGAATGCGGCGGGTGAGGAGGCTCAGGCGATGCCCACCCCAGATAAGTGCAGGGTGGCGGGCTCGAAGGGGGCGAAGAAACCTCTGAGGGCTGTGTCCCGGGACCCTCCAGCCAGTTGTTTGATGTGCTCAAATTACTACTTAGAAAACAAGTAGAAAGCAGTTGTTGTAAACAGACAATGCTAACCACAGAATCGTTCGCTAAGGAACCAATTAAGCTACCAAGCAGTTGAAATCAAATAGTCACTTGTGAAAACAATTTGATTGGTTTGTTTGAATACTTCTAATAACTAGAAAACAGATAAAGTAAATAGACGGTTGACGACAATGAGAGAATATGAACACAGTAGTAATGATCAAGTAATGCTAATTCATTCTAGGGCAATCATTCATAGTTGTCACGCGGTCGGTGTACAGAAATCAATCAATCCAATTCAACCAATCGTACTTTGAATATTTCAAACTAGAGTAATCGTGGGTTGTCAATCCACGATCCTTAACCGAAAACGATTTTGAAGATTAAAACTAGCTTGTTGGATTGAAGGTTTTACGAATATTTCAAACTAGACAAAGCTATATGAATGAATCCAAAACCCTAGAAACGAATATACAATACTATCACATAACTACAGTGTTCGGAGTGATTTAGCTATTCATAATAGATAATGGCATACAGAGATTCATGGTAATAATCATACAAAACATAGATGATAAACTCGCATGCAATAACATACAATTCAATCGATAAAGATAAAGAATGAATTGTAAAGAAGAAAGCAATAGAGAAATCAATACCAATAATCATGATGAGTAAAATGAATGAATAACCAAGCTCCAAAGATGTCTCAATGTCAATGTCTGAATCTAGGAGCTCTCTTCAAAAACTAGGTTAAAAGAAGTATATCCAAAGAAAGACAAATTCTAAGCTAATAAGGAAAACAAATTCTGAGCCTGCGCGTCTCGCCGCGGCGAGCTTCCTTTTGTCGAATATATATCCAGCTCGCAAATTCTCGCCGCGGCGAGCGTCTTCCTTCAAAACAAGGGAGCCATTCGCAAAATCTCGCCGCGGCGAGCCTCCCTGCAATTCCCAAGTCCAGGCTCATAAAATCTCGCCACGACGAGCCATGCTAAGCAACTTGTTCTCATTTAGCTCAAAAGACACCGATCCTTGCAAAATTTAAACAAAACACCAAAGCATAAAAACGAACTAAAAAGACTATAAAACTAAAAACAAAGACTCACAAAGACCGCTAAAAAGGACCAAATGAGACGCTAGAATATTGTCTCATCATGGTTCGAGTGCTGCAGCCGGGCAGAAGTGCCCTTCCGAAGGTCCGATCTCTCATGCCAAGAAAAGCAAAGGGAAGATGAGTGGTGAGCCGGACAGGGACGCGGAGGTGGCTCGGATGGCTGCTGCCCCGGAGCTGGACCGGATTGCGGAGCTATCCGCAATTCACCAGAAGGTACGTGCTAATCGAACCATGGTCTAACTGGTTATCATAAAAATGTTACATCTTTCTTTGACTCGGAACCTTTATTGACATTATAATATTGGATATCGTAGCTTACTGCCGCTATTCAAGCGTGCTCCATGGTGGCGGGTCGGAGGGCCACAATGAAGGAGGACCTGGCCAAGGCTGAGGCTGCCCGGGAGAAGGAGGCATCCAAGGTGTTTTCCCTGTCCGAAAGGTTGAAGAAGGCCATTGCGGCAAAAAAGGAGTCTGAAGCAAAGGTGGGGAAGCTGAAGAGTGCCATCTTGTCCCTGGAGAAGGATCTCAAAGTGCACCAGGATAGCGTGGGAGAGTACGTCGGTGTCTCTCGGACCTTCAAGGATATGATTCTTAAAGAGATGTTGCAGGTCCGAACACGTGCTGTCCAAGACTTCTTGGGGTCGAACGCCTGCAAGTTCATGCTTGAGTCCAAGTATGACGAGGCTCGGCAGGATGGCTTCGATGCAGCCATGGGTCAGCTTCGGCACAAGGGATGGATCCCGAGTGACTGCGACTTGGAAGCTGGAGGCATTTCTGCTTTCAAAGAGGCGGATGGCTCGGATTTTGCTCCCGAGGGTGTCTCAGATGATGACTTGCTCAAGTGCGAGTTTGTGGAGCTAGTATGTGACGAGACAGAGGACAAAAAGTATAACCATGGTGGTCCATACCTTCCGGCCTTCGTGCCCCGGGTATTGATGTCCAGTGTCTTTGTCCCTTTGGAGGAACATGTGGAGCACAACCGGGACTAGCTGACTCTGCCCGGGCCCGTCCATGGCTTCCCTCGTGAGCTGAACTTGATGAAGAAATGCCCTGCCTTCCTCGAGGAATTGAAGGTCCGAAGGGAGAAAAGGTTGGCCCAGGAAGCCAAAGAGAAGAGGCTGGCGGACCTGCAAGCATCCTTGGAGGAAGAGATCGGAGGGCCATCCGGAGCACAGGCTGGTTCGCCCGGACATCAGGGAAATTGAAGACGGGGTATGCCCCAGAAAATCTGTAACACTGGTCTTCGGACCGAAAAACAATTTTTTATTTTGTTGATCTTTGTATGGATAATGTTTACCGCATCTTGATTCGGATAATTATTTTTGATTTGGAAATTTATCGCACTGGTTCGGGCTCATCAATGGCTCGGATCGGCCTCATCATATGTTCATGTTGGCTCTTATTCGGATGCATGTATCTCGTTGCGTACTTAGTTTATAAACTAAACTAGTAGCTTAAGCAAGTGTCGTTGGTTCGGACGTCAGCCGGCGGATCCGAGTCAACGAGACCAAATGCTCCCGAAATAAAGCAATAATGAATTGATTAACTACCCGGCCTCGGACGGTCAAAGCATTCGTCTGGGTTTCAGTTTAGAATGCCATCGTTCCGATAAAATCGGCTTACCAAAATCTGTAATAAGTAGGGCTAGTTCGGATGTTAAAATCCTATTCGATCCGTAGAGACTCGAGGTGGAGCTCCGAACCTTGTTATGTGACTTGGCACGGATCATGGTTGTTACGGAAGTTATCATGACAGGCTCGGACTGACGGATACGAACGGGCCACAGTTCAAAATAATTCATTCAATAAAGCCGGAATTGTGAAGGGTCTCCGGGTTGGCCCAATAGTGGCCCAAGTGTTAGGCCTAATTCCAGGCCCAAGCCCATACCCGGCGGTTACAGTCCACGTGGAGAGTTATGATTGGTCCTTCACTTCTATATATACCCCTGGATTGTACGGCTTTTTGCCAGATCATTCCATTCCTTTTATAGTAGATGAGTTGGATCCTCAGGTCCGGATATCTCAACGAGTAGGTTGATTCCACCGTTCCCGTGTGATCCGTCTCAGATGGTTATTCGGACGTTCGAAGATCCCTTTAGATCAGACCATATTGGGGATGATGTCACTCGGAAGTAATCTTCCTCGGATCGCCGTGCTAGTCTTCTTTCTTCGGGGCTGTAGTGTGTATCAACAACTTGAGCCCCGGGGAAGCAAACTAGCTCGTTGGTTCCGGGATAACCAAACACTTGTTACTTCGGAGAGTCAAATCCTCGGGCTGCCTGCCCCTTCCACCATTTACCATTTTCTTATGGTGCGGACATGCATGAACCAGAAAGTGGTTGTGGTGGAAGATGCGGATGGTCTGATAAGGCACTTTGACTACATCTCCGTACCAAAGATACTCATTCGGATTCAAACTTATCCTTTGTTTGGAGGTTAGGATATGTTGTTCGGAAATGAGCTGCCTTTACTGTTCGTCTCTACCATCTGAATCATATTGCTATTGTGCCCAGATCGTCTTATGCTGGTATGGTCTCATCAGTCACTTGTTTCCAATAATTGGGGTTCTCGTGAGGGTTTCCTCGAGTTACTGGGAAGAAGTGACTGATGTCGTTGTACCACCGTAAGCTCGGTTCGGAGAGTCAATTCCGTTCTCCTGCTACTCTGCTTCGGAACGCACAGGATCGTTGTAAAGGATTCATGGTTCGGACGTCAGAGCTGTTCCTAGAAAGGTCACTCTAACATGAGTTTGCTCCGGGAGGATGCTGTACTTGTTTCGCTCGGAAGCTCAGGCTCAGAATGAAGACGATTGGTCCGTTCCGGACGCTGGATACCCCACAAAGAACCGCCTACTTGTAAAAAACGATATAGATTTTCCTTTTGCTTTATGTGACTCGGACGGGCATGTTCGAACTTTGTAATTTGTACGTTGAGAAATACAAAATCTCCTCTGAGTATTGCAACTTATATCTTTGGCTTGTTATGTCACTTCGTCCGAACTGGCTGTGTAGGTTTTTCCTCTTGAAAAGTTTGTTTTTTAATCATTCGTTACACAACTTGGCTCGGATCTCTTTGAAGGGTCTGAGGCAGTATGTTTGTTTGCATATAGCACATTTGTTTTGCAAAATTTGTATTGATTTGACGGAAATTCAAGTACAACTGGTGGGCTTCGAGGCCTGGGAAAAGAAAATGACAAAAACTTGACAGCTGACGTAGCATTTTGTCGGGGAGTAGCCCTAGGCATAGAACTTCTGTAGGTTCTTAGCATTCCATGTTCTCTTCAAAGATCTTCCTTGATCATATTCTAACTCGAAGCTTCCATTGACTCTAGCCCCAATGACCTTGTAGGGTCCTTCTCACTTGGGCTTGAGTTTACCAACATTGCTCAGGATGTCAGCTCTTCGGAGGACTAAGTCCCCGACTTGTATATCCTTGGGAAGAAGAACATGTTTGTTGTAAGCCCGGGCAGACATAGTTTGATAGCGGAGGATGTTAGCTAGTGCCTTGCTTCTTTTATTTTCAAGGAGCTCAAGGTCGTAGATCCTTGCGATTTCATTTCCAGTAGGTTGGTATTGTTGGATCCTTTGGGTTTCCACAACAATTTCAGAGGGGATGACCGCTTCTGAGCAATAAACTAGTGCGAAGGGTGTCTCCTGAGTAGAAGTGCGAGCTGTTGTTTGATGTGCCCACATGACTCCATCGAGATCATCTACCCAGCTGTCTTGAGAAGTTCTCAGCCTCTTTTCCAAAATCTTCACGATGGTTTTGTTGGTAGCTTCAACTTTATCATTGGCTTGAGGGTAGCCAACGGAAGTGAAGCACTGTTCTATCTTGAAGGATTGGAGCCACTCTTTAAACCTGGCTCCGGAAAATTGTGCTCCATTATCGGAGACGATGACTCTAGGAAGTCCAAAGCGGCAGATGATGTTCTTCCAAATGAAGGTTCTTACTCGGCTCTCTGTGATGGTGGCCACTGCTTCGGCCTCAACCCATTTGGTGAAGTACTCTACTGCGACAATAAGGAACTTATTTTGGTGCGTACCACGGGGAAAGGGGCCAACTATGTCTATTCCTCATTGATCAAACGGACAGGCTATGATTGATGGAATCATAGGGTTGGTTGGTCGATGTGGTATGTTGGCATAGTATTAGCAGTCTTCGCAAGCACGAGCGAAGTTGGCAGCATCCTTATCAATGGTAGGCCAATAGTATCCTTGCCTTATGACCTTCTGAGCCAAAGTTCCTCCCCATGAGTGACTCCCGCAACTTCCCGCGTGGATTTCTTCCAAAACGGTTTTTGCCTCATGGGGTCGAAGGCATCTCATGTGAGTGCCAGTGAAAGATCTCTTGTAGAGATCCTCTCCCAGGATAAAGTACCTATTGGCTAGACATAGAATCCTTCTTGCTTCTTTAGGGTCTGATGGTAGAGAGCCATCTTTGAGATAGCAAAATATGTCGGTCATCCAACTCCTTTCAGTGCCTGAGAGGAAGACTTGACTAGTGGGGTTTACCAGGAAAGAATCTGTGAGAGTCATCAGGATGATGCTCCTTGTGTCCAAGGCTCCTAAGGCAGAGGCATACTTGGAAAGAGCTTCGGCCTTCTCGTTCCATTCCCTGTGGAATTGTTCCAGCGTGAATACTTCAAAGTGCTCAACTTCTTTCTTGAGGAGCTCTGTTGGTCCAGATAACGGCAAAGTAAAACACTAGCGCGGGGGGGGGGGGGGGGGAATAGTCTTTTAAAACTTTTATCGATAAACACAGTTTCTCAGATATCTGATACTTAATTTCAGAGAGTGGAAGACTTTTCTGTGATAAGTGCACGTGCTCAGCAAGATAAGTGTAAATACTTTGCAATATAAATAAAGCAAGTAATAAACTGCAGAAAGTAAATAACACAAGTTCTTTTATAGTGGTATCTGAAGGTGGCGTAATCCTTCAACTAATCCACTTCGGCCTTTCTCAGACCTAGAATCCACTAAGACAGATAATTGAGGTAACCCTACAAGTATCTTCTCTAGATTCCTAAATACACTAGGTTCCCAACCAAGTGTTCCCCCTGAGTTATTCCCCGGCTTTCACAACCAAGTACTTCCTGTACTCAGAAACCTTTTGAGATATTCCTTAGTTTCCCAAACTAAGTACTTCCTATGCTCAGTAACCTTTGAGTTATTCCTTAGTTTCCCAAACTAAGTACTTCCTGTACTCCACGCCGATTAAGGTATTGGTTAAGGTAGTTTGTCAGGTGAGCTTCTTTAATAACTTGTTCAGTTATTCAGATAGCTCTATGAATCAAGTATACTTAATACACTTTGCAATGTATGGTATCTTGTTCTTTACTGGCCCAAGTCTATGATAAGTGTTCAAGACAATGAATCTCAGATATGAAATCTTAGTTTAACTCTTTCACAAATAACAATGCTTGTTAAGGATCAGGACACTTAGAACTTTTGTGCTACTTAGAATCAAGAGCTTTGGTCGCAACAGAAAGCTTGAAGGTAAGTAGTGTGCTTGAAAGAGCTTGTGAGAGTATTCAATATAAGTTCAGTGATCTAAGGTGTGTTCTCAAGTAGTCTAAGTGTTGCTATTTATAGATGAATTTGAGTGCCGTTTGAATAGTATTCGTTAGGCTTAACTCAATTTCAAACTATTGATATCTGAGTATAGTACTGTAGTAGGTTTGTCTTCTTCTTCAGAAGCTACCATTTTTGTTCAGACATTTATGTCCGCGCATTTAATGCATTGTACTATACTTTGTCCTGTAGTGCCAACGGAACTGTGCATGCTTTCTAAAGCCTTGCACGTCCTTTTCCAGAGACTATCACAACTCCAGATACCACTTGTTAAAAATATATTGTTTCCCGAAAACATAATTTTTATCCAAGGTATCTGAGTGTAGATATCTGTGGGCACTTTTCCTCGTTTCAGAAACCTTTTATTTCTCAGATATCTTTTGCAACACCGTTTATTTAAAAATGCTTGTGTCTTAGATATATGGTCATAGGTATCTGAAAAACCTTTGTCTTCAGCAATCTTGTGCAGTCTTCAGATCTTCAAATTTGTTGAACTTTTCCTGCTAGATGCCTTCTTCTTGGTCTTCTTCAGAGAATAAAAATTACATTCAGAGACCTAACATCCTATACAAGATTTGCTAGACTATCATACTTAGTGAGTTTCCTCTTTTACAGTGTTCAAGTGAACCAAGAGTACTAACCACCTTTCTGAGCTAAGATAAGTCATTAGGTTGCGGATCAAAATCTTAAACAGGTATTCCTAACAAGCTTTAATTACTTGATCATGTTGGATTCTTTAGCGGCGAAAGACCCGGAAAACTGGGACTCGACAAGTTGAGAATCTATATAAGCTTTGATTCGTTTTACTTGAAGAGACCTCGCCGTTCTCAAGCCGGTAAGGAGTGCCTCGTACTCGACCGCGTTGTTTGTTACCTTAAAGTTGAGGGTGATGGTGTATTCCAGCCTAGCGCCTTCAGGGCTCTCAAGAAGAATTCCTATTCCTCCTAGTCGTCCAGTAGAGGATCCATCCACTTGTAGTGTCCAACATCCTTTGTCTTTAGGTTTAGTCTCCATCGCGAGAGTGGGAACTTTCCCGTCTTCCTGCTTCTTGACGGAAGATGCATGTGTTGAAATGTTGGCTACTTCATCTAGGAGGAACATGTGTCTCACCCTCAGGGAGTCATCCATGGGTTCTTGATACTTAGCCCAGAGTTGGACATCATTTTTGAACATCTCTTCAGGCTATTTTTCTTTGGTTCTTTCTTCTTCCGGAATAGCTTCCGCCTGAGTGAGCATCACATAGCTCACGTCCCCTTGTGGACTATTGGTCCCTCCTTCCATTTCTTCGGGGTAATCTACCAGGAAGTCGGCGAGGACTTGAGCCTTCTTGGCTGAAGGAGCTTGGTACCCGATATCGTATTCACTTAGTTCGATCGCCCACTTGGATAGACTCCCCGACTGATCTGGCTTGCCAAGGACATGCTTGAGTGGCTCATTGGTGAGGACCACGATTAGATGAGATTTGAAGTAAGGCTTCAGTCGCCGGGCAGTGTAGACTAGCGCAAAGGCTAGCTTCTCAATCTTGACATACCTAGCTTCGGCACCCAAGAGGGCCTTGCTTAGGTAGTAGATCGGCAAGTGGTCATTCCCTTGTATCCGCACCAATACGGAACTCATGGCTTCGGCCGTGGTTGCTAGGTAGAGGTAAAGAGGTTCACCTTCTATTGGTTTGGACAAGAGTGGAGGTGAAAGGAGATAACTCTTCAAGTTATCCAAAGCCTCTTCGCATTCCTTTGTCCACTCGAACTTGTCTCCTTTCCTTAGGATTTTAAAGAAGGGTAGGTTTTTCTCAGCGGACTTGGAGATGAAGCGGCTCAGAGCCATCACCCTCCCAAGGATCTTCTGCACTTCATTGATTATCTTTGGCTATGGTAGGTCCAAGATTGCCTTTATTTTTTCTGGGTTGGCGCTGATGCCTCTCTCCGTGACCATGCAACCGAGGAACTTTCCTCCCTTTACACCAAATGTGCACTTCTCTGGGTTCAATTTCATCCCGTACTTCCTAAGGATGGAAAATCACTTGTTTAGATGCTCTATGTGTTGCTCTTCAGTCTTGCTCTTTACTAGCATGTCGTCCACGTAAACCTCCATAGTTTTACCCAACTCCTCTTTGAACATCTTGTTCACCAATCGTTAGTAGGTAGCGCCTGCATTCTTGAGGCCGAACGGCATGACTTTGAAACAGTAAACTCCTCATGTTGCAAAGAAGGCCGTCTTTTTGACGTCCTCTTGGGCCATCCTAATTTGGTAGAAGCCCTGATAAGCGTCCATGAAGCTTAGGAGTGCACATCCCGCAGTGGAGTCTACTAACTGGTCAATGCGGGGTAATGGATAAGGATCCTTTGGACAAAACTTGTTGAGCCTGGTGAAGTCGTTGAACACTCTCCATTTCCCCGGAGCCTTCTCGGCGAGGACCACGTTACAGACCCAATCAAAGTATCTAACTTCTTCGATAAGTCCTGCCTTCATTAACCTGTCCACTTCTCCCGCTATGATAGCATCTTCAACAGGCCCAAAGTCCTTTCTATTTTGTCAGATATGTTTTACCGTGGAATCCATGTTCAGACGGTGAACTGCGATCCTTGGGTTTATCCCCTTAAGGTCGTCAGTGCTCCAGGCGAAGACATCGCGGTTGTCCCGAAGGCATGTGATGAGCTTCATTTCTACCTCAGGGCTCATCTCTGTTCCGATCCGGGTTATGTTCTCTGGATCTCCCTCAATCAATTAAACTTCTTTTAAGGCTTCATGGGGCTCCATCTTTGCAGTCTTGGGGAACTTCTCCTTGAGTGTTCCAGCCCCAATCTCTTCCCTCACTGGAGTAAGAGGCGCAGGGAGAAGGCTCCTGGGTCTTTTGGTGACCAAAAGAACGGGTGCTGAGGCTCCTCTGGTTGACATGATGTTACATTCCCATGCTTCCCTAACATTGCCCACTTCTTCTTCCACACCATTTGGAGTAGGGAACTTCACCCTATTGTGTAGGGGGAATGCGATTGCTCTGAATTGGTTGAGTCCTGGGCGCCCCAAGATCACGTTATAGTCGAACGTGATGTCGACCACCACAAAGAGGATCGTCTCAGTCACTCTTGCCGGAAAGGTTCCCATAGAGACTTGTAGGGGTATACTTCCAATGGGGCGAACTATAGAACCCCCGAATCCTACTAAGGAGGTGTATACTCGCCCGTATTGAATATTGCCCAAGTGCATCTGTTCCACAGTTCTCTTGGAGATGACGTTGGAGGAACTCCATGTGTCAACAAGTACTTTGTTGACTTTATAAGTGGCGATGACTAGAGAGACGACCAAAGGCAGATCAGGGTCTTTAAGATCTTCTCCACCAGACGTTGGTGGGGGAATTTCACTATCATCGAAAGTGATGGCATTTGTTCCTTTCAGATCCGGTGGAGCATAGGCTCTATCATTGTTTCTCAGATGTTGCGCGGTCCTCTCCCATGCATTTCGGCTATCTCCTCCAGCTGGGCATCCTTCTATGGCATTGATAACCCCGCTATAGGGAAGGTTCTCTATTTCCACACCTTCAGGGTACCCGCGGTATCTTTGGCCATGGTGGGGTGGAATTTCTACAGGAGGTGGCGGTAAGGATCCTGTCGGAGGTTCCGAACCACACTCCTCCCTTCTTCGTTCATTTATCTGGTGCCTGGAGGGCTCTTCTTCATACACTGGTTCTTTCAACTTTCCGCTCTTTATCAACCCTTCTATTTCTGTTTTCAACTGGACACAATCTTCAGTTGAGTGGCCTTTGTGCTTGTGAAACCTACAGTATTCCTTCGAAGCTTTGTTCTTCTTACTTCTCCTCGTAGGTTTTGGTCATTGTATGTCTAAGTTGTTTTCAACAATAGAGGCCAAGATGTCGGATCTTGGTCTATTGAGGCGAGTATACTCGGCATATCTTCTTGGAGGGGTTCTCTCCCTACGGAACTCCCTTTTGTCCCTAAATTCCTTCTTATGTTTGAACTTTCCAGGCCGGGGAGGGGGTTCCTGTTTCATTGGTTCTTCCCCTTTCTGGCCCTGGCTCTTATCGGAACATTTCTTCGGTATTCCTCCCCATACAAGACTCCTTCACAGATATCTTTCAAGTATTTTTCGGTTGTGATTTCTTCATTGGAAAGCTTTTTTCTGAGATCGTCGTTGTAAGTGTTAGCATACAGGTGTCGGACCCGCTCTTTGATGCTGTGAGGCTCGACCTGGCGCACTTCGGCATTAAAGCGACAAGGAAGGTTCTAAGATCCTCGTGCTCTTTCTGGATTACTCCTGCCAAGTGCTCCACTGATCTCTTTCTCTTCTTTGCTTTCTCGAACCTTTTCAGGAAGAGAGACGCGATATCTGCATAAGACTTGATGGAGCCATTGGGCAAAGAGGTCCACCAATCCATTGCTTCTCCAAAGAGAGTACTGGAGACGTTAAGAGCCTTCATATTGTCATTCAAGCCGTTGGTCTCCATCTTGCTCTCGTACCTAGTAAGGTGTCCCACAGGACAAGTATCTCCATAATAGTGCTCAAGATTTGGGATAATGGAGTCGGGGGGGCTTCCTTTACCTTCTTATCTCATCACATAAAAGGTTGGGAGCTCTAAGAGTCACCTTCTCATGTGCCTTCACCATCTTGCTCAAAGTAGCAATTTGAGTTTCCAAGGCCTTCTGCTGGACATAAATCTGTTCGGCGGTTAGCCTCTCGCCCGTCCTTGGGTTGATTGCCACATCTGGAGGAAGATCATCAACGGGAAATACCGAGATGCTTTCCGCCATGTGGTCTCTCGGTCCATGCTGAAGAGCCCCACATCGGCTAGTTCCAGCTTCATCTGTTCGTGGTCTCACTGGACTTCTTTCCCAGTGTTCGTGAGAAGTAGCGGCCCTCCTATTGAGAAGGTTCCTTAGGTCCTCTGGTTGAGCTAGTTCCCCTAACCTTTGTTGGATTGGACGATGCTTATTCCTTGATTGTGCAGGTTCAGCTTGTCTCGGAATTGCCAAAGGAGGAGTGGGTTGAGGAGGCTGGAGGTTGTTCGATCCAAAGCACCCTTGAATAGTGGTGAGTAAGAGGCCAAACTAATTCTCGCTCATCCCAAACTCACTGGGACGAATAATCTGCCCGTTTGGAAGAGTGAAGTTTCTCCCTGGGGGAGGAACATGTGTTCCTGGCGAAGGAACTTGTCCTTCAACCCCGAGTACTTGGGTCCTTATCGGTGGATCATCGGCTCTTTCCTCCTCTGAAGAGAGACTAGCGGTGTGGCCATCACTTGGATAGTCCATTGTGTTTCTCGAAGTGGCTCTCGCCACTCTTCCCCTCCGAGTGGGAGGTCTGCCTCTTTGCCTTGGGGCGGGCGTGCCAATCACAGTAGCGTTGGTTCTTACGGACCTTTTTATTCTTGCCATTACTGAAGAGAATGGAACTTTTCATAAAGATTCCCATAGACGGTGCCAAAATGTCGAGGGCAAAGTCCCCCGAACACTTAAATGAATTTCCCTTGCTTTCTTTCACACTAAGTACCTAGACCACCTTGCTTGTAAAGACCAAAGAGTAGAAGCCCGTAAGAACCATCGTACTGATAAGAGGCGACGCTTGAGGACCTGCACAAGTAGCTTGGAGGGGGGTTAGAACCTTATACCCAGTTTGCGTGGTGTCAAACCAGAAGGAGACTTTACTTGTGAGAGAGAGAGGATCAACTCGGTACAATTATCGGGAATGAGAAGCGATTATGCCTTACCCTTATTATGGGAAAGTGTGCCATATAAATAGATTTCTCCCAATATGGGATGGAACTCCTAGATCGCGCAAAGTGTCAGGCTCAGATTGAGCCAACAATGCCCCAATAGGCCCATGGCCCATTAATGACCCCCTAACCCATTCCCTTTTGGGCTTTCGGGGGTATATTAGTCATTAATGTGAGAGTTTGGAGACCTTGTTGCAGTCTGCCATGTGTGAGATCCGAGGAGGTAGGTTCGGACCGTACTAGGTGGGACTGGGGATTTCCACAATCCATGCACTGTCCGAGGGAGGCGGTCCGGGACATGTGACTCGGACCTCAACACTCTCTGGTGCCAATTCAGTTGGTTGCTTATGAGGTTTTTGTGTTGAGTCCGGACGGGTGTCCGGGTCGGACCCTCTGGTTACGGACCATTGGCAGGGTCGGACCTACTACTCTTAGGGTCCTACTGTTCCTTTCCACCCGGATGAGTCGGACCTGCGGGGGCTTAGGGTCGGACTGTAAGGTCTCAGACTTGTTGATAACTTGGGATGCCTTAGGATTCGTTCCAAAGGCGTCTGTGATGGATTGGACATATTTTCGTATCAACACTTAGCTCAGAAAGGTAACTAGTACACTTAGTTCACTTGAACATTGTAAAAGAGGAAGTTTACTGAGTATGTTAGTCTAGCAAATCTTGTATAGGATCTTAGGTCTCTGAATGTAATTTTAATTATATCATCGAAGAAGACCAAAAAGGAGGCATCCGGCAGAAGAGTTCAACGTATTGAAGATTCGAAGACTGCAGATGACTAAGGAGATTGGTCTCCTCAGATACCTACTTCCAGATACCTTGAAGAAACAAGTGTTTTTCAGTAAACAAGTTTCAGAAAAGATATCTGAGAACACAAGGTTATTGAGTGAGGAAAAGTGCCCACATAAACCCACGCTCAGATACCTTGGATAAAACTATGTTTCTGGGAAACAATGTTTCAATAGGTATCTGGAGAAGTGAAGGTCTCTGGAAAAGGACATGTAATGCTTCAGAAAGCGTGCAGAGTTCCGTTGGCACTATAGGACAAAAAATAGTACAGTGCAATAAATGCGCAGACAAAGACATCTGAACAAAAGAGGAAATCTCTTAAAAGAGACAACGCCTTCTGCAGTACTATTTACATATATCAATAGTTTGAATTTCATTGTGCTTAACGGATACTATCCAAACGGCATGATTTTCAACTATAAATATCACCACTTAGAATGCTTGAAAGACACACAGAACTTACACATCTACGAACTTATTCATTCAAGCATACAAGCCTTCAACCTACTTATTCTCTAGCTTACTGTTGTGACCAAGCTCTTGAATTCTAAGCAGCACGAAAGTTCTAAGTGTCCTGATCCTTAACAAGGATTGCTATCTGTGAAGGAGTTGAATCAAAAGATCAAGTATTTGAGATTCATTCTCTAGAACATTTAACATAGACTTGGGTCAGTGAAGAACATATCACCACACATTGTGAAGTGTGTTAAGTGATTCTTGTTCTATAGAGTATTCCTACATAACTGAGAAAGTTATTAAGACTACACACCTGACAAACTACTTTAACCAACACCACACACGGCGTGGAGTACAGGAAGTACTTAGTTTGGGAAACTAAGGAACAACTCCAAGGTTACTGAGCACAGGAAGTACTTAGTTTGGGAAATTAAGGAATAGCTCAAAGGTTTCTGAGTACAGGAAGTACTTGGCTGAGAAAGCCGGGGAATAACTAAGGGGGAACACTTGATTGGGAACCTAGTGTAAAAGGGAATCAAGGGATAGGATTATTGTAAGGAGAACTCAATATCTATCTTAGTGAATTTCAAGTCCTGAGAAAGGGCGATTGGATTAGTTGAGGGATTACGCCACCCTCAGATACCACTATAAAGATCTGTGTTATTTACTTTCTTCAACTTATTAATTGCTTTATTTACCTTGCTGAGTATTTACGCACTTATATCTTGCAAAGCACGTGCACTTATCACATATAAAGTCTTCCGCTCTCTGAATATAAGTATCAGATATCTTCACACATATCTGAGAAATTGTTTTATCGTCAAAAGTTTTAAAAGACTATTCACCCCCCCCCCCCCCCGCGCCCCCCCTCCAAATAGTCTTTTACTTTGTCGTTATCTGGAAAAACATGGCCACCTGTGCTGGATGGGTCGAACTACAACTACTGGCAGATCAGACTCAGGACGCACATCAAATCAATTGAAGTCCGTTCCTGGAAATCTGTTCTTGAAGGCTACAGGGCACCTACCATAGGTCCGGATGCTGATGGAGATGTCATTCCAAAACCGGAAAATCAATGGATATGTGAGGAATATGTTGAATGTTCCTATAATGAAAAGGCCTTAAATACCATTTTTGCTCATGTCGATGCTCACATGTTCAAAATCATTCAGAATTGTACTACTGCTAAACAAGCTTGGGACTTACTTAAAAATCATTGTGAAGGTGATAGCAGCGTAAACTAAACTTAGGATGCTTAATTCAAAATTTGAAAATTTAAGAATGGCCAGAGAAGAATCTATTGACTCTTATTTTGATAAACTTCTTACTATTGCTAATGATTGTCAGACTTTAGGTGAACCTATATCTAACAAACAACTTGTTAGCAAAGATATCCGTACTCTTTCTTCAAAATTTGATACAAAACGCACTATTTTAGAAGATACAAAAAATGTTGCTACTATGGACTTTCACTCCTTGATGAACAACTTGAAAAACTATGAGCTCCAACTGAATGAGCAACAAGGTGTGAAAAGCCATAGTCTTTCTCTTCACTCTAAATCAAAAGTCCCCGAGCC
This sequence comes from Plantago major, assembly GCA_026545765.1. Taxonomy (NCBI): domain Eukaryota; kingdom Viridiplantae; phylum Streptophyta; class Magnoliopsida; order Lamiales; family Plantaginaceae; genus Plantago; species Plantago major. The sequence continues at coordinate 81,486,990 of CM048842.1, forward strand.
TGATAGCAGTAGTGATGAATCCGATGAGATGACTCATGAGATGTTTTCTAAAGCTTATAATAGTCTTCTTAAAAAGTTCAGCAGAACCAACTTTAGAAACAACTCAAGTGGTAGCTCTCGAAGCAATCCAAAGGCTTCCAAGTTTAAGAAAACCATTGAACTTCCTGCTTTTGATCCCAAAAAAAATTGAAAAGGTTAAATGTTTTGAATGCCAAGGTTGGGGCCACTTGCAGAATGAGTGCGCTAACACACTTCACAAGAAGGGTAAAAATTTGCTTGCTTGTCTTAGTGATGAATAGGAAACGGGAACTGCTGATAATCAAGTTGCTTCTTTGTCGACTGTTCTGGACGATGTTGGGAACCAATGTTTGGTCAACTGTGACAACTCAACAGCGTTGCAGATGATCTGCTTTGATTATGATGAACTGTGAAAGGATACTGGATGATGAATTTTCAGATTCTGGAGTAACCTGTTCTACTAACTATAATTGTTTGCATGGTTCAGTTGATGTGTGTGTAGATTACCCTTTTGAAGAAGAGTTCACTCATGAACAAATGGTGGAGGAACTGAGGCTTATGTATGAAGCTCTCTTGAAGGAATTGAAGAAGATCAAGAAACAGGCAAAGCATCTTGAAAAGGAGAATGAGAGCCTAAAAGAAACCACAATGAAACTTAAAGTGGCTTTGACTCGGAAAGACTCTGAGTTTGAAAAGGTAACCTCTGAACTAGATAGTGCTAAGAAACTCATTGCTAAGTGGAACTCTACTACTGCTATGCTTGATGAGGGGAACTGCCGGTTTAGGTTATTCTGGTTCTTATGACTCTTCTGCCTCTAATGTTTTTATCTGTAAACCTGACACTGATTGCTCTAAGGTAACTATTAAACCTCTTTATGAACTTATTGATGGACCAATTTTTGTAAAAGAAAAAGGTGTTTTGAATGAAGATAAGAGGAAAACTTTTGTGTGTCAACACTGTCTCAAAATTGGACACATTAAACCTTGCTGCTTTCAGTATCAAAAAGTTTTGAGAAAGAACAAGAAAACTGAAACAGCTAATGTTGATGTTAATGTTGCCTCAACGTCGAAGTCAACAATGTCAGATTCTAAGACTCAAACATCAGTTGCACCAGTACAGAAAGCTAAACCTACTGGAACTGTGAAAAATTAGAAAGAAAAGTCTAAGAAATATTGGGCACCCAGAGAAAAGATAGTATGCAATGTTGCTTTTTCTGTTGCTTCTTCTCCTTATAATGGAGGAAAATGGTACTTTGATGGTGGCTGCTCAAGACACATGACTGGAGCTAAAGACCATCTTACTAGCTTTGTCCCTCAACGCACCGGCATGGTAACATATGGTGGAGGTCACAAAAGTAGAGTACTTAGAAAAGGTGTACTTAACCTTGATGGTTTTCCTCTCTTGAATTATGTACTCTTGGTAGAAGGTCTAACTGCTAATCTTATTAGTGTCAGTCATTTGTGTGATGACGATTTGAAAGTCAAGTTTAACAAATATGCCTGTAGAGTGTATACTCGCAAAGAGAAAAATATTGTTATGACAGGTGTCAGGTCAACAGACAATTGTTATGTGGTGGTTGATCCCCACAAATGCAATGCGGCAAAAGAAGATGATGCTGTGATATGGCATAAGAAGCTTGGTCATGTAAACTACAGGAACATGGAAAAACTGATCAAGCTTGAGGCTGTCAAAGGAATCTCGAAACTTGGGAATGCAGGTAAGAATGTGTGTGGCGACTGTCTAAAAGGTAAACATACTAGAACTGTTCATCAGTTTGTTCAGCCAGAAAGACAGAAAACAGGTACCTCTAACTGCTTTGAACTAATGCATATGGATCTTATGGGTCCTATTGAGGTAGAAAGTCTAGGTGGTAAGTGGTACATTTTTGTCATAGTTGATGATTTTTCTCGATTTACCTGGGTAAGGTTTTGAAAAGTGATGAGACGATAATTTAGAGTCTCATTTGGTCCTTTTTAGCGGTCTTTGTGAGTCTTCGTCTTTAGTTTTTTTGTACGTTTTTATGCTTTGGTGTTTTGGTTTTATTTTGTAGGAATTATTGATTTTGAGCCAAAGGTGAAAAAAGGAGATCAACCAGGCTCGCCGTGGCGAAGAAATTTGCCCGCCGCGGCGAGATTATGCGAATCGATATACATTGCGGCAACAGAAGACTCGCCGCGGCGAGACGGGCAGATCCAGAATTCGTTTTTCCTTATTAGTTTAGAATTGGGACTTCTTCCCTTATACTCTCTTTTAACCTGGTTCTTAGAAAAGCTTCAATACTCATACTTTGACATTGTTACATTCTTGGAGCTTGGTTTTCACCTTGTTGAATCATCGATATCGAATTCCTGGTAATATCAGATAATTTTCTATTGTTTATCTCAATTCGTGTTTGTTATTGCTTATCGAATTGTATGATCTTGCATGCGATTATCAACATGTCTATGTTTATCATATTCAATACCTTGAAGTCTTTGATCTTTGCTTCTACCATGAGTAGCTAAACCACTCCGAACACGATAGTTATGTGACGGTTCTGCGTATTCGTTTCTAGGGTTAGGATTCGTTCATATAGGTTCGTCCAGTTCAAAATCTTCATAAAAACCTTCAATCCAATAAGCTAGTTCTAGATTCTCAAAATCATTTTCGGATAAGGATCGTGGATTGACGACCCATGATTCTCTAGTTCAAAACTCTCAAACAACGATTGGTTGAATTGGATTGATTGATTTATGTACACCGACCGTGTGACAAGTATGAACAATTTCCCTAGAGCGAATTAGAATTACTCGATCATAACTGCTGTGTTCTCTTCTCTCTCTGTCAAAAAATCGTTTATCTGCTTTTCTGTTTTCTAGCTATTAGAAGTAATCAAAACCAAACAAATCAAACTGTTTTCACAAGTGACTGTTTGCTTTCAACTGCTTGGTAGCTTAATTAGTTCCTTAGCGAACGATTCTGTGGTTAGCATTTTCTGTCTACAACAACTGCTTACTACTTGTTTTCTAAGTATTAATTTGAGCACATCAAAAAGAAAAATCTGAAACATTGATTCTTTCAAGAAACTGCATGCTAGGATCAAAAATCAGTACTCTACTATTGTTCAAAGAATTCGAACTGATCATGGTAGGGAATTCGAAAATAAGTTCTTTGCTGCCTTTTGCAAAAAGAAAGGAATTTTTCATGAATTTTCTGCTCCTAAAACTCCTCAATAAAATGGAGTAGCTGAAAGAAAGAATCGAACTTTGCAAGAAATGGCTAGGGTTATGTTGAGTTCCATGAATTTATCTAAAAGGTTGTGGGCTGAAACTATCAACACAGCTTGCCACATCATTAATTGTGTCTACCTTACACCAGGAACTATAACAACTCCCTATGAGATCTTGAATGGTAAGAAGCCCAATCTTAAGTAGTTTCATGTCTATGGCTGTGCATGCTATATACTTAATGATAGGGAACATCTAGGCAAGTTTGATGCAAAGAGTGACAAGGGTATCTTTGTTGGATATTCTCTTAATAGTAATGCGTTTAGAGTTTACAATCCAAGGACGCAAACTATTCAGGAATCTGTGAACGTTACTTTTGATGATTATGTCCCTTTTGCTCAGAAACAGGTTAGTGCAGGTACTGAACCAGAAGCTCCAGAGACTGTCAGTGAAAAAGTTGATCGATGTTGAGAACATTGTTGACTCAACACTGTCTGACAGCTCCTCGGATGAATATGTATATGAAAAAGGAGAAGAACCTGAATAGGAGACAACTGAACATCAGTCTGAACCTCTGGACAGCATCAGATGTGATCATCCTCCTAGAATTCGAAGAAATCACCCCAGTACTCAAGTAATTGGAGATCTGAATGAAGGGATGAATCTGAGAAAGAACACTAGGCGAAACTACAAATATATGGTAAGTATGTCCACATTCTGCCAAGAGGTAAGCTCTTCTTGTTTTGTCTCTCTCTCTCTGAACCTAAGAATGTGAATGAAGCTTTGAAAGATGATTAATGGTCAGAGGCAATGCAAAATGAACTGCACCAATTCAGAACTAATGAAGTTTGGGTTTTAGTCCCTCGTCCCTCTGATATTAATGTCATAGGCACTAAGTGGATTTTCAAAAACAAAAGTGATGAAAATGGTGTTGTTGTAAAAAAATAAGGCTCGTCTTGTTGCACAAGGGTTCACTCAAGTGGAATGAGTCGATTTTGATGAAACTTTTGCTCCATTAGCTAGACTTGAATCCATTAGACTTCTTTAAGCCATAGCCTGTGCTTTGAACATTAAACTGAAACAGATGGATGTTAAGGGGGCTTTTCTCAATGGTTAAATTGATAAAGAAGTGTATGTTGAACAACCCAAATGATTTGAAGATCCAAACCATCCTAACCATGTTTTTAAACTCAAAAAGACTTTGTATGGTCTAAAGCAAGCTCCTCGAGCTTGGTATGCTAGACTAACTGAGTTTCTTGTCAGCTTTGGTTTTACAAAAGGGGGAGGGTGATCAAACCTTGTTCATTCTTAGACAAGGAAAAGATCTTTGCATTGCACAAATCTATGTTGATGATATTGTGTTTGGGTCGACTAATCCTTCCACGGTAGATCAATTTGTCCAAGCTATGACAAGTACCTTTGAAATGGGTATGATAGGGAATCTCAGCTATTTTCTTGGGCTCCAGATTCAGCAGCAAAGGGATGGTATCTTTTTGTCTCAAGAAAAATATGCCAGGAATCTGATCAAAAAGTTTGGTCTGGATAACTCTAAGGCGTGCAGTACTCCTATGTCTGCCTCTGTAAAGCTGAGCAGAATCGATGTTGGAGAGGATGTTGACCCAACATTGTACAAATCAATGATCGGCAGCCTTCTGTATTTGTCAGCCAGCAGACCTGATATCATGTTCTCTGTGTGTGTGTGTGTGCCAGGTATCAGTCTAACCCTAAAATCCCACACCTGACTACTATTATATATATCAGGAACTGTTAATCTTGGATTATGGTATGCATATGATACAAACACTAATCTAGTGGGATTTAGTGATTCTGATTGGGCTGGTGATCTAGATGATAGAAAATCCACTAGTGGAGGTTACTTGATGGTAGAAAGAAAAGTGATGTATTTTTTGTTTGCTTCTTGTCTCTGTTTTGTGCTTTTGTGCTTGTCTCTGGTTGTTTCTGTTGCCCAGCTCTAAAAAGGGTTCATTGTTTTTGAAAGATTGCTTGAAACCATAGTTTAAAGGTCTCTAGTTTGGAGTGTGTTTGTTTTCATATAAAACCCATTTGTGCTGATTTTGGTTATTTTTGCTACTCGTACCTTACTTCACACTTGATGTTACCTCCTGTTTATGTTTCAAAAATTAAAATGAAATCAAAGAAAAAGGGCTCGAAGTGTTTCCATCGAGGGTCGTGTTGGGCAGGACCAAATACTACCCGCATACCGGCGTGGCCAATGTTGTCATATGTCCGTGAGGGTTGATGGCATGTACTTTCAACTGACACGCACAAAAGTGATGATCTTCGTAATGTTGTTGGATCACTTGCAAAATTGAGTACCAATTTTCCCAATGTGGCCAATGAGTGTCTTTTATGTCATGAGACGTGTGTTTAACTTACTCCGCATAAGCTTAGGCTTTGGACGGGATTCATACGTGTTCCAATTATTTGACATGGTTCACTGTCTCATGGTCATCCCCACTCAAAATCAATGCATTTGCTTTATAAATTAAGGCGATGTCGAGTGTGTTTCTTTGGTATTTCCCTCTATTTCTGTTTTACGTTCAGCATTAAGTGGTGTTAACCTGATCTGCACTCTCCTTACCTGTTTTCCTGGACAGCTTACATTAAGAGTGGTCTGATTTTTCGATGTTACCCTCAATGATGAGTCAATGTTCAGTTCAACAGAGAATTTAACTGTTTTGCTTCTTCTGATGTGCTTTTTTTTGTGTTGCTCTGTGTGTTTTGGGTTTGAGAGGGAGTATAGGTCCAGAAAATCCTTGGGTTTTTTGTTTGGGTCTCTTGCATTGTATGCTTGCTCAAAAGTCATTTTTTAAAAAATCATGTTTATTAGTCAACCTCCCTAAGGTTTATCTGTTTATCTGATTACTTTGACTTAACGGATTACTGTTTTACTTGCAACTTTAATCCTTAATTAACAGTTGTGCATAGTTTTCGTTGCTTTGATATATGTTTGCAGGAATCTACCTTGTAACAAACCCTATAACACTCATCATGACTTATCTTGTAAGTTGTGTAAATGATCATCCACTCTTATCCTAACACTGACCTCCAGCTAATCCAAACCCTATTCCTGCTTCTGCTACCACCTTTTTCAATGTTGAGTCAACATCGTTTCTCCGCATTGGTTCTTTGTCTATAGGTCCTCAACAGATTACCAAGATGTTGAAGTTTTTCAAAGAACTTTGTTTTTCTTTCTTTCCTCACAAAAAAGGGGAGAATGTTTTGTTCAATTGAACTCTTGGTATTTTGTATTAAGGAGTTGCTTGATATTGTCTTTGGATTTCCTACTAATTACTTGTTTGGTTTTTGTGAAGAAAGGCAAGAATTAAGGGCGAGATTGAAAGTAAGATTTATTGCACTTGTTTTATTAATTCGGCCTTTCTTCGTTTATTAACCGGTTCGACAATTGTAGTTGTTTTTCTACGGATATTTTGTAGGAAATAAGAAGTTGGGCTGCATCTCAAGTTGGTGGACTGGACTTGGCTAATTTGGGCCTTAATGAAAAGATCTGGAACACTGGTAGCAAACAGACGTGAAGAAATCAGTATTCACACTTGCTGGAAGATTGAGGAAGGAGTTTGATTTGCTTTGGACACAAGGAATGCAATCTAAGAAAGAAGGAAAGAGTTTAGCAAGTTATGGGCACATAGGAAGCAAGAAGTAAATAAAGATCTTGAGATATCTATCTAAGGATATTTCCTTCTGTCAGAACGCAAGGAGCAAGAAACAAAATATATGTCGCTCTTCTTCAAAGTCGACTGGAACATTATATATACAAGAATAATGACATCTGCAAGACTAAGCCTTTGATCATAATGGATTCTACATCATTGAGATTTAGGTTTTCTTACTTTACTAGGCATTGTTGTCGAAATCAGTTGTGAATAGTCTCTAAGGATTGAGATTTACTTTAGTGTTCTTCGAACTAGAATAGGTTTTTGATTGTCTATTCTAGGTCTAGTCTTTGCAGTTTAATCATTTGTTTGTGTTTGATTAAACATAGTTTTGTAATTCTACTTTTCTTGATAAGTGGAAATTTAGCCTAAGGCACGGTCGGTATCTTTATATACCGGCTAGAAAGTATTTGTGGTTGTCAGTTTTATTTTCCGCTGCATTACGTTATATCTCATTTCTTTGTCAATCATCGTTGAAGACATTCAATTTCATTTAATAACGTCAACGTTATGCATCGATTCAACGTACCAATCCAATAGTTCTAACATACTACGTTTTAACAATTGAGACATTTTTTATTGAAATGGAAATTAAATATTCAGGAGAGGTGGGTTTTGTAAATTTATATATGATGTATTTTTAAAATTGTTTGAATCGTAAAAATCATTTTATTGTTAGACTACGTCATTTGTAGTAATTATAATTGGTCTCTACCCCTAGTTTGATGGATTACAAAAATGAGTGAATTGTGTCTCGGTAGATGCCATTTTTCGCATTACAAACTGGCTGAAATCTTTTTATTCACTGATTAATAGTAGCTACTAGGACGACGAATCTGTTGCTGAACAGCAACAGTTTTAACATACTAGACAACAACAAACACATTAGGATTGGACTCGGATTCTAGGATAGAAATGCCAGCAGGCAACAATAATATTAACTTTGAGGTCTGTGCCATATGAACAAATAGTTGGCCTAAGGACCTCACAAGGTTATATTGTAGTAATAGCATTGGCACCCGCTAAAGGTGATCCTGAAGGCGATAGAAGACCACCGCTTCCTAATGGTGATGGACAACCCGAAGGCGAGATGAAACCAGCATTCCTCCTAATTGACCGTGGTGAGAGGTTAGTCAGTTCCAGAGCTTGTAACCTCAACTCCATTGGGTAGTCAGCAATACAACCAATTCTGGGGCCAGCACCTGTGGACCATTTGAGTGACAGTTGGTTGCCCAATTGATATGACTTTGCGCTTTTCTTAGAGTTCATTCTTTGCAGTATTGCTGTCTTCGGCACATCTGCTCTTGGACTCTGCAGACCACCTGAGAGAGTCCTCTTGTACTCAACTTTAGCTTCTGGTTGAGCAGCTTTGGGTGTTTCTGATGACGGAGGTTTTGGTTCATTGGTGAGATCAGATGGAAGTGAATCAAGTGTTGAAGAACTTTTAAGACTTCCACTTTCACTAGTCTCGTAGTCTTCATTTGCCTTGAGTATCTGAAATTAAGAAGCAGGAGAACATTAGTACATGTGAAATACATGAATAAGAACTACAAGGAAGAGATGCTATCACAATTAAGTTAGGTCCCAATAAACTTCTAAAGATCTTGATTATTTGTATTTCTGGTCAACTCCAGTTTACTTGTGCTGCATATACTGTACTCTGAATAACATAAATCATAAATTATTTTGAGAAAACTAAAATCAGAGATGCATACAGTTCCAATTTAGTATCAAGGCTAGGCCACTAGGCTAATCAGCAGCCACAAATGTGAGGGTCTATTATCATCTGAAGAGAGTGCACAATGGCCAAACAGTAAAAGAATTGACATACCTCTACTTCGTCTAGGTTGACTCCGTTTTCCTTGAGAACTGACATAAAGGTATCAAGGCTATCATCAGTTGGCTTATAGTGTCCACTGTAAGGTGAAATACTCTGGAACAAAAATAGAGAGCAATTCATTAAGGTTAAGATCATTGGAAGCGTAATAAAGTAAAATTTCTTAATCTTAAAGATTCACTTTAACATGCCATTTTCAGTTTTTGGTAAACAACCAGCTAGTCCATGAATATGACAGACTTACTTCGCAAAACCTTAGACTACAAACTTGCATTGAGGCAGCAGGGCCACATGCCCGTGCAAGCAAATTTGAGACATATAAAGTTGTAGTTTTCTTGGTAGAAGATATGCAATCAACAATATAAAAAAAAAAAAAAAAAAAAAGTAAGAATTTCCAATGGATGGGGTCTTGAGTAAGAATTTCTAATGGGTGGGGGTCTTGAGTTTCAAACTAGGAGAGACTGAAATGTATATGATAAGGATTTTCAGTGTTGCATTTAGAGCATTGTAAATTTTATAGTGCTTAGACAATCAACATTCTGCATTGGCAATGCTATTAGACAGGTATCCCAAAGCCAGTAATTGCGTCAAGGCAAAATTCTAGACAGTACCTTAAGTATCCCATCTGTCGCCTCGAGCCTTCCTGCAGCTAATGTAGCTCCTCCGGCAAGAAAGCTGGAATGATGGAAATGTCCTTTCTTTTTCTGTAGGCAATCAGATAGTTCAGTACAACGAAAAAGCTAGAGCTGCTAGGTTTCGTGCAGGGACTGTTAAAAGCAAAGCTTTTAAGATGCCATGCTGGGGTATTTGTATAGAGCTCACCTCTCCAGCATAGAGCTTCTTAGTGGTGCCCATCACGAAGATATACTTTGATCCTGATGATCGCCTGCTGGTATCAAGAGGTATCATAGACATCTTGTTCAGAAGTTTGCCATCCTCAACCACGTATTCGTAATATTCTCTCTCTTGCTGCCAAGGAAAAAATGACATTAATATCAGATATCAGTCATCATTCTCTATCTTTAAAATGCTCAGACTAAATCAGAGAAAGGAAGAAACAGTAAAAGATGGAACATAAATTCGAGAAGCACTCCTGTTAATCTATCAACTTATTAAGTATGGCATGAGATATATTTGTTGCATGTACAAATTCTACATGCGAGAAAACGAAAGAGAACAAGGATATCGAAAAATGTATTGCAGAGTAAGAAAAACTTGACCACTTACTGGTCCAAGATACTTTATGCATTGTTGTCTAAGCTTCGCTCTTGGACATTCTTTCAGATCGACATCTTTGCCTTCTCCAAGATCCAACCTGAACAAGTTCGGTTATGCAAATTAAAGTCTTAACATTCAGGACATTCTTATAAATGTTCTAACAACAGTATCGTAGCAGTTTTGGTAACAAGTTCCATCAATTTCCTCAACGTAACTTTCTGTTAAGTGTCTTAGTGAGTATTAAACTACAAATACCCAACCCCACGCCAAAAAAATAAATAGTGCCACTGCCACCAGTAACGTAATGTTATGGCTGACTAATTTAATATTGCATTTGCACTCAACTACTCAAAAAGTCCACGCAGACATCATATTTGACCCCTCAAAAATGAAGTATAACCAAATCCCATATACTAACAAAGAGAAGCAAGAAATAATTAGGCCATGAAATAGAGTTGAAACTTGAATCTATATCCTTACCAGAAGAAGAAGGGCTGACCAGCATTAGTCTTACACCACTCCTCGTAGTAAATATGCAAGCTGTGCCCATACCGGTGTCTCGGGTCAATCTAATTCATCAGATAACAAACATCAATCAATCAAAACCATTTCACGCAAAATTTAAAGGTAAATAAAATGCTGTTCAATTGAAGAAGATGATAAGCAGCAGCAGCAGACTCACAGCTTCAATCCAGTGTTGAAAAGCCAACTTTTGGGCTTTGGCATCTTTAGACAAGCCCTTCCCCACCTATCCACGTGTTCGACGACTTTTCAGTATAATACTAATAATCACAAATCACCATAACACAACCAACCAAGCAATTGGTGACCACATCTACACTTCTCTAACTTTATCAATCATTTCAATTATTTTTGTCCAGAAGATTCAATTAAGGTAATATACTAAAATATCTTCCGCCTTATCTAAATAAAATCCCAAGTCCGTGCATAATAGCGGTTTAGTCTATGCTACGTCACGTATTCAATGATTCGAATGTGTATCAGTGTATACCTTGGATGCATTCATGCCAACACGAGTCCATCGCGAATGCGGTGATTCCGGCTTTAGAAAGTCGAAAAAGGAGACCGTACTGTGATTTAACCTAGCGAAATCCAACGCTTGCCACCTTCATTTAGTAGTAATAACACAAATCAGCACAAAATTCACAGCCACAAAAAGAAAATCAGTAGTACTCCCTCCTATTGGTCATTTGAATACTCACAAAAACCGAAAATGGGAAGTTGAGTTCGGGACCGACGGAGTATAGAAAGGAAAATGAGAAATAGGTTTCCATATATACCAGAGTTCCTCAGCAACGACAGCGGAATCGGCTAACATGCGGCGAGTACGGTAGCTACGGTAAACCTTCTGGACTTTCATGGCGGCGGTGCATTTGGAAACGTCACCGTTTTGGTCCATGAGTGTCTCCGGAACCACCTCACCGGAGGAACCAGAGACGTCTGGTTGGAGAAAATCAGTGAATGAGAAGCTGGAAGTGAGGTCTTTGGTTGGGGAATTCAGATCGAAAGGGGAAGGCGCGTGAGATTCCACTTCCATTTTCACTGATGAATCGGTCGCTTCAGTTACTTCGTAGGACTCGGATCGGACGAGTGTTTAGTTTGTGTGTGTAGAGAGAGAGAGAGAGTTGCAAATTGAAATGGTGAGATTTGAGTCTAACGAATGGCTACCAATATTTATGGGTAGGTTGTGACCTTCACCAACCTGTCATTATGTGCAACTTTTTATTTTCTTTCTCCTCCTAACATACTGACATAATTCATTCCTTCCTGCTATCTTCTTTTTACTACTAATGTGCTTCACGTTTAATACTAATTTTTCCCTCAAGTTTCTTGTATTTATGTCATAGTGTATGTATTTCTTTGACATATAGTATTATTAAAAGTTGGGAATATAAAACTAGTTTTGCAGGGGTGGCAAATCTTCCACACTGCTTGTCTAGCTTCAATAGGAAAATGTGCTAATTTCTAGTTTCTTAAAATATTATTATATTAATTATACAGGCTCCGTTATATTATCGTCAGATACGATCTTACAAACTATATTATATTAATTATATTTTAATAGTAAAATATTAATGTACTACTATACCCTTATTCAAAGTTTAAATAAATTTGATAAATAAGCTTTTATTATACAATTTTACAACCCTACCAATTAAACATTAGTAAATTAAACATTTAGGGCCATTCGTTTCATAACGGACTTTAATCAATTTTTCCATAATCTATCGAGAGCAGCTTAATCCTTAATTATCCCTTTTTATCTTCTTCATCTCCACACGCAGTCGTATGAATAATAAGGAAAAAGTGTGTGTGTGTGTGTTGCTTGGAAGTGAAGAGGAGAGTTTTGGTTTCTGCCTTGGCACAAATTTTCAAAGTCTCCAACAACAGCACCTTTAATTTTGATTTTTCAAGCAACAATTCGTTCCTTCGTATATCTTTTGAGGTAGGGTTCTTCACGGTATTGACCGTGTTCTTCACCTGGAGAAGCGTCAATGCTTCAGTAAATTATGTTTAAAATTGCAATTATGTTTTAATATGGATTTGAAGTTAATTATGTATTTTGTTATTGATAAAGGTTGTATATGTAATTTTATAACATTTGAATATATATAAATATACATATAATACGGGTATTATAGTCAATTTATATTTTGTGAAAAATTTTAATTGTTAAAAAGATAAATTTTAACCCATCTTACCTAAAATTATTGAAAAAATGCTTTCGAACCAAAACGGAAGGACCAGATTGAATTCAATGCAACGTAGCAGACATCTAACAGATGTTTAGGTTGGTACGAACGCGGCCTAAGAATATAAAAGCCCATGTAACTTTAAAGGTTTATTAGTGAAGAAATTTCTTTTCTTGTTAAAAGAAAAAAAAAAGTAAATCACCTTACACAATGTGTCCAATTTATATATACTCCATCCGTTTCACAAATAATGTGTCGTTTGACTCCTTCAATTAGATTTTAACTACAAACTATTCATATTTCACATCGAAAGAACATTTGATGAAATTAGAACAAATCAATATGTATTATGGCTTAGTGAGGGAGGCTTTGTGCCGTTTTTGGTACTGATGTAATTTGAGTCGCTATTTCGAGTATTTTTTATGCTTTTGTAAATTCTTGGAAGTATCGATATAATTTTGATGTTTAAAAAAAATTGTATTATGGCTAGGCATGTAATAAAATATCTGATCGTAGTTGTGTCATGCGAAACCTACGTTAACTAATTTGAATAAATATATCGATGTATTAAATACTGGGCAACCTGAGTGATGGATATAAAATACCCAGCTGGTAGTGAGAATAAATATATAATGGTGGTGATTGGCAATGAACTGTAAGTATGTATGTATTGTAAACTGTACTTCATAGTATGAGATTATACTAGTACGTGAATTGAGCGGAATTTAGAAAAAGGGAAATGGTTGACAAGTTTGACATATTATATATTAGTACTATAATAGTATTTCCCTATTTAGAATTTGGGCGAGCAAACTCTGGAAGACTGCAAAGCCAAATTCTGGATTTGATTTGTATACCACTAATATATTTTTCCACGTGATTTTTTGTATGAATTTTTGCATTTGTTTTTGTCCCCTCAGAAGAAATTTTTGTGCAAGAAAGATCATCTACGCATTAGCATCGTATACATGCAAATAATCGAATAACATTTATTGCAAATAAAACAGCCCGGCCCAAAATCGATATTGAAGGAAGCAGCAAAATAGACGTCTGGATTTGTGCAAATCTAATCAAAATCCTAGCGAGCCTTTCAATCTTGACTTTGTCAATTCTTAAATTTCCTGGACCTGGATCAAGTATAGAATATACATTCGGATAAAATACGTACGGAGTATAATTGTTAAACAGTCCCAATTATTAAGTTAGTTGTCACACTGATTATGACACTGTACAACTAATTTATTTATAATTACATTAAAAACTCCATAAAGGAATACTTTATAAAGGAATAAACTTTTTATAGTAATAAAAAGTTTTGGTTCCAACTTAGAATTGGGACCAATTATAAATAAGAATAAACTCAACATTGTAATATTTCACAGGTCCCGCCTTAACTAATGATACTCCTATATAGTAATAAATGATATAATATTCGATAAAAATATTTATATGTATGCGTGTGTGTGTGGTGTGTGTGTGTGTGTTTTTCATCGCATGAAGCTTATAATGCAAAATACTTATCTAAAGTTGTCTATGATAGTAAATTAAATCTTTTAGTGATAAACACATCTTTTAGTTTTCGTGTAATTTGTAGTTGATCTACATGTGAACCTTCTTATTGCACCAAAAACATCTTTAACTTGTCAAATAGGTTCGAAGCCTTTTGACATGAAACTTTTGCTTCTTATGTGCTATCGTCAGCCAGATTATCCCCTTCCGCTTCTTGTCTAATTGATGTGATCATTTCGTCTTAAGTTAAAACATCCACAATTTGTTATCCCTCTCCGCTTGTTGTCTAATAGATATTTTTACTTATTTGTTAATATTTTAACTATGTAAAAATTTATTATACAAGTTAGTAATTTTATACGGGAAGTATAATATTTAAGTTATGCATGTGATTTTTATTTCAAACAAAGATATTTTTAACATAAAACTCTAGTTATGAATAAATTCGCTATGAGAATATTTTTTTTCGATCCCGACAATATAAGTGTATAGAGTTTTTAGTGTACGTAATAAACTTTGTCTAGGTCAAGCGTTAGGATGAACGGCATTATATATATTATACGGGATGAGATGAAATGTTTTCTGTACTATGGGACATATTGTATGGTGACACCTCAACTGTTCATTTAATAATTTATTTATTTATTTAAGATAAGAACAGCAAACATAATACGCCAAAATGATCCAGACAAGCTCCGCAACCACCCATTACAATACAGATAAGCAACTATTATAGCTTGTGTTTGCAAATGCTTAAAAAAAAGTGTTTTTGTAATTTTAAAAATTCAAAAGTAGTTTTTTAGTGTTTTATATTACAACTTCTGCTATAACTTCTCTGGAAAAAAACGGGTAACCGTTAGAAGCTAAGAACCAACCCAATAGCTGCTTCTATCTGTTTTAAGCAGATAGTAGCTTTTTTTCCAATTAAAATCAACTAATTAAATTAATTTTTACAAACACTAAAACTTATGTTTTTACAACTTTAAGTTGTTTTTTGTATAATATATCAAACACTAACCGCTAATTCATTTAAGACTTTACGTACTTGTGGGTTCATTTACGTACTAGTGGTAGTTTTAAACTTTTAATGGACGATTTCATTTTTTGACATTTGATCAGCGTGATCCTATCAATACCGAATTCAAGGTCCGAACATCACAGAATATCAAATTCAAATATACATATAGAAATGAAGGAATCATTTTACATAAAGAAAAAAAAAAAAAAAAAAGAATCGCAACCTAAAATATTTGTGACTTGCATAATCAAAGATGATGACATTATTTAGAAAACTAAAACAAAATTTATTTGATGTGACGAATCAAATAATTGTTAATGGTTCCCTTCCAGGCTTTTGATGCTGTTTTGAGCTAATGTGACGATTTTAGTTGGTTGAGATTAATTGTTAGTATGCAATTGTTGGTTTTGATGTGTAATATACTTCTTGATGAGCATTTCTTGTGCTCATGTAAACATTCTGAATTTTAGTTATATATTTTTGCTATTTCAAAAAAAAAAACAAAATTTATTAATTGCTTTAGAAATTAGGGTGGGTGTATTGACACGAATCAGATTAACATCTCACATGGGTATATTTGACCGGATGGCGTGGGTGATCCATTTGACTGTCTGAATGATTTTTTCATGAGGTTTCTACTAGTGGCTTTATAATGTTATATCCACTATATATCCAGTACACCGAATTGTACGGGTTGACGGACTTTAATGCTACTATTGTTTCAGTTCAAATTGTGGAAAGGGAAAAAGGGAAAAGGAGATGATGGTCATAAAGAAGGAAAAAAAGGACACGTACTACAGAAAGCTGCATGAAAGTTCTGATTTGTATTTTTAATCCCTCCCCTCCCGAGTCCCACCTTAAGGTTTCTTGGGCACAATTTTTATGAATGATAACTAAAATAAATAGTTTATATTGATAAAATAATAATTAGATGGTAAAAAGTTTGAAGTATGAGTCCATCTCCTGAGAGTCCACAATATAATGAGAGTCCTTGAGAGTCCTATATAATAGACAAATATATACAATTTATACATAAAACTATATAATATGATTTTTTTCGCGGGTTGACCCGCTTGACCCGGGTCGACCCACATTTTCCCCTTATAATCCGCTTTCATTAGTCCATCCAATCATATTGATACTTTGGGACAAATTGCTTATATTTGGTATATAATTATCTATGTTTAATGTAAAATTATTGATGACAAGCTATTTATCTCAAAAAACTCAATATTTATAAAATAAACATAAAAATCAATTTCATTCATCAATCAATAAAATGTCATTACATAAAAAACAATACAAAAAATTTAAAATCACTATTTCCAAACTACATTCATCCTCGCAAACAAAAAAAAAAACACCCTTGACTTGTTCGTCAACTCCTCCATCCACGCCTCCATCTTCATCATCAATCATTCAACCACCATTTTTACGAAAACCTACTATATGCAAAAAAAAAAAAAAAAAAAAAAAAAGACCACCAACATCAACAATTTACATATAGACATACACAATTTGCATAAAAACCTAAACAATATTTTTTTTTTCAAAAGATGAAATAAAATACCTATATTCAAGCATCACCAATTTACCTTAATCAACGATTCTGATATATAAACATAGGCTATTCATACATAATAATTGAAGGAAAAAAATGAAGCATAATAACCGAAGCAAAAATGAAGCATAAACATAGACATCACCAATTTACCCTTAACAATCAACAATTACAGTATAAACATAGGCATCACCAATTTACCCATAACAATCAACAATTACAGTATAAACATATGCTATTCATACATAATAATCGAAGCAAAAAAGAAGCATAATAACCGAAGAAAAAATGAAGCATAAACATAGGCATCACCAATTTACCCTTAACAATCAACAATTACAGTATAAACATAGGTTATTCATACACAATAATCGAAGTAAAATGAAGCATAATAACCGAAGCAAAAATGAAGCATAAACATATACATCACCAATTTACCCTTAACAATCAACAATTACAGTACAAACATAGGATATTCATACATAATAATCAAAGCAAAATTGAAGCATAATAACCGAAGCAAAAATGAAGCATAAACATAGGCATCACCAATTTACCCTTAACAATCAACAATTACAGTATAAACATAGGCTATTCATACATAATAACCGAAGTAAAAATGAAGCATAAACATAGGCATAACCAATTTACCCTTAACAATCAACAATTACAGTATAATTATATGCTATTCATACATAATAATCGAGCAAAAAATGAAGCATAATAACCGAAGCAAAAATGAAGCATAAACATAGGCATCACCAATTTACCCTTAACAATCAACAATTACAACCAAAACAACAAAAAACGAAGCATATCATGCACAACAACAATCACTTCAACATTATCAATAGAGTTCAAACACGCAAACATCAACAATTACAGGTCAAGTATGCACAATTAAGGTTAAAACATCAACAATTACACATGAAATATAAAGTTACGCGAAATCAATAAAAATCACCAAAACCAAATAAAAAATGAAAAAAACTGAAGAATCGAGAGAAGAAACCTGAAAATCGAGGAAACGACAAGGTTATGACTTATATGTGTTGTGTAGTCCGATATCCGCCGGAGAAGATAACCGGAAAAGCTTCGAATTCCGACCAACCGTTTCAAAAGTTGACCAAATGAAAAAACGAAACCGGTAGAAAGGTAGATCGGGCGATGGGCTACTCAAATATGCAATCGGATTTAATATTGGTGGCCGGACGGCAGAGATATCGCCGGAAAAGCCTTCGAATTCCGGCCAACCGTTTCAAAAGTCGACCAAATAAAAAAACGAAACCGGTAGAAAGGTAGATCGGACCATGGGCTACTCAAATATGCGATCGGATTGAAGATTGGTGGTCGGACGGCGGAGATATCGCCGGAAATGTGATCGGAAAAGAGAGAGAGAAAGGAAGAGGAGAGGGTAGAGAGAGAAGAAAGAATGAAAGAAAAAAATAAAAATAGGGTATTTATATTAATCTGACTACCCGTTTTTAGATCCATGTTATCGAACCCGCAACCCAGGATCCGCGAATTTGAATAGAAACCAAGTCATCCCCAAATTGTGTATAATTGTGTATTTGTTCAGGACTCTCATGGACTCTTATAGTATATAAGACTCTTTTAAGTTTTAGTATTGAAGTATTGATAATTATAAAAGGTGTGATATTAAACTTTTGAAGCTTTTAGATTTTTGTAAACTTTTTGTAAAACGTTTAAAATGTAAAAATTAAAAAAATTTCGTGAAATTGGGGGTTACATTTTCAATCTATATCTATTTCGGGAAAGTCGGTGATTGAGTCACGTGTCCACCAGCGTAGATTTCTTTTTCCGCGTGCTGTTTTGTGTGCCCTTGTTATTTTGGTAAGTGTAAACCATATCAATAATATAGTTCAAATTAAATAATTAACGAAGTACTATGTTCATATAGTACACGATGTTTCAGGAATTTAGGAGTGAAATTGTGATTTATACAGTCATATGCATATTTATTTTCAAAATATATTCATAAAAACTTCAAAATTAAGTGCTCTTGTACTAGAGCAATATTAGAAGTTGAATCCACTGTAAAATTTCATAATGCGCATGATTCAGGAGAAAATATACCTTATGAACAATATAGACAAATGTGGATGCCTAACCGTTTTGGAATGTCAATTATAGAGAAATGTTACATGGCACATTCACATTGGATCCTAGGGTTGTGATTTGTGAATGTTTTTCACATAGCTAACTCAAAACAAAAGTTTGCCACCACCTTTTGTACTCGGGGTCGGACCTATTCCGGTAGGGTCGATCTCCTTGGTTCTTCCACAGTATATCTTGTCCAATATTGAGTGTGGCTGAACCTTGTGTCTTAGGTCGGCTGCATATATGTCTGACTTAGTGCGATCCGTTTAGGAGCTCCTAGGTCGTCAAACTCGTCAAAATCGGTGGTCATCATTTTGATAGTATCAATGCGTTTTATAACTAAAAAAAGTTTATAAGACATGCCTACAAGTTTGATACTACCATATTACTATCAATTATGCAATTTGATGCACATGAAAGTTAGTACTGCTACGTTTCGCGTGAACAGACCAATTTGTCATATTCCCCCACAAGAGAGATCGAGGAACGGATGCAGATTTGGGCAAAACGGACCAATCTTTAAGTGTGATAAAATGTTATGTACAATACTAGGTGACACACTGCACGACCCACGAAGAATTCATTCTACCCTAGGTGATGCTGCAATTTCAATTCAACCACGTACATGTCTCCTGATCAAATCCTATATACATAGAAGGTCATTTACAAGGTAATCACCCTATACTATTCACACTTACACTAAGAGGTCCTACAACAAAACCTAGTCAACATATTTCACTAAAAAAAAAAAAAAAAAAAAAAAAAAGGCGTATAGCAACGGATAGATCCGTCGCTACACGATAGCGATCCGTCGTTAAGGATCGACGGATAAAAATCCCGTCGTCTTTTTGTGCGTCACAATGATCCTAACAACGAATAATCTATCCGTCGCTAAAGAAAGACGGATTTAGCGACGAATAGACTGTTGACTTTTTAGAGACGTATTTATCCGTCGCTAAAAAGCTGTTTTTTCCTTTTTAAAAAAAAATCAAAATCTGCTCTATTTAGCGACGGATAAACTATCCGTCGCTAAATAGAGACGGAATTAGCGACGGATAGGTCATTTTCATTTTTTTATTTTTAAATTAACTGGAAATTTAATTATGTCACTGTTTAGCGACGGATTAGTTATCCGTCGCTAAATTTCCAGATTTTTAAATTTTTTTTTTAAATTTTGATGTCTGTTTTTATATTTCACCTGTTTCATTTTGATAAAATGTCCCATAGTAAATCCAGAATAATGAAATTGTTTTAATTAAACAGAAATCATTCGACAAAATACAAATTATCCGTACTAAAATGAAATATATCCGTACATATAGTTTAAAGTAAGAAGTCAGAAAAACATAAGTCCAAATCTAACTACCGGGCGTGGGTGGCTGGTGATGGAACGTGGCCATGAAAGCCTGCATCTGTTGTTGAAGACGCTGGGTATCCTCCTGTTGTTGTCTAGCTAGCTCCGCCTATGCCTGTGCCTGTGTTTGTGCATGTGCCTCCACCTGTGTCGCAACATGTGACTACACCATCTCTGAGACCTGCTCCTGTGTGAAAAGTTGATTTCTAGATTGTTGGGATGTTGAGTAGCTAGGAGTAGTCACCACAGGGCCGAAACTCCCCAATCCATATATTCGGCCTTTGTTGTCCATTGGGTTGACGGCTAAGAAGATGTTGTTTTGTTGTTCAATTGTCAGCTCCTCACCCGCATCGGCGAGCTGCCTCTCCACCTCAGCCTGAAATCCTAAAGTGCATATATCATGAGTTACAGTTTTTTCAAAATAACTTGTATTACACAAATATGAACTTTAACCAAAATTAGCATACTACAATAGCCTCGGACTTGCTGTCAACCAATCTCCCGTTCTTTAGCTTGGCTCTTTTAAAGAGCGCCAGTGCGCTCTTCTCCTCCCCAGCCGACACCAGAAGAACGTACGTATATATGCAAACATTTAGCTAGTAATTAAGTGTATAGAATATAAAAACACAAAACACATGTACGAATAAACTGTCAAATTAGATGTACACTTACCGATTTACGGTAATCCGTAGCAACAGATCGCGACCCATAGTGGTGCACGCCACCGGTACCATCGACAGCTCGGCCACCGGTTCTCTCTGTCAGGCATGATCTGCTTGGTCGCAGGAAGCTGCCAGTGCTTCCCCCAAAGCCCCCACTCCTCCGGTCCACACCATGCTGTCCTAACACCCTTTCTTTTCATTTCGTTAACCATATGCTTATACAAATCTGACCCCAACGTCTCAAATGCAGACCATATCTGGGGGAGCAATCGGTTGGGAATGAAGTATGTTTTCTACATTCCAATTCCACACAACATCCAAATTACATAACGTTAACCGAGACATCAATTTAATAAGATAACACAACAGAACATATTCAGTCGTGACTAACATATCACCCAAGTTCAACGGCTATCATACCACTCACATATAGTGGCTAACATACCACTCACATTGTCCTAAAATTTACTAACACATTGGTGACTAACATATCACCCAAGTTCAGTGGCTAACATACCACTCACATTAAAACAACGATTATGATAAAAAATAAAGGAATGTCAAATTTAAACTTACCCGCAACTCATTAAAGTACTCACGCTTCAGCCGGTCCGAGATCTTCGACCACTTCTCGCCCCCTGCCCCGGCATCTCCCTCTTGCCCCTGATGATCTCACTGAGTTTATTGCTAGCCTCTGGAGGCCATAACCTGTTATCAATGTATAAGATAAAAGAAACGAATATTAATTAGTATAGTACAACAATGATATGACATAAATTATCTTAATTAAGTTATGTTCTATATACAAATGCATAATACTTACTTCGATCTACCGTTCGGGAACAACACAAGCTTCCCATCCCACTTAGCCCCGTCCACAATCTCGGTGAAGGGACATCCGTCATCTGATAAGTTACCCCAGACCGATGTCAAGCCCCTGCTCGAACTCGGTGAGGTCTCAGGAACCGCAGACCGGCTGCTCTGACTATCATGACCCTCCTGCTCCTCTGACTCTGACCCTCCTGCCCGACTACTCTCTGACTGGCTACCAGCAGTCAACCTACTGCATGGGGGAGGACGGTACGTGGATTTCCTTTGTCGCGGCATCTGCAAAAACATGCAACAAATACAGGAAAAATGTGTTAGTATACAACTACATGTAAAACATATATACATTTGACTCATAGTAAATCACAAATACTTGGTATTATCAACAACTAACTAACTAACTAACTAACTATATATATATATATATATATATATATATATATATATATATATATATATATATATATATATATATATATATATATATATATATATATATATATATATATATATATATATATATATATATATATATAATCTACCCTACACACATTTTGACTCGGTGTAAATCACAAATACTTGGTACTATCAACAACTAACTAGTTATATACATAATCTACCCTACTCACATACCCTCGGCGTCCTCGTCTGTGGTTAAGTCTACATACATGTCCAAGAGCCTCAACAGGAGTTTTTGCTTGTTCATCGACAACCTCTTCTTGGTACGAGTTAGTAATTGAGTCATCTTTCTCAACGTACTCCAATTTGGAGCGGGCATGTATAGGTATCGCAGCTAACCAGTCCGCCTTGTCGCGTTTCCTGCTTGGATATTCAAGAAAAACCACTTGTCGTGCTTGAGTCGCCAAGATAAATGATTCGTACTTAGTACGGTACCTCATCCTATGGTTTATGTCAACCATTTCATACTGCTCATTCTTCTTCGTACCAAGTGGAGTAGGATCGTACCAGTCAACATCAAACAAAAAGGTTCATTGCAAGGGCAAACAAGGATATACAAGGTGCACTATTCGTTTCAGCTTCCCGTAGAAATCATACAATCAGCTGCTCCTACATCTTGCCCCCTGACACACACCACAAAATTGCTTGTAGCCATGGCCGTGTTAGAGTCAATCGTGTGGAACCTAAGGCCATTGACTATGTAAGATGAGAATGTGTAGACCTTTCTGTATGGTCCCTCTGCTAGAGCTATTAAGTAAGGACATGTGACGTTGTTGACAGGATCTCGGACATACTCCTTGAACCAATCTGGAAATTCTTATTCCAACTTCTCTTCAAGGAGTTCTTCAAGCGTATCCTCTGCCATCATTGGATTCTTCTCCAGACAACGCTCTTTGAAAACGTTGTGGACATGATGATATGATTAAATACTAGCTAGGATTTTAGTTAAAAGTTGAATTTTAGTTGCTTTTAATAAGAAAGGTACTCACCCGGTAAATATCACCATATATTTGTCAACCTCAGCACAATTCCCGAGGACATAATATTGAGCTGCCTTCAGCTCCTTATCCGTCAACCATTCTTTCTTAGCTTGTCCCATAGTTTCCCTGAGACCCTAAAAATTGAAATGGAAACGTCATCATCCTCTTGAACTTCGAATGTGTCTGCATTTCGAGACGGCCTAGATGCCTTTGTCGGGACGTGGTCCTCAAAGTAATAAGAGCAGAAGGTTGCAGTTTCATCTCGAACGTACGCATTGTCAATCGAACCTTCAGGTCTACCTTTGTTCTTGACATATTTCTTCAATTTCCCTAAGTACCTGTAATACATATTCAGGTAAGAAAGTGTAACTAGGGAAAATCAAACATTTTAAGTACATGATTGCAATTATTTCACACCTCTCGAATGGATACATCCATTGATACTGAACCGGTCCAGCAACCCTCGCTTCATGTGGAAGGTGAACCGACAAGTGCTCCATAGAATCAAAGAAGCTCGGTGGAAAGTTACGCTCGAGCTTGCATAGAATCAATGGTATGTTGCTTTCAAGATTTGCTAACACTTAATCGTAAATCACCCTTGTGCATAAATTCTTGAAAAATAAGCTCAGCTCGGTGCGAGCTATCCAGACAGGTTTAGGTAGCAGTTCTCGAAATGCAACCAGGATAAGCCTCTCCATGAACACATGACAGTCGTGGCTCTTCATCCCAAACATCTTTGTCTTCTTCAAATCCACACACCGCTTTCGAGGCGTAATTATCGGGGAGCTTCAATGCCTTCACCCAATCAAACAGTATTGACCTAGATTCATTGTCAATTGTGTAGCATGCCTTGGGCCACTTACCTTCATCATTCCTCTTTATCAACTCAGGCCTTTTACACCATGTATCCAACTCGGCTCTAGATTTGACGGTATCCTTTGTTTTTCCTTCAATGTTGCAAATTGCGTTGAAGCAGTTCTCGAACACGTTCTTCTCAATGTGCATGAAATCCAACATGTGACGTATAAGAAGACTGCTCCAATAAGGCAAGTCCCAGAAGATGTTTCTCTTCTTCCATCCACATGTGTTGCTAATTTTCTTGTTATGCTTCTCCCACCCAAGTTCAGTCACTTTCATAAGACCCAGCCTATCAATCTCCGCAAGAATTTGTGCACCAGTAAGTCGTCTCGGGGAGCCTTTCTTTTCTACTTTGTTTTTCATGATTGATCCCTGTTCTTCCTGAACGGATAGTTACTTGGTAGAAATCTACGACGACAATCAAACCAAGATTCCTTTCCGCTATCCTTTTGTCTAAATGCATCAGTGTCCTCCAAACAATGTGGACAGGCATATTTCTCGGTGGTTTTCCATCCAGATAGCATGGAGTACACAGGAAAATCACTCACGGTCCACAGTAGTGCTGCTCTCAAGATAAAGTTCTTCTTGGTCGACACATCATACAGGATACCTTTCTCCCACAACTCAATCAGCTCCTTGATTAGGGGTTGCAAGAAGACATCGAGCTTCAGTGTTGGATCTTTTGGCCCAGGCACCAACATAGTCAAGAACATGAATGGTTCCTTCATGCACTCACCGGGGGCAGGTTGTACGGTGTGAGCATCACTGGCCAACAAGAGTACTTCCGTTCACTTCCAAACGGGTTAAAACCATTCGTACAGAGCCCCATTCGTACATTTCTAGACTCGACTGCGAACTCCGGATATGTCTTGTCAAACTCTTTCCATGCGGGTGAGTTTGATGGATGCTCCATTCTACCCTCTGCATCTTCCGGGATTACTCTCTCCTTGTGCCACCGCATTTTATCGACACAAGCACTTGAAGCATGCAACCTCTTTAAAGGAGGTGCTAGAGGGAAGTACCACATTTTCTTATGTGGGAGATTTTTATTCTGGCGTTTCTTTGAAGCCCCCTCCTTGTAACGCTTGTAGCGGTCCTTACCACATAACTTGCACTTCAGTGGATCTACATCCTCCCCCCAATAGATCATGCACATATCCGGACAATAGTCTATGGTTACCATAGGCAACCCCAACCCCCGCATCTTTTTATTCGCTTGGTAAAAGTTGGTGGGTACTAGGTTTGGTTCAGGGCAACACTCCGATAACAGTTGTACGGTGTTATTGAAGCTCACTTCAGATTGGCCACCCTCGGCCTTACAACTCATTAGCCGAGACAACAAAGACAACTCGGTGTGCTTCTTACACCCCGACCAAATCGGCTTCTTCGCTAATTCCAACAAGTCAAAGAATGCCTGATCCTCGAGATTAGGTGGCTCCTCCACATCACCCTCGGTTCCAGTGGTACTAGTGTCCATAAACTCTGGGCTGGCAGCATTAAACACCATTTCTTCGACCCGGTCATGAAAAGCATCAGATTTAGATGTACTTTGACCGCTAAGTTGCTCGTTTTTTCTCTTCCTTCCACGCTGCCTAAATTGATCATATGACATGAACGGTGTTGCTTCCTCACCATGATGATTCCATACCTCATACTGAGGCACGAATCTATTACGTTTCAAGTGCTCAAGTACCGTTTTAGGAGTCAAATATTGCTTGTTTTTGCATTTGTTCAATTTGCAAGGGCACTTTATCAACCCCCTGCTTACACAAGCCGTTTTTGTCATCGCAAATGCGATGAAGGCTTCAACCCCTTCCACAAAACTAAATTGAATACTGCCGCCATTAACAGTACGACTGTACATCCATGAACGATCGGGATTCATTGGTGATTAACCTGACACGTCTAAATTTATTAGATTTATAACTATACGCATTACTTATTGAATTTTAACTCAATTCCAATTCCTGGCTATAATTGCATTGTTAATTATAATACGTTCCAAATTTCATGAATTACATGCATTTTATGTTTAAAGTTTTTTTTATAAATTTCAAATTTTCATTACAATTACAAATTATAAATTAAAACAGTAGTAATTCTTTCTAAGTTAATACGAGCCAATTATACTACAACCACCAAAATCACTAAATCTAAATGGTCTCAAAAAACTCAACCAAATCTCACTAATCCTACTACAAACATTAATTAAATACCATAACATACTTATAAACATTCTAACGTGATACTAACAAATCAATTTCACAATAAATCAATCAATTCCACAACCTCAAGCTTAACCCACTACTTAATAGTATAATCTAAACTAGCTAGTAGATGAGTCTAAAAACATACAATTGCTCGAAATTATCAAAAAAACCAAATTTAGAAAAGTAAGGGTTTTAGACTAATACCTTCAATTACGGGAAAAATAGCCGAAGAAGGATGAAATTGAAGGGCCAACCGAGTTCCTTGTTGAACGAGCTTCGAAAAGAGTCCAAGATTGGCCGGAATGGTCGAGTTTTGATCGGAGTTGGATTTGGGCGAAAATGGGGAAGAAGCTGCCCGTTTTTAATACTAGCTATCGACGGATGGGCTATCCATCGCTAGATAGCGACGGATCTAGCGATGGATAGCCCATCCGTCGTTAGTTTATTTAATTTGCTTTTTAAAATTATATTTTTAGCGACGGATAATCTATCCGTCGTTAAATTACTTCTTTTTTTTTAATTCAATAGTCAACAAAATATAGCGACGGATAGATTAGCGATCTATCCGTCGCTATTTAGAGACGAACACAACAACGAAATAGCGACGGATTGGATAGAATCCGTCGCCCCTTTCCGTCGCTAAATAGCAGAATTCTTGTAGTGTTTGGAACCCGTTTGTCCAAGACAAATCAGTCCAAATGTCTAACCTCTTATATTGGCATGTCCAATAGACAGAAAACCCCAAAACTTTGAGAAGGGTTTAATTACGTTATTATATACCTCATCGCAGTCAATGATATAATTTGGTCTACAAACTTTTATGTTCCAACGTGATTATTTAAAACAAATGGAGCGGTATTTAATCTAGTGTGAAGTTAACCCTTCACATTCGTGTCTGGTCATACAATCAATATCTAATAAGTACCATGCGTCAGCCCTAGCATAAAAATAACCCTAGAGAACCCCATGGATCATAAATAGTACTTGATAGGGTGTGATTTGGTACGACTGAAGCTCCTCAAGAAGGATTCAGGCCAAGAAGGCTCTTTACGAGGGCAACCATAGTTGCCCTCGGGTTTACTATTCCCTCCTAGAGGAATTACTTTAACCATCGACTACATATAAGTCAACAAAGTTCCCTTCGAAAGGAACTCATTGCCTACGAGGGCAACTACAAGGGGACCATCGACAGGTGGCGAGATCTGACAGGGAGACAAGATCCCTTAAATCAAGGAAGCCTGTCCCTTCCTAAAATCTATAAATATAGGGCTACCCCCTCACTTTTATGGTAATCATCAATTATCTCATCTACCCCTGCTCTCGAGCTACGAGGCAAACAACCTTGGAGGCTCTAGTTGAGTCTACCACCGGCTTGTCCAAGGCAAGTCGGCCAAAAAGGGTTAACCCCTTCCCTTTGTCATGCAGGGACCATTACGAGGGGAACTCATCATACGAAGGGACTATACGCAGGGAGTGGATTTTCTGGATAATAGCATTGAGACAATAACGATAACATACATATCTCTACGCGGGGACTTTATACGGATGCAACCACATCTTACCTTACACTTTACGTTAGGGGTTACTCAAAGCCAAAATTGTAGCTATCAATGGTTAGACTTTTAAGAAACTTAACGTGTTGTTTGGATAATGATTAAATCAAGATAACCAAGTTAAAATATATATTTTTAAGTGTTTTTAACCAGATTTTGTTGATTTTAACTTGCTGTTAATTTTTGTTTTTTAAAAAAAAAAAATACTCAGTAGTGTTCATTTCACAATTCAATTGTAAAAGTAAAAATTGGGTCCTACATGACCCCTAGCTCAAAATGTATATTAGTAGCCACATTATAAGATTTTTTTGAGGATTTTTAGTGAGAAAAGGTCCTGAAATCCTTTAATTGGAAGTTCTCCGTAGTAATCTGATTATTGGCAACCCTCTCTTGGTCCGTTATAATCATTGATTTGCCATTGGCCAATAATTTAAATGATCATTTAGTACTAAAAGTAATTCTTGGTCTGAATTAACTCGAGGACCCACTTAAATTTCCTTTTGTGTTCAAGGACTAGTAGGTACCAGACTTTCGCTAAATGCCATTATGCCAAGTCGTCCATTCTGTCATTACTTGAAATAATCGTCTGTTTAGTTTAATTTACAGATATAGTTTAAACCATTAGGATAATTAGCCAGAAATTCAAAAAAAAAAAAAAAAAACCTTTAGAAGTGCGCGTAATCTACTAATCTAACTTGAGGGGCTAGCCAACTTGAGTGGCTCTACGTACGAACAACCAAACTTTAATGTGGATATTTTTGCCTAATTATCCATTCTTGAACATTGTGATATGGTAAAATAGTTGATTTTATAATAGCGTTTTAGACCGACATAGCAAAGTCTCAAGTACCAGATCCTCGAGACTTGGGCCCTGATCCATTCGAGGGTCATCACCAAATGGTCAAACCAACCCGGCCCGACGGTATGTTATACACATGCAAGGGTAGTCCTTCGAAGGACACCCCTCCCTCGGTGGTAAAGGGCTCAAGGGTCATAAGGCGATCATGTCCAAAGTCCCCGGTTGCCTTCTAAATTCAGAGGTCACAGGTGGACGGAGGGCCTTAGCAACCCTCACCATCAAGAGACAAGCCGACAATATCCCCGACACCATGGGATCTAGCTAGCTTGTCCCTTGATCACATCGAGTACTTTGTTGATTCATAACCCGGTTTGTTCAAGGAAAGCCAGTTATAGGGTCTAACCCTTCCCCTCTTCTTACTTGCAAGTACATCTTAGCGACCAGCGTCACGGGACGAGTTTGGGGCTTTTCTCAAATTTTAAGAACATCAATTAATTAATTAGTATACACGCTTCGAACTAATGTTAATAAAAGAAATAAAAAGAGTAACTTTTGTGAAAGATCATCTCTCTCGGATAGACCAAATCAAATATTCATATCGTATGTTTGGCTTCAAATATCACATGTTAAGAAATGCATGTAATGCGCAAGTATAATACAGGTTATTATATGTATGATATTTGAAGTTAAATATATGATGTTTGTACGTAAATATGTTATTTTGATTTGGTCTCTTTGAGAGACGGTCTCTCGCAAAAGTTTGTAAAAGTAAAACATGTTTCCAGAGAATTCCTGAAATGTTGTTCGTGTATGTTACTTCTATGTAGCTTCTTTTCCCCCCGCAAGTTCTTCTAGTGTCTTTTTTCCCCTAAATGTTGTTGAAGGTAAAAGAAGCTACATCTAAGTAACATACATAAGGAAGACATTGGATTGGGTCCTTCAAATTGTATTCTGGTAATTGATTCATTCAACAATGGCATAACATAACTATATATCTAAACCTAATTAGGTATGCAAAAGAGAAAGAGATGAGTACAAGGTTAATTGACATAAATTCTTGGTTAAACTACAATGTGTTAATGTCTGTCTGTCGATAATTAAATGTTTGTATTATCACGTTCGTGATGGTGATGAATAATGATTGATTCAATGAGACGAGAACGCTCTCGCTTTCACCATAGATAATAATACCTGTTACTACTTATTTAACAATCTGTGGGTCGTGGGTCATTCATGTTTATTTGACAAACCATACTCCACACTCTACACTTGCTATTTTTTATTTTCTTTGGGTCATTTTTCCAAATAAAATGCATGCTATAGAGTCAACCAACTTCATAAAATATAAAGCTAGGTTCACAAAATCAATTTGTCTACCTGTTTTACATTGATTACTTGTCTCATTATTCGAAATTTCTTCGCTACTACCCCAGTCCCAATTTATACTATCATGCATGTGGTTTGTGTGCGTTCATAATTAAGTATATCATTTAATTTCCTTTCTATATTTTTTTAGGTAGGAATTCGCAACTAGGGTGTATAATCGCGAGCAAAGTTTAGTGAAATACTTTATTTTTTTTAAAGAATATTAAAGACCACTATTAGTATAAATATGAAATAAAATTGTTTTTTTATAAAGAATATGAAATACGACTATTAATATAAGGCTAATATAAATATGAAATTAAAAGTGTGTCAAACAATTGTTGTAACGACTCGGCCATAATCTATTGAAATTTGTCCGACCCTATGTGCGGGTGCAATTTTTCATGAGCAAGCTGCTTTCCGGATGTATCTTGGGCCGGTTATATAAAAAAATAAAGTAAGCACGTTCAATTTTGGAGCTTTTATGCATGAATCCCTAAAGAAAAGGTGCGTCATGATGATACAGAGTATCTTTCGGAGTCTATTTAAACTTTCTGAATTATTTTAGGGCATTATATATACTCATGTGGGTTGTATGGCTTTCCTTATGTTTATAAAAATTGAGTTTTAGAAAAATTTCACCTTAATAGGTACGTTGTGATGGAGTGATATACATGCACCTTCTTAAACTAACAACGTGAATATATTCCGAAAAATATACAGGTTGTTTGACACTCAGTTGTAACAGAGTGCTACAATCCTTGGTTATAATTCATCCCGAAACTCCATTAAATATTTATACTATTATATTTATATCATACTCGTTCTCTCTATTTACATTTTTATTCATATAAATATACTAACAGCCTTAAATCAAATCAAATAACCTTTAAAAAATTAAAACCATCAATTATTTCTTACAAAAATCATTTTACTCTTACACACCACACATAACAACCCTATAAAATTTATTAATAAATCTATAAATTATACGGAACATTCAATTTTTAAGTCATTTTCGATAACATCATATACAATCAATGAAATCGGCCTAGAAAAATTGGTAATAAGCTATGCATAGGATCACTAGAGTGTTAAGTAGCTCCGAGCTCTTTTGTCGGGGGATTAGGGTAACAATTAATGTTTTAAATTAAAAAAATTTGCTAAATCGGAATAGTAATTATGTAAACTACAGAAAATGTAAAACTAGAGTTGAGGGTAAAGCTAGTAATTAGACTTGAGCCTCCTGTCTCGAAATAGCACACAACTATACATGTAACGTGAAATCTCATTCCACTTGAGTTTATAAACTCGTTATGCACGATTTTAATATGTAAACGTTGAATTGAAATTGTCAAGAGGAAACAATTAATTATGTTTTTTCTATGACCCAAAAAATTATGTTAATCTATAAAATGGATGTGATTACTGATTAATACGTATGTCAGTGACTCAGTGGGAATTGAAGTCTAAAGTGGAGTTTAGAGTCAAGTTGTAAATCTATACTCTACTATATCCTAATAAAAAATAATTATGTAGTTACTTCACCAAAATAAAATTACCATAATAAATATTAAAAAGAAAAAAAATGATAAAATAATGGAGTACTTGGAATTTGAAAACCAACTATTATTGCAATTCAATATGTATATTTATTCATGTAATGTAAGTATTGAAGAAATTCCATTTAATTATATTATGTAAATTACGCGTACGTATATAAAGCGGTCATGCGGGTATTCGTGTGTCACCGATACTAGTAGTATAAAAAATTAAACGTGCAACTACGTACATATACTACATGATGTGAATGCGTGGTTAGCGGGCTAAGTTAAAAGGCTTATATATTTGTCTTTTTAGCCGGGGCGGAGTCGTACTTTAGAGCCACACCTATTTTTCAATTTTTTCAGGTAGTAATAGTTTTATATTTCTAATTGTAATGTAGATATTATTTCCCATGTTTATCTAGTTAGCATGATGAGTATGTTAA
Organism: Plantago major; assembly: GCA_026545765.1. Lineage (NCBI taxonomy): Eukaryota > Viridiplantae > Streptophyta > Magnoliopsida > Lamiales > Plantaginaceae > Plantago > Plantago major. Next base: position 81,518,946 of record CM048842.1, read on the forward strand.
AAATAAGTTTGTTCCAAATTTAATACTCGAGGTTTGAAGTTTCATGTAAAAATAGAAAATGACAAGCTATTATTCATTGTAGCTATAAATATTCACCGTCATAAGTATCGGTTATCAATAAACATGTCTACCATTAAAATCAACAATATGTGATTAAACCCTTTAACAATTTAAAATTTATAGTCAAATCATAGTTAGCCTCATGTAATTTCCAATCATGGTTCCACCCCTCTATGTGATGCACATATTTTCATATGGTTTTAAAATTCAGTTGGCGAAGACCATATAACGTCGTATGGGTCAAAATCATGATATTGAAAATTAAGTTCTCATTCAATATTGAAACATCCATCGTACTTCAATGACTATTCTAGCACACTAGTCTAGGTTGGACAGTTGGCAATGGAGAATGAAGGAAGAAGATGAACAATGTGGTCACATCTGATTTGCATGTGGATATAGCAACTTTCCGTGTATTTGGATTTAAACTTAGTTGTGCTTTCCGCTCGTATTTAGTTTTGACAAACTTTAACTCTATATTGTGATGATGTGATCTAATCGAGTTGAATTACTATTTATGAACTCTAAAGCTCAAAATTTTGGAACATAAATACATGCTAAACCAAATGCTATGTTCATAATCTTAATCCTCACTTCCAAATTTTGCTTTATTTTTTTATTTATCTAGTCTAAAATTCCAATACAATATATTAAATGAAATCTTATGAGTAACTTCATTCACCATATCTCATACTTTAACACTATAAATTTATAGTTCTATCTTAACATGTGTTTAGTTTGATAAGAAGTTGAATAAGAAACTGATTAAATATATTTTATTTAATGAGAAGTTGAATATGAAACGGACTTAGAGTGTATATATTAAAATATTTTAGATTTTAATTGTGGTCCTGCTCTTGGAAAGTCTTCTTGTGGCTGGGTCTCGGTCAATGCTCATCAAATTTTAGTTCATGGGTCTCTCTTTCAAAGAAGCCTCTCACTTGCTGCCTGGAAAAATTAATTAATAAAATCAATATATAAATTACTTCATCCTTTCTCGATGTTAGTTAGAATCCATAGCTAGCGTGGACTTCAATTCCGGGTAAAAATAAAATAAAATAGTCGGGCTTAAATAAAAGTTAATTTAAAAATAAATCGAGTGATATATAAATTTGATGTTTTTAATTAAAACATCATTGATGTTTATGATTTAATATTTTCCGTTCCAGAGAATTTCACCATATATATATTACTCCCAGTAATTTGGACAACAATCGAAAAACTTGTGCTTCTCCCAAAACGAGTAGGAAAGAACTCTTCACATGGTTGTGGTAGACTCCCGTGGGATGCTAGTTTTCATTTGTTATTCACAAATTGTGCATTTCCAAAGATTGGCCATTGTACTCAAATAAACTATCTATAATTATAGAAACATTTGAAAGTGTTAAATTACATAAACTTCCTGTTACATCCATTCGGAATACCGAAACTAAAAAAATGAACATGTGTTGTTGAAAACTTGAAAGAACATGACACTTCACAAAAATGCAATCATCTTCGGTGCAGCGGTACAATTATAGTATTCCTAGTTTCCTATAGTAGATATAAGAAGGTTCGCTATTGTTAAGGTTAAGTAAAGCAAAACCACTATACTCCAATGCATGATATGCTCTAAGCCTCTAACCATAACTCTGGGAGTAATGTGAGTAGTCTTCCTTCACATCAAGTGAAGGAGTATTGAACACCACGCAATTATTTCACAAGTATGGTTGTAGATTTAGTCATTTAGACCTAACATAAGGATCAAATGCTATTGTGCATTATTTTGCCAGGTTCCTAACAACACAAGCATCAAGAATTTCAGATTTTACTTGCACCTAGACATAAAAAGCTGGAGACTTGATAAGGTGAAAGTTATAACTTGCAAGGAATCATGTTTCACCAGACAGAAAATTATAAGGATGTCATGTATCACCAAATTAGTGTCAGTTAAGAGAACATCGTCAAATGGTTTGATGCCTAATATAGACGCTAATCAAGCACACACACAGAAAGATCCTAGGTTTCAATTTTGTCATTCATGATGCAAGAGAATCGATGGTAAATAAACTGATTGATCAGCAATCCACAGTTACAGCAAAATTCTTAGCAGAGGCAGAGACTAATAGCTGTGCAAAATAAATTTTGATCAAATCCAAGGAGTACTTCAGTAACAAAAATTGTAACTAATGAGCAAAACTAATCAGGTAATTGATCGGATGAAAGGGGGCTACTGCTTTTCCCAAATTCATCTACTAAAATAAAAGGTAGCCGAAAAACAAGGAATTAAATAACTCAGCTATAAATTAGGGAGCTGTGAGGACATCAAAACTAGATCACCTACAGAACTGTGAGCAAAAAATTCATGCAGGCACCGAGACCATCTAATCGAAGAGACTGAAGCCCAAGTCCTGTAGAAGTAAAGAAGAAATGTTAATACACAATACTAATACATATTTCGAAAATACAAGTATGAAAAAATCAATAAGCACTTAATGTTGTGAGCTCAAACAAAATCCAACCCTTTGCATTTTTCATCCAAAAGCAATAATAGTAAAAGTCCATATACAAAGCGAAAAACTTACATCATCAGATTCATCTTTTTCCTCCACCTTCTCCTCTTTTTTGGCCTCAGCTGCAGCAGGGGCAGCAGCACCAGAACTAGCTGCTGGAGCAGCAGCTGCAACACAACCACCACCAGAGGGTACAGAAGCCAACTTTTCACGTCCAGCTGCAATCAGCTCTGTGATGTCCTTACCTTTAACTTGAGACAAAAGAAGTTCTAGCCTGTCCTCATCGGCTTCAACGCCAACTGTTAAGCAGAAGAGGAAACTCGGTCAGGGGCCCATCACATGAATGACTAATGTATAAGATACATTGAATATAAAAGTGCATAAAGGAGCTACCCTGCAGTAACCAACAATGCATATGCAATTTGATTCCTAACAGCTCCACTAAAATCAAGGAATTGGAGCTAAATAACTTATAAATAAGAACTCCATAGGAGATAATTAGATAAACTCACATTATTAGTTACTCAAGTTCCTATTTTGTTATTACCAATGGATTGATATGAAAATTCCTAAAACCATTGTCGCCAGAAACTCTAAGCAATCTCATCCTTTGTCCCTTAATAACTAAAGAACTGGATTCCAATACACCTTTGTCCATTTCCAGGATACGCATACGAAATGTAACACAAAGGTGACATTTATTCTGGGAGGTAGGGAGTACTAATTAACGACCTAAATCAAACTACAGTAGCACAACCGCCCATCAATAAACCGGTGATAAATCCGGATACTAATAAATTAGTATTAACACAAAAATATTGTTAAACTAATCGATTACAATATACAGAATGTGTAAAAATTTGATCCAGCAACGCCAATTTAACAAGCAATATCGCGTGAAAACAAACTGAATAAACTGAGAACATCCAATAATCCGTACCAGTGGAGAGGACCTTCTTGACATCTTCAGCAGAAGGGCTTGCATTGCCTCCGAGAACAGCAAGCAAGTAAGCTGCAACAAGCTTCATCTGTGCAAAAGCAACAACAAACGCATCGATTAATATACAGAACGAAAATAGCATGTATTGAACGAGATTGAGATAATAGATAGAGATTCATACTGTTACTTGGTCGCCGAGAAGAATCTGAGACAGGTAGGGTTTACAGAGCAGTGCGAAACTGGATTTTACAGAGCCTGGTGGTTTATAAAGCTAGGGTTTAGCTGGTGTTGTAATGTTCTTTTTTAGGTTTCTCATTTTATTACGATACGCCACCTCATCTTTTATGTAATTACCCAATCCTCCTATTTGAACTTTTGGAAGTGTAAGTATTGTTCAATTTATTACAATAAAACTTCTATAAAATAATAATGTTACGACTGGGATATTTTATTAATTTAGCGATATATTATATAATTGATAAATTAATAATTTATTAATTTAAGGAGGTTTACGTATATGCATAATTGTCGAATAAAACTTTCAAGTCCTATATACTAGTTAAAATGTATATTTGTTAGAGATGAAAAATAAATAATAAAAAAGCTCTGATTAACATTCTATGAATTCATATTCACATATTAGTTAGATTTTGAAGTTTGAATGGCATATATTCAGTGTTTTTTAATACAAGTAAAATATAAATTATGGACTAGACATTCGTGAGCTTGAGAATTTGATTACCGGTATGCATTACCGACACAAAATGGACGTGAATCACTTGCTAGATTTTCCAATGAAAATAGTGAATGTTACGAAGTTCAGAACATAGAAGAAATCGTGGCTGATACTATTCAAAATGCGGTGGATGATAAAGCTGAGGATGATTCAATTGTTTTGAAACCAGTCACTCGAAAAGAAGCATTACAAGAGGCACAACTCTTCAAAACTTTTTGTTGCAGTAGGAAAAGACACCACCACAACTCGAGTGTCAATGGGGAGATGAGAGATTAACTCAATATAAATTGTAAGTTCAACAAAAAACAATTGACTATATATTCATTTTTTACTAAACAGTTTTAGAATTTTCAAGGGGATAATACAAATATATGTATGGAATTCCTTAGTAATTATTAATTTATAGTTTCGTTGGGACCAATATATATACACTGGGATTTAAAAAAAATTATTATCTTATTATTTTATTGATTGGGGTCCAAATTTGTAATAATCCCAAGTTGAGACCGGACAAATTATTAGTTTTATCGAGATTATTAATTTATCGAGTATTAATTTACGGAGGTATATTACAGATTAGTACCCCTGCAGTCTTTATACTAGTAGTATAATTAAACGTTTTCAAATCCAATTTGAAAGATCTTAAGATTAGGGAGTTCTCAGAAATATTCTAATTCAACACAAATTCTCATGAGAAACGGTCTGTAAATAATTTATTTAGAGACGGCTTATGTTTTCAATAAAACTATTCATATTATTAATCAAAATGTCTATATTGTTAACGAAATAAGTTTTGATATAATATGAAAAAATTTCAACATAGGTATTTTGATTAATAATATCGATAATTTTTTCTTGACAATATAGGTTCGTCTCTAAATAAATTAACTAGAGACCGTCTCTCAGAAGATTTACTCCTAATTTAAACATTTATACTTTATTAAATTTATTTTTATATATTTTAATTCAAAGCTGTAATCGAGTAGAACTTTACACGATATTAAAAAACTCAAATTCATTGACTTTTATCGTATATTTGTCAATTAGATGGTCTTTCATTAGAGTTTCTGATTTTCTTTAACCATTGTTCGATGATATAGGAAGAGTAATGGTGCCTACCATTATTTGATTGAAACCGAAATACCAGCTAACGAAATTAACGAGGTGTCTCAAGTTTTAAGTTCAAGTAAATGCAATAAATTTTGCGTTTGAAACTACTTTATGCACTCAGAAACTTCCTCCTTCATAAAATTGTCATTGTTATTTCAAAATGGCAACATATACCAGAATCCTAACACATACAAAAATCGATATTTTAACACAATAACCAATAACTGAGTAGCCTAAAATCCAAAGTAAATAGAAGTCAAAGGGAAGAATGTTGAATTCAACTTTTAGGATTCATTTGGTTTCAGAACGAAATAGGTGAAAAGAAAAAGAATATGAGAGAAATAAGATTTTTAAGAAAATATTATAAGGAAAACAACTTTTCTTATTTTGTGGAGAGGCATAAATGATATAGATATTTTTAAAAATTTCATAATTTTCCAATGGATTAATATGGTGGAAAATAATAATTTTTTCCTTTTTTTTTTTTAACTTTTCCACCCATTTCCCTCAAACCAAATGAAGCCTGAACATTAGGAAAATAAGTCGTCCGAAAGCTAAATGGGCCTAGAATTCTACTGAATGTCCACTTAAAACGGGCCAGAAATGGACTGCAACGTTCCTATGTTATTGTAGAAAATTGGGAAAACCCAAACATTGAGTCTTTGAGAAAGTCATGCCAAGTGCCAACAGTGGGTCCGCACATATAGACTTACACGCTGTTTGTTATAGCACTAATTAAAACGTTAAAAACTAAGTTAAATTTTTTTAAAGCATCTGGCATGAAACTATGAATCAAACATTTTAATTCAATTTTTTACTCCACTTAACAATTATATTTCTCTTTCCACCCTACTCTTATATCTCCTTACTTTTTCAATCATATTATCAATCATAAACCAATCAAACCACATTAAAACCAATCAAATAACCTTTAAAAAATCAAATATATCACTTCTTTCTTACACACATCAATTCTATCTTACACACCCTATATAACAACCCTATAAACCTATACAAATTTAACTCTATCACAAACACCATTTTATATAACTCACTTTTAACTCAGTTATTATTCATCAACTAAAATTTTGAATTTAACTCACATTTTAACTCTATACCAAACAGCCAGTTAAAGTCTCGAAACTCTCGAAACTCACTGAATATATAGTTTTTATTAAATCTCATATAACTTTATCTACAAAAATTCGAAAAATATTTTGAACATATATTTGAATTTTCCATAACAAGACGAATCCATAGATCCCAATCTTGAATACTATTACACCAGATTCATTCAGTCCTACGTGAAATTTTGTAGAATTAGTTGTATTTTAGCCAGTATATATTTCATTGTTATTTTTTGTGTGTTGACTGTATATATATGTTTTATTAAATCTCATACTATTACACCAGATTCATTCAGTCCTACGTGGAATTTTGTAGAATTAGTTGTATAAATGCTCTGTAGGCGGGAAAGCTCTCTTCGATCTTCTTTCTACTTTCTTGATACATAACGGCCCTGGGGAATCTGATACTCTCTAGGTGGGGAAGCTTTCTTCTCTCTACTTTCCTGATCTCCATAACAAGCTGGGAATCAGCTGATACTCGGGGAAAATATCTTCGATCTTCTTTGTACTTTCTTGATCTCCATGACGGGACGGGCCGGGAGGGGTGGGGGTCCGTCAGTTACTCTCTAGGCGGGGAAACTCTCTTCTATCTTTTCTTTACTTTCTTCATCCATAACGGGACCGGGTGGGGGGACAACCGTACCATGTAAAATTATGTTCGTAGAATAATAATTTTTGTGTCTTTGGTGGGGTGACGCATACCACCGCGGAGTTGCTGGAAATCGGTGGGTTGGAAAAAACAATCGTAACATGTGAAATTACGTCTGTATAATATTTGTGTGTGTGTGTGTGTATGTGGTGGGGTGACCACATATAACTGCGAGATTGTTGGGAACAACCCTATTGATTGTGTTGTATACTTTTGTATTTTATTTTGGTTCCATATGAGGGATAGATTTTTTTGTAAAAAAATATGTACCTGTTACTAATTAACAAGTCAGGTACTGTAGGACCCTATTTTTACATTTTATATAGTTAACATAAATAAACACTCAATGATATAATATTGGATGAAAAATGACTACCGACCGACACCACGACCAACGTTGTCTACAAGGAATTTTGACTATCTTATTTTCTCGATTAATTTATTTCATCCTCACATTTCTATTTTTTATTAAAAGTAAACTATACCGTGGCATCGTCACGGGTTAGTACTAGTATCACTCATTGAACATTTGAAGTGAGCTGCTATAAAAGTTTTTTAAAAAAAAGAAAAAACTGAAGCATCTTATAGATATGGTTGGCTGTTCTCAGTTATCCAAAGTCCAAACCTAACAGGTGCCGGCCCTACATGGGTTGCTGGGCTGACAGAACCTCCTGGATCCAGGCCCATTTATCTGGACCATGTGGTTTTTGCATCAACTCATTAAGGGAGTGAAATTTTGCTTGAATGTGGTTTTCTCATATTTAATCAATATTTGCGTGTGTTCTTCTAGACTTCTAGTGGTAATAAATTGATGCCATAACCATTAACCAATGTCTAGAAAATCTTGTCAGCGAAAATTTAATAATATATACTTTGACTTAGCTTGCCTCTCACCTGGGCTCAACCTTGCTCGATCTTGGAAAATGATACCAAAACTTTATTTCATACTATATGTTAAATTTCCAATGTTGTTGATGTAGATTAGGGCTGTTAACGAGCCGAGTCGAGCCGAGATTTAGCTTAATGGATCAGTGATCGTTAGAATTTCAAGTCTGCTCGTGATCGTCGAGTTTTTTATAATCGTGCTCGTGATCGACTCGTTAAACTATCGAGTTGCTCGCGAGCAACTCGATAAGCTCGACTTGCTTTTGCTCGTAAGCGCTCAACTCGTTAGAACTCGAAAATAAACTCATTTGTTCCAAAATTTTACACAGCTCAGTTACACAAAGTGAAATCAATTCACACAGTCACAGAAAGTGAATTAGAAACTGAAAGAATTATTTTTCCTGCTGATTCTCATTAATCAATCTCATATATATACAAGAGTGTATAGCTAGACATCAATAAGGAATCATAATCAACATATACTTCTAATTACCAACATAATCCTAAACATATTCTAACACTCCCCCTCAGTCGAAACGGGAGGTTGATGAACGTTGAGACTGTTCCGAAAAACGTCAATCAATACTTGTGAAAGTCCTTTGGTGAAATGTCGACTCATAGTTAAGACTCGGCAGAATTCATCCATGACGTGCTTCGTTGATGTTGTATGAGAGCAGGCGAGGCAAAAGGTCCAATAGCCCTATGGGCTTGCTGTGGGTGAGATCCAAGAAGACCAACTTGCTGAGATGGACCGGACGATGGGCCATACCAAGAGGTAGTTGGGTATGGGCAAGGAGGACCCAAATTTGGTACCCAACCCCACATAAGTGCTCGAGTCGGCAAGAGTAGGGTGGAACGAGGTCGTAATCTCAGGCGAGGTACCAAAAGTCATGGCGACATAATCTGGGAGAGGAGAAGAACGAGACAGGACAAAGAAGACGAGATGACAACGGAAGAAGAAAGAACTTAAGCACCCAGAGCAGACATATAGAGAGACACCCAGAATAGGTAGAGAGGATATAAGACCACACAGATGCAGACGAAGATCCAACAACAACTTGAGCAAAAGAGGTTGATGACCAGAGAGGCTGGGCGGAATCATGGAGGCGGCACAGAGACAACTATGGGTGCCATTGCTGTAGCCAAGAAAGAAGAAAGGAAACAATTTTCGTATGTAGTAAACTGCACAGCGCAGTCGTAGGAAAACGATGTTTCCCGCCAGATCAGCCGTTGGATCGTCCTGAGAATTTGATCACAGGTAGCTAACACACGACTCTACATTGTGGACGGTGGAGATCGGATTACAAGTATATGAACCTTTCCAAAAGTTCTGTCTAAGTCAGCTGCTATTCTGGGAAGAAAGAAGAAGAAAAAGCAAATTGCTCGAGGAAGGCGTCAGCGCGTGGAGAAAACGCAGCAGTAGAGCTGTGGGAGAAGAAAGAGGCTCAACCGCATAAGAAGAAGAGAAATCCGCTGCGTAATCAATGGAGGAAGACCTGGCCGGAGGAATTGACCACCGGAGAAGAGAGCGGCCCAGCCGCGTGTAGGAGAAGAGAAGCGCAAGAGCGCTTGAGAGAGGCAACCGGAACGGTGGAAGCCGTTGATGCGGCTTGGGAGGTGAACGAAGTAGGAGGCCGGAGAAGAGGCGGCGACGCTAGGGTCCCCGTGGGGGGCAGCGACTGGAGGAGGAAGGGGAGCACGCGTGGAGGCGCTGGAGAGATAAGGAGAAAGGGAAGAAAAGAGAAGAAAGAGAGAATGGCAAGGGCAATCAGATTGATTGCATTGAGGGAGAAAAAAATCCGAGAAATTTTAGGGCGGAAGAAAGAAAATAGGAGAGGCCGGACCAATGCTCGTTGGAGACTTACATGGCTCTGATACCATGAAAGAATTATTTTTCCTGCTGATTCTTATTAATCAATCTCATATATATACAAGAGTGTATAGCTAGACATTAATAAGGAATCATCTAATTACCAACATAATCATAAACATATTCTAACAGTAACATGTTGCCAAACTCTTAACATTGTTACAAATGATCTAAGGGGCCACCAATTAAACTTAACAAACAGACTAAAGCTCCAAGCTTTGAGCCTCTCTCCACAAGAAATCCACCCTCAATTTGTTCTAATTATGGCGATGGCGGAAAGATGAAATGGATTTCAATAATCATGGGTGTAATGAATAAATACAGTACCTTCTATTCGTCACCGGTGAATGGCGGACGCGATACGTAAAGGGACGGCGCCGGTGAAGTAGCTGCAGCGCCGGTGAAGTCGTGGCTGGCTTGCTGTGCATTGAGGGTTTCCAGTGTGGGCGTGGGTTTTGTTTTGTCATAGATCTGATTTTTAGATAGCTTAAGTTAGGGACTAGGGTTTTTATTTTTTATTTATGTATATGTAAATAAATAAATGAATTTAAATATATATTATATTAATTATTGCTCACGAGCAGCTCGCAAGCTTCGATCATTTTGCCAGGGTGACCGATTCAAGCTCAACAGTGAGACGAGCTTGCTCGCAAGCAAGCTCGCGTTGACCGATCTCGAGCTCGATCTAAACATTGATCGAACTTTTAAGTGAGCAGCTCGCGAGCATCTTGATTCCGTAACACCCCTAATATAGATCACTTGCATGTTTACGAAAAGAAAAATCAGAAATATCTAAGTCGATGATAATCATCTCCTTTTATGTTCTCAAGTGTATAAGCATTATGACCAAGTTTCTTGAGACTTTTATGAAATTAGCAGTATTTGTTTTCAGTTTTCACATTGTATTTTATAAAGCATCTATCTTCGGAGAAAGGTGATGGTAATGTGTGTTCTGCTTGTGGACGTTGCACATTTACCATTCGATTGTACTCAATACCAAATTATATTCAAAAAATGGAAACAAAGTACTTATGTAATTTGAACTTTGAAGATTAAGACACCAACTGTAAAGTGCAGCAATGTTTTCGGCAAATTGACTAAAAAATGTTACTCTCTTTATTTCAGAAAAAGGGTTATAACTTTCCGTTTTCGGCGTTTCACTAAAAGTGTTACAATTTTTATTTATGTAATTTAGTTAAATAATAAAACTCCATACCTTTTACTTTTATTACAATATGCCACTCAGTTAATCTCTAATAATCAGGGGACCACTTGTACTTTCTAATTTTTCTTAAAATTTGTGCAAATTCAAATTGTAACAATTTCTCTGAAATTGAACGAGCATCTTAAATAATCTAAGTGGCTTCAAAGGAAAATGCAATCAGAAGGGGACCAACAATCTAAACTTGGACCATTTTATAAACCTACACATAATCATGTGACTGAGTGTAAGCCGAAAAGCCTATGCCTATGTTCACATCAACTTTCCCGAACCACTAGTTTCAACGATATTCTGATTCTTGAATCAGCCACTTGCCACCGCTCTTAGTGATACAGGAGTACTACATGTCCACTTTGTTATGTCCACTTTGTTCAACTGATGTTTAATTAGTAATTACGTACGTACTCACATGTTCGTATACTCATGACTATTGATAGGAATCCCGCATTACCTAAAATCTCCAAATTGTATTGTATATATTGGTGAGATTCAAATTCTAGATTGAAATAGGACCAAAGACTCTGATAATATGATATGATTTTACTTTAACTAAAAGGTCGAAGTTGTAACACTAACACATGTACAAGATATACGGGTTGTTTGAGAGTTGAGACATATTAAACCAATGTAGATTATAGCATGTTATAACATAAAAATAGTAACGGGGCTATAATTGATTTTGAAAAAAGTGTGTTTTACTAGAGTTAGTATTTTATTATAATGTTGTTATATACCGTGTGGAAGTGATATGTTTTTATTCTTTTAGATTGTTCGATTAATTATAAGGTTGTTTGATTAGTTTAAAATTGTTAGTATTAAAAAGATAAACAGAAAAAAAGGAGTAGGGTACGTAAATATAAGATAATTGTATAATTGAGTTATAGTATTCTTTAATTAAATTAAAACAGATTACTTCGCACTAACTAAATTCTAATTCAACTCCAAAAAATGCAATCCATCATCATAAAAAACAATACTCCTACTTACATTCATTTACTTCTTCCATTTTTTGTAACTACGTGCCACAATAACACGCATAGCGTGTTCTCCTATTCTAGTATGATAATATAACACTTCATGACAAAGAGCCGGAGATGATGCTGGACTATATTAGACTCCAAGTGCAATACAGTTACGATCTGAACAAACTATTAGTAAATTATATTAATTGTTAGATAACTATTCTTCATATGATTGAGCTTTCATTCAATTAAGTTTGTCCGAAGTCATCAAACCATTTTTTAGAAACTCAAACTTTTCTTCTACTTTGATCAACTAATAAAGGCTGGTGGGGATTAGTGTGGTCCTTGATCTATAAAATTTGGCGTGCCAAATATATTGGTACACTTCCTCCACGAAATAACATGTGCAGCAAAAGGGGATAATATAATACTCACTCACTCCGATACAAAGAAATCTTTTTATTCTGACTTTAATCGGTCAACTGTCTTCGACTTTCATCGCGAATTATTAAATTTTCATTATATAATTTTATTAAATTATTTACTATTATAGTTTAAGAGTAATTTGCGATCAAAACAAGAAAACGCAGTAATAAGAAATGGAAAGATTTTCGAACTTATGAAAGAATATGACTATATATTATAAATCAAAAGTAAATTTTCTTTATAATAAAGAAAACAAAAGTGAAATATACTAGTCCATAATAGTACTATAAGACTACTTTTATGGACAAACAACGTAATCCAATTTACAGGTTTGAGATTAAACTTAAGCGCATGGAGCGAAACGTCCGAAATTTATCGGTTTTCATAATGACCGACACGGAAAAGTAGAGTCCCATTAGCAATTTCCGACCGAAATCCACGAAATTGTATTTCTGTTTCTCGTATCGATTCAGAAACTTTTCCAATTGATTTTGAAACGGAAATCCTGTAATTCCCCAAATTTAAATCTAACAAACCATAAGGGTTAGACCTTGCTATTTCTACGCCTCATCCTTCACTGTAGAATGGGTTCACATCGCGAATTCCATCGTTAGAGTGAGAGGGTGAGCATAAGAATAGCCTAACAAACTCTATTAGAAATTTTGTGTATAATTTTATATTATTATTACTATTATATTGTATCTAGTGATGGAGTGATTTTATCCTTTATATTTTATATCGTGATGACTGACATATGTATTGTTTTCTTTATATTTTTTTTATATTTTTATGGATTTTCGAAACGTTTTCGAAACTCTTCCGAAATGTATCGAGACGTCTTGGAAAATTGAAAATCCGAGATGAACACCGATATCGAGATTTTAATCCATGCTTAATCGGACACTAAAAACGGGGAAAACTTGATTAATCTGGCTAATTAGGTAATGTGTCTTCTGTGTTGAAAATGTCATATCCATGACTCACTTCATGGATCCATCCGATGGGCCATCTTATTACAATTTTTGTTAATGTTTCTATGGTATAGTATATAATTTGTTGGATGAATATTAATTCTTTTTATATTAGAGTGAAAATTATATACTATATTAAAAACAAAATGAATTTTAAGAATATGAGAGAACTACATTTTAAGGAGATAAAATTCGAAATAAAAACAAATTTCTAAATCAGATACATAAGTTTAAGATTCATACACGTTCCACTCCTCCGAGGGCAAAATATCTTCGACTTGTCACATTGATACTCCATATTCGGATCCAAACTTCCTAGTAAGCTTGCATGTATGCCAACACCCCTAGGCCCTTAACATGTCCCATTATAATGTTAGGCATACCTAATTTTGAGACAATGCTTGTTTGTTTTTTTCTCATATACTATTTTCTTTCCCAATATACCCTTTTGTATGTAATACACTTCATTTCATATTGGTTGAAATGGAAGAATATTTTATAGATCGGAATTATGATTAAGTTATATGGTTTAAATGAATTTGGAACCATTCTTCCACTACATATGATTTAGAGAAAAAAAATTGCACTAAAAACTTTTTCCGATTTTTGAACTTACACCAGAACCTTTTTTTTTTTCATTCGACACCAAAACGTTAGTTAACGGTGCAAGTTTAGACAAAGGTTTGGACGGCGTCAAAGTGTCCGTCAGTTTGTGTATAATACACGCGCGAATAAGGGCAAAAGGGACAAATCAACTCTCATTTCCCTCCATTTCCTATCCCATTTTTCCTCCTAAAATTCTTCCCCTTCTATTTATTCCCAATTTCGAACACTAACCCTAGTCAATACTTCCTCCCTCCATCTCCATTACTAATTGCAGAATAACCTCACTGAAAATGGCGAATAATGAGGATCCGGAACCAACTATTTGTCATTGTGGCTTAGTTAGTGCAAGGTTCACCTCTTGGATGGACAAACATCCCGGAAGAAGGTTTGAAAGGTGTCAACTGTTTGGGGTAGTAGGTTAAACTCGAATTTGCTTATTTTTGTTTGAATGGAGTTTTTTTGTAGTTGATGATGTTCCTCTTGGTTGATATTGTAGAGTAATAATAGAGTCCCATGTAAGCATTGGAAATGGATTAATCCAAGAATGTGTAATAGATCCATCCAAATCATTCCCGGATTATTGAGACGAATTAATGCATACGAGGCAAGAGTTGGTTCATTGGAGGAGGAAAATGCACGACTTAGGGCTCAAAACAGTCAACTTCAGAGTGTGCTTGCTGAGTCATCTTCAGGGGAGGACGTGAAGAATGAGATCGATGAGTTAAGTGCAAGGATCGAAGAGTTGCGGGTTCGAGTTGGAATTAACTAGATTCGAGGTTAATTAAGTGTAATGAATTAAGTAGAAGTTAAGGTAGCTAGTTTATGTTGTATTGGTAGCTTATGTTGTAATGGATGACTTAAGTCATCACTGTTGATGTAATTAAGGATTATGTTTGGTGAAATACAAGCCTGTTTCTGCAGAATTTATATTGTTGCCTTTTACAATTTGCACTCAAACCTCTTATACATATATGAGCTCCACCCTGACACCTTTTAAATTAGTTTCACTCGCTACCTAAACCTTTTATGAAATTTTGATTTTACACCATAACCTTTTGAATGTTTTTTATAACACTGTACAAAAAATTGAAGAGAAAACAGAACAAAAACCTATACAATTGCATGAAACTATAGCCAATAAACATGTACAGTAATCGAACCATAACAAATGGAAATAACAACCTTAGGTAACCAACATAACAAACAACTCCAATCTCTCATTCCATTAACAATTTGTTCATAGCAAAAGATCATCAACCAAATGCAACAAAATATCCAATATTAAGCCATCAACATATCCAAGCCACTCACATATAGCATCAACAAAATACTAAGAAATGTCATTAGCCATTGACTAGTTATGAGGCTGCAAATTAACACAAAAGTAAGAACACATTGAGTTAACATAGTCACTTTTGAGATGCACCCTTGGCAGTGACACTTGACTCTTGAGATGGTTTATACACAAATAATCCTTGTCTTATGCTTCTCCTTGTTGGTGTAGGAGTGTTCTTCTTGCCTTCTTGATTCTGGACACTTAACTCTTGAGTTTCCTTAAAGTATTGTGTCAACAATTCTTTCTCAATTGCATCATTAGTAGCAGAAGTTTTGTTCAAGGCAGCTTTCTTTTTCATAAGCTTCTACAAACACAAACATCATGTATTTTAGATGTTATAAAGGCCAGAAAACAAAAACATATCCCAAGTGCAATAGAAACATACCTTTGGGTCTATCTTAGATGGCCCTTCCTCATCAACAAACAACTGTCTTTTTCTTGGTTTTAACCTGGTTGTCTCAACAACTGGATCAATTGTAGGGTTCTTACTCCCCTGTATTGGTTGTCATGAAAGAAGATGGTATAAGAACTTTCACTTCACAAACTATATAAAGTAAAGAAGTCATTGAAAGTACTTGTTCAGTTGCAACATCATCTACTATCCTATTCAAACATTCCTCAAATATGTGGCCTAATTGCTTGCAGTATGAGCATTTTTCAGGTGCTGACTTTTTCTAGTTCAAGAACAATGAAACATACATAATAAGTGTACCGTATAACAAGTTAACAGTGAACAATGAACAATGATCAAGTATTTAGAGATCTCAGCATTTATATACCTTGGCTTTGGCAGGTTGCTTTTGCTTTCCAGTAGCCTTGTTAGTCTTCTTAGTCTCTGGACATTCTTTTGCCCTTTTTCACACAACCAGCCTTGTTATGTCCTGGTTGCTTGCAGTAGGAACATCTCATTACCATTCCATGCCTTCCCAACTTACCAGTTTCTTCAGCTTTCTATAGTGCAAGTCTTGCTTTTGCCTCTTGAATTTCAATAGAGCTCTTTTTCCTGGCATTGTTCTTGGGCCTTCCAGGCATCTTCTCGGGGATTGGAGGCAACAGACCAGGGAGATCAGACCTGGGTCATTCAGATTGTCCTCTAAGGAGAAGCATCCCATTTCTGTACACTTTCATGTATGTGGATCTTTTGTAACACTCATCCACATAATCTTCAGCAATGTGCCCTAGAAAATTTAGGCAACAAATGGCATTCCAACAAGGATAGCCACTAAGCTGCCACTTTCTACAAGTCCAGGTTCTTTTCACAATTTAAACAATCCACCTATCCATACCCCCACCATTGTACTGCACTTCAAACTCCTCTAAGCCATTGTACACACAAGTGAATTCATTGCTCTTTCCTCTACTAAATTCCAGCTTCTCTCTTATCATGGGACAAACATCACCCCACCAATGGTTAACCTTACTTCTACTGACCCATACTCTCTTCATTAACAACACCCTTATGTCTTCCAGCATGTCAATAATAGGCTTCCCTCTTGATTCCAAGATCATTGAGTTGAAGGATTCTGACATGTTGTTCACACAAACATCAGACTTCCCATGAGTTTGGAAGTGAGATTTGGACCAATGCTCTGCAGGATTCTTCTCTAACCACTTATGTGCAGCTTCATCCTTCCTTTTCAACTCATCCATGATTTCATCAAAATCAACCAACCTAGTAGCTTTTGCAGCCCTCCAAAGTAGTTGTTTAGTTGCTAATCCTCCATGATGTTGTTTCATATTGTTGTACAAGTGCACAACACAGAATCTATGCTCTACTTTTGGAAACAAACTCTCAACTGCATTGATAAGCCCCTTTTGTTTATCTGACATGAATGTAAATGCTTCAGTCCCAGCATCAATTCCCAAATCAGTTCCTATATACTCCAAAAACCATTTCCAGGTATCTGTTTTCTCTTTCTCAACAATGGCATATGATATGGGATATAGTGAGTTATTTGGGTCAATTCCCACAGCAGTAAGAGGTATTCCACCATTCTTTCTCCTCAAATGACAACCATCTAAAAATATGATGTTCCTAAGTGACTCAAACCCCCTCTTCAATGCACCCCAACATATGTAAAACCTCTTGAATATTTGTCTTCCATCATCACATTTAAAAGGTTTTATCCTCACAGTGTTTGTCATGTCACTCTTCATAATCTCTGCTGCATACCTCCATAAACAAGCATATTGTGCAGCCTCACTGCCTGATTTCTTCAACTGTACTAGCTTCTTAGCCCTATACAGTTTGTTTTTCTTGATAAGACCCCTTTTACTTCTTATGACTGACATCATTGACTTCACCTTCCACTTGTCAATAGTTTTGATCTCCTCTTCATATTGCTCAGCAATCCACTTAGCAGATGCAGCTTTCACCACCTCTTGCCTTGAACATTTATGTACTCCATTCAAAGCCTTAATTTGCATAGCAGCAACTCCCTTCCCATGGAGTGCATTTGCTTGCATTCTCCAAGGACAAGACTTTGAGTTACAAGTCACTACAATTCTCCCCTCATCATTCCTATCCCAACTGATTTCCTTTCCATGCTTGATTGAATGACTCCTTATAGCATCTCTCAATACTTTGTTGCCAGGAAAAACCATCCCCATCTCAAACTTTGGATCTTCCATGTCAGTTTGAGGGTTAAATAGTGGGAAGCCTTGATAGGTGCATGGTTGAGTCACCATGGTAGTGAATGAAATAGTCATCTCAGGTGTACCTCTTGCAGTGTCATCAAAATCCTTGCTATCTAACCCACCCATCCACTGATGAACCTTCACACCTTTGTAGAATTTTGCAGTCTCATTTGTCAACTCACAATCACTATCATTAAATTCATTTTCCAACTCTGAATCCTCTCCTACAGATTGCTCACCCAAATCCGGTACATATGCATCTCTATCATCCAACAAATGTGAGAACATCTCACTATCAATATGTTCATCCTGAGCTGCATTGTTCCTTCTAGAACTCTCACCATTTAACATTCCATCATCCTCATGTGCATCTGCATCACCATTCAAACTCTCCTCCTCATCTTCCATACTCTCATCATCACTTTCCTCAACTGTTTCATCCCCTCCCTCATAAGCACTCTCACCCTCAATCTCATTTCATCACCTGTCACCTCATGTACATCAAATGCAACCCCCTGTGCCACCTTTGGTTCATCACCTTCCTCATGCTCACTATCATCTATCTCATCAGTTTCCTCATTCTCATTCACTTCATTTTCACCTGATTCCTCTTCATTCACTTGCTCTACAAATACACCAACTGATTGACTACTATCTACATCAAATCCCAATCTGCATGCATCAATGTCAGTCTCAATAAGCACCAAGTCCCTGCATTTCTTTATCCCACTCTTCGACATGTAGAATCTTACTGTTTTTGGATCAATTCCACAATCCTTAGCCATTGATGCAACTTCTATCATGCTCATTTCATCAACATTGCACCAATCAAAATAGTCAACTACACCTCCATCATAAAATGTCTTCTCCTTGTTAAACTTACCATGATGGTGCATTACAATTGTGAAGTTGAAACTACATGGTACTGCACATAGAGAAAACAGAGCACGGTTCAGTTTTGGAGCATAAACCAACACCTATATACTATTCCACGTAGTATTAACATGGGGGACATGAAGAATCTTATACACCCAACACATAGACAACTCTAACTCAATCCCAATATTTTATAATCTCTTAATACTTCTTTACTTCACTAAACAATAATATTCATTCACAAAACGTCAAGTTTAGCATAAAAAACATAAAAAAGAACCAATTTTTTACTTCCATTAGACTATAATACAAGCAGAAAGAAACACTTACAATATTCAGGAGCTGTGCACCCTTTCGGAATCCTTGTAGATGGACTCCTTTTCTTCCAATACATTGCAATTCCGGTGGAAGACTTCAATCGTTAGGTTTAGGAATTTTCGAATTTCTGATGAATTTGTGATGGGTTTCTGATGAATGAAAGGAAATTAGGGCTAATTGCATTTCAATATGTGTTTATAGTGTAATTTCTCCCTTTTGCCCTTATTGGCGCATGGTTTACACCCTTCACTAACGGATCTGTTAACGCCATCCAACCTTTGTGTTACAGTAAACTGTTTTGAAACGTTTTGGTGTCGAATGAAAAAAAAAGAAGGTTTTGGTGTAAGTTCAAAAATCGGAAAAAGCTTTTAGTGCAAAAAAAAAAAATTCACCACCATTGGGAGTACAGAAGTATATCACCACCATCAAATGATATGAGATCTTTAACGAATATAAAATCAAACTCGTGTGGGATTCGGTCCAAAGTAAACAATATCAATTTCACTCGATTATTAGTCAGGTCATCACATGTTATTTCTATACTTTCTAAATGAAAAATGAATTCTAGAGGGTTTGGTAATTCAAAAGATTATTGGAAATATATAGCAGAGCAGGACATGCCAGTCTTGTAGCCAATAGTTTGTTCATGCATGCACATATTCACTTTAAACTGTGAGAATCCAATTTACACTACAGTAGAATTTGGTGTAGTGCAGTCAATAATTGTGGACATGTTGTATCGGTCAGGCCAGGAGTCCCATCTTGAATTTGTCCAGGAGCTGGGTGATCTTATCTCACATATTATGGATTCAAATTGCCGACAGGCTAATTTCTTGTCCATAAAATTTTATACTCCTACGGATACTACATTATTAGTATTTCATAATTGAACTTCTTTTGTCACCTAATGTTTTCTTTCATTCTGAAAATTATCATTAAAAGACTTTTCCCAGCCATATAAATGCCCCAACCCCGGAGGATTCAGGAAATTATAGAGTGCTCTTGCACATAACAATTAACAAGTCACTAGCTAGAATTTTATTTTACTTTTTAGACATCAAATATTATTGCTAAACTTCAATAGTATAAGGAAGACAAGTTTTGTTGTGTTGCGAGGGGAAATATCAAATAATAATGGGTTTATGTATATTGTGAGGAAATCAATTTGAAGCTTTTTGGAACTTGATCCATGGTGGTGATGGAAAGAGGAGGGAGGGGGGAAAAATTATTGGTTTCAAAGTAAATTTTTTGAAATATTTATGGAAGGGGGTTTGAAATTAGTAATATATAGTTGGTTATGTCATCATCAATGACATTATATTTTTGGAAATTTTTTCTGGACAACGATATTGACTAACGGAGTTGACCAGGCGGAGAGACGTTAATGTAAAAAAAGATAACGGCCGGATCTATTTGTAATCTCGATTAAACGGAGAGGGTGTTTCAGTTTTTAACCCTTTTATTTATTATCCAAATAGTATATTATATAGTCGGTTGTCTCAATATAGTATGACGTCTAGCTAGGTAGTTAAACGATTTAGGTCTGATTTTTTAGTACCATAATTAATTAATCTAAAGTCTCTCGATCTTTGAATTGGTGCATCGTATGTTGAGTGGCACCCCAAGTTCTAATCTACGCAGTGTTATTCGAGCATCTGCCCCTTAATTTTGGGAATGTCTTTGCGACCAAGTTCGTTCTAATTCCTTCAATTTCAAGTTTACAACGACATGATTGGTGTTGGTTAAAGTTCAATTTTGTTGTAGCTTGAACTCTAGTTAGTAAGTAGAAACGAGGTCGCTTTTTGGATTCTCTACAAACCATTCAATTTGCCTCGTATCCGTCTCACTTCCCCCTTTATTTTTTATCCACCTTAAAACTTGTATCCGTTCTAATGTAAAGTTAAGTCCGGGGCGAGGGATTCCATATGATATGTCATGGTGATGAAGCAGAGGATATGCCATATAATAAATTATGCAATTTAAATTTGAAACGAAGCTGCAGTATTTCTTCATTGGTCTTAAGACTCTTAAAGTAACAATGCAGATTCATTCATTACTTCTGCAGACTTATTCTGTCACATTTTCTCCGCTTATAGAAAGAGAGTAATTATTGTTCATTACTCTTGAGTTAAGGCATCATGGTCCGACGTAGAGCTGCAAACGAGTCAAGTTTTTTTCGAGCTGTTCGAGTCCGCCTCGATAAAAGTTCGAGTTCGAGCTTAAGTTATAGTTCATTTAATCGAGCTCGAATATTGAGAAGCTTGGCAAGCTGCTCGAAAAAAAAATTAAAAATTATATATTAGTATTTATTAATTTTAAAAGGTTACGAGCTTTTGAGTCAAGTTATATTTGAACTTTGTTAGTTTTTTAGCTATCGAGTCGAGCTAAATTCGATCTTTCGAGTTTTCAAAAATTAATTTAAAAAAAAAATGAAGCTCGCGAGCCGAGAGCTCGAGCTCGAGTTATGCTGCTCGAACTTCAGACGAATTTTCCTTAACTAGAGTTCGACTCGTTTGCAACCTCCGACATCCTACATAGTTTCATTAGCAAAATAATGGAAATTAAATTTTCTTACTAAATGAAAAAAAAAACGAAAACAAAAAATTACAATTACTCATTTAAACCGAAGTTTCACGAGAACCTTGTTTCTGGTTCTGCCCTTCCATGCCATGAATGAGCTGTTGCTCATTATGCATCTCCAATGATGGAGCAGTTAAGACCATGTACATGTAATCTCATTGTTCATTCAACCACCAACCCAACAAAGGTTAGTTATAGCTAGTAGGAGTGAGTATTTCTTCCTCTCCTTGTCCTAATTATGACCTTTTTTATAACAGAAGTTAAGCTGAAATTTGAGAAGCTTGAACATCACATTGATAGGAAACCAATAAGTTGAGGCAAGAATATTTTGAATTACTTTCTCCTTAATGAAGTACAATGTATATTAGCATAGATCGGTTTAAAATTAAGCTCATGATTACTATTATATTGGATCAAGTTTTTTGACAACTGAAATTAATACAATAATCACAAAGTTGAGACTTGAACGTTCCCCACTCTATAGGTAGCAGATGTGAACTCGTAAAATAATTCTGAAATTTACTTCATATTTGTACTGATCACCGTTTAACTTGAAGTTAAATGATGTAATTATTATTATCATTATTTTTCAAATCCTCTACTTCAAACTATAATTAAAGTGAAAATTCATTAAATCAGTGCATACATTCTTTTCTAATTTTACCACATCTTAAAGTGTGGTTACCATCTAATTGTACAGTTCCTTGGAACAAGTAAGCTTGTCACCAACTATATCAAAGTTGAATATTTTTCATTCTTACCGGTACATTAGATTAGAAAAAATCCAAGTAGGTAACACTCAATCTATACAACCCAACTAGAAAACATTACTTAAAAGAACTGATTCTACCTAGAAGATTATAATACTTATAGTAATAATTTGCTTTGGTGAAGGAGGATTGATATTTGATATGCTACTTGATTGTGGTGACCTTTTCCTTTATTGTGACCTGTGATTATGCAGATCTTACTATCCCTCTCACCTCCACTTAGAGCCTAATTAAAAATGTTTAAAACGTAAACATCCATGAAAATCAGAATCCAAAGACATGAAAGTGGGGTCAATCAGTAGGCCCTATCCTCGTATGTAGTGCAATAATAAACACAGAAACAGAGAAATACATTACTACATGTACATACATACACTGTTCTGTCAAATAAAATTATAATTATAGTAGTCTGTATTTAGAGAGAGAAAGTGATAGTACACTTTGTCGTGTATCCCATCCTTGTCCACCGAAAATAGCTCAGTTTCACCTCTGAAAAGCAGAAGAAATATCAAGAAAGCCCAGTATTCTTTTTTCTCATAGGGTTTGCTTTTCGAAAAAAGTAAATCAAAGTGCATTGAAATCAAGAGATGACCCCAAGTTAGTTTGTTGAAAGACTTGTTTTGTTCTATTGGTTTACTACTTGCTCTACTTTAGATCTTTGAATCATTCAGGTAATCCATTACTTTACTTTACTTAACTGCATTTTTCTTCAAAGATTTCTTCTTTTCTTGGTTTCTTGTGGTTTTGATTCTTAGATGAGTTAATGCTGTTTAATTGGATGGATTTTTTTCTGTTCCTGAGGTGAATTTGTTTTTGTTCATATGTTTTTTTTTTTGCATTTCTTTTTCTAGGTGTCTTATCAAGAAAGTGATTTCCTTTTGTGTCTGTTTATGAAGCTGTCATTCTCATATTTATTAGATTGAAATGCTTTGCAGCTTGTTTTTTTATTTTACTTATTTGTAATGTTAATCTGAAAATATTGGATCTTCTTGTTCTTTTTCCTTTCCTTTCTTAAAATTTGTTTATGGGTCTTAAGATTCTTCAAATGATTGATTGGTAGAGAATACATGTTTTGAATGTTTCATCAGTTCTTGTGATTTAATGCTGCATTTTGTGTATTGCTGGATGCCAAGATCCATTGATTACAAAAGCATCTGAAGGTTGATTTTACTGAGATTTCCAAAAGCCACATTCACTTGCAGATTGCAAAATCAGCTTTCTTTGTGTGGTAAATAATTTCAATTGTTATGTGATTTAGATTGAAAACATGGTAAGAGATGTAATTTTAGCTCAAACAAAAAGGGCGTAATGCATAATGCTTTGATATTGATGCTGTTTGATTACATTTGGGGAAATAAAGCCCAAGATTTCATTTTGATTGATTACTTGTCGGTTTTAACGAGCAGATGATACATCCTTTCTCTTATATGGTCTCCATTGTTATTCCATAAGCTCATTTACTTGCCATATACTAGCTAGATTTCGTGAAAAGAAACCAGGTTGCTCACGTTATGATTGGTTTTTGCTGCAGGAATTCGTCTTGTGGAATTTGACAAAGAAGTTGAGCGTGTAGAGGTTTTTAGTTCTCCAACTTGTCTACAGGGAAATGGAGCATTATAATTGGTTAGTCTTGAGCTTGGTCTCTCCTGGGTATTAATTGTTGCGATTCAAAAGTATATCAAGAATTAAAGTTATGGGTTCTTCTCGTGGAACTAGTGAAATAGTTGAGGTAAAGGATGTGCCAAGTACAACTTGGCAAATGCATCATCAAGGAAGAGTGCAAGAAAGAGACAAGAGGCCTCCCAACCTGAAGAAAGGTCCTAACAAGTTTCTGGAAGACGATATTAACAAGCTTTTTGAATCGGTAAATCTGAGAACAACCAAGAGCCTGGATCTCACGGATTCTTGGAGGAATGCTTCAAAGAGGCCAATGAAAACTGCTGGTTATAATTCACCAGTAGGATTTTCTGAACCCATTTCTCTCAAACAAGCATTGAGGGGACTCTGCATTTCTCAGGCAGCAGAAATGGCTGCTGCAAAACGTTTGGCATCTCCTCGAATATCAGAAGTGGGTAAGTTCACGAATTTGATAAAGTCAGCTACCCAAAGTTCCTGTTCTTCTCCTTCTTCAAGCTTTCGACCAACTAACTTGAGGAATATAGAATGCATTTCAAGTGACTCGGATCAAAATAGTGGAGTTTCTGTTAGTAAGCTTTCCCAGAACCCCCAAGGCCCTAAGATAGAGCCCTCGAATCAAAGTGGGCGTTCATCTCCATGTGTTCCTCTTTCGGCTGCCACTAAAGAGGCAGAGTCCCCTTGCGTGCTTAAAGATATTGCACCTCCTTCAAAATTAAAAGGAAATATCAGTGCTGCCTCTGCCCCGCGCCATCATAATACTGGTGATGTTATGTCAAAACCAGAAAAGAAAATTCCGAATCCAAAAAAGGTAGCAAGTGGTCAAAGTGAGAGTGCCATGACTCCTTCCAAAATAGAAGACAGAGCTGTGCCAAAGCCAAGAAGAAAATCCCGGTTGCAGACAGTATCATCGTCCAATGCAGTAAAAGGCAACAAAGAAACGAAGCCAACAAGAAACACCACTCGTGCTGTCAGACCAGTCGTGATAAAGAAACCACTGAAGTTAGCTGTGACAACTAGTGGAAATTCAAAAACGTGTAACGAAGTCAGTAGTGGGCCGGACCACAGTTCTGGAAAATTAGTGTGCCAGAAGTGTCAGTGTTCTATGAGGGATACGAGCGATGGTTCTAGTAAGCCAGAATCTGTTCCCACTGTTAGGGATAAAAGAGAAATCTCTTCTGTGAAAAATAACGTGACTGCGGTATCAAGAGAGAAAGGGAATAACATGTCGCAAAGCTCAAAGAGCAGCATTTGCGATTTTAGCAGTAGCTCCACTAGCCTCAGTGAAGATAGCAATCTAAGTGGGTCATTTTTTGGCACTAGACCACACATGTCCAAAGACACAAGATGGGGGGCGATCAATCGGATTAGGAAACATTTCGGTTTCCTGGGGCTGAGTCACTTTAATTTACTGAAAAAACTTGGTGCAGGAGATATTGGCACCGTGTATCTTGCAGAACTTATTGGAACAAACTGTCCATTTGCAATAAAGGTAATGGATAACGAGTTCCTGGCAAAGAGGAAGAAGATGGCTAGGGCACAAACTGAAAGAGAAATTCTGAGAATGCTGGATCATCCTTTCCTTCCGACGCTTTATGCCCAGTTTACATCGGATAATTTATCGTGTTTAGTTATGGAGTTTTGTCCTGGTGGAGATTTACATGTTCTCCGACAGAAGCAGCCTGGCAGATATTTTCCTGAACAGGCCGCAAGGTATGTAAATATGTTTAATGTTCGAGTTATATGCTTTGCTTTGGTGGAGAAATTGGCGATACATTCATTTCAAACTGTGAAACACATTTAGCTCAAATGGACAAGCAAATCAAGAAATCTTACTTCTAGGAAGCTGGTCAAAATTCAAAAGTGCTCGAAGCAGCATGCTTGTCTTTTCAGTTTTTGACAGGATTACACCTACTGGAATTTAACACTAACTGATTTAATTGACATAATCTGGACATGAAAGTTGCATGGTTTGCACAAGTTTCCAGTTACTATACGTGGTGCTTTCAAGATGCATTAAAATACTGTTAGAGGCGAACAAATTTACAATGCAAGTCAGAAAACCATTATGCTCCTCACTACTGTGTCGTGTATAACTGTATATTGGGGGCTTGCTAGGACTGATTACAACTTGCCTGCCTTCTTTCCCCCTGCAGGAGTGAAGGACTTGGTGCTTAGTTATGTGAACTGTCTGTCTCATTAGCGTTACTGGTTAAATTTGTGCTAATAATATTGTTGTAATCATTTGAAAGGAAGAGAAAGTTTGACTAATTTATCATTGTTATGATGTTGTATGTTTGCAGGTTCTATGCTGCTGAGGTCCTTCTTGCTCTTGAATACCTGCACATGCTCGGCATCATTTACAGAGATCTCAAGCCAGAAAACATTCTGGTCAGGGAAGACGGCCACATCATGCTAACAGACTTTGATCTGTCTCTAAGATGTTCTGTCAGCCCAACTTTAGTCAAACCATCTGCATCAGGAATCGAGCCACCAAGGATCTCTGGTCCCTGCGCTGGATCCAACTGCATTGATCCCTTCTGCGCAGGGCCATCATGTCAAATCTCGTGCTTTTCCCCTAGGTTCACACCTGCTTCAGCTCGAGCAAGAAAGCTTAAAGCCGAAGCTGCTGCTCATGCAAGATCGTTACCCCAGCTGGTGGCCGAGCCAACAGAGGCACGATCCAACTCGTTTGTAGGGACTCACGAGTACTTATCTCCGGAGATTATCAAATGTGAAGGGCACGGGAGTGCCGTCGATTGGTGGACATTTGGTGTTTTGCTCTACGAGCTTCTTTATGGAAAGACACCATTTAGGGGTGCTGGGAACGACGAGACATTGGCCAATGTGGTATTGCAGAATCTTAAATTTCCCGACACACCAATCGTTAGCTCCCAGGCTAGGGATCTGATCAGAGGCCTATTGGTGAAGGAACCGCAAAACCGATTGGGTTATGAAACGGGAGCTGCTGAGATCAAAAGGCACTCGTTTTTCGAAGGTTTGAACTGGGCACTGATACGCTGTGCAGTTCCACCTCAGATTCCCGAGTTTTATGAATTTGGAGGTTCACAAATGGAGTCTCAAGGTACCGGTGGACACATAGAGTTCGAGTTGTTTTAGCCGGAAAGATGCCAGGCAAAATAATACGTCTGAATTTTGATTCTCCGATCATTTTGTAAATAGATGCAGCAAAACTTGTATTGCTGAGAATACTGGGAAATTTCACATGTTATCACTGGAACTGCACACCAGAAAGATCATTCTCATGCTTTCCTCTGTTTTACTGCACTAGTCTTGCTTTTATGAATCTCAATTTATGAGATAATGAGTCAATATCCTGCTTTTATTTTCCATTAGAAAGAAAGGAAAAGGAAACAAAAATATGATACCGGAAAACATCATCAACACTGTTTTTGTCACAATTTTTTGGTTTAAAATATCTGGAAAGTACAAAATCAGCCCACCAAAATTCAATCAAACAACATGGAATTTTGAAACTATTTAAGAAAAATTTGAAATATATCCCGAAACCCCACGGGTTTCTAATTCATGAACAATACAGCAACAGCACAATGCGAATACAGGAAAAGCAAGAACCCAAGGCAGGTGACGAACTCACCAGCATGAACAATGAGGTACTATGTGTTTGAATTTCACTAAAATCAGGGACTTGATTGCTAGAAAATGTGGTTTCTAGCGGTGCGCACCACCCGTCTGTGAAAATTCCTGTGGCAGCTGCAGGCAGCACACCGCAGTGCAGCTGCAGTTCCTTGCTCCCCTGCTGGCATGAACTCGCAGCACCCATCCACAGCATACTTCCCAATGCTTGCTGCGTGGTTCTTCCGGCACTCCTCATAGATCACCACCATGTCCTTTGTGGCTGATTCCCGAACCATATTAGAGCACATTAGATAGTGATATTGTGCTGGGGAGTTTTAGGGCTTGAGGTTGGGGTTTATATTGATGTTGTTACATTACATTATGCAGACTGAATAATAGCTGTTGCAGAGCAGTAATTGAATTGAGTTGGCACTAAGCCATAGCCATAGGTGGTGGAGCCGAATTTGAATTTGTAGGCTAGTACTTACTGTTCTCTCATAATATTGGTGCCAATGAGGCTGAGCCCCCAAAGCCTAGTTAAGTACTGAGACCATTATTGTACAAATAATACTAGACTCATCCCAGTACCGTAAATGTTGAAGAAGATAATGTGTACAAACTTCAATAATCAATGCACGAGCCACATGGTATGATTCTGGTGATATTTCAATTTTTGAACGTTACAATCTTTCCTTCACCACTGTTCTTACTAGTTTTTCGCTGTTCCACACCAGTACCAAGGACTCCTTATGCACCGGAGTTCTACGTGTTTGTATGTGCTGAAGGCCTAGACTGCTCTTTTGAAGCTTACATCTTGCGATCTTGACAATCCTTAGGAAGTACCTATCATCAGTAAACTGAACCAAGACAGTATTAAGTCGAAGGATCCTTAAGTGATCAGCTGATTGACAAAAAAGTGAAGAACCAGATAGGAATCTGCAATCATTTCGTCAACATGTATGTGTACTATCAATAAACAGAGCAATCACAATCCAGTGTCCCATGATAAGTCTTTAGTCAAATAAGAGTCCTAGTCTTGAGGATTGTTTTGATAATTGATCTAGTCAAGTTTGTTTCCTTATTTCTAGTCAGAACGTGGGCTGTAGTTTGTTACGGGGCATATGCTTTGTTCTCTATTTATTTGCTGCACTTTCACAAGGAATAAACAAGTCATTCACAGTACTGTTATTTGCTTTCTCTTGAATACATATTGCATCTAACATTCTGGTATCAGAGCCAGGTTGTAGTTTGTTACGGCGCAATATGGATGCAAAGGGTGCTAAAGAAGATTGGCTACATGGGCAGTGAGAGTACTGTCATTTTTTGTGACAATAGCTCAACAATTAAGTTGGCAAGGAACCCGGTGATGCATGGCAGAAGCAAGCACATTGATGTGCGCTACCATTTCTTACGGGAGCTAGTGAATGATGGAGTTGTCCAGCTTCAGTTTTGTGGTACAAGGCAGCAAATAGCAGACATTTTCACCAAACCACTCAAACTGGAGTCATTTCGAGACCTACGAAGGAGGCTTGGAGTGTGTGAAATACCACAGGTTAACTAGCTGCAAATGCAGTCTAGTTCAAGGGAGGGAATGATAAGTCTTTAGTCAAATAAGAGTCCTAGTCTTCAGGATTGTTTTGTTAATTGATTTAGTCAAGTTTGTTTCCTTATTTCTAGTTAGAACATAGGTTGTAGTTTGTTACGGCGCATATGCTTTGTTCTCTATTTATTTGCTACACTTTCACAAGGAATAAACAAGTCATTCATAATTTACTCTCTTGAATACATATTGCATCTAACATCCCAAAGATTAATATCTATGTATAGGTGCAACTGTGCAAGCAAACAAGTTCCAATTTTAAGCAATCGATTTAAGTCATTAAATTTACATTGAAACTCCCAGATTAGGCCACTTCCAATGGTTAGGATTTTCGGAGAGGCTTCTAGTTCTTGAAACGCCATTAAGTCTTTCATTTCATACTCCCAAGTCCCATTGGCAAAAGCCCATAAGTAAGTCCACATGATACATAAATCACGAATAAGTCTCTTGGGGGACCGTTCTTATAGAGCGACAAAAAGGGACCGTTCTTATAGAGCGACAAAAAGGGACCGAGAAACATTACAGTCATAGACTCATAGCCAAAAACATTAAGTGCCTGTTTGGCATGCGACTAAAACCTCAAGTTAAGAAAAAATTTAGATCTTTAAGTTTTCTTGGTTTAGTTGCATAGAACATCGGTGTTATATATAAGCATAAATAATGTACATAAAATTTTCACTCATAAAACATTATAATTATTGTTTAAAACATTGTATTTATACTTAAGAACACCATTCGTACTCTCATGTCCCTTACTAAGGGAGTCCCATCCAAAATCATATAGCTTCTTCATGGGCTCTACTAATTAGTAGCCCATGAAGAATTACGTATTGTGATTTATGGACATGGGCTACTAGTAGTTAATTAGCCTGTGAAAAGTCTTATTGGAAGGCTTTTTAGTAGTATAAAGACCTGAAAAATCCTCCCTTGGAAGTGCCCTTACAAATGTGTCAACAATTTTTTACATTTATGAGGTATAGTTAGGAGATCCATACCACTTGCAAATATAACAGTGTGTTTAATTAGAGGTTGCGTGTTCATTTTGCAGTGAGCATTAAGAAGTACTGCACAATATCCATCAAAGATGCGAATCGTATTAAAACTAGAGGAAGCTTTATTAAAACTTACAGTAGGAATGTCTAAATCATGTTCCCTTGAATCACATACGTCAAGTGATAATTTACGAAGCATAGGCAACTGCAATTACGATAGAAGCAGAACAACTAAAACAGGTTAGTTCTTCCAAAATGCTTCTGAAGCCTAATTAGGCCAAACAGAATTTTAAATATATACTCAGCCAGACTGTTGTACACTTGCCTTCGAAGCAGCATACATGATGAAGTTTCTTGGAATTCCAGCCCCCTATAGTTGTAAATGATAGTTATCTTAGAGCAAAACAATTGTTTAGGGGTCATAGGAAGTGCAGGATCAATACGAAAAATGATGCATACATAATGTAACGTCACCAGTCCCCTAACGACCAAATGACTTTCTTTGAACTCGATGGCTGCTTTACTTTATTTGGGAAAAACGAGATGCAGTATATCCCGTGCTTTTGAAAAAAAAAATCTTTAGAAAGTGATTAAGAAGATTGGACAATATTCAGATGCCTTTTAATAGTTTTCTCATCTTGGCCATACAACTACACTACCCCCCCCCCCCCCAAAAAAAAATAATAATAATAATCACATCATAGTTATTGACGGTAATTTCCAGTAAACATCTAAGATAAGTCAAATATACTACTTCCTCCGTCCCGGGAGAAGGTTAATTTAATTGAACATTTCACATTTGCGGTTTAAGATTAATTCATAGTCAGAGTTGGGAACGGCTGACCGAAAAAAGTCAAAGTGGGAACCTTGTCCGGGACGGAGGAAGTAATAAGTAATATCCACGTGGTTATTGGAAGAATTAATTCTTCAGACTCGAAGATAAGTGTATAGTCGTTGGCGCTGCAACGGCTCCAACTATGACTCGACGTGTTTGCCAGTAAAAATATAGTAAACCACACGTACAAATTGCATTGCACCATACATAATGCAACGGAAAACTAAAACATCATAACCTGACAACAGAAATCAAGAAAGGGTTTCTTATATATAGTAACATTTCACATATTTTAAGTGTCAAGGCTTAGTTTCTTGTTGATCCAGAAAAGTCCGGTTCAAGTTTCCTCATGTTGCTTGCCTATAAGGACTTCCATTATGAGATAGTTTGTATTATATGACTATTTTCCATTGATTATTGATCTCCTTACGGAAAGAATTTTATCCAACTTCTGCTCTTGATTATCCGTTCTTCTAAATTCACCCAATCCCTTTCTTTTTAACTTCTATCTCAATTCTCAAAGCATCTGTTGACTGCACCCGCTCTTTGTCCGCTGCATATCACATGCCTTAACTAGTGATGACGCAAATACCCGACCGATGCCAAATTAGAATAATAATTCTTTTATGGATTTTATACTGGGAGAAATTATCTTGAAAAGAATGCAAAAGGAAGCCATATAATTTCCAATTCTTTAGATAAAAAAGACTAGATGCCACAGAGAGAAAGTGGGAGTACAGAACTCACAGTGTGGCGCAGTGCTAGATCTTCAAGTGCATGACAGTTAAAGAGAGACCCTACCCCACTAGCTGTTATCTCTCCACATTCCTATAAGCAAATAACAATATTAAACGAAGGTGAGATTCAAAGTTTAATAATCAAGCAAAAAAACAAAAACAGCACTATTAGCCGCACATGTATACAAGAAATACAACTGCTCCACCTATTTAAGCCTTTTAGAATTCTAATTGTACATTGGGGAATGATGGCAAAGGAATGTAACTAACTAAACTCAAATAAATCATAGGACTGTACCATGATATCTCAAAAAATGAGAAGTGATTACCACTGCCATAAGCTAAAGTTAAATATTCTACCATGAAAAAAAAAATAATAATAATGCAGGCATGACAATACTTCTTACAAACTTGGATGCATGATTGGACCATTTTTCAAAATAGTTACCAAGTAAATTGGAAGAGCAAAGTTAATATGCAGGCATATCGGACCTTTAATAGAACATTTGATTTCTGTATTATTAGAACATATAGATCAAAGTATATTTATTCTGTTAGAGCTTGACTACATTTGAAGCGAAATTCTCCCTTAAAACATTTGAGAAGGAAAATGGTTACTGAAGAGTCCCTGCCTCATGTAAAAGCTCAAGCTTGTAGGGAGTTTGGAAACTATTCAAATATATTGTTTTTCCAACACCAACATCCATTACTAGTGGACCGCATACAAACATTTTGGGGAGACCATCAAGTTGGGACTTTCGAAACAGGATTCGCGGCGTAGAGATTTGAACCCTGGACGTGGACACGTGGTAATAGCCGGAACATACATGAAGAAAAACGTCTCATTCTTAAAGCTAAAGCCTGAAGAGGTTAGTTAGGAATTTGTTCATTTATATTATCTCTCTAACAACCACTCTCGTCTCGTGGGCAAATCCTTAACAAAGTGTATTATCCTTTTACATCTCAGGTCCTTTTTGAAAACGATTACAGGCAGCAAGACATCTCAGAGTGCTTATTAATTTTGTGTCTTTCTGAAAATTAATTTAATTTTCTTCTCTTTCCTTGATCAAGCTTATTTATAACTTTAACAGTTGAAACAAATCTAATTGTAAAGAACAAAAATAACTCGGGAGAAATTGGTGGCAGCAAACCTCAAGATGGAGAGAAGTCAGTCCTGGCCAGCAACTTGAAATAATATCTTGCGACTCTACAAAGAATATATCAAAAAAAGAAAAAAGTTGAGACTTGTGCTGGCATTCAGAAAAGGAAGTCCTGAATTGGTATCGCATGATTCAAGTTTGTTTATACGAAAGATTGGCACCTGAATTAAGCAAAGGGCACCCCACCAACGAAAGCTTAATCAAACAGGCACAATTCTCGCCCAGGGTAGCCAATTCCCTGTTGGTCATCCAGGGTGTTACTCTTTCAAGTTTTAAGTTTCTTAGGTTTGGCATTCTTAGAGTAAACCCTGTTGAGGATATGTCACCAAAGCAATAGGACAGAGCCAAAAACTGCAGATGTAGCAATGCTTTGGTGATGTTGGCAATAACAGAATCAGATATCACCTGTCAACAAATGTGATAATTATTTCCAATTAATTTGCTTGCTAACAAAGCACATAAATGAGGACAAAAAAATGTTAGCAATAATATGAATATTAAAATATCGCCTATTTATAAAAGTGATCCAGGACTTCTTACGGAGTAATTCTTATCTCCAAAGTGAAACAGATATGTAAGAAAGATATGATTTGCTCTATCAAAGAGAAACTGGACCCCACATCAGAAGATGGTTGCCATCTGATATGTAGATAAATTATATCAAAAGTACCTACAGAGAATCAAGCATGTCTTTACTGGTATGATCAGTCTCAGTTATGAGCTAACTGAAGACAACTCTGGCGGATCACTATGAAAATAAAATGTCATAGCCCACATGCATCACCTAAAATAGACATCAATCTCTCAAGGAAAATCACAACAATCATACACATGCATTACCTGGAAATAGAGAACTAAGGTCTCAAGCAAAGGACAAACAGTGGGTAACAGATTGAGGCCATCTTCTCCCAAGGATCCACCTAAACCAATAACAATGGTTCGTAATGTTCTCATTGCTGGTTTAAGGGGTTCAATAGACCGAAATGAAAAGCCCCATCCCACTTCAATCTCCTCCAGTTTACAGGACTTGCCCAGTTCAATGTATAACTCTTCTGGAGAATATGATATATTACTAAATTTAATAGTGTTAGATCCAAGATTTGTGCAGCCTCTTGTTTTTACACATTTTAGATCAGGGTTCCTGCAAATGAGTTGAGATAAAGCTGAAATGGAGACCTGCATTCATATGCACATATTTTGGATTAATTACAACGGTACATATTATGAGCTTCAGAGCCTGTATCGTCATATAGTAAATAGCAACTCAAACCAAAGTATTGCTTTTTTCTTCCACAGACACTTAAAAGACAGTACAAGATATAATTTCAGTATGTACAAAAAAATTAATTTTTTTCCCAGAATGATCTTCACATAAATACATTACCCCAACACTTTGCTATAAAAAGAACTGTTGCACAGACACACTACCGTGGACTTCCTGATACGTCTACCCTGGTTTTGACTGGTGGCCCCTGTTCAACCGAGCCCAACAATCTATGCACCCTTTTACAAAACAAATTCCTGAACAGTTTTCTCTGTTGAATATTGATGACATCAATTTGTTTTTAAATTTATCATGGCGATTCATTTGTGAAAATAACTTAAGATCATGTTCAAGAAAGCATCACCACCTTAGTGTTGGAAACATTTAGCATCTCCAAGGAAGTTCCTGCAAACTTATAAAGAGCATCATCAACTGGCTGAATTTCCCTCAGACATAGAGTCCTGAGACGATCTGCTCCAGAAAGAAGCTTGGAGAGAACACCACCGTCTATCCCTGGGAAATGAGGGAAATCACTGGTAGAGATTATTTTGTGAGATGAGCATTCAGTGTCGGCATTTCGAGCTTCAACAATAGACGAAGATTTTTTTTTCATATTTTTCTCCAACTGCTGTATGCTATGAACTAATGATAATTCTTAGTTCACACAATATCAATATCCACCTGGCTTCTCATCATATAGTAAAGCAAAGTATCATACAATGGCAATAGTATTATAAGTAGAGTTTGAATGCAAGTTTTATTCATTCTGTGAAAGATGTGTTATAAGTTCCATGCAAGAGTATCTCCACAAAAATATGTGGATGAGCTATATCAATTTATCAGACAAGTTATAACAGGGAGAAAAGATGATGAATTGCTTAGAACTGGTACCCCGCATTGATCAGTCAACGAAGTAAAACAAAAAATGAGATGGATAGAAGAAAACGAGCAGTTTTACATACCGCAGCAACCACCAATGTGCAAGTCTAGAAGCTTATAAGCATTCAACTGTAAATTCTTTTCATCTCGCCGTGGTTCACTGGAATTGCCCGCACAAAGCGCCAAAATCGAACTACTCCCAAAAGAAGTATCACACGCCAAAATAGATAGTAGCTGCTTGCATGTAAGTATCATTGCTGATATACCACAGTCCGTTACTGATGTACATCCTATAATATTGACGTAATTCAAATGCATGCACACTTCTGAGATTTGTTGGAGGTCGGAATCTGATTAAGATAAGGATTAAAACTTTACTCTGTTTTCTGTGAGGCTTGTTAATATAACAGTACTGATAAAGAAGCCAACATAAACTAGCATGCCTACAACGTCTCAACTCAGCTCAGTAACACATGTCACATGCTTTTATCAAGAACAGTTTCCAGATGTTATTTGCAGGGCCATGCATATCCAGTCTATTCTCACTTTCAGACCAGAAAGATCAAGGTCAAAATGAGTTTGTAATTTGTGCAGGAAGAAGAATGAGAATTCCCAGCTAGACTATACATGGAGTTAACCAACACAACCTTACCCTAACCCAATTTTCAAGCAAAGTTTCAATAGCCATCTAAAAGATTCTAAATTCAAGATCATGCCTAATTCACGAGAACCTAAAATAGTGTCACGATATCAGATATCCACCATAGGACCACCAATGATACACATCCGTTTTAATGGAAGGCAGGAATACATCGACTACCCCATCATATTAAACAACAATACAGGAAACTGACATCTACCATATGACCACCAATGATACACATTCGTGATAAATGAATGCAGGAAGACATCGACTACGCCCACCATATTACTGGCTGCAACCTTCAGTCCCTAATCTAGTAATTCAAACATACTATGCATAAGCATGTCATATTTGCACACAGCTCTCTGCGTCATTAACGAATGAGAAATTAACCAAGTTATCTTGTGATCTGCTCTGGGAAGAGAGAGAGAACAAAATGCAATCTTACCGGTTATATCATTTCGTCCTTCCAATGTGAGTTTCACAATATTAGATATCAGCGGCCTTGAAGTATAAGAAAACGACACAGCAGAATGACCATATACGCCCAGTGATGCTGTTGATCGTTGAGCTTTTGAATTTGTTGAGAAAGAAGATATAACAGACACGTGGGTCGGAAACACAGGATCAATATCCAACGTGAGATCAAGATCAGCAAGTACAGGGAACTTATGAACCAATTGACACAACATTGTGGTCCTGAACTTCGAAAAATAAGCTGCCTTTAATATTCTTAAGGATGGAAACGACTTGCACAGACAATCAAGGGCTAACTCAAGAGAAAACGATGGACAGTTTGAAATATCCACCTCCCGGACTGCTTTGAAAGCTGATGACTGTCCTAATGCCTGTGAAATCTTTGAATCACCCTCACGAGTATTATGATGGTTGACAAAAGGTTTCTTATTGGTTTTTCTCAAAATCAAGTCTTCAAAATGCGTAGGAAGAACAGAAAGAAGAAAAACTTCTGGTGTCATCTGTGGGCAGCCAGAAAGATCCAATTTCTGAGCAATTGCATGAGATATTGAGATGCATCAGAATTTAAGAAAGATTGTCAAACTCTGCAACATACTTCAGACTTAAATCAATGAGGATTGAAATCTTGTAAACATACCTCTGTATATGTTGTCAATCGGATTTTAAGGCTACTCAAGTCATCTTCTGTGAAGATGTCACTCAAGCTCATGCGAGGACATTTAGTTAGGCTGTGAATTGTGGCGATGGCTTCTTCAGCAACATCTGAAAAGAAATGGCACCCTTTCTTCCCTAAAATTCAAAATAGTACATTTATAGAACAATTATACTGAGGGTATGAGTACTGTTTAAGCAAAAAGGGAAATTTCAGTAAATATAATAGAGCATACCAGCTACAAACCACAACGGCAGAAGTCTTGCACGAATGTGATCAATATAGAGCTGCACATGTACATAAAATAACGAGAATGAATATCATTAAGTCATCAGCTAAATACGTGGAAGGTCAGATGTCCATTCATAAATTTTCCCAAGTACCAGGTCCCTAACATTAAAAATGACTTCTTTTAAATCTTCATGATACTTCATCATTGTATTATTTGGTGAGCTCCAACTACTGTAAAGTATCTCCAAGATGGATGTTGCCATTACAAGGTCATACTCATACCACAGCTTGAACTATGTGAACGTCACTGCCTAAGTTATCAATTCAAGACACTAAATGCAGATTTCTTTTATGACACTAATTTGGAACTCCAGAATTACTGGGAAATCATGACCACGC
The DNA here is from genome assembly GCA_026545765.1 of Plantago major. Lineage (NCBI taxonomy): Eukaryota > Viridiplantae > Streptophyta > Magnoliopsida > Lamiales > Plantaginaceae > Plantago > Plantago major. Next base: position 81,556,623 of record CM048842.1, read on the forward strand.
TGTTGGAACCATAATTCTGAAATTCCAGCATGGAAGTATCAGTAATATTTGGAAAGTCTGCAATTATCATAATATCGCTGATTGCGATGTCGAACCATAATCCAGAATGTCTGGCTAATATATTCCAGTGTTGAGTGTACAAAGGCCCCTGACTTTAAGCATTTATGCCCAGCATTTAGTGAGCATGTTAGTTTTCTTGATCATAAAGCCTAACTTCACTTTCAAAAATGCTAGACCTAGCAAAACTGGAAGAAAGAATTTTTAACAGCAGAGACGAGAAACAAGTTTGACTTTAATGTAGTTAAGTGGTATATGCCTAAATCGTGACTATTTTCACAGGAGAAAGGCCTGAAAACTTTCAGTTTCAGTATTATGTGATTGTCTAGATGCACAAAATCTACAGCCATTTCATGAACTATGAGCACTGAGCAGTATATAGAAAACTCTGATAGTAAGTGCAACACTGGAGCACGAACTAGACTTCATGAAAATGAAGAAAATCATTTAGTTTATGAAAAACAAAAGGATTTGCATATCAGAAAGCAAAATTTCCTATTTTTTAAAGAAAATAAGAAATTATGGTTCCTGATATGAGAATCGGAGAGCATGATACATTCTGAAAAAAGGAGCACCACATGATACCTTTTCATGATCAATATCGTCTTTCCAGCCCTGTGATTTTGTAGTTTTTGCAGTAAGCCAAACTAGAATGGCATCACAGAGATGCCTCTCACTGAAGCCAATAAAAAATGAGCTTAAATAATTGAAACTCCACAATTTGCAGCAAAAATAGTATAAATATTTAACCTTTCTACAGTCAAGTCAGGATTACTGATGCAGGAGAACATAAGTTTATCTGGCACATCAGTGTATGAGTTGAACGATAAAGCCCACATCTGAAAATACACATAATCATGCATATCTGTTCAGAATGTGAGGAAAATAGAGTAGGCCAAATATGGGAAACCTAAAAAGGAGAAAACAGTGGTTTATCTATATGGAGAATCATTGGCTTAACAGAAACAAAAAAAAACAATCCAGGATGTAAAGGTGTTTGCATATTCAGTACTCAATCCTATCTTTTATATAAGATGTTTTGGGTTTTTCGCACAAATTAAGACGTCATTTTTTTCATCAATAGTGTTGATAAAAAACAGTGAAGAAAAACATTGGTGTCTTGGACAAATAAGCCCACCTAAAGAAGATGAGAAAGGTGCATGTATTTGTAGAGTCCAAGACCAATAAATGGACAACGATAAATAAAAGGGGGGTTGGATGCATTAAAATTGATGAAAAACAGAATAACATGAGAAAAGCTCACAAAATATCTTATATTTAAGATTTACATACAAAAACCCAAAACATCTCATATAAAAATGAGAGGGAGCATTTACTATTAAAAATGTGTCCATGCAGGTCATGCTTGTATCGTTGTAAGAACATGAAGATCATAGAGTAATCAACTGTAGCAGCTGAATACACAACTTGAATGGAGATTTCAGAAACAACGGAGGGGGCCTAAAGCTAACATGCAACAACTACCAGCAGTGATATCCATTGAATTAAAATGAAATCAACAATCTTTCTTATACAGAGCATGATGTACCATGATTGAGATCAAGAATACCTATGTCCAAAATAATGCACTTACAAAGTTCCTGGCCAGATAGCTTGTACAGAGTTGTAAAATGAAGTCCTTTGCTGCAACATATTCCACTTCCATCTATAAGACTGGATGTGTAGCGTCCATGTACAAGATACAAGTAATGCCCGTAACTCTATAGGACATATATAATTATTTATTCAAGTTCCCCATGCTAAAAGAAAAACCCTACCATGTTCAAAAGCATACTCCCATATATGAATCAAGTCATCCAGGCATAACTGAGGTGATTGAAACCTTCTCTTGGCAGTTACTTCCTCTAGCCAAGCTTGGCACTTCAGGAGAAGTGTCTCAACACCAAAAAACAAAGCTGCCTGTACATTCCATTGTAGCAATCTCATGGACTTACCGTACAAAATATCCAAATATTTGTCCGAATAATCAGTACACAGATTAACAGCAAAAAGTCGATAAATGCTTGACTAGGTAATTTAGCAAGAGTAAATTGCACATCGACTGACCACATCAATTCCCAAGAACACTATATACTGACCACTAAAGCCAGAAATTTTAGAAAATAACTGTAGTGTTCAATGTAAGATGTCAAATAGTATATAGATTCTTCATCAAAAGATAAGTTCCTCGGGAAAAACCACTAAATTTTTTTTTTTTTTAAATAGCAAGAAAAAAAAACATTGCACAACAAATCGACTCAGCACACTTATGGTATTTATAATGTCAAAGAAAAAATCTTGAGAAAACCAAGTGTTTAACTCAGACAAAATATTAAAAAACCCAGTTTCATGTGCCATAAGCCCACATACTATCTATGCATCGAAATATAAGTTCAATATGAGCTATTTTGAACTTTTGAAAATGCATCTGGTGGCAAAACAATTAACTCTCTAACCCCTGTCCAATAAATTCACAGTGATTATAAGTTTATAACAGAACAAAAAGAACTCAAGTCACCTCATTGAGCGGAACGAAGTTATCAGCGGAGATTTCCACTTGGCATCCGAATATGCACTGTAAAACACTCACAAATGTCGCCATATCCCACTGAATCCTTATCGCATTAAGTTTAGATTCGCTGAAACAATGCAGACAAACTATACTCACAGTCCTTGCCAAAAAATTTTAAAAAAAGAAGAAAAAACTATATTTCACAACAAAAACGAATGCTAGTTAGAAATAATATTAACATGAAAGTGACTTGACTACAGCTTACCTAAACCTTCCACTCAGGAGTCCACGAAAGTAGGAGGATTCTTCAATCAACCTGAAAATTAAATTATTGAGTTGGAATTTATTTACTAAAAGCAAGGAAGAGGAATTGGCTCATTTCAATCGTGTGACGAGCTAAACTAAGAATTAGCGTTAAGTTGAGTTACCTTACCTATTGGAGTTGGCTTGGATTTTGAGAAGTTTGTGCGGAAGAATAGATGGCAAATCCCAGTTACTGATGCAGGAAGCTGAAAGCACGATCTCGTCATGATGGTCGGATTTTCCGTCGGAACTCGAATCAAAGTCTGTACAGATTATCGTCACGCAGTCATCTGTATCTTCATCGTTTTTCACCGACGCCATTTCAGTTTCTACTTTTTTTTTTTTTTTTTTTTTTGGTAGAAAGTTTCTACTTCAGTATGACTACTGATTGATTTTTCCCCTATTGCACAGTTGCACATAAGGCGCAAAATATGGCGCTCTAGTCAAATTCTTTGTAAATTAGAAGTAGAATTTTTTTTTTCTCTTTAAATTGATAAAAATAAAAAACATACGCAATTTTCAAGTTTTGTGTAATTTAATTGAATATTTTATGATCACGATTTTTAGATTAATTCGTAAAGTTGAAATTTGTTCACCGTAAAAATTCAAAATTATATATTTGCTCTGAGACGAAAGGAGCACTTTAGTTTGACACACTTATTCACTTACTTCTTGAATATCAAAATCTTTTATAGGACTTCTAATATAAATCTACATTAGCTCAAAATTTAGAAGATCCAGGATATAACTCATGCCAATATACATTATGTGGATTTGTGTGGTAGGAGTGACATGACTAATTATCTCATTACTATTTCATACGTGCAATTTTAGATGAAAAATAAAAAAAAATATGGTAAAAGTTATAATAATCATAAATGGTGTAATTTTAGTTTAAACCAACATTTTATAGAGACCCCACTACTGTATGAAGTTATATTGCACAACAAAAATGGAAGAGTCCGTCTCTTGAGAGTCTACAATATAATGAGAGTCCTACATAATAGACAAGTATATACAATTTATCCATAAAACTATACAATATGATTTTTTTCATGGGTTGACCCACTTGACCCGGGTCGACCCACATTTTTTCCTTATAATACACAACGCGTTTTCATGTGTCCATCCAATCATATTGATACTTTGGGCAAATTGCTTATGTTTGGTATATAATTGTCTATGTTTAGTATAAAATTATTGATGACAAGCTATTTATCTCAAAAAACTCAATATTTATAAAATAAACATAGAAATCAATTTCATTCATCAATCAATAAAATGTCATTACATAAGAAACAACACAAAAAAATTAAAATCATTATATCCAAACTACATTCATCCTCGCAAACAAAAAAAAAACACCCTTGACTTGTTCGTCAACTCCTCCATCCACGCCTCCATCTTTATCATCAATCATTCAACCACCATTTTTATGAAAACCTACTATATGCAACAAAAAAAAAACCAACCAACATCAACAATTTACATTTAGACATACACAATTTACATAAAAACCTAAACAATATTTTTTTCAAAAGATGAAATAAAATACCTACATTCAAGCATCACCAATTTACCTTTAACAATCAACAATTACAGTATAAACATAGGCTATTTATACATAATAATCGAAGGAAAAAAAATGAAGCATAATAACCGAAGCAAAAATGAAGCATAAACATAGACATCACCAATTTACCCTTAACAATCAACAATTACAGTATAAGCATAGGCATCACCAATTTACCCATAACAATCAACAATTACAGTATAAATATATGCTATTCATACATAATAATCGAAGCAAAAAATGAAGCATAATAACCGAAGCAAAAATGAAGCATAAACATAGGCATCACCAATTTACCCTTAACAATCAACAATTACAATCAAAACAACAGAAAACGAAGCATATCATGCACAACAAGAATCACTTCAACATTATCAATAGAGTTCAAACACGCAAACATCAACAATTACAGGTCAAGCATGCACAATTAAGGTTAAAACATCAACAATTACACATTAAATATAAAGTTACGCGAAATCAATAAAAATCACCAAAACCAAACAAAAAATGAAAAAAAATGAAGAATCGAGAGAAGAAACCTGAAAATCGAGGAAATGGCAAGGTTATGACTTATATGTGTTGTGTAGTCGGAGATCCGCCGGAGAAGACAACCGGAAAAGCTTCGAATTCCGACAAACCGTTTCAAAAGTCGACCAAATGAAAAAACGAAACCGGTAGAAAGGTAGATCGGACGATGGGCTACTCAAATATGCAATCGGATTTAAGATTGGTGGCCCGACGGCGGAGATATCACCGGAAATGTGATCGGAAAAGAGAGAGAGAAAGGAAGAAGAGAGGGTAGAGAGAGAGGAGAAAGAAGGAAATGAAAGAATTAAAAAAAAAAAAGAAAAATAGGGTATTTATATTAATCTGACAATCCGTTTTTAGATCCATATTACCGAACCCGCAATCCAAAATCCGCGAATTGACCCGCAAATTTGAATAGAAACCAAGTCATCTCTAAATTATGTATAATTGTATATTTATTCAGGACTCTCATGAATTATCATAGTTTATAGTACTCTTTTAAGTTTTATTAAAAATGGAAAGGTCATGAAATTCTACAACGGAGGGCAAGGGTAGTATTTATGGAAACCCCAATATTAGGATGGACTGTTCTTAGAACGAAAATTGGGACTGGGTCAATAATAGAAATATAAGTTTACGTATAATATCAACCATAAAATACAGGAAATATTTTTATCATTGAATTTGAAAATTTCATTGTTAGTTGTTTTATTTAAATCTAAGTAAATATTCCAGTGTTTATTCTAGACTTAAGAGATCTTCAGCTTGACTTTTGGCATGTTTCTTAAGATTACTGACATCCTCCTTATTTTTGGGTTATCAAATGTAACGTTAGCTTTTGAGTTAAACATACGATATTCATTCTCTGTGGCAACAGCGATTACATAACACAAACACTAACGAGGGTATTCAGATACAAGACCAAAGTTCCACAGCCCGGAAATAGAACAATTTGAGCAGGGTTGTTGTGAATGCGACTAGTACAGAAAATGGCCCTCCACTTCTTTAAAAGAACCTCAAAATGCACTAGATCCAGGGATGGTAACGTAACGCAAGACAGCGGTTATCTTCTTAAAGCTCCATAATTTCTCGTCACCTGCAATTAAAACATAGCATACTTATTCATCGATCGTGGGTATAAATTATCAGAAACTTGAATACTCAGAAAGAAACTATGCAGGTTCAACACTACACCAGATTAGCAATGTAGACTGGCAAGTGGGAGAAAGGATCAAGTTGGTTACCCGGGGCTGAGGTTTATTAAGTTTCTTTGCAATATCATCATCGTCATCGTCATCATAATCTCTACTTGAGAGCAATCTATGAAGTGAAGATGAAGAGTTATCTGTCCTTCCCCTTTTAGAGGTTGAAGTAGAACCTCTACCTCTTCCTCTTGGAGCACCTCTTTTTCTTCCCTTCCCCTGGAGGGGCTCAGCATCATCCTAGCACAGGAAAAAACCATGCTCTAGTAAATATTGAATTACCAAGGGCCATGACAATATTTATGTGAACAGAAAATTTGGGCTTTAAGAGAGATGTTCATCCGTACCGAGCTATCGGCGATATCATTAACTTCAAGTTTCGCAGTTTCATCATTTGAATCTGAATCCACATCCTCTTCCTCCTCAGCCATACTTCGAACCGAAGCTGATGCAGCAACAGATGCAGATCTATCCACAAAATTATAGAAAATAAAATATACAGTTGAGAGCTTCACAATATAAAAACAAGATTACTTGAAGAAATCAATAGTTGAGAGATTATATTGAATTTAATATATATAGTTGAGAACTTCACAATATAAAAACAAGATTATTTAAAGAAATCAATAGAGAGATTATATTGAATTTAATATATATAGTTGAGAGCTTCTCAAAAAAAATCAATATAAAAACAACATAAAATACATATAATATTAGAGAATAAAATATGTTTTTAAAAAACTTGGAGAGCTTCTCAAATAAATCAATAGTTGAGACAAATCTACCTATCATGAATTTTAAAGTCTGGTATATTTCATTTGAGACTATTATCACATGTGCCATGATAGACGTAATTCCAAGGACAGCCTTACGCATGTATTTGATTTGAATAAAATAAGATTACAATTATATAATAAGGATGAAACCGTGGAGCAAGAAATGAACTATCTTTGTTTATATCACCAATGCACCCAACAAAAATGATGTAAGTTAAGGTGACAGCTAAAGCTGAGAAAAATAAGATTACTGGGAGCATGTATGTCAGTTCACACTGAAGTGCAGACTCGGTCACAAATCTTCAGTATCCAAGCCTAGAAACATATTTACCGGAACAAATTCCAATTAATTTTTTTTTTGGAACAAAATTAGTATTTTATTCCAAGTAAACCTTCAAGTACAACATCTCACAGCAGAGAGCTCACAAAACACCAAAACAATACAGCAAAAGTCTAACAAACAGGATACCCAAGGAGAGATCGACATAAGCTAACTAGTTTTGGATGCCATAAACTAGTTATGGCATCCAAAACTAGTTTCAAACAAGCGCCTGCGAGATTTCCAAATTAACTCTAACTTGGCCTAAGAAAACTCATATAATCTGAAATGTTGAAGGACAACTTAGAACACAATGGTCGGATCTTGTGTAAACCATGATAACACACCGTAAGAACTGCATAATCCTTTTTCATAGGTATTTCTAAACCTCAGAGGACAGTTACAACAACATACGATGACCCTAAAAGTAACAGTCATGTTCCGGGAAGATGTGAGGTTGTAAACTGTTATCTAGGCAGGGGGGCTTTGGAGGGGTGCTACAGATGCACACCACTAGCGCAGAATTTGGTGTCACCAACGGTTGGGTATGATGTGAATTTGAGCCGCGTAATGCTGAATTGTGTATTAGAATGCATGCAACACAGCAACATGCAAATTTTAATACACAAGAGGCTGGATTTTCTATTTCACTTGAATATGGGTGCATAGCAAGAAAATGAATTGTAATGGATACTATGGATTAATGGGACACTCTGGAGCATAGACAATTAAGCGAACCTTTGTGAATGCCGAAAATTCATGCTAGAATCAAGCGTAGTCTGCTTTAGTGTACTGGAAGTGGAAGAACCCCTGCCTCTCCCCCTTCCTCTTCCTCTTCCTCTTCCAGTGGTCTTACCAGCTTCTGATACATCCTTAGAGGACCTAAAAGATTGTGATGCGTCTTTCTTACCCTTCTTGGTAGATGTTGATGCAGAGATCAGGTTTCCATCTTCATCATCACTAAAGGAAACAGCACTCCCCGCACCACCAATATTCCTACTCTTAGCTTTCTGCATGAAATTAATACATTTATAATCTGGCATATATATTACAAATAAAATTTCTCTATAGACAAAGCTAGAGTACAAAGATATACATCTGACAAAGCACTTAATGTGAACTGTTGAGCATCTGAGGGCTGTAGGGGTCTCTGTTTGACGCGTTCCTGCAATTAATGAAATTTATTTTAACGTCAATCTTCTTCAAGGGGAATAACTTTCAAATAAACTATAAATGGTGTAATATGACTTCATTTTTACTCATCAGATAGTGGGAGAGCAGAGACAATAAAAGATGGAAAGAACATCTAAAGCCTGGCATTCAAGTCCCCAGTACACACTTCTCGTCTATTTGGAAACCAGTTCAACCATTTATCATACATCGATGTAACAATATCCGGCCGCAATTTAAAATGAACATATGATTACTCTAGTAACACAATGACACTCTTTTCATTTTCCAAGTTATGCTAATTAATGCTACCAGCCTCTTGTTAATGATGAACTACTTTGAGAAAGAAGCCAGACTTTCAAATCAGTTTAGATTTGCTTAAAGGGAAAAAGTTAATTAACAACAACATTGTTCATAATATAAGAAAGTATCTCTAGAATACTATCCAGTTTTTCCATTATGTCAAGGTCAAACCAAGAGCAGACACAACGGAACCAGTTGTAGATAGTTGGAACTTGGGACCAGTTACTGAAAGGGGAAAGCGAAAGAAAAGAAAAGAAGCTTTTTCACATGGGGATGGAAGAATAATTGCCTCTAAGCACTCTCCAACTTTAACAATAAGGTCGTCTTCTTCAATCTTTTCAACATCTGGATCCTGGGCGATCTTGTTCTGGTGAAGAACAAAATATATTTGATCAGTTGTATATAATAAACTCCATTATGAAACCACACTTTGAGCAAGTATTAGGTAAAACAGAATTTCAAGAATAAACTATAATCAAATACCCGAGTTTCTTCAATATTGTATTTCAGGCAAGAATAGAAAGCCATTTTGTCATCCTTGTTTACGAAATTGTGTAATGCAAGATCCAAATCATTGACAGGGAGTATCTCCATCTTCTGCAAGAATATATTGTGCGGGCAGGATTAGAAAATAAAGCGCATCATTTTTAGATACACAGGAATTTATACTCAACAGCTGCGATTTCAGAAAGAATCTTAGAAAATATATAGAGGGCATGAATCATGAGATGTCTGGAACTTCAAAGCAATTACTGAGTCAATACAGACAACTAATGCATTTATGGTTTAATGAATTCAGATGGTGTCCTCAATAAACTGCAGGACTTCTAGTACTATATAATACATGGGTGGTGAAGATTTATACAGAACATCAGTGCATGCAAAAGAGGATTGTATTTACATGTAACAGGAGACTACTGGACACTTTCTCCATGTAACTGGAGTACCACATAGACAAAGAGAAAAGGGACTCAGAGATATCATACCAAGTTACTTTCAGCCACTAAAGCTTCAATGTTTTGCTGATTCAGCTCTTCCGGGCGGAGTCTTTCCGAATCATCAATTTTATCTAGCACAATAATGGATAATCATCAAGATATGTTAAGAAAAACTAAATACCCTAGAGTATGACAATTAAGATATATGCACTTATAAATCCAACCCAAAGTGTAGTATGACAATTAAGAGCAACTAAAATTGTGTTGGAACAGAGGGACTTGCTAAAGGAGACGGTGTATATGGAGAAGGAAAGAGGAAAAAACAGCTTCAAAGAACTTTTAGGATGACATTTGAACTTGTTTAGCATGTAAGTACTAACATGCCGAAACTACCCTACTCATGACCCTGATTGGACTAGGGCAAAGAAGCAAGGAGAAAATTCAAAGGAACTAAAATACATAGAGGAGAGGGGAGATTTTCGGCAGTGAAGCTATTGCTTTTTTTATATACTCCCTCCACCCTGCCTGAAACTGCAACTATTTCATTTTCGGCGTTAAAATAAAAATTGCAAGTGCAGACATAGCGCAGTTTATATAATATTATATCCAACTATTTTCCACTTTATCAATACTTTATTCATTTTTATCTAAACAACAGCCTACTCACAATTCTTTATTATTTCTTTATCCTTGATTCCTTTCTTTGCTCAATACCCCACTTTTCCTTGATTTCCCTGCCTGTACAAAGACTTGCAATTTCAGGGGGGCGGATGGAGTATATACTAGGTAAAGAAAATTAAGGTGGCCTTGTTTACAACTTTATATATCACTTCTCTGAACACGACCTTAGCCCAATAATAATAATGGGCAGATCCTCTAAAAACAGTGAATTCCTCCTGCATCTAAAATCACCAGAGGACAATAATTTAACCTGGATCAGATGAGTATACCTTCACTGCGGCCTTTTCTTGATGCCTTTGAAAAAATTAGAATATCCTGGGGATTAGCTACCTGCATTTTTTACAGAAGTCGTCGACTTAGTTAAGAAAACACTATAAAAATCCACTTCTAATAGGGAGTGGGCACATGGCTGAGAGGAAAATGAGAATTCTGCTCACCTTTCCCACATACTTTTGCCCGAACCTCTGTGGATTTATCGTCATAAATCCAGAATAATCCACCTGGGAAATGTTAATGTGTTCTTTAAAACAAAATGTAAAAACTTTTCCAGACCAAAACTATGAAAAACCCCATGCAAAATTCAGACAGAATTAGAAAAGGAGAAATTGTTACCTTTATACGAACTAAGGGAAGCTTGACCTCTGATTTTGTAGTTGCCTTCTGAATAGACTTATCTATTAGACTTCTGACCTAAGAAGAGGATAACCAACAAAAAGGAAATATCTTAAATAAAACAGAGAATAAATTAAAATAGTTCAATAGTAAGTTGTCAATAGTGTGTAAGTTAATTATATAAATAAATCGAATAATATTAAAGATGTGGCACCCTTACCACTTTATCCAAGTGTTCAAGAATAGAATCCTGATCATCAGGGTTGATGCCAGGTTCATCCTTCAGTGCTACCTGCATATTAATGACTTAAGTAGTCCTGCAGATGTTCCTTCTCTTGATAGCATACAGAAAATGACATTACCTCTGTATATTCGAAGGGTCTTACGGAAGTAAGAGGTATCTTGGTTGGGCGGTATTGATTCCCCTAGTGTTGCATTGCATCACATGTAAGTGCATGATAGATATTAGATAATTGAGTGATCAAAAGTAGAACTACAGAAGGACGGGAATGAAGAGGAGGGGGGGCATATAGTTAATGAAATAAACAGTTTAGTCCAAGCAGAACCTTGATCTCTAGAAGTAGCACATGCTTTGGCTTGGATTCACCATCAATCAGTGATGTTGCCACAGATGAACCCGGTTGAGTAATATGAAAGCCCATGCCTGGAACTTCCTGTTAAACCCGAACAACATGTAGTCAAACGTTGTAAGCAAAAAACAGGAATAAAAGAATAACCTCAGCTGTCTGGAACCTGTGGATCTACGAGGCATTCATGCTCATGGCCCCAGACAATGAAGTCCAGAAATCGAGGCAGGAAATGTTCATTGATTGCATTTTTGGGATTTGTCTTCACTCTGACAACAAAACGCACTATCTTCAATCACACAGTTATTTCTAATGTATAACCCCATTAAAAAGATCCACATCTGCTTAGCTTGAAAAATAAGGCAAGAGTAGTAGTCTGAGTCCTTACCTCATATACACCTAAAAGAACAGACATAGTATCAGCTATTACCTATTTTGATGAAGTACGAGAATATTGAACCAGTCTGAAACTTGACAACCTTCTTGGTGTTCTGGTCGCATCCACTGCACTGCATGTGGTGTCTGGAACACATAAAAAAATTATAGTACATATTAGTAATACATAATGAGTAACAAGACATGAGTGATCAGTGAATGTTTGAGTAGTAAGGCAGAACAAACAACTTATATACCTGAAACATACGATTCAGGCGTTCGTCTCTAATATTTCCAAGGCCATAAAGAGCAACTGATGTTGAACCCTATAATATATAATGTTTGAAAGTTATTCAACAGAGGTGCTGCTATAGTAAATATGAGGTAGTGCCAGACCTTTCGTATGAGAATTGGGTAGAGGGTGATCTGTCCAACACCAGACCCTTCAAGAGCCATTTTTCCAAAGTAGTTTACCAGATTACATGCTGAAAGGATATCAATTGCAGAAAGATTGTCCTGTGACAGCAGATCTAATTAACATCCAAAAGCAGTGAAGCTACAGCATCAGATTTGCAGAATATAAGTTGCATTAGAATAAGATAAACCAAGAAATATACATATCCCCTCCCCCCCCCCAAAATTTCATTACTAATGTGCCGTTTGGGTTTCCCCTGCCCACCATTGATCACAAATTATCCCTAAATTATGCTGATTTAAGTAAATTAAATTATGCAAGAGCATTATGTGGTTTTTTCTTCAAATAAAAAACAAGGTACAATTTAGGAGTAACCCATGGTCAAATGTGCCCGGAAAACCCAAACAGCACATTACTGACGGGACACAGGGAATATATATTACGAATTGAAGAGGCTTAAAAATAAATAAAAAACAAAGGAACTCTATGCAGTCTTTGAATATGGTCCTCAGATAACAGAAATCAAATCATTTGAGCAAGCATCTGCGGAGGCATCTTAGGCACACAGATAGGGACATTAAGGAATTGGATTTAGTAAAGAGTGTGCAGTTTTGAATGGATACAAGTGAAACTTCTCAATTCTGTGAACAAACAGTATGCTACCTGAAATCCTAACACTATCCTACATGTATAGTGCAAATATAGATGACACAAGCCCAGCATTTACCATAGAATCCTACCACTCCAGCAGGATCATCATGGTTTCCGTGAATACTGAAGACTGGCAAGCCCACATTGAAGTGAGGATCTTCATAGTTTACATGACCAAATCTGCAACAAAGAAACTTGCGTATGTCAGTTTTTCCCATCATAAAAGAGAAAATCATAGCATGATATAATGTTGTCACCAAGGTGTAAAGAGGTTAACGGGCATATTATACTGATAGTTTCACATTAACAAAGGCAGCTCATGAGACGTTAAAAATTCTAGAAAGACAGCTGTAACAACTAGAGGATCAATAACAAGAACGTGACGCAAGCAAGCATGTAGACCCTTACGAGTTTGCAAAGTTCACTGTCTGGTCACTAACAACTTGGAACTGAATTGGCTGATCATGTAGACAGTGACGCCGAAGGATCTCAATAGTTTTGACTAAGGTAGCCCTTGAAGGCTTGTTCTCATGAAAAAGATCACCTCCAAGAAGTACCATATCCACCTGCCAGGTATAAATAGACCATCTAAATTTAAGTAAGTAGTGGCAATAATGCAGCCAAGCCTGGATAATTTTCCGCACGAGTATAAACACAGGATGGAAGAACTCAACTCATGAGCACTATTTCAGCAACAAATCGTGCAGTGCCCTTGTGTTTTACTAAGGCTTCACAACATGCTAAAATCAGTGTACTACCCAACATGTCTCTTATGACCCAATACAATCTACACTTTTGTGTTTACTGAGAGAAACTGGATATACACTGAATACCTTCTTTTGCTCAGCAATTGAGCAAATCTCTTCAAACGACTGGAACGAATCATGTCTCCGGATTTCATCCTTCTCCATATAGCCGAGATGACAATCCGTAGCCACTAATACTCGAAGCACATCACTATTTTCTTCCCTGGCCATTACAGGTAACATATAGAAAAGGTATATTAACTTATCAAGGAAATGAAATTAACATAACATTATAAATTTATAATGGTTAGTCTTCGGTTTCAGTATTTCGTTTACCTAGAGGGTTCCGCCATATCGCGACTTAGCTACTTCCGCCGCTAATACTGGGCAACGGAGTGATATCAAACCTGCTTTTGTGAATGAAATTGATGGTCAGTAGTAAGGAATTGGACACGAAATCATACAACCCTAGCATTTACCCTTTTGCACTAAGAACAGTATGTATTTATTGATGGAAAGTAACTAAAATGTGGAATTGGTTTAGTGAGAACATGAGGAGAGCTTACTCGATAGTTGAAGCAGAAACGATGGCCGATCAATGGAGCGGCGGTAAGGGAGAAGCTTGACGACAAGCCGAGCTAATGGTAGTGTGGTGGCGGGCAATTTTGAAATAAGCGGAGAAATGAGTTACGGAAGAGTCAATTCCGTTTCTGCTGCTAGGGTGCACGATCAATTCCTTTTTGTCAGCCCAGTAATTTCCATAGAAGTAAAAAGTTGTTCTACTGACAGTAAAACCCCTCGGTCATTATTTGGGAACTAGTACTTACCCGTGGCGATGCCACGGTATAGTTTAATTTTAATAATAAATAAAAAGTGACGATTAAATAAATTAATTGAGAAAATAAGATAGTCAAATTAAGCATGAAACGCGTTGAGTAATTGTCGGTGAATCAAAAAACTAAGCGGATTAAAAAAAATTTAACCCGGCACTGGCAGGCGGATGGCAGGTTGGGTGGGTGCAACCCGCCACCCATCCGACCCACCCGCCAGTATATGTAACTAAGCTAATTACTAGTGCTGCTTATTGCAATAGGATAGAATAGATTAATATTTTACATTAATATAGGCTAGGGTTATCAATTATCATACCAAATTCATTCTTCCTTTCTTACTGTCCCAGATCTCCATCTCACGCCTCCCATCACTGTGCCTCACCACGCCGTTGCCAACCTCTCCCTCTCTTCCTCTTCCGTTCTTCACTGCGCATCATCTTCAGTTCTTCACTGCGCGTCTGCGCCTCCGCTTCTTCTTCACTGCGCCTCCGCTTCCTCCTCTTCTCCGTTGTCAGGTATTAACTATTAATTGTGCTTCTTCAATTGTTAATTTTTGAATTTATTCTACAAATTGGAGGAGTATATACTGAATTGGACATTTAGTCTGAAGTTGGTGTCTGTTTTAATGTATCTATGTTAATCTTCATATGTTGAAGTCTATAATTTGTTCATTTGTTGCTGGATATTTGGATGCTTGTAGACTCCAAGTAGCAGATTTAGTTTTCTATGTTGAGTTGCTGGATATTTGTATGCCTTTAGAATATCCTACTTAGTACTTCCATTTCATTCTTGTATTGTTGTGATGTGTTGTGTTTATGGATATCCACTCTCGATCGGTTAATTGGATTTGGAACTTTGTTTATGAATCTCGTTACTTGAAAATTTATAGCTTATTTTTACATTTAAAATTTATGTTTTGGTATATGTCCACCCGCCAATCCGCCCGCCGCTGTTATCACCTGAACCGCAATGGGTTGAACAAATATTTCACCCGCCGTGGGTTGGAAAAATAATAACCCGCCATAGGTAGGTTGGGTTGATATTTTATAAATACCCGCCATTACCCGCCCGCGCTCACCCCTACTGGTTCCCACCAACCCCGCGGTGGTATGCGTCACCCCACCAAATACACAAAAATTACCCATTATGGATGAAGAAAGTAAAGAGAAGATAGAAGAGAGTTTCCCCGCCTAGAGAGTAACTGCCCCCCCCCCCCCCCAAATCCCGGCCCGTCATGGAGATCAAGAAAGTACAATGAAGATTGAAAACATTTTCCCCACCTAGAGAGTATCAGCTGATCCCCTCCCCGGCTCATTATTGAGATCAGGAAAGTAGAGAGAAGATCTAAGAGAGTTTTCCCACCTAGAAAGTATTAGATCCCCCAGGGCCGTTATGTATCAAGAAAGTATAGAGAAGATCGAAGAGAGTTTCCCCGCCCATAGAGTATATGCAGACTCCCCCCCCCCCCCCACCCCACCCTCCGCCGAAAAAAATGTAGTTTTTACTAACTTAATCATAAAATGTTGCGGTCGGGTCTTGTAACAAAGGTATGCAACGGGTTCGAATATATACCAGATCGGACATGAACATCATTATTTCGATCATAGAGAAGAGAAATCTTATACCTCATCCTACCGATCGAATCTTATACATAAACAAAATGAAATTGAAAGTCTTCACATGTAAAATGTTGTTGATGGACATGTAAAGATCAACACACCACTAGTTAGCTCACGTGTCTCTTCTATCTTCTGAAACTGGAAAGAGCACGTCCAGTACACGATTCATAGAACATTCTTAGAAGATCAGTTGAAGGGACTATGTCAAACATAGATCCAAAGGTCCTCCTATATGGATTCATCCGCATGTAACACAACCTTGATACGCATTAACTTGGCATCAAAAATAAATTTACCCTGATTATATATTGTTTTGTAATTTTATAATCTAAAAAACTAAAATCAAGAAAGTAGAGAGAAGATCGAATTGAGTTTTCCCACATAGAGAGTATTATCCCCAGGCCCGTTATGGATCAAGAAAGTAGAGCAAAGATCGGAGAGAGTTTCGATGCAGACTCCCCCCCCCCCCCCCCCGCACCGAAGAAAAATATACTTTTTATGAACTTAATCGTAAAATATTACGCTCGGGTCCTGTAACAAAGGTGTGGAACGGGTTCGAGTATATGCTAGACCGGACCTGAACATCATTATTTCAAGACGGGTCAATTCGGTTGGATAGAACCAAATTTCTTCCGGACATAGACCGTAGAGAAGAGAACCCGTATACCTCATCCTACCGATCAAATCTTATACATAAAGCAAAAGAAACTTGAAAGTCTTCACGTGTAAAATGTTGTTGATAGACATTGTTGAGGGTAAAAGTCCCCCAACCACTTAATGAATTTCCCTTGCTTTCCTTCACTCTAAGTACCTAGACCACATTTGAGTAAGAACCACCTTGCTTGTAAGAACCAAAGAGTAAGAGCCCGTAAGAACCGTCGTACTGGTAAGAGGCGATGCGTAAGGACCTGCACAAGTAGCTTGGAGGGGGGGGGGGGTTAGGACCCGGTTTGCTAAGTGTCAAACCGGTCTGAGACTTTACTCAAGAGAGACTGAAGATCTACTATGTACAATAGTTGAGAAGGTAAGAGTCTAGGAAGAAGGCTTGACTTACCTTGCATTATGAGGATATGTGCATATTTATAGGTTTCCCTTGAGAAAGGGAGGACTCACAAGATCGCGCCAAGTGTACGTCCCAGATTGCACCAACAATGCTCTAGGCCCATGGCCCAATGTCTTGATAGGCCTGTGGCCCAATGGGTTGGTTGGGTTAGGACATCCCTCTTAGGACTGTAGTCTGATTGAGCGGTTAGGACGTCCCGCTTAGGATTGTAGTCCGATAGAGCGGTTAGGACGTCCCGCTTAATTAGGACTGTAGTTTGTGACAGAGCGGTTAGGACGTCATGAACATATTTTTGTATTAACATATGTTCCCCTAGTTTCCAAGTATCTTAGTAGAAGATAGTTGTGGAACTATAGTGTCCGGGGAGCTTAGAATGCCTTTGGCGCCTTGGACATATTTTTGTATCAACATATGTCCCCCTAGTTTCCAAGTATCTTTGTGGAAGATAGTTGTGGAACTATAGTGTCCGAGGAGCTTCTTTGTGCGATCGATCTTGTGAGCTTTGAAAATTTTCCTTACCCGTGTCCTCTTGTCTTTCCTCTATCTCTCTTCCCCCCCCCCCCCTCCTTTAGGAAAAGAGGTATTTGTAGCGAGATAGGGTCAAACGTGAAGGCTTAGGACTTTGGAAAATTTTGTCGCTCGAATGTCGGATCCGAGGAGCTATGCCGGCTAAATTTTTCTGTGTAGACTTTGTCACTCGGATGTCGTATCCGGACTTCGAAAAAATATATACCTTCTTCCATTGGCCACACTCCTCAGAGAGAAGAATTTTTTAAGTTGATCGGTGAAGCAACTTGGGTCCGAGCCTTGGCATATGCGTTTGGTCTTAGTCGACCCGAAATTAAGTCTTAATCCACTATTCTTGAAAAGTTAACCGATCCACCATGAAGTTCACGCCATTCACATCACACCTTTACTGTTGGTTCTTTGCTTTTCGTTCGGTTTCGAGTTTCGTAGGGGTGCTACAGTCCGAAGTAGCTACAGTTCCGGATCTTGTTTTAATCCGCCGCACTCTCTCCTGTCCGAGGTGATTAGTTCCGCTACAGTTCTGTTCGAGATCTCAGTCCGAGGCGGGTTCAGTCCGGAGCTATTGTTCTTGCTCTTCTTGTTACGTCCGAAGCAGTTAGAGTCCGAAACTTTGCTATGGATCCGAGTCGAATTTTTGTTCCGAACCATAGTTTCGGATCTTCTTCAGTCCGAGGTAGAGCTCAGTCCGATCTTGCAGCTGTAGTCTGAAGCACTCTATTCCGGATCTGGCCCGTCTCTCACATTCTGGATCTCTGATTTACTGTTCGAGATCTTTATTTTTGTTCGAAGTCATTACGGTATTTTTGTTCCGGATCAAAGCTTCTACTTGTCCGAGGTTGTTGGTTGTCAAAGCTTCTTTCAAACCAGGCACCACCTCTGTCCGCCACTGTTCCAGTCCATCTTTTGAGGTAAGCTCCAAGCAAAAAGAATCTCTTCTCGTCACGAGTCCGTGTGAGTGGATAACTCATCCATCTGTAAGAGGGATGGGGTGTTTATCTTTTTTATGACGACCGGTTCTTCGGGATGGTCTGAAGAAGGACATCCGAACAGAAGAGAGTCCGTGTGAGTGGATAACTCATCCATCCGTAAGAGGGATGGGGTGTTATCTTTTTATGACAACCGATTTTTCGGGATGGTCCTAAGGAGGACATCCGAACAGACGAGAGTCCGTGTGAGTGGATAACTCATCCATCCATAAGAGGGATGGGGTGTTATCTTTTTATGACAACCGATTTTTCGGGATGGTTCTAAGGAGGACATCCGAACAGACGAGAGTCCGTGTGAGTGGATAACTCATCCATCCGTAAGAGGGATGGGGTGTTATCTTTTTATGACAACCGGTTTTTCGGGATGGTCCAAAGGAGGACATCCGAACAGACGAGAGTCCGTGTTATGCCGAGACGGTCGGGCTTATATTATTTCGTGGGTGTCGGACCCCCTAGTTAATCGGAAACATGTCCTTGACGAATCATGCACGCTTGTAGTAAATGAAGCATTGATAAATGATGTGTGCGTGCATGATGAATGAATGGATGAATGAATGATGCAATGGATGCGAATGTATGGTAAATGATGATTTCAAGTCAAGTCATAATACTTACTTTTTCATCGAAAACTGTAGAGCATTATTATCGGTTCTCCGTTTTAAGAGAAGCCAGAGAAAATGGAGATCGGGATTCGAAATAAACAAATCCCAACCTTTGAAAGTATCTCCTTGCTTTTAAGCTTATGGAGTTGGCCTCACTTTTTCTTGTGCAGCTAAAGGTGTATGATGCTTGTCCTAACCACTCTGGTGATTGGAGACTTGTCCTGGCCACTTTGGCATTGGAGACGGTCCTAGCCACTTTGGCGTTAGAAGGCTATCCTAGCCAAATTGGTAGCAAGTGTCGGATATTTGTAGAACAATGAGTGTCTCACTTAGTTGGTCCGGAGGACGTAGTCTGACCTTAGGACGCGATCTCTAAGACATGGTCAAGGACCCGCTCCGAGGATATCGTAAGAACCGGGTCCGAGGACATGGTAAGAGCCTGGTCCGAGGAGATAGTGAGGACCTACTCCGAGGAGATGGTGAGAACCTGCTCCGAGGAGAGGGTAAGAACCGGGTCCGAGGCGACGGTGAGGACCGACTCTGAGGAGATGGTGAGAACCTGCTCCGAGGAGATGGTAAGAACCGGGTCCGAGGTGACGGTGAGGACCGACTCCGAGGAAATGGTGAGGACCTGCTCCGAGGAGATGGTCAGAACCGGGTCCGAGGAGAGGGTAAGAACCGCGTCCGAGGCGACGGTGAGGACCGACTCCGAGGAGATGGTGAAGACCTGCTCCGAGGAGATGGTAAGAACCGGGTCCGAGGTGACGGTGAGGACCGACTCCGAGGAGATAATGAGGACCTCCTCCGAGGAGATGGTGAGGGCCGAGTTCGAAGCGACGGTGAGGACCGACTCCGAGGCGACGGTGATGACCGACTCCGAGGAGATGCTAAGAACCAGGTCCGAGGCGACGGTGAGGACCGACTCCGAGGAGATGGTGAGGACCTGCTCCGAGGACTTGGTGAGAGTCAGCTCCGAGGAGATGGTAAGAACCGGGTCCGAGGAGACGGTGAGGACCGACTCCGAGGAGATGCTAAGAACCAGGTCCGAGGCGACGGTGAGGACCGACTCCGAGGAGATGGTGAGGACCTGCTCCGAGGACTTGGTGAGAGTCAGCTCCGAGGAGATGGTAAGAACCGGGTCCGAGGAGACGGTGAGGACCGACTCCGAGGAGATGGTGAGGACCTGCTCGGAGGAGATGGTAAGAACCAGGTCCGAGGCGACGGTGATGACCGACTCCGAGGAGATGCTAAGAACCAGGTCCGAGGCGACGGTGAGGACCGACTCCGAGGAGATGCTAAGAACCAGGTCCGAGGCGGACGGTGAGGACCGACTCCGAGGAGATGGTGAGGACCTGCTCCGAGGACTTGGTGAGAGTCAACTCCGAGGAGATGGTAAGAACCAGGTCCGAGGAGACGGTGAGGCCCGACTCCGAGGAGATGGTGAGGACCTGCTCGGAGGAGATGGTAAGAACCAGGTCCGAGGTGACGGTGAGGACCGACTCCGAGGAGATGGTGAGGACCCGCTCCCGAAGAGATGGTAAGAACCAGGTCCGAGGCGACAGTGAGGACCTGCTCCGAGGACTTGGTGAGAGTCAGCTCCGAGGAGATGGTAAGAACCGGGTTCGAGGAGACTGTGAGGACCGACTCCGATGAGATGGTGAGGACCTGCTCCGAGGAGACGGTAAGAACCGAGTCCGAGGCGACGGTGAGGACCGACTCCGAGGAGATGGTGAGGACCTGCTCCGAGGAGACGGTGAGAACCGGGTCCGAGGCGACGGTGAGGACCGACTCCGATGAGATGGTCAGGACCTGCTCCGAGGAGATGGTAAGAACCGGGTCCGAGGAGACGGTGAGGACCGACTCCGAGGAGAGGGTGAGGACCTGCTCCGAAAAGATGGTTAGGACCTGCTCCGAGGAGATGGTAAGAATTGGGTCCTAGTAAGAACCGTGTCCGAGGACATGGTGAAAACCGGGTCCACGGTGATGGTGAGGATCTGCTCCGAGGAGATGGTAAGAACCAGGTCCGAGGCGACAGTGAGGATCGACTCCGAGAAGATGGTGAGGACCTGCTCCGAGGACTTGGTAAGCACTGGGTCCGAGGCGACAGTGAGGACCGACTCCGATGAGATGGTGAGGACCTGCTCCGAGGAGATGGTAAGAACCGGGTCCGAGGTGACGGTGAGGACCGACTCCGAGGAGAAGGTGAGGACCGGGTCCGAGGCGACGGTGAGGACCGATTCTGAGGAGAGGGTGAGGACCGACTTCGAGGAGATGGTGAGAACCGGCTCCGAGGAGATGGTAAGGACCGACTCCAAGGAGATGGTGAGGACCTGCTCCGAGGGGATGGTAAGAACCAGGTCCGAGGCAACGGTGAGGACCGACTCCGAGGAGATGGTAAGGACCGGCTCCGAGGAGATGGTAAGAACCAGGTCAGAGGTAACGGTGAGGATCGACTTCGAGGATATGGTAAGCACCGACTCCGAGGCGATGGTGAGGACCTACTCCGAGGAGATGGTAAGAACCGACTCCGAGGCGACGGTAAGAACCGGGTCCGAGGCGACGGTGAGGACCGACTCCGAGGAGATGGTAAGAACCTGCTCCGAGGACTTAGTGAGAGCCTGGTCCGAGGCGACGGTGAGAACCGGCTCCGAGGAGATGGTGAGGACCTTATCCGGCCTTAGAGAGCCTAGGATATGGTGCTTAGGACGTGGTCCGAGGATTGTCCCTAGGGTGTGGTCCTATCTTGCCTTCCTTGGATGATTTTTGCTAAGTGCTCCACTGACCTCATCTTCTTTTGCCTTCTCAAACCTTTTTAGGAAGAGCGTGATGATGTCCACCTAAGACTTGATGGAGTCATCGGGTAAGAGTGGTTGAGAAGGTAAGAGTCTTCATGTTATCATTCAGACCATTGGACTCCAGCCGGCCCTCATACTTAGTCAGATGACCCTCGGGACAAGTATCACCGTAGTATTTCTCATGAGCCTTTACCATTTTTTCCAGAGTAGCGTTTTGAGCTCCTAAGGCCTTCCGTTGGGGGTAGATCACTTCAGTGGCGAGCCTCTCACCAGTCCTTGGATTGATTGCTACATCCGGAGGAAGATCCTCAATTTGAACCATCGGGATACTTTTGGCCATGTGATCCCTTACTCTATGCTGAGGAGCCAGAAAGCGACTAGGACCTACTTCATCGGTCCTAGGCCTGACCGGACTTCTTTCGTGTTGGCCTCAGGATGCTACTGTTCTCCTATTAAGAAGGTTGCGATGATCTTCCTGTTGAACTTGTTCTCCTAATCTTTCCGAAATGGAGTGGTGTTCATTTCTAGATTGATCCGGCTCAGCTTGCCTAGGAACCGCCAAGGGTGTAGTAGCTTGAGGAGCCTAAACATTGTTAGAACCAAAGCATCCTTGAATAGTAAGAGGCCAAACTGGTTCTCGCTCATCCCAAACTCACTTGGGCGAATGACATGCCCGTTTGGAAGAGTGAAGTTTCTTTCAGGAAGAGGACCATGTGTTCCTGACGGAGGAACTTGTCCCTCAACTCCGAATGCTTGAGTTCTTATTGAAGGATCAGCGGCTCTTTCCTCTTCCGAAGAAAGACTAGCAGTGCGACCATCACTTGGATAATCCACTGTGTTTCTTGAAGTGGCTCTTGCCACTCTTCCCCTCCGAGTGGGAGGTCTGCCCCTTTGCCTTGGGGAGGGCGTCCCAACCGCAGTAGTGTTGGTTCTTATGGACCTTCTTGTTCTTGCCATTACTGAAGAGAACGGAACTTTTTGTAAAGATTCCCACATACGGCGCCAAAATGGTTAGGGTAAAAGTCCCCCAGCCACTTAATGAATTTCCCTTACTTTCCTTCACTCTAAGTACCTAGACCACCTTTGAGTAAGAACCACCTTGCTTGTAAGAACCAAAGAGTAAGAGCCCGTAAGAACCGTCGTACTGGTAAGAGGCGATGTGTAAGGACCTGCACAAGTAGCTTGGAGGGGGGGGGGGGT
Organism: Plantago major; assembly: GCA_026545765.1. Lineage (NCBI taxonomy): Eukaryota > Viridiplantae > Streptophyta > Magnoliopsida > Lamiales > Plantaginaceae > Plantago > Plantago major. The sequence goes on from CM048842.1 coordinate 81,579,997, forward strand.
TAGTACCCGGTTTGCTAAGTGTCACACCGGTCTGAGACTTTACTCAAGAGAGACTGAAGATCTACTCTGTATAATAGTTAAGAAGGTAAGAGTCTAGGAAGAAGGCTTGACTTACCTTGCATTATGGGGATATGTGCATATTTATAGGTTTCCCGTGAGAAAGGGAGGACTCACAAGATCGCGCCAAGTGTACGTCCCAGATTGCGCCAACAATGCCCTAGGCCCATGGCCCAATGTCTTGATAGGCCTGTGCCCAATGGGTTGGTTGGGTTAGGACATCCCTCTTAGGACTGTAGTCTGATTGAGCGGTTAGGACGTCCCGCTTAGGATTGTAGTCCGATAGAGCGGTTAGGACGTCCCGCTTAATTAGGACTGTAGTCCGTGACAGAGCGGTTAGGACGTCATGAACATATTTTTGTATTAATATATGTTCCTCTAGTTTTCAAGTATCTTAGTAGAAGCTAGTTGTGGAACTATAGTGTCCGGGGAGCTTAGAATGCCTTTGGCGCCTTGGACATATTTCTGTATCAACAGACATGTAAAGATCAACACACCACCAATTATTTCATGTGTATCTCTTCTATATCCTGGAACTGAAAAAAGCATGTATAGTAACATATATACTACTATAACAATATATGCTAAAACGATCTTGGTGTGGATAATATAAATATACCAAACCAACATCATCACATTAGAACACCGATAATATATGTGCTAAAACGTTACCCTCACATTTAACTTGGCAAAGCTTAATTCTCCATCAAATACCTGAATTTCTTTGAAAAGTGAAATAAAGGGGCAAAGCTAAAATTTATAGATTTAAGAGATCTAATCACCAAAGAACAATCCATTTCAATTACTACATGTTGCCACTTAAAATCTCGAACAAATTTTGTTCTTAATTTGGCTGGCCAACCTTCCGCATTTTCAGCAACCATAAGACATTAAAATAAATCACCAAGCAATAACATTGCCCTCATGATCCCTAGCAACAACACTAATACGTCCCCCTAATCGGACTCTACTCAACTGTATCAACATTTCACGTAGGATGGCTGGAATTTGAATGAATCTAGTAGATTTAGCCCATCAACTTTATATATTACAGTATATTCAAAGTAGTATAATAATTCAAAAAGTTTCACTAAGTTTGTAATTCAATTTAAAATCTTACTAATTCAATTTGAATCTGGTACGTACATGTGTCATTGTTTCAATAGAAGGTGCAGGGTTCGAATCCCATTGGCGTAAGTTTCTCCTTTTTATTTATTATTTTTCAATATTTTCTCTTTTTTTCAATTACAGATTCATTGGTTTATATAAAAACCCTTAACACACGTAGTGTGTTACGTAAATGCTAGTATTTATTTATATATATAAGTGCACAACTATTAGAGTTGTGCAATTGAGTACTTAATTTAAGTTAAATTGAACCGATTTGTGATACACATGTAAATTAGACTTTAATTACAAAAAATAAATATGTTTTATTCATTCTAATTCTAAGCCCTAACGCAACTCCAACAAAATCAATTCATCATTAAAAAAACTCAATTTGTCTTCTCTAATTAAATTTCAAGCCCTAAATCAACCCCAACAGAATCAATTCATCATTAAAAAATCTCAATATATCATCTCCAATAAATTCAAAACCCTAATCAAACTCCAACAAAATCAATTCATCATTAAATAAAAAAAACAACGATAACCAATATTTATTCTCCATCTTCTTTAATCAAATTGGAACAGATCAATTCACATTATCCAAAATCTTAATTCAACTAAAAAAAGACAATTCGTTATCAGAAACAACGATTGCACTTACCTTCATATACGTTTATTATTATTTGTAATTAGATGCCACAATGACACACTCACGTTCTAGTTATATTATATAAGAATACCCAACTGATAATCTGAGCGCTAAAACATTAGCCTCACGTTTAACCTGGCAAAACATCATGGAACAAAATTCTCGCCCCCCTATTCGGACTTTGCTCAACCATTGAATCAAAATTTATAATTGAAAATCTAAAAATCTATTAATTTCTTGTTAAATAGATGGGTGGAGTATTAAATATTTAATAAATGCACTATTTTTTTAAATTCCATTATTTCATTTTATCTTTTTTAATAAATATATTTTTTATTTTAGTGAATAAAATAATTTATTTAATTAATAATAATCATCTAGATTGGTGTCTATAGATTCGTTTTGTCACGGTGAATTCAAATATATGTTCACAATATTTTTCGGAGTTTTGTAGAATAAATTTATATTAGATTTAATAAAAACTATATATGCAACAAACATACAAAAAATAAATAGTGGAAGATATACTGGTTGAAAATGCAACTAATTTCACAAAATTTCACGTAGATTGAATTTATTTAATAAATACTCTATTTTTAAATTTTCATTAATTCATTTTATCTTATTTAATAAATTTATATTTTATTTTAGTGAATAAAATAATTTCTTAAAATAATACTACTCAAGATTGGTGTCTATGGATTCTTCTTGTCACGACGAATTCAAATATATGTTCAAAATATTTTTCGGATTTTTGTAGATAAAGTTATATGGGATTTAATAAAAACTATATATGTAGACAACATACCAAAAATAACAATGAAATATATACTTGCTAAAATACAATTAATTCTACAAAATTACACGTATGATTAAATTAATCTAGTGAGGTTTAACCCTTTGTGCTTTGCATAATATATATATATATATATATATATATATATATATATGTATGTATGTATGTATGTATGTATGTATGGATCATGCCAATTCTAATTGTGACCACAATGTTTTGAGATCCGATGGATCAACCGAGGTTGACACGTTTAATCGGTATACTTGGTGGCCAAAACGCCAAAAACCTGAAGGAAAAAATCAGGTCAACCCAGTAAGTTATTTAAAAAAAAAAAAAAGAGTCCAAAATGTTGTGTTTTTTACTTTATTTTATGACTTATCTGTGAAATTTTAATCAGGTACTAATACTGTAACGACCCAATCATTAATCTAATACTGTAACGACCCAATCATTAATCGATCGAATCGTCTTTGGCGGTGCGATTCTTCATGGGTAGCTCCGGGGTGATATGATGGCACTGCATCAACATGTATCTTTCCTGCGACTTTGTCACTGCGTCATGAACGGGATACTTCCCAGTTGGTCACCCATTCTAATATTGCTCAAGAGCAAGCGCTTAAATTTGGGATTCTTATTGATGGATTCCCGTAAAAAAACAGGTGCACCTTGTTGATATGAGTAGCGTTCTCAATCCCATTAAACTCTCTGAAACTTGTCTGAAACTCTGGGGTGTTACATTAATTCACCCCCCCCCCCCCCATAAATTGTGTGACGTCCTCGTCGCACCTTGCCCGGACCAATCGTCCACCCCTTGTATGTCTTGGGTTGGCTCGGCTCTGATACCATTTGTCACGACCCAACCACTAATCGATCGAGCCCTGGCTCTTTGTGTCGGTGCAATTACTTATGGAATATATGAAATATATATAGGTACATAATAAAGACTGTGAGAAGACTTATCGGAGAGAAGAAGGATAAGAAGACGCGTGGGGACTTCAATTTCCGGACCGATCAGTTGTTCTTTTCGGTACTGCTCTTGGATGCTTGAATATATATCTCAATCATGCCTCATTCGGTTTGCGAGAATGTTCGTCATGAGAAAATGGGCATTGCAGAGGACGTAATTATACACGTCTACAGGATTCCATGATTATATAAAGTTACATAATAAAGATTTTATTTATGGAAAATATTATGTATTGGAGTATTTGTTACCGAAATTAGATGACTAATTGGTTAATATGTATCAAACAGAATAATTAATAGGCGGAAAGTAGGAATTTGAATTCACCTTCCTTACATGTAATTGTTTTATAATTTTTTAATTCCAAATAATTCAAAAAATTCTCACAATCAATCTTGCTCAAAGTCCTATAGCTAGAATTGAGAATAAAAACTGCTCTTTTTAAATTCAAAATAATTCATGAAATTCTCCCAATCAATCTTGCTCAAAGTCTTTTGGGTACTCCGGATGACCTAATGGTATTAAGGAATTCAACATAATATAGATCTTCACGGTTGACTATGAAGTCCTTGTCTGGACATATGCTATAGGAACTCATGAACTCACACTCATCATCGGGCAACAAAGACATGACATAATCATATCTCGTGAACAATCTCATTAGTCGGAGCAATTACAGCTCTATCCTGAAAGTACCGAACATCTCCGATATGATAAATGTGGGAAGATATGCATTACTAACCATTGCCGCAATCGGATCAGTTGCATCACAAATGAGTAAATCCTTGGGAATTTGAAGTCGATCTATCCATCGTGTTCTACCCTATGGATTGAGTTTCAAAGTTGAAAACTCTCATTTCTTAGAGTATTTTCCCATATATAAAGTGTGCTTTACCCTACAAAAAATTTCCCAAGTTGTATTGTGGCATTTATAAAAGATGGTTTATACTTAAAATTAAGTTGTCAAGTTTCAATCACATACTTCATTCAAAGAGTTCTTTTCTTTAGTTTTTCCTTCCATATAGTGTGGTCTGCCATTTGAATAGAGTTCTCAAATTGTAACTTTCTAATTATTAGAGTTGGTTTGAGTTTATTGAACTACCCTATTCTTAGAGTTAGAATTTAGATTATCCGTCGAATTAGGTTTCCAAGTCTGAACTATCTCATTCATAAAGTTGAGTTTACCATTCGAACTGAGTTCTCAGATTGGAATTATTTCATTCTTATAGTTCATTTAATTACCTTCCGAATTTAGTTCCTAAGTTGAAATTACCCTACTCCTGGATTCTTTTTCAGTATAGGGTAGTTTACTCCTCAAGTAGAGGTCTCAAGTTGTACTTTTCTCATACTTCCACCTGGTTTGCGGTTCAGATAAAGTTCCTAAATTCGAATTACATTTTATAATTGCATTTACCCATTGAATTGAGTTCCCAAGTTTATATTATCTCATTCTGAGAGTTGGTTTACTTTTCGAATTAAGTTCTCAAGTAAGATTTATCCCATTTCTTGATCGAGTTGTTTACACTTTTAATTGAATTCTCAAATTTGAATTAAACACATAGTTAGATTATTTTTTCAAATAGTGGGGTAACTATTTCAAAAAAGTTTCTAAGTATAATTATCACTCGTGTATAGTTGGTTTGCTCTTGAAATTGAGTTTCAATGTCGGAATAATCGCATTCTTAATAGTTGAGTTTACCATTCAAATTGAGTTACCAAATTTGAATTCTCTAATTATCATAGTTGGTTTACCCTTCAAATTGAGTACCTAAGTTGGAAATATCAAAATGAAGGAGCATATATCACGTGATGATCATATATATCATACTCTATTAATTCGTAGTCAAAGTTGAAAAAGTTTGACTGCAAAAAGTCAAAGTGGGAAGCTATTCCCGGGACGGAGGAAGTACAATTGATTCGATTCATTCATACGAAGGAACAGTCTCATTCTCGTCATCTGAAAAACTCATTAATTTTAGTTCAATTCAGATTCATTTAGTTCAATTCTGCTTAGTTGTTTTGTATACTACAAATAAATTCAGTTCAGTTCAATTCAATTCTGACGAAGAGAACATGGCTTACTTTAACTCACATCCAACTCAACTAAACAAATTATCTTTTTCTTTATAAATTACTATTTCCCTCTATTTACTTTTTCAATTATACCAACAACCTTATAACAATCAAACAACACTAAAATCAATCAAATAATTAAAAAAAAAAACCTACCACTTATTTCTTACACATATCATTTTTTTTCTTACACACCCTATATAACAACCCTACAAAACCTATAATTCTTTAACGCTACTTCAAATACCATTTTATTTAAATCACCTTTAACTTAGGTTACTATTCATCTGCTAAATTTTTTATCTACTCACATTTTTAACTCAGTATCAGACAGTACGATAATAGTTAAGGATATTTCAACTTGCAATTTATTTCCGTACCACTCAGTTTCTTTATCCATGACCAAACTTAAATCGTTGAAAAAAAACATATTGACTTGATATAACAATTACTCAATTTCTTTTTCTTTTTTGAGGGTAACGGAAAATTCAAGTAACATAAGAAAGGATTAAAATAAGTTCATCAAAATGAATATGAAGGCTTTAAAACCCATATCATTTACATTCTCCGCTCAACAAAACTATGAGTCAATCTATGTGCTACACAATTGCGACCATGTCTCATCCGAGCACTAATACATCATTGAAAATTAAGACACTGGTTTCTAACATCCGCAATAATGTGTGAGATCTCAACTGGAGAGATTTTGCCACTACGGGTCCAATAAACTTGGTTTAGGTCTCCGTTTCCAATTTACCGTCTTACCAGTGGAGTGTCCAATAACAATTCCAACCATTCCATCGAGATGTGTAATTACTTTCATTCTGATTTTTCCACGCTTATAGAATAGAGTGACTGCTTTTACATTTCATATTCATATGCTTATTTTTCCTACGTCTATCTTTTTGGCAATGTCCAAAGACAATGTCTCACAATTAATTGATCAAAGGCAGAATATGGGAGAAGAAAGATAATAACAAAGACATAAAAGGAAAAAAAACCAGAAATGAGATATTGAGATCATAGGAATAGAGCAGATGTATATTGACATATAAGAGCAAGTTCAGATCTTAGCAAGAGTCACATAGCAGAGCATGCATAGTAATTAATTCCAAGTTTGGGTCTTGTTCGTCCATGGCGATGACGTTGTCATCGACTTGCCAATCATCCTAGGTCTGGTCTTTAACTCCTCTTCTTTATTTGTGTCGAATAGATGTTGTATTGCACCTTTGTTATGCCATGGAATCAATATACTAACACATATATGGCGTATGTCATCGATCTGAGAAACATAATCAAATCGAATCGGAGCCTGATGAATCGATGATTTTTTGTTTTGTTTTTCATTTCATACACCTCTGGAAAAGCTTATATGCCATGAAAAGAAGATTGAAACATTATATGTTTAAGCTACTGACACTTTCATTTTTTTTTCTTTTACCATAGCCAAAGCAACAAAACAATATGTGTGTAAGATACCAAGAGATTAAGATACAGTGGTATATGCTTGCAATAAAAATTAAGTGTAAGGTGTTCATACTGCCTAAGGCAGGCCTTGGAATCTGTTCAATCCATCGATTACCAACAAAAGCATGAATATGATATTCACTGCTATTGGAAGATGAATGCTAATTGATATCCCGGGCATGTAATTTCATCGGCATATTCTTTCACGAATCCTTGAACCCTCGTGGTCTCTTGAAAATATCCTCCTTCGCGATGTCAAATGTTGTATGGTTCGTGAGTAATTTATAAGGACGTACTCTAGATGTTGATATATATATATATATGTAATTTTCTATGTATTTTCAAAATTATCTCTCATTAGACTGTAAAATATTGGAGTTTGTTGTGTTTATGCCGATTTTGATGGGTCCATGGAGATTTTAATTTATTCAGACCATAATTAGCTACATAATAAAAAGGCTCGGATTTGCTGCTCGACTTTGATGCTGGACTGGACTGATATGGATATTGGTGAGACATATATATGGTTGATTGTTATCCTAATATTGAGGGATTTTATTTTGGAACTCATTTTCCATTAATTTGTCGTATCTATATTTAGTTAATGATGGCGTTAGTTGTAGTCTTTCCAGTTGAGTTGAAATTTGGTAGATGATGTATAAAGAGATTAGATTAGTTTGTTGAAATTTCATTGGATTGTTTATATTAATTGCTTTAAATACACAAAGCTGTAAAAGGCTAAATATAGTGATTGAAGTTGGACATTTTCATGTAAATTAAAATTCATTTGTTTTTTACTTTAATTTGCCACATCAACTTTTGGGGTATGTGGCATATCTCTTTTTCCATTTACATCATCACTTTTATCATATATATATAGATGTTCACATGATGTTCATTACCGTTTTGAATTTACTACTCATCTTACTACTTAACATATTGCTTAAGCCACTCATGAAATTACACGTGACATGTGTAATTTTGTGTGCGTGTCACACATGTGACATGACACCGCAAGTCAAATGTTTTTTTAGAAAATTAATAACAAGACCAGTCGGAGCTTGTTTGGCTCACCCTAGTTTCTGAATTTATTTTCAGATGAATTTATATTTGGGGCAACCACTTACGATCCGTTGAATGAGAACTAGTGGTTCACTAAAAGACTTTTGTTGTTAGTATTGAGGAATTTTACTCTAAACTACAGATAGATGGCATGTAGGGATGGTGTTTCCAAGATAGTACGTATTCAGATATGTAATTACATTTCATATTCGGTTTGTAATCCTAAGACTGTTATTTTATTAGCTTCAGTATTGGTCTATGTCTTGTGGACGTTGTTATATTCCTGTAACCGGGGTGTTACAACAGTAGTGATACATGTCATGATTCTCATTCCCACCATCCCAGAACAAACGTCATGTTTCATTATGGGCACGGGGTCTAGACAGAATATGAGAAGAATAGTAAGCTTGATTATGGACTTATTTGGTTTACAATTGCATTCTACGTTAATGTATGATTTGAGTGTTTAATTAAATTAATAATTCATACTAAGTAATGACACTTTATGTGAATAAAAACAAGTTTTAAGGATAACATTTTGCCAAAAGTGAAATAGTTGATTTGTAGTGGTGCATATGTAAATTGAACTAGAAACCTTTTTCCATGGGACGTAGGGGATACAGATGAGTGATATTCTTCTTATGAATTAGTGATTTTGTTAGTTATAGTACATTACACTAATATTATCTTCATCGATTTAATCATTTACATTTTTTACATAGTTAATCAAATATCGTCATTTTAAAAACCAATAAATGTTCAAACACAAGCAAACAAAACAACCATCAATACTGACTAACGCTCATCAACTTTTCAACATCGTAATTAGTATATCACAATCAGCAATACGAGCACCACACTCATCAATATCAACCAGAAACACTACATTAAAGCACATGCATCATATAGTTTCACATCCATCCTGTAAAACAACAAGCACCGTATAATATCACGAATATTATTTAAAACCGCAAGTACTGTCTTAAACTACGACCATCATCCAGAATCAACCAAATACATAATGTGAATTTTACAACGGGCATCGGCTAAAACAAATGCATCAACTAACAATACAAGGATCACCTAAATACATAAAATACAGTCATCATCTAACAACACTGACATCATCTAGAATACAAACATATTTGAATCATCCCTGACTTACCCCGCCCCTCTTGGCTTGCTGGTTAGGGCATTAGGTAGCCTATAATAGTAATCCTAATAAATAGGTTGAAACTATCCATGTCCACGTCATAACTGATCATGCGACATGGAATTAATGCACCGATACTTTATACCCACCTATGCATACGGTAACTCGTGCGCAAGACCCAATTTGGCCTCTAAGACATCTAGTATGACAAGTCAATCCATGAGCTTGACTCGGTGAACTTGTCACCTTGGTTACTCCCTCGGACCATACCTACAATCACGTAGGACATGAGAAGGAGCAATAAAGGGTATATGGAAACCAAACGGTTCATCTAAAGTATCACCCACCCAAGTCATATCACTTGAACGTTTTAGCATATACTATTAATCATGTTCGCACCTTGACATCTGATGGTGTACATTCAAATATTGCTATAAAACAAATATGCACTTAACATCATATCGTGGCATATATTAATACGATCAGGCCATTCTATTATCAATCGACTAATATATACATGTCGATTTGTTTAGTAGTTGAATTGACACAGTCGACCTTACTAGCTATGATGTAAGGCCGTGCAGCTACTAATGTTCCCCTTCGCTATTCCTCTTGCTCAGGCCCGGCCCAGTACATGCGCGGGCAGCCCGCTCGCTCAGGGCTCAATTTTAAATTTGAGGTTATATATAAATCTGTTTCCATGTAATAATGAAGCATTAAAATCTCTTTCTCCAAGTGGTAAAGTTGATACCTAACTTAGAAAATGTCACGTGTTCAATTCATGATGGTGTAATTTTTTTTATTTACAGGGCCTCCTAAATCTCTAGGCCGGCCCTGCTCTTGCTTCACGACCTCCATTTAGGAACCAGTAAAATATAACATAGTTATGTGAGAAGCATGACGAACTAACTGATCATGCCTTGTCCAATGATGAAAACATGAATATTCTTAGTGTAAAGATCTAATTATGACATGCTTACTCTACATAATAGTTAATATTGACATATCCTCTATTTTACAATTGTTCTTAAGACAGATATACTGTATGATCTTTTTCCTTCTAAATCATCACAGAAGTTCTGCCATGAAGAATATTCGTCAGGTAGATGCAATTCTGATTCCCTTTAATTAATAGTACTATATACTATAGTATTATCTGGCATAACAAGATTAGTCTATTCCAATTTGCAAAAGCAATAACCACAGCCACACGTAGAACCATACATGGCAATTGATGATAGCCTTCCCTTTTATTATCTTGATCTCCCCATAACCAATTCACGCGCCCACGTGAATTTATGGCCCACGTCCCTAATTTCCAATTTCTGTCAACACACATAACAGGAGGCCTAATTATCGAAATGAATTGACGATGCAGGAAGAGCGAACTAGTCCCCACCACACCCAACCCAATCAGTCTCCCCATGCAATTCTAACATTGCATTTGCAACAACTACTCCGCTCTTCACACGTATCAGCTTGGCACCACTTGAGACTCTCACATTCATTGATCAAACGCCTTTCTCGCACCTCGAGTTCAGTGCAGATCTAAACCTCCCTTTTCTACTTTTTGCTGTTGATTCAACAAGTGAAAAGGGGAAAAACTTTTACAGTCCGACAGAAACAAAAGGGAGAAGAGATATGGTTTATACGTTACCTGGTGTGCGTTTGCCTTCTACTGTGCCGTCGGTCTACAAGCTCGGATCGACTGAGAAGCGGACCGGACAGTTTGCGTTTTTCGTTAACAGTCAGTCTCACTCTCGTGAGTTTTATCTCTTGGTCTGTTATCAACTGTAGTGTGATTGCATGATGAATGTGTTGATCGTCTGGAATTGAGTTGATTATGTGAATTTGAGTCTGGAGAGATTTGGTGCAGTTTTGAAATGATTTGATTGATTCTGTTTTGGTTCCGATTTTGGCTCAATTGTTCGTTAGTTTACCTTTTTCTTAATGAATTCGTACCTGTCATATTTTGCTGGTTGAAGTTTTAATGATTACGAATTAGTCACTCTTTTAAATGAAGATGAGTTGTTTCAGTGAATGTGTTCTAATTGTATCGAACGTCTGAGCATTTCGAAGGCAAATTAAAAACGCTCATGGTCTTGAAGTGAAGTAGATTGATGTAGCTGCACCAAACAAAATCTCCCATAGTTATAACGAAAAAAAAGGAAAACTGAAATTCTGGTGGAGATGGAATTGACACAAGTTGTGGTAATGCAGAGTCTGGTGGCACTGGACATGTGATAATTTATGTTTGTTAATTACCATTTTCTGCATTATTTGGATATTTTTATTTTTTACAGTTAAAAACCAAATGTGGTTTCTCTTCAGGATTTCCTAGTTATTTGGTGCTTGTTTTGTAGGGAAGATTTTTTGCGGAAAGATTTATAATTCTGGACGACAATCCTCTAAAGCAAATGCATCTGGAAAGGTCCTTGTTCCTGGCACTGATAGCGAAGGATCCTCAATCTCAGCTGGGAAACTGGAGGTCAGTGATATAGTTACAGCAAATCCCCAGCCATGTCAGTAGGAAACCTACTATTTGTTTCATCCGTTCTTGCAACTTTTTAAGTTTTGCATGGTCCGTAACTGTCATTTATTTTTATCGTTGATCGTGAGTCTATGTACCAATCAAGCAAGTTACTGGAAAGCAATCTTCTATCAGAAACATGATTATGCATTTGATATTACAAATCTCATCTAGCAACAAACAACCTTTGACTGTCTAGTTTCCTCCAAACGAGATCTCCTAATTGTGTGGTAGGAGCATGTATACAGAGATACATTTGCTTATGCATTGCTGCAAGACACAATATGTTAAAGAGATGTACCAGTGCCCTCTCTTTGATTTTATTTTCCATGCTTACTTTCTTTGCCTAGATATCAGGGGATGTAGAAAGTGTAGACATTGAAAACGGAATTACAATGGAAGATCAGGAAAGTGTGGAGGGGCAAAAAGCTATTAAAAGTGATGATAGTGCCAACTTAGAGCTACTAGATGAAGACACTGGAGTAAAAGATATCAGCACCTCAGACACAGGCTACGAAACAATATGCGACGAATCTGTTAGAGTCAAAGAGAGGGTAATTCCTCGACCTGGAACGGGTCAGAAGATATATGAGATAGATCCACTTTTGGGTAACTACCGAGATCATCTTGATTACCGGTATGATATCCAGTATTAGTTAAAATCTCTTACACTGCTAAACTGATTTCTGATGTGCCTGTCAATATTTAATTGTCTGTGATGCTCATGAGTCAATAGTCTTTTGGTGATTATTGAAACTGTTTATCACCGTTGGGGCATACCTGCAATGTGCATCCTGAATTTCTGATTACATTCATTACAGGTACACACAATATAAGAAGTTACGGGACGCAATTGAAAAGCATGAAGGTGGATTGGAAGTGTTTTCCCGTGGTTATGAGAAACTTGGTTTTACTCGCAGGTAACATACACCTGTGTTTTAACCTTATTGTTTTGCTCCCTGTATCATGTATTCATGTGGGCCTGCGAGGTGTTCTGCCATCAAGGCTTTCATAATTGCATGTATGCCGAATAGATGCCTTTTGACATGGATGTTTATGTCTCTCCCTGAGTGGATGGAAATGCTCATATCATGTTAGCCGCGCTACTAGAGGAATTCACCATGTGATCATTTGACTTGAGCCATACAAGTTTCTGTAAGCCCACCACCTAATATCCAGAGTTTTCATATAGGCACATCCTTAATAGCTGCCAAAGATGGCTTTGCCTCACCCTCCGTGTATAGAACATGATAAATCCTGCTCGAATGTCTCTCCCATTGTGCCTTTTTACTAGTACGCGTGGAAGAAAACAAACGAAAAATATTGGGGTATGAATATACCTCTAGCCGGAATTCTACCTGAAACCATACTGGTAAGGCAGATTCATTGCAGAATGCAGATTGGAGAGCTTCATGAATCTAAGTTCTTCTCTATCGAATTAATTTATGAAAAACTGTAGTTTTGCCTGATTGCATTAGCCTTGCCTCATGTCTGCTGAATTTCTGTAATACAATTCCCATGTTTAATCACTCTATAATATTAATATATAGTAATCTCTCCGTCCCGGGAATAGCTTTTTGTTTGCTTTATTGGTCAGTGGAAGATTTAATATTATTTAAATGGAAAAATAATACAGAATGAATAAATGTTGATAGTGGGTTGTTAAAGTGGAAAGTTGAATATTATTTAAATGAAGAATGAATAATGAATGAGTAAATATGAGTATTGTGTGGTTATTAGTTAAGTGGGGTAGAGGTAACAGTTACCAAAAATGGAAATGGGATGCTCTGTGTGGGATGACTATAATGACAAAATGGGAACCTTATCATGGGACAGAGAAAATACATGATATTACTATTCAAAGAAAAGAAAAAGCTGTAGTGCAAGTCTTATTGATCCTGAGGTATCTATTTACCTAGATCGCAGAACGTATATCTATGTAAATTCTTGTATTTTATACAGACTCTTCCTTTTTTTAGGTTTTTTTTGTGTGTGGCATATTCCAGTACTAATTTCTTCTAGTTTCTGTTTGCTAGCGAGACAGGCATCACCTACAGAGAGTGGGCACCTGGGGCCAAGGTTAGTGATGTTCATTTCTTTCTATCTTAATAAAGTACAACTTGCATCTACGCATCCACATGCCATTCTCATCGTTCTACAAACACTTGCGTTTGTATCTTTCATCTGTAAGTACAGTGCAGGGAACCATTCTTTAGCATTTTATATTGGTCTTACATTTAAATCTTCCTAATAAGCTTCTACATAAGGTTTTCACCAGAGTTGTAGTTACTGCATGCAGTAAGAGGCGTCGTTACAGGAAAGACAGAATTTACGAAACAGTGGCACCTCGATGAGGCTGTTATATTACCCCAATTTATAGCTGACTTGCGATGGCATTGTAATCTCTCATTTCAGCCTACCTTGTTTTCTGATTAAGGAAAGATTTAGGATATCAATCTTTTAAATCCGGACTTTACATTCTGCGAATGCAGTGAATGCTCAAGGGCATGTGATATAACTTATACTAAGGTGATAGAAGATATGATTGAAAAATGCAGTTCACCCAGGACACTAGGAATGGCAGAGTTATTCTTCAGTAGAGCAAATCCAACTATTTGGGTTAAATAAGATAAGAGACCCGGACTAACAGCATGTTAACTGAATTTTTAAAAACAACAGAATCCTATCAAAACTCACTTGTAGAATGTCTTGAGCCAACGTGTAAGGTCTTACAGCAGATACTCCAAAACGAGCAACTTCATTCATGACAATGTTAGAGATTGAAATCCTTCCCGCAATATAGGTATCATAAAATACCAATAGTACCATAACTTAGCCAATCTTGTTGCTTTCAAACCCACTGCCAGTTCAAACCCCCTGTTAAACCTTAAAATTTATGGAGCAGCTGCCAACAGGTAATACTGCTCATGACGTATAACATATGTTCTTAATCATGCTACATTATCATTGTACTGATCGAACCCATCAATTTATTTCTGTCCTGTGTTTTTCAAGAACTGTAATTTTATTTTTCTCTGTAGAACGGAAGAGTACTTGTTATTTTACAGCAACTGAGCAACTGTTGCTACAACTAGAGACCTTTCTGTAATAGATCTTTTTCCTTACTAATTTTCATATTGCCTCTGCAGTCCGCAACACTTATTGGAGACTTCAATAATTGGAATCCTAATGCTGATGTTATGACTCGTGTAAGCTTTCATTTCACATCTTCAATATCATGAACTTCAGCACATGGTTTTCCAATCACCACATCTATAAATGAATATTGGTTGTTCCACTCACTTAAGAAAGATAATAATAAACAATGAATAAAGAATGGTAAAGATTTATAAATAATGATTTTTTTTTTAAGTGGGTGTTACTGTGTGGGAAAATGTATGAAAAATATACTATGATTGTCAAATTATGTAATTCTTTATATTAAGTTGTTGGGTTCAAATGGTTTCCTTTGTAAGTGGAAGTTTGTAATGAGACACCTGAAAATGGAAAGTGGGAAATACGGGTCGGAGGGAGTACAAACACTTATATGTTCTGATGTAATGCTACTTGCCACTCTAATTAAACTACACGCCACGATTTATTATTGGTTTTTTTCTTCCTTCCAATCAGGATGAATTTGGTGTCTGGGAGATATTTTTACCAAACAATGCAGATGGTTCTCCAGCAATTCCCCATGGTTCACGAGTGAAGGTAATGTTCATTGATGATATAGCCAGAGTCCATAGAGAGCTGTTTTTCTAGCTTATATTTTCTAATCTATCCAATTGAAAAATATTTTTTTTAGTTTCCAGGTTGACTTAATAGATAGTACAGCATCTCTTGTTACTCAAAATGCCTGTCAATATTGATACTAATAATGAGACTAAGGATGCTTTCCATGCTGTCTGATAGACTGATACTCAGGAAGGAAAAGTAATCATAATATCTCTATGCTTCAAATGTAGATTCGTATGGATACCCCATCTGGCATGAAAGACTCCATTCCTGCTTGGATCAAGTTCGCTGTTCAGGCTCCTGGAGAAATTCCATACAATGGAATATATTATGATCCACCTGAAGAGGTACTTATATAGCCTTGTCATCTTTGTTTTGTGTTGTTAAATTTTAGATACACTGAATATTGTGGACGGCTAGTGATCTGTAAAACAGTTTGCATTATTTAAAAAATACTCCCTCAGTTTGTATTTAAAAAACTCAGTTTGCATTTTGCCATATTTGGTGTTTTTAGTAACAGTGCAGTTCCTAATAAGGAAGCCAACTATTCCAACTTACTAATTTAAAAAAAAGCTATTCTATTCAGTATTTGTCCATTTTCTCTCATACTTTTAGTTTTATCACCCATTTTACCTCAACAAACCGTTATTATATAATCCTCAATATTCGTGCCAAACCAAATGTAGTTTCCTTTGCAGCTTCGAAAGCTGTTTGTGTTGCCATACAAACTGTCTAAAAGTTCAAGTCAAAAGTTCCTTCATGTTATACAATTGCTGGTTCAAAATCCTGAAAATAGCTGTTGTACGAAGGCAAAATAGTACTTCAGGACTTGTATAATATTGCCAGAGCCTCATTAGTCCTGAAGTTTAAGTCTACATCAAGTATGCTGCATCATTATTATTTCAAAAGAAACATGGGTTGCATAATGGATGGGAAGTATCTTCCTTATCTGGCACAAAAACTACTCGTATGTAAGTGGAGTTAACCTTATAAGTTATAACGCTGCTCTTCGTTACTTCTTTTCAGGAGAAATATGTTTTCAAACATCCCCGGCCGAAGAAACCAAAATCCCTCCGGATATACGAGGCACACGTTGGAATGAGTAGCACGGTGAGGATACCTTCTGTGTTGGTTAATTGAATTATTGCGATATTTTCTGTGTCAATCTGATGAATTGTAGTCTTCTCTCAGTTACCTGTTATTTTCCATCCTTCACATGCCTTTTCTTTTGGTTTCCAATATTGAATCTTGCCTATATTTCACATTGATACAAAACTAATGCCTGATTAGGATACACGGTTGTGGTATAAAAGTTCAATGTAGTGCTTCACATCGATAAGCATGTTACATGGTGACTGATCGGATGAATCATTATGTGATGGAACCAACATCTGTTTAACAGTTAAGATAGATGCTTAATCTGGAAATATCTTATTGCTCTTGTCTTGATATTGGTCAATTAAAACGCCTTATGAGGTTCTGTCGTTCGTTGAAGCCTCAAACTTCTTTAAAGGTTTCTTTTTTTTTCTTTTTTCCTTCACTATTGATTCAGCGATGGGGTGGGTTGTTAAGGAAGACATGGCTTCTATGTTTTATTGTATTATTAATATTGGGACGATAACCAACTTTGTGGCAGGACAACTATATAGAGTTAGCTATGCTTTATGTTTCTTGTATTGGTCGGATGGTTACAGTTGACCACTTGGTGCCTACATGTCGTGTCAAACTCTTCATGTTGAATGCAGGAACCTATTATCAACACCTACGCTAACTTTAGGGATGAAATGCTCCCACGCATTAAGAAGCTTGGTTATAATGCTGTTCAGCTAATGGCAATTCAAGAGCATTCATACTATGCTAGTTTTGGGTAATATAACTTGCCATTTCTAGCAATTTACTTATCTCGTTATGTATCTGCATAGTTGTGAAACTCTTAGCATTCTCCCTTTCCACTGTTCCCTCTCTCTCAGATTCTAACAGAGTTTATTAATTTATGGCCGTTTCTCAGTTACCATGTAACCAACTTCTTTGCACCGAGCAGTCGATTTGGAACTCCAGATGATCTTAAGTCTATGATTGATAAAGCCCATGAACTGGGCCTGGTTGTTCTCATGGATATTGTGCACAGGTAAGATTGGAATTTCCACACACATGGAGTAGAAGACAGTAAACTAATATGTAGTTTTGCTTGGATAGGGGTTGGATCTATATTAGGGTCTAGGTTAATTTGGTGAGCAAGCAAAATGTGGTTTGATCCCAAATGGTTTTTAGGGTAGGTCAAATAGATTTCGTACAATTGGAAATAAAGGTGAGTCTTTTTAAAAAGAAGTAAAGAACTGAAAGCTAATCCGAACTAACAGAAAAGACTTCACAAATAAGAAACTGAAGCCAGAGTAGAACTAAATAGTACGGTAGAGTTTTCACATAGTAGGTGAGCATACAATACATTCATGTGCGCTATAGCTGATGGAATTTAAGCATCTGTATTTCAGCTTTTAATTCCAGAAATCTATTAGTCTTGTATCGTTCCCCCCTCCCCCGTCTTTATAGATGAAGTTTTAGATATTTACACACATTAAGGAGATTTTTTAATCCACAAGTGCCCCTAATCATTGACAATTAATTCTCTTGATTCAGTAAATACTTGCATAGGAAAATGAAAAAAGTGAATGGTAGAATTCAAAAGATGTAGCTAAAATTAAAACAACTAAAACATCAAATGTTTCCAACAATCTACTTAGCTAAAACTTCATCTATAAAAGTAGGAGGTAGTACATTGTTTCTTAGTCAAGATTACATTGGTCGGAAACTGCAACATGTGAATTATGTTAACTTCTAGACCATCTCTGTTTAGTCCGTCTGAGTGTGAACGTTATGGCATCGATGAGTTTGGATGTCTTTCTGTAAATTATGTTAAAAATTCTAGACATATAGTATCATATATGTTTCACTCGTGATTTTCTTTGATTTTTTTTTTTTTTTGTATTCATGTTGTCTTTTATATCTAGAAGCGTCTGTGTTTCCTAATGCTTAGTAAACTGGAATTAACGTCAATATTGCAGCCATTCATCAAATAACACTCTGGATGGGCTGAACATGTTCGACGGCACTGATAGCTGTTATTTTCACTCTGGGGCACGAGGGTATCACTGGATGTGGGATTCTCGCCTATTTAACTACGGACACTGGGAAGTACGTGTTTCTTAAATGAGCATGGGTAAATGTTTTCTTCAAAGAATGTAGCCACACAAACAGATCATCATATGCCTGTAATTGTAGGTGTTACGGTACCTTCTTTCCAATGCGAGATGGTGGTTAGATGAGTACAAGTTTGACGGTTTCAGATTCGATGGCATCACATCGATGATGTACACTCACCATGGTTTGCAGGTAAGATCTTATCTTGTATGCAATTGTGTGGATACATTGCATATGTATGGTTTATCCCACGTGTTACTCCCTCTGTGCCAGGAAACCTTCCCATTCCCTTTTGCACAGGTATTAACAAGGCATGTTAAAATATTAGAATAAATAAAAGTTAAATTTGATGTTCAAGTATGGGAGAATAAATAAAGAATAATAAGGTATGTATTCCTAGTGGAGTAACAATAGTAGTCATGAGATAACCAGCTTGATTTAGGTTACATATCCTGTTTAACCCTCTCCACTTGTGTTTCCGCAGCTCCTTTTCTTTGTTTCTTTCTTTTTTTTTTTCCGCTGTATTCTGTTAAACTCTTGTTGTTTACATAATTTTTTCTTTCTTTTTTTGAATGTCTGTTCTGTCTGTGTCTTGGTCATTTGAAAGCTTAAAGAAGACTTCTAGCCAAATTATTTCCAGATGAGAACTGTTTTTTTTTATATGTCAGCCTCTGTACATGACTAGTCCGTAGGATCTTATTCTGTGAAGTGTGCAGTCATATTTGATGGGATTTTATTGTCTCTGAGCTGATGGATCAACCATGACACACATGGGACCATCTCTTCGGAGCACGAATATGTGACTGACTACTATATACACTCTCTAAACATGCCATACTTTTGGTGATAGAGCATGTAGTTAGTGGATTGTCCAGATTTTTTTTACCTCTACCACCTAATCCATAAGCTATCCCTGCTGATGTATTTACTTGTTGACAGATGGCATTCACTGGGAACTACAATGAGTACTTTGGACTTTCAACAGATGTGGATGCCGTCGTTTATCTTATGCTTGTCAATGATCTCATACATGGTCTCTTTCCTGAAGCAATAGCCATTGGGGAAGATGTAAGTATGCCTTTATCTTCTCACTAACTTGAGCTTTCCTCTTTTTTCCTCTCTGTATCTAGAGCTCCAGTCCAGGGAGACTGATAGAAACATGAAAAGTTGCTTTTCATTGGGTCATTTGTTTCTCTTCAATCCTGGTCAATTACTTGAACATATTTTGTACTCCCTCGTCCCGGTTAAAACTCCTCATTTGACTTTGGGCACTATTTAATGACAGATGTAATTAAAGAAGTGATAAAAGTTTGAAGTGGCGACGGAACATGAATAAATAATTGAGTTAGTCTGATAAAGTTGTAAATATGCATGTGTTATATGGTTAATGGGTAAGTGTAGTGGGGGGTCCACCTTGCGAATAATAGAAACAGGAAGTTATGTCCGGGACGTCGTGGAATGTGGGAAGCTTTGTCCAGGATGCAGGAAGTGTTGATTCTCTTTCATAATCCACATCTTTTAATTCTTCAAATAAACGAGACTTGAGGAACCATGTTTGATTAGATATGCATATCTGAAGATCTGTCTTGCACAATCATATTGCTTCATTCACATTTTAAGCTTCTAAAATTATGCGAAAGAATTGGAGTATAGATTAAACCGTTAGTTGGAAACAGAAAAGATTTAAACCATGTTAGGTAAAAATGGGATCTCATCATTTGCAGTACACTAAATTTAAAAGTTAGCCGAAAGATTGTATAGCACACATCAATTAGATCTCTGTGCTAATTCCTGGAGTCTTTGAGCTATTTCATTCATGTGATTGGAAAAATTATAAGCTCTGATTATTTCTGCATATGAATTAATATCTAAGATTATATATTCTGGTATTTTAACTAAATTATAAGCAGTCCTAAAAGAACATAAATCATTAAAAAAAGTTTATCCTGAGTTCAGGTGAGCGGAATGCCAACTTTCTGCGTTGCTCTTCAAGATGGCGGTATCGGATTTGACTATCGCCTTCACATGGCCATTGCTGATAAATGGATCGAAATTCTCAAGTATGTTACCTTTGAGGCTTTGAATGCATAGTATGTTAGATAAGACATTTTCATACTTCTTTTGCTGCAGGAAAAGGGATGAGGATTGGTTGATGGGAGATATTGTGCATACTCTTACAAACAGAAGGTGGATGGAAAAATGTGTTGCCTATGCAGAGAGTCATGACCAAGCTCTAGTTGGCGATAAAACTATTGCCTTCTGGTTGATGGATAAGGTGAGAACCTTCTATAAATTATTGTCCTACCATCGAAGGCAAATTCTCTAAACACATTGTGACCTTTTGAAACAAATTGAGATATTATCAAAGAAAATGTTTAGGCCCTTGTGTCAGAACAGAAATTTGTGTTACTGCAAAATCTGGCTCTATATTTGTCCAAAAGACTTTGAAGCCATAAAGTTCAGAAATTTATTTTAACTGCTGTAGGGGAAGCATCTATAGAAACTAACATCATCTTATTTCTGCTTACAAAATTATTTCTAATTTGAACTTGCTTTCCAGGATATGTATGACTTCATGGCTTTGGACAGGCCATCAACTCCCTTAATAGATCGCGGAATAGCATTGCACAAGATGATTAGGCTCATCACTATGGGATTAGGTGGAGAAGGATACCTAAATTTCATGGGAAATGAATTTGGCCATCCTGGTAGGTTTTCATTTACATTTTTTAAGATAACTAAACTATGATATAAGTTTGTGAGAATCACCTTTTCCCTTCAAACAAACAGATCAAATATCATTAAGGTTTTCTTTCTTTCTTTTGTGGTTTTTTTCCCTTCTCTGTTTGGTATATCAATCAGAGTGGATAGATTTTCCTAGAGGCGACCAACATCTTCCGGATGGCAGAGTCATTCCAGGAAATAATAACAGTTACGACAAGTGTCGGCGTCGATTCGATCTGGTACTTTTCTACTTAACTTTTGGTAATTTCTATTTTGTGTAATACACCTCTCCTATGCAATTGCTAACTGTAAAATCGAAGGAATGGAATTCCCAAAACACTTACAAGTTACAATTACTTTGGACACTTCATGATAATCATGAATTTACTTCTTTTTTCTGTGTACAGAGTTTTTTGATCAATTTTCATTCATATGCAGGGCGATGCAAACTATTTGCGGTATCATGGATTGCAACAATTTGACCAGGCAATGCAGCATCTTGAAGGAGACTATGGTGTATGTACTCCTTTCCTTTCCTTTCCTTTCCTTTCCTTGCATCATAATCTTGTTTTTTTCCTTCAGTCCAAATTATTTATCAAATTGAGTGCCTTAACATAAACGAATATGGGCATGGTTGGACTTGGAAGAGGTGTTAATGTTACAATCCATTTTAAAAATTGCACACAATGTGGATTTGCATACATGATTTCTTCGCCCTTCAATAATGTGGGAATTTCACAACTTCATGAGTGATAGGCGTGCTTTATGACCTCATATGTTTAGTGAAGTTGCCAACTCTTTTCCTTTCAAAGGCAATGAATATATTGAAAGAAAGAAAATGAAAAGAAGACTAATACACTGAGTTTAAAACTAGATCAAGAAATACTGGAAACAACGGAACCTGATGTTAGCTCTTTGAACAGCTAAGCCAAGAAAACATCTAAAGGACATAATCAACTGTCTGTTTACCAGTACAAGTCGCATCCTTGAAAGACCTAAGATTTCTTGATCTTGATAACCACCATATCATAAAGTGTGGAATAAATTTCTATAAGATCTTGGACTCCTTTCTGAATGTCCTCTTCCAGCTCCACATAAATGTCCTTCACCTCCAAGGCATATCCCAATGGAACTGTGTGCCTACAACAGAATACTAGTAAATTACCCCTGCTGCAACGTAGTAAGCTGCGGCCGACAGTCTTCCGTTTCTATTGCCAACTCATTATGCCTGTTAGAAGTGCCAATCATTCGTTTGTTTCTGATAGTTGGAAAATGGTAGCTGCATATAGTAAGAACTTCTGCTTGGATTCGAGAATGGGGTCTGATAATAAGAATTTGGTTGAGACTGCCATAGGGACTGCTCCGCAAACTAGCTACCTATAAGCTCATTACAGTATTCGTGACACGAGGACCTTTAGATCACTGGAGCTACATCAACTAGGAATGTGGATAGGTCTCACATTGTGTTTCAGCTTAAGAGTCAATTTAATCCCCACAATAACATTTTAAAGTACTGATTTTTCAAAAGTTCAATGACAGTGCCGTTAAAAGCAACTTTCCTTTATCCTTATTCATGTTGCTGCTTGGAAAGGGTTTTGGCTATTATCGATGATCTCTATATTTTTCTTGCTAATTCTTCTCTGGGTCCTGCCACACTGTTGCGTCTAGGTAAAAGTTAAACCGCTCTCTTTTTCCTTCGTATACGTGGACTTAACACAATTCTCTACTCGGTAGCAGAAGCAAAACACGAAAAACTGCTATTTGTATGCGTTCCTTCCATGAATAGTAATCAAGAACAGAAGAGGCATCTCTGTTGAAGTTAACTTTTCCTTTGTTGTTAAATATATTATGTCTGAGCTCTGTGTGTGATCACACGCAGCTCTCAGTTGTATGTACTAACAGTATACTCCAATATATTCATGCTTTACTTTAGTTCTATCTGATTGTTCTGGATGTTTTTGCAGTTCATGACATCAGAGCATCAGTTCATATCACGGAAGAATGAAGGGGATAAGGTTATTGTGTTTGAAAGGGGGAACCTGGTCTTTGTTTTTAATTTCCATTGGACAAGTAGCTTTTCAGATTATCGCGTGGGCTGCATAAAGTCAGGGAAATACAAGGTATGTTAGAGGAAAAAAAAATCCTTGATTTTGGCACCCACCTTCTTGCTTTATATTCAATGTCCGGCCCTTCTTTGTTTATGATTAATCTGCTTATGTTGCTGGCAGTCTGATACACAATAAGCTGTTTGAAGAATCATGTGAAACATAGATATGTTAGAAAAACATTTTGCGCTTGTATAAATCTGTTGTCCTCCTTTCTCTAAATACAAAATAACGTTTTGTTTGACCAAACTTTTTTGCTTTCAACAGAGTAATGTGACCTTTTATTTTGAAGTCAAAGAGTTTGAGGTGTTACTAAGAATGCTTGTCCTCTTTGCCTGCATTCTCCTCCAAAAGAAAAAACATTAATTATTTCAAAGTTCTCATTTGCCCACAATATGTTGTTTGTAGTTTGAATTGTTAGGAGCATATTTTTATCTCGTCAGAGTCATGAAATTACCAATTTAGACGACGTACGGAACTTCAGATTAGCTATACCTCTTTGCAACATGTGAGATTTATTTACTTGCCAATATCGCTATATAAAGTAGCCCATTAAATTACTGAAAAGTCAGGATAAGATTTTCAACATCCTAGTGATGGTATTTGGTGCCAAGTTTAAATAAAATTTAAGTGTAATTTTTTGGGGTTTCTTTTTGTCTTTTTATTGTTACTGCATGTTACTCACAATTTAAAGCAATAATACTAGTATGTTCTTTTCCCCACAGAATCAATATGCTCGGTCCATTCTTTTCTTTTCTTTTTTTTGTTCTCCTTGTGCATAAACAATGTCCCCTTAAGATAGTGTTGCTTTCTGCAGGTAGTTCTGGACTCTGATGATCCGCTATTTGGAGGATTCGGTAGAATTAGTCCTGAGGCAGAGTATTTTACCTCTGTAAGATGTTCTATCCCAGACTGATAAAGTAGCTGATCATGAATGGTCCTGTTCCTAATATTGTACTACAAATTAAACAGTTACTTGATTATCATTTACTTTTAGCAACCAACTACCTTGCTTGTTCGGGAACTATCTTATCAATGCCTATAACAGTTTTTTTTTTCCCTGAATGGTATTTGATCAGAGAGTTCCAAATTTTTCTACAAAAAAAATAGCTTCCATTCTCCAAGTTTAAATGATGATCTACTTTTCGACTTTCTTAGTTAAACGAGAAAGTCACAATATCCTTAAATTCAGTAACTTCCTCTTTCCCAACTCTTTTCTTCTGCACCAAGTTGGTTGCTTTCCTCGTTGGTTTCATCTCTCAAATTCTGTTTTAGTTGTTTTTTCCTCAATAAAAGCAATAATGATCCTATTTACATGAATAAATTAGATCCATGTCCCTCTTAGAAACGGAAACTTGAAATGGTTTGCAGGAAGCACGCCATGATGACCGACCTCGTTCTTTTATGGTCTATGCACCTTCTAGAACAGCAGTAGTCTACGCCTTGGTGGAAAATGAAGCGATACCAGTTGATGGCTGACTACTGAAAGTATTGACTAACGGATAGAACATGACAAGCTCGGGGACGACAGTATAATTATTCTTCATCACTGCACCATGCCTTTTGTATTCTAGTTGGATTGTGCACCTCCAGCATGTGTTGCAAAAGCGCCATGAAGACGCAACTAAAACAAAAAGTTTGAAAGAGAATGAGGTCAGATACGTATATTGACTTGTGGAGGAAGTGGAACATCATCGTTGGGTCTGTGTGCGATATATGTACTTCTCTGTATTATCTATGAGATTTTATGTTAGCAAAGAGCTATTTATGTGCAAAATGCACATTAATTTTGCAATAGGATTTGGAGAGGGAGTAGGTGATGCATTTGTATATTGGTGCATTTAATGGACTAACTAAACATCCAATGGGCAAATTTGTACTGTAAATTTTTGTTTCCAGTACTTGGACTTGAACATGGCTCTTGTCGTGTCTATGATTAAAATAATATATGGAGCATAATAAGCACCAATTAAGGATGAGATCATTTTTCCTCAAGAGTATTTACTTTGCAGATTGTGCAATCTGTCGAGTATATAAATAGGTATGATAACTGTTTGTTTGCTCGTTATTACTGTGAGTTCGACTGTCAGACAACATAGCGAGCAGAATCAACCTTCTCACAGATTGTTTCACTCCAATGCCATACTCCAGGTCAAGTTAAAAAGAGAAATGCCTATGTTACAGCTGAATGACGTGATGTCCAGCATAGCAATTTATTTTGCTCCATGAGGTGAATTTTCATTCATTTTTTACCAAACAAATGCATTACATTGTTAAGCAACAAGGACGAAGTACTCGTTACATGAAAAGGGGTTCTGGAGAGTGTAAACAGAAACGAACAAAAAATGAAAGCAGAGTGGAAGACTCGAATGAAAGACAAGCAAGAAGCAACTCGGGAAATTAAAGCATGTTGAAATCTGGGAGAAGTAAGAACCCAAAGCACTCCTACTACTGGCAGTATCAGATGTCTGGGTAAAGTCAGTCACTAAGAGCTAACATAGCTGGCCTCTGAGTTCGAGGCTCGTAGTCGATGCAGTACGCTGGTTGGTGATGTATTAGACGTCGAAGATCTCAATGCCTCAGCCAGTGGTCCACCCATAGGAGCCACCGGGTTGGCCTCCCATGTCCCGGTCCAATTCAAATGAGTCCTTTCCCTCTCACCACGAGCACTAGATTCATCTCCAGCGCCTGTCCCCAGCTTCAAAGAGAAGTCAGATGACAAGTTACCCGGAGTCGAAATGGACAAGTTGGTGGCCGAGTTGGTTGTGCTGTCAGCATCATGAAGCGATCTAGGCCAGTCGTCAAAGAAATGACGGAGGGTTCGATCTCCACCGGGCTGGGCCTCATTATGGGCTTCAAATGGGCCCTTTCTCTCAATCATGGAGTCAGAAGGCCTGCAAAAGCAAATTAAATTGGTTACCAAAGTTAGGAGGAGAAATCATGTCGGGTAAAAAAAAGTTGGTGGCACATTAATAGGGAAGGCATAGAAGATGATAAGGGCCATATAGAACAAGTGGATGGGGTTGTATTTGCAGTACAGTACAATCAAAGGCTCCAAACCCTCTTAAAGTATGAAAACAAAAGTCCTATGGAGAAGACAGTGGTGGGTCTGTACCAGGTCCATTTAGACACTAATAATCCAAAGTGAGTTCCTTTTGAGGACCCCAAATTTAAAGACAAACAAAAGAAGGAAGCTGTTTGAAAATATCAAACCACGCACGCACAGTGATGGGTTTAGTTAGATCATTGTGTATCAAGTTTTGCTCATTTACTTCCTTTTGGGGAACAAGAATCCAATTCCATTCATTAACATTAGTACTAAGTACTTGTATAACTAACTTACTAACCACCAAATCAACAATTAGAAGACCAACATTTTTGGTCCTTTAAACAATCCAAATCAGTTCCTCTCAAAAAGGCTATTCTTTACTTGCATAAAATCATATGCACATTTGATAATTCTATCTTACTCATTGCTCCCCACTTGCATATTTCTATCTTACTCATCTTCACTAGAGGAAAAGTAAGTGCATGTGCGACCACTATTTTTAGTACATGAGAATTATTGCTCATTTATAGCAGGATGTTTCAAAACAAGCTGATTTATCATAATCATTTGCAAACACAGCACTAAATGAAGCAAGCGAATCTCAACATGTTCGTTTATTATAATCATTTGCAAACACGCACTAAATCAAGTAGACAAATTAACCCCTTACGGACAATGTTGTGAAGAGGCGATTTAGTCTTTGAACCTAGATCACAGACAAGATACCTTACCATTGCACCAAGACTCACTCTTCAAGAAAATCACTACGTCGCAATTTAAACGTAACATGAAAGAACGTATACCTTCGGTTATGATGAAGAAGATCCATGGAAGGCGAAGGCCCTGAAAGCGTAAAATGTGGAACAGAGGCCATTCCTTGACTAGCAGGACTAGAAAGTGTAGTTTTGAGGGAATCAACGGTGGATGTGGGGATTTCCACAGGCTTTCTTGAACGGTTTCGGCCTCGATGCACATGGCGTTCGCAGTATTTCTGGCCCGGGACGACGTCCCTGGAGCACCTCCATTTCTTCCCATCTGTCCTCCTACACCTCCCTGGCTCTGGATCCATTGCTCCCCTTCCCCAATACCCTGATTGCACCACTGATCCACCCACACATTTCACCAACATCCAAATTACTTAACCAACCAATAGTAATAGTCAAATGTATCTAGATTTTACCATTATGATTTATACCAATGAAATTGCATTTATGTCACAATTCACAACTAAAAGTACTACCTTTGTGACTAGTTACATAACAAATCTGAGCATGCATTACATTGTTCCACTAGACAATTAATGAATCCATTCAAGCATTACTAAATTAATTATAGAAGGGAACTGAATAACAAGATTTCCAATTTAACCAAGGTTAGATATTAATTTGCATATACAATAATAGTGACATAAGAGTAAAGTAGTGAAGACAAAAAAACACAAGAGAGACTTACAGGCTGGTTGATACTGAGGATAGTACTGGTGAAGAGAGTGAGAGAGAGGGTGGTAATATGGAGGAGGATTGGAAGAAATGAGACTCTTCTTGACAAGGTGGAGTAGTTCAGTTGGAACAGGTGTGCCAGAAATCATGTGCCTGTATATCAATGCTTGAAGCTCCAGTTCTTGCCACTGACCCAAGCTGAAAAAGCTACTTCCCATCCCTGTAACAACAACAATTAAAATTATAATAATAATTTAGTGAAACTTGAAAGATAAAGAAGGCAAGAAAATGTATGTGTACTTACTGGGATTGGATTTGGTGGAAGCAGGGGAATCAGAAGAGGAGTTGTAGTTAGCTGACAGGTTGCTGTTAGGTTCAGGCACAAACAATGGAAGGGCAGAAGATGGATTTTGATGATGATGATGATGAGTGGAATAGTATTGAGAGGAGTTGTTGGTGTTAAGGAGAAGTTTTGGTAGCTTTAGAGAAGGGTGTCCATCTGAAGAGTTGGTATCTTCTTGGTCTTCTTCTTGGGTTTGTTCTGAGTCATGATGTCTCCATTGCTTCAGATTGAAGTCCATAGCCAACAAACAAATGGTAGTAGTAAAGATTAGGACTTGTTGGAGAGGTAAAAAGAGAGAAAAAGAAAGAGTGAGAGAGAAAGGAAAGATGGATATGTATGGTATGGGAGTTGAGTAAAATGTTGTGTGCTTGGTGGAGTGATGAGAAAGAATCAAAGAAGTGTGTGTAATAAAGGGTTCTGTGGATGGGTGGATGCCTGGTAAAAAGGTTACTACAGAGACTTCACTGTGGGTTGACACTTTTTTAATTAAAATAGGAAAAGAAATTTAAAATAGAGTATGCTTAGTATTTTTTATTTTGTTTCTGCAAGTGATGATATTTTGGAAGTCATGTGAGCAGTGAGCCAGAGCATGATCAAAGTGTCAAAAGATAGGAATTACTCTCTGGGAGATCTTATGCCTGTGCTTACCAAAAGGGCTCTAGATCTTGAAATCCACTTTTGTATGCTATTGTTCTCCTAACTGGTTGATTTGTATAAATTTGTCATATCTATGAGATATTTCATTGTACGTTAAATAATTTTTCGGTGATTTGTGGTGTATTTGAAACTATATACACGTAAAAAGTTTATGTAAACAATCAAGTGATCCCCTTACACATGGTAAATGGCCACACAACCAAAGATGAAGTTGAGATTTGAGTCCGGGGGTTAATTTTCACATATGACATTACTTAGGAACTTAGAGGGTCAAAATTTTGCTCTGGCACATACCTAGAAGGCTACAGGTGGATTTATTCCGATGAAAACTTGATTTTTTAATAATCATTACACTTATTCTCTTGTGTGAAATTAGATAACAAAAGTAACGCATTAATTTTTATACTTATTTTGGTTTGTTCTGTAGTAATTGATTAAGTCCTATCCTCATCTTTTAACTCACGTTTTCTAAACTTTAAATTTAGCAGGGTTTCGTAAGTTTTAAAGGCTAATATTTTAGTCCAACCCTCTTCAATTATGTTCGTAGTTTACTTCATTGCCAAATGAGACCTAAACTAAACCTTAGATTTATATTTTTTTACTAAAATTTCATATTGATGATCACTCGTTTAGACCGTGGAGTGGAAAATATGGTTATATCTACCTATTCAAATTGTCCTTGCTATATACTCCAAGTTAATTGATTTTGGAAATAATGAACACCAATCCTTTTTTTCTTTTTTTTGGGGCTTTTTTATATTTTGAACTTTTCTAATAATAATAATAATAATAATAATAATAATAATAATATATTTAGAGTTAGCCTGATGCAGGCTGTCTGTCTTTGTTGAGCTTTGGGAAGTGAACAATTAAAAAAAGTGGTAGCAAACATAGTTTCGAGGACTGTGTAATGTAATGTAAATAATGACACAAAACTACAGCAATATTTTTGCCCAGTTTACATTTGTCACTAGTCTTTCTTTTTTTTTCTTCTTCTTCTTCTTGTAAGAGGTATCAGATATGTGTATATTTTCATGTAAATAATTTGGCACTGTACCCTGTCTATTATTTTGGCTTCTATATGGAGTATACTAGTAACTGAACACTTTCCCTCTGCATCTATTTTTTGCACTATACTACAAGTCAAAAAACACTGAAGAAATTCAGAACTAAGGAGAGAGAGAGAGAGAGCAGCTGACAGCTCTAAATTCCATTTCAGGCCAAAAGTTCAGGACTTGTCTTCAACTCTTATTAAGAAGTAGTATTTCATTTTCTGCCAACTGACCACAACCCTTGGTCAATTGCCACAACAACATGAATATCATTCTACTGTACATTAAACAGTTCACAATAAATATTTTCAGTTTCATATTATTAAAACTTCCAAAAGTTTCAATTGAGAATTCGTAAGCATTACTAATAAACTACACGCGTTTCATGAATCCATCTGTAAAGAATTCAGAATTAAGTGTGTTTGATCTTGATCTATTTAAATAATTGAGAGGGATTGATTTCAATCAATCTTAAAATGGATGATCTAGCGTAAAACAGTTGATGAGTAACCACGTCAGTTCAAATTTAACATGAAATTACTATTTTTTATACGAAAAGTATTTTCATTATTGATTATTTACATCATTGAGTTATCTTCTTGAATCGTCATCATAGCCCATGCCAAATATGTACTGGTTTTCATCCTTTCCCTTTTTCCTAAATTGTAAGCTAATGGATTAATGTGTACATGCATATCATCATATACTACTACTAAAGTAAATTC
This sequence comes from Plantago major, assembly GCA_026545765.1. NCBI lineage: Eukaryota > Viridiplantae > Streptophyta > Magnoliopsida > Lamiales > Plantaginaceae > Plantago > Plantago major. Next base: position 81,610,885 of record CM048842.1, read on the forward strand.
TCACTTGACTAAGCTTCTATAGTTATTATATCTCATCTCAACCAACTGAATCAGTACTCATAGGCATCAATGTTGTACAGTCTGTATGGATAGTTTCCATGAATCTGAAACATATTAAGGGCAACCAATTCACAAAGTACTCTAGGGGCTGAAATGGTCATTCAAAATTCAGATGGATCGAAATGTTACAAAAAGTAAAATGAAATAAAACCACAATTTATTGTGGTAGGTGTTAATGTTGACAATGCTACATATTAATGTAGAAGCAGAATTTATGTTTGTGTTGGTGAACCAAAAAATAGGAGCAAGTAGAGTTACCCAGATCGAGGGGAAGGTATCGTTGCAATTAGTTTAATGGAAGTAATTAGTTGGTAATAATAATAATAATAATAGTAATGGTAGTTTGAATAATAAATAAATTAAGAAATGGTTTGCAAGTACCAAGATATTCCGGTTTTGGTCTGGTCCAGTCTAGAAATACTAGAAAAAACTGCTTCTCTAGGTGTTACTCTCAGAGATAAGATTGATGATGTCGTGAAGCATTGGGTTTCTAAATTCATTACTAAAATAATCTTGTTATCACATTAATTAACAAACAATTATAATAATAATCGCGAGGTGTTACTCTCGAGCATCGTCTAGCTTTACAGTCAAATGACAAATCTACAACATGCATGTGCTGCTAGTAATAACTTAATTTTGCTTAGACTAATACTAGCTGATACAGTTAAAATTCCCGTGTTAAATCGAGACAGTTCATTTTAATATTGTAATCGTATTTATGTTAATAAGGTTAAGATGGACTGAATAAATCAACGTTGATAAATATAGAAAGAGTCGGTCTCGATTTACACCAACAAGGCAACAATTGATAATGGATCGGAAAACATTATACGCTCGTGTAATAATTTTGAATCTGATTCTGATAGCTTAAGTGTATTAATTAGTTGAAGTCGTGTATAATTTGTTACAAAATACAGATGAAATTAATTGAAGTGAGTGATTAAACTAATGCAAAACATACAAAATGCTAAGTGTCAGAAAATCAGATGGGCGAATGGAGACAGGCCCAGGAGGAGAAGTGGCCCGATAAGACTCGTGCCTGGGGCTCCATTCTTACATACGACCAACTTAACTTTTCTGCTTGACATGACCACTCATCTAATTTTTTTATGGGATCAATTATATCCGATCGATAACTGTTGTGAAATTTTAATGTACTAAAATTGACAATTTTTTTGTTATATTTGGATACAAATTTCCCTTTATTTATATTCTTATTTTGATTATCACATTCTATTAGAATTGACTTGCATTAGGGACACATGACACACGTACGAACGTGCCAATGATATTCAATATAAATATAATATTTTAAACAATATTAATAATGTTTTATAATTGAACATTATGTATTATTCTTATAAATACTTCTTCCTAGTAAATATGTACTTCGAGCTTTAGTATATGTCAGTGTAGAGGGAATGGTTGATTTACTTTATGTCGGTTTGCACAAACAAACCAATTTATACTTATGGATCGAGTAGGTTGACTGGTGTTTTATTCTAGTACCACTTAATGTATATAGAGTGTGGATAAAACACATACCCGAATCACGATAAATGAGCTCATGCATATAGGATTCAAAGGGGGACAAGTCTTGATCAAACATAATCTTCTCCACTCAATCAACAGGTGTAACGTGTCCAGTCAGGAGAGTGAAGCGTGTGGGGCACGCGCCTTGGTTCGCCTCACTGGTACGTGTTAGTTCGTTAGTGAACTAAGCGACCTAAGGGTTCATTATTGCTGCTTTGATGAAGGACGATTTGGTTCCTCATAGAACTTTGATGGAATTTCCTTGGTGGTAGAATTTAGTTAGTTAATTTACTTTACTTTTAAATCCCCTTGAGGTACTTTTGAAAATTCAAATTCTGATGATGACGTCATAAATATTTTTCTCCAGTTGACTTTGACTTTTAACGGTTTGACTAACTTTTGACGGAAATAATTAACGGCAGAGATCTATATGTTACACAATGATTTGGACTGGGTTTATGTATAATTTCGCCATTATACATTGGGATGGTGCGTGTACGTAAATAAGATTAGATTAATAAAGTAAGGAAGTCATGTAACACCTCGAAGAAGTGAGGTCACGTATTCACGTGAAGACACGTGAATGAACTTAACAATGGTTCTGGTTAAGGAGGAGACTAGCAACTAGCAATTAGCAAGCGTGCCGGACTGAAACCAAAAACTTTTCCTTTTACTACCTTACAAACTTTTTTGACATATCGTATCTAGAAAATATCAGTATATCATTACATATTTAACTATAAATATCACCTAATAAATTTATAATATAGCTAGTTTAAATTCATTTATAAACATGTGATATTTGTAATTAAATATACAATGTTTTCACCTAAATATGTGCAGAGTGTTTGGTTCTATACTTCAATTGAGTTAATTCAACTCCAATTGAATTTGATCAATTTTTCTTATTTGGCTCCCAATTGCTATACTGAATTCCAATTTAGTTACTATTTAAATACACATTCTCATATTTAAATACCCTACAAAACATATAAATATTACAATTTAACACCAAACACAAAACACACAACTCAACTCGAATTTAGTTACTATTCATCAATTCCTAACTTAATTCAAATTTAGTATTAAATATAGAACCAAACACTCTAGTGATGTTTAATTTGGTCTTTCACAAAACTTGCCCTTGCTTGTAACTTCACGTACAATAATGGCATTAGCAAGTCTTGTATAAATAATACCATCCCTAACTAATAAAAAAAAAAAAAAAGACGAAATAATGTTGTTAAAAAATATTATTGGTTTTTTCTTCTAATGTAAAATGTATGTACTTCATGCATTTTTTATTTGAAAAAAAATCCTTTTATAAACATCCTAAATTTACGTAGTAATAGAAACTCAATTATTTGTTACTCTCTCTTTATATTTCTCTTATACTTATTTGCTCCGTGCCGGAAATAGCTTTCCACTTTAACTTTTTGCAGTTAAACTTTTTTAACTTTGACTACAAATTAATCTTAAACTGCAAATTTAAAATGTTCAATTTTTTTATATAATTAAATTTGAGGGACCAAATTTTCATTATAATAATTTAATTGGACGTTTTACATTTGCAGTATAAGATTAATTTGTAGTCAAAGTTAAAAAAGTTTAACTGCAAAAAGTTAAAGTGGGGAGCTTCTTTAGGGACGGAGTAAGTAATTGTTGTATAACGTTTCCCCAAAAACTGTCTCTTTTTACATACTACTCTAATAGAGTTATAAAATACTCCCTCCATTCCACCAATTTATTTCCATTTTGTTTTTGCACAAATTTTAAGAAATTTGAGTAAAAAATGGGTTTATATAGATGAAGTAGTAAGTGTATAGTAAAAAGTAAGAAAGAGAATTGGAAAAGTATGAAAGAGAGAGATTAAAATATTAATAATGGAGATAGTGGGTTTTCATAAAAGGAAATGAAAAGTTTTTAATGGAACGCCCAAAATGGAAAAATGGAAAGAAATCTATGGAACGGAAGGAGTAACTTTTAAGAGAAAAGTTATTGGGAAAATTGGTGCCATAGACTAATTTTGCACCCAAATTTGCAAAAAAAAGTCTACAGTGTTTTGGTGTTTTAAATAAAGGCCAAATGATACAGTCAACTGTATTGGTAGAGTCATGTAATACAGTTCAACTGTATTAGTAGAGTTAAGTAATACAGTCCGACTGTATTGGTAGAGTCATGAAATCTGATCCAGATAAGATATACAATTATATCTGATCCATTGTATTGACAGAGTCATGTAATGCAGTCCAGCTGTATTAGTAGAGTTAAGTAATACAGTCCGACTGTATTGGCAGAGTTATAAATATAGTCGGACTATGTGTAAAAGTATTTGACTTTTTTATGAATAAAAGTGTTTGATTGGTCTCTCCTTATTATCTACACAAAGTTATTTTACACGAGTTTTCGCTGTTTGGTTGGAGTCCGACTCCAAACAATGAGATAATATGGTTTCTATTGTGATCTTGGGATCACTGGTCAGACATGTAACTCGGCCCATACTTTGTGGGCTTACTAACAATGTTATGAAATGGACCCAAAATTCATCTCAATACGGATAGCATAGGCCCATGAATGAGCTCACCCGATAAGACTAAACTTGTACGAGATTTTCTCTCTGTCCAGCTGAGGTACTCGAATCGGGCCAAAGCTGAAGTCACCCATCTGGAGCTATTGTTTTTGGGAAAATTGGTGCAAAAAATCCATTTGTGGGTAAAGTTTCAAACAAAGACCCAACAATGAAAACCAATTAAAAAAAGAACATCTTTACCTTTACAACCCCCTTAAATGTACTATTATACCCTGAATTGTTAAAAATAACCTAATTCAAAAAAATTATCTTATAGTATATATTATTTTCAATTATTATTTTATTATATTTTTTTATTTTTAAATTTTTAAATTTCAGATTTTGTTCTTTCATTTTTTTTTTTTTTTTTGGAACGAAAGAATATGTCTTATTGATACCAAAAACAATGTACGTATATTTAGGGGCTGACGGGGACCGTCCAAGCCCAAATCATAAAAAGCTAGCAAACAGGTGAAATAAAAAAGGAATCAAGTAAAGGGCTAATCCAGTCCGTGGACCACCGCTGCTGCGCGTCTGCCCTGGCATCTCATAGTCGTGATGTGCAGTATTGATCTGATGATATCCTGTATATCAAAGTCCCGTTGTTGGAAAATCTTCTCGTTTCTTGCCTGCCAGATATGATAGATAGTTTCCGCCATTATAGCACGAAATACGGCAGCCTTGCCACTCTTGCCTTTCGCCATTTTCCTTAACCAGGCCACGAGATGTTGCCAATCCGCAAGCTGAGGGTGTGAGATTCTAAGCCAAGTCAATCCTCCATGTATAATTCCATAAGTCGTCGGGCATTGAAAAAATAGGTGGTCAATTGATTCCATCCCATCACAGAAACTGCATATACCATCCGTAGGAATGCCAAAGAAAGCCAAACGGTCTTTAGTAGCAAGACGTCTATGCAAGGCCAACCACATGATAAATATAGCCTTTGAAGCGGGTTCTTGAATAACGTGTCGCACCACTCTACCTTGGTCAGGTGTCCCGTAAGGTTGGTAGATGAGGCGGTGGAGAACTTCATGAGACTAGTTGGGTGGCCCACACCGAAGTCACACAAAGCAATCCCCGCACACGGAGGATGCCTTTGATGGTCGAAGAAGCACACACGGGAACCTGCCAATCATCCAAATCTTGATTCTTTATATAATAAACGTGGACCCATCGAACCCATAACGAATCCGCCTTGGTCTGGTTCTTCCATAGAAGTTTAGAGATAAGAGCTAAGTTCCACACCTGTAAGTTGATAATATTTAATCCACCGCAACTCCTAGGTGCGCATACTTGTTGCCACGATACCAGAGCCTTGTGATAGTTTCCATCATTACCACTCCACAGAAAACTTCTGCAAATACGCTGAATATGCTCTAAATCAGCCTTCGGGAGCGGGAAAACCTGAAGCCAGTAAGCAGTAATGGATGTGATGACACTCTTTATCAATTGTTCCCGACCTGCATAACTTAAGAGTCTCGTCGTCCAATGCTTCAATCGACCCAGAATACGATCTAGAAGGGGTTTGTATTGTTGGATGGTGAGTCGGCGGTGGGAAAGAGGAACTCCCAAATAACGCACAGGAAAGGTGCCCAAACCGAACCCACGGGCGCCTAGAATGCGCTGCTGGTCCGCATAGGATACGCCTCCGCAGAATACTTTCGTCTTCGAGAGGTTCGCTCGCAAACCGCATGCACTGGAGAAGTGGCTCAGATGCTGCATCATTAATAATACTGACCGCTCATCTTCCCTCGTAAATAGCATCAGATCATCCGCAAAACACAGGTGAGTAATATTCAGCTTTTCACATTTCGGATGGAAATTGAAATCCGGGATATCCCTCAACTTCTGCAAACACCTGTGTAGATATTCCATGACCAGGACAAAGAGGAAGGGGGAGAGAGGATCACCTTGTCGCAGACCCCTTCGAGCTTTAAGCAACTTTGAAGGAACTCCATTGATCACATACTTGTAAGATACCGTAGTAACACAACACATGATCCATTGTACAAATTGCATGGGCAGCCCAAGCTCCTTCATAATCATCTCTAACACACCCCAGTCAACAGTATCATAAGCCTTATGTAAATCCATTTGTACCAAACATCTAGGAGAGATTCCCTTTAGGTTATACCCCTTCACAAGCTCCTGAGCAAGTAGAATGTTATCCTGAATGACCTTTCCCGGGAGGAAAGCAGGTTGGCTTGCATCCACAATGCTATTAATTACCTTTAGGTATTTTGTTCTTTCATATTTTATTCTTTGTTTTGGTATCTTTTATGTATAGTTCAAATGTACAATTAGACTGTATATTTATAGTTTCAATATCCAATTTATTGTATTTCACATTAACAATAATAAAGTCGAACTGTATACTATAGAGTCCAATATTCAGTATAACTGGATATGTACAGTTCCATTATACAATCAAATGTATAGGTAAGGTTCCATTATACAGTCGAAATTAAAAAAGTTACATCAATTATAAGAAATTAAAGTAAATATAAAATTTAATACAGAAAAAGTACAAAAAAAAAAAAAAAGAAAAGAAAAGAAAAAATCTTCTTCTTCGGATCTGGTAGGAGTCCCATGGATTGGAATTGACGGATTCTGGTGGTGGTGTGTGGGTGGAGGATGGTGGTGGATCTGGTGGTGGTGTGTGGTGACTTGGTGGTTGTGGGTGGAGGAGCGGTGGAAGGGTGGATGGAGTGGTGGAGCGGTGGAAGGGTGGTTGTGGTTCAGATCTGGTGGTGTTGGGAGGGCAGTGGTGGTGGGAGGGACGGTGGAGGTGGAAGGTGTCGGTGGGTGGTGCGGTGGTGGGAGGGAAATGGTGATGCAAGGTGGAGATGGATGGTGCGGTGCGGTGGGCTGGACGGTGGTTGGGCGGTGGTGGATGGGAGGGAGGGAGCTTGAGAGAGAGTGGGCGAAACAGAAATCTTATTGCGCACGAGAATAAAAGGAAGGAGCCCATACATTTCACCAGATTTGTAGCTCAATTTATCCAATCTTACCAAGCCGCACAGATACATTTTACTCATTCCAGGCCACAAGCTATGTCCAGTTGTTGGCAGCCACCGGAAGTGGGCGAGATAAAGATTAACTTTCACGCATCGGTATGTGCCACCCCTACCTCTATTGGCTTAGGAGTTGTTGCACGGGATTCCTATGGTCAGATTATTGCTTGGAGAAGACAGTGTGTACCTTATGTTCAAGACCCGGGAGTAGCTGGGTCCATGGCCGCCTACCTTGTTGTTTCTTTAGCACAACAACACCAGGTTAGACAATTTATTCTTGAAGGGGATTGTTACAATGTGATCCACAATATACAAGCACATACATTTTGTGTTTCGGCTGCTGGAGGATTTATTGACAGAGATACGAAAGTTTTTAGTTGGTTTTGAACATGTTAGAGTCTGTTCTATTTCAAGAGTAGCCAATGTTTTAGCTCACTCTTTAGCTCGTACTGCTAGTGTCAATGACTCGGGTGGATCGATTTTGCCACCAGATATTTCGATGTAATCTGCATTCTTGCTGCTGATTTATATATATGAACCATTTTCAGAGAGAGAGAGAGAGAGAGAGAGAGAGAGAGAGAGAGAGAGAGAGAGAGAGAGAGAGAGAGAGAGAGAGAGAGAGAATGAAATGAAAATAAATTGTAAAAATGTAGGGTTTGACAATTAATGGGTAAAATGGTCCTTTCATTGAATGAATTTGAGGGTAAAGATGAGAGGTTCTTTTTTAAATTGTTGATTCCAAAAGGTTCATGGCAGTGAGTCTCCCGTGGTTTTTATGTTTCCTCTCCAACTATGGTCAACGGAACAAACAAGTTCACACAAAACAACTCTAGAATCACATTTGTCAGATAACATAACATGACGGCAATTGTAGGCCATGAATCTTTGACTCCATTTTCTTATTTAAAATACCGTATTTGGAAATGCAAGTAACATTTGATATAGTGTTGTAGGATTGTTTTAAATGTTTACGGTAGATGTTGGTTGGTGTAGTATGAGGCCTAGCCCAATAACCTCTAGCATTTGATTTTTATGCATGAATTGGTAAGGAAAATGTTTCCTCACTGAGTATTATGTGCAAACTGATTTAATAAGTTTCATCGTAAGTCTTAATTTTTTTAAAGCATGGTGAGGAAGGGTCAATCAAGTCGTCCCATTGATCTTGAATGACCCAAGTATTTTTTCAGAGACGATCTAACATGACCAGATGTTACTCAATAAGCCTTAGACGCCACTACATTTGTATTGGGTATATTGTGGGGTGTCTGATCCTGTAGGAACCAAGACTCTTTCCTTCTAACAAATTATGATTTGGACAAAATATCATTTTCTACTATGGAAAATCATCCCGACTTGGGTAGAGATGCCTAGGATAGATATACTTCTTAGGGGTTGGTCCGACCAACACGAATCTGACTTTAAATTGACTCCTTATTTCAAGGAATCATGTTCATATCCAACAACTATAAATGCCCCCCCCCCCCCCCCCCATTTCACATTCACAAGATAAACATTAATTCACTCTTACTAAAATATAAGAGGGCTTATCCACTTTTGATCGAAACCATAAACTAGAGCTCTCCTCAAATTGTTAATAATTGCCTCCCGTCTCCAAGACAAATCAGCCGCCTGTTTGGCATACATTTAAAATGGACTATTCATCCGTTAAAATATTTCAGGGTATTTATTTTGTAGGGTCATTTGCATATAGACCCATTGTAAGATTGTTCAATTACAGATTCATACCCCCTGTAAGATTGTTCAACTACAGATTCATACCCCCTGTAAAATATACCCAATTCTAAATTTTGCTCACATTATCATCCAAAAACATATTTTAAATCGACCCTCAAATAATTTGAAAATTCAACAAACTCCCACATTTAATTTAAAATGACCGGAGCTCCAAATGGAGCTTCCATTTTCAAGAATTTTTTTTTTTTAAAAAAAAGAAAAGAAAAGAAGAAGATGTAGGAGAAGAGCTTCCATCGAAGCTTTGTCATGGAAGCTTTGTCAAAGCTTCCATGGAAACTCGAATTGAACTTCCATGGAAGCTCAATTCGAGCTTCCATTGAAGCTCAATTTCGAGCATCGATGGTGGTTCGTGGTAGGGGATTGGTGGTGAAGATTCCACATTGGTTGTTCGTGGTGGTGGTGAAGAAGGGGAGCCGCGGAGGAGATGGTGGAATATGATGCATACTGTCCAAGACTTCTACCACTACACCACAACATGTTTAATTACACTTGTGAACATAAATATAGAATATATGTAGGTGCTGCAAAATTTGGGACCCCAAATTTCTGGGGCTGTGATACCAAAGAGTAAGCAGGTATTCAAGTAATGGAAAAAACCACTACCCTCATACACCCAATACGTAAAGAAAAACTACTTCTATGAAAGAGCAAATAAAGTCGCCCAAGCATTAATTTACCTAGTAAATTTAGAAATGGAAAATTTCACATGCATCTATTCTGAGTGCTCTTTATCGAGGCTGGCATCGTATGACAAGTTGACAAACAATGATATGGATACAGGAGAAAATTAGGCTTATCATTTCTCAGTTTGGGGCTAATTAATCATGTACAAGTTGGTTTATTCATTACATTACTTCACACGTAATTGTTGCAAACTTGCAATAATAAAACGAAGATCAATTCTGTCTTTATCTATGATGATAGTTTGAAATATTATTATTATTATTATTATTATTATTATTATTATTATTATTATTATTATTATTATCATCATCATCATCATCTATATATATTTAAAAGCCAAGTTGTTATTCCAAAAGTTTTGTATAGAACCAAAGTCAAGATTGAATGTGAGCTTTTCTTTAATTTATTTATACTTATTTGATTAAATAAATTAAAAGAATTACATACAAGGAAAGAATCCATTGTGATATGTGAATACATTAATTATGACAGCTGATGCACTAATTGATTGGTTAAATCCGATAAAAAAGGCAAGTCAATAATCACTCATAGTTTTCCTCCATTTATTCGAATTCAACATTTTTTCATATTAATTATTCTGTTTGATACATTTTTTATCAATTAGTATCTAATTTAGGCAATAGATACTCTAAGACATAATTAATGGTATTCCCCATAAATCAAATCCGTATTCATATATATAAGAAAGGGCAGTTTCCAAAATCTAGCAATAGCACATCAAGCAAGAATCAATGTGAGGATTTCTAGAATTTTTTTGTTTAAAAAAAATCAAAACAAATACATATAAGGCAATAAGTCAAGTTTCGCGTTTATTCATCAAAACCGTGTAAATGCGTTATCACTATTTTTGGTAACTTTATACTATAATCAACCTTATTCTTCTAGACAATATACCTACAATCATACCAAAAAAATAGACTATATTACATTCCAATTAAATATAAGGTAAAAAAATCATATCTATATAACATTACGTCTAAATAATTAAATGACTAACCCTAAACTACAAACACTAGAGCATAACACTTGCATATAAATTGTCATCACCATTCAGTAGGTTTTGAATTATTATGGCAGCAGTCTTCAAGAGTGCACGAGTCATGGTGATATACAAGCTTCCTCGAGGTTTTGTTGATTCGTCATCTAGCCCGCTGAGAACACGCCGTCTTGCAGGATTCTTATTCATTCCATTTGGTAACAAGCTACAACTTTGTTCTTTGTAGCAATTGACACAGCTTCAAGTTTTGGTCCCTTCTTTATCTGGTTAGTTCATCTAACTAACTATTATAATCTTCTATATTATAGACATGTACTAAAAATTGTAATCTCAATAAATGTCAACGAGAAGTTATTCCAAAAGATCTTTAATGGATTCATTATCCAGTGGTTCCGGAAAATGTTCATGTCAAGCCACAATTTGATCCTAACAAATGCTTAGATATTTCAGCACTGGCTTATACAATTAGGTTAAATTTTAAATATATATTGTGTATGTATCCAATTTCCATCTCTAATGCATCGTGTACTACCTTGCAGATTGATGTATTTATGCTTCCGAGAGATTTCGTCGATCCGGCAAGGAGTAGTCTGAAGATGCGCCGAATTGCAAGCATCTTCTGGCACCTTCCAGTGGATCTCAAGATTCGGATTCTGCTTTTTTCTTGCTATCGATTCATTCTCTAGATTTGGTTGATTCATTTTTGGTTAGTTCATTTAACCTTTTCAAATCTACTTTATTGAATATATATTAACAGTTACAGATACAACAAGATGTCATTTCAAATTATATTTCATGGATTTTTTATGAAGTCGATCAGAAGAGGTTTTACGACACAACTCATAATCTTCTCCATCCTCTAAAACTAATATGCAGCTGATTGTGATGGATACTTTTAAGCGTCCAAGAGGGTTCGTACTATCAAATCATCTTGAAGCCGAATGAAGTTGCACTGATTTGCAAGTGGCTTTCAATCACCGAGATTGTTGAAGCCATTATTCTAAAGTATGTTGTATGTGGTCCTAGATTGCGCAATGGATGCTGGTTGGACCAACGTCAAACTCATAATAGAGAATGAGATAGTCTAGCCATTTTTCTAGGTTCCAAAGTACTACAATTTGTGTGTTTATCAAGGAGCAGGAGGGTTATGGCCTCATGGTGAATTTTAATCTCTTTTTATCTATATATTAAGAGAGAAGAAAATCGCATTGCTCATAGATTAGCCAAAGACATCACAATAGATAGTGATTGTAACTCAATTTTATCATTTTGAAATGTTTCATGTACTCTTTTGTTTACTCAAGTGTATTTAGATTACTACCAATGAACCATTAATATTCTATCATAATCTATTATTCACTTACTTACACTGTCAAACATCCGAGCAATAATTTTGCCAGTAGTCATGTATAGCCACTAAATTATAATCCCTATGTCTCGGTTTCAATTACCCGCGGGACCGGGCACAAGTTTTAAGATAAAAGTTAATAAAGTATGAGAGATGGTAATAAAGTATGAAAGAGATGGAATAAATCTAAGCCATATTGTAATAAAACAAACAATGCCCCTCATTGAAATTAGGATGTCCCTAAATGAAAAGCGGGAAGTTGAATTTTCGGGACGGAGGGAGTATATGACTATATGCAATTAGATACCTGTTATGTTTAGAAATAAATCACTAATAAATATTCTATGTCATTACAATATCATACAAACACATTATAAATATTACAATATCAACATATCTTTTTGTTCACTACTAAATTCATTACTTGCAAATAGTATATATACAAAAAACCGATGTTATAGCAAAAAGATTTAGGGATTTTATTAATCACATTGGTATTGTCCACACACATAAAAAGTGACATAATGTTCACTCATAATTAAAAACATAATGTATATACTTAAAAATGCTAGCAGTTTCGACACACTAGATTTTGTTAAAAGTCAAACTTCAGGCTCGGATTGGACTTCATTGTAAATTTTGAATCATGAAGGAATGACCTAAACGTTCATAAACATCTAAAAAGGTGGCTCGGTGTAGATTCCCTATATATACACATATCTGCATGTGAACCTATAAGGAAAAGTGTATCCAATCAATTAGTGATTATGATCAATTATACATTTGAAGTCATGTATATATACACTTCTTTCCAAATTTATTACCCATAAATATCTCTTTCCAGCACCAATTATATAATAAGAAATTAAATTTCACATCATGTGTATAAATGATAAACAATTTCCTATTACAGATTCAAGAGTTTACATTTTTCTATACATGTTTACTAACAAGAGTCGGGGACACTGTTGAGGTCACCTCGGCCTATATCTTACTACATTTGTATTTCGTTATTTTACCTTTAAACGGGTCTGTATCTATCCAATTCGAATTCAACCACGTTCGACATAATGATGCTCAGGTCTGGTCTAACATATACCCGAACCCGTTCCATACCTTTGTAACAAGACCTTACCGCCATTTTATGATTAAGTTAGTAAAAACTACATTTTTCCACGGGGAGGGGGTCTGGCAGATACTCTCCAGGCGGGGAAACTCTCTTTGACCTTCTCTCTACTTTCTTGATCCATAATGTGGGTGGGGTGGTTGATACTCTTTAGGTGGGGAACTCTCTTCAATCTTCTTTCTACTTTCTTGATCTCCATAACGAAGTTATGGCGGGTAAACTGTCTTTGATCTTCATCCATAACGGGCCTCGGGGTGGGGGTCCACCATATCATGTGAAATTATGATTGTAGAATAATAATTTTTGTGTCTTTGTTGTGGTGCGGGAAAAAACAACCATAACATGTGAAATTGTGTTTGTAGACTTATATTTTTTGTGTGTGTGGTGGGATGACCACATCCCACCACGAGATTGTTGGGAACAACCTATTAAATTTTCATTATATGTTTTTATTAAATTATTTACTATTATCGTTTAAGAGTAATTTGTGATCAAAGTCGGAGACAATTGACCGCAAAATAGTAAAATTACAAGTTTTTATAAAGAATGGAGGGAGTACTATTTTTTTAAACATGTATCTGTTACTAATTAACAGGTTAGTACGGTAGGACCCGATATAAAATATATGTTACCAACCCAACGGTCCCAAATGTGTTAAGGTTGGATCCTACCCCTTTCAAAGCATATTTGTCATGATGAGTTGTATTTTTACATTTTCTGTAGTTAGCATAAAAAAAAAGACTCAATGGTGTAGTATTGGATGAAGAAGGACTACCACCTACACCAGGACCAACGTTGTTTGCATAAGTTTGACTATCATAATTCTCGATTCATTTATTTCATTATCCCCTTTTTTATTTATTATTAAAAGTAAACTATACCGTGGCATCGTCACGGTTAGTACTAGTAAAATAAAATATGGATAAGGCTGCATTCTTCAATGAAATTTCATCGAATCGAATCGAATCAATGTAGATAAAAATATAATTAGAGAATCGAACGAAGTTGAAAATAACAGAGACTAAGTTAGTTAACCACGCAGACTGTTACGATAGCGCGTAATGGGACAGCAAATTAAATAATACCCCACCATGCGATCGATGGAAACTTGTTGTCCAGTATCTAAATTGTGCTCTATTTCATTTATTTTTGTCTTTATCAAATGATTTCCCTAACCGCTCGCTGAATAAATATCACATTTAATTTTATACACAAAGATTAAGTTACAGTAGAAATGCTAGTGGAATAAGTCCACGATTTTGCCAAAACAAATGTTACAATTGTATTGTATTGGAAGTTGGAACGCAAAATATACGACATTTGTTCTGAACGGAAAGAGTACTTACTGCCTGTGTGGTTGTTGTTTTGTATGTTTTTAACTTGTAATACCAACATATTAAATTTAAATAAAGCTTGAAAAATCATGATCACATATCACTATATTACCCACATCTAGTAGAAATCGCATATGATCATCTCGTCTGAGTCCAATTATGTCCAAAAATTCACAACAACATAAAGCTTGAATTCAATATTTGAACAAATTTGCTACTTTCACCGTTCCTGAAATAACTTTCTATTTTGTCATTTTGAGTGTACCAATCAAAACTTTTCATTTCCTTTTTTGACAACCAATCATCCAACTAAAACATTAAATATACTCAAAATTAAATCCACTAACATTATTTTATTCCACTTCAAACTTTAAAAATCAATTTGAATGACCCACTAGTACTATTTTATCCAAAAGTAATATATACCCTCTTTTTTCCACCTAAAAAGTAAATGGAAAGCTATTTACGGAACGGAGTAAATAAAATTTTGACCAATCTAATCTGTGTTTTGATTTTCGGAGTAGTTTTTGATTGATAGTTACTTCATTTTTGTATATCTTAATTTGGAGAACTTTTCTTTTACACATGCACATAAATACATAATTATTGCTAGATTCATCCAAAGCGAAAATATTGGAATTAAAAAGGCCAATCGCGTAATTAGGAAAGAGTTGTCCTCCGTTACGCAAATGATCGCACGCAGTAAACCGTATGAAATGTTGACATATTTAAGTGGACAATTGTGGTCCTCTGTAAAAAGGGAAAGTAATGTACTAACCAAAACTATTAATAGTCCCATGATCATATATGATATGATAGAATGAATTTTCAAAATAGCCTTTCATCAAAAAATATATTTTAAACTAACTTTTTTTAAATTATAAATCCCTATATAACCTCTTCTTTTATACATAGAATGCCTAGTCAATTCTTTTTTTTTTTTTATTTACTTTATGTTTCATATATTCAACTTCCCTACTATTTATGCCTAGCATTGTGCATTATTTTTTACTTGTTCATCTTGAATTCTTTCGCGCATAAATTAGGGAAAAAAAAGTACAATTTTCATATATATTACTACTTCATCCTCTCCAAATTAAAGTTTCTTTTTGTTATACACCGAGAAATGTTCATTTATTAAAACACTTTTTTTCCATTCTTTTATACATTATGAAAATCACTAAATTTTATAGTGGTTTTTAATTTATTTTGAACTTTATAATAGTTTCTATGAAATTAAGAAACCCCGCATGAAATCGCCTCACATTATTTTATTCACTAGTTACTAATGGTGGAGTGCCCGTCAAAGTAAAGTAAAAAAGTTTGAAAACCAAATAAACTCTATAAAAACATTTTAAAAAACTCAAGTCAAAGTAAAGCTTCATTTTGTTTAAATAATTAACACGCATTAAGTTCTTAATTTTAGTTTGATAATAAAAGAAATACATAAAAATTCTCTATGTATAATTTATAAAAAAAAAACTAAAATTGTTAGTTAGGAATTAACTTATTTATACAAGTGAGCCGGTTTGATTCAGACTTTTATAGTTTCTTAGAGGGTTTGGTACTATTACTTAACTAAGAGATTTTGCGTGCTATTTCTCTTTTAATTCTTTTTTTAAAATTTTCGATAATTCCTGGATTTGTTAAAATGAAATTCTTGGGGTTATTTGCAATAACCCTATATAATTCATATTTATTTTTTGACTCGATTAATACGGACGGATTTTTAATAGTAGGATTTAGTACACCACTACTATATCTTAATTTTCGTAAGATTACTAATTATTTAAAAAATTTAAATATTTTGATTACTATAGATGATAAGATTTGTACGTGAAATTTATATTTTTCAATAACACTTTAAGTTGGCTTTTGTTAAACTAGTATCGCTGACACGCGAGTACCTGCGTGATACCTTTTTATAATTTCGAGTTTTAAAATTTCTCAAAGAAAATAATTTGTTCACGTGAATCATTTTTACTCTGACATTTTAAAATTAACATAAATTGAAATCTATATATTGTATATGATAGTAAAATATTTGGATTAAATGATGGGTTAGTGGCTGGTTTTGTAAATGTAGATGAGGTTTAATGGAAAATTATTTGGACCCCTTAGGTGGTAGGATGGACTATTTTCATCGGTTTTTGTATTTAAGGAACGGTTAATGGAGGTTTGTGTTTATCATTTTCTATGCAACTTCTATTTTGGGAGTAATAACTACCTAGTTGTGTTTGATTAGGATAACAGTATAGATCATTTTGTGACACTTTAAGTTGGCTTTTGTGGCATTTCATTATCTACATGGCATCTCATGTAGCAAAGAAGGCTATAAAAGAAAATATTTTTTATAGTTTTGAATATAATTTTTGGTAAAAGGCTATTTTGGCAATTGATTCTCATATGATACTATGTACTAGCGTTTGAATATTTACACGCAATCATCTTCTATATACGCACAAGTATTAACAAAATCATACTACCTCCGTTCCGTTAACTTATGACCATTTATTCTGTGGATTTTTTAAAGAAAGTGAATAACAGGGCTGGCCCTGAGCCCATGCGGGATGTTCATCCGCACAAGGCCTCGAAATTTTTTGAGCCCCAATTTTTATATCCTGATACTAATAAGGTGTTAAAAGTATGAAAATAAATGATGTGATAAAGAATTTAATCTATAATTTTGCTTCAAAACAATTTCAAGTGTTACATTTTTAAAGCGATATATTTCGTATGCGAGTTTATTATGAAATTAATTCTATTATTATATATGAAAAATTTTATGTTTTTCTGTATATACTGTTATTTGGGACCATTTTAAAAAATTTCGCAAGGGGCCTCAGTTTTTTCGGGTCGGCCCTGGTGAATTAATTCTATTATTATATATGAAAACTTTTATGTTTTTCTGTATATACTGTTATTTGGGACCATTTTAAAAAATTTCGCATGGGGCCTCAGTTTTTTCGGGCCGGCCCTAGTGAATAAATAAGGCTCTGTTCTCTTCAACTGAAAACTCATTCAATTCAGTTCAGTTCATTTCATAATATTATTATTATTATTATTATTATTATTATTATTATTATTATTGTTATTGTTATTGTTATTGTTGTTGTTGTTAGGCTCTGTTCTCTTCAACTGCAATTTTCTGAATTGAACTGAACTGAACTGAATTGGACTGAATTGTAGTATAAAATATAACTAAGGTAATCGAATCGAATCGAATCGAATGAGTTTTCGATTGAAGAGCCTTGTTGTTGTTGTTGTTGTTGTTGTTGTTGTTATTATTATTTTATCATTTATTTACACACCCAATCTTTTGTACGAGCAAAATAAGAAAATTTATCCAATTGAGTTATTTTCAACTTTTTTTCTTTCTTTCTTTTTAATACGACTTTTAGTAGATCAATAAAATAAAGAGTATAGTTGCAATTTGAATTACCCTTCTTTTCTACTGTAAAATGTGAGTTAAGATAAGAAACTACAAGAACCTGAGAGTACCATATAATCTGGTTCACATACTCTGTACGTACATCTCTAACAAAAAATCTACATGTTATTTTGTTGGAAGATATCAGAACAATAAATTTAAACTCAAAAGCTAACGTTCAGTTTTTTTCTCAAACTTAACAAATAAAAAACAAGTTAAGCCAAAATCAAAGTCAAACCAAACTCTACAAGTCTTTCAAATGACTCTCAAAAACTCCAAAACAAGTTAAACCAAACCAAAGTCGGACCAAACTTTATAAAAAGAACATTATCACAAACATTAATCAAATATACTTAATTTCTTTTCATAAAAGTTGAAATATGAGTATTGGAACATGAAAGTTGAAGATGCAGTTTGGAAAATGGAACAAAGCTGGAGGTTCTGGACAAGAAAGAGTGTATAGAGTGTTGATGTAAAGTTGTTGACACGAGCTTGTGCATGGTTTATGGACTAATGATTTTGGTTAAGCTTTTAATTATTTTATTTGCCGAACATTGTCCATGCTCTTGTAAACGTTTTCAAGTTGTAATTAATAAATTTCACCGATTCAAAAAAAAAAACTAGATAAAGACAGTTTGTACGACGATTAAAATTTGGTTTTAATCGAGTTATCATTCTCATATTGTTTTTCACGCGGTTGGTTTTAAAGTTTGTTATACAATAATAAATAAAAAGGTAAAGTGACAGAAAAAAAAAGTAGGAAGAGTGTGAGAAAGATGACAAAAATAATATATATTTTTTTTAGTTGTGATTATATATACCATCATATAATTGTTATTATTATTACAAAATAATTTCTTCAGTTCAGTTCAATTCGGTTCGTTTAGATTTGATTCGATTCGATTCGATTTGATTCGTTTGATTCAAAAAATTGCAGTTGAAGAGAACAGAGCCTAATTATAAAGTTGTTTTGTAGTCTTCACTTTTATGTTATTTTCGATATAAGTATTTAGTAACTAAACCTCCGTAAAATTATATGGATAAAGATTAGCAGGATGAAGGGGGTATCATTTTAAAAGGGGAGGACACTGGCCAGAGCCGGACGAAGGGGGTATCATTTTAAAAAAGGCGAGGACACTGGCCAGAGCCGAACAACCAATAATACAGATTACTAGTACTAACCCGTTGCGTTGCAACGACATATTTTCCTTTTCATTAGTAATACATTTGATCAACTACAATCCAAGCGCAAAGCCATATGAAAACTAATAAAGGGTTCAATACATCGAAAAAATAAAAAGAGAATCAAATTGAATGTATACAATCTCCAGATAATACAAATGATGATCACTTGCAATACAACATTTATAAAAAGTAGTTAATATTTAAAATCAAATAATTGTACATTATTAATTTTTTTTTAAACATTTCTTTGTATACGACATTGGTCGTCGTGTAAGTTGGATTGCCTTCCTCATCCAATGCTAAAACCTTCAGCCCTTTGTTGCTTGTGACCCTTGAAAATGGCACATAGCTGACCATGACTGAAAACAGGCTTTGCAGAGGTAGAGTCTAACATGACACAACCATTGTCTCTGATTGTTGTTGATAGTCATTATATAGCAAACTAATATATATGAAATTGCCTTTTCTAAAATCTAATAGGAAACTTGGTAAGATTAGAATGTACGTTGTGAGTACAATCCAAGGTATGAAAACCTTAACTCCATCATTCTTTCCATGTATCGTCTTCGCCTCAATAACATGTTTGCCAATTGGTAACAATCAACCTTGATCCGTTACAAAGCTCAGCGGACTGTCAAAGTTCCTAAGGAGCATAATGAGACAACCAACCTCCAGTCGAATGATATGATTTGGTATTCCAAAAGTCCTAATAGTGTTTAGGAACTTGACATAATACACAATTCTCTATTAATAATACCATCTTCGTAAGGACATATGCTAGATGAACTCAACTTGGTGGCATCTTCAGGTAAAAGTGCATGATGTAATCATCGACCTCTTGGACTATCTCATTAGTCGGAGAAAGAATAGCCCTATTCTGAAAGTACCGACCGTCACCAACATGGTATGATATGCTTGGATATGTACTCTTAACTATTGCATCAATTGGTTCACCAGTACAACGAATTAAAAGATCCCCAGGCAGTTTGAAGTATACCTCGCCATCATTATTACCACCAATTTCAAGAACCACTCACCAAACTCTCTAATTCTCTCAATCTCAGCAAGTGAGCTGCCAGACGGCAATTTCAGGATAATTCATATTAAATTAAATAATATAAATTTTAATACATCGAAATTAAAATAGAGCATAATAAGTAATAACAAAGTTAGAGAAATACCTACAGGCGCATGTTCTCTGTAAGCTTCAACACATGACATGAACTACAAAGTTTTGAAGATGAGCAGAGAGAGGCGTGAACTATATCCTGCTTGCTATCCTTGGGTATGACGGGCAAGATCTGTCTGAAATTCCCACAAAAATGACAATTAATCTACTCAATGGCTTGTTCGATTGTCCACCATGATGACCTCTCATTATGTCCTTGAGACTGCGATCAAGAACCTCAAAGCAAAACCAGTTAGTCATAGGTGCTTCATCCCAACAAATTATTAAATTTGTATTGCTCAATAGTCCAGTCAGATCGTTGCCGGGGTTATTCTACTACACGTCGTAGTCTCATCTACATGCAATGGAATACTGAATCTAGAATGGACAGTGTGGCCACCAGGCAGAAGTAGAGAAGCTATGTCCCCCTCGGTGTAACCGGGGATGGGGGGGGGGGACAATATCACGCCTACCACGTAATGTAGAACACATTGTCTTCAACAAAAACGTCTTACATGTGCCATAATAACTGTATTGAAAGAAAACTCCACCATTACCGGAATCAACAACAACCGTGATAATATGGTACACACTCACCTTCTCATCAGTGAGACACATGGATACAAACGGTTGTGCTGCTCAATCATCTCATCAACATAATACGACATTTCTTCAACAATCAAATTATTCATACCATTATCTATGACTACATTTTCGGGCATGGGCATACCTTCAATTTGACTTAAACTAAATCCATTCCGATATAGGAACTCTTCTACCCTAGCCAGTGCAAAATTCTCCAGTTGTCTAATATTGAGCTCTAAATAATATAAGGGACCAATCTTAATTGGTACATGGTGAACTCTTCCAACTTTGTTGTTGAACTGATTCCTATCTCTCCACACTTTCCCTCTGGGTTCTGACACGTAATATCTAGAAAACTCAGCAAGCATGCCTCAGGATGAATTTTGTTGAGTTACATCAATCTAAGGAACTTTGCCTCTGCAACGTTATGTTTCTTCAATAAGTCCGCAATCAAATCCCCATCCTTGAATGTGACAGACTGTTCACCCTCCATGTGAAAATGATAACTGCTCAAGTGGTGGATCTCTGTAATGAAAATCATATCCCATAATACGCTATAGAGCCTCACATGCAGATATGTACGGGCAATCAACGTAATCCTTAACCTCATTCTCGACAGTTATTTTTTGTGCCTATCATATACACTCCCTTGCTGACGTACTTGAACATATATTTGATTGAATTAGTCTTATTGCACCATTCAACATTTATGTGTGACTGGTACTTCATCAACAAAAATGGATTGGACGGAACAATAAACATATAAAAGATGAGTTAATCAATACATTTGTTGGAATTGAAGTGCCAAACAAAATTGATTATGATGGTTAGAGTCTTATGTAATACTTTATATAATTGAGCTGAAACATATATGTATCTGTTATCAATGAGATTGCCACTCTTTTCAATAGTTGCACCGGATAGCCATTGCATTGAATATAGTCCACTCATTAAAAGGTTTTGGGAGTTTCTTAGAGAATTTCTTGCCATCATGCATGCACGGTGAAGTGGGGGTCCACAGGGACCATGTACCATATACTCAGATACAACCTTGTACAACTCCGGATTAAGTTCCTTTTCTTGTATCTAAACATTGATGAGATCATCAATAGAATCTGTAGACATATTTCTATCTTCTCGATCATCCCACAGTAGTATATGTGCATGAGAAAGTTCACATTTTTTAAATTCAACAGTGTACACAACTACAAAATTTAATAAAACTATAAACAATTAATTGAAAGTGAAATTAATAATAAATTGTTCGAATCGGTATAGCATAAGAGCTTATTAGGTATAAATTGTTACCTCCTATTGCGTTTTCAAAAACATGTTTCTCGTCAAGTCTCTTATAAGTTGGTCCAACTTCATCTTGAAAACACGACTCAGATAATCGGGCTTATCTTTGGGTCGTAAACCCTTTGACTTGACAAACTATATTATCTCAAGCCATTTGGAATTGCACGTGAACGTGATGAAGAGTTCAGGATATCCTATATTATTTCAGATGGCTATCAGAACTTGGAAGTTCTAAACCATAATATCTAGGACCTCCAGCAAAAGTGGATGGCAACACAAAGTATTCACCAACTTTTACCGTTAGATCGACGGGATCAATATCACATGTTCGAATAGCATCGTCAAGTGCTTTATACTTATCAGACCTCAACAATGGTTGGCTCCTCATTATGAAAGTAAGCCTATGTGCTTCCATCATCATAATAACCATCTACTATAAACTGTTGGAACAACTTTCAACTGAGTAATATTGTTTGTGCTTGATCAACCCGATCAAAAATCCTAAATGCCAAGATCTCTTTAATTGTAAGTGTGTGCTTGATATCTTTTGACTTATCAGAGTGAAAATATATGTATGGTATCCATATCCACCATATGGGAAATGTAGGGGATACTACATTAGAATTGCATTAGAATGTAACTTGGATGCAATTCTAAAATTCATTTAAAATCACTATTTATCCGCTCCAAGACAATAAAACTGGGATCCATATCATATTCATCATCTACTGCATATTGAACTCTTCAAATTATTTAACATATATAAAATGAATTATTAAATAAATTTATTTTTTCCTACAAAATAACATGTAGTTATTCAAACATACCAACAATTAATGCAACAACTTCGAAACATGTTGGTAGATTATACATCCGTCCAACACGTGAGCTTCTTCCCATAAGACATAATAATTACACATCCATATCACCGTTTTCCTTGAAACATTCAGAGCAAGCCATACAAATTTTTTAGCAATTGGATTTTTGGCATCTATCACATTCTTTAGGTCATCTACAATTGATGGACCATTCGCAATAGGACTCCCTGGTCTCCAAAATTAGATGGAATTTAAATTTTTTAAAGTTTTTCCATTTTCTTAGGCAAAGCTAGAATTATGAGTTAAATTAAATGGCTATAAATAGATTTGATGTAATAAGTAATACATGTGATAAAAACAATCTATCGTATGTCCGAAAATTTATTCAATATAAGGTGAAATTTAATTAGATTTTATTGAGGTTGAGTTTGACACATACTCCCTCCATCCCGCAGAACTTCATACATTTACCATTTTCAGCTGTCCCAAGGAACTTCATACATTACTAAAAAAGTAAGTTATCACACACCCAACAATTAATAAACAATATCAACTTTAAACACAAATTACATATTTTGCCATTAAAAGTACATTTTTTCTCACTCTTTTAATATTTTATCATTACTTTAACTTTTCACATAAAACTGCACGCTAACCGTAAGTATGAAGTTCTCTGCGACGGAGGGAGAAGTATTTTGTCCCATGTGGCATACTTATTCTTTAAAATAGCCTATCACTTTTCATATATATAATTTGTTTGTGCCTTGAAATTGGCACGTAATATAGCTGAGTATATATAATGGTAAATTTGTAAATAAAAATAGGAGGGGGAAATTTCATTTTGCTACCTTACATTGTGACAGTTACCGTTTTGGTACCTTTAGTTGTGACCGTCCAATTTTGGTACCTTATAATTCGTATTTGTCCAATTTTGATCACTCGTTAGTCAAACTTAACGGAACCGTTAATTTTCACCAAATTAGTAAGAATTAGTGTGAATTAGTCGATTTTCCGTCAAGTCGGCGTGTGAACTACACACGCTCTTAAAAAAATATTAAAAAATTTTAATGAAACAAATTAGTTCATGATCAATGGGAAATCAACTAATATTAATAAAAAAATTCATGATCAATGAAAAATCAACTAAATTTTAATTCAAATTTTTAATTCATGATCAATGAAAAATCGATTAATGAATTTTTTTATTAATATTAATAAATTTTAATTAAAATTTTTAATTCATGATCAATGGAAAATCAACTAATATTAAGACAAAATATTAATATTAAAAAATTATAAATATTTTTTTAAATTGAAATTGATAATATTTTGTTAAGAGCGTGTGTAGTTCAAGTGCCGACTTAACGGGAAATCGACTAATTTACGCTAATTTACTAATTCACACTAATTCTTACTAATTCGGTCAATATTAACGGTTCCATTAAATTTGACTAATGGAGTACCAAAATTGGACAAATACGAAATGTAAGGTACCAAAATTAGACTGTCAGAACTAAAGGTGCCAAAACGGTAACTGTCACAGCTTAAGGTATCAAAAATGAATTTTGTTGATGCAATTTACGATTGAAATTTACTCTAAAACATTATGTGACCGATTTGTGAGACAACAATTATGATGCTCCTTGTTCTATAATATTATATCCCTGCTTCATAATTATCATAAGGCAAATTGAAATTTACTGAACATTTAATATATAAGTTGTTGTGAACATGAGTTGCATGAATGAATTCAAATATCGCCAATTACAGATGGTGTGAATTAAATAATACCAATAAACTCGACAACTCAAAAATGCCTAATCATCTACTTACAAAATATGTGAAAGTACAATAAAAAAACAGAAAAAATCATAGTTTAATGATAATTAAACTCGAAAAATCCTAAATGCCAAAATTTTCATTCATGACGATATTTATGACCAATGCTCATATACTTCACACTCATATAGGCCACTTCGATGTTTGCGATATTGGTTGTTCATAGACGGATGGATTCTCGCTTTTACATGTGAGTCAAAGCTTGTGTTCTTAAATTTACATAAGTGAGGAACATCAAGGTATTGGGGATTTTTTTTTTTTTTTTAATTTAGAAAGTTTCGACTTCAATAACCGTCTTGATGAGCTAATGTATATTACTCCAAGATAATCTTCTTCCAGCTTTGCTATTCCATGAACATCATCATCACGAATTCTTTCATTCTCACTGAACATTTTCATATAGTTCAAACATTAGCTTGCTTCATTGTGATATAAAATAAGAGTCATATTCATCAAATCATAAGCTTCACGAATGCCACATGTATTTGTTTTAATAATTAAGCTTCATTTTTAAATTGGTTGTCCCATGTGGCATATCTAATTTTCAATTTCCATCATCACTTTTATCATATATATAGATGGATGGATTATATCATAATGCAGCGAAATTGAAAGAGAGTGGACCAAACCGATTGAATTTAGCTCAATGGAAATGTTGATGACAATTCATCACTACTCAGAGACGGTGAATATGTATATGTATATGTATATAGATACATGTTGTGAATAGGCAGAAGAAGATGAGTTGTTTGGTATAGAGTTAAAAAGTGAGTTAAAAATTTTTTAGTTGATATATAGTAAATGCTTTGTTCTCTTCATTTGAAAACTCATTAATTTCAATTCAGTTCAGTTCTGCTTAGTTGTTTTTTTATACTACAAATAAATGCAGTTCAGTTCAGATCAGTTTTGTTAAGAAGAAAGAACAGAGCCTAACTGAGTAAAAGTTGAGTTATAGAAAATATTGTTTGGAATAGTGTTAAACCATTATAAAGTTTATAGGGTTGTTATATAAGGTGTGTAAGCAAGAAGTGATGTGTGTAAGGAAGAAATATTGGGTTTAGTCTTTTTAAGATTATTTGATTGGTTTAAATTTGTTAGTATAATTGAAAAAGTAAAGAAATATAAAGAGTAGGATGAAAAGAAAATGATAATGGTTAAGTAGAGTAAGATTAAATTTTGAACTTCATGCCAAGTGGATACGAAAAGTTTTTAAATTAGTTTTGAAATTCAAATTGTATAACAAACACCTTGGATATTGTTTACACACGAAAATATGATACCCAATGAAAGAAGAAACAATTTTTCCCTTTTTTTTTTCCAATAAGATTGAATTTTCATTAACAATCAAATTTCGCCATTCATTCTCTGGAAATTATACCCATATAATTAACAACAAATAACCAAAAAAGCAAAAAAAAAAAAAAGGACAATTCATTTAAATGGATAGTGGTGGTGCAGGCCCATTGCCTAAAGAAAATTGTGTTTTACATTTACGTTTATTGTTATATTTAAAATAGTTGATGATAGTAATAAACTTATATGAATTTATTAGCTTGTTAGTATAAAATAGGTCTACAACATTCTAAACTAATTAAATTTATATATCTACAACTAATAATTGTTATCAAAATATTAAGAAAGAAAATATATAAAGATGGCACGTAAAAATCTTTGTGGTATAAAGATAGCACGTAAAAATATATAAAGAAAATATATCTCCACTCTCCACCACTTTTTGTTTATGGTATCTTTGTGTTTATCCAATTTTATCTATTTGATAACTATACTTCTCATGAGTATATACGCATTTGTTTTTACTCCGTTCTGGATAAATTAATGCATTAAAATTTACGCATAGTTTTATGTGAAACTCAAATAAATGTGTAAAGATTACATGTTTAATGTGCATTTTTAATGTAAAAGTAATATTTTTAATTATTTATTAGGATTGGATAGTTTTCATTTTCGATATTGTACAAAATATAAATTTTTACGGGACAACCAATCGTAGAAAATGTAGAAAGATCTGGGGGTGGAAAGAGTGAAAAATAAGTGGACTTATCCAAATTAAAAAGAAATTGAATGATGTTCATGTAATAGTAGTAATGGACTAAACTTGCATAGAATATTTGAAATACTACTCTAACAAACCTTTAAGATATGAATATAATTAACTTGATTTTATGTATGTGTAATAGTGATTTTACATAATTTTTATTTGTATGTCAAACACAACTCACTACAAAACTCGATTTTAATTGAACTTAAGTTGTATGTCATATCATTTATACAAACTACATTTTGGTGCCATAATCTCTCCATGAAAATGAGACTTCAATTGATTAATGGCAGCGTAAAAGACACCAGCTTCAGGTTGCATAATATTTGTAGAGTTGATAGCAGATATGGCAGTCAATTTATCACTCTCCAAAATGACCTGCTCATAGCCCATGTCTCTAGCAAATTCAATCCCCATCTTTGCTGCTGCAGCCTCCCCAGCATCTGGACTTAGAAAGACACTTAGCTTTTTCCTCTTCCAAGCCAAAATGACCCGTACGTAGAATCGCTAACAACGATTGCAATACCTCCCAAGCTTTCCTCTTCCAAGCCAAAATGACCCGTAGGGAATACTCGCATCAACGTTAACCTTTATCAACCCGGTAGGAGGAGGAGACCAAACAACTCTGAACATTTTGTCATCTTGCGCTTGAATACCTGTTGGATTAAACATTTGCCCTCCGAAATCCAGAAAACCTCATCACGAAATCAACTGATTCAGTTGTCGTAAAGCCTTTGCCCTCATGGATCACTTTGTTCCTGTTGAACCATAGATTCCAGCACGCGATAAGAAAAATTCGGAATTGAGGAATAGTTTTGATAAAAAGAAAAACTGATGCCCACATAAATTAAAATCACAATTTCATTCAATCCTATATGGAAGAGAAGTTTATTTTTCATGTGGACAGGATGGAGAAAGATATTCCCGATTTACGTGATGGATAGGAGTGACATAGGACATGGTCGATGATGATCGGCATGAATTCACGTTGATGTATTGACGCAGGCT
This sequence comes from Plantago major, assembly GCA_026545765.1. Lineage (NCBI taxonomy): Eukaryota > Viridiplantae > Streptophyta > Magnoliopsida > Lamiales > Plantaginaceae > Plantago > Plantago major. The sequence continues at coordinate 81,638,720 of CM048842.1, forward strand.
GGTATTGCTTTTTTCGAATGCACTGATGTGAATAGTGATGAGGCGCATATATATATATATATACATATATATATATATACATATATATATACATACATATATATATATATATATATACATACATATACATATACATATATATATATATATATATATATATATATATATACATATATATGTATACATATATATGTATACATATATAATTATGGGATTTTATTTTAAAATTCAGTTTGATCAATTTGTTATATCTATATTTAGATGATGTTGTTTAAATTCTGGAGCAGATCTGGCGCTACTGCAATCTTCACTACTGGAAATTGACTTATTAATCAGATTTGTTGGATATGTACAAACCCATTAGATTAGTTTGTTGAGATTTTTCAGAGTTTTCTATTAATTATTTTAATAGACTAAGCTGAATACGTCGTCTAAAACATTTTCCAAACCTTTCATATCAGTTAGTTGAGATGTTATTGGATTGTTTCATATCAATTGATTTGTAAATATACTAAGAAGAATCTGTCTAAATATAGTGCTGGAAGTTGAACATTTTCATGAGGATTAAAATTCATTTTTTCTAGGGTTCAATTTGCCACCTCAGCTTTTGGGTTATGTGGCATATATCTTCTTCCATTTTCATCATCACTTTTATCATATATATAGATACCTATTTTTTTGGTTAAAATTAAATCCCTAAATATAGGATTGGTGATGGTGGACATATCAGATTTCTTATGTTAGAAATAATCATCCGATCCGTGTTCAAATAATAATGAATTATAATTTATGTATTTTAACTATAATTAGATTACTTAACCCATAAAAATAGGGAAGCTTTAAAACTAATAATTTCAAATTTATGTTGCCCAGTTACATCAAATCTAAGTAGATTAAAAAATGATTAGATTACCTCACCCATAAAAATAGGGAAGCTTTAAAACTACTTATTTATTTCAAATTAGGCGTATGGATAGAAGAAGAAAAATAAATTCAAATTTATGTTGACCGGATGACTCAAATATTAGTGAATTATAAATGAATTATTTTTTGCTTCGTTTTGCCACCTAGGATTTTTACATACGTGGCATAGCTCTCTTTCCATTTCCATCATCACTTTTATCATATATATATATATATAGATACATTAACAGACACGTATTTGTTAGCTGCATAAGGATTGTGAAGGTTAGCTTAATTAGTAGTTTAAGATAAGATTAATTAGATAGGCAAATTAATTAATTAGATGTAGCACAAGAAGCTGATAGAATTTCCTTTAATAGCTACGAATATCTAGCTTTAGTTTCTTTCTTTCTACTATTTTTTTTATATAAAGAGAATTCAATTTAAGAAAAAGTTTGGTGTGAGTTGGTGAACCTATCTTTCCAATTCATACCCAACTTTGTATAAACACCCTTAATTTTTGTTTAATAATGTTTTGGATTTATTAAGTTATGGTACACCAACAAGAATATACTACAGTATGTAATATCTCAGTCAAACAAACAAAGTCTAATGAACATGAGCTGAAAATTCAATAAATTTGTTTCTTTATATTCGTCAACGAATAATACATTGCAAGATAAACATTCATCGTACGTGTTGACAAACAATATGTTTCACTATCCAATGTGCAATATGAAGAATAATTGCTATTTGTCGTCTGTCAAATTGTTAAATTGTCACCTATACAGTAGTAGTAGTAGTATTTGAAATGGTCTGATCATATTACGGCATATGATTAATGAGTAATGACATAAGATCCTGACGGGTATAATAAATCTGATTCGTGAATGATGAGAAAGTCGATCAGTTGCAGAAAAGTGTTGAAATCAAGGTTAGCAGCAATTAGTACAAGTAATTAATTAAAAAAATAATAATATAGCATTGAGTATGGGATTAGTGCAAAAGATTCTGCAGAAAAGGTTTAGCCAAAGACAGATCATATGATCAAGTGCACATGTCGATCAGGCTGTCCAAGCTTTTCTTCAGGTTATTGCGTTACGAAATGGTTTGATCTTCCATTCTATAAAATAGAATAAAATACACCTACTCCACAACAGAATATAGATAACTAATACTAATAGTTATACTTAACAAAATACTACTAGTACTAAAATAGACACTAAGCTTAAGTTATCTGTAAAACAAAACCGGCTTTAATTTGCAAGTAAAGAATAATCTCTTCTCTTCAATGTAAGTTAACCTCTACATGTGTGGAAGAGAAGAGTGGAGTACAAAAGTTGGTTGGAATGGCCAGCTACCAAAGCTTCAGAAAAAATATAAACAATACTAGTACTACTCTTAAAGAGGGACAGACAGGCTCATCATACATGTGCAGGAAGAAATCCCCTTAACGGACAAATCACTAAAGACAAACTGCATTTCCTATGTTTTGTTTAGCAAATTAGGGATCTGTTTTTAAACTCCTTATTTATTTATGTTCAACACCGGGAAAATGTGTAAATTACTAAAATTCGAAATCTACCACAAATGATCATGGGACCATTAGAGGGCCAAACTCAAAGGTCCTTGAGGAGATCGATGGAACTGGTGCTCTGGCCATCAAGAGAAGATCTTCCGAATGGATCATCGAGGGGCCTCTCACCTCTTGAGGAGCTTGCTCCTCAAAATAGGATAACCCTGATTGAAGATGCACAATAAGGGACATAGATTGGATCAACACGAGAAGATCTTCCGAATGGATCAGCTCTAGGGGAGCCTCTCACCTCCTCAAAATAGGACAACCCTGCTTGAGGGACATATATTGGGTGACCGTGATCATGTTCCCTGTCTCATCTATAAATAACCCATATGGTCATTAATGAGGAATGCATTTATTATTTTCATATACATTAATCGTCATATGAGGTGCCGAGAGCGTTTGAATCAGGCCCGACTTGACATAGGCAAACCAGGATAAAGATTTTAACCGCCGCCATTCTCTTACCCGGTGTACAAGCACTTCAAAACGGATCTGGACAACTTAATTCAACTATATAAAGAGTTCAATTTAAGTAGACTTTGAAATATTGGCCTCTAAAGACATAAAAATGATTGGTAATAGTATTGTACCATCAATGTGCAATTTTATTGAAAATAGAATAATAAGAATCCCATAGTCAGATGTGCTTTACCTGGAGTAATATTGGGATTGGTGGGACCCTGGGAAGTTTCCCGATGTATTCACTAGTGAGAACAAGTGCGCCGGGAAGGAAGTAACCACGTTGGTTCAAACGGTTATGCCTCGATTTTATCATTGATTGGACCATTGCCATTGCAAATGGTTTTCGAGGCGAAATAACTCAAAACCCACAAGGGGTTCGGTGGCTGGTCCTAGGAAGGCACCACGAGTACGTCATGAATTTTAAGAAGTGGTGATTTTAAAGACCCAATGTTTAACTCTTAAAAAGGATAAAAGGGTCGTTAATGATAATGCTAATCAACCGGAACCAATCGAACAGTCAACCATGCATTTTATGAAGAGAAAGGAACGTATTCATATATGTTGGGTGAATATATTACTTGCGCAATCAATTGTTGGTAACCATATCAACTTAGACAATCGATACTTAATCAGTGGGATGCTGGAGATGTGAGAGTTACATTAACTTTCAGTGAAGTATTAAAAAAAACTGTTTTCATCTGATTCACATAAAATAAGCAACATGCCAACATCTAATAAGATATTTTGTTAGTTTATTAGTTGTAAAGTTGGTTATCCAATATAAATACGCAAATTTTGTATTGGTAAGTACAGAGAATGAATTTGTTAGCAATCATTTGGTTAATATGACTGATAGAAAAGAAATAGCAATAATAAACACATTCTGCATGTAGTCAACTTCGGAATCATACATCCTTAGTCACAAATTGTAAGTGGTTGGAAGGTAGTTGTGTCATTTCATTTTGTATGCCCTCCATGTTGACCATTAGGTAAATTAATTGGAGTAGTAACTTAAATATGCAAGCATAGTTTATTTGGTTAAAAATAGGATGAATTATCTTCCATATCAAGTTTTATTTTCACCTAGGATGAAAGATTTCATCCGGTTCAAGTCATACCACCATTCAGATTCTCCTGACTTGGGCTTTGTTCTCTTCGTGTGCAAACTCATTCGATTTGCCTAGCCTAACTCGCTAGCTTATATTTTATACTTCGATTTAGTTTGCATTTAAAAGAATGAGCTTTGGTCTACAAATTCATCATAATCAAGTCAAACGTTAAAAAGATAAAATTAAATTGAAAAAGTGTTAAAATCGTAACAAACCAATAATTAATCACAAATAGGTTGTTTGACATATGACTAATAACTCTATTAAGTCACTATTCATTTATTTTTCTGTTTGACAAACAACAAAAAAAACTCTATTAAGTCACTATTATACCCACATAAAATTGAGTTACTATTCATTTGTTTAGTTATATGTTAAAGTCGAGTTTGTTAAAGTTGGCACCCAAACAGCTTAAAAGTCTTCAAAAATATCATATGGGAACGATTGACGTTTTTAAGTCTAATATTCTGAACAATAGCATTAATCACGTGTTTATACAAGTTGTTAATAAAACCTCTAATTTTCCAAACTCAAAAGACCTGCGCATAGTTAAGATAGTAACACTGATTGATATTCATATGAATCCAGATGCATCTTTATATTGATATACATCCAAAAGAAATTCAAATTTAAGCCTATTCACCTGGATCAGTTTTATAAATAGATAGCTCACTATGTGCGTTTGAGAAAGTACATGAGTTGGTATGTCGCGCCTGACCATGACTCGATCGGGTACTAATTAGAAATTGGGACCCCACAAAAATAGTTTAGTAATATTAGGAAAATGTGTAAATAAGAGATAGTTGAAGTGGGCCAGAAATCCGTATAAGCAGCAGCTAAGCTGTGGCCTTGGCCTGACTGAACCGGTTTTGGTCACACTAATAAGAACCTGCAAACAGAGCTCCTCCTCATCATCATCATCATTTCATTCCATTTCATACCTCTAAAAAAAGCAAAAGCAAAAGAGAAAGAAAGACCAAAAGGAAAAGAGAGGCGAAAATATCAAGCACCAGGCAAAAGAAAAGAGAAGAGGATAGCTAGCCAAAAAGAAAGCGAAAGTCTGCTGCTGAATATTTCATTCAAGATTTCAAGAAAGAAAAGTTTTTAAGAGTGTTTTTATTTTCTTGAAGAAGAGAAGGAACCATGATGCAGACACAAAGGACACTGGAAAACCAACAGTCTTTCACTCAATCAGGGCAGATTTCTGGAAGTTTGAGTTTCAATGGAGCGCTGAGCAAAGAAGACGAAGACATGTCCAAATCTGCCCTTTCTACTTTCAGGGCTAAGGAGGAGGAGATTGAGAAGAGGAAGATGGAAGTTAAGGAGAAGGTTCAGGCTCAGCTTGGTCGTATTGAAGAGGAAACCAAGCGATTGGCTATTATTCGTGAGGTTTACTCTCTTCTCTTTCGTTTTTCGTTTTACTTTTTTGTTTGTTTACCAACTGTTTGCTAAATTGCCAGGGATCTTTATTCTGTAAATGTTCGTCTGTTCTTGTTAGAGACAATTGCAAAATCATAATACTTTGTCTGTCAGTATTACTGAAATCATTATTAATTTATGGATGATTTTTGTCTCTGAGTTGTGTTTTCATTTAGCTATACTCCCAAATTTTGGGATAAATAAATGATTAAGGAATAATTTAAGAGTTTTCTATATAGATTTCTGGAATATATGATATCTTTGGTGCTGTAATTTCTAAGTGTTGTAGAATAAGATGCCTCTGAGAATTCAATTGAGATCCTTGCTTTCTGGTAATCTGGTTACCTTTTGAGTGTTTTTGTACAACCTTATAACTGCATATTGATTAGATTCATTCAAGCAATGAAGCTTGAACATGTAACACTACCATTTCTTTTGAAAAATTGTCACCTGGGAATGAGATGAACTAGTGCTTGATATGTTATTGGCTGAATTGCAAATCAAGTTTAAAATTGGAAATAGTGAAGAAAGTTGGGGAAACCATTGGGGGGTTCTTGTTCATCAGTGTTTACTCTGACAATTAAGTTTAAGTTTTCCACTCCTTTTTGTTGCCATTGTTATCAGGAATTGGACTCTCTGTCGGATCCGATGAGGAAAGAAGTTTCCGTTGTTCGTAAGAGAATCGATTCGGTCAACAAGGAGTTGAAACCACTTGGACAAACATGCCAAAAGAAGGTTCGAGATCATTTACCTTGCTCTTTTCCTGCTTTGGCATATCTGTATGGAATTTCCAGCTGAATTAACACTTCAAAATTGGTCTGTCATCACAGGAGAAGGAATACAAAGAGGCTCTTGATGCTTTCAATGATAAGAACAAGGAGAAAGTACAACTTATCACCAGATTGATGGAGGTGAGGAACACTTTTCTGTTGGTCTTGTTTAGTTACAGAATCATGTTAATACCCGAATCTTACCGAGTCTTTTCTACTAATAACGTGCAGTTGGTAAGCGAAAGCGAGAGGCTGAGGCTGAAGAAACTGGAAGAGCTGAGCAAGAACATAGAAACAATACACATAGCGTAACATTGTTGTCTATTCCGGTCCGTCATTTCATCTGAATTAGGTTGGTGTGATCAGTGATGTATTTATTATAAAAGAAGGCAATTCTGTTTTACATATGTGGGTGTTTTGGGGCTTGATTGTATTTTTATCTGATGGTGTTTCTTGTTTGTTAAAATTAGCTTTTTTTTTTGTTTCTTCCTTCATGTTCAAGTCTTTTCTAATTATAGGGAGTAGAATATCCTCCTTGAAAGTTGAAACAAGTTTGTAACTAAAACAGGTCTTACACTATGGATTCATCTTCTTTTTCACCAGTGTATCATATTTTGATTCTTATTTCCAGCCTGGAAACTTAAGGTAACAGGCATTGGATACCCAGTACAAATGGCCTTTTTTCATCTTTTTATCTGGGTATCCTAAGTTTGTTCACTGTTGGTAGATTTAATGTCACTCTCAGCTTCAGTAGAATTAATGATTAAGCATAGTTATAATTTTCTTTTTCTCCTATCCATTCCAAATTGTGGAAGGTCAATTTGAATTGAACATGTATAAGTCATATTAGGGGCTCTCTACAACCGTGTATGGTTCGATTGTTTAAAAATATGTGCAGTTTGGACTTTAATATGCCTTTTGTACTTTGATTTTTTGGCGTGTTACTGTTATCTTAGTGCTTTGCGTGACCGTTGCTAGAAATTAAGAAGGTTCAATTATTGACCGAGTCCATGATATTGAATTGATACTTAAATAATTGACCGGCTTGATGATACTGTTGTGTAACGGTTGGATTTAAATGTAAAAGGACAAAACAACGGTTGGATTGCTCGATCTGAACAATCACGCGTTTCCAGTGAATGACAAGTTGCCAAGAAGATGTTTTCTAAGAAGTGCTACTACTTCTACAACTAAGACGAGATGTATACAAAAAGCTAAAAAAGTAACCTGTTTGAGAGGAACTTATTTTCATGGTTAGATGGGTGAACATTAGGAAAATACATAATACGTGTTGGATATGTTTATCTAACTTATAGTATGCAGTTTGCATAATTATCTTACAAGACCTGAAATATTCAACCTGGTCTTTTAAAAACTTCCTTGAGATTTTTTTTCGAACTTTAACCGTAAATTACGCTCAAACTACACGACAAAAAAATATAATAAAATTATATTATGAAAATAAATTAAGTATATTTTACTAATATAACTTTGTTTTATACTTTTTGCGTGTAATTTGCGAGTAATTTACGGTCAAAATTCGAAAAAAAAGGTCTCCTTAAAAAGCTTTTAAAAGACCAGATGTAGTAGCTATTTATGGGCAAGTTGGTATTGTCACCGGCAAGAGCACACTTATGATGATTGTGCCTACTCTGATACTATACTATTAAGTTGGGTCATAATCCTATTATTTAAATGGAAGATAGTTAATCAAAGTATTTTACTTGATCCCTTCACAAATGATAACATAAATTTTGGAATTAATTACTACCCAATACTCAGTTTGGATGTTGTTGAACTATAAGAGTTCTTAGCAGGGGAGAATTTGGTGAGGTCTTGTAGATTCATTTGCACAAATTTAATCATAATAAAGTTTATAAGCTTGATCGGTTTATTTGGTATTCACAAGTGTGTGAACACATTTAATATCTTAGTTTACCAGCCACCCTTATTAGAATTTCTAGTGTCAATTCCAACTCTAATCTGTGAATTTATAAGAGATAGTACCATCTAGATTATAGTTGGTCACTTGGTGTTGTACGATATTATGAGTGAGAGATTACTGGACCAATCCGTATTGATTAGTTAGGTAATTGATCGTTCTCTGATGAATGTTCATGTGTCACAGCAATAAAAGATGACAAGTAGTTATCATTGTCTGTCACCCACGAAGAGTCCCATGATTTGCAAGTCATATTCACTTCTTATCCCCAATTCACTCTTTCTAGTGAGTTTAATTTGTTGTCCTAGCCCTGAGTTTCCAGAATACCACACAATTAGTCACTAAGTAAAATTTTCATGAACAATGCCAAGAATAATGAGGCCTAAGGAAACTTGCTTTTTGCAGGGACACAATGGATTACGACCTGACATTTAAGTGCTGTTTGATCTGTGAATTGCAAGTGATGAGGATGTTGGAAACATTGTGTGCTGGAGTTCCATCCATCAATATTATTGTTACTTTGACAACAAAGGATATGTGTTTCACATACCATACAAATGATGACACATTTGACAAGATAAAAAAGATTTGGGGAGGAATACCTACTTAGAAACTTTTATTTAAAATTGTCACCTAAATTTTATATTATTTCTTCATACTAGATGTACAGTTAACATGGTGTATTTTCACTCTGGATATACAACTAAACTGTATATCTTCTTTCATATTTTCATTGTGATTGTTCTTATTTGGTTTGAGTTATAGATAAAACTGGTATCCGACTAGAATTTGCCTAAAATTTGGACCCATTCTCAATAATGACCGATCATTTCATTAAAAACAAGTCGTGTGATTACGTTTGTTTGTTTGGACGAGTTGGTTTGTGTTGTTTGCACTGAGCATTAAGCAAATGCAAGAACATGTCAAAATTTATTGACTGGGCTAACACAGTAAAACTCATTACCAATCTCGCTGTCTACTTGGTCTAGTCCACTGTATCGTTATTGGGTCATAGGCCCATTAACAATCTCACTGACTACTTAGTCTGGTCCACTGTATAGTTATTGGGTCAGAGGCTCATTATTAGGGGAAAATTGGTGCCATAGACCATTTTCGCACCCAAGTTTAAAAAAAAAGCCAGTGTTTTGGTCTTTTCAAATAAAGGCCATTTGGCTTTTACAGCCACCTAGAAAGACGGAATTGCCCTTAATTGACCATGTGAAATGAATTTTATACCCTTAATTGGAAAAAATGAATCAACATTTTTTTATTTTTCAATTTTTAATTATTTAGAATTTCATATCTTAATTTCAAATTTGATTCTTTTTATCTATTTTGATTTTCCATTTTAAATTTTACATTCTTACAGCAAACACATATGCATTATCGTAAGTTTTTTATTTGGCTGTATTTACGTCGACATTAATACAGTCTAATTGTATTAGTAAAGTTCAGTAATATAGTCCGACTCTGTATTAGTGTACTCTATATATACCGTTCAACTGTATTAGTAGAGTTCATACAGTCCAACTATAATAGTGGAGTTCAATAATACAGTCCCGACTGTAGTAGTAAGTTTTATAATACAGTCCAGCTGTATTAATATATTTACATAATACAGTCTAACACCAATAAAAAAGGCAATGGAAAAAATGGAAAAATACTACATTTAATTACAATTTTAAATTAAAAAAATCTGAAAAATATGTTTATACAGCAATTTCAACAAAACCTAAACCCTAAACATTAAAAAAAATGATAAAAGGTAATTATTTACAGATCTTGGACGTCAAATCTCTACGGATCTTGATGTTTGACGAGATCTTGCAGAATCTTGGTGTAGAAATGTAAAAGGAGAAGTGGTGGTGCTGTTGAGGATATCCAAGAGCCCGATCTACAAGGTCTGAACATCATATGCGGTGGTGGTGCTATGGAGGAGAAGTGGTGGTGGAGATGAACAAGGGCTGAGATGTTGAGGGGAGATGGACGGAGGGAGATCGATCCATACGAGATGAGAACGGGCGAGTTAAATCTGAACATATCGGACAAGATGAGAACGGATCTGAACAGATCGGACGAGACGGGGGGTAAGATGGACATTTCAAGTGCATTTTTTGTGTGTAAAAAAGGTTGGCCTTTTTTTGAATCAAAATAAGTGGTTGGCCTTCATAGTTGCTCTACCACATAACTAATCTCACTGCCTACCTGCCTTGGACCATTAATGCATATGTCATATGTGCCCTTTTATTTAACGATTTCAATTTTGAATTTATAAGTCAGTTAACGTCATGTATTGTTGCATGTAAATGATTATCATTTCATCAGTTTCCCAATGTACATCACGCAAAAAATGACGTGAAAGAATTTTAACACAGTGAATAATAATTAACGGCATACAAATTCTGTTCCAAAACAATTCCTTTTTTAACTTGCAAGCCGTATATTTTCAGATGGCAAAGAACTCAAGGATAAATATTAATGTAGTGGAAGCACCAGCATGTTCAGGCCCACCTAATCACGATAAGTTCAAGTCATCAATGTTAAAAACATTGGACTCCGGTTAGATTGTGTGGAGCAAAATGTGGGCCGTTTCAATAGTTATACGCATACACCTACATGTTTCGGAATGGCGAGAAACCGTACTCAATAAGAACACTTTTCAGCCATGGGCCAAGTAGAAATGATAAAAAGATAAGGAAAATAGAAACCCAATTTGTCTTAAAAAGTTTGGTGGAAGGCACGATAAGAAGCGAATATTCACTAACCAATACCGTTGAACAAGGTTTAGTGATTGGCTCAATATTAGTACGTACCGGCATCGATGATCAGATGTGATAGATCTTAACTGGTCTTCACATGGACGAACTAGTGTGTGTCGCTATTTAACTTTGAGTTTCTAGTGAGTATTCACCAGCGTGAGAATCCGGTCCTAGTTAATTGGGTTACTTAGTTTCACGTAGACGGGAACGTTTGTGAAAGTATTAGATTCACTACTTGGTAAAACAGGGATAAAGGTTAGACTCCTATGTCAAAATTGTTCTGTGATTGCAATGGTATTCATGCGTAAAGAGGTAAACGAAACAAGGTCGACGATTTTACCTATATTCGTATTATGAGTCAACTGTGAAGGATCTTATATGTTTATATATGGTATAACAAGCTTGTTCATAGTCGCCGGTATTATGAAACTATCATCAATGGACTATTTGTTTGATCGAATACGATATTTTACATCTTAGGGAGTGCCACCTAACTAGCATAGTGGTGACTTGCTGAGGTTTAACATGAGGATCTTTTGAGTCCCAAGGTCCGGGATGTGTAGAAGATGTACATGTTAGGAGTGGTATACCTATGCTTAATTACGTAAGGTGAAGTGGACAACGTGAAACACGTATTTTGATGGAAAGGTTCATTTGAAAGTGTAAAGTAGAGAGTATTTCTTGATAGAATTCTTCTCATCTAAAAGTTCGAACCTGTAAAGAGGTGCGGTATCTAATCATTTATATTAAAACTTTAAACCCCCTGCATTCGTGGCCGATTTTAACATCTTTGGGAGGCCACTATAGTGCGGAGTTTGTCTTCGAGGAGATTCGAACTTAGGTGTGCGTGAGCCAAAGACTCTGATACCAATATAGAATTTTATCTCATCTAAAATTTTGAACTTGTAAAGAAGTGTGAAATTTAATTATTTATATTATTACTCCAATATTTCTAACTTGGGTGGCCGGTCTTGTAAGGGCTCTAATTTCCTTTTTTGCCTTATATTTGTCCATTAGTCTAATAAATGGTTGCTTTTTTTTTTTTTTGAGAGAATAAATGAATGTTTTAAAGAGTATAATATTAGTGAAAACCACTCTAACTAATTAATTCGGCGTTTCTATATTTAGTTGTATTAGGAAAATTATGATAAATGATAATATATTTTCAAAATGTTAGACCGTATGATCGATAGATACCAATTAAGTTTAGCTTATATGTACAAGTACATAACCACCTTATAGCTCCTCCTTGTGTTATAATGTATCCACTTGGAGCAAATTTAATAAAAAGCAACATTTTGATATGTAAGGATTAACCACTGCAATTCAATCAATTTAACTCCGATCGACGATGAACACGAAACCAAACAATACGCAGAATAATCAACAATCAAACAATCAACACACTAATTTACGTGGTTCGGTTTTCACCTACATCCACGGAAATTGCCCAGATTCCACTATCACAAGAATGAAACAGATTACAAGGAGAAATCCGCAAGAGTTTCAAGCTTTCTAGCTACTCTGCTTCTGCAAAAAACAGAGAACAATTGCTCTACAGGAAACAAAATACAATGATGATGAATGAATCTCTCTCAAGCTAAACAGTTACAACATGCTTTTATACTCCAATCTGATAAGAAACCGCTTCCAATCTGAACAAGAAATCGAGCTCTGTTAATTAGTTAAGCAACTAACTAACTCTCCCTCCAAATCACCAGAGCCAATCAAATTATAACATGTCAGCATACCTTTGTCATCACTTATTGTGTTATCCGTGTCTCCTTCAGTGTACCCGTAACATCAAGCACAACACATTAAGTATCTTGATAACACCAGTCTTTAGCTTCATTCATTCTTCAGTGTCTTTATAACACCAATGCTTACTTTAATAGATATCAAGCTAATCCAGCTTACGTAAAATCATATCAAAGTGAAATTTACGATGTGCTAGGGCTATTATTGTCCAAAACCGAATGTTGAATTAATTCTCTTTGGGCAGAAAAAGATAAAAGTAGTAGTGTCTGAGTATATCATACTAATACTATCATCAGTATTAAAAATGGTAAACGTGTGGCGACAGATGGTAGCGACAGATGGTAGTGAAAGAGGGAGCAAATTTATTAGGGGATCTTTTGGCCGTGTTTGTTTTCTTTTCTTTCTTTTGCATGATGTGTCCCTCCGAAAATGATATCCACCTTTGGACTTTTCAAGTGAAAGAAAAGGATTTTAGGTCATTTTGATATGATATGCTCCATGTAATGAATTAATACATATATTAGATATATTAGATGATGGGGCTGTCATTTTTATCTTTAATTAGGAATTAATGTGAAAATTAGAACTAATTAATGATTTCACACATTTACTGTAGCATTGGACCATGATGACCACAATATCGGGATCAATGATTTCATCCATATGATCTAGAACTCGACGAAGACATTATATTTTTGAAGTCCGGAGTATGATGAAAAAATGTTAATTGATAGGATTCTGATTGTTCCGTTATGATTGATTATTTTTAAACAAGATGTACAATTAATTTTGTAAGCAATGTTGGATTTGGTTGCAACCTCTCATTCACGGTTAGATAAAATGGATGCCTAAACACATTAGATGATGGGGTGGTCATTTTTCTATCCATCTAGCCTCTAACAAAAAGTTGTTGCTTGAAACCATGGTGTAGTTAGCATATGTGATGTATTCATTTTTGCCATTAAAAAAGAAAACAATGATGTAGGTTAGGATTTTTTTTTTTAACTGCGGGTATTCATTATACTAATTCTAATTACGTTCAGATTATTAATAAACTTGATAGTCGGTTAAAAAAAAGTGATTCGAAATGATCTACATTAGTAAAGAAGTGTAGGTCACACTTTATTGATGTGTATTGTATTGAACGATTCATATCCACTAAAACCATGAAAAAGTGATGAACCCGCAAGGTAATAATATTTTGGATTTTCATTAGTCTTCCAAGGTTGAATCTAACAGAGTGTCGATTGGCTTTGGTCTAGTGTAAGGGTCTAAGGGATAGGTGACTGGCTAGGGGAGTTCCAAATCGAATTTAGGGTATATTTAAATTTTCTTCGAAGGCCTATTGGTAGTTACTAGCTAGTTACCATATCAATCAAGCTTCACATAAATTAGATATAACTATATCATTTACATTGCATTTATCCAAGAACGTTTTAATGTACATATTGGGTCAAGATCTTAGCGTATCCTTTGAGACTACGGACAACCATGCGGGTTTGCAACTTTAATTTGTCAAGTTGAACGAACTTTCTTTAATCAATTAATCATTGTCATAGTCAAATTGTTATGCACCCAAGCATATATTAAATCATTAAATATCTGCTGTAGCATATAATTGGGAACGGATTTGATCATTTGCAATTATGATTCAAACAACTAGAATACGTATACTAAAATATAAGATATGTTTGTTATCAAGGTTGTTTTAGTGGTGCACAATACTTTGAATTAAAGGAGAACGCACATATCCAGAAGTACGTACACTACTTAGCTAGCTAGCTAGCATATAAGTAAAGAATTAGGCATGCATATTTACCCAGAAATGAAATTTTTGGCTCATGTCTATGAGACAAATTAATGTTTGTCACTTGCGATCAGACATAAATATAAAAAGAATTGATATAATTTTATTTTTGTTTTTTAAAGAAGAGTGCAATATATATATTTGTTTGTTTACTAATTTGGTATCCTATGTGAGATCGATCCGTGTATATATAAAACAAAGGGCATTAAAGAATTCGTATACATACATGTCAAATATATACTATGGATGCCAAAATGAGCAGTGAGTCCGGTGGTCCAAATTAAAAGTGACGCCGACAAATATTCAGACCATTTCACAGACGCGGATATATATATATATATATATATATATCTGCATAGGCTTAAGTTGCACGTGTGGAACGACCAAAAAAATCATGTAACATGCACCCTCGAAGCTACAATTTTGTCCGATCCAAATTCGATCGATCGACTATATCTATAGGCTAGCTTGATCACATTTATATAATGCATGGTCTAGCTCTTCTCATCTTGTTTAATTTCTTCTCTCTCTCTTGATACGCCAACGTCAAACCAACACTTTTGTCCGACTCTGTTTTCAAGGGTGGTCGGAGTATGATATGTTGTTCTCTATTGTTGGGGAACTTAATTGGAATATATATATATATATATATATATATATATATATATATATATATATATCCATTAAAAAAGTCAAACAGAGGTGCAATAATATTGTTTATGAACTACTCATCAGCTCTAAATAGTAAATACTACTACTACTACAAAGTTTTGGGGAAAAACTTTTTTTTACATTTAACAAATACTCTATAATATTGATTTCACCATATTACATAAGCGATCTTCAGAGTCATTCAAGCTCCAGCAAAACTAGTTGTACATAAGCAAATATTACTATGATTTAGATTCTATTGTTGTCATAAAAGTGACTATCTAAAATCAGTGCGTCGAATCTCACTACTAGAAAACTTGTAAATAATCAACAAACTATAATCAACAGAGAACTCTATGTTGAGTATAAAATTTTAATTGAGAGAAGAGAAGGTATAAGTTTACAAATTTGTGTTGTCACTATGTAAGATAAGGCCCACATATGGTCAAACGATTTATATACACACTTAAATACATAATCTACACAAATCTGTTGACTATACTAATTAAACTATTCTGCATACCACCTAAATACATAATCTACATAAATATGTTGACTATACAAAATAATTTTGAATAATAGGTATCAAGTATCAATTTCAATAATAATATGTAATTATGATTAGGTATCATCTCCGATATACTCCCTCCGTCCGCTCCCACTTGTCCGGTTTCACTTTTTTACCATTTTAGGAAACTTTATATTATTTGTTTTTTCACTTAACTAAATGATAATTAATTATTATTACTCTCTTAAACCAATTTTAAAATTAAACCTAATCACTAATAAACTATCTTAACTAACCATCTAGCAACTTCTACATCGATCTGGTCGATGAAAATTTCATCGTCTTCTCTACTCATATCATCTTCTCGAGTTCTTCATCTTCCACCGATCTTCTCCACCGGCCGATCTCCCACTTCTCCACCGGACGATCTTCTACACCCGATCTACTTCACCGATCACCGTCGTCTTCTTCACCGATCTCCCACTTCTCCACCGGCCGATCTCCCACTTCATCTTCTGATCTTCTACACCGATCTTCGTCGTCGTCTTCTGATCTCCCACTTCTTCACCGATCTTAGCCAATTTATCGAAGGAATAGAGACTTGTGATACATAATTTTTGAAATTGATCGACATGGTCGAATTGAGAAATTGGGGAGATTAGTAAATTAGGGTTCTTAGTAAATGAAGTATAATACTCAGATGTTACAAAACAGATTTTGTACTAAGCGTCCCCGAGGACCTTTAGTACAAAATAAATCTCTTGTACTAAGCGTCCCCAGGGGCTTTTAGTACAAAAGAAATCTCTTTTAATTTTCATTCTTTAGATAGAATTAGGTGCTTTGTAACTTGATTTTTATTCAATACACTTGAGTTTAAACTCGAATTATGAGTCATGGCTTTCGTAAGAATTATGATACTAACGATTATGAATGACTACAATTGAGATGGACGTACATTAAGCCGTACAAATGGAGTCGGACCTTAGAAGCGCACTTCAAAGATGACAATTCATTTGAATGATTTTGAACTTTTACATGTATGACATGCAATATTTAGGTTCAATGCTTGAAACTATTGGTCTCTACATTGTGTTAAAAAATTAATAACAAATGTAAATGAGTAACATGAAACTCTAGAAAATACATGAAAAATCTGATGTTTATGTGAATCATCCTAGGTAAGAATTGAAGAACCTCAATCGAATTGGTGGAAAAATAGGTAGATAACGCTCCCAAACAATAGACAATCGTCGGATTACAAGATGAAAATCGGTTCAATTACCTAGATCGGTAATTGCCTTGGAAAAAGTTCTAGCTTTGAGAGCAAAAGTATGTAAAGAATGAATAGATGATAATGTTTTGTTCTCCTCATAGAAAAGAAAAGAAACGAGTTCTAAACGAATTAGGAAAGAAACGGAAACAGATCGCGCGCAGAAACAAAAGTTGACGATCGCCAGGCGTAATATCGCTGGCGTACGCCAGCGCTATGCCAGTAAAGCAGATGGTGTACGCCAGCGCTACGCCAGTAAAGCAGCTGGCGTACGCCAGGCATCTTCGAGAGGTTCTGGCGTACGCCAGACACCTCCTGGCGTACCTGGCGTATGCCAGGTCTTCTGCTAGGCCCCGATTCGCATTTTGACTCCAACTTCGGTATTTTTGACCTTCCCGCTCCACTTCTGGCATCCGTTCGAGGCATTGGAACTCCATATCATATAGATGCATATAAAATGCACAATTCTGCCTCCAATTAACGCGGTTTAGCCAAATACCTACAAAACACGAAAATGTAACAAAATACTAATAAAACACATAAAAACTATACTTGAGAATGACAATAAGACGGTAAAAAAGACCAAATGAGACGATCTAAAATCGACTCATCAGAAGCGTAGCTCCTTCACCCATTCACATACTGCCTTTCTCTGCTCGGTTGTCAGAGCATATGTTGCCTTCGGCTTCTTGGCTGAGTTTTTGTCTTTAAAAAACAAACTACGCCTTGTAGTGAGAATTTCCAAATCAAGACGTGTTGCCAAGTTGTCTTTGGTGGAACCATAATCGTCCATTACAGTATGGAGTATGTTGTCGAAGAAGTTCTTCTCGCAATGCATTACATCCAAATTGTGTGGCACAAGAAGCGCTGACCAATATGGAAGAAGATTTGCCATGATGGATTTCTTCGTCCAATTGTGGTCTTCCCCATACCCAGGGAAATGCACATCGCGATGGATTGTGTCAATATCAGGGAGCTCAGCTAGTTTTCTCATGTTTTCTTCAGCGGTCTTTCGCTCCCTCATGAATGTATGCACCACCTTCCCTTTAATAAAATCTCGCGTATTATTCCTGAAATGATGGTCAGGCGGGAGGAAACCCCTGTGACAATCAAACCAACATGGTTTCCTACCATTTGTTAAGCGAAATGCACCAGTGTCACCTTGACAATATGGACAAGACAACCTCCCATGCGTACTCCATCCAGATAACATTCCATAAGCTGGAAAGTCACTAACCGTCCACATGACAGCGGCCCGCATCACGAAATTTTCTTGCCGTATACAATCCCAGGTAATTGCACCTTCATTCCAAAGCGTCTGTAGTTCATCGATCAATGGCCTCATTAACACATCTATTTTTTTGCCCCGGACTCGTCGGCCCAGATATCATCAGGCTCATGAAAATGAATTCTTGCCTCATGCACAAATCTGGTGGAAAATTGTACGGAGTAATGAACACTAGCCAACAAGAATAATCTTTTTTGGTGTTGGTTGGACAAAAACCATCAGTGCATAGGCCTATATGAACATTGCGAGCCTCAGCGGCAAATGACGGGTGTCTTTGGTCGAAACGCTTCCATGCCTCTCCTTGCGCCGGGTGAACCATTCTATCCGATGAACAAGATATTACGGGAGTCTATTTTTACCTCGACAGTTGGTATGCCATGTCATATGTTCGGCTGTCTTTTTCGACATGTACAGTCTTTGGAGACGTGGGGTGATTGGAAAGTACCACAGTTTCTTTCGAGGAACATCTTTTGTAACCTCATTGCCTCGCTCCTTGTACCTTGTTGAATATATAATCAACAAAAGTTTGTCAATGATTTAACAAAATTTGTGAATTCATCGATAATCAATAACTCTTCGTTTATTAATGACGTAGAATTTCATAATGGAAGTCAATATTCAACTGATTAACAAATGATGAATGGTTATGTACCTTGGTGTGTGGCAAACAGGACAAGCTCTCAAATTCCTTGTAGTAGAGGAAATAATTTTTTTCACAAACGTCATATTTGATAACAGAGAGCCCAAGCTTCATCATAAATTTCTTTAACTTGTAATAGCTATCGGGTATGGACTGTCTCATATGGGGCAGGACCATATTCCTGCATGCACGTATATGGTCATCCACCGCCGCATTTGACACATTATGAGTTGTCTTGAAACTCATAACTTCTGTTACCCAACTTAACAACGATTGGGGATGGCCATCATAGATAGGCTAATCTGCGGCACTAATTAAGTCGTATAATTTTTTGGCGGATGGATTTGGCATTCCGATGTTATGCGTGTCGTCGTTCTGATTGAGATTTGGAAACCATTCATTAATAAAATCCAAGTCAGAATTAAACTCACCCTCAGATCGATCGATAGGTGTCGATGATGGGCCGGCCCCTCCTATATCATAATGAACTCCTTGTTGTCCGTATGTTTCGCCATGTCGGTTCCAAATGTGATATCCTGGTTGAAAACCATTAGCGTACAAGTGCATTGTTACCGTTGATCGATCGTGGTAAGACCATCCGCATTCACATGTACTGCATGGGCACGGAATCTGAATTTGATTTTGTGTGGTGAATGCCCAATCGCAAAATGACTCCACCCCCGTGAAATACTTGGGTATTAGTTCATTTTCACCCCATTTTTTGTACATCCAATCTCGGAAGTTATTCATGCTAATAACCTGCATATGGGTTTCTACAATTTTATATTAATATACTCAAACATAGTGTCGTACAAATAATTGTAGTTAAATTCATCAACATTCAACGTAAAATAACACATATGCAATTAATGGATGATATTATATATACATGATATAATTGTTGGTCCAGATAACGGCAAAGTAAAAGACTGGAGGGGGGGGGGGGTGAATAGTCTTTTAAAACTTTTGTCGATAAAACAGTTTCTCAGATATGTGTGAAGATATCTGATACTTATAATCAGAGAGCGGAAGACTTTTCTATGATAAGTGCACGTGCTCATCAAGCTATAATGTGTTTAAATACTTAGCAGGATAAAGAGAACGATAAGTAAATTGCTGAAAGTAAATAACACATCTTTTTATAGTGGTATCTGAAGGTGGCGTAATCCTTCAACTAATCCACTTCGGCCTTTCTCAGACCTAGAATCCACTAAGACAGATAATTGAGTTCACCTTACAAATATCTTCTCTCGATTCCTAAACACACTAGGTTCCCAACCAAGTGTCCCCCTGAGTTATTCCCCAGCTCCCAGCAAAGTACTTCCTATACTCAGAAACCTTTGAGTTGTTCCTTAGTTTCCCAAACTAAGTACTTCCTATGCTCGGTAACCTTGGAGTTTAATTGCAATTGTAAGCTAAAGAGTAAGTAGATTGAAGGCTTGTATGCTTGAATGAATAAGTTCGTTCGGTGTGTAAGTTCAAGTTGTATTTCAAGCATTCTAAGTGGTGATATTTATAGTTGAATTTGAAGCCGTTTGAATAGTATCCGTTAGGCTCAATTCAAATTCAAACTATGGATATCTGAAAATAGTACTGCCGAAGACATTGTCTCTTTTTAGAGATTTCCTCTTTTGTTCAGATGTCTCTGTCTGCGCATTTATTGCATTGTACTATTTTTGTCCTGCAGTGCCAACGGAACTATGCACGCTTTCTGAAGCATTGCATGTCCCTTTCCAGAGACCTTCACATCTCCAAATACTTTTTGAAACATTGTTTCCCAGAAATATAGTTTTGTCCAAGGTATCTGAGTGTAGGTATATGTGGGCACTTTTCCTCGTTCAGAAACCTTGTGTTCTCAGATATCTTTTGTGAAACCTGTTTATTGAAAAACACTTGTTTCTTCAAGATATCTGGACATAGGTATCTGATGATCTTCGTCTTCAGCAATCTTGTGCAGTCTTCAAATCTTCAAATTTGTTGAACTCTTCTGCCGGATGCCTTCTTCTTGGTCTTCTTCAAAGATATAAAAATTACATTCAGAGGTCTAACATCCTATACAAGATTTGCTAGACTAACATACTTAATGATTTTCCTCTTTTACAGTGTTTAAGTGAACCAAGAGTACTAACTACCTTTTTGAGCTAAGATAAGTCATTAGGTTGCTGATCAAAATCTAAACAGATATTCCTAACAATAATTTAGTTTGTCAACTATATATAAGTTCAATTTAGGAGTGTATAATAAATACCTATTATTGTAATTGTTATTTTGAATACATATAAATTTATTTTTAACATGAAATATTAATACGAAAATAATATCAGTGATCCAACAATACAAAATAACAAGAACAGTCATATTTATACATCATAATAATCAAACACAACAAAGTTCATACGTAGCATGCATACAATTGAACATAAAAAATCAATAACATAACTAGCACACCTTGATTGTTGAGTAACATACACCAAGTGATTTTAAACTCGAATTTTAACATAAACAGATTAGAAATAAGAATAATTGTAGAATTTGTAAGTATTTAATGAAACAATGCAATGCAGGATCAAATGAAGAGATCACATATAAATAACCAATGAATAAGAATAATCACATAATGAATTAAAGAATAAAATAGGAACAAAGATAAGAATTACAATGTTCACAAGATAAGTATTATTCTAATTAAGGCTTCGTTGGAAGTAACTTTTATTCTTCATAAAAAATAATTAATAAAAGTTTGTTAGCTATAAACTTTTGCTGCCAATGTCATTACCGCTTCTTTTGTTGAAATTTTTTGAAAAGTTTCAACAGGCGCCTTTCATTGGTGAATAATTTTGAAACTTTACTATAATCAACAAAAGTATGTAAATTATATGCCAAAATTTTCAAAACTCCCCCCATTTTAAATCACCGATTTTAGAATTCAATATAATTGACACACTTATGTAAATTAAATTATAATCATGAACTGTATAAATTTCCTCTCATTTCATCAGTGTAGTTGTTCCTCCTCATTTTTCTCATCTTCCAATACCATCAAAAACCTTCAATCTTCATCTTCATTTGTAAGATATAATTAAGGTATGTTCCATGCATCATCTCTCTTAAATTTCTACATATTTGTTTCATTTTTGTTTCTAGTACTAACACAACTAATCATATATCATTTTATTAATTTGTGTGTAGGCTTTACCAAATTCATCTACAAGGTAAGTTTTTGTTACATCAATTCCTAACTATTCACTTAACTTTTTTTTTTTTATTCTTCATTAACCAACTAATTAATCTTTTTGTTTTACTTTGTTTGTGTTTCTTGGTTTCTTTTCTCTAAATTGATGCTTACATCTATCTTTTAATCAAAGGTTAGCACAATAGCATTAACACTTTGCTCTAACTATAAACTTTTATAACATTTTATGTTGTTTTATAATTTGTTGGTCTATTTCACATTTACTTTCTAACAAAATTTATAAACATGTCAAATTATCAATGTTTCATAATTAATTTAATATATAATTTGGCAATTTTCTGCTATATTTTTTTATTCCGTATTTCGCATATAACTAAGACAAGTTTGTTAGTTATATGCGAAATACATGTATTTTTTTTAAATTCGTATTTCGAGTAAACTTGAGAAAAGTTTGTGAAGTATACTAGAAATACTTTCTTTTTTTAAATTGGTATTTGGATTATAATTGACGGCATGTTCTGTCAATCATAATGGTGTAAGTACGTATTATACAAAAGGTATAGTTAACACAAATGCCTCGACCACAAGTAAAGTCAGCATAGGGTTGACCATCTTTTAATTGAGAGAATCATGTCAACCATATTTGTTGATTATTCTTTTTAACCAACACCCTGTCAATTTAAATTGTATAATCCACAAGATCAAATTCAACGACTATAGTTAAGATACATTTCTCAATTAAAGGGTTTCATTAACAGCAAATGTGTTTAATTAATATATTTTGTTTGTCACTTATTCTACTCTTTTCTAGTAGTGTCTACAGTTGTTATTGAAAGAATTCCATCTCTTCTAAAAGTTTAAACTTATAAAGAGGTGTAGAATTAATTAATTTATATTAATTTATCTAATACTTCGTCTCACACGTGGGCTCATTTCAACCTTTTTGAGTAGGCCAAAATGAGCTTCTCAAGAAAAAAAAAAAAAAAGTAGGCCAAAATGAGTGGATAATTAACACGGGAGGAGATGTCGACCGAGGGATTCGATCCCTGAACCTTGAGGTTCTCATCTAAAAGCCCGAACTTCTAAAGATGTGTTGAATCTAATCATTTAGTACATTAGTACTCCAATACTCCACTACACTCGTGGCCAGATTCAACTTTTTTGGGGAGGCCATTATTAGTGTGGAGATTTAATATGGAATATGGATTTTCTCCGTGATATTCGAACCCAGGTGGACATGAGTCAGAGGCTCTTATGCCATGTTGCTATTCGTAAAATATTCGTAGGATGTCAAGCTTTTTTACAATAATTAATTTAGTTATCATTATTAATTTGTTCCTTTCATGAGATGAATTATAACAATAAATTGATTTCAGAACTTTTATATACTCCTCTATTGGTAGTAGTAAGTTATATATTCGATATATATGCTGTACAAAAAAGATTAATTAATGGTCATGTTCTTTTTCTTTTTTCTTCTTTTTTTTTCCTTTTGTCTTAACTGACCACTTGAAAGAGTTTGATATTATGATATAGTTTTGCAATTACAATATACAAACTTGCAGAAAATTTAGTTGGCTATATGCAGGGTTGTCAATTTAATCGATCGTGTCACACACAGCCCTGCGACAAGTAGATTTTGTAAACAAAGTGTAATTCGTCATAAACTATCATTAACATAGCTTGTCATCTTTAGATTAGGAATTAGGACCATATATATCTTTAGTTTTATATATATATTTTTTGTTTTCTCCAGCTTTCTCTCTTTCATGATCAATGTGGAAGCTACGAATTTTTGGGGTCAATGCAAATAATATATTGCAAATTGATTAGTCACTACAAATTAAAGACCATTGATTTTCATCATAAAGTTGTCTGGCTTGCTGACATGGTAAAAAAATGAAATGAAATCGAAGTGTTACTACTTTGTGCGCCCATATAGTCCGCTAGTTGAGACTATCAAGATTTCAAGATTTACAAATCTCTCAATTTTGTTTAATACGTAAAGTTAGTCCGCAAAGTGTGGCAGGCTAGCTAGATATTTGAAATTTCAAAATACGTACATTGGTTATGTGATTCATTTCATCAATCTTGTTCCTAAAAAATAATTCAGTGTCCCCTATTCCCTAACCCATGTTATCATCATAATATTTATAGGCATATAGCTCTGCAGGTTAATTGGAGACCTTAGGGCTGAAATATGCTTAGGCACATCTACCTAAAAACTCATTCCCTCTCGACTGGTAAAATTTTCATTTATAAGAAAATCATTTCTTAATAGCGTTTTGTGTTTAATAGAAAATATTTTCGAAAAATAACACATGCAAAGTCCGGTCTAATGAATTGGACAAAGAATAACTAATTTATAGCCTGTCGAGACTTTACGAAGTACACGTACAAATTGAAAGATTTCACTACACCAAAAGCAATTTATCATATTAAAAAATTACAACTATCTGTCCTCCTTGTTTATCCAAATGAATAACAAACTTCGTCAATTAGAGGATAAGCGGAGGAGATCCGAAGGATGATAGTGTAGACTATAGAAGTACAAGAACATCTCATGTCATTTTTTTAAAAAACTTTATTGGCACGTTAGAGATGTTTTTGATTCAAACAAACATGATCCAATTGCATGTCATTTGCTAAAGTACT
Organism: Plantago major; assembly: GCA_026545765.1. NCBI lineage: Eukaryota > Viridiplantae > Streptophyta > Magnoliopsida > Lamiales > Plantaginaceae > Plantago > Plantago major. The sequence continues at coordinate 81,663,436 of CM048842.1, forward strand.
CATGGAAATTAAATATTGCAACTCAAAAGTTTAACTCATTCTCACATACAACTTTAAGTATATTATATTGTAAGTTTTATCTCTATAACGCTCTAAAATTGCAAAAGAGCTTAAAGAAGCTGGAAACGATAATCAAACCAACAAAGTGTGCCTTTTTTTTTATCCGTATTCCATCCATAAGAACTATAAAGTCAATAATGTGTGATCAATTGAAAGTCTCTCAGTTGCACATGAAACTATTTGTGTTTGTACAGTGACCAACATATCACAAAAAAAGTAGTACGTGAGTAACAACGTCAATCTAAAGGGTCGAGCCTTATAGAGTGACGGGACGTTATAGTGTTTGATTAGAATTTATAAAGAGGTGTTGAATTAATCCACTTATATTAATTTTTCTAGCACTCCTCCTCACTCGTTATCAAAATTTAGGGATTGAATTCCAATGTGAACATATCCAACTGTATTAAATTGTCCATTAATGGAACAACTATGTACTAAGATAATGTTGGTGATTTTATTTTCAATGGGTAAATTTTACATAGTAGTATATGATTCATATGCAATGTAAATCTTTTTACAACAAAGGAAAAATAAAATAGAAGAAACATTCGTTTTCGACCTGCTTCACATTATTTATACTTCTCTTGAAACCAATAATTGAGGACTATATATCGCATCTAATTATTGAATCCTTATATTACATCACTTAAAAGTTCAATCAGTGAATCAATGAAGTTAAAAAAGTTGCAAAACATCCATTAATTATCGACCAGTTAATCTAGCTACTTTTGTCCACCTAAAAAGTGTTTACCTGCATCATTCATTGTTCTAATTTTAAAGGAGGGAAAAGCGGAAAAGTTAAAAATCAGAATTCGAACTCTTGGTTCAATTACTGTTCATATTGCTGTGTTACCAAACCGCATTCTAATTATTACTTAATCCGTAATTATATATGCTATTCTAAATGAGAACTACTCAAACGTAGTCGTTACACCAATCAATTTAATTTTAACCAGTTGAATTAATTTTGACTTCAAATTTTACCTATAAAAATAAAGCTAAAAAGGAAAAGAAAACCTATTATAATCACCAAAATTTATATTTTTATTAATAACTAATATAGCATATATTATGATTGAATTTATAAATAATTAAATATTAAGTTTAAATATATATTATAATTTTTATGTCATGCATATTTAATTTTAATATGCATGAGACACTCATTTATTTGGTACGTGAATTTTCACGTGCACAATATTACTAGTATTTTAAATTGGGATGGCCCAGGCTATCAATCAATATCAACATGTGAACTCTTTTATGATTAGTAAACTTTAATTTTGATGATGAATTAAAATTGTAAAATGTTTAATACAATTACATAATTAAATTAGAAAGTAAAGTTTTACAATTTTATTATACGTCATTACAATAGATTTGATCTAATTCAACCATTAAAAAAACCATATCAATCAAATAAGAATCGTATTTGATATGTACTAATAAGTCCGACCTAAGGATTGACGGATGAAGGCGACTTAAGTGCGTTATTAGATCTATAACAAAGGTTCCAAGTGGTCCTACGGTTCCAAATGTGGTCCTACTGTTCCAAACGTGGTCCTACGGTTCCAAGTGGTTTATGGTTCCAAACGTGGTCCTACGGTTCCAAACATGTTCCTACCCCGGGTTCCAAATGAGGTCCTACACCGGGTTCCAAAGGAGGCCCGACCCCAGGTTCCAAATGAGGTCCTACCCCGTGTTCCAGAGGAGGTCCTACCCCGAGTTCCAAATGAGGTCCTACACCAGGTTCCAAATGAGGTCCTACACCTAGCCGGTTCCAAAGAAAGTCCTACACCGGGGTCCAAAGGAGGTCCGAGCTCCCGCCACAATGGGTCCGACCTAAACGCGCCACCACACTCCGCACCACGTGTCACAGGCTGATAGGGTCGACCAACCTCCGATTAACCGGAGTCTTGTCCCCTGATCCTTTGCCTATAAATAGGAGTTCATTTACTCCTCATAAGGTAAGTAACTACTTCTCAATATTCCACTCTCTAAGTTTGGAGGTCCGAGCCTTAGCTTGAGCAGCCTCTAAACACGTTGAGTCCGAGCCCGGTTTGTCTTAGGCAAACCGGCCCAAAAGGGTCGAACCCCTTCTTCTCTTTCAAGCACTCATCTACCGAAGGACTCCTCATGTACCGACGGACTCCTCATGTACCGAAGGACTCATCATGTACCGACGGACTCCTCATGTACCGAAGGACTCCTCATCTAGTGAAGGACTCCTCATGTACCGACGGACTCCTCATGTACCGAAGGACTCCTCATGTACCGACGGACTCCTCATGTACCGAAGGACTCCTCATCTAGAGAAGGACTCCTCATCTACCGACGGACTCCTCATCTACCGACGGACTCCTTATGTACCGAAGGACTCCTCATGTACCGACGGACTCCTCATGTATCGAAGGACTACTCATCTACCGACGGATTCCTCATGTACCGATGGACTCCTCATGTACCGAAGGACTACTCATCTACCGACGGACTCCTCATGTACCTAAGGACTCCTCATGTTCCGAAGGACTTCTCGTTTTGGACCATCTCTCACTTTGATTCCTTCACATGTGACCCTTACAATCTAGTGGACCTACACACTCACCTATTGATTACATAACTCAAATAGGCTCTAAACACTTCAAATATCAGACTTAAGTGATCTAAGTTACACGACTTGACTATTAGTTCTTCCATTTCTGAAACTTGACCAAGACTTTTAATTGTCCGATTCTACATCAGTATTTAAAAACTACAACACTTAATAAGATATGCAAATTGCAAGGGATCGCAAAAGAGGTATGTCATATTTTAAAATTACGACTCAAAATTAACAGTCGTATTTATTTACCTTCTTTTGACTTAACTTTAAGTCTTTTTTTAGGTAGTTAAATTAAATTGAAAAGGATTTAAATAAGTGTTGGAAATTTGGAGTATATGTCCTACTCGACATTGGATACTCTAGCATTTGCGTGCTTTCAGGGATTTGCTGAGCCTTGCTGGCACGCAAAATTAGACTACCAGCAATTATTTTTTAATTCTAATATTATGATTTATGAGCGACCCAAATGGAGTAATTTTTTAAACGTCGATGGTTCATTTTGTTCTTCCTTCAGAAAATTACAAATCACATTTCATTTTTACAGCTTGGTCACATTCTTATCACTAACTGTGTGACAACAACTTGTCCTTCTACTTCATCCTGTTGACATTGTTTTCCTTCTTTTTAGTCACAGTAACTTTAATTTAACAAGGCCCACACGCCTTTTGGGAGTATGACATCCCCAAACCTGAAATACAAATAAGTTTTCTGCATTTACTTATTCTGTTCATCTTGTCTTTATGTGTCGTAATACGTCAAGATGGGTTGTAAATTGTAGTAACAGGTCAAAATTATTGTAGTGCATTTTTGTATATCTCACTGTTTTTCTATAAAATTTTCAAAATCTTTCTCACCCCCTGAGTCTGCAACATTCGATCACTATTATGAAGTACCAAAGTAATGGCGCAACATCGAATAAACCAAGTAAAATCCCACACCAAAATAGGCCGAATGAATATGTTCGAGGGAGATTTGCATGTCATCCTCCAAGAGACTTACTCGAGTAGATGGTCATTTGAATTTTCAAGTACATTTCAGAAACATCATTAGTAGGACACATTGAAAACCGACTAGAAGGCTAGCTAGGCCACTCAAGGGCATTGTCCTTGGGAGGAAATATCACTTCTATCAACGTCGCCATAATAGACAAGACAACATTTATACCAGGTAAATGGTTAACTCCATCAAGTGTAAATTTGAAACTTCTAAAACCAACTACATATGAATACATGAATAAAGAGAATTTTATAATCCATTTGTGTGGGCTTAACCTGCCTCATTTGACATCTCCCCTAATCATCTGCAAATAATTCTTTATGTGCCCACTACAATCTCCTATATATTTAACCCACTAAAATTATTTATACATTTATTTTTACACTTTGGAACTACAAATTAATGGCCTTCAAAGGCTTCAACCTTCGATTACTGTTAAGATTAACCTACTAGACAAGCAAGTTATAATTAGTCTAACAGCCTCCTCCCCAGTTAAAAAATGAGATGGATGAAGGGTATATAAGTGCATCACCAGCTTCATATATAGTTTTGAGTGATTTTAAAAGTAACAGTGCGGTCTCCAGCTCGCAACAAATTCTTAATATCATACTTGCGTGACCTGTGTGACCTAATTCATTCGTAATTACCGCGCCGATTTAATGAACAGTTCTCGATCGATTAGTGGTCAGTTTGTTATCATTTACTGTAATTCTTAGAAGGGGATTTGAATCAGTAGTGTACAACTTCATAGGAACCAGGCAGCCCAGCATTGCATGTATGGGAATGATTGGGCATTTGTTCTGCTGAAATATAAACTTTGACAAGGAAAAAGACGTGAGCAAGAAATGGTGGGAATTAACATGTAGCAGAGTAGAGAGACCAGGGTAGAGCAGATATATGTAAAAGTCAATAGTTAAAATGCAATTGATTGGGAAAGGATTTATTCATAATAAATAGACAGACATTGGTGGTATGACAAAAACATTGACATGCATGCAAGAGATATAGTAGCAGATCTAATAAGAAGATTTGGGGGGAGAGATATACTAGTAACATTTAATTCATTTCATTACATGAGATTGCATTTAGTTGGTGTACGTCTACTGTGTGTATGTTTGAATTAAAGTGAACAAATGAAGTGGACTGGGCAAGAGGAGAAAGGTACGATGCAAAAGCACCCACATGAACCCATATTTTTTACAGAGACCAGACCGGACTTTTCACGCATGCATGCAGATTACTGTATCTATCTTCTCTTTCTAACTTAATTCCACATTCTCAATATCCATCCCTAGCTATCCTACCTATTTACTCAAAACTGTATAACACATATATACATCACTCCGTTTCATTAAAAAATTACCAACTTTAATTATTTTACGTTTCATTATAAAATTCATAATCCATAAAACAAAACTCTTTTACCAATTATTATTTTTTTTCTAATTTCTACATATCACTATTTTATTTATCTATCTTGTACTTTATCACTCAACCCGTTGTTTTAACATAATATCCCATTTTTCATTAATTTTTCTAAAACCTATATAATTTAACTAATTATAAATATAATATATACTCATGGAACGAACTACTCTCTCTATTTCAAAGAAATATTTTGATTTTATTATTATACGGTCAACTGTTCTCGACTTTGACTACAAATTTTAATTTTAAACTATAATACTATTAAAATATGTATTGAATTGTATTCCGAATGGAATATTTATTTGGAAAGGGGGTAAAATTTACTATTATTTCCTCCTCCTAAATATGCATTGAATTGTTCGAACTGTATCATCAGTTGCTGTCTCCACGATTGTTTTCCTTTTCCAAGCGATCCTCACGAAAGATTTTCTTTCTATTGGCTACTGAAAGAAGAGAAAGAAAAAAGTCATGTACTATTTTTTCCTTCTACTTTTATGTGATAAAAACTACTCCTCCACCGGAACAACCTGGGATGAAACAATTTAGATCCTATAACCTTGTTGCTGGAGGAGGCAGGAATTTATCTACGACACCCAATCATTAAATCATAAAAATTCCTGTATATTTTTTTAGAAGTTTGATGGCTGAATTACTCGATAATTTGAAACTGGGTGCAATGTACCTCTAAATGTCACAATCCGCAATTTTATACCAATGCAATTTGGTGGTAAATATTGTTTAACAATAATGAATTATTTTATGACCATTGAGAATTTTAGTGAAACGGATTAACTTTTGATTCGTTCGATGTATTGGTCATATGAACCCAACCACATTGAAAACAAGCTTTATTACTACACGTGTATTTGCATTTGGTATAAATGGATGTCACTATACACGTTATTCCCTAAATCCGCCTTGAAGTGAAAAATGGTGATTAATGTCCGTGTGATGGTCGATACATAAATACACTAAGGCATTCAAAATGATTGCTTCTTTGTGCTAAACTTCAACTTGAAAAAGCAAAAATTAAAATCGGGGAAGAACAAAAGGATTTCCCACCAAAACAGTGTGCTCAATGCTCACAGCGGCGAGCACCACTCTGTAGAGTTTTCATGGGATTTGGTCATGGTGGCGAGCAGTGGAAGGGTTACCCCTTTGACTTTCTACGAATGTTTTGAATTATCTTTCATTAATTTTCCCTTCATGTGTGTGGATGTTATCTATCTAACTTGTCTATTGGATGAATAGTTAACCCACTCGATAAGGGAATGTAACACGTGGGAAAGATGTAAAGGGAGTACAAATATGTGATTAAACTCACATATTCAACACAATCAACAAAACAAATACTTCTACTTGTCCCTTTTTGCTATGGTATTTTCACTCTTTACTATTCAAAGTAAATTCGTCATATCCAACTTGTATGCTCCTAAGTCGTCTTAATTAGTTTTATCTTGGGAGACAACTGACATAACGCCGTAAACACCATAGTGGAAAAATATTGTCTTAAGTAGAGATAGTCCGGCCAACTATTAATTCTACTATACTGTCACTTCCTATCTTCCAAAATCCAAACACTAATATGATGTTTGTATAAGAATTTAACATAGTTTTCTTAACGAACTTTTAACAGATGAATAGTAATTCGATTTTAATTGAATGTAATAGTGTTTTGAAAAAAATAAGAGTTCTGACAAATATTAAAAATGATGAATATTGTTTTAACATAACTCTTAATTGTCTGTCAAATTGTCCATATCGATCTAGAAAATCCAAAAATTACACCACCCACCGATAACTAATAAAAAAATCTCTGTGTGGCAATCGTCGTCAATTCATCACGGATCCCAGCAAGAAATCATCTGCTATTTTAAAAATGACTGGGAAGAGTATGGTGGGCCGTGGAACTGTTATAAATTAGGACTGTGGCACTGGAAAGTTCGTTGTACGCATGTACCAGGAAACAAGGGCACACAATTTCGTTACTATGGAATTACTACTATACTATTTACATGTCCAGGAAGTAAATTGATGGGGGGATAATTGTCGTGTAAATAACTTAATTAATTGCAGTTTATGATCACCAAAGGAAGTAAAAAAATGGTGATGAGATGATAGTTTCAGACTTTCAGTCACTTCAACTGCTGGGAATCCTGCAAATATCCCAGCCACTCAAAATCTCAAATATATAAGTAGTATATATAATCCGGCCGTACTCCAATTTCAAATAAATCACTACTAGTACGTGGCTGGGCTCATTGCAGCCTGCCGGCCTTTAACACAGTTGCCCAATTAGGGAACATCAATCGACTCTGCGTCTCTCTCTGGTGCCATACTGCTATTGTATTAACCTATTTTCCACTATTCTTTTCAAAATTCCGACACCTTGAATATGTTTCTCAATGAGCGGGCATTTCTCATAATCCGTCGTCAAACACTATATGAGTACTTCTCGCGCTACATATGAGTGATACAACTTACATGGCTTGATTGATCACATAGAGTGAAATTTGAAAACGAGATCGAGATCGAAATTTAACCATTTGAAAAATAATATTGCATTAAAACGAGAACGGTGTAACTAGAGTATTAAAAGTATATAAATAAATAAATATATGTATATTATTAAAATTTATGTTACCAAACAATATGTAATTTGTATAATTTTCAAAAATACCAATAGTGAATAGACTTTTGGATAAAGGATGAAAACTCCAGTATGTTAGTAATTGTTTGTCAACCCACCTCTTAAATTTGTTTGGAGTACAAGTATAGAGTCAAATTACCTTCACAATTCTAATTAGTTTATTTTAATTTGTGAATAAAGGAGAACTACAGTGGAATAGAGCGAGCTAGAACTGCACTCTCAATACATGAGAGCACACTCTCAATACATGATAGCAGGGCTGCACAACGGACCTGATTGGATCATATCCGATCCGTTTGACTGAATATCCGGTCAAACGGATGACTCAAATGTCTATCCGTTATCTAATTCATTCAGAGCGGATTGAATAACGGATAAATCCACGGATATTCGTTATGTATGAAATTTAATTAAAAAAATATATTTTTCAACACCAACTGGACAATAAAATGATGAATACAACGATAGAAATCAACATATAACACCAAACAACATAGGTTAAATATTCGAAATATACATCAAAAGTTCGAAAACGAAACCATGCGATTCAAATATCCATAATATATTACACTTCAATCAAACATATAAATTAAATGCAAATAGACGAAAAGTAAATAAAACTCCAAGTTTCCAAAATAGTTCATACCTCAACTTCATACTAACTTTAGCAAGTCCATAATAATCTGCAAAGATGTCTGTGTGTTTCCTAATTAGGTTATAAAAGCTCAAAATATTATATATATATATATATATATATATATATATATATATATATATATATATATATATATATATATACAAAATAGGTGAAAATTACATCCATTATCCGATCCGTTAGCTAACGGATCCGGATCATATGAGCAGCTCTACATAAGAGTGTTCGAATGCAATTCAATTACGTTGTATGGTTAATTAGGTGACCTCACCGGTTATCTAGTGGATCAATTCACCCACCATGTTATTGTCAGCTCTACAAGCAGACAATACTCATTCATGAGTTCTTGATCCCATGAAAATCCATACTATTATTGATCTATGTTGAGATATTTTCATTTAAGAGATATAAGAAGCATCGCAACATATCATTCAATAAATAAAAATGGTTGATAAGGCACACATCTCACAATAATATGTAACGGTTCATCAAATGTGAATAGTGTAAATTCACATAATACGTAAATTCCAATAATTATATTAGACGTTTCACGAGTAGTTACACTCCCCAACATCTAAAAAAGAGTTTATTTATTCTACAGTTTATCCAAACAATTTCCCACTCGTTCCCCAACATCTAAAAATAGTTTATTTATTCTACAGTTTATCCAAACAATTTCCCACTCGTTCATTTTTGACCCAATTTCTAGATACTCTTGCAACTCAATCTATAGAAACTGAAGTATGAGAACAAATCGGGACACCTCACACACCTATTCGGTAGGCATGTCCAATTCGGCAAATTCCGAATGAATCAAATTGAAAATTTAAAAATTCTACACCAATACCAATAAACAAACAAACAAATAATAATAATCCCGAACGGACCCCTCGCATTACTATTTACATAATTGTTTCCAACTCCCCCACCTTAAAATTTGCGCTTTCCACCCCACCATACCAGTACCACCTCTACCACTAGCCACCTCTCCTCTTCTCATATCATCTCATCATATTCCCATCAGTGTTTCCACCTCCCAACAATCATAACCAAAATCATTCTTAACAATGGCTGCTGCTGCTGCTACACAGCAGCTCCACCAGCTGCTCAAAGAAGATCAGGAGCCCTTCCATCTCACCACTCACATATCCCACAAACGTTCCCAATTCAACAACCCCACCAAAACGTCTCTTCACCTCAACAAACAACGCAAACCCGAAACCACCTTAAAACCCGGCAACCTTTGCCGACACGCTTGTTTCTTATCCTTCGCGAACTCTCCTGATGTAAGAAAATCTCCTTTCCCAGATTTCCACTCTCCAGCTCCCATGAGTCCCTGCAAAAACGGTGCCCTTTTCCTCCATATCCCTTCTCAAATTACTGAAGCGGCGATGAGGATCCAGAAGCAGCAGCAACAGGGTAAAATCGTCGGGTTCGGGTTGTTTGGATCCTTTTTGAAGCGGCTCAAGGACCGGAGTAATAATAAAAGTAGTAAGAAGCGTGGTATTGGGAATAGCAACTTTTCTAGTAAACACGACGAAAATGTCAGGACTATTACCAATGTGGACAAACTCGTGGATTCGAATCGGGCTTCCACTAGTGTTAGTTGCTGTTCGGATCATGAAACGAATCATTGCGATTTTGATTTGTGGGAAACGCGCTTTTGCGTTAGTCCGTTCCGGTTTTCTGTTCATCAGAGTCCCTTGTCTTCCGGTAGACGTACGCCGGATTTCGCTTCTCCGGTCGCTTCTCCAAGTCGTGTCGTGAAACAGGTTCGTCATTTTTTTTTTCTTTTTCTTAATTTACCATGTTCAGTTTTAACAAGGAGATGAATAATTGCTCAAAGTAGAATAATCATCACAGAAATAAATGCGGTAACAATTTGTTGCCACTTATTGCGGTAATAATTATGTTTAGCTGGCAACTTCAAAAGTCGAATTATTCTATGTTAAATGTTAGTAATTCACTGAAATGGAGTAATTGATAGATTTAGGTAAAAGAAATAGTGTAATTATGATTTGTGAAGTCAAATTTTGCTGTAGACTAAAACAGAATGGGCATGAAAGTTTCGTGTACTCGTGTTAAGTTTGACCTGGGACTATTCTGTCGGTAAATGATCTCGGTAGTCTGAAATTGTGGCCGGAGTGTCGTCGTAAAATGACAAAAAGGTCCCTCATACTTTTTTTTGCAATTATCAATTGGCTCACCAGTTCTAGAGAGCTTGTTTTTTGGTAACTGTACTTGTCTTCTTGTTTGAATTCTGTACTTTGCGATCACGCCTCTGCCACCAGAATCATTTTTTTATTTGGTTTTGTCTCCCCTAATAATTTTTCAATGGGACAAATTTTTAATTTTTTATTTATCGGACACTTAACGTTAATTCGCTTTCATCTAGATTTTTAACTTACTAGACGAATAAATCCACCAGTCAACTTTCCCTTATTTACCGTTCGTCGGCACCCTACATTCAATTTCATTTTTAATGATTGTTAAATCATCGAGATGAAATGAATTTGACGCGTATTGGATGATATTAATAATTAATTTACTTTTTACAGAGTAAAGAGAAGTCGGAAATTCAAGAATCGGGTAATTTACAGCAAGAGGAAGAGGAGGATAAGGAGCAATGTAGTCCGGTATCGATACTGGACCCTCCATTCGAAGACGATGAACATGAGAGTGCGGAGGCGGAAGAGGAAAATTCCGATCACGAAATGGAATGCAGCTATGCGAACGTACAAAGTAAGTGACACCATTCACTACTAACTGTCCTCATTAAACATTTTGGTTGAAAATCACATGGAGAAGCAAAACGAATTTATCCATATTGTTGTTGCATAGTCCTTTTCATCTTTCCTATAGAGGCATTACTAGTTTCCCTTTTTGTAGAAGTGTACATGTGCACCTGAGGTTTCATAATATTGCTGAGAAACCCCTCTTCCCTTTAAAAGGCAACAATGCCCTTCTTACTTGAACTTTGGAAAAGTATCCGATGACAAATTTATGATATTTAAAACTTTTCACAGAAAAACATGTGACTTTCCAGTAAAGGCTTCAGCTTTATTTCAAATCTGCAGAGAGTGTACTTGGTCAATTATGGTCAACCCTTGGTAAAATAAGTTTAAAATGTATGTGCATGTATAGTTGTGTACTAACTATTCCTGGCTAATTATCAATTTCTAAACATCTGCCAAATTATGAAAGCAAGTATTGAAATTTTCATGGGGCTTGATAGTGTTACTATCACTACTTGTACAATCAATTTTCTGTTGAAATGTGACATCTGTTTGTCCGAATCAAAACAATAAAACATTACCACCTTGGTGTAAAAGGTACATGAAGTGGGGTTTCTTGCATCATGGATTTTCTGGTGAATTAATTGGAACCTTAACTAGTACTAATGTGCTGAACCTTTCAAGTCACTGTTTTTGGTTCAATTTTCTTGAACTATGTGGAGCCTCCTCTAATTATCAGGACAATATGGTTTGTGAGTCTTGTGACCAATTTCTTATTAGTCAGTCATTATCAGTGGATCCATTTGCTAACCAATTTTTTGACAAATTCGAAACCAATCAATACTTGCAAGGAGGAGTGGAGGACTAATATTTTATGTTTATCTTTGCTAAAATGTGTAGGAGCCAAAGAGCAGCTTTTATACAGACTCCGAAGATTTGAGAAACTGGCGGAGCTTGACCCAATCGAGCTTGAGAGGAAGTTGCTAGAAGGATCAGATAGTGATGACCAGGGAGAATCGGAAGATTCCAACAACGATGAGCCGATGCTATCGTATACAAATCACAATGTAGAACAAACAGAAACTAAGGCCTTTAACCAACCGAGAGTTCAGAGCCATCCCCCGAAGAGATCAACTGATCCAATGTCTGAGGAAAAGAATGATGTAATATGCTTGGGCAATAGAGAAGTGGTTTTGGGGAGAGTCTGTAAGAGATTGGATTTTTCCAAAGAAGTGAAGTTTGCGACCATTGACATGATGATCGAATTAGATTTCAACAAAGATGTTGATGGATGGAAAACGTTTTCAGAGCAAGGGGAAGAGACGGTGGCTGACATAGAGTTGGCAATCTTCGGGATGTTGGTTGATGAATTATCAGAGGAGCTGTATCCCGTGGACGAACATTTTCTAGATGTCGACTATGTCCATTTCGGGTGCACTTAGATTTCGCGTATTAGAATTGTCAGCAGATGTCGGATCCCTTCAGACCTCGACTCTGTATTAGTAAAACACCTGTATCCTTGTAGTTAGGCCTCGTATGCCTAAGCTACCACACAGGGAAGTGCTCTTACGTGCTTTAATGTGTTGTACTATGAGTTCATGTACACCTAACATGTGAAGTATCGTATAAGCACACCTGGGCACTGCCCTGTAGTCACTTGAAATCGACCCTTGCTCTTAGTTGATCTTTCTTTGGCGGTTGAAATTAAAGTGTAATGTTAAGATATCCAGCTTAGGTTACCAGGAAGGTGAAGTTTTGGAGTACATGGCTCTACTTATGGTGGTCTTTATGCATAAGGGATGGTGTATGTAACTTAATTTTCTAATGAGTCATAATAATAATTACTTAAGCCTCTATTTTCTCAATAGGATGAAAAATAACTCTCCAGTCTCCACAAGATTGTTTCACTAATTTAGTACCAGTATATCTTAAATTAATCAATTTACATCTTGACACTTGATAGTATGATCTGCTAACTGAAAGGTATTTTTAGTTGAAGAAAAGAACGTGATTCTCTGAGGTTCTGATGGATGCATCATGGAAGCTACTCTTTTTGTTGGTGGTGATGACTATAAAAATCCAAACTTTTCCCAGTTTGGATCTTTCACTGTTTGCTTATCTGAGATTAGTATATGTAGCAGGTGAAGTTTTCTGTCTTACCAGAGAATAGACAAGTGGTTCTCTTTAAAAAAGAAGCTAGCATCTAAAGAAGTGAATGTGGCTGAGTGGATCATAGAATTTTCTGTTCTTTGGATAAATATATTCATTCAAGGCCTATATTCTTTAGAACATGTATCAATTGAGAACATCAATAGAGATCTACAGGCAGAGAAACCTTGTAACCAAGATCTGCGTGGTCGGTCTAGCTTAATGTTGTTTCCTGAATATCTAATGTAATACTTCTACTAGGAGTAGAGAGTTTATTTCTTTTACAAAAGATCTAGATAAAAATGGAGTATAAGATCGACATGCTCAAGTACAAAAAGTTACAATGTAAAGTTGGAAGTAGTGAATAAACAAATTTATGACGTCATAAATGGTTCTTGTATTTTTATAATTAGCTTTGAGGGTTGTAAAAATAAACAAATTTGAACTTAAATACGAATTAAATATAAAGTGTTACTTAAACACTCTAAGTTAGATAAATAAAAATTGTGAAACATTACTTGTATGTCATTTGTGAGGTAAAATAGCTCATGGACCACGAAATGCATCAAATAATTAAGAATCTCGTTTATAAAATGAAATCTTTCATTTTTCTTCATTCTTCTCATAATTAGTCTCTGTTATTTTCAACTGAAAAAACCTTTCATTGATTCCATTCGATTCGATTCGATTGGTTTAGTTCAATTTCGCCTTGATTCAGTTCATTAAATTCATATTATTATTGTTGTTGTTGTTGTTGTTGTTGTTGTTAATAATAATAATAATAATAATAATAATAATAATAATAATAATAATATTATTATTATTATTATTATTATTTTATCATTTATTTACACACCCGATCTTTTGTACGAGGAAAATAAGAAAATTTATTCAATTGAGTTATTTTCAACTTTTTTTCTTTCTTTCTTTTTAATATGACTTTTAGTAGATCAATGAAATAAAGAGTATAGTTACAATTTGAACTAACAAAAAATTTACATGTTAAAAAACTCCAAAACAAGTTAAACCAAACTTTATAAAAATAATATTATATATCACAAATATTGAAAAATGGCATTTATTCCTCCATATTATCTTCCTTGGACTCTATATTATCTTCCTCGGGCTCTATATTGCCTGGAATAGAGCGCCAAATTCTCAATGTTATCTCCTTGCGCACCCTGTTCATCGTTTCTTTCCTTGTCGTGTTCAATAAATCATTATCCACTCCACATTGGACATTGATATCATGTTGAAAATCACAGGTTTGAAGAAGAAGCTGATTTCACGTAAAAGATGAATAAGAACGTTCTGTATAAAAGATGAAGAAGAACGTTCTGTATAAGGGTTTTAATGGGTTTTAATGAGGTTTAGGAGCTGGGCTTCAACTTGGACCTTTAACAAGTCCAATTTAAAATTTTCTCGTAAGCCTATTATAACAATACGTATAAAATCGAAAAATTTCACGGGATTTTACAATAAAACAAAGTTATGTTAATCAAATATACTTAATTTATTTTCATGAAAGTTGAAATATGACTATTGGGACTGAAAGTTGAAGAATCAGTTTGGAAAATGGAACAATGCTGGAGGTTCTGGAAAAAAAGAGTGTTGATGTAAAGTTGTTGACACGAGCTTGTGCATGGTTTTATGGACAAGTGATTTTGGTTAAGCTTTTAATTATTTTATTTGTCGAACATTGTCCATACTCTTGTAAACATTTTCAAGTTGTAATAAATTTCACCGATTCAAAAAAAAAAAAAAAAGTTTATACGACGATTAAAATTCGGTTTTAATCGAGTTATCATTCTCATATTGTTTTCCACGCAGTTGATTTTAAAGTTTGTTATACAATAATAAATAAAAATGTAAAGTGACAGAAAAAAGAGTAGGAAGAATGTGAGAAAGATGACAAAAATAATATATTTTTTTAATTGTGATTATATATACCATCATATAATTGTTATTATTATTACATAATAATTTCTTGATTCGATTCAGCTTAGTTTGATTTGATTTGATTCGATTCAGATTCCATTCGATTCGATTCAAGAATTTCAGTTGAAAATAACAAATCCTTACTCCTCTACTTCTCAATCGAACGATCACCATAAATGTCGATGTTGAACAAACAGTAATGTAGTTTGTTAGCTTCCCAATGTGGATTAGTTGAATGTTTCAGTGTATGTGTGAAGTTATCCATTGAAAAACGCATATTTTGTTCAAGAAGTAATATTTTTTTGTTTATTGACTTACTTTGTATATTTTCCATTCATTGAAGTAAATGTGAAGATGTTATTGTATGCACGGATGATAGAAGTGAGTACCTACTGGATAAACAACTAATACATGTAGAATATATTTTCAAAATAGTATAGTTTGAACCTTTCCACTATCATTCAAATTTATTCCATCCAGTGGAGTATGATCTTGAGACCGTAAGCGATTATTCGATTTAGACGATTTGTTATCCATCAGATTTTCAAATGTAACCAATTCCAAGCAAGAACTATGCATGTTTATCAAATAAATAAAGCTTACAATTAATCATGCGTCACATTTGACAACTAAAAGTAACAGTTAAGAATATAGGAAAATTTTCAACAGGAAAATGTTGTTCGAAATCAAATATGTAATTAAAAAATAGTTTGAAAGATTGATTTTGAAAAAATCAAAAATAAAATTAGAGGATAGCGATTACTAATGGACAAAATTCTACATCAAATGCTTCAGTTTCTTCTATAATGCAAAAAAAAAAAAAAAGACGCAAATCTATAATATATATGTAGACTTAAGAGATTAAATCACCAAAGAGAAATTCTCTTTAATTAATTTGTACATGTTGTCACTCAGGATTTCGAACCTATTCAGTTGCTAATTTATCAGTTAAACTTTTTGCACCTTATAGATAAAAAACATAAGAAACAAATTTTGACGCCAAGCAATAACATTGGCCTCGTTGATCCTAGAAACAACACAAATACCACCACTATGTAGACTCTACGTACTCAACTGTATCATCAAAATTAACTAATTTGATACCAAGATTAGGTGGCAATCAAGCTGCTGCCACAGTTGGCTATGCAACACATAAAGATCTTTTACTGACTCTACTTATTTTATTCTTAATATAATGCATTAATAATCTAATAAAGTTAATTTTCAATCATAACAAACTCAATATATATAAATTGAAATTTATATTCAAAATGTTCCATATTGTGAGTATATAAGATAGAAGGTAAAATTTGAATAAATAATGAGTAAAAAGTAGAAAACGTGTGAGAATTCACGTAAATGTTGATAAGATGATTATTTTTATTTAATCCAATACGTTACTTTATTGCTAATTTTTAAAGTGTCCATTTGTAATCATACACCTAAATAAATATTAATTTCTTTGATAAATTGAGGGAGTATTAAGTATTTAGTAAATGCTCTATTTTTAAAATTTTATTATTTCAATTTATATAATTTAATAAACCTACTTAATGTTTAATTTAATATATGAATAATTTAATTAATTAATAAAATATTCAAGTTTGGTGTCTATGGATTCGTCTTGTCGCGGTGAATCTATATATACGTTCAAAATATTTTTCGGAGTTTTGTACATAAATATATATGAGATTAAATAAAAATTATATATGGATTCAACATACTAAAAATAAATTATGGGAGTTATATGGTGCACTACATTTTAAGCATTTGGAAAAAAAAAAAACTGTCTAATAGGAATGCTCGATAGTGCCATGTCAACATGACACATGGTTATGCTCACAATGCTTGAAAATGTCTTCTTTTTATATGTATATTGACTAGTATGTGACCCGTCGATACTCGACGGGTATAGTAAAAAAAAAAAAAAAAATTAAGTATGCATAGAACTCCACACTTATTACAATAACATTTTCAGTTTGTAAACATCTAAAATGTATGGTCGGTGAGAATTTATACGTCATTAGCATCAACAAACGTTCATATAAAAAAACAACTTATACATGTAAATACTGAAAAATAGTAATTTTAGTGAAAATTGACACGCTTGATGTATGTGAATTGTACTTATAAGTCTCTGTTATATGATCGAAATAAACTTATGTATACATCATGTTGGTTATTGTGTCATATATTCCACAATCCTTGTTAGAGATCCATACCCCTTGTGTCCCAAAAAACTTCATGCATTCACATGACTTTGCCACTAAATTACACTTTTTGCTTGATTTTTATGTTTTTATCATTTTTTTCACCTAAAACTATGCGTCCACCGTATTGTTTGTCATTTTTAGTCGTCCCACAAAATTTCATACATAATTATAAAAAAAACTACTGGCTGTTTGGTATAGAGTTAAAAAAAGTGAGTTAAAGAAAAAAATTAGTTGATAAATAGTAATTGAGTTAAAGGTGAGTTATAAAACATGGTGCTTGGAATAAAGTTATAAATTTATATGGTTGTTATATAGGGTATGTAAGAATAAATTGATGTATGTAAGAAGGAAGTAATGTGTTTGATATTTTTTAAGGTTATTTGATTGGTTTAAATGTTATTTGATTAGTTTAAGATTGTCAGATTGATTGAAAAAGTAGAGAGGATGTAAGAGTAGGGTAGAAAGAGAATGATGATTGTTTAGTGGAGAAAAAATTGAGTTAATTTATTTTACTGTAGAAGATACAAAATAAATACGCTGTGTTGATACGGAAATATGTCCAATCCGTTAAGGGCGCCATAGAGCGTGTCCTAAAGCGCATCACGGCTTAACTAGCCAATCCAGTACTGGTCCGACCTCACATGGTCCGCCCAAAGTGAATCGACCAGTACACTGAAGTTACTACATCCCCACAGCTAGTCCGAGCTGGCTAAGGAAAGGACTTCTAAACCTGATCATGTCAGTACAGAGATGCCTAACGGACCGTACGAGAGAATCTCGGACGCCACCATTACTTTAAGACCAAACGTATATAACAGAACCACTGAGATACTTCCGTGAGACTCTTGGCTCGGACATCCAGAGTCACCCAAGGGCAGATCAACCAAGCAGACAGATCTGTCCGAGGGACCAACACGGACCCAACAGGCGGAACAGTACTCTCAGAGGGAAAAGGTCCAAACTACCCTCCCAGGCCCACTTATCGGTATTGGACTACTGTTCACTAATGGGCCATGGGCCAAAGGTAGCATTGGTGTCCAAATCTGGATCGTACACTTGGCATCACCTTATGAGCTACCTCATGAGTATATGATAACTATAAATACAGCACAAGGTCCAAGACCTTAAGGTAAGTGATAGGTCGAAAAGCGAGACCAAAGTGATATCCATTATACCTTTCCCATTACTATTGCATTGAGAGCTACCACCTCTCCTTTGAGTGAAGCCTCTTACCGGATTGACCTTGGCAATCCGGGTAACCCATTCTAAGCCCCCGCTTAGTCCTGTCAGGTGCTCTTTCTCGGACAACCCTCTTATCGGACTTCAAGTTGGAGGCGGAGCTTGGATTAGGTTACTTGCAGTGGTAGTGTTGGTGTTGAGAGGTTTATACCCCAACACGCTGAAACATTTTAACGGATGAATAGTCGTTTATAATGGTATGCCAAACAGGCTCCTACTCACCTAAACTTCGCGTTGACCTGAATGTATAAAAGGAATGAACTATCTCTTGTTGAAATTGAGATGAAAGTTTGTCTCGTCTGATGGACTCACCATCAACCATATGAACAATAAACTTTTGGCTTAGATTTATTCCATACCTCACTTTTAGCACGATCTATGATAAGGCATGACTGAGTAATTAATCACATTAACGAATTTTACTAAGAAGACCTCTTCCAATCTAGTCTTTTAAATGGTTAAGATTCTATCCCACCCGTTGCGAATCCCCCGGGCATGGTACACGTTTAAAAGAATGGTGTTTGCGTCCAGTTCAGTATATACCCGGCCCTTTCCATACCTGTGAAATAGGACACAAACCAGACATAACCCGATAAAAAATGCAGCTCTGTCCGGCCCAATCTGCAATATAGTTTGTAATTATGTTAGTGAAATACTAAATTTTTGTAAGTGTGCTTATTGTGTGAAAGGGTCAGGTCGAGGGCTCGCTAATTCTTTTTATCAAAACATGTCAAAAGTTAAATTAGTGAAATAATTTTTTTTTGGGCTAGGGGACACACCCCCTTTCCTCAAGAAATATGTGAAAATTTATGTATGTCAAATAATAATATTTTTGGGGGCTATTGGCCAACTACCCCCCCCCCCCCCCCAAAACCACCCCAAATAAAATCACCGGAATGTGTGAAAGACGATGTTAGTGAAATAATAATTTTAGTATAGTGTAGAGTGGAAAAACAAATGCAAAAATTTGTCAAAACTCAACTCGAATCGAGTGCCAAACACACGCAATATGCACTCGAATTTTGTTTTGATTGTAGAGGGAGTTGTGCAATTAGGGCTACATAAGTGGGGATCTGGTTGGTGGTACTCCCGCTTCTAAGTTATTTAATTTTAAAAAAAATCTATAATTTAAGAGATCAAGGCACGTGTTGAGTAGAGATTTTCATACATGTGTGTGTGTGTGTCGTGTGTGTGTGTGTCGAGCAAGTTGGATTCAAAATATGAAAATAATAGTTTTCATAAATAGTTAATATATGATTTTTACTTCAAATAACATATGAATTTTTAAAATCTTAAATTGATTATTTTGTATATTAATAATTTAAATATTATAAATGAAACTTCTTCTTTTAAAAATACATTTTTACTTGGGATGCATTTAAAAAATTCGGCATATATAAGGCCTCAATTTTTTTGAGCCGACCATGCTCACAACCACAAAAGGTCTATTATTTCCATCCAATAAAGAATGTGTAATTTGAGTTTGTAAAAACCGATTTGACTACAAATTGTTCTTAAATTATATTGAAAAATATTTTGAAATTAACTTATACAAACTTCTGTGAGAGCCCAGCACCCCGACAAAGTTTTTCATATTGCCATTTTTAGTGGTACCGCAAACAACATCTCATTTTCATTTTTATAATTATTACTCCCATAACAATTGACACATTTGACTTTTGAGTAATTTTCAAGGTCAATTTTAACCACTAATTACTCTTACATTATACAGGTAAAAACATTTAACGAAATTATAATATGAATGTACACTTCATGAAATTTTAGAATATAATTAATTCAGGAGTAATTTAAGGTCAAATTCAACTTAAAAACATGTTGAAATTTAAAGAGTGCAATTTGTTATGGGACGAAAGGAGTACCTTTTACCCCGCTCAACTATTACCATCATAATATACTCATATATATACACATTTACAAAATACTATCTCTTTCTTAAAATTATTCTTTATAATTAGTCCATTTAAACAATATTCAAAATTTCAATTTACCTTATCTTGTTGACCATATAGCAAATTCCAGAACTTCCCGATCCAAAAAAATGCTCCATAAGATCCATTTACTTGTTTAATTTTAAAGATTGTTGGGAAATTTGTTAGATATTTTGTTAGAAATATCTGTTTAGATTTTGATCAGCAACATGATGACTTATCTTAGTCTCAGAAAGGTGATTAGTACTCTTGGTTCACTTGAACATTGTAAAAGAGGAAACCCACTAAGTATGATAGTAGCTAATCTTGTATAGGATGTTAGGTCTCAAAATGTAATTTTTATTTTATGAAGAGAAGACCAAGAAGAAGACATCCAAGCAGAACAAGCTCAACGACATTGAAGACTTGAAGAAACTGCACAAGATTACTGAAACAGTTTTTCAGATACCTTAGCCAGATATCTTGAAGACACGAATAGTTTTAAACAAACTATGTCACAAGAGATATCTGAGAAATAAAAGGCCTATATGAAAACAAGGAAAGTGTCCACAAATATCTATTCTCAGATACCTTGAGCTTTAACCACATTTCTGAAAAAGAAATATATATATATTGCAAACAAAGTTGTTTCAATAAATGTGGTATCTGAAGATTGAAGATAAGGACGTGCAAAGAATCAGATAATACTAGTCTCTGATACTAAGCATAGTTCCGTTGGCACTACAGGACAAAAAGTATAGTACAATGCATTTAATGCACGGACAGAGATGTCTGAACAAAAGCAACGGCTTTCAAGAAGAAGACAAAACTCCATAAGATTATACACAGATATCAATAGTTTGAATTTGAGCCTAACGGATACTATTCAAACGGCACTCAAATTCATCTATAAATATCAACACTTAGACAGCTTGAGAAGAAAACAACACGACGCTGAAACACAGAACTTACTGAACATCTCAAAGCAAATTACTTATCCTCAAAGCTTTCTGTTGCGACCAAAGCTCTTGATCTTAAGTAGCACTAAAGTTCTAAGTGTCCTGATCCTAAACAAGCACAGCTATCTGTGAAAGAGTTGAAACAAAAGATCAAGTATCTGAGATTCATTCTCTTGAACAGATTATCTGAGACTTGGGTCAGTAAAAAGAACAAGATACCATACATTGAAAAGTGTATTAAGTATACTTGATTCACAGAGCTATCTGAATAACTGAATAAGTTATTAAAGAAGCTCATCTGACAACTCAAACCGAAACCAAAACCATAATCAAGTGGAGTATGTGAAGTACTTAGTTTGGAAAATCAGGGAACAACTCCAAGGTTACCGGAGTATAGGAAGTACTTGATTTGGGAAACTAAGGAATAACTCCAAGGTTATTGAGTATAGGAAGTACTTAGCTTGGGAAGCTAGGGAATAACTCAAAAAGGTTTCTGAGTATAGGAAGTACTTGGCTGAGAAAGCCGGGGAACAACTCAGGGGGAACATTTGGTTGGGAACCATTTGTTTAAAGGAATTTCAGAATAGGATTTTTGTAAGGAGAACTCAATTATCTATTCTAGTAAATTCTAGGACTTTGGAAGACCGAAGTGGATTAGTTGGAGGATTACGCCACCTCCAGATACCACTATACTTGCTGTGTTATTTACTTTTCTGTACTTACTTTTCAGCAACACACACACACACACACACACACACACACACACTTTAACTGTTTCTGCACTTATCTATCTTAAGTCTTCCGCGCTCTGAATCTAAGTATCAGATATCTTCACAGATATCTGAGAAATAGTTTTTATCGACAAAAGTTTTAAAAGACTATTCACCCCCCCTCCAGTCTTTTACTTTGCCGTTATCTGGACCAACAAGTGGTATCAGAGCAGGAGGTTCACAAGCCTTCTGCACTGAACCTAGATCCCCAGATAGGTGAAGGGACTTTGTCCATTTTCGAGGACTATTTAATTTGTGTGTTAAGTGTGCAGGAATGTCTCTGAGTGATGCACCCGTTCTCAAACCAGAGAATTACGAGAAATGGAAAAATAACATGATGCTCCACCTTGAAGCCATAAGTGACGAAATGATCGAAGTGATAAAGAATGGCCCAATAGTCATTCAACAACTCAAACAAGTCATGGAGGTTTCTAATGGTAGAGACAAAGATCAAAGCGAAGGATCTTCACAAACCGATGCATCAACAAGTGGAGATCTACTAGTCGTTATTTATTTAACCAAAGCTCAGAGAACTCGACATCGGAAGATGCCAAGAGGAATCGTCTGGATGGTCAAGCTCGTAATATCATCATCGATCGACACTGAGCACATACGGTAAACTGGGGTGCTAAACGGCGAAAGTTGCTCGCAACCGATTGAAGAAATCTGCCGAATCGAGAAACCAAAGAAAACAAGTTTGAAGTTCTCAAGTTGAAATTTCAAAATTTCAAACAAGGACCCACTGAAACTCTGGAAGAACTTGATTTCAGATTTACCACTCTCATGAGTGATATGGCAGCACTTGGGGAAAGCAACAGATACTCCAAGTCAGAAAAGATTAAGACTATTGTCAGAAGTCTTAACCACAACTGGGAGCATACCAAATTCTTTTATTTTAACCAAGGAATGCCAAATATCACTCCAAAGGAACTCTTCACATCTTGCTACGGTAGATTATGAGACAACACAAAGAGAACAAACAACTGAAAAGTTGCAGAATGTTGCTCTAGTTGCTCAAGGAACTTCTGAAAAGAAGAAAAGCAAGGAAGAGACTGAGGATGCTCTTGCTGCAAAGCAAATGAGCAAATTTGTCAGTCGAGAAATTGAGAGAAGAAAAGCCAAAGAGAAGCTGAAAAAGCATCTAGGCTCAAACTATCACCAAGAAAAATATGCAAAGCTATTTGAACAAGCCATTTCGTAAAGCATCATGTACTGAGGAAGCAGAAATTGGAAACGATATCTGTTTCTATTGTCAGAAACCTGGTCACTTCAAGAAGGATTGTCCTGCCTTTAACAAACTAAGGACAGGTGACAAGAAAGATAGAAGAATCTTCAGAAGAAGCCAAAAACTTTGTTAACTGAAGAAAGAAAGAAAATCCAAATTCAACTGGATGCTCTAGACGTTGAGACAGATTCTGAAGATGACAATTCAGATGACTCAACCTTACCATCACCAGAATTATGTGGAGTTACTCATGATATAATCGACTTCGGCCTCAAGAAGAATGAAATGTGGAGTTCCGAAATTGACGGTCCACATCTCTAACATAGAAATCATCTTATGGTCGATGAGGTAACACATACTTCTTGTTATACTTATGAAAGTGATGAAGAAGAAATAAAAGATCTAGAAAATCTCAGGAAAGAACTTGACATCTATAAAAGAGAATTTCTAATGATCCGAGCTAGAGCCGAAAATCTTGAAGAAGAAAAGAATTCTCTTGCAAAGGAAAATTCTCAATTAGTTAAGGTATCTGAGAAAAAGGATGCTGAAAATGCATTTCTCAAAGCTCAGATATCTGAGACTGAAAAGTCACATAAAGAAGCAATGGCTGAATTACTTAAAGAAATATGAAGATCTTCTTTCCGAGAACAAGGAACTCAAGAAGAAAGAATTATCTTTTCAATCTTATGCCAAAGCTAGTGACACTCTTCAAGTACAATCTTACCTAAGAGATCCTTCGTAAAAGAAAGGACTCAATGAATAAATGCAGATTGTTCTATCACTCTGAATAAGAGTAAGGAAAGAAGAACATTTGTAAGTACTCAGCAAGATGGTTCCCATGCAATCTATAGTATCGGTCAGAAGACGAAGATTGTTGACAAAGGAAAGGCAGTTGCGACTAAACCTTTGTGGGAAAAACAAGTCAAAAACAAAACTGTGGCACGTCTTCAAAAGAAACACAACACCGAAAAGTGTAAACACCCACGGTTATGTCTCAAAAGGGTAGAATTGCAGAGTGGCAAATTCTCCCATGTCACTTTTTCTCGAAAGAAATTGACCAACCAGAGACTAGCAAAGTCACGAGAAAAGATCTCGAGATAGCTTCAAGTGCTCAAACGGTATTGCTATAAAGGCATCGGAAACGACTTGCTCATGAATACAAACAGAGCAAGAACGATGGCTAAAGGCTAGTATTGCTCAAAGCAATTATCGAAGTGGAAATCAAGCCACTGAAAATCTGAATGCCAGGGCTAGAAGAAATCTGGCAAGGAAAGCTAAGTTTGCTGAAAAGCAAACTCAGAAACCTGACAGGTATCTGAAAGCACCAAATGGAGCACCTAGGAACACACCAAGGAAGAAAATAATTCTCAATAATGATAATCATTCAATTAGAATTCCTCCTTATGTTCCTATCAGACAAAAGAATGTTCCAAGGAAATTCATCCAAAATGGATTCCTACCGAAGATTGTTTAGTCCTGATGGTTCCAACTGTAAATTGAGAACCTAATCTCCTGCTGTTGTGTGCAGAATGCTTCCTGGACTAAAGCACAATGGCTATTTGATAGTGGATGCGGAAAGCACATGACAGAGATAAAGCAACCGTCGATTACAAAGCTTGCAAACGTGACCAGATATCGATTTGGAGGAGAATTAAATCCTCTCTGGGATTTGGCAACGTCAAATTGGGAACATTAACAATCACTGACGTATTACATGTTAAGGATTTGAAATATAATCTATTTAGCATGAGCCAGTTTGCAGACAAGGGTTTTACTATAAAATTCAAAGAAAAATACTGCAAACTAATTGACAATGAGTCAAACAGACCGTCTTGGTTGCTCGGCGGAAGGCGCCTTTTATGTTGCCGATTGCATCCGCCACAATCAAGAATGTCTCATGGTGAGTCAACTGGTCACACGTAAGAGCTACCGTTATGGCACAAAAGAATGAGTCACTTGAACTTCAAAACTCGAACAAACTTGCCAAGAAAGAGTTAGTGATTGGCCTTCCTGAACATCTTCGTAAAGGATGGTATCTGCTCGCTGCCGATGGGGAAACAATCTAAGATCTCTTTCAAGTCCAAAATCAGACACTCTAGTGTTAGACCACTGCAACTATTACACATGGATCTTTTTGAATCATCTGTAACTAGTTATGCAGGAAAGAAGTATGGTCTGGTTGTTGTAGATGACTTCTCAAGATTCACTTGGGTTGTCTTTATGAAACACAAATCTGATGCCAGGGTGGAGATACCAAACTTGCTGAAAAAGCTTGAAATCATGAAAAATGACAAGGTATCTGCAATCAGAACAGGCCATGGTACTAAGTTTGTCAACCAGTACATAAAAGAGTTTTGTACCTGCAAAGGTATACAACACCAACTTTCCTCTGTAAGAACACCTCAACAAAATGGTGTTGCAGAAAGGAAAAACAGAACCCTTAAAGAAGCTGCAAGGACGATGCTAGCTGACACTGAAATAAGTGAAATTTATTGGGTTGAAGCTGTAAACATAGCTTGCTACACTCAGAACAGATGCTTGATAAACAAACACCATGACAAGACCCCTTATGAAATCTTGGTTGGTAGACCCCCTAATATCAAACATCTGAGAGTATTTGGTTGTAAATGTTTTGTTCTAAACAATGGGAAAGATTATCTGAGAACATTTCAACCAAAGGTAGATGAATGTGTATTTCTTGGTTATTCCACGGATAGCAAAGCCTACAGAATTTACGACAAAAGAACAAAGAAAATTGAAGAATCAGTTCATGTTGTATTCTATGAAGGAAGTAAGAAAACACTTCCTAATGATGAACTCTCAGAAAGGTTCAAAGAACTAGTGCTGAGGAATTCTGAAGAAGAATCCTCAGAAAGGAGAAATATCATTATGGAAAGTGAGGATGACTCTGACGTAGAAAAGCATGAAGTGCCTAGTAACAACAAGATGACTCACAAACATGATGAAGAATTTCCTATGAAACTTCCAGAAATGGAAACTGAAGATGTTCATCATGAAGCTATCTCTGGAAATAATCTCTCTGAAAGACATGTTCCAGATAGCTCAAATTTTTTTTTAAATTTTGTTTTTTTTTAAATATTAATCCCTGTTTTTCGTATTTCACATATTTAATCAATATAATGCTCGATAATAAATTAATAATACGGAAAATATTTCAATAAATGATAAATAAAAAATGCAATATCCGAATAAGTCTAAATTATCCGAACAAGTCTAAATATAATAAATTCGAACGTACATAGTACATATACATAACTAGATACCAGACGGGGGTGGGTGCTGGCCGAATTTGGACATGAAAGCCTCCATCTGTAACCGAAGGCGCTCGTTCTCCTCCCTTCGTTCTCTATCGCGCCGCTCCATATCGTCCCTTTGTTGCTCCATCTCTTGAGTTAGCCGTGCAACCTGTTCCCGGACCTACGACTGCACCATTTCCGAGACCTGGTCCTATGTGTAAACCTGACGTCTAGACTGCTGGGATGATGATGAGGAGCACCCCGGACTAGCCAAGCTTAAACCGAGGCTCCCGAGTCCATATATTCGTCCTTTGTTGTCCGGTTTGTTGACCTCTAAGAAGATGTTGTCAACTTGTTCAGTTGACAACACATCACCCGTCTCTTCCTCCTGCCTCTCTACCTGAGCATCAACCTCAGCCTAAAATCGTAAATAGCAGATATCATGATCAGTTACTGTTTTTCAAAAATAACTTGTAATAGTGTACAAATATGAACTTTAAGCAACATAAACATAACGCAATAGACGAGGCCCGGGAGTCAGTCCATACCCCGCCCTTCTGCTTGGCCTTCTTGAAGATGTCATACTTGGATTTCACCTCCCCCGTGACATCTGAACAACATATATAGTCAACAATTTATCATCTCACAAGTAATAGATCAGAGACACAATACATCCAAAGTCATGCTAGATTGAAAAAAAACATATATATACTTACCGATAGGTAATAATCAGTGAGAGTAGATCTCCTCCCAAGGTGGTGAATGGCCCTTCCTGCCGCATCAGACTGAGACGCCCGGTTCTGTCTGTTGATGTAGGCATTGTCCTAGACATTAGTTCGACGCTAGTAGGCATCCCAAAGGGCCCACTCCACTGCATCAACCTGTGGAGGCATTGGGCCATTCCGATCCCGAATGGCCTTCCAAGTACAGACCATATCCCTGTACAATTTAGATCCCACAGTCTCGTAAACACGCCAGATCTGTGGGATCAATCTACTGGGAATGAAGTACTCCTTCTACATTCCCAATTTCATACAACATCCAAAGTCAATATATATAAACGTCACCATGTTACATTAAATTAATAAGATACAACAACATAACATATATGGTGACTAACATATCACCCAAACAAAGTGGCTAACATACCACTCACATATAGTGGCTAACATATCACTCACATTGTCTTAAATTTTACTAACACAATGGTGACTAACATATCACCCAAATAAAGTGGCTAACATACCACTCACATACAGTGGCTAACATATATACCACTCATATTAAAACGATTATAATAACAAATTAAGGAATGTCATATTTTAACTTACCCTCAGCTCATCAAAGTACTCGGCCCTCATGCGGTCCGAGATGTGAGACCAACACTCACCACCCTGCCCCGGTGGCTCTCTCCTGCTTCGAAAGATGTCACCTAGTTTGTTGTGGACCTCCCGAGGCCATAAACTGTTGTCAATGTATAGGATACAAGAAACAAATATTTATTACTTTAGTACAACAATTTATACTTGTCAACTATCATAAGTTATGTTGTTGGTCCAGATAACGGCAAAGTAAAAGACTAGAGGGGGGGGGGGGTGAATAGTCTTTTAAAACTTTTGTCGATAAACACAGTTTCTCAAAAACCTGGGGGTTTCTGATACTTAAATTCAGAGCGCGGAAGACTTTAAGATAGGTTAGTGTAGAAATAATAAATATGTGTGTGTGCTTTGCTGAAATGTAAATACAGAAAGGTAAATGACACAGCAAGTACAGTGGTATCTGGAGGTGGCGTAATCCTCCAACTAATCCACTTCGGTCTTTCTGAGACCTAGAATTCACTAGAACAGATAATTGAGTTCACCTTACAATAATCCTATTCTAAGATTCTTAAACAAATGGTTCCCAACCAAATGTTCCCACTGAGTTATTCCCCAGCTCCTAGAGCTAAGTACTTCCTCTACTCAGATAACCTTGGAGTTATTCCCTGATTTCCCAAATCAAGTACTTCCTCTACTCCACGCCTTGATGGTGTTGGTTATAAGGTTTTGTCAGAAAGGCTTCTCGTATAACTTTTCAGTTATGTTTTCAGAGAGCCTAATAGAACAAGACTACTTAATACACTTGTTCAGTGGATGACGACCGCTCTTTTACGACCAAGTAATTGGTGTCCGTTCTGGAGAATGAGCTTCAGAAAGGGTATCTGATAGTTCAACTCTTTCACGAATAACAATCTCTTGTTAAGGTTCAGGACAACTTAGAACTACTAGTGATTTTTCAAGCAACAGAAAGCTTTCAGAAAGGGTAGTAGAGTGCTTGAGAGAATACTTTGCTTAATGGTAAGTTTGCAAGATAGAGCGTTTTAAGGTATATTTTTCAAGCATCTAAGTGTGTGATATATATAGATAAATTTGAGAGGCGTTTGAATTATATCCGTTGTGCTCTCTATCAAATTATATCTGTTTATATCTTGAACCATGTACTCAGAAGTCACTATCTCTTGTTTCAGAGAGGACTTGCTTTTTGCAGCATTTCTGCCGATGCATTTAATGCATAGTACTATTCATTGTCCTTTAGTCTCAACGGATACATGAGCCTTTCTTATGGCTTGCATGCTCCATGCTCATGATGTCATATGTCCAGAATCATATTTCAAAAGTAAGTTAATATACTTAAGAAAGGATTAAGGACATAGTCTTTCTGAGTTAGACTAAACCTTCGTGTTTTCATAAACCTTGTGCAATCTTCAGTCTTCTAATCTTCAGAAAAGCTCCATTGCTAGGATTGATCTTCTTGGTCTTCTTGAAATAAAAATTACACTCAGAGACCTATAATCCTAATACAAGATTTACTAGACTAATCATACTCAGTGATTTCCTCTTTTACAATGTTCAAGTGAACCAAGAGTACTTAATGACCTTTCTGGCTAAGACAAGAACATGTGATGAGTGATCAAAATACTAACAGATATTCCTAACAAATTTTCCCCTTTTTGATCAGTCATCCATGACTATCTTTTAGGTCCTATTACAAAATTGTAATCCTGGAAGAGAAAACAATCCACCACTTAATCATTTCAAATGATATTCAATTTTAGTTGAATTAAGTGCAGAAAGTAAACATCAACCAAATCACAAGAAGTGATCTTTGCTGATAAGTTGTCATCTATTAAAAAATGTATCTGAGAGTATGATCTTCAGATAGGTACAGTTTACAGAAAGAGATGTAACTTTTACATATAGAGAATTTTAGATACAATCAGCAAGATTACAAAAAGTAATAAAACAAACTAAGTAAATTAGAACAAAGGAGAGTCCAAGCTCCAAGAGAGTATTCTAATGTTACTAGTCTTCAACTTAGGTTTAGATACCTCAAGTTCTTCAGCACCCTTTCTGGATCAGTTGACATGATCATCCATTTTTCTGCATTCTTGGACATAGTCATAAAGAATCCTTCTGACAGAGAGCTATGTCTTTCTGGATAAGTCACATATTTCATGGTAACTCTTGCCAAGCTTGTGATTCTTCCGCAGAAATTGTTTGACCCAGAAGTACTTTCCTGCACCTGCATGGTCTACTTGTAATGAGACAAAGTTGAAATACTTGTATATTTCTTCCAGATAGTGTATATCATCTAGGTATTCATCCAATGTCATATAGAATGACTCATAGGTTGAAACACCTAGTTTGTTCTTCCTGCTGTAGCTACCATCCAGCTTTCTTACCTTGTGTACATCATCAGGTTTTGGGTAAGGACAAGCAAAAGAAAGATCCATCTTTCTGGCTTCATTCCTCTTTTCTACTTCAAAGTTTAGCCAGGCATGAAGGTGCTCAGGTTTTAGCAATTCACGCTTCTCTCCATTTCGTGATCCGGTTGAGGATGGAGTTGGAAACTTATCATTGACAAGTAGATGTTGTAGTTCCGTAACCCAATACCCTCTCTTGTTCGTAATGCACCTATATGAAGATTCTTCATCGGGTCTTCATATACTCAATGTGGGCATCATTGGCCTTTCGATGTGTGTTTCATTGTTTACTCGCCAAACCGAAATCCTTCTTGCTTTTCTGTTTGGTGGCCTTCTGTTAGGAGATCCTCTATCCCTTTCTTCCTGCCTTGGGGCTGTGCTGGTGGATGTTCCTTGTATAGACTTGGTATTTCCAGAAGGGGTTCTGGCTGCTAAAGGTCTTGCTGCCAGAGGAGGTTGTGAAGTAGTTGCTTGTCTCCTTTTCTTGTGAAGTGGATGTTCATCTGTGTCAGATTCATCCTCATCATCATTGAAGTCCAAAATTGGAGACTTGCAGCTTTCTTGACCTCTTACTTCTCCTTCTTCATTTTCTTCTTCTTCAGAAGTCTTCTTCTCTCGAGATTCTAAGGGACTTGGCTCCCTAGTTATCATACTCCTCCTTTTCCGGCTAGTTGATCCGGAACAACTTCTTGAAGGGTGTCTCAAAGGGTGTCGTTAATGACAAGTTGACTTGAGAAGGGAGGATTTGATTGTTTTCTTTTTCTTCCTCTGCCTTTCTGAGGCATCTCTTCTTCCCCCTTAGTCATGAATGACTGACTCATGATAGCATAGGCTTCAGAGAGAGTGTCAAAGTTTTTCTGGAGATTGTTGTGCACCCTGACTAATTCTTGAAGTTCTTTCTTCAGCTCGTTGTTCTGTCTAACCAGTTCCTGCTCCTTTCTGTTGAGCTCTTCAAGTGGCCTTAGGATGGCGTTGGCTTGCGGATGATGGTCGGGTTTCATTCAATGCTGCATTTGCATTGTTAAAATCCTCATCCCTGACCAACCCTAGGTCTTTCTGAGAGAGAGCTATGCTGGTTGCTCTGTTGAGTAAAGCAGCGGCCAATGGATTCATCTCTTCTGGGAAGGATTTTAGCACTTCTGTGTCTTGGGCAACTAGTGTCTTTCTGAATTCTAAAAAGACATTGTTCCTTGCACGGTGCTCTTCACTTCTTGAACTACTTGGTGCAGAGAATATATGAGGAGCAAGTAGGGCTCTCTTGTGCTGAGTGATAAGTCTCTCATCTTCTGCTTCAGTAATCAAGTTGTGGGTTTCAGCATCACTGTCATAATCTTTTTCTTGGATTGTTTGCAAATTGACAATCTTCTTCTGCTTTCCATCAAGTGTGCTGGCCTTCTGAGAAGATGTAGAAGGTCTTTCTGATGCAGTCTCAGCATCATGTTCTTCATCATCATTGTCATCCATTGCATCTATTTCAGCAGCTGTGACAACAATGTCATTCTTCAAATTTCTTTGCTCATCTAGGAGTGCCAATTCCTTGGCATTAGCTTCTCTGAGCTTCTTGAGTTTGGCCTCCTTTTCATCAACAAGAGCTTGACATTCTAAGTTGATTCTCTTCTCTTCTTCCAACACCTTTCTGAGTTGTTCAATCCTAAACTCAGCGGCTGAAATTTCTTCCATGGCATCATTAGCTTGTTGGATATCTTGATGAGACTTGGGAGGTGATGATGATGGAGCTTTCTGAGCATTTAAGGGAGTAACCTTTTCTCCACTTTCTTTGCTAGCTTTCTGAATCCCGCCTTGTCCAGGTTGGGGATCATCATTCTGATCATCATCATCCTTTTTCTTTGCTTCTTGGTTTGGATGCTCAGAGGGAGGTTCTTGATAGTAATTTTCATCCATCTCTTCCTCATCTTCAGAAACCAGGTTGATCACATCAGGAAGTGTGATCATCCTCCCATTAACTTCCTCTTGCTCAGTTGGGTAGGTTGTGAGCTTGCTGGGTAAGGCAGGATGGGTAACCATCTGCTCTTGGGTTTGAGCATCCGCAGACTTGAAATCTGCCAAAAGTCTTTGTGCTACTTCATGAATGAAGTCTTCATGCATCAGAGTGGCAAATGTGTAGGACTCTGTTGGGAACAATGCATGGATATAATCTTCCAGATTGAAGGCGATTGCTCTCTTCTCTGGGATGTTGATCACTCTGGCTAATTCAGAAAGGTCAGCCTTTCTGAGTTTCTGCCATTGTCTGAAGCACTTGAGATGTTTCTTTAAGGTGTGCTTCTAGAAGGCCTTGAGTAAATCAACTGGCACTAGACTTTGAGCCTGAAAGAAAGTGTTCAAGTTAGTTTTGCTCAAACTACTTGAGTTAGTATCTGTAAACGAAAATAGGCTTTCTGAGCATACCTGTGTAGAAACACTAGGCTGATTATCCTGTACTTCTGCTTGCTTGGGCACAGAGGCCTCAGATACCTTGTTGTGAGGAGAAGTCTGATCCTCATCAACCTTTCTTTATGCTAGAACCTGAGAATTAAAATCAAATATGTTTAGAAACTGTTAACAGAAAAGATAAGTGGAAAAATGCTTTCTGAGACTTCACTTACTTCCAAGTGAGGAAGCTCACGAAGATCTTTCTCGTAAACCTTGGGGTTTCGAACCTTTCGCAGAATCGCTTGTTCAGCAGTTTTAGTTTCCTTTGGAGGAGATAACACAACTGTTTCTCCATCCAATTGTTCTTCTGACTGAGCCTGTAAGAACAAATATAAAAGATTTAGTAGTGGTTTTTCCAGAGCATTCTTGAAGAAGACTATTACTGATTACTTACCTTCTCAGTAGAAGGCTCAATAAATACTTCCTCAGAAAGCTTTTCAGCCTCTGGAATCTCTAGGTTTTGGGGTGTTGGTTCCACCACCACTACTTCCTCAGTTGGAGCCTAAGAAGAGACATTAAGAATATTAGAACATAAGATAAGAGCATTTTTAGTTATTTCTTGTTCAGAGATAACTTTACTACCTGTGGGACATGCTCTTCTTGATGTTCTGAGGTTGGAGGAACCTCTTCTTGATTCAAGGGGGTGGACAGGTTTTCTTCCCCCTGAAAGTGTGTCTCCAAGTCATTCTGTAATAAATACTTTTATGAATAACAAGTTAACATACAATTATGTTGACATGTTAGATACGAACTTTCTTTGTTACCTGAATAGAGTCAGGCTGATCATAGATCTCTTGGACTTGTGGTGATTCCACAGTCTCTCTGTGCTCATTATTGTTCTCCTTTGCAGTATCATTCTGAGTCTCCATCTCAGTTTGATCCCTTTCTGAGAGTTGAGCTCTCTCAGAAGGTTGAGGAACCTGTTCAAGAACAGGGTTTTCTTCAGCAATGTTAAGTGCTGGCATTGTGAATGTGGAAGCAATGGCAACATCTTCCATCATTCTATCTTCCTCACCCAGGCCTTCTTCTTCCTGCTGGGCTTGATGCTCCTCCATGGGTCTCATACTTGAATCTTTTGAGTACTTTTGCAAGTACTTCATCATCCTCAGAATCACTATTCTGTGTTGGTGCAGACCCATCTATGATATTTCTATCATCTCTGGAGAGTTCTGGAGCATTCTGGTTCAGGACTCTTGGGGCATTTTGGAGTTGCCTTTCTGGGCGTCCAACATCTTCTGAGACCTTGTCTCCAGAAGGTTGTGCCTCTTGTATGATTACGGACTTGGAACTCTTTTGCTTTGAGTCCTCTTTCTCTTGGCAACTGGAGGTTTAGCTTGAGCTTGCTCAGAGACCTCCTCACCTTGCTGTGCAGTTTCTTCTTCTTCTGCCTTTCTGAGTGCGTTCTCAGCAGCAATTTTCTCCTTTTCTTCAAAAGCGTGTTTGAAGAGAGAGTTGGTGATCGATTTCGCCTCTCGAGAGTGATTCCCATTGTTTCGAATGTAATGATTCTCGAGACCAGTGCATATTGGCCTTTGGCGCTCAAGGCCATTGATGATTTTGGGCTCAAATTCCTCAATATGTCCAAGGAATTTGTTGAAGGCATACTTCCCCCAATTGAAGTGGGTTTCCTGCCCTTCATGCTTCTTGTTCAGAAGATGCATCATCATCCATCTTTCCATGCTTATCTGGTCTACTCCTCCTTTGTTGCCATCAAAGCAACGGACCAGAATAAGAGCTAAAGTACTCCAGTGTTTCTGGAGATGACTAGTTCTGATGGCTTTCAGAACAAATTCTCCTGGGCAACCTTTTGCATTTTCTAACTGGATTGCTTCAAATAGCTCTTTGACGCCTTGAATCATGGAAGCATCCTTGATGTTGATGTCTTCAAATGTTCCTCGATTTTTCAATCGGAATATCTTGCAGAAAGTCTTGCAGTCTAGAACAATTTCTTGTCCTTGGACTTCAGTCTGCATGTATTTCTCTTCTTCATCATTCACAACTTTTGTGAAGATTTTGGAGTTGTTATAGAACTCCAGTACATCCAGTGTGGATAGTCCACTGGGTGCAGCAGACAGAAGCTTGTAGATATGGGAATTCTTCAGCATCCCCAATATCAGTTTCCTTTCTAGTCTTGAAGGTATAACTGCTGATACATACCTCTTTACTAGAAAAGCTCCCCAATTCATTTTGTGGTTAGGGTTCCAGTCCGATGGGGTAAACTTTCCAAGGCGTTTATTTAACACCTTAAGTTCCTTTCCTCCTTGCTTTTCAGCAGGAGCAGATGCTACTGCCTTAGGGTTCTTGGTGGTCATCTTCTTGGGTTCCATCTTTTATATAGAGTTTTGAATGAGTGTTTTTCAGATGAATTTTGCACAATTAATCGAGATTAGTCTGTCTTTTCAGAAGACTAAGCACAAGAAGTTGAGTTTTGCAGAGGGGTTTTGCAGAAATCTTGAGAGATTTTTCTGTTTTGATGCAAGTTTCACTACAAGAAAACTTGGAAAAAACGACGTTATGGGGCGACGGATTTTATCCGTCGCCCCATAACGACGGATCGGTAAACTGGGCGACGGAATCTATCCGTCGCCCGGGCCATGACGGATAATAGTTATCCGTCGCTTATTAGCGACGGATAACTTATCCGTCGCTAACTTGGGCGACGGATAACTATTTATCCGTCGCCCAAGTTTGACTTTTATTAAAAAAAAAAAGAAATTTTTTTTTTTAAAACTGGGCGACGGATAGATTATCCGTCGCCTTATAGCGACGGATACCTATCCGTCGCCATTTGGGCCGACGGATCGATTCTGGGCCGACGGACACGTGTCCGTCGGCCCAGAATTTCCTAATTTGACCGGACAGAGAGGCAGAGCCTCATTTTCTTCATCTTCTCCCTTCTTCTTCCTCATTCTCTTCTTTTCCTCTCTTCGGTTTCCGGTGAATTGTTCGTTATTCCGGCCAATCTTGGTGCCTAATCGAAGCTAGTGGGACAAGGAGTTTGTTTCTTCGATCAATTTCAGATTTCTACCGATTAATCAAGGTATTTTGGCTAAAACCCTAGTTTTTTAAAATTTGGGGATTTTGTTTATTTTGATTATTTTAGCAATTATATGTATATATGATAAGTATGTAGTAGTTAGTTTAGTTAATTTGATCAATTATATGTAATTTGTTCAATTTGATAGTTAGTTTAATTAATGATATGAATGTATGTAGTATGTTAAGTTTGGTATGTATGAATGTATGTAGTTAGTTTGATTTGTGTGTTAAGTATATATAGTTAGTTTAGTTAATTTGATATGTTTGTTAAGTATAGAAGTATGTAGTTTTGATTTGATAAATTTGTATGTTAAGTATGTAATTTGATATGAATATATGTAGTAATTCGATATGTATAGAGTAATTAGTTAATTTGATATGTATGTTAAGTATATAATATATGTACTAAGAGGTTGAAATGGTTATTATATATGTCCAATTTTGTAACACATCGAACACTTAATTAATAATTAATTTATAAGGAACATATAATAATTAACAATTAACCTCTACAATCTTCTTATCCGAATTGGAATCGATCTAATAAATTAAATACGATCTAATCAATTGGAACGTCTCAGTTAAAAATAAAGTAAACAATGAATTCACTGCTCATGGATGTACGATCGTACGGCGGTAAATGACAGAGTTTCTAGGAGTTTCGTAGAAGGGGTTAAAGGTTTCATCTCGTTTGCCATGGGACATCCGGTTTGTGCAATTGGGGGGTTGATAAAGTGTCCTTGCACATTGAAACTCAAGGAAACAAGCAATTTATGACGCCATCGCAGATTCGAGCACTTGCGACGTTATGGATTCATGCCCGAGTAGCATGTATGGATTCATCACGTGAGGAAGCACCGTCCATGGCATACCTCCAAGGAGGGAGAGGCGGGTTTGGGGCCGCCTATTGAGTGCCTTCGCTTGTCGGAACATGTGCATGGTGTATTGGGAGGAGGATGTAGATCTGTTGGAATGCAAGTTACGTGGTAGGGAGCGCCACAAGTGATGAGGAGGGGGGTGCATGAGAATGAGGAGTTTCATCCGTTTTGTCTCTAGGCTTGTATACTAGTAATCATTAGTTGATATATATATGAAACCAAACATTATGGTAAAATTGAAGCTGATGTAACTTATATTATGTAATGCCTTAACAATTGATCAAGCTAATATAACTTATATTACGTAGCAATTGATTGAATTATTGTGAAATTGATTTATTACCGTAAATGAAAGACCTCGATCTAATGAATTCAAACGTGTCAGGTTATTATCTAATTATTCAATGAATACCGATCGTGGATGGATGTATTGTCATTCTCAATGGCAGAGTTCAATGGAGTTTTCGAAGGGGTCAAGGTTTCATTGAATTTGCAATGTCAAATCCCTTTGTAAAGGATGGGTTGATAAAGTGTCCTTGTGCAATGAAACAAGGCAGAAACAATACGTGACTCCTAAAGTGGTAGTCCAAGACTTGAGGAAAAATGGATTCCTTCCTGCAGACGTATGGAATCATCATGGTGAGGAAGCAAGACCGCCCAATACATATGACCAATATGCATAACGTGGAAGGAAGAGAAAATGAACAAGTCGAGGAACAATCCTAATCAAGGCGATGCTATTCGAGCTCGAGTCGAACAAATGGTGTACGATCTCATAGGGCGGAGTTCGTGACACAACCAACATCAAACCGAGGTGGAGGTGGAGGAACCACCGAATCCCGAGGATCGGTTGTTCTTTGACTTGTTAGAATCATCAAGGAAGCGGTTTACGGGTGTAAGCTCACCGAGTTGTCTTTGTTATCTCGGCTAATGAGTTGTAAGGCTAATGGCCGCAATCAAACGAGCTTCAATGAATGGGTTGACGTAATGTCGGACCTTTGTCCCGAAGAAAACCTAGTTCCCACCAACTTTACCAAGCGAAGAAAAGATGCGGGATTAGGGTCACTGTGGTAACCATAGATCGTTGTCCTAAAATGTGCATGATATATTGGGAGGAGGATGCATCTAATAGAATGCAAGTTCTGTGGTAAGGAACGGTACAAGCGTTACAAGGAGGGGGCGATAAAAGAAAATCTCACATAAGAAAATGTGGTACTTCCTCTAGCACCTCGCTTTGAAAAGATTATATGCTTCAAGTGCTTCATGGATAAAATGCGGTGGCACAAGGAGCCAGTAATCTCGGATAATGTCAAGGTGGTAGAATGGACCATCCAGAGACTCACCCGCATGGAAATCGCTTTGACAAGACATATCCAGAGTTTGCGCGAATCTAGAAATGTACGTTTGGGACTTTGTACGGATGGTTTTAACCTGCTCGGTAGTGAACGTAAATACTCTTGTTGGCCGCTTATGCTCACACCGCATAATCGCCCCGGTGAGTGCATGAAGGAGCCATTCATGTTTCGATGCATTGGTGCTGGGCCGAAAGATCTGGATCGATGTTGATGTTTTCTTGCAACCCCTAATCAAGGAGCTGATCGAGTTGTGACGGATGGTATCCTCGATATGATGTGTCGACAAAAAGAACTTCACCTTGAGAGCAGCTTTTCTTTGGACCGTGAGTGACTTCCTGCGTACTCCATGCTATCTGGAAGGAAAACAGGAAATATGCATGTCCACATTGCTTGGAGGATATGTATGCATTTAGATCAAGGGTAGTGGAAAATTTTGTTGGTTTGATTGTCATCGAGGTTGCTAGAAAGTGACCATCCGCTCAGGAAGAACAAGGATCAATTCTTGAAAAATAAAGTCGCTAACAAAAAGCCCCGACAAGACTTCTGGTGCACAAATTCTTGCGAGATTGATAGATTGGGTCTTATGAAGGTGATCGAGCTTGGGTGGATGAAGCATAACGAGAAAATTGGTAAAAATGTGGTTGGAGGAAGAGAAGCATTTTCGGGACTTGCCTTCTTGGAGCGCCTTCTTATCCGTCACAACTTAGATTTCATGCACATTGAGAAGAACGTGTCGAGAACTTATTCAATACACTTTGCAACATTGAGGGAAAAACAAAGGACCATGCGAAGTCTAGATCCGAGTTGTCGACGTGTAAAAGGCCTGAGTTGACAAAGAAGGATGAGAATGGTAAGTGGCCGAAAGCGTGCTACACAATTGACAACGCTTCTAGGTCAATTTTGTTTGATTGGGTGAGGGCATTGAGAATTACGCCTCAAATTTAGAGAGGTGTGTGGATTTGAAGAAGACAAAGGTTTATGGGATGACGAGCCACGATCGCTATGTGTTCATGGAGAGGCTTATCCCGGTAGCATTTCGAGAGCTTCTGCCGAAACACGTATGGACTGCTATCACCGAGTTGAGCTTATTTTTCAAAAATTTAGGCACAAGGGTGGTTCATGATAAAGTGTTGGAAAATCTTGAAAGGAACATACCATTGATTCTATGCAAGCTCGAGCGTATCTTTCCACCGAGCTGGTTTGATTCTATGGAGCACTTGTCGGTTCACCTTCCTCATGAAGCGAGACTTGGGTCCGTTCAAGATCGATGGATGTATCCATTTGAGAGGTACTTGGGGAAATTGAAGAAGTATGTCAACAACAAAGGTAAACCTGAAGGTTCGATTGCCAATGCCTACATTCGAGAGGAAACTGCAACCTTCTGCTCTTATTACTTTGATGAACACGTCCCTACGAAGACAAAGAAGGCTCGAAATGCGTACACATTCGTAGTTCAAGCGGATGATGAGTTTTCCCTATCTGTCTTCGTGGTATCGGGGAGACCTTGGTGCAGCTAAGAAAGAATATCTTACGGATAAAGAGTTGAAAGACTCAATATTATGTCCTCACGAATTGTCTTTGAGGTTGACCAAAGATATGGTACTATTTGCAGGTCAAGAACCATTTATTTAAATTTTAATATAGCTACGCAAGTCTCTACTTCAATTATAGACTTATCATCGAATCAATGTTTGCGCTTTTTCAAAAGCGTTGTTTGGAAGAAAATCCTCGATGATGAGAGGATACACTAGAGGAATTATTGACTCAAAAATTCCTACAGAATTTCCAGATTGGTTCCGAGAGTATGTCCGGAATCCTATTAACAACGTCACATGCATATACTTAAAGGCTCTCGCAGAGGGTCCATTCAAAAAGGTCTACACATTCCCAGGTTATATAGTCAATGGCCTTAGGTTCCACACGAATGTAACACGGCCATGGCGACAAGCAACTCCGGTGTGTGTTAATGGTGCGTAAGAGTATGGAGACGCTACTTTGTTTGATTTCCACGGCAAGCTAAAACGAATTGTGAGGATTGAATATTCGATTGCCATTTAAACGAACCTTCTTGTTTGACGTCAGGTGGTATGATCCTAATCCAGGAGGTACGAGGAAGAACGAGCGGTATGAAATGGTTGATGTGAACCAAAAGAAGAGGTACCGAACCAAGTATGAACCATTTATTCTGGCGACTCAAGCACGACAAGTGGTGTTTCTTGAATATCCAAGCAGAAAACGCGATAAGGGGAATGGTTAGTCATGTACCTATTCGTGCTTCGCTCGAAAGTGGAGTACATTGAGAAAGACGACTCAATTACCAACTCGTACCAACAAGAGGATGTCGATAAACAAGCGAAGATCCCATAGAAGGTATGATGAGTTGTTTGATCTGCACGAGGACCAATATGTAGTCTTAGAGGACGGCTATAATGGTATATTATGTGTATTATGAGTAATTATATGTGTTATTATAATCTGTTATGTATTATAACTCGTACTAACACATTTTTATTGTATTTATTACATTTTTTTTGCAGATGCCGCGACAGAGGCCGTCCACCTATCGTCCCCCCCCACGCAGCCGGCCGCATGATAGTGGTGGGTCGGGGACACCGTCGATGTGAGGGCTCAAGATCGTGACAAGAAGTCTCGGATTCTCGAGACCCCAGGCAGAGAGAGCACCGTGGCTCTACCAACAACGGACACATGCTGGAGGACGACCACGACGATTGTCCCTACCTCGTGTTCGATCCAAACAATCCCAACGTCACGTGGGACGGCTTGCCTGTGATTTTCCCTATTGGTCCTGCCAAGTAAGTATTATACATTCTTCTTAAATATGTAAAACATAACTGATAATGATAGTTGACAAGTATAAATTGTTGTACTAAAGTAATGCATATTCGTTTCTTGTATCTTATACATTGACAACAGCTTATGGCCTCGGGAGGTGCACAACAAACTAGGTGACATCTTCCGGAGCAGGAGAGAGCCACCGGGGCAGGGTGGTGAGTGTTGGAGCCACATCTCGGAGCGCATGAGGGCCGAGTACTTCGATGAGCTGAGGGTAAGTTAAAATATGACATTCATTTGTTTGTAATTATAATCGTTTTAATATGAGTGGTATGTTAGCCACTGTATGTGAGTGGTATGTTAGCCACTTTATTTGGGTGATATGTTAGTCACCATTGTGTTAGTAAATTTTAGGACAATGTGAGTGGTATGTTAGCCACTGTATGTGAGTGGTATGTTAGCCACTTTATTTGGGTGATATGTTAGTCACCATTGTGTTAGTAAATTTTAGGACAATGTGAGTGGTATGTTAGCCACTGTATGTGAGTGGTATGTTAGCCACTTTATTTGGGTGATATGTTAGTCACCATTGTGTTAGTAAATTTTAGGACAATGTGAGTGGTATGTTAGCCAATGTATGTGAGTGGTATGTTAGCCACTTTATTTGGGTGATATGTTAGTCACCATTGTGTTAGTAAATTTTAGGACAATGTGAGTGGTATGTTAGCCACTGTATGTGAGTGGTATGTTAGCCACTATATGTGAGTGGTATGTTAGCCACTTTATTTGGGTGATATGTTAGTCACCATATCTGTTATGTTGTTAGGACATGTATTGACTTTGGATGTTGTATGAAATTGGGAATGTAGAAGGAGTACTTCATTCCTGAAGTTGATCCCACAGATCTGGCGCATTTAGATCTGGGATCCAAACTGCATAGGATATGGTCAGACGTGGAAGGCCATTCGGATCGGGTGGCCCAATCCTCCACAGTTGATGCAACGGAGGGCCCTTTGGGATGCTTCATGGCGCCGAATCGATGTCCGTGACGTTGCTTGGACCAACAAAGTAACCGCATCCACCGACACGGCAGAAGGGCCGTTCACCACCTTGGGAGGCGATCATCACATCGATTATTATCAATCTATGTATATATGTGTTTTGCAATCTAGCATTACGTGTATGTATGAAGTCTCTTGCTCTATTATTACTTGTAGATGATAAATTGTTGACTAGATCTGGTTTGATTCGGTGGCACGGGGAGGTGACATCCAAGTATGCCATCTTCAAGAAGGCCAAGGTATATGGTATGGACCGACCACTGGCCTCGCTTATTGCGGTATGTTTATGTTGCTTAAAGTTCATATTTGTACACTATTACAAGTTACTTTTAAAAACAAGAATCGATCATTATATCTGCTATTTACGATTTCAGTCGAGGTTGATGCTCAGTGGCGAGGCAGAGGACAAGACGGTGATGTGTTGTCAATCAACAAGTTGACAACATCTTCCTAGAGGTCAACAAACCGGACAAGAAAGGATTTAATATATGGACTCGGGAGCCTCGGTTTGCATCCGCTAGTCCGCGGTTCTCATCATCATCCCATCCAGACGTCCGGTTTACATAGGACAGACCAGGTCTCGAAATGGTGCAACAAGAGTCCGGAACATGTTGCTCGGCTAACTCAAGAGATGGAGCAACAAAGGACGAGATGGAGCGCTGACAGAACGAAGGAGGAGAACGAGCACCTTCTACATGTATGGAGCAGCTTCATGTCCCGCCATCACCCACCCCCACCCCGTCGATAGCTAGTTATGTATCCGTATGT
Organism: Plantago major; assembly: GCA_026545765.1. Taxonomy (NCBI): domain Eukaryota; kingdom Viridiplantae; phylum Streptophyta; class Magnoliopsida; order Lamiales; family Plantaginaceae; genus Plantago; species Plantago major. The sequence goes on from CM048842.1 coordinate 81,706,305, forward strand.
TCGGATTTTTTTCATATTTACACTTGTTTGGATAATTTCTCCATCAATATTACTTTTTATTCATTGAAACATTTTTCGTATTATTGATTTATTATCGAACATTATATTGATTAAATAGGTGAACTACGAAAAATAGGGATTAATATGAAATAAATAGTGACGGAATTCACAGTGACGGAATTAGTGACAGAATTCACAGTGATGGAATTAGTGACGGAATTTCAAATTCCGTCACTAGTCCAATTAAAATATTTAGCGACGGATAGGATCTATCCGTCGCTAAATTTCGGAATTAAAAAAAAAAATAATTGGTCAATCCGTCAATCAACTGTCATGAATTGACGACGGATTGTTATCCGTCGCCATTTCAGGGGCGACGGATTTTCTATCCGTCGCCCGATCCGTCGCTGTAGCCGGGCGACGGATAGTCAGTAGCGACGGATCTATCCGCCATGTGCCGATTTTTGTAGTGTTTGAAATTTCGGAATTGGTAAAAGTGTTTGTCTTTTGCCCAAATCCTATATATATAGCAGACAAAATGTACATAGATACAACATACATATAGCTGAATATGAATGCGTGTCTTTGCATCTGCATAGGCGTGGTACGTCCTTTGTATTTCATTAAATGCGTGGGCCATGTCTGCATTTCTCAACGGACATTACTTGCTTTGTTTTAATCTCAACCGTTGAGATCAAACGTTTATTCATCAAGAGCTTATATTGAATATTTTGTAATGATATCAATCAACAAATGGTAATGTGCCGACTTGATGCATTTTTAATATGCTACATTCATTGTGTCACTTAGTAAAGAGTAGGAACACTTAATCGTTTGAGCTTATCATTCTGACTGTCAAGTTCTTATCTATATATTGTTTATCATGAAATTGGTAAAGATACAAGACATTGCACATGTTTGACTTTCAGAACTTATACCTTTTGGGCTTTGTGTGTCCATTTCTCTTTATGACTAAATAGCTTTCTGAATTCAAGTGTCAGAAGCTTAAGTTGTTTGAATGTATTTGACCCACTCTCAGTAAGTAAGTTCTAGTCTTATTTACTTATTAAGTGTGTACCAACCTTTGCCTTTCTGGATACCTGCTCGGAAATGTTTTGTCTTTCCGAGTGTTGCTACTCGAAACCTTTGCATCTCGCTTTCGAGAACTGCTCGTAAGCCTACTTCTTTTCTATCTCACTTATTCAGACTTTAGAGTATTCAGGACAATTTTTTAGTCCTTAGGCAACACCATTAATCCAAGATTGTGTCTCAAAGTCAAGAACCGGCTTTCTTGTAAGGGCTTAGTGAAGATATCTGCAAGTTGGTCTTCTGTGCCAATCTTGAGTATTTCTATATTGCCTTTCTCAACATGGTCTCTGATGATGTGGTGTCTAACATCAATGTGCTTTGTTCTGGCATGGAACTTAGGGTTCTGTGTGATTGCAATAGCACTTGTGTTATCACATAAAATGGGAGTTTTCTCTTCATTGAGTCCATAGTCTCTGAGTTGTTATTGAATCCACAGAATTTGTGTTGCACAACAACCAGCATCAATATATTCAGCCTCTGTGGTAGAAGTTGCAATTGAGTTTTGTTTCTTGCTAAACCATGAGATAAGTCTAGTTCCCAGAAACTGACAAGTTCCTGAGGTACTTTTCCTATCAAGCATTGATCCAGCATAATCAGCATCTGAGTAACCAGCCAAACTCAATCCACTTTCTTTTGGATACCACAATCCTACATCTACTGTACCTTTCACATACTTTAATATTTTCATAGCAGTGTTGTAGTGTGATTGCATTGGATTTGTTTGAAATCTAGCACACACTCCAACTGCATATTGAATATCGTGTCCGTCATAAGAAGGTAAAGTAGTGAACCTATCAATTTCCTATACTTGTGTTCATCAACACTCTTATCTGATTTAGTATAGGTCATCTTGGTTCCTATGCTCATAGGTATTTTAGCATTCTTTTCAGAAGGCTTAAGATTGAACTTTGTGAGCATGTCTTTTGCATACTTTGTCTGACTAATGAATATTCCATCATTGAGTTGCTTGACTTGCAATCCTAGGAAATAGTTCAATTCTCCCATCTTGCTCATCTCAAATTTACTTTTCATGAGATTTGCAAAGTCAACACAAAGTTGCTTGTCCTTAGATCCAAATATAATGTCATCAACATATACTTGAACTAAGAGTAGTTTGCCATCATGATTTAAAGTAAATAAAATTTTATCAAATTCACCTTTCTTGAAACCACTTTCCAGAAGGTATTTGGCCAAAGTGTCATACCATGCTCTTGGAGCCTATTTCAGTCCATATAGAGCTTTCTGTAGCTTGTAGACCATTCTACTTTCTGAGGAAACTTCAAAGCCAGGTGGTTGTTCAACATAGACTTCCTCAGCAAGTTCACCATTCAAGAATGCACTCTTGACATCCATCTGATAAACTTTAAAGTCTTTATGAGTCGAAGGCCGAAAGAGTCTTATTGCATCCAATCTGCAACGGTGCATATGACTCATCAAAATCTAAACCTTCACTGGTGAATCCTCGCAACCAACCTTGCTTTGTTTCTGGTTATTTCACCAGATTCATTCATCTTGTTTCTGAAAACCCACTTAGTTCCAATCACAGATATTCCTTCTACAAATGGAACTAGTTTCCAGACTTTGTTTCTCTCAAACTGATCCAACTCTTCTTGTATTGCTGAGATCCAGTCTTGGTCTCTTAATGCTTCTTCTATAGTTTTTGGTTCAATGTTTGAGATAAAACATCCAAAGAGAGAATTAGCATTTTCAGCTATTGCTCTCCTAGTCCTAACACCTTGATTGATTGGTCCAATCACGTCTTTTGCAGGATGATCCTTGATCCATCTCATCATGGGTTTAGGGCTAGTAGGGTCAACATCTATGTGATTTGAATGTGAATCACTATGATTATGACTTGATACTTCTTCAGTATCTGTGACATTTTGCACCTCAGAAGGGCGGTGAATGTCTGACACTTGCTCAGTGTGAGAGCTTTCTGGGACATGCCTGTCAGAGAGGTCATTTCCAGAGTTAGCTCTCTGATGAACATCTTCAGTTTCCATTTCTGGAATTCTCATAGGAAATTCTTCATCATGTCTGAGAATCATCTGGTTGTTACTAGGCATTTCATGCTTTTCTTCGTCAGAGTCATCCTCCCTTTCCATAATGATGTTTTTCCTTTCTGAAGGTTCCTCTTCAGAATCCTTTATCATTAGTTCCTTGAACCTTTATGAGAGTTCATCAGCAAGGGGTGTTTTCTTGCTTCCTTCATTGAATACAACATGAATTGATTCTTCAATCTTCTTTGTTCTTTTGTTGTAAACTCTGTATGCTTTGCTATTCATAGAATAACCAAGAAACACACCTTCATCTGCCTTTGGTTGAAATGTTCTTAGATACTCTTTTACATTGTTAAGAACAAAACATCTACAACCAAATACTTTTAGATGTTTGATATTAGGGGGTCTACCAACCAAGAGTTCATATGGGGTCTTGTCATGGTGTTTGTTTATCAAACATCTGTTCTGAGTGTAGCATGCTGTGTTTACAGCTTCAACCCAATAAACTTCACTTATCTCAATGTCAGCTAGCATTGTCCTTGCTGCTTCTTTAAGGGTTCTATTTTTCCTTTTTGCAACACCATTTTGTTGTGGTGTTCTCACAGAGGAAAGTTGGTGTTGTATACCTTTGTTGGTACAAAACTCCTTTATGTACTGGTTGACAAACTCAGTACCATGGTCTGTTCTGATTGCAGATACCTTGTCATTTTTCATGACTTCAAGCTTATTCAGCAAGTTTGGTATCTCCACCCTTGCATCAGATTTGTGCTTCAGAAAGACAACCCAAGTGAATCTTGAGAAGTCATCTACAACAACAAGACCATACTTCTTTCCTGCATAACTAGTCATAGATGATTCAAAAAGATCCATGTGTAATAATTGCAGTGGTCTAACACTAGAGTGACTGGTTTTGGACTTGAAAGAGATCTTAGATTGTTTCCCCATCTGACAAAGCGTAATGATACCATCCTTTACGAAGATGTTTTGGGAAGACCAACCACTAACTCTTTCTTGGCAAGTTTGTTCAGAGTTTTGAAATTCAAGTGACTCATTCTTTTGTGCCATAACCAGTGCTCTTCTGTGTGACCTGATTGACTCACCATGAGCCATTCTTCAGTTGTGGCAGATGCCCAATCAGCAACATAAAGACTTCCTTTCCGCCGAGAAACCAAGACTATCTGCTTGGACTCATTGTCAATAAGTTTGCAATACTTTGCTTTGAATTTCACAGTGAATCCCTTGTCTGCAAACTGGCTCATGCTAAATAGATTATATTTCAAACCTTTAACATGTAATACGTCAGTGATTGTTAATGATCCCAATTTGACGTTTCCATATCCCAAAGAGGGATTTAATTCTCCTCCAACAAATTTGATGTCTGGTCCATTGTTGCAAGCTTTGTAGTTGACCAGATTTGCTTTGTCTCCTGTCATGTGCTTTCCGCATCCACTATCAAATAGCCATTGAGCCTTAGTCCAAGAGGCGTTCTGCACAAAACAGGAAACAGGAGTTAGGTTCTTGCTTCAGAGATAGAACCATTTAGACTAAACATTCTTCCAGTAGGAATCTACATTTTAGTGAATTTCTTGGGAGTTTGTTTTTGTCTAACTTGATCAGAAGGAGATGCAATAAAATCAGTAATTTTGATCTCAATCTTCCTTCTTGGGGTGTTTCTAGGTGTTCCTTTTGGTGCTTTCTGGACCCTGGGTTTCTGGGGTTGCTTTTCAGAAAACTTAGCCTTTCTGGCCAGGTTCCTTCTAGCTCTGGCATTCAGTTTTTCAGTGGCTTGAGATTTCTTCCATTTCTGTCTATTGCTACGTGTAATATCAGCCTTGTGCCATTGTTCTTGTCCTTCCTTATATTGTTGCAGAAGAACTTTTCCAATAGCACGATAGCCAATGCCATTTCGAACACCTTTGGCTTTCTGAATGCGCTCTTCAGAAGCCTTACTATTTTCTGCATCATCTTTATTTTCATAAAATGGTGCAGTTGAGAATTTGCCTATTCCAGCAATTCTTCCCTTCCTAGTAATATAGCAATGTGGATGGTTGCATGTCTGAGGGTTGTGTTTCTTTTCAAAAACCTTATCCACATGTTTCTTGTGAACTTGTTGTTCTTTCAAAGGCTGAGTTGCTACTCCTTTTCCTTTGTCAACTATCCTAGCTTTCTGACCAATGCTATAGGTGGTTGAAGAACCATTCTGTTGACTTTTTACAAAGGTCAACCTTTCATCACTCTTCTTCAGAGAAGATGAATTACTTGATTGTTCATCAAGTCCAAGTCCACCTTTCTCAGAGGGATCTCTCAGATAGGATTGAACCTCATTGAGAGTGTCACTAGCTTTTGCATAAGATTGGAAGGATAGCTCTTTCTTTCTGAGTTCTTCATTCTCAGAAAACAGCTTCATCATTTTCTTATTAAGTTCATCCAAGGCTAGTTTGTGAGAATTTTCATTCTCAGATATCTGAGCTTTCAGAAAGGCTATTTCAGCGTTCTTGTTCTCAGATACTTTGGTTAGCTCAGAAACCTCTTTTTCAAGAGTTTCTTTGCTTTCCTCTAGAATTCTGGTTTTGGATTGTGCTTCCAGAAATTCTTTCTCATAACGATCCAATTCACTCTTGACCAATTCCAGATCCTCAATTCCATCATCACTCTCATAGTACAGAAATTGTGAATTGTTAGTTACCTCATCAGCCATAAGACACATTTCAATGTTGGAGATGTCTGGACCAGCAATCTCAGCAACTCCACACATTTCATTCTTCTTAAGGCCGAAGTCGATTACATCGTGGGTGATTCCACACAATTCTGGTGATGGTAGGTTTGAGTCATCTGAATCTCCATCTTCAGAATCTGTCTCAATGTCTAGAGCATCAAGTTGAATTTGAATCTTCTTCCTTTCTTCAGTCAGTAAGGCCCTTTGATTTCTCTTGAAGTTTCTTCTGTCCTTCTTGTCACCTGTCTTGAGCTTGTTTAAAGCAGGACAATCTCTCTTGAAGTGACCAGGCTTTTGACAATAGAAACATATATCATTTCCTATTTCTGCAGCTTCAGTACTAACACCTTTCTGAATGGGGGTGTTCAGAGAGTTGTTCATTTGTATGTTCTTGTACTGATGATAGTTTGGGCCAAGATGCTTTTTCAGCTTTTCTTCTCTCAATCTCTTAACTCACAAATTTCTTCATGTGTCTTACTGCAAGAGCATTTTCTTCAGATTCATCTTTGGTATCCTTCTTTTCAGAAGAACCTTGAGCAACTAGAGCAACACTTTGCAACTTTTCAGCTGTTTGTTCTCTCTGAGTTGTCTCATAGTCTACAGTAGCAAGATGAGAGAAGAGCTCTACTGGAGTAATATTTGGCATCCCTTGATTGAAATAAAAGAACTTAGTGTGTTCCCAGTTGTGATTGAGACTTCTGACAATAGTCTTAATCTTTTCTGACTGGGAGTATCTATTGCTTTCACCAAGTGCAGCCATATCACTCATAAGAGTAGTAAATCTGAAATCAAGTTCTTCCAGAGTTTCAGTGGGACCTTGTTTGAAGTTTTGGAACTTCAATTTAAGAACTTCGAACTTGTTTTCTTTGGTTTTCTCAGTTCCGGCACAAATTTCTTCAATTAGTTGCTGTGCAACTTTCGCTTTTAGCACCCTACGCTTTAATCGTATGTGCTCGGGTGTCGATCTGATGATGATATTACGAGCTTGACCATCCAATCTGTGTCTCTTGGCATCTTCAGATGTCCAGAGCTCTCTTGGTTTGTCTTCATACATAATGCTTCCACGAGCAACATGACCACTATCACTAGCGTACCATATCCTCGCTTCCATCTTCCTTGTTCGAGGTTTTTCTTCCATCGACACCTCAGTAACTTGTTTGAGTTGTCTGATATTGATAGGCCCTTCATTGATGACATAGATCATCTCATCACTAATGGCCTCCAGATGGAGCATCATGTTGTTCTTCCATTTCTCGTAGTTTTCTGGCTTCAGAACGGGTGCATCACTCAGAGACATACCTGCACACTTAACACACAAATTATATAGTCCTTAGAAAAGGGACAAAGTTCCTTCACCTATCTGGGGATCTAGGTTCAGTGCAGAAGGCTTGTGAACCTCCTGCTCTGATACCACTTGTTGGTCCAGATAACGGCAAAGTAAAAGACTAGAGGGGGGGGGGGGGTGAATAGTCTTTTAAAACTTTTATCGATAAACACAGATTCTCAGAAACCTAGGGGTTTCTGATACTTAAATTCAGAGCGCGGAAGACTTTAAGATAGGTTAGTGTAGAAACAATAAATATGTGTGTGTGCTTTGCTGAAATGTAAATACAGAAAGGTAAATGACATAGCAAGTATAGTGGTATCTGGAGGTGGCGTAATCCTCCAACTAATCCACTTCGGTCTTTCTGAGACCTAGAATTCACTAGAACAGATAATTGAGTTCACCTTACAATAATCCTATTCTAAGATTCTTAAACAAATGGTTCCCAACCAAATGTTCCCCCTGAGTTATTCCCAAGCTCCTAGAGCTAAGTACTTCCTCTACTAAGATAACCTTGGAGTTATTCCCTGATTTCCCAAATCAAGTACTTCCTCTACTCCACGCCTTGATGGTGTTGGTTATAAGGTTTTGTCAGAAAGGCTTCTCGTATAACTTTTCAGTTATGTTTTCAGAGAGCATAATAGAACTAGACTACTTAATACACTTGTTCAGTGGATGATACCGCTTTCTTCGACCCAAGTAATTGGTGTCCGTTCTGGAGAATGAGCTTCAGAAAGGGTATATGATAGTTCAACTCTTTCACGAATAACAATCTCTTGTTAAGGTTCAGGACAACTTAGAACTACTAGTGATTCTTCAAGCAACAGAAAGCTTTCAGAAAGGGTAGTAGAGTGTTTGAGAGAATACTTTGCTTAATGGTAAGTTTGCAAGATAGAGCGTTCTAAGGTATATTTTCAAGCATCTAAGTGTGTGATATATATAGATAAATTTGAGAGGCGTTTGAATTATATCCGTTGTGCTCTCTATCAAATTATATCCGTTTATATCTTGAACCATATACTCAGAAGTCACTATCTCTTGTTTTTAGAGGACTTGCTTTTGCAAAGATTTCCCGATGCATTTAATGCATAGTACTGTTCATTGTCCTTTAGTCTCAACGGATACATGAGCCTTTCTTATGGCTTGCATGCTCCATACTCATGATGTCATATGTCCAGAATCATATTTCAAAAGTAAGTTAATATACTTAAGAAAGGATTAAGGACATAGTCTTTCTGAGTTAGACTAAACCTTTGTGTCTTCATAAACCTTGTGCAATCTTCAGTCTTCTAATCTTCAAAAAAGCTCCATTGCTAGGATTGATCTTCATGGTCTTCTTGAAATAAAAATTACACTCAGAGACCTATAATCCTAATACAAGATTTACTAGACTAATCATACTCAGCGATTTCCTCTTTTACAATGTTCAAGTGAACCAAGAGTAGTTAATCACCTTTTTGGCTAAGACAAGAACATGTGATGAGTGATAAAAATACTAATAGATATTGCTAACATATGTTTTACATATTTAAGAAGAATGTATAATACTTACTTGGCAGGGCCAAGAGGAAAAATCACAGGCAATCCGTCCCACGTGACGTTGGGATTCAGTGGATCAAACACGAGGTAGGGACAATCGTCATCGCCGTCCTACAGTCTGTGTTCGGGTTGATTGGTAGAGCCCCTACTGCTATGACCTGCTGGGGAGTCTCAGGAATCCGAGACACCGCTCGACTATAGAGTCCTCCCCTCTCGACTGCCCCACCCAAAGACTATCATGCGGCTGGCTGCGTGTGGGGGGGGGGGGGGACGATAGGTGCGTGGTCTCTGTCGCGGCATCTGCAAAAACATGTAACAAATACAATAAAATGTGTTAGTACGAGTTATAATACAGAACAAATTATAAATAACACATGTAACCATTTTTCATGCAGAACAGAATTACTCAAGTGTTATCAACTACTAACATTTGTTCGACTCGAGCTAGAATAGCATCGCCTTCAGATGTACTTTGTTCCCCGAATTGTTCATTTTTTCTCTTCCTTCCACGTTAATGGAGATTAACCATGTTGAGGGGTAAAACCGCTCAACACTAACTAACTAAACTATTACAAGCAAACTGATCTAAGGCCCGCCTCCGACTTGAGGTCCGACGTAGTACTGGTCCGAGCTTGCGTACCTAAAAGGACTAAGTGGGGGGGGGGGGGGGGGTTAGAATGGGTTACCCGGATTGCCTATGTCAATCCGGTAAGAGACTTTACTCGAGAGAGAGTTGGAAGCTCTCAATGTAATAGTTATGAGGGATTATGATAACACTTGGGAATTGACCTAGGGATTCCTACCTTGATCTTGCTTACCTTAAGGTCTTGGACCTTGTGCTATATTTATACTTATCATATGCTTATGAGGTGGCTCACAAGATGATGCCAAGTGTACGCTTCAGATTTGGACACCAATGCTACCTTTGGCCCATGGCCCATTAGTGAACAGTAATCAAATACTAATCAATGGGCCTGGGAGGGTAGTTTAGACCTTTTCCCTACTTGAGTACTGTTTCGCCTGTTGGGTCCGTGTTAGTCCCTCGGACAGATCTGTCTGCTTGGTTGATCTGCCCTTGGGTGACTCTGGATGTCCGAGCCAAGATTCTCACGGAAGTATCTCAGTAGTTCTGTTATACGTTTGGTCTTGATGTGATGGTGGCGTCCGAGATTCTCTCGTCCCGTCCGTTTGGCATCTCCGTACTGACGTAGCCAGGTTTAGAAGTCCTTTTCCCAGCTAGCTCGGACTAGCTGTGAGGGTGTAGTGACTTTAGCGTACTGGTTGATTCACTTTGGCCGGACCATGTGAGGTTGGACCAGTACTGAATTGGCTAATTAAGCCGTGATGCGCTTTAGGACACGCTCTATGGCACCCTTAACGGATTGGACACATGTCCGTAACAACATATGTCCCCCTAGTTTCCAAGTATCTTAGTAGAAGATAGTTGGTAACTATGAAAAGAACAAGTGTGTTGTGGAGCGTGTCCGAATCGTTAACTGAAAAAAGGAAGAAATCCTTTTTGTTGAGATTCGTCATCCGTGTTCCGTGTTCTTAGGAATTCAATATATCTCTCTCCCCCCCTTTTCCTTCTACAGTCCGAGTTATGTAATAGCTCGGACTATAGATGGAAAAGGTATTTGTATCCGAGATATATAGATCCGAGTACGGTTAGGATCTGACGTAGCCCTCTAGAAGCTATCCGTTGGACCGATTGTTGAACTGGTCCTCCCGGGTCGCTGATCCGTAAGCCAAAGAGGCCCAATAGGTTGTCCGTCCGGCCCACGGGGGAAATATCCCGAGTAAAGTGACACGACCGTTGGATCGGGACGACATCAACGGTTGGGGTTCTAAGCCCGATTGATGTGACGCGTCTGTCAAGCATTAAATGCGACGTACTGACAACCATCCACTCGCGAAGCGGCACAACCCTTGGATTGGAGAGGACCAACGGCTGGGATTCAAATCCAAGTGATGTGACTCTTGGCTTTCCCCAAATTGCCCTTATAAATAGTCAGCTCATCAGTCACTTTCACACTTTTAGCAACATCGAAACTCAGAGCAATCACAAAGCAGTTCGAGCAATTGAAGACCCATCCGAGCAAGTAAAACTCGTAGAATTTTGAGATTTCTTCTTCGAATCCGTACCCTCGGAGAAGCAGCAAGGCTCAGTCGTCCGTTCAAATTTGTCCAGTCAACTTTGTCAAGTAAGTACGTCTTCACTCCTCCTAAGTTCTCTCCTTTTCGTGATATGCTTACTACCGTCAGATGTTTTGCCGCTTCGAATATGAAATTGTCGAGTCCGTATTTGCCGATGTTGCGAGTGATAGGCTTTAGCAGCGTTCTTAGTTGAAACAATTCTCCTTTGTACTGTTGCATGCCAATTTTATTGCCAGTATCCTGTTGATTCATCTCGTGTGTCATGCCCACTGTAAACAAAATTTGATTATGCATGCTTATTTGGTAATGTGTTGGTGCCAATTGGCACACAGTCTTCCGTAAATTGGGCCCGCTTAGCGTGCCGGGTATGGTAGACGATAGTGCTGATGGCACGTTTAAGTATGCCAAGGTTAGTGCCACTAGTGCCGGGACTACACCTCATGCAGAAAAACCTGGTTAAGTAGAACTTCGTAGGCTTTCTTTGACTTAAGAAGATACCTAAACGAATTCTCGGACAATCACCACTATCATTTCTGACTCGTTTCCTTCTGCCCTAGGATGTCCGGGAGTGATAGTCAGAACCAAAGACGAGGCACCAATGATGCAAAGAGACTTAGGGACTGGGTCTGTGGATTTGACATTGTCCGTGGGAGATTTCTTAGTTGTGGACCTTGGGTCGTCCAGGGACTCTGATGTTGGGCAAGGAGTCCGTGGCGGCAAGTGCAAGCAGTGCGGTAGGGGTCGGTGATCTGCTAGGACTAGGCGTTAGTCGTTAGTCCAATCTCGGTATAGGTAGTGTTGAGGATCCGAGGATCCAATGAACTGCATGTGGAGCGGGAAGGCGAATGGTCGGGGAGGCGATGAAGTAGATGTTCGGTGGGGTGGAAGACCGTGTTAGAAGAAAAAGTCCGTCCAACCCAAGCACGTCTGGGAGACCTGAAGGTGTCGATGAGGAGGAGGAAGATGGTGAGGAATAGGAAGACGAGGAGGAGGAGGAAGGAGAAGAAGGATCTCCTGTCGCTCGTCCCCCTAAACGCAACGGTCGGCGGATTGCATTACACCGCCTTTCGCCCTTCGGTCGATCTTCCATTAATTGAAGGACGTGGTAAAGCTACCGAATCAAGTTCCCGTCCTGCATTTGTTATGATAGCGACGAATTTGGAGAACTAAATACAGATGGATGCTGTCCAGAGGTTAAAGCGGGGATCATGTTCGAGGTAGAGGACTTTTGCCAAAATCATAATCATAATTGACGCATTTTTTACATCTCACTTGGGGTATATGTGGTGTGTGTAGCTTTTGCTTGTGGGTGGAAGATCCCCATTGCAACGGAATTGAAGCATATTCTGAATCACATTGGATTGGTCCGAGTCAGGTTATTCCAAAGTCCTTGGGTAACCTTATCTGCTTCGTCGTTTTTTGTAAGAAGAAAGGGCAGCCAGTAAATTTTGAGAACTTCAGGCAGCTCTTTCATGTTTCGTTAAGTCCGGGGAATCCCCTCTTCTATACTTTTGTGAATAGGAAACCCTATAACTTCATTTCGGACTCCATTTCATCGTTAGGATCGAAGTGGTGGGATAAGTACGTTTTCGTACGGATGGCTCTAAAACCTGGGGTGTCCGAGAGACAGCGGGAACAATGGGGACTGCCGACAAAGTTCCTAAGGGAGAGCATCCCGGATTGGCGCTCCCTTCCGTAGAACGTGGCTCCGTGGGTGGCAGCGATCCACAAAAAGCATAACCCACCTACTTATTCGTTCCACGGATTAACCTGTCAGCCACTTCCCTACCTGTGCGGACTAACAGACGCAGTGGAGGTTGGAGGGAAGACGGACTTTAGTAAGGATTTGTTGACTTGAAACTTTGTGCTCTTTCTTCTTCGGGATACTCTGTTTTGATTACATATTTTCGCAATTTTGATAGTCCTTCTTTAACATATTTGTATCTGACGTCTTTGTTTATTGTGCAGCTCACTGGTTCGACTACATCATGTCGACGCTCCGTGAAAAGAAAAGGTTGCAGAGGGAGCAGCAAGTCTTGGAGGTCGCCGCTGGTCAGAGGACCAAAATCATCAACACTTCCGCAGGTCTTCCTATGTCGGATCCGAAGAATGCCGCAGTGTTTGCCGCGGAAGAAGAAAGGCAGAACAAGGCTGGAGAGGATTCACAGGCCTTGGCGGTGCCCGACAAGGGCAAAGCCCCTGCCACTCGGAGCGCCACTGCTTCAAAGTCCTGTGCTCACGCCCAAAGACCACAACGGGAGGTGTTGATGCGGGACGCTATTACCTCGGGATGCAAGAGGGGAGCAACCTCGGAGGCTCCCCCTGTGGCAAAGAGACAATAATTGTCCGCTGTCTTTCCTGTTGACCAAGCTGCCCTTGATAAGGAGTACGAGTAGGCTTGCGGACTCCCTGAGGTTGAGTGGGTCGGAGGGCTGGATGGGCTATACCAGCGGGTAAGTAATCTTTCCATGGTCTCCTTGGCTTGCTCTTAGTATGATAGAAATGTAACTTATATCCTTGCGGATCTCTCCCAGCTCGGATGTTTCGTCAGGGCCATGCAATTGAAGGCCGGCGAACGCGCTACTATTGAGGAGGACCTGCACAAGGCTGTGGCCACATCCGCGGATGAGGCGGAGAGGGCGAAGCAGTTGGAGATGCAACTGAAAGAGCAAGAAGTGAAGTTCGATAAGCTGAGGGCCAGCTGGGAAGAAATCAAGGCGGAACTCGACTGGCAGGAGAATTTTGTCGACAAGTCGATGAAGGCTTTCCTGGATTCCAAAGATGTGCTGCTCGGAGGCCTCCAATATGCCCGTCTTCAGGCTGGTCGTGACTTCATGGAGTCTGAGTCCTTCAAGTTCTTGACGGCGGACAAATCCGATGCCTCCTGCCTGAATGGGTTCGTGTCTGCTATCGGGCAGCTGCAATCCAAGGGACTACTTCCACCGGACTTCGACTGGAAGGCGGAAGGGTTAATCCCTTCTGCGGATGCTAATGGTGTGGAGGTCCCTGTCGACAGTGTCTCGGATGAACAGTTGGCCGCGTGTGAGTTTGCGGAACTAGTCACCGAGGAGGGTGAGATCGAGATTCAAAACGGCGGGCCCTTCCTCCCGAGGTGGGTTCCGGATGCCCTCCGAAAGGTATGCTTTGTGCCTTTCGATAATTACCGGGCTTTCCTACATAAGTGGTTCTTCCTGCCTTCCCGAGTCGTTGGCTTTCCCGCGGATTTCAACTTGTTCAATCTTGTTGAATCCCTTGCTGCGCAAGTCGTCTCCAACACGCCTCGCCGATCCGCCTAAGTCGGGTGAAGCTGGTCCGAGCCAAGCCGCACCTCAGTGAGAAGTCCGGGGTATGCCCCGTTGAAATTCTGTACTTGCTGAATTTTTCCGTTGGATTTGTATCTTTTGACGGCACGGAATGTCGCTATATACTATTGCTTTGATTCGTATTTAACCGAGGAGCTAAACCTCCTATGCTTTCGAATTATTACGTGCTCTCTTCTCTGCTTCCTTTTTATCTATCGTTCATATGCTGAGTTATTGTAAATTACACACCTCTTCAGAGCACGGATCGCTGTAGATGGCGTCCGATGTAGAAATTGAATCAACATCCCACCGATCCACGGATCGTTCATTCATTGGGATGCGTAATTCTTCTAGAAGGAGGAAGGTGAAACAGTGAAATAGTCATGATTATTACGTCTTTTAATCTTCCCAGTCGTCGGATGATCGACAAGTGGCGAGATCGTAAGGACCCATCGCGACTATAAATAAGGGTATGGTAATTCTTCCTTTTTCACTACTGCACCCTTCTCCACTCTTTATTTTGTTTTTCCTACTCTATTTTCCAATAGAGGCAAACTCCTGCACCGTGGTGGCTCGGAATCCCAAGGCTCGACTTCCGGAAACTGGTGAGGGAACAAGGCGGGGTATGCCCCGTAGAAGTATGTACTTATCCTTGGACCTTTTCAGATTGTACCTCCCGTATGTAAATGTTCGGAAAATTTTGTCTATAAAATTCGAACTATTTTTCATCGGATGAGATCGCCACCTTTTTCTCATTCGTGCGTCATCGGATTATGTGGATGCACTTATTGTCATAAGGCGGTTAACAAATTCAAATTTCGGACGTTATTAATGGGCTTGTTTGGGTTTGGTCAGATAACTCACCTGATCCAACACTGTTCAACTCGAAGGGGTGGTTCAAGCCCCTTGCTGACATCAACCTGTTTGCGTGGCAGACATTGATTGGTTGGAGTGTTCTATTAGAAGGCACGACCCTAGTGCCAAAACCATGTGAACTGATCCCAAATTCTTCTCTTCTTGTCTTTGGGATCATGGCTTGTAAATCATCGAAGCCGGATCTCTTCTATTTTCTTCCCATCCTACTTTAATGGCTCTAATCTCTCTTGAATTGGCAAAGGATTCCTAGTTTCAAGAGTGTTGGAGACATTAAAGACGGTTGGGCAGAGATCTCAGTTATTTCGGTTTGAATGTATATCTGTCCATCTCCTCTGCTTTCTTCCAACCCTACTTTAGTGCTTCAAATCTCTCTTGAATTAGAAATGGTTTCGTAATTTCAAGAGAGTTTGAGTCTCTAAAGCCGGTTAGGCGGAAATCTCTTTCTGTCTGCACTTTGTTCTTCGCCAGACACGGGATTTGCGTTGCCATGTTTTGGTGGTATCATGAGGGATTCTACCACGTTTAACCATTTTCCAGTATGCAGGTAGATCGAGTTCCTTGACTCTGCGAAAACCAGACTTGCCGCTTGATATGGAAGAAGCTTTTCCCGATGGGGGAACGATTTTTGCTGGGAGATGACGTATCCCCGGAGACGTTTTCTGGATTTTTCGTATTGCGTCCGTAAGTCTGGATAACGATCCGAGATTGTAAGTTGCACAGACAGGATTATGTATAATTCGTCTTTGTATGAATAAAATCCCTTGCTTTCCTTCTCGTCGTTAAATGAACGTTAAATCTCAGATGCATAAATCGAAAAATCACAAATCGAAAGATAGAGGTTGTATTGATTTGCCAGAAATTCAATTACAACGTGCGGGCTCTATGGCCAATGACAAAAGGATCATCAAAAAACAGAAATGGCGGAGTTTCGTGTAATAGATAGTTAGAATCTAAGATGACCAAACGATTTGACAGAGTTTCGCATAGCCATCTTTATGCGTAGAACTTCTGAAGGTTTCTAGCATTCCACGGACGCTTGAGGGGATGTCCGTTCTCATCTTCTAATTCATAACTCCCATTCACTCTTGCTCCGAAAATCTTGTAGGGTCCTTCCCACTTGGGCTTGAGTTTTCCATTATTGTTCAAAATGTCAGCTCGTCGAAGCACTAGGTCTCCGATTTGCAAGTTAGTCGCTCGAACGTTCCTGTTGTAGGTTCGGGCTGCAGTTGCCTGATACCTATGGATATTCGCCAGTGCCTCACACCTTTTCTGTTCGAGCATGTCCAGGTCAAATATCCGAGCTTCGCGATTGGCAATGCCTTCGAACTCTTGGATCCTCATAGTCTCAACGGCGATCTCGGACGATATGACTGCCTCTGAGCCATATACCAAGGCAAATGGAGTTTCGTTGGTCGCGGTCCGTGCAGTGGTGCGATGAGCCCATAGCACGCCTTCCAGGTCGTCCGTCCAACTTTCTTGTGAAGTTCTTAACCGCTTCTCGAGGATCTTGACTATTGTTTTGTTCATGGACTCATTGTTCTTGCTTCATGGGTATCCAACAGATGTAAAACGTTGCTCGATTTTGAAGGACGCCAGCCATTCCTTGAGCCTATGTCCTGAGAACTGGGCACCATTGTCCGAGACGAGAATCCTGGGCAGGCCAAAGCGGCAGATGATATTCTTCCAGATAAAGGTCCGCACTCGAATCTCTGTAATGGTTGTGACAGCCTCAGCTTCTACCCATTTGGTAAAATATTCAACAGCCACAATCAGGAACCTCTGCTGCTGGGTGTCTCTCAGGAACGGTCCGACTATGTCAATGCCCCATTGGTCGAATGGACACGCTATGATTGACGGAATCATAGGATGCGTCGGACGATGTGGAATGTTCGCATAGTATTGGCAATCAGGGCACTTCCGAGCGTAGTCGGCGGAATCTTTATTAATACTAGGCGATAAGCTTTGTCATTATAATTTTACGGCGAGTCCTTCCCAGAATGACTTTCGACTCATGTATCTCCTCTAGCATAGTCTTTGATTCTTGCGGGCTCAAGCACCGCAAATGGGTCCCTGCAAATGATCTCTTGTATAAATCTTCCCCCAGTATAAAGTACCTGTTCGCTCTACATTGCACGCTCCTTGATTTCTTCGGATCAGCTGGAAGAGATCCCTCCTTGAGATAGTTCCAGATGTCAGTCATCCAATTTTCCGCCCGTGTCAGTTACCATGACGGCGGAATTGAGACTCATGACGGATGAGTCAGTAACAACGAGCAAAATTACTCTCCTTGTATCCAAAGCTGCCGTTGCGTATGCGTATTTTGCCAGGGCATCCGCTCTTTCGTTCCAGGCTCTGTCAAACTTTTCTAGGGTGAATTCCTCAAAGTGATTGGCTTCCTGCTTGAGTAGCTCGAGATACTTGATCATCGAAGGACCTTTTGTGGCAAAAGTTCCCGAAAATTGAGCTTCCACGAGCTGCGAATCCGTGAAAGCTTTGAGCTTCCGAACTTGCAGGAATTTTGCCAGTCGCAGTCCGACTATCAATGCTTCATATTCAGCCTCATTGTTTGTAACTTTGAACTCCAGGGATATCGCGTAGTCAAGTTCCGTGCCATCGGGGCTCTTAAAGAAGATTCCAATCCCTCCGACTCTTCCAGTGGAGGAACCATCCACTTCCAATATCCAGGTATCAGAAGGATGTTTTTCGGCTTGGAGATCTCCTGCAGGCTCCCGAGGTTCCCACCTTTGTGCTTCTATTTCCCTGTTTTCTAGTCCGGAGTTGTTAGGAACGGACTTGCTTGCCATACCGTCAAGAAGGAACATTTGGTTGACTCGAGTTTCCTCATAAGATGCAGATAGAGACTGATTGATAAACTGGGCGTCTTCGAGGTTTGATGGGTTGAACTGCGGCGGAACTGGCTTCTGGCCAACCTTCTTGGTGAGTAAACATTCGAATGCCTGTGTGTCAGGGCCCTTCTCTGAATCCGCCTCAGGATATTCCGCTAAGAAATCGGCGAGGACTTGAGCTTTCTTGGCTGACGGAGCCTGATAGCAAATGTCGTATTCACTTTCGATCGCCCACTTAGAGTCGTCGCCCGATCGGGTTTCCCAGGACTGTTTCAAAGGTTCCGATCGATTACAACTTTATGAGACTTGAAGTATGGTTTTAACCGCCTTGCAGTGTAAACCAAAGCATATGCAAGTTTCTCAATCTTCACGTATCTTGTCTCCGCCCCAGCAAGGGCTTTGCTAAGATAGTAGATTGGGAGGTGATCGTTAGCCTGAATGCGTACTAACACTGAACTCATTGCCTCTTCCGTGATAGCTAGGTAGAGGATTTTGAAGAATGGGAGATTTTTCTCCGCTGATCGTGAAATGAAACGACTTAAGGACATCAGACGTCCTATGAGTTGTTGTACCTCATTGAGGGTTTTTGGTTGCGGCAGATCTAGGATTGCCTTGATCTTTTCGGGGTTCGTGCTTATCCCTCTCTCGGTAACCATGTACCTGAGGAACTTCCCTCCTTTTACCCCGAACGTGCATTTCTCGGGATTCAATTCCATTCCGTACTTCCTAAGGATAGCGAAGCACTTGTTCAAATGGTGCACATGTTGCTCTTCAGTTTTGCTCTTGACGAGCATGTCGTCCACGTACACTTCCATGGTTTTCCCAATTCTTCCTTGAACATTTTATTCACAAGACGCTGGTAAGTGGCTCCCGCATTTTTCAATCCGAAGGGCATTACCTTGAAGCAATATACACCCCCGGCAGCGAAGAAAGCTGTTTTCTTGATGTCTTATTTGGCCATTCGGATTTGGTAAAAACCTTGGTATGCGTCCATGAAACTCAACAATGCACATCCGGATGTGGAGTCAACCAACTGATCTATCCGCGGCAAGGGGTACGGATCCTTTGGGCAGAACTTGTTCAACCTAGTGAAGTCGTTGCACATCCGCCATTTTCCCGGTGACTTCTCTACCAGGACTACGTTGCACACCTAGTCAGAATAACGGACTTCTTCAATGTGCCCTGCTTTCAGGAGTCGCTCCACTTCAGCAGATATGATGGCATCCTTGACCGGACCGAAATCTTTCCTTTTCTGTCGGATGTACTTGATCGAGGGATCCATGTTCAGACGGTGAACAGTAATCCTCGGATCAATCCCCTTCAAGTCATTGGTACTCCAGGCAAACATATCGCTGTTTTCACGGAGACAAGCGATGAGCTTCAATTCTACCTCTGCGGTCATCTCGGTCCCAATTCTTGTTTTCTTATCCGGGTTTCCAGGAACAATCTCAATTTCCTTGAGAGTCTCGTGAGGCTCGATTCGCAATGTTCTAGGAAACTTCTCCTTTTGGCTCCCTACTCCGATCTGCGGGTTCTCCTTTTAGTTTGGCAGGCTGGACCAGGGTCGTGGTGGTCAAGACGGGGCGGACGCTCTTCTTGTGGACATTATGTAACATTCCCAGGCTTCGCGGACGTTTCCTACCTCTTCTCTGACTCCAAAGGGAGTTGGAAATTTCATTCTGTTATGGAGAGTGGAGGGGATAGCTCGGAATTGATTAAGCCCCGGGCGCCCAAAGATGTCGTTGTAGTTGAAAGTACGGTCCACCACTACAAATCGGACCAACTGATTAACTCTTTCCGGGAAAGTACCAAGCGAAACGTGCAACATAACACTTCCCAGGGGTCGAACTGTTCCCCCTCCAAATCCCAGTATAGAGGTGTGGACTCTTTCATATTGGATTCTCCCCAGGGCCATCTGGTCCAGTGTTCTTTTGGAAATGATATTCGAGGAACTCCCGGTGTCTACCAAAATCTTGTTCACTCGATAAGTTGCGATGGTCAAGGAAACCACTAGCGGAACATCTGGATCATCAATGTCCTCTCCTCCAGCCGTAGGAAGAGGAATCTCACTATCATCGAAAAATATAGCGTTTGTACCCTGAATCGCTGGAGCAGCGTACGCTCTATCGTTGTTCCGTAGATTTTGTGCTATCCGCTCTCTTGCGTTCCTACAGTCACCTCCTGATGGCCCACCCGCAATGGTGTTGATTACTCCGCTGTAGGGAGGGTTCTCCATATCCATGCCATCGCAGTGTCTATACGGATGTCTATCCGTGTGAGGCGGACAGTGAGCTGGCGGAGGTGGCAAAGATAACGGACGGGGAGGTAGTTCTGTAGCATTATCCTCCCTTCTTCGCTCCGCTCTATCGTGCCTAGAGGGTTCATCCGTGTAGATGTGCTCCTGAGCTTGCCTTCTCGTACCAAGTGTTCAACCTCTGTTTTTAGTTGGATTCAGTCATCAGTCTCGTGACCACGACACTTGTGGAACTTGCAATACCCCTTTGCATCCCTATTCTTCCGGTTGTTGTGAGAGGGCTTGGGCCATTGAACGTCCAGCTTTTTCTCGATGATAGTTGCCAAGTTGTCGGATCTTGGTCTGTTGAGATGGGTATAATCCGCATATCTCCTCGGCAGACTTCTCTCCCTGTGGAAGCCTCTATCCCTGTGATCCTTCTTCGAGTCAAACTTCCCCGGGCGTTGCTCTTGCTTCACCGGATCCTTTCCTTTCTTGGAACCAGCTCTTACTGGAGCATTCCTCCGATACTCCTCTCCATACATCACTTCGTCACAGATGTCATCTAAATGCTTCTCACCCCTCACCTCTTGACTAGATAGTTTTCTACGGAGCTCTGAGTTGAAAGTATTAGCGTACAGGTGACGGACCCGTTCCTTAATACTGTGCGGCTCAACTCGAAGAACTTCCGCGTGAAAGCGATCTAAGAAGGTCCTAAGATCCTCTTGCTCCCGCTGTATAACTTCTGCCAGGTGCTCTACGGTTCGCTTTCTCCTCT
This sequence comes from Plantago major, assembly GCA_026545765.1. NCBI lineage: Eukaryota > Viridiplantae > Streptophyta > Magnoliopsida > Lamiales > Plantaginaceae > Plantago > Plantago major. The sequence goes on from CM048842.1 coordinate 81,727,165, forward strand.
TTGCCTTTCCAAATCGCGCCAAGAACTTTGAAGAAAGGTCTGCATATGAATTTATCGACTTGTTCGGTAGAGCAGTGCACCAATCCATAGCCGTTCCGAAGAGAGTAGATGAGAACGTGAGAGCTTTTGTATTGTCGCTCATTCCCTTGGAATCCATCTTGCTGTTGTACCTTGTCAGGTGTCCAACAGGACAAGCATCCCCGTAGTAGTACTCCAAGCTCGGGATTGCTTGATCCGAGTTTCTGTTCCTTTCCTTTTCTCTCATGATTTCATCACACAAGGGATTTGGTGCACTAGTGGTTATCTGCTCATGGTCCTTTACCAGGCGTCCGAGATTCAGAATCTGGGCCTCCAAAGCCTTCTGTTGAGCATAGATTTCGTCGGCAGTCATGATTTCTCCTGTCCTCGGATGCACAGCTACATCCACATGGAGATCTTCTATCCGGACCGCTGGAACAGTTTCTGCCACCTGATCTCTGTTTCTAGGAGGTGCTTGTCGCGGAGCTCCTGGGTGCCTATTATCTCCTTCTTGATACTCTCTCCTTCCGTTTGGGCTTCCTTCACCTCGAGCGTAAGAGGCCGACGCCCGCCGGTCGAGAAGGTTCCGCAAATCCTCTTGAGGTGGCTGGTTCCCCAACCTCTCTTGGATCGGACGTTGCCAGTTCCTCGATAATGCAGGCTCTGCCTGAGAAGGAGTGACCACTGGCGGAGTGGCGTGTTGAGGAGGAGCATTGTTGGACCCCAGGCAGCCTTGAATGATTGTAAGCAACCTATCGAATTGCGTATCGCTTAGCCCGAGATCACTAGTGCGGACAGTGCGACCATCGGGCATAGTGAACTATTGGCCTGTTGCAGGGCCTTGAGCTTCTGCTGGTGAAGCTCGTACGACCCCTTCGTCCGAGGACGGGCTGGCCGTGCGTCCCTCACTCGGATATCTCCTTCCAGTTACAACGGCTCTGCGTCCCCGGGTGGGCGGACGTTCTCGTGGGCGCGGTGGTGGAGTCCCTACTCCTGCAGCACCAGCCCGCGCTGTTTGTCTTGTCCTTGCCATCAGCTCAATTCAAAACACGAAAACTTCTTGTAAAGTTTCCCACAGACGGCGCCAAAATGTTGAGGGGTAAAACCCCTCAACACTAACTAACTAAACTATTACAAGCAAACTGATCTAAGGCCCGCCTCCGACTTGAGGTCCGGCGTAGTACTGGTCTGAGCTTGCGTACCTGAAAGGACTAAGTGGGGGGGGGGGGGTTAGAATGGGTTTCCCGGATTACCTATGTCAATCCGGTAAGAGACTTTACTCGAGAGAGAGTTGGAAGCTCTCAATGTAATAGTTATGAGGGATTATGATAACACTTGGGAATTGACCTAGGGATTCCTACCTTGATCTTGCTTACCTTAAGGTCTTGGACCTTGTGCTATATTTATAGTTATCATATGCTTATGAGGTGGCTCACAAGATGATGCCAAGTGTACGCTTCAGATTTGGACACCAATGCTACCTTTGGCCCATTAGTGAAAGAATCAAATACTAATCAATGGGCACGGGAGGGTAGTTTAGACCTTTTCCTACTTGAGTCTTTATTCCGCTGGTTGGGTCCGTGATGATCAGTCCTTGGTTGATCTCGCCTTTGGGTGACTCTGGATGTCCGAGCCAAGAGTCTCACGATGTTTTGTTATCTAGCTCGGACTAGCTGTGAGGGTGTAGTGACTTTAGCGTACTGGTTGATTCACTTTGGCCGGACCATGTGAGGTCGGACCAGTACTGAATTGGCTAATTAAGCCGTGATGCGCTTTAAGACACGCTCCCTTAACGGATTGGACACATGTCCGTAACAACAAACCATTTCTCATGTATTTTAACCATTTCAACCACTTACTACTACGAGTTATAAATTATAAATTACACGTTAATATAATCAACAAATGGTCTCAAAACACTTAACTAAATCCTCGTTATCTAGTACATATACGAATTTAGCCAATCAAAACTACTTAACATTATACTAATTAACAATCTAAGTGATAGCAATCTCAAAGTTAATTTATTAAATCTTAACATTATACTAAATAACTAGTAATACTAATTTGATATATATACTTAACATTAAACTAGTCGAAATTAACAAAATTCCCTAATTTGTCAAAAAATTAGGGTTCAAAACACTAATCGTAATACATATACAAAAACATCAAACATGAAAATCAAGCTTAATCAATTAAACATCAAACATGATTTTTCATGCTTAATCAATCATCAAACAATAAATCAATTTCACAACAAAATCAATCAATTGACAACCCAAGCTTAACCCACTACTTCATATAACATATACTAGCTACCATAATTGTTTACAAACATACAATTGATCCAAATTATCAAAAATTACAAATTTAGAATAGTTAGGATTTAGCCTAATACCTCAAATTGCGGTAAAAATAACCGAAGAAGGATGAAATTGATCGACCACCCAAGCTCCTTGTCCCACAGCTTCGAATTGATACCAAGATTGGCCGGAACGACGGATTATTGGATGGAATCGCTGAAGAGCCGGAAGAAATGGAAGAACTGAACCAGATCGGAAATGGAGATTTACAATCTGCTTCCCGTAATTTATTCTTCTGTAGCGACGGATAGGGCCGACGGATAGTTTATCCGTCGGACCAAATTATTTTTTTTTTAAATGTAGCGACGGATAATTTATCCGTCGCTATTTTTTTTATTTTTTAATAAAATTTTAAATAATTTTTGATTTTTTTTAAAAAATTAAAATAAAAGTCAACTGTTTAGCGACGAATAAAATTATCCATCGCTAAATTTTCGACGGATAAAATTATCCGTTGTTCCGTAGCGACGGATAAAATTTATCCGTCGCTTAGGGTAGCGACGGATGTTATCCGTCGCTACCTAAGCGATCCGTCGCTATTGGGGCGACGGATTTTCCATCGTTTTTTCAGTAATTTCTTGTAGTGGTAGTCCGCCCAACCACCTTATAACCTACTTGCCTCAACCACCTTATAACTCCCTTTGATAATTTATGCTGCCAGGTAGGGGTGTACAAAAGAAATAACCGCCCGCCCCGTCCGCCATTTCGCCCGCCGGCCAACCGCACCCGCCGGTTATGTTTTTAGCACAAAGCCGCCATGGTTAAGTTTTTACCCGTCACTAGGTGGGTGGGTGTCGGTTAGGCGTGTGCCAACCACCCGACCCACGCCACTCACATATTCACTTTAATATTACTACTCGAAACCGCAGCCACAAACTCAACTAACACAATAGGTCCTAGACAGTAGACACAATATAAGTGCGTTTCATCATTGTTTAACTTCAATACAATTTCTAAACCAAAATCTATAAAGATGCAAAACACTATCAAAGTTACTACACCAAATGATGCTTAAATTTGTCACTGATGCGCCATGGATCCTTCACAGCATTTACTTTCCTTCAACAAGTTTAACATTATCACTTTACAACAAATCACCCTCGAGTAAACTACCACTTTCATGAGTAAAATTTCTCAAATACGTTTAAAAATTCATGGACTTATATTTAAAATTTATGTACTTGTATTTTGGTTATTATCAAACTTGAAACTTGTCCATATTTGACAATATCATTTGGAATTTTATTTTGTATTTAAACTCATTTACTCAATTTTGAACGTTGTAATATATGTTCTCATTTTAAAGTATGAAAACCGCTAATCCGCCCGCCATCCACCCGCATAAAATAGCCAACCGACCCGCGGCGGTTTGGAGAAAATTTCACTCGCCATGGTCAGTGATTTACCTACCCGCCTATGGCGGGGTCGGGTGAAATTTTTGTAAATAACCGTCCGTAACTGTTCGTGTACACGCCTACTGCCAGGGTTCGAACTCTGCAACTCCTGCATACAGTTTCAACTCCCTACCACCTGGCCACCTTATGACTTCCTATTAACCCGTTAATTATTGACAACACTCATATTGGAGAATGATCTTAGGATATCTTTCTAAGAAATCCAATATCCGTTCTTCGACGGTGAGTGCTAGGGACTGTCCTAATAATACTTTATGGAACAGCCTTAAAAACAAGACCCTTTTTTTTTTTGTTTTTCCCCCCTTTTACATCAAATTCAATTTTTTTCCCTTTTCACGTCAAATTATAGGGCCGTCTTCGAGATTTAAGGGGCCCTGTACGAAATTTTTAAGCGAGGCCCCACCAAATAATACTATAATAAAATTTTCTTTTATAGAAATGAAAAGTAACAAAATTCATCCATTACAAGTAGTATATAAATCTAATTTTGAAAAATGCATATTGCAAATGACTATAAATATTAGTTGAAAAGTGCAACTATTCTAGCTTGCTTTGAAACAAGATCATCAATTAAATCTTCATAACTCGCTTTCTCCATCATATCATTATTAATTGATACCATTGTTAGTTCGTTGAGTCGTTCTTGTGACATTGACCTATAATATTATTTGAAATAATAGAAATTATTTTATACATAAATTCATCAAACTAACTGCAGTCTCTACTCTAACTCTAGAAGTTTTCACTTAGAGTATGTTGGCTAACAACTAAAATTCAAAAATTGGATTAAAAATACATAAGTTTTACTTAAATGAGGATTTTATTTCTATGACAAACACTTAGCCACCAAAATTCTTTCAAAATTTTCGTTCTGAACCGGCTACTTCAAGATCAAAACACAGCATTACAACATGACCAAATAATAAAGAATTACTTTTCAATGCAAAGTCTTAGATTAAATAGATACAGTTAATATGACAATTAACAACATGACTTTCTAAGATTCAACATCAAAGAACTGTAAACCCAGTCTTATGAACTCAAGAAGCAGACAGTTTAGGAAATTAGGCAGCCAAGACAAGAGTAAAAGATATCCATTAATAGCTAAAAAAAATCAAAGAGGTGAGATGCTCAAATCAAAATTCCAACTATTTACTTGTCTTTTTATCAAATCTATAAGTGAAACCCAGATTGCCTAACAAAACAGAGTTAGAATTGGATAAAATGAGATATGTATGAAATATTAGAATGAAGGATTAAGGGTAAACATGTTTATGTACATGAATCAAACAAGAACAATGAGCAGCGACCTTTTTTTTCGAAATTTGAGGAATTGAATGGATGCCAAGAGAATTTAGGGATGAAAAAGCACAAGAAATCGAGAAAAGAGAAAGAGAACTGAAGAGATGAAGAGCCTCCGAAATTATTGATGTTGTCTGGAAGACGTCTTCTTCTATTTTCATTTATTCTTATTTAATTTTTTTTTTAAACTCGACCCTGGAGTTGGGCCCAAAATTTAGGGCTGAGGGCCCTAGGAAAGGCGAGATCCTATGCGGTTGGGCTCACCGTGCATGGACTTAACCGGTCCTGATAGATCGTATGGGTATACCAACCATAATAGACTCTAATACACATTGTAGGGACTAGGACTAGGGAACCGGAATCCCGCACACTATATGAGATGGTGTTTTATTTTCACCCATAAATCCAAATTTGGAAAAGGAGTATAGTTACTTCCGAAGTTACCTCTGTTATTTCTGAGAGACGGGGATAATTACATTGTCAGAGAAGTAGTAAATCTCACGTAATTAACCACGTTATTACTAGAATTAACTACGGTGACTTGACTTGAGTTTTGCGTGATTAACTTTCCCAGAGAGTTATTCGGGCTGATTGGAATAGAATTATGACTCCATTTTAATTGAGTGAGTCTTACCATCCTATTAATTGCCATTTTAATTGATCAAAATTGTTTTCAAACTTAATTGAGTGAAACTCAATTAACTTATTCCGTTTCATAATAAACCTACAAAACTCTCACAAAATTTTATTTTATAGCAAACACAAATTTTCACAACTCAATTAAAATTTAGTCACTATTCATCAGTTATACCTTAATTAAAATTGTCTCAATTAAAGTTCCATCACAAATAGCCCGATTAAGCTCTGCAATTGTGGAGATAGATTGAATTCTGGGAGAAGAAATTGTGAATAAATAAAGAAGTGTTGCAAGAATGTAAAAAGCTAAAGAAACACCGAGTCATTATGTGAGTCGGGGAGGATAAAACATTTTTTGAGCTGGTTAAAGTGTGTTTTCACTTAAGCTGGGCGATGTGTCATTCACTGATTGGCTAGTGAGGCGTGGCATGATGTCGTAAGGCGTGAAAAAGGAGTATAAAGGCTTTTACATTCTCTCCATAACTGCTATCTTCTTTTTCCTCCAGTTTTCTGTTCATCTCTGTTTTCTGATTCAATTCTCTGAAAATCGACATTGTTGAAGCTTTGTTGTATCATTGTCGTTTGATTGGGCAATAAAAGAATCTCTGGTTACTCCCGTGGATATAGGCAATTGCCGAACCACGTAAATCATCGTGTTTTAATTTGTTTATGAGTATTTTTTTTTTAATTAAGGTGGAGTCAAGCTCCTAATATTCAAAATAAAAACCATACAATCACGGGGGTTTATAGGAACCCGAGTACAACTCCAAGAAAATACTCAAATGAAAGTCCAAACTAGCACAAAAGACAAAGGAACAAAAGCTAGTCCATCCAAATGTTCTTCTAATCCACACTCTATTAGCACCACAGACAACAAACGAGAATCCAAGGGCAAGCAATAAATACTTCTGCTGCACCACCAAAATACCAATCATCCCAGTGAAAACTACAATCCAACGGGCTCCAATCCACCTACACAAGTGCCAACGAGCTAATCTCATATACTCAATCTTCATTTGAATTTTTTGGGGCTATACCTACGAGACTTTCTTAAGACAGCCTTTATCATAGGAAGAGAGGAAGAGTATGAAGCTTTAATCGAGTTCTTCATAGTTCTTCCTTTTTTCTTTTCGGGAGGCTGGGGTGGGGGCACAAGGGACTCTGCAACTTGTCCAAAAATAGGAGCAACCTGCTCCACCAAAACAATAGGAACTGAAGATGAAACACCAAGATTCTCCAAAGGCAGAGAAACACACTCAGGACTAGCACTTGCAAAAGCAACACACGTCGAAGAGGCCACTAAAAGATGCTCAATCACTGTATCCGAGACGACTTCCATATCTACTGGAGGGGATTCCAAATCCTTTTCTTGAACCTCTAGATTTTCCAAAGCTGAAAAATTGTTTTTTTCTTTCTCTGTAGCTGATTCACTTTGCACTTCTTGTCTACAAATACTTCGAACAGTTATCGATGGGACCTCCCAATTATAGTTGCTATCGTTTCTTTCACCTTCCAAATCAACATCTTGTCGAACATCCCAATTAGAGTTACTGTTAATCCTTTCTTCTTCCGATATATCATCCTTTTGAGCATTTCTAATGGAGGAATCCTGATTGGTACGCAAATCTTCTGACGAACCACACAACTCTTCTGACAAACCACGCCTCTGATCTAAGATGCTGACTGATTTAACTCGGGGATTTTTTATAAAGTAAGAATCTGCTCTGTGACCAATCTTCAAGAAAAAATCACAATACAAAGGCAAAGAATCATGGGACACCTTAATTTTAACCTTCTGACCTCTAAACTCAGCAAAAATAGCTTCTGGCATAACTTTTGAGATGTCGAGTTCAACCATAACTCTAGCTTTTTCCAACCTGCATAAGCGAAGCAGTTGCAGAATCTACATTCAACGGTTTACCAAAAGGCCTAACTAATTCAAATAAAGCCTCTGGGTGAAACAACATAATTGGGACATGTCTAAAAGAAATTCATACCGGTACAATAGGGGAATCTGTAGTAGTATTGAAGGTAGGAGTCCATTTTACAACTCTCATTTGACATTTTTCCACAGAAATACATTGCTTTATCCACAGATAATCAAGGTCTTCCACATTCATCAAACGAATAATCACAGATTTTGCATTGATAAAACTGACAGAGAAGATACCTTTCAGATTTTGGCCTTTAATCGCCTTGGAAATTTCAGAAATCGACGGAACTCCATTGTAGAATTTCCCAACCAATGTAGTAGTAAAAGGCGTAGAAAGTTTACTAATTTCTTCATCCGAAAAAGAAATAGCAGGACAGCCTTCTTCCTCAAATGCAACCTTTTTTTTCAACAATTTTCCGAGAGTCCATATCAGAACCAAAAAACGTCGAGGCAGACCGGGAGAAATCAGACAACACTCGACCCCCTAAAGCAGCCAACGAACTGAACAGAGGACGATCCATAGTAGTTGGAACAGAAACACCAGTAGAAGTCATGGGAGACGCAAAGACGACCGGAGGAGATAAACCTCGAGCTGCTAGAGAAACAACAGGTTGAACAACCTGAGAGCCCGTGCAAGCCATACTGTAAAAACCAAGAGCCTGGGATCGATGGCGAGCAGACCCAAATCCGGATACAGCCGATGGGCGGAGCAGAGCTTTTCACCAAACAGATGCCGGAAAGCAGATCTAGAGTCAGACAAGTCGAAAGAGCAACCGACAGAGAAGGAGCGGCCGAGGGAGAGGTTGGGAAGCGAGGAGGGAGTGGTTGGGAGGACGAGAGTAAACCAATCGGTAGAGGAGATGAAACAAGTTTGGCTTTGGAGGGAGGCGCGATTGACGGTGATGGTGAAGCAAGTGTGGCGGTGGAGGAAGGCACGATTGGCGGAGGTGGTGAGACAAGGGATGGATTTACGGACATGTGTCCAATCCGTTAAGGGCGCCATAGAGCGTGTCCTAAAGCGCATCACGGCTTAATTAGCTAATTCAGTACTGGTCCGACCTCACATGGTCCGGCCAAAGTGAATCAACCAGTACGCTAAAGTCGCTACGCCCTCACAGCTAGTCCGAGCTAGCTGGGAAAAGGACTTCTAATCCTGGCTACGTCAGTACAGAGATGCCAAACGGACCGGACGAGAGAATCTCGGACGCCACCATCACATCAAGACCAAACGTATAACAGAACTACTGAGATACTTCCGTGAGACTCTTGGCTCGGACATCCAGAGTTACCCAAGCAGACAGATCTGTCCAAGGGACCAACACGGACCCAACAGGCGGAACAATACTCAAGTAGGGGAAAGGTCCAAACTACCCTCCCAGGCCCATTGATTAGTATTGGATTACTATTCACTAATGGGCCATGGGCCAAAGGTAGCATTGGTGTCCAAATCTGGAACGTACACTTGGCATCATCTTGTGAGCCAACTCAAAAGCATGTGATAACTATAAATATAGTACAAGGTCCATGACCTTAAGGTAAGCAATATAAAGGGAAGAATCCCCAAGTATTATCATAATCCCTCATAACTATTACATTGAGAGCTTCCAACTCTCTCTTGAGTAAAGTCTCTTATCGGATTGACATAGGCAATTCGGGTAACCCATTCTAACCCCCCCCCCCCCCCACTTAGTCCTTTCAGGTACACAAGCCCGGTCCAGTGCTACGTCGGACCTCAAGTCGGAGGCGGGTCATAGACTAGGTTATTTGTGATAGTTTAGTTAGTTAGTGTTGGAGGTTTCACCCCTCAACATTTTGGCGCCGTCTGTGGGAACTTTACAAGAAGTTTTCGTGTTTAGAATCAAGCTGATGGCAAGAACAAGGCAAACAGCGCGGGCTGGAGCTGCAGGAGTAAGGACTCCACCACCGCGCCCACGAGGACGTCCGCCCACCCGGGGACGCAGAGCCACTGTAACTGGAAGGAGATATCCAAGTGAGGGACGCACGGCCAGTCCGTCCTCGGACGAAGGGGTCGCACGAGCTTCACCGGATGAAGCTCAAGGCCCTGCAGCAGGCCAATAGTTCACTATGCCCGATGGTCGCACTGTCCGCACTAGTGATCTCGAACTAAGCGAGACGCAATTCGATAGGTTGCTCACAATCATTCAAGGTTGCCTGGGGACTAACAATGCTCCTCCTCAACACGCCACTCCGCCAGTGGTACTCCTCCTCAGGCAGAGCCTGCCTTATCGAGGAACAGGCAATGTCCGATCCAAGAGAGGTTGGGGAACCAGCCACCTCAAGAGGATTTGCGGAACCTTCTCGATCGGCGGGCGTCAGCCTCTCACGCTCGAGGCGAAGGAAGCCCAAACGGAGGAAGAGAGAATCAAGAAGGAGATAATAGACACCGGGGAGCTCCACGACAAGTACCTCGTATAAACAGAGATCAGGTGGTAGAAACTATTCCAGCGGTCCGGATAGAAGAACTCCATGCGGATGTAGCTGTGCATCCGAGGACAGGAGAAATCATGACTGCCGACGAAATCTATGCTCAACAGAAGGCTTTGGAGGCCCAGATTCTGAATCTCGGACGCCTGGTAAACGACCATGAGCAGATAACCACTAGTGCACCAAATCCCTTATGTGATGAAATCATGAGAGAAAAGGAAAGGAACAGAAACTCGGATCAAGCAATCCCGAGCTTGGAGTACTATTACGGGGATGCTTGTCCTGTTGGACACCTGACCAGGTACAACAGCAAGATGGATTCCAAGGGAATGAGCGACAATACAAAAGCTCTCACATTCTCATCTACTCTCTTCGGAACGGCTTGATTGGTACACTGCTCTAACAAACAAGTCGATAAAGTCGTATGCAGACCTTTCTTCAAAGTTCTTGGCGCGATTTGGAAAAGCAAAGAGGAGAAAGCGAACTGTAGAGCACCTGGCAGAGGTTATACATCAGGAGCAAGAGGATCTTAGGACCTTTTTAGATCGCTTTCACGCGGAAGTTCTTCGAGTTGACCCGACGATGATAAGAACGGGTCCGTCACCAGACGCTAATACTTTCAACTCGAGCTCCATGAAACTATCTAGTCAGGAGGTGAGGAGTGAGAAGCATTTAGATGACATCTGTGAAGAAGTCATGTACGGAGAAGAGTATCGGAGGAATGTTCCAGTAAGGGCTGGTTCCAAGAAAGGGAAGGATCCGGTGAAGCAAGAGCAGCGCCAGGGGAAGTTCGACTCGAAGAAGGATCATAGGGACAGAGGCTTCCACAGGGAGAGAAGTCCGCCGAGGAGATACGCGGATTATACCCGCCTCAACAGACCAAGATCCGACATCTTGGCAACTATCATCGAGAAAAAGTTGGACGTTCAATGGCCCAAGCCTTCTCACAACAACCGGAAGAATAGGGATGCAAAGGGGTATTGCAAGTTCCACAAGTGTCGTGGTCACGAGACTGATGACTGTATCCAACTAAAAACAGAGGTTGAACACTTGGTACAAGAAGGCAAGCTCAAGGAGCACATCTACACGGATGAACCCTCTAGGCACGATAGAGCGGAGCGAAGAAGGGAGGATAATGCTACAGAATTACCTCCTCGTCCGCTATCTTTGCCACCTCCGGCAGCTCACCGTCCGCCCCTTACGGATAGACATCCGTATAGACACTGCGACGGTATGGATATGGAGAACCCTCCCTACAGCGGAGTGATCAACACCATTGCGGGCGGGGCATCAAGAGGTGACAGTAGGAACGCAAGAGAGCGGACAGCACAAAATCTTCGGAACAACGATAGAGCGTACGCTGTTGCAGCGATTCAGGGTACAAACGCTATATTCTTCGATGATAGTGAGATTCCTCTTCCTACGGCAGGGGGAGAGGACATTGATGATCCAGATGTTCCGCTAGTGGTTTCCTTGACCATCGCAACTTATCGAGTGAACAAGATTTTGGTAGACACCGGGAGTTCCTCGAATATCATTTCCAAAAGAACACTGGACCAGATGGCCCTAGGGAGAATCCAATATGAAAGGGTCCATACCTCTATATTGGTATTTGGAGGGGGAACAGTTCGACCCCTGGGAAGTGTCATGTTGCATGTTTCGCTTGGTACTTTCCCGGAAAGGGTTACTCAGTTGGTCCGATTTGTAGTGGTGGATCGTACCTTCGACTACAACGCCATCTTTGGGCGCCCGGGGCTTAATCAATTCCGAGCTATCCCCTCCACTCTCCATAACAGAATGAAGTTTCCAACTCCCTTTGGAGTCGGAGAAGAGGTTGGAAACGTCCGCGAAGCCTGGGAATGTTACATAATGTCCACAAGAAGAGCATCCGCCCACGTGCTGGCAACCACCCTGACCAATGGTCCGTCAGCGGTTCTTCCAGCTAAAAAGGAGAACCCACAGATTGGAGTGGGGAGCCAGAAGGAGAAGTTTCCTAGAACATTGCGAATTGAGCCTCACGAGACTCTCAAGGAAATCGAGATTGTAGCTGGAAGTCCGGAAAAGAAAACAAGAATTGGGACCGAGATGACTGCAGAGGTAGAAATGAAGCTCATCGCTTGTCTCCACGAAAACAACGATGTGTTTGCTTGGAGTACCGATGACTTGAAGGGGATTGACCCGAGGGTCACTGTTCACCGTCTGAACATGGATCCCTCGATCAAGTACATCCGACAGAAAAGGAAGGATTTCGGTCCGGTTAAGGATGCCATCATATCCGCTGAAGTGGAGCGACTCCTGAAAGCAGGGCACATTGAAGAAGTCCGTTATTCTGACTGGGTACGCAACGTAGTCCTGGTAGAGAAGTCACCGGGCAAATGGCGGATGTGCAATGACTTCACTAGGTTGAACAAGTTCTGCCCGAAGGATCTGTACCCGTTGCCGCGGATAGATCAGTTGGTTGACTCCACGTCCGGATGTGCATTGTTGAGTTTCATGGACGCACACCAAGGATTTTACCAAATCCAGATGGCCAAAGAAGACATCAAGAAAATAGCTTTCTTCGCTGCCGGGTGTGTATATTGCTTCAAGGGAATGCCCTTCGGATTGAAAAACGCGGGAGCCACTTACCAACGCCTTGTAAATCAAATGTTCAAGGAAGAGATTGGGAAAACCATGGAAGTGTATGTAGACGACATGCTCGTCAAGAGCAAAACTGAAGAGCAACATGTGCACCATTTGAACAAGTGCTTCGCTATCCTTAGGAAGTACGGAATGAAATTGAATCCCGAGAAATGTACGTTCGGAGTAAAAGGAGGGAAGTTCCTCGGGTATATGGTTACCGAGAGAGGGATCAGCGCGAACCCAGAAAAGATCAAGACAATCCTAGATCTGTCACAACCAAAAACCCTCAATGAGGTACAACAACTCATAGGACGTCTGATGTCCTTAAGTCGTTTCATTTCACGATCCACGAAGAAAAACCTCCCGTTCTTCAAAATCCTCCGGAAAGGAGAGGGCTTTGAGTGGACTGCGGAATGTTCTGAGGCTTACGAGAAATTGAAAACGTACCTCCATTCCCCTCCACTGCTCTCCAAACCCGTCGAGGGAGAACCACTCTACCTCTACCTATCTATCACGGAAGAGGCAATGAGTTCCGTATTAGTACGGATTCAGGCCAATGATCACCTCCCAATCTACTATCTTAGCAAAGCCCTTGCTGGGGCAGAGATAAGATACGTGAAGATTGAGAAACTTGCGTATGCTTTGGTTTACACCGCAAGACGGTTAAAACCATACTTCAAGTCTCATAAAGTTGTGGTACTGACTGCGGAACCTTTGAAACAGGTCCTGGGAAAGCCCGACCAGTCTGGACGACTCTCTAAGTGGGCGATCGAGCTGAGTGAATACGACATTTGCTATCAGGCCCCGTCAGCCAAGAAAGCTCAAGTCCTCGCCGATTTCCTAGCGGAATATCCTGAGGCGGATTCAGAGAAGGGCCCTGACAACAGGCATTCGAATGTTTACTCACCAAGCAGGTTGGCCGGAAGCCAGTCCCGCCGCAGTTCAACCCAACAGATCTCGAAGACGCACAATTTATCAATCAATCTCTATCTGCATCTCATGAGGAAACTCGAGTCAACCAGATGTTCCTTCTTGACGGTATGGCAAGCGAGTCCGTGCCTAACGACTCCGGACCCAAAAGCAGGGAAACCGAAGTACAGAGGTGGAGACCTCGGGAGCCAACGGAAGATCTCCAAGCCAAAAAGCATCCTTCCAATACCTGGATATTGGAAGTGGACGGTTCCTCCACTGGAAGAGTCGGAGGGATTGGAATCTTCTTTAAGAGCCCCGATGGCGCAGAACTTGACTACGCGATATCCCTGGAGTTCAAAGTTACAAACAATGAGGCTGAATATGAAGCATTGATAGTTGGACTGCGACTGGCAAAATCCCTGCAAGTTCGGAAGCTCAAAGCTTTCACGGATTCTCAGCTCGTGGAAGCTCAATTTTCGGGAACTTTTGCCACAAAAGGTCCTTTGATGATCAAGTATCTCGAGCTACTCAAACAGGATGCCAAGTACTTTGAGGAATTCACCCTAGGAAAGTTTGATAGAGCTTGGAACGAAAGAGCGGATGCCCTGGCAAAATACGCATCCGCAAATGCAGCTTTGGATACAAGGAGAGTGATTTTACTCACTGTTACTGACTCATCCGTCATGAGTCTCAATTCCGCCATCATGGTAACCGACGCGGGCGGAAATTGGATGACTGGCATCTGGAATTACCTCAAGGACGGATCTCTTCCAGTTGATCGGAAGGAATCAAGGAGCATCCAGTGTAGAGCAAACATATCCTTTATACTGGGGGAAGATTTGTACAAGAGATCATTTGCAGGAACCCATTTGCGGTGCTTGAGCCCGCAAGAATCAAAGACTGTGCTAGAGGAGATACATAGCGGGAGCTGCGGAAGTCATTCCAGGGGAAGGACTCTCGCCCAGAAAATTATACGACAAGGCTATTACTGGCCTAGTATTAATAAAGATTCCGCTGACTACGCTCGGAAGTGCCCTGACTGCCAATACTATGCGAACATTCCACATCGTCCGACGCATCCTATGATTCCGTCAATCATAGTGTGTCCATTCGACCAATGGGGCATTGACATAGTCGGACCGTTCCCGAGAGGCACCCAGCAGCGGAGGTTCCTGATTGTGGTTGTTGAATACTTTACCAAATGGGTAGAAGCCGAGGCTGTTGCAACCATTACAGAAAGTCGAGTGTGGACCTTTATCTGGAAGAATATTATCTGTCGCTTTGGCCTGCCCAGGATTCTCGTCTCGGACAATGGTGCCCAGTTCTCAGGACAATGGTGCCCAGTTCTCAGGACATAGGCTCAAGGAATGGCTGGCGTCCTTCAAAATCGAGCAACGTTTTACACCTGTTAGATACCCGCAAGCCAATGGACAGGCAGAGTCCACAAACAAAACAATAGTCAAGATCCTCGAGAAGCGGTTAAGAATTTTGCAAGAAATCTGGGCGGACGACCTGGAAGGCGTTCTATGGGCTCATCGCACCACCGCACGGACTGCGACCAAAGAAACTCCATTCTCCTTGGTATATGGTTTAGAGGCAGTCATGCCATCTGAGATTGCCGTTGAGACTTTGAGGATCCAAGAGTTTGAAGGCAATGCAAACCGAGAAGCTCGGATATTCGACCTGGACATGCTCGAACAAAAAAGGTCTGAGGCACTGGCGAATATCCATAGGTATCAGGCAACTGCTGCCCGAACCTACAACAGGAATGTTCGAGCGGCTAACTTGCAAGTCGGAGACTTGGTGCTTCGACGAGCCGACATTTTGAACAATATTGGAAAACTCAAGCCCAAGTGGGAAGGACCCTACAAGATTGTCGGAGCAAGAGTGAATGGGAGTTATGAATTAGAAGATGAGGACGGCCATCCCCTCAAGCGTCCGTGGAATGCTAGAAACCTTCAGAAGTTCTATGCATAGATATAACTTTGCGGATCTCCATCATGTCGATTGGTCATCTCAGTTTCAACTAATTATTACACGGAACTCCGTCAGTTCTGTTTCTTTTTGATCCTTTTGTCATTGTCCATAGAGCCCGCAAGTTGTAATTGAATTTCCGGCAAATCAATACAACCTCTATCTTTTGATTTGTGATTTTTCAATTTATGCATCTGAGATTTAACGTTCGTTTAACGACAAGGAAAGCAAGAGATTTCATTCATATAAAGACGAATTATACATAATTTTGTCTGTACAATTTACAATCTCAGATCGATATTCGAACTTACGGACGCAATATGAAAAAATGCAGAAATCGTCTCTGGAGATACGTTATCTCCCAGCAAAGATCGTTTCCCCGTCGGAAAAAGCTGCTTCCTGTTAGGAATATCTGTTAGTATTTTGATCATTCATCACATGTTCTTATCTTTGCCAGAAAGGTGATTAAGTACTCTTAGTTCACTTGAACATTGTAAAAGAGGAAATCACTGAGTATGATTAGTCTAGTAAATCTTGTTTTAGGATTATAGGTCTCTGAATGTAATTTTTATTTCCAAGAAGACCATGAAGATCAATCCTAGCAATGGAGCTTTTCTGAAGATTACAAGACCGGAGATTGCACAAGATTTATGAAGACACCAAGGTTTAGTCTCACTCGGAAAGACTATGTCCTTAATCCTTTCTTAAGTGCATTTAGTTACTTTTGAAACATGATTCTGGAACATATGACATCATGAGTATGGAGCATGCAAGCCATCAGAAAGGCTAATGTATCCGTTGAAGACTACAGGACAAGAAATAGTACATATGCATTAATTGCATCGGCAGAAAAGCCGCTAAAGCACGATCCTCTCGAGATATGAGACAAGGACTTCTGAGTACTCATTTCAAGATAAGTATAGACTGAATTTGAATTGTGTCTAACGGATAACATCCCAACGACTCTCCAATTCATCTATAAATATCACACACTTAGATGCTGAGAAATACAACGACCAAAGAACGATCTAACTTGCAAACTTACAATCTAGCAAAGTATTCTCTCAAGCACTCTACTACCCTTTCTGAAAGCTTTCGGTTGCTTAAAGAATCACTAGTAGTTCTAAGTTGGCCTGAACCTTAACAAGAGATTGTTATTCGTGAAAGAGTTGAACTATCAGATAACCTTTCTGAAGCTCATTCTCCAGAACGGACATCAATTACTTGGGTCAGTAAAGAGCAGATTGCCATACACTGAACAAGTGTATTAAGTAGTCTTGTTCTATTAGGCTCTCTGAAAACATAACTGAAAAGTTATACAAGAAGCCTCTCTGACAAACCTTATAACCAACACCATCAAGGCGTGGAGTAGAGGAAGTACTTGATTTGGGAAATCAGGGAATAACTCCAAGGTTATCTGAGTAGAGGAAGTACTTAGCTCTAGGAGCTGGGGAATAACTCAGGGGGAACATTTGGTTGGGAACCAATTGTTTAAGAATCTTAGAATAGGATTTTTGTAAGGTGAACTCAATTATCTGTTCTAGTGAATTCTAGGTCTCAGAAAGACCGAAGTGGATTAGTTGGAGGATTACGCCACCTCCAGATACCACTATACTTGCTGTGTTATTTACCTTTCTGTATTTATCTTTCAGCAAAGCACACACACTTATTGTTTCTGCACTTACCTATCTTAAAGTCTTCCGCGCTCTGAATTTAAGTATCAGAAACCTGTCTGAGAAACTGTGTTTATCGACAAAAGTTTAAAAGACTATTCACCCCCCCCCCCCCTCTAGTCTTTTACTTTGTCGTTATCTGGACCAACAAGTGGTATCAGAGCAGGAGGTTCCCAAGCCTTCTGCACTGAACCTAGATCCCCAGATAGGTGAAGAAACTTTGTCCCTTTCCGAGGACTATATAATTTGTGTGTTAAGTGCGCAGGAATGTCTCTGAGTGATGCACCCGTCCTGAAGCCAGAAAACTACGAGAAATGGAAGAACAACATGATGCTCCATCTGGAGGCCATTAGTAATGAGATGATCTATGTCATCAATCAAGGGCCTATTAAAATCAGACAACTCAAACAAGTTACTGAGGTGTCTGATGGAAGAAAAGCCTCAGACAAGGAAGATGAAAGCGAGGATCATCGCTAGTGATAGTGGTCGTGTTGCTCGTGGAAGCATTATGTATGAAGACAAGCCAAGAGAGCTCTGGACATCTGAAGATGCCAAGAGACACAGATTGGATGGTCAAGCTCGTAATATAATCATCAGATCGACACCTGAGCACATACAGTGTAAACTGTGGGGTGCTAAAAGCAGCGAAAGTTGCACGGCAATTGATTGAAGAAATTGCGTTTAACCGAGAAAACCAAAGAAAACAAGTTCGAAGTTCTTAAATTGAAGTTCCAAAACTTCAGCAAGGTCCCACTGAAACTCTGGAAGAACTTGATTTTAGGTTTACTACTCTTATGAGTGATATGGCTGCACTTGGTGAAAGCAACAGATACTCCCAGCCAGAAAAGATTAAGACTATTGTCAGAAGTCTCAATCACAACAAGGAACACACTAAATTCTTTTATTTCAACCAAGGAATGCCAAATATTACTCCAGTAGAGCTCTTCTCTCATCTTGCTACTGTAGATTATGAGACAACTCAGAGAGAACAAACAGTTGAGAAGTTGAAAAGTGTTGCTCTAGTCTCTCAAGGTACTTCTGAAAAGAAAGATACCAAAGACGCATCTGAAGAAAATGCTCTTACAGTAAGACACATGAATAAATTTGTGAGTCAAGAGATTGAGAGAAGAAAAGCTAAAGAAAATCTGAAAAAGCATCTTGGCCCAAACTATCATCAAGATAAGAACATTCAACTAAACAACTCTGAAGACCCCCATTCAGAAAGGTGTTAGTACTGAATCAGCAGAGATAGGAAATGATATCTGCTTCTATTGTCAAAAGCCTGGTCACTTCAAGAGAGATTGCCCTGCTTTAAACAAGCTCAAGACATGTGACAAGAAGGACAGAAGAAATTACAAAAGAAATCAAAGGGCCTTACTGACTGAAGAAAGGAAGAAGATTCAAATCCAACTTGATGCTCTAGATATTGAGACAGATTCTGAAGATGGAGATTCAGATAACTCAAACCTACCATCACCAGAATTGTGTGGAATCACCCACGTAATCGACTTGACCTTAAGAAGAATGAAATGTGTGGAGTTGCTGAGATTGCTGGTCCAGACATCTCCAACATTGAAATGTGTCTTATGGCTGATGAGGTAACAAACATTTCATAATTTATGTACTATGAGAGTGATGATGGAATTGAGGATCTGGAGTTA
This sequence comes from Plantago major, assembly GCA_026545765.1. Classification (NCBI taxonomy): domain Eukaryota; kingdom Viridiplantae; phylum Streptophyta; class Magnoliopsida; order Lamiales; family Plantaginaceae; genus Plantago; species Plantago major. Next base: position 81,746,122 of record CM048842.1, read on the forward strand.
ATCAGGAGTGAATTGGATCGTTATGAGAAAGAATTTCTGGAGGCACAATCCAAAACCAGAACTCTAGAGGAAAGCAAAGAAACTCTTGAAAAAGAGGTTTCTGAGCTAACCAGGGTATCTGAGAACAAGAACGCTGAAATAGCCCTTCTGAAAAATCAGATATCTGAAAATGAAAATTTTCACAAACTAGCCTTGGATGAACTTAATAAGAAAATGATAAAGCTGCTTTCTGAGAATGAGGAATTTCGAAAGAAAGAGCTATCCTTCCAATCTTATGCAAAGGCTAGTGACACTCTCACTGGGGTTCAATCATATCTGAGAGATCCCTCTGAGAAAGGTGGACTTGGACTTGATGAACAATCGAGTAATTCATCTCCTCTGAAGAAGAGTGATGAAAAGTTGACCTTTGTAAAAAGTCAACAGAATGGTTCTTCAACCACCTATAGCATTGGTCAGAAAGCTAAGGTAGTTGACAAAGGAAAAGGAGTAGCAACCCAACCTTTGAAAGAACAACAAGTTCACAAGAAACTTGTGGGTGAAGCTTCTGAAAAGAAATACAACCCTCAGACATGTAGCCATCCACATTACCATATTACTAGGAAAGGAAGAATTGCTGGAATAGGCAAATTATCTACTGTACCATTTTATGAAAATAAATACAGTGCAGAAACTAGTAAGGCTTTTGAAGACCACATTCAGAAAGCCAAAGGTGTTCGAAATGGCATTGGCTATCGTGCTATTGGAAAAGTCCTTTTACAACAATATAAGGAAGGACAAGAACAATGGCGCAAGGCTGATATTGCACGTAGCAATAAACAGAAGTGGAAGAAATCTCAAACCACTGAAAAACTGAATGCCAAAGCTAGAAGGAACCTGGCCAGAAAGGCTAAGTTTGCTGAAAAGCAATCCCAGAAACCCAGGGTCCAGAAAGCACCAAAAGGAACACCTAGAAACACTTCAAGAAGGAAGATTGAGATCAAAATTACTGATTCTATTGTTTCTCCTTCTGATAAAGTTAGACAAAAATAAACTCCCAAGAAATTCACTAAAATGTGGATTCCTACTGGAAGAATGTTTAGTCTAAGTGGTTCTATCTCTGAGGCAAGAACCTAACTCCTGTTTCCTGTTTTGTGCAGAACGCCTCTTGGACTAAGGCTCAATGGCTATTTGATAGTGGATGCGGAAAGCACATGACAGGAGACAAAGCAAATCTGGTCAACTACAAAGCTTGCAACAATGGACCAGACATCAGATTTGCCGGAGGAGAATTAAATCCCTCTCTGGGATTTGGCAACGTCAAATTGGGATCCTTAACAATTACTGACGTATTACATGTTAAGGGTTTGAAATATAATCTATTTAGCATGAGCCAGTTTGCAGACAAGGGATTTACTGTGAAATTTAAAGCAAAGTATTGCAAACTTATTGGCAATGAGTCAAAGCAGATAGTCTTGGTTGCTAGGCGGAAAGGCAGTCTTTATGTTGCCGATTGGGCATCTGCCACAACTGAAGAATGTCTCATGGTGAGTCAAACAGGTCACACAGAAGAGCACTGGTTATGTCACAAAAGAATGAGTTACTTGAATTTCAAAACTCTGAACAAACTTGCCAAGAAAGAGTTAGTGGTTGGCCTTCCCAAAACATCTTTCAGAAAGGATGGTATCTGCACTTTGTCGGATGGGAAACAATCTAAGATCTCTTTCAAGTCCAAAATCAGACACTCTAGTGTTAGACCACTGCAACTATTACACATGGATCTTTTTGAATCATCTGTAACTAGTTATGCAGGAAAGAAGTATGGTCTTGTTGTTGTAGATGACTTCTCAAGATTCACTTGGGTTGTCTTTCTGAACCATAAATCTGATGCTAGGGTGGAGATACCAAACTTGCTAAATAAGCTTGAAGTCATGAAAAATGACAAGGTATCTGCAATCAGAACAGACCATGGTACTGAATTTGTCAACCAGTACATAAAGGAGTTTTGTACCAGCAAAGGTATACAACATCAACTTTCCTCTGTGAGAACACCACAACAAAATGGTGTTGCAGAAAGGAAAAATAGAACCCTTAAAGAAGCAAAGAAGGACAATCTTTGGTGACCGAAATAAGTGAAGTTTATTGGGTTGAAGTCGTAAACACGATGCTACACTCAGAACAGATGTTTGATAAACAAACACCATGACAAGACCCCTTATGAGCTCTTGGTTGGTAGACCCCCTAATATTAAACATCTGAAAGTGTTTGGTTGTAGATGTTTTGTTCTTAACAATGGAAAAGAGTATCTAAGAACATTTCAACCAAAGGCAGATGAAGGAGTGTTTCTTGGTTATTCTATGAATAGCAAATCTTACAGAGTTTACAACAAAAGAACAAAGAAGATTGAAGAATCAGTTCATGTTGTATTCTATGAAGAAAGCAAGAAATCACCCCTTGATGATGAACTCTCAGAAAGGTTCAAGGAACTAATGTTAAAGGATTACAAGAAGAACCCTCAGAAAGGAAAAACATCATTATGGAAAGAGAGGATGACTCTGACGAAGAAAAGCATGAAATGCCTAGTAACAACCAGATGATTCTCAGACATGATGAAGAATTTCCTATGAGAATTCCAGAAATGGAAACTGAAGATGTTCATCAGAGAGCTAATTCTGGAAATGACCTCTCTGACAGGCATGTCCCAGAAAGCCCTCACACTGAGCAAGTGTCAGACATTCAACGCCCTTCTGTGGTACAATCATAGATACTGAAGAAGTATCAAGTCATAATCATAGTGATTCACATTCAGATCACATAGATGTTGAGCCTACTAGCCCTAAACCCATGATGAGATGGATCAAGGATCATCCTGCAAAGGATGTGATTGGACCAATCAATCAAGGTGTTAGGACTAGGAGAGCAATAGCCGAAAATGCTAATTCTCTCTTTGGATGTTTCATCTCAAACATTGAACCTAAAACTATTGAAGAAGCATTAAGAGACCAAGACTGGATCTCTGCAATGCAAGAAGAGTTGGATCAGTTTGAAAGAAACAAAGTCAGAAACAAGATAAATGAATCTGGTGAAATAACCAGAAACAAAGCAAGGTTGGTTGCCAAGGGATTCACCCAGACTGAAGGTTTAGATTTTGATGAGTCATATGCACCAGTTGCCAGATTGGATGCAATAAGACTCTTTACGCCTTTGACTCATAAAGACTTTAAAGTTTATCAGATGGATGTCAAAAGTGCATTCTTGAATGGTGAACTTGCTGAGGAAGTCTATGTTGAACAATCACCTGGTTTTGAAGTTTCCACAGAAAGTAGAATGGTCTATAAACTACAGAAAGCTCTATATGGACTGAAACAGGCTCCAAGAGCATGGTATGATACTTTGGCCAAATACCTTCTGGAAAGTGGTTTCAAGAAAGGTGAAGTTGATAAAACTTTATTTACCTTAAATCATGATGGGAAACTGCTCTTAGTTCAAGTATATGTTGATGACATCATATTTGGATCTAAGGACAAGCAACTTTGTGATGACTTTGCAAATCTCATGAAAAGTAAGTTCGAGATGAGCATGATGGGAGAATTGAACTATTTCCTAGGATTGCAAGTCAAGCAACTCAATGATGGAATATTCATTAATCAGACAAAGTATGCAAAAGACATGCTCACAAAGTTCAATCTTAAGCCTTCTGAAAAGAATGCTAAGATACCTATGAGCATAGGAACCAAGATGACCTATACTGAACCAGATAAGAGTGTTGAAGAACACAAGTATAGGAAATTAATAGGTTCACTACTTTACCTTCGCAAGGCATCAGATATTCAATATGCAGTTGGAGTGTGTGCTAGATTTCAAACAAATCCAATGCAATCACACTACAACATTGCTATGAAAGTATTAAGGTATGTGAAAGGTACAGTAAATGTAGGTTTGTGGTATCCTAAAGAAAGTGGATTGAGTTTGGTTGGTTACTCAGATGTTGATTATGCTGGATCAATGCTTGATAGGAAGAGTACCTCAGGAACTTGTCAATTTCTGGGAGCTAGACTTATCTCATGGTTTAGCAAGAAACAAAATTCAATTGCAACTTCTACCACAGAGGCTGAATATATTGCTGCTGGTTGTTGTGCAACACAAATTCTGTGGATTCAACAACAACTCAGAGACTATGGACTCAATGAAGAGAAAACTCCTATTTTCTGTGACAACACAAGTGCTATTGCAATCACACAGAACCCCAAGTTCCATGCCAGAACAAAGCACATTGATGCTAGACACCACTTCATCAGAGACCATGAAGAAAAAGGCAATATAGAGATACTCAAGATTGGCACAGAAGACCAACTTGCAGATATCTTCACCAAGCCCCTACAAGAAAGTCGGTTCTTGACCTTAAGACATAATCTTGGATTGATGGAGTTGCCTAAGGACTGAAAAATGTCCTGAATCTCTAAAGTCTGAGTAAGCAAGGTAGAAAAGAAGTAGGCCTCTGAGAACATGCTCTCAGAAAGATAAGTTGTTAAGAAGTGATGCAAAGGTTTCTGAGTAGCAACACTCAGAAAGGCAAAACATTTCTGGAACGGGTATCCAGAAAGGCAAAGGTTGGTACACACTCAATGAGTAAATAAGACTAGAACTTACTTACTAAGAGTGGGTCAAATACATTCAAACAACTGAAGTTTCTGATTCTTGAATTCAGGAAACTATTTAGTCATAAAGAGAAAAGACACACAAAACCCAAAAGGTATAAGTTCTGAAAGTCAAACATGTCCAATGTCTTGTATTTTTACCATTTTCATGATAAACAATATATAGATAAGGACTTGACACTCAGAATGATAAGCTCAAACGATTATGTGTTCCTACTCTTTACTAAGTGACACAATGAATGTAGCATATTAAAAATCCATCAAGTCGGCACATTACCATTTGTTGATTACAAGATATTCAATATAAGACCTTGATGAATAAATGCTAGATCTCAATGGTTGAGATTAAAACAAAGCAAGTAATGTCTGTTGAAAAGTACAGACATGACCCACTACGCATTTATTGAAGTACAAAGGACGTACCACGCCTATGCAGATATAAAGACACGCATACATATTTAGATGTATGTATGTTGTATCTCTATACATTTTATCTGCTATATATATATATATAGGAATTGGGTAAAAGACAAACACTCTTACCAATTCCGAAATTTCAAACTTGCATCAAAATAGCAAAATCTCTCAAGATTTCTGCAAACCTCCTTCTGCAAACTCAACTTTTTGTGCTTAGTCTTCTGAAAAGATAAACTAATCTCAATTACTTGTGCAAAATTCTTCTGCAAAACCACTTATTCAAAACTTTATATAAAGAGATGGCACCCAAGAAGATGACCACCAAGAACCCTAAGGCCGGATCATCTACTCCTACTGAAAAGCAAGGAGGAAAAGAACTTAAGGTGTTGAATAAACGCCTTCTGAGAGAATTCACCCCTTCGGACTGGAACCCTAGTCATAAAATGAATTGGGGAGCATTCTTAGTGAAGAAATATGTACCAGCAGTTATACCTTCAAAACCAGAAAGGAAACTGATATTGGGGATGTTGAAGAATTCCCATATCTCTGAGTTTTTTATCTGCGCCGATGGCCTATCCACCTTTGGATGTCTTGGAGTTCTACAATAACTCCAAAATCTTCACAAAGGTTGTGAATAATAAAGAAGAAAAGTACATGCAGACTGAAGTCCAAGGACAAGAAATTGTTCTTGACTGCAAGGCTTCGCAAATTGTTAGATTGAAAAATCGAGGAACTATTGAAGATATCAACATCAAGGACGCCTCAATGATTCAAGGCGTCAAAGAACTTTTTGAGGCAATCCAGTTGGAAAATGCAAAAGGTTGCCCAGGAGACTTTATTCTGAAAGCTATCAGAACAAGTCATCTTCAGAAACACTGGAGTACTTTGTCTCTCATCCTGGTCCGTTACTTTGATGGCAACAAAGGTGGAGTAGACCAGATAAGTATGGAGAGATGGATGATGATGCATCTTCTGAACCAGAAGAATGAAGGGCAGGAAACCAACTTCAATTGGGGGAAGTACGCCTTCAACAAATTCTTTGGACATATTGAGGAATTTGAGCCCAAAATCATCAATGGCCTTGCTGAGCCAAAAGCCAATATGCACTTTGGTCTCAGGATATGTTACATTCTGGAAACCATGGGGATTACTCTTAGAGAGAAACAAGAAATCCTACCACCAACTCCCTTTTCGGACACGCCTTTGAAGAAAAGGAGAGAATTGTCACGAGCAAGTACTCGGAAGAAATTTGAAGAAACTACACAGCAAGGTGAGGAGGTTTCTGAGCAAGCTCAAGCTAAACCTCCAGCTGCCAAAAGAAAAAGGGCTCAAGGCAAAAGGACCTCCAAGTCCATAAACATTCAAGAGGCACAACCTTCTGGAGACAAGGTCTCAGAAGATGTTGTTCGCCCAGAAAGGCAGTTCCAGAAAGCCCCAAGAATCCTGAAACAGACTGCTCCAGAACTCTCCCGAGATGATAGAAATATCATAGATGGGTCTGCATGACACGTAATGTTGATTCGAGGGGCGATGAAATGTAATAGCGGTGCTCAAAAGATATAAGCTTGAGACCCAAGGAGGAGCATCAAACTTAGCTCTTCAGAAAGATAAGAGCCCCTCTGCTCAGCAGGAAGAAGAAGGCCTGGGTGAGGAAGATAGAATGATGGAAGATGTTGACATTGCTTCCACATTCACAATGCCAGCACTTAATGTGGCTGAAGAAAACCCTGTTCTTGAACAGGTTCCTCAACCTTCTGAGAGAGCTCAACTCTCAAAAAGGGATCAAACTGAGATGGAGACTCAGAATGATACTACAGAGGAGAACAACAATGAGCACAGAGAGACTATGGATTCACCACAAGTCCAAAAGATCAATGATCAGCCTGACTCTTTTCAGGTAGCAAAAGTAGTTTATATCTAACTTGTTGACATTTTAATGTTAACTTGTTACTCATAAGCTTCATTTTGTTACAGGCCATATTGGAGACAAACTTTCAGGGGGAAGTTAATTTGTCCACCCTTCTGAATGAAGAAGAGGTTTCTCCAACCTCAGAACGACAAGAAGAGCATGTTCCACAGGTAGCTAAGTTATCTCTGAATAAGAAATAGCTTGCTTGAAAAATTAATATCTTGTGTTCTAAATTTCTTTTTGTCTTACTTTAGGCTCTAACTGAGGAAGTAGTGGTGGAGGGACCAACACTCCAAAACCAAGAAAATCCAGAAGCTGAAAAGCTTTCTGGAGAAGCATTTACTGAGCCTTCTGATGAGAAGGTAAGCACTCAATAATAATCTTCTTCAAGAATGCTCTGGAAATCCCACTACTAAATCTCTTATGTTTGTTCTTACAGGCTCAGTCAGAAGAACAATTGGAAGGAGAAAATTTCTTGAAAACTCCTCTAATAGAAACTGAAACTTCTGAACAAGCAGTATCTGCAGAAAAGGTGTCAGAAACCCCCAAGGTTTCTGAGAAAGATGCAACTGAGCTTCCTCACTTGGAAGTAAGTGAAGTCTCAGAAAGCATCTCTCTATTTATCTTTTCTGATAACAGTTTCTAAACATACTTGATTTTGTTTCTCAGGCTCAAGCAGAAAGAAAGGTTGTTGAGGATCAAACTTCTCTTCACAACAAGGTATCTGAGGCCTCTGTGCCAAAACAAGCGACAGTCCAAGCAAATGAGCCTGGTGTTTCTACACAGGTATGCTCAGAAAGCTTACTTTTGCACACAGATACCAACTCAAGTGGTTTGAACAAAACTAACTTGATCCCTTTCTTTCAGGCTCAAAGTTTTGTGCCAGTTGATTTACTCAAGGCTTTCCAGAAGCACACTCTCAAGAAACATCTAAAGTGCTTCAGACAATGGCAGAAACTCAGAAAGGCTGACCTTTCTGAAATAGCACGAGTAATCGACGTCCCAGAAAAGAGAGCAATAGCCCTAAATCTGGAAGACTACATCCATGCATTGTTCCCAATGAGTCTTATTCTTTTGCCAACTGATGCATGAAGACTTCACTCATGAAGTAGCACAAAACTTCTAGCGATTTCAAATGCAGATGCTCAAACCCAAGAGCAGATGGTAACCCATCCTGCATTGCCTAGTAAGCTCACTACTTACCCAGCTGAGCAAGAAGAAGTGAATGGGAGAATGATTACATTCCCAAATGTGATCAACTTGATTTCAGAAGATGAAGAAGAAATGGACGAGAATGATTATCAAGAACCCCCTTCTGAGCATCCAAGTCAAGAAAACAAGAAGGATGATGATGATAATGATCAGAATGATGATCCCCAACCTGGACAAGGCGGGATTCAGAAGGCTAGCAAAGGAAGTAAAGACAAGAGGAAGTAAAGATAAGGCCACTCCTTCCAATGCTCAGAAAGCCCCATCATCATCACCTTCAAAGTCTCATCAGAAAACCCAACAGGCAGAACAGAACGATATACTTGAAGAGATATTTGCCGCTGAGTTCAGGATTGAACAACTCAGAAAGGTGTTGGAAGAAGAGAAGAGAATCAACTTAGAGTGCCAAGCTCTTGTTGATGAAAAGGAAGCCAAAATTCAAAAGCTCAAAGAAGCTAACACCCAAGAATTGGCGCTCCTAGATGAGCAAAGAAATCTGAAAGATGCCATTGTTGTCACAGCTGCTGAAATAGATGCCATGGATGACAATGATGATGAAGAAGATGATCTTTGAGGCGCATCAGAAAGACCTTCTACATCTTCTCAGAAGGCCAGCACACTTGATGGAAAGCAGAAAAAGGTTGTCAATCTGCAAACTATTCAAGAAAAATATAATAAGAGTGATGCTCAAAACAACCAAAACTTGATTACTGACGCAGAAGATGAGAGACTTGTCACTCAACACAAGAGAGCTCTACTTGCTCCTCATATATTCTCTGCACCAAGTAGTTCAAGAAGTGAAGAGCACCGTGCCAGAAATAGTATCTTTTTGGAACTCAGAAAGACACTAATTGCTCAAGACACAGAAGTGCTAAAATCCGTCCCAGAAGAGATGAAGTCATTGGCTGCTGCGTTACTCAACAGAGCAACCAGCATAGCTCTCTCTCAGAAAGACCTAGGGTTGGTCAGGGATGAGGATTGTAACAATGCTAATGCAGCACTCAATGAAGCCAGCCATGCTGTTCTGCAAGCCAACGCCATTCTTAGGCCACTTGAAGAGCTCAACAGAAAGGAGCAGGAACTGGTTAAGCAGAACCACGAGCTGAAGAAAGAAATCCAAGAATTGGTCAGGGTGCACAATAATCTCCAGAAAAACTTTGACTCACTCTCTGAAGCTTATGCCATTATGAGTCAGTCATTCATGACTAAGGGGGAAGAAGGAGAGATGCCTCAGAAAGGCAGAGGAAGAAAAAGAAAACAATCAAATCTCCCCTCCTCAAGTCAACTAGTCATCAAGAACACCGGAGATGCCCCTGTTGAAGAAGTTGTTCCAGATCAACCAGCCAGAAGGCTGAGAAGTATGGTCACTAGGGGAACCAAGTCCCTTAGGATCTCAGAAGGGAACAACCAGAATAATCCTGAAAAAGGAGAAGACCAAGAAGAAGGAGAAGTGAGAGACCAAGAAAGCTGCAAGCCTCCATTGTTGAACTTCAATGATGATGATGAGGATGAATCTGATACAGATGAACATCCACTTCACAAGAGAAGAAGGCAAGCAAGCACCTCACAACCTCCTCTGGCAGCAATGCCTTGGGCAGCCAGAACTCCTTCTGGAAATACCAAGTCAATACAAGGAACTTCCACCAACACAGCCCCAAGGCAGGAAGAAAGGGTTAGAGGATCTCCTGACAGAAGGCCACCCAACAGAAAAGCAAGAAGGGATTCGGTTTGGCGGAACAAACGGAGAAATTGTTCAAGAAAAGCCAACTGATGCCCACATTGAATATGTGAAGACGAGTAATGAAGAGTCTTCATATAGGTGCATTCTGAACAAGAGAGGGTATTGGATTCTGGAACTACAACATTTACTTGTCAATGATAAGTTTCCAACTCCCATCCTCAACCAGAATCTTTGAAATGGAGAGAAGCAAGCGTAATTGCTAAAATCTGAGCACCTTCATGCCTGGCTAAACTTTGAAGTAGAGAAGAGAAACGATGCTAGAAAGATGGACCTCTCCTTTGCCTGTCCTTACCCAAAGCCCGATGATGTACACAAGGTACGAAAAAATGGATGGTAGCTACAGCAAGAAGAACAAACTAGGAGTTTCAACCTATGAGTCATTCTATATGACATTGGATGAATACCTAGATGATATACACTATCTGGAAGAAATTTACAAGTATTTCAACCTATCTGAGCTGCAAGTAGACCATGCCTGGGTGCAGGGAAAATACTCTTTGGTCAAACACTACGAAGAAAACTACAATCTTGGCAAGAGTTACCATGAAATTTGTATCTTATCGAAAAGCGAACTTTACATCGGAAGGATACTTTATGACTATGTCCAAGAATGCAGAAAAGTGGATGATTATGTCAACTGATCCAGAAAGGGTGCTGAAGAACTTGAGGTTTCTGAACCTAAGTTATTTCTGAAGACTTGAAGACTAGTAATTTTAGAATATTCTCTTGGAGCTTGGATCCTCCTTATTCTAATTTACTTAGTGTGTTTTGTTACTTTTTGTAATCTTGCTGATTGTTTCTGAATTTCTCTATCTGTAAAAGTTGCATCTCACTCTGTAAACTGTACCTATCTGAAGATCACACTCTCAGATACACTCTAATAGATGACAACTTATCAGCAAAGGTCACTTCTTGTGATTTGGTTGATGTTTACTTTCTGCACTTAATTCAACTAAAATTGAATATCATTTGAAATGATTAAGTGGTGGATTGTTTTCTCTTCCAGGATTACAACTTTGTAATAGGACTTTGAAAGATAGTCATGGATGAGTGATCAAAAAGGGGGAAATTTGTTAGGAATATATGTTAGTATTTTGATCATTCATCACATGTTCTTATCTTTGCCAGAAAGGTGATTAAGTACTCTTAGTTCACTTGAACATTGTAAAAGAGGAAATCACTGAGTATGATTAGTCTAGTAAATCTTGTTTTAGGATTATAGGTCTCTGAATGTAATTTTTATTTCCAAGAAGACCATGAAGATCAATCCTAGCAATGGAGCTTTTCTGAAGATTACAAGACCGGAGATTGCACAAGATTTATGAAGACACCAAGGTTTAGTCTCACTCGGAAAGACTATGTCCTTAATCCTTTCTTAAGTGCATTTAGTTACTTTTGAAACATGATTCTGGAACATATGACATCATGAGTATGGAGCATGCAAGCCATCAGAAAGGCTAATGTATCCGTTGAAGACCACAGGACAAGAAATAGTACATATGCATTAATTGCATGGCGAGAAAAAGCCGCTAAAGCAGATCCTCTCGAGATATGAGACAAGGACTTACAGTACTCATTTCAAGATAAGTATAGACTGAATTTGAATTGCGTCTAACGAATAACATCCCAACGACTCTCCAATTCATCTATAAATATCACACACTTAGATGCTGAGAAATACAACGACCAAAGAACGATCTAACTTCCAAACTTACAATCTAGCAAAGTATTCTCTCAAGCACTCTACTACCCTTTCTGAAAGCTTTCTGTTGCTTGAAGAATCACTAGTAGTTCTAAGTTGTCCTGAACCTTAACAAGAGATTGTTATTCGTGAAAGAGTTGAACTATCAGATAACCTTTCTGAAGCTCATTCTCCAGAACGGACATCAATTACTTGGGTCAGTAAAGAGCAGATTGCCATACACTGAACAAGTGTATTAAGTAGTCTTGTTCTATTAGGCTCTCTGAAAATATAACTGAAAAGTTATACAAGAAGCCTCTCTGACAAACCTTATAACCAACACCATCAAGGCGTGGAGTAGAGGAAGTACTTGATTTGGGAAATCAGGGAATAACTCCAAGGTTATCTGAGTAGAGGAAGTAATTAGCTCTAGGAGCTGGGGAATAACTCAGGGGGAACATTTGGTTGGGAACCAATTGTTTAAGAATCTTAGAATAGGATTTTTGTAAGGTGAACTCAATTATCTGTTCTAGTGAATTCTAGGTCTCAGAAAGACCTAAGTGGATTAGTTGGAGGATTACGCCACCTCCAGATACCACTATACTTGCTGTGTTATTTACCTTTCTGTATTTATCTTTCAGCAAAGCACACACACTTACTTATTGTTTCTGCACTTACCTATCTTAAAGTCTTCCGCCCTCTGAATTTAAGTATCAGAAACCCCCAGGTTTCTGAGAAACTGTGTTTATCGACAAAAGTTTAAAAGACTATTAACCCCCCCCCCCCTCTAGTCTTTTACTATGCCGTTATCTGGACCAACACTTCCATGTCAAGCGGCAAGTCTGGTTTCCACGGAGGCCAGGAACTCGATCTACCTGCACACAGGAAAATGGTTAAACGTGGTGGAATCCCTCATGATACCACCAAAACGTGGCAATGCAAATCCCGTGTCCGGGGAAAACGAAGTGCAGACAGGAAGAGATTTCCGCCTCACCGGCTTTAGAGAATCAAACTCTCTTGAAATTCGGAAACCATTTCCAACATAAGAGAGATTTGAACCACTAAAGTAGGGTTGGAAGAAAGCAGATGCGACGGACAGATATATATTCAAACCGAGATCTAGGCTTTGCTATGACTGATCTTCAACAATCTTCCCCTCTAGACCCACGCCACTCTCAAACTCAGGATGAACGCCGACTTGAGAGTGGACGGGAGTCAAGAGGGGGAAACTATTCAAGAAATCATCTTCTTGCTATTGAGTAGATATGGAAATTGGAAGTTGGATTTGCACGACCAAGGCCAAGAGGGATTCAGAGTATTTATAGAAGTAACGAACGATAGGCGTCAAACCGTCGAACTTCGACGTTGACAATGGGCTTAAACTATTCATTTGGGTTAAACAATGTTGGGCCAGACGGGTTTATCCAATCAAGCCTAAACAAGCCCATCAACCACGTCCGAGTTTCTTGGTCATCTGACGAAGATATGTGCGTCAATATAATCCGACGAAGTCTGCACAAGAAAACGATGGCGATCTCACCCGAGGAAAAATGGTTCGAATTTTATAGACGAAATTATCCGAACATTTATATAACAGAGGTACAATCTGAAAAGGTCTAAGGATAAGTACATACATCCACGGGGCATACCCCGCCTTGTTCCTTCACCAGACTCCGGAAGTCGAGCCTTGGGACTCCGAGCCATCACCTCGGCCCTGACGAGCTTGCTGCTGCATACGGATCCTCCTACGGATCAGCTTCAGTGTCCGCTCCCTCTCTTCCTCGGCTAACCTCCTGGCTATTCCCGGACATAGAGGGGGATCGCCTTCAAAATCAAGGATGATCGGGTCATCCGTGGTCCCCGTACCCGGGTAAATCGGTGGATGCATGTGCCCACAAGCACAGTTTACCCAGTGCTGATATTCATCATCATTAGATTCCGACATCCTGGAAAACTCCGGCTTTTGTGGAAGGTTCTGGATGATACAAAGGACATAATGGAGAAGGGTACAATGGTGAAAAAAGGAAGAATTACCACACCCTTATTTATAGTCACAACAGGTCCTTAAGATCTCGCCACTTGTCGATCATCCGACGACTGGGGAGATGAAAAGACGTAGTCATAATGACTATTTCACTGTTTCACCTTCCTCCTTCTAGAAGAATTACACATCCCAAGGGGCGAACAGTCCGAGGATCGGAAAGGTGATGGTTTGATTTCTACATCAGATGCCATCTACAGCGATCCGTGCTCTTAAGAGATGGGTAATTTATAATAACTCAGCATATGAACAACAGATAAAAAGGGAACGAAGAAGAGAGCAAGTAATAATTCGGAAGCATAGGAGGTTTAATTCCTTGGATTAAATACGAATCATTATAATGACATTCTGAGTTATCAAAAGATGCAAATCTAACAGAAAGATTCAGCAAGTACAGAATTTCAACGGGGCATACCCCGGACATCTCGCTGAGGCCCAGCTTGGCTCGGACCAGCTTCACCAGCTTGGGGCGGATCGACAGGGGGTGTGTTGGAGGTGGCTTGCGCAGCAAGGGATTCAACAATATTGAACAAGTTGAAATCCACGGGAAGGCCAACGACCCGGCAAGGCAGGGAGAACCACTTCTTCAGGAAAGCCCGGTAATTGTCGAAAGGTACAAAGCAAACCTTTCGGAGGGCATCTGGGATCCACCTCGGGAGGAAGGGCCCGCCATTGCGAATCTCGATCTCACCTTCCTCGGTGACAAGTTCCACAAACTCACACGCGGCCAGCTGTTCATCCGAGACACTGTCAACAGGGACCTCCACACCATTAGCATCCACAGAAGGGATTAACCCTTCCGCCTTCCAGTCAAAGTCTGGTGGAAGTAGTCCCTTGGACTGCAGCTGCCCAATAGCGGACACGAACCCATCCAGGCGGGAGGCATCGGACCTGTCCGCCGTCAAGAACTTGAAGGAGTCGGACTCCATGAAGTCACGACCAGCCTGAAGACGGGCATATTGGAGGCCTTCGAGCAGGAAATCCTTGGAATCCAGAAAAGCCTTCATCGACTTGTCGACAAAGTTCTCCTGCCAGTCGAGGTCCGCCTTAATCTCTTCCCAGCTAGTCTTCAGCTTATGAAACTTCACTTCGTGCTCTTTCAGCCGCATCTCCAACTGCTTCACCTTCTCCGCCTCATCCGCGGAAGTGGCCACAGCCTTGTGGAGGTCCTCCTCAATAGTAGCGCGTTCACCGGCCTTCCATTGCATGGCCCTGACGAAACATCCGAGCTGCAAGAAGTCCGTAAGAATATAAGTTACATTTCTATCATACTAAGAACAAGCCAAGGAGATCGTCGAAAGATTACTTACCCGCTGGTATAGCCCATCCAGCCCTCCGACCCGCTCAACTTCAGGGAGTCCGCAGGCCAGTTCATACTCCTTATCAAGAGCAGCTTGGTCAACAGGCAGGACAGCGGACAACTGCTGTCTCTTTGCTGCAGGGGGAGCCTCCGAGGTTGCTCCTCTCTTGCGTCCTGAGGTAATAGCATCCTCCATCAACACCTCTCGTTGTGGTGCAGCAGCAGCGGAGGCCTGGGACTTCGATGCGGTGGCTCTCCGAGTGACAGGGGCTTTGCCCTTGTCGGGCACCGCTAAGGCCTGAGAGTCCTCTCCAGCCTTATTCTGCCTTTCTTCCTCCGCGGCAAACACTGCGGCATTCTTCGGATCCGACATGGGAAGACCCGCGGAAGTGGTGATGATTTTGGTCCTCTGACCAGCGGCGACCTCCAGGGCTTGCTGCTCCCTCTGCAACTTTTTCTTTTCACGAAGCGTCGACATGATGTAGTCAAACCAATGAGCTGCACAATAAACCAAAGGCGTTAGATACAGACGGGTTAAAGAAGGATTATCAGAATTGCGGAAATACGTAATCAAAATAGAGTATATCGAAGAAGAAAGAACGCCAAGTTTCAAGTCAACGAATCCTTACTAAAGTCCGTCTTCCCTCCTACCTCCATCGCTCGTTAGTCCGCATGTAGGGAAGTGGGCATGATTAATCCGTGAAATGGATAAGTAGGTGGGTCATGCTTTTTGTGGATTGCCGCCACCCACGGAGCCACGTTCTTCGGAAGGGGGCGCCAATCCGGGATGCTCTCCCTTAGGAACTTTGTTGGCAGTCCCCATTGTTCTCGCTGCCTCTCAGACTCCCCGGGTTTCAGAGCCATCCGTACAAAAATGTACTTATCCCACCACTTCGATCCCAGCGACGAAATGGAGTCCGAAATGAAGTTATAGGATTTCCTATTCATAAAAGTATAGAAGAGGGGATTCCCCGGACTGAACGAAACGTGAAAGAGCTGCCTGAAGTTCTCAAAATTTACTGGCTACCCTTTCTTCTTGCAAAAAACAACGAAGCAAATAAGATTACCCAAGGACTTTGGGATAACCTGACTCGGACCGATCCCAATGTGATTCAGAATGTGCTTCAACTCCGTTGCAATGGGGATCTTCCACCCACAAGCAAAAGCTACCTCGTGCACACACATATACCCGGCGGGCGGGTTGTAAAAGGCGTGTCCGGGCTCGGGAACCATGATTTCTACGGAGTCAGGGATCTCCCACTTTCGCCTCCACTCTGGGATGTCCTCCGCCCTAACCCTTGATGGACATGTAGGAAGATGTCCGTCCGTGTTTAGTTCTCCAAATTCGTCCGCTATTGTAACTGCGGACGCAGGACGGGGGAACTTGATTCGGGCAGCTTTCGCGCCACGACCTTTAATTAATGGAAGACTGGACTGAACGGGCACAGCAGGGTGTAATGCAATCCGCCGACCGGAGCGTCTAGGGGGACGAGCGACAGGAGATCCTTCTCCTTCTTCCTCCTCGTCCTCATCTTCCTCTTCCTCACCATCTTCTTCCTCCTCGACGACACCTTCGGGTCTCCCGGATGTGCTTGGGTTGGACGGACCTGTTTCCGCTACAACACGGTCTTCCACCCCAGCCTCGAACATCTCGACTTCACCAGCCTCCCGACCGCTGTCGCCTTCCCGCTCAAGACGATTAGCTTCGGATCCCCGGATGTCCCAATGCCACCTATAGTCCGAGATTGGACTAACGACCTAGTCCTAGCAAGGTCACCCTGGCCCGCTGAAACGTCGACCTGCGCTTCTGTCGCACCACGGACTCCTTGCCCAGCATCACAATCCCTGGACGACCCAAGGTCCACAACTAGAAAATCTCTCACGGACAAGGTCAGATCCACCGACCCAGTCCCTAAATCTACTGCGTCATTATAACCTGGGGCCTCGCGCTAGTTCTGACTATCGCTCCCGGACATCCTAGGGAAGATTGAAACAAGTCAGAAATGATGGGGTTGATTGTCCGAGAGTTCGTTTAGGTAATTTCTTAAGTCAAAGAAAGCCTACGGATTTCTACTTAACGCGCCATTGGCACTATCATCTACCTTACCCAGCACGCTGAGCGGGGCAAATTTACGGAAGATTGTGTGCCAATTGGCACCAACACATTACCAAATAAGCATGCATAATCAAATTTTGGTTACAGTGGGCATACGCACGGGATGCACCAAGTTGGATATTGACAATAAATTGGCATGCAACAGTACAAAGGAGAAGTGTTTCGACTAAGAACATTGCTAAAGCCTATCACACGCAACATCGGCAAAAACAGACTCGACAATTTCATATCCGAGCAGGGGCAAAAACATATGAGCAGGAAGTAAGCATATCATGAAAAGGAGACAACTTAGGAGGAGTGAAGACGTACTTACTTGATAAAGTTGACTTGATAAGTTTGAACAGACGACTAAGCCTTGCTGCTTCTCCGAGGGTACGAATTCGAAGAAGAAACTTTCAAATTCTGCGAGTCTTGCTTGCTCAGATGTGTCTTCAAATGCTCGGATTGCTTTGCGATTGCTCTGAGTTTCGAGATTGCTAAAAGTGTGAAAGTGACTGATGGGCTGACTATTTATAAGGGCAATTTGGGGAAAGCCAAGAGTCACATCGCTTGGATTTGAATCCCAGCCGTTGATCCTCTCCAATCCAAGGGTTGTGCCGCTTCGCGAGTGGATGGCTGTCAGTACGTCGCATTTAATGCTTGACAGACGCGTCACATCAATCGGGCTTGGAACCCCAACCGTTGATGTCGTCCTGATCCAACGGTCGCGTCCCTTTACTCGGGATCTTTCCCCCGTGGGCCGAACGGACAACCTATTGGGCCTCTTGGGCTTACGGATCAGCGACCCGGGAGGACCAATTCAACAATCGGTCCAACGGATAGCTTCCAGAGGTTACGTCAGATCCTAATCGTACTTGGATCTATATATCTCGGATACAAATACCTTTTCCATCTACAGTCCGAGCTATTACATAACTCGGACTGTAGAAAGAAAAGGGGGGGGGGAGAGAGATATATCGAATTCCTAAGAACACGGATGACGGATCTCAACAAAAAGGATTTTTTCCTTTCTTCAGTTAACGATTCGGACACGCTCCACAACACACTTGTTCTTTTCATAGTTACCAACTATCTTCTACTAAGATACTTGGAAACTAGGAGGACATATGTTGTTACGAACATGTGTCCAATCCGTTAAGGGCGCCATAGAGCGTGTCCTAAAGCGCATCACGGCTTAATTAGCCAATTCAGTACTGGTCCGGCCAAAGTGAATCAACCAGTACGCTAAAGTCGCTACGCCTTCACATCTAGTCCGAGCTAGTTGGGAAAAGGACTTCTAATCCTGGCTACGTCAGTACAGAGATGCCAAACGAACCGGACGAGAGAATCTCGGACGCCACCATCACATCAAGACCAAACGTATAACAGAACTACTGAGATACTTCCGTGAGACTCTTGGCTCGGACATCAGAGTTACCTAAGCAGACTCCAAGGGACCAACACGGACCCAACAGGCGGAACAGTACTCAAGTAGGGGAAAGGTCCAAACTACCCTCCCAGGCCCATTGATTAGTATTGGATTACTGTTCACTAATGGACCATGGGCCAAAGGTAGAATTGGTGTCCAAATCTGGAACGTACACTTGGCATCATCTTGTGAGCCAACTCATAAGCATGTGATAACTATAAATATAGTACAAGGTCCATGACCTTAAGGTAAGCAATATCAAGGGAAGAATCCCCAAGTATTATCATAATCCCTCATAACTATTACATTGAGAGCTTCCAACTCTCTCTTGAGTAAAGTCTCTTACCGGATTGACATAGGCAATCCGGGTAACCCATTCTACTCCCCCCCCCCCCCCACTTAGTCCTTTCAGGTACACAAGCCCGGTCCAGTGCTACGTCGGACCTCAAGTCGGAGGCGGGTCATAGACTAGGTTATTTGTGATAGTTTAGTTAGTTAGTGTTGGAGGTTTCACCCCTCAACAAGGGAGACGGAGGAGGGAGGGACGACTGTATGCAGTGGAGGCGTAGGGATTGGGAGAATGGAGCAAGAGATTGGGAAGGAGGAGCAGTAAGCAAGGGAGGCGGAGATAAGAGGTAGATGAACGACGGCTGACTAAAAAGAAGAAAGGATTAGGTAATTCCCCGAGAGAAAAGTTCTAGAGAGAACATTTTTGAGTTGAAGATGTAGCTGTTGTTCTTCATCCTGTGTTTATGAGTATTTGATTAATTCTTGTTTGATTGTTTGTGCGATTGTTGTTACGACTGTTGGTGGAACATTTGTTGTTGATTAACTGTCAATCGAGTTGATTGATCATTGTTGTTTGGTGATTGGTTTCAAGAACTATACGCAACAATTAGCGCTGTCTGTGGGAAGTGTAATCAACTCAGAGCAGTTATGGCTTCAATGGCGAAGTTTGACATCGAGAAGCTTACAGAGAAAATTGATTTCTCATTGTGGAAGGCAAAGATGGAGGCTCTACTGGTTCAACAGGGATTGGAGCAGGCGTTGCTTGGAGATGCTGGATTTCCTAAGGATTTTGATGAGGCTGAGAAGAAGCGCATCATAGGAAAGACAAGGAGCTCGTTGATTTTGTCATTAGGAGATAAATCCTTGGTGGAAGTGATCAAAGAAAAAATTGCTAAGGCAGTTTGGGATAAACTGGAATCTCTTTATCATGTGAAATCTTCTGCTAGCAAGATGCATTTGAAGCAAAAACTCTTCTCATACAAGATGAGACCTGATAGATCAATCATTGATCAACTGGATGAGTTCAATAAGCTGTGTATGGACATTGAATCTTTGGATATGAAGGCTGCAGAAAATGACAAGGCAGTGATATTGTTGAGCTCTCTCCCCAAAAGCTATGAACACTTCATTGATTATATTGTAATGACCAAGCCAGATGATCTGACAACTACAGATGTTGAAAAAGCATTGAGGAATAAAATGGATAAGAAAAATGTTGTCAATCAATCTGACCCTGCAGCTGAGAGTTTGTTTGTCAAGCAATCTTGGAACAAACATCAAGCTGGTAGAAGCAAGATGACTGGCAAGCCTAAACAGCAGAAGGAGTCAAGCTTTGGTGGGAATGACAACACTAACAAGAGAAAATGCTTTCACTACAAGAAACCAAGTCACTTGAAGAAGAATTGTTTCTTGCTAAAGAGAGAGAAGATTGGAGGAAAAGCACCAGTGCAAGGTGGAGCTAACACCAGATCTTGCAGAATCCTCAGAAACTTATGACAATGCTGAGGTACTCTCTATTACCAAATCTAAATGTGGTTTACATTGGATATTAGATTCAGGGTGCTCTTTTCATATGTGTCCTATAAAAGAGTGGTTTGAGAATTTCAAATATGGGAATAGAGGGAATGTGCTTCTTGGTGATGATTATACATGTGATGTTAAGGGATCTGGTAATATAAGATTGAAGATGCATGATGGTATTGACAGAATATTCACAAATGTCAGATATGTACCTCCCTTGAAAAGAAACTTAATATCTCTAGGAACACTTGATAAAATGGGATACAAGTATGGTTCTGCAAATGGTGTTATGCAAGTTATGAAAGGTGATACACCAATTATCAAGGCTAATCTGGTTGATGGTCTGTTGATGAGACGATAATTTAGAGTCTCATTTAGTCCTTTTTAGCGGTCTTTGTTAGTCTTTGTTTATAGTTTTTTAGTGTTTTTTGTGCATTTTTACGTTTGGTGTTTTGTTCGTGTTTTGTAGGTTTTTTGTTCTTTAGGTACGCGAAGAAAGACGACTTTATGAGATGTTATTCGAGTAAAGGGATCGCATTCCGAAGTGTACTTGAAGAGAGGCCTTTTTGTGTGAGCAAGTCAGAGAAAAGCCAGCTCGCCTCGACGAAGAGATATTCTCGCCGCGGCAAGAAATCCAGTAGCTGCTGGGCAATGCTGTAACAAGAGCTCGCCGCGGCGAGAAGATACAAGAACAGACATTGAGACATTCTGGAATTCTCGCCGTGGCGAGACGATATTTCAGCGTTTTGTCTCTCCTTATTAGGTTAGACTTAGGCAATTTTCGCCATACCATCTTCTATTCGAATTTTACCTAGAAAAAGCTCCTAAACCTGATTTTCACATTGATAGATCTTGGAGCTTGGTTCTTCACTTGTAATGAATCATTGACATTGAATTCTTAGTAAGTTTTGGTTAATCTCTATTGCTTCCATACAATTCCTGTGTTTTGATAGTTTATCGAATTGTATGCTCTTGCTTGCGATTATCATTATGTTTATGCTTTGCGTATCCATGGTTATGAATTCTTTCGTCTTTGCTTCAAGTATGAGTAGCTAAACCTTTCCAGAACTCGGTAATTATGTGATGGTCATGTAGATTCGAATCTAGGGTTTATATTCGTTCATATAGGTTCGTCTAGTTTGAGATTTTTGTATAAACCTTCAATCCAATAAGCTAGTTTTAAACATTCTAAATTGTTTTGGTTAAGGATCATCGGTTTGACAAACCTGACGATTTCTCTAGTTTGAAATCTTCGAAAAACAGCTTGGTTGAATTGGATTGATTGCTTTTCTGTACACCGACCGTGTGACAAGTATGAACGATTATCTTAGTATCGAATTAGCATAACCGGATCATTACTACCGTGTTCACCTTTATCTTTTGATCAAAACATTTTATTTGCTTTTCGTTAAATTTGTGTTTTAGAAGTAAGAAACTATTCAAAACCTACTTGTTACTCACAAACAAACGTTCTGCTCTATTTCGTTGTGGTAGCTTAATTAATTCCCTAGAGAACGATACCGAGTTAGGCATAGTCTACAACTACAGCTTAGTCTCTTAAGTTTTATAGAGTATAATTTGAGCTTATCATATGTATATCATGGAAGGTAAAGTGGTGTCTGGTATAGCCACTATTGTTGTGACACCCCAGATTTTAACATAGCATAGTATTTTTGCCCTTGCATGCTTTTACTTGTGTTAGTGTATTTGTATGAAAATATATTTGAATTATTTTAATTTGATTGTGTTATTGTTTTAGATTTTTATTATTTGTTTTAAAAGTCTATGTAACTTGTCAATTTGTAATATGTGTGGTTATTTATTTTGTACCTTTTATTAAAGAACATAAATTATTTTTGGTGTATTTTTCCTACTTAAAAATGTGATTATTTTATCATTTAATTTGTTGGTGTAATTATTTTAAAATAATTGGAATGACCTCTCTTAAATTTATCTTTATGAATTATTAATGTGACAAGACTTCTTTTTAATTGTCTAACTTAATAGAAGTCTTTATGTGAGTGTCTTGATTGATGATTTATGTGAAGAGTCTTCATTTGAATTCATTAATTCAATACAAGGTATTTATTTGTGTGCTTTGATTGATTTATAATGTAAAGAGTCACTTTTGAATTATGTAATTTACATGCATGTCTTTATGTGTGGCTCTCTTATTGTTAAAAATTAAAACTAGTGTTATTTTATTTTCATATATTTCAAAAGAGAAAAGTATGGAAACTTAAGTATTCTTCAATAAATAAAATGTTTTTCTTTCTTCTCATTATATTCAGCACGAAAGGTTTTCTGTAACGTCTAATGTTTCATGCTACGCTTCAGCTTTGTTTCGATCGACCTTCTAACTTTATTTTAATTTGACTTTAATGTTTATTTTCATGTTACTTATGCATGTTTAAGTGTAATATTGCCATTGCATGTTCAATATTTTGAGTTTAGTTATTACATTTGCATGTCTAATTGTGAGTTCAATTTAATTGCTCTAAGTGTTGCATTTTTGGTGTGTCACATTTTATTTTTGTGCACAATTGACCCTAAAGTGTACACAAACATTTTTGCCTCTCTTTCCTTGTTAAATCTGATCCTTTTATTATTAGTTAATGGATTTAAATGTTTGGAAAAGAAATTGATTGGCCTCTTATATTGGCACTTTTATTGTTGATTTTATGTGAGGTTTAAGTGCAATTTAAGCCATTTAAATTGCCATTTATTTTTAACTCTTCAACCCTTTCATCTTCACTCAATCCACCCTATAAATACCTCTTTCTTGCAGCCACTTTTACTCACAAATTTTTTGAATATTTTACTCCCAAAAATCTTAAAGTACTATTGTCTTTTTCTTTCAAGTTTGTAGCTTGTTCTTCTTGCAAGTACTTTCATGGTTCTTGTTCTTCCTAACCTTCAACATGTGAGTGTTCTACAAAACTATATATATGTATTATTTTCAAAACCTGGAAGGTATTTTAATATGTTTTCAACTTATATATAAGTAATGCATGGTTTCCAAAACGCACGTTCTATTGCATAAAAACCAAATCACGAAAGAGTTTTAGCATGTTTCCTCTGATTTTGAAAGATATATATATTTTTTATATACATGATTGTTATTTTGTTTTGATTGACGGTTCAAGAAAGATACATACGTTTGGTTCAAGTTAATTGGCTTGTAGTTTGGTCAGTTGTGTATGGCGAGCTACTTGTCGGTATCCTTTGCCCATTCCCTTTAAATCGAGTGATAGAAGCCTTCACTGATTTAGTTGGGTCGTAGAATTCCACCCCTGTACCATGGCAGGGTCCTGACTGGATAGTTTGATCGATTATCAGGGAGACATAAGGCTTGTTTTACTGTGGGGTTATAAGGAGCGGCATGAGATAATGATTTTTCTGAAAAGTATACGTTATTGAAAGTATATTGGATTTTAAGTTCTTGTTTTTTTTTATTGTTATGATTTTAATGAAAATTTCTCACGAAAATCTTTGAACACTCATTGAGGTTTTTCTCACACTTGTTTTTATTCCCTTCCTTGTAGGTGAGATGGTGGCTAAGAATGAACAACCGATAAACTTAGCAAACTAAGTGTGTAGTTGGGATTTGGGATTTTTGTCAATGAAAATAATGTCTTTTTGTCTTTTTCAAAAACACATGTTATTTCCTGTTATATTGTTTATCTTTTAAAGACAAGAATGTTGGAATCATGTGGTTTTATTCACTGAAATAAAGTATATTTTTATTCCAGCAACTACGAACGAAAGGTTGTCCGTAACTTCCCATGTTTCACTAAACGTTTTGGCTCTGATTTCGTCCGACGTCCCGACTGAAATTTACTCCTTTTAAAAACCCAAAAGTCGGGGCGTTACAGTTGTTACAGCTGTTAGTATAACTGTTTCTGCAACAGCTGATAAGACACAACTATGGCATGAGAGATTAGCTCATATCAGTGAGAAGGGACTGAAAGAGCTATCAAAGCAAGATCTTCTAGGTGGTGATCAAGTGACTAAGCTGAGTTTTTGTGAGAACTGTGTTTTGGGTAAGGCACATAAATCAAGCTTTGAAACTGGAAAACACACCACTAGAGAGCCACTTGATTATGTACACTCTGACTTATGGGGGCATGCAAGAACTGAGACTTTGAGTGGTGGCAAGTATTACATGTCTGTAATTGATGATTACTCAAGGAAGGTCTAGCTCATGGTGTTGAAATCCAAAGATGAGGCATTCTCTAAGTTCAGAGATTGGTTGATTGAGATTGAGAATCAAACTGGAAGAAAGTTGAAGTATCTAAGGACTGACAATGGCTTGGAGTATTTGTCAGGTGAATTCAATGATTTCTGCAAACAAAAAGGAATCATTGAGAGAATAAGGCTTATGCTCATTAGTTCTGGTTTGTCAAAGAGATTCTGGGGAGAAGCTGCAAATACAGCTTGTTATCTGATCAATAGAAGTCGTACTTCTGCATTGAAGTTTAAAACACCAGAGGAAGTGTGGTCTGGGCATATTCCTAGATATGATCACTTGAAGGTATTTGGATGCTTGGGTCTTTTTCATATTAAACAAGATAAGCTGGATGCCAGAGCACTAAGTTGTGTATTCTTGGGATATCCTACAGGGGTTAAAGGATACAAATTGTGGAGCATTGATCAGAAGAAGTGTATACTTAGCAGAGATGTTGTATTCAATGAGAAAGTGATGCCTCTCAAATCTCAAAGTACTTCTGACATACAGCTACAGAGCTCTGGCAGTACTAATGATGATCAAGAGAGAATCAACATTGAGGTGGAGCATGTATCTGACACTCAGGTACTTGACACTATTGTTCATGAAACTGGGGATTTATCAGGCATTGTTGATCCAATAGTTAGTACAACTGTTGATGCAACGGTAGCAGATAGAGCAAGGAGAACTGGAAGACAAGCACCTAACATGTATGGTTTTGGGAGAGTAGAAAAATCTTATATGGTCTCTTTTGCTCTCAGTGTTGCAGAAGATGTCTGCTAAACAGAACCAAACAACTATCTTGAAGTTGTCACTTGTCATGAGAAACATCTATGGTTGAAATCTATTCAAGAAGAACTTGATTCACTTTATAAGAATGAAACTTGGAATATAGTCACTGTACCTAAGAATACTAAGTTGGTAGGCTGCAAGTGGATATTCAAGAAGAAGGATGAATCTGCTATAGGAGGACAAGTGAGATTTAAAGTAAGATTGGTTGCTAAAGGTTTTACTCAAAGAGAGGGAATAGATTACACAAAAATATTTTCTCCTGTGGTTAAGCATACTTCAATCAGGATTCTATTGTCTGTTGTCACTCAGAATGGTTACTTTTACAGTAAATGGATGTGAAGACTGCTTTCTTACATGGGAATCTTGAAGAAAGAATTTTCATGAGAGTACCTGATGGAGTAGAGTTGAACATTGTTGAATCTAAAGCTTGTTTACTCAAGAAATCTTTGTATGGTCTGAAGCAATCTCCAAGACAGTGGTATAACAGGTTTGATGTCTTTATGAAATCTGTGGGATTCAAAAGAAGCAGCTATGATAGTTGTATCTATCAAACTGGAGACAAAGACACAGGATTACTGTATTTGTTGTTATATGTAGATGACATTTTGATTGCTGGGAAGAGTAAGAAGCTGATTGAGGAAGTAACGAAAAATCTCAACAAGGAGTTTGAAATGAAAGACTTGGGTTATGCAAAGAGGATTCTTGGCATGGATATACATAGGAGTGCAGATCAACAAGTAACTACTCTTACACAGTGCAACTATATTAGGAAAGTGTTGACTAAGTTCAAGATGCATGAATCTAAACCTGCATCTGTTCCTCTGAATCTGAGCATGAAAGTGTCAAATGCTCAATGTCCTACTACTGAGACACAGAAGCATAGAATGGGGGTTATTCCTTATGCAAGTGCAGTTGGTAGTATTATGTATACTATGATATCCTGATCTTGCATATTCTATGAGTGTTATTAGCAGATATATGAACAATCCTGGACAAGCTCATTGGGAAGCTGTGAAAGGTGTGTTGAGGTTTATCAAAGGTACAATTGATCATGGATTGTGTTTTAAGGTGGTAGAAGCTACTGATCAACCTTTGGTGGGATATGTAGATGCAGATTATGCATCTAATGTTGATACAAGGAAGTCAAACACAGGTTATGTGTTCACTCTCTATGGGACTGATATAAGCTGGAAAAGCTCACAACAACATGTGGTTGCTCTCTCTACTACAGAAGCAGAATTCATTGCTCTCACTGAGGCAATTAAAGAAGCATTATGGCTTAAGGGATTACTTGAGGAGCTTGGTATATATCAGAGATCTGTTACAGTTTATTGTGACAATCAAAGTGCAATACAGTTGGCTAAACATCAAGTATATCATGAGATAACAAAGCACATAGATGTGAGATTGTATTACATCAGAGATGTGATCTCAGAAGGAAGTATCAGAGTTGAGAAGATTCACACATCTGAGAACATGGTTGATAGCTTGACAAAAGCTTTACCTGTTTCAAAGTTTCAATTGTGTTCTTTGTTGATGAAGGTTCGGAAGGGTCTACTCCATCCTTAGGAGTGTTTTGGAGTACCAGAGAGGAATTCAATCAAACGTGGAGATTTGTGGAGATATATTGAATTCAGGGAGAAGAAACTGTGAAGAAATAAGGAAGTGTTGCAGCAAGAGTCAGAGAAACAGTTAAAGAAACACTGAGTCTGTTATGTGAGCTGCATGGAGGATAAAACGTTTTTTGAGCTGGTTAAAGCGTGTTTTCACTTAAGCTGGGCGATGTGTCATTCAGTGATTGGCTGGTGAGGCGTGGCATGATGTCATAAGGCGTGGAAAAGGAGTATAAAGGCTTTTACGCCTCTATTGTTCATTAGATTACGTTTTCTCTCCATAACAGAATAACTGCTATCTTCTTTTTCCTCCAGTTTTCTGTTCATCTCTGTTTTCTGATTCAATTCTCTGAAAATCAACATTGTTGAAGATTTGTTGTATCATTGTCGTTTGATTGAGAAATAAAAGAATCTCTGGTTACTCCCGTGGATGTAGGCAATTGCCGAAACATGTAAATCATCGTGTTTTGATTTGTTTCTGAGTATTTTATTAATTTTTGTTCGATTGTTTGTGCGATTGTTGTTACGAATGTTGGTGGAACATTTGTTGTTGATTAACTGTGAATCGAGTTGATTGATCATTGTTGTTTGGTGATTGGTTTAAAGAACTATATACAACAATTGGCGCCGTCTGTGGGAAGTGTAATCAACTCAGAGCGGTTATGGCTTCAATGGCAAAGTTTGACATCGACAAGCTTACAGAGAAAATTGATTTCTCATTGTGGAAGGCAAAGATGGAGGCTCTACTGGTTCAACAGGGATTGGAGCAGGCGTTGCTTGGAGATAGTGTATAGTGACCTTCAGATCTATGCCTATTAAGTCATCCATCATGCATGCGAATACGTCGGCATTGTTGTGCATGAAAGTGATTAGTGGTGCTTCCGTAGATGCGTCCAATTCAGTGCCAGTGCGGGTTTTCTTTCCTTCATTGTCCGGAACGATCGGTACATACTGTAGGTTTCCATTAGGAGCCAACTTGACCTTTCCCGTCTTGTGCTTCCTAGGGCCCAATGGTTGTATGCCAGTAAACATGATTGGCTTTGTGACATTTGCGACTTCGGACACCACGTAGCAAGGTCTCTTGGCTTATTCTCCTACGTCAAGGGAAGGATGTGATCCTGACATCAATGTGTCGGTATTCACCTTTTTCGTCGAGAGTGAGTAGCATTCCCACGCTTCTCTTCGGTCGCCTATAATCTGGCTTGTTCCTCTCGGCATCGGGAATTTTAGCCTCAAGTGTTAAGTTGACGCCACGACCTTCAATTTGTTCAACGCTGGTCTTCCCATGAGAATGTTGTATTCGAATGGCATGTCGATCACTAAAAGTTCGTCTCATTTCCGTAATGTGGCTCTCCTTACCACGATCGTCCAGATCATATTGGGCAATCTCGTTGTCCATGTGGGAGTTCCCGGGTGGCATGATGTCACGTCGGGAATGGCTTCAGTTTTGTCTTACGGTCTATCTGACTTTTTTTTTTTTGTTTCGGGGACTTTGTTTCTGATTACTTCACTTCGCATCCTTCTGCCCAGTACTCCTTCGGGTGCTACGGCTTCTCCGCGTTGTTCCGCCCCTCGTTCTGTCACGTTCGAATGAATCTGCGACGGTGCCACGTTCAAGTCGATGTTTGGTTGCATCGCGAACTTCTCTGGTAACGTCGTGAACAGGGTCTGGAATTGCACTTCGTATATGCCCATCGTATCTGGCATGGCTTGGATTCGCGGAGGAACGATGACTTGACTGCCCTGCAGTGGAGCATCCTTCGCGGTCAAGTGCCCTTCTGGGATTGCCAGGATTCTTCAGCTCGTAACAGGGTCTGGAATTGCACTTTGGATACGCCCACAGTGTCTGGCGTGGCCTGGATTTGCGGAGGAACGATTGCTTGATTGTCCTGCGATGGAACATCCTTCGCGGTCAAGTGCCCTTCTGGGATTGCCAGGATTCTTCCGCTCGTTCCTACGATGCCCTTCGGTATCGACGCGACGGTGTTCTTTTGGGCTTCAGTGGCTTCCAGAGCAGCTTGCTCTCTTGTTTGTAATCTTGAATCATTCTTCTTGTGCCTTCTTGCTACTCTTCAGCAGCATTTGGTCTTCTTGTAACGTTTCCCATAGACGGCGCCAATATGATGATGTATATTTTTTGCACTAAATAAGTCCCCACGTAAAGTATATAATAAGGTATAGTTGCTCTCGAACTATGTCCCCTCGAAGAGGTATAAGTGTTGTGGTTATTGTCTCAATGATGTTATCCAGTAAATCCACTCCTTCATATGAGTTCCCCTCGTAGTGGTCCCTGCGTACCAGTTCCTGACGTACAAGTTCTCCGCGTAATAGTCTCTGCATGACAAAGGGAAGGGGTTAGCCCTTTTTGGCCGGCTTGCCTTGGACAAGCCGGTGGTAGACTCAACTAGAGTCTCCAAGGTTGTTTGCCTCGGAGCTCGGGAGCAAGGGTAGATGAGATAATGGATGGTTACCATAAAAGTGAGGGGGTAGCCCTATATTTATAGATTTCAGGAGGGGACAAGCCTCCTTGATTTAAGGGATCTTATCTCCTTGTCAGATCTCGCCACCTGTCAGTGGTCCCCTTGTAGTTGCCCTCGTAGGCAATGAGTTCCCCTCGAAGGGAACTTTGTTGACTTAAATGTAGTAGTTAGCGGAAGTGATTACTCTCCGATGGAATAGTGAATCCGAGGGGAATACGATCTTCCCCTTGTAAGGAACTCCTCTAGTAAGAGCTCTTCAGTAGCTTTATCACTGCGCCAGAATACACCCTATCAAGGGGAATGCATCCAAGGGGAGAGGAGTTTTAGTTGATGCATTGTTGGGGCGCCATGAAGGAATATCAGGAGTGGCAAACCAAAATGAATTACGAGGCTCCTAAGGACAAGCAAGTTCCTACCTTCGAAATTCATGATGAAGCCAAAGTTAAAGGCTGTGCTGAAGACATGGAAGCAAGTGGGGGGGGGGGGTAGCGGAAGCAAGCGTCTGCTCTTGAGTGAGAAAAGTGATACTGGTTCAAAACGTCCAATGGGTCGTGATAGGGCAAAGGCACAACGTAGTGGGCGGTCGACCAACTCTTCTCAAACTGACATGAGTGTGCAATTTGCTCACTTTAGAGATGATTATGCTGAACAGAGGAAGCTTGAGAAGGTTAGAATAGAGTTCGAGAGGCAGAGATTCGAATGGTTGAGAGAGAGGTCCGCACAAAGGGCAGAGGAGACAAGAATAGTCGCTCAAGGTAATCTGGAATTGGATAAGAGTCATAGGTTGCAGTTGTTCGCTACCCTGTGTCAACAAGATCCGAATACAAGATCCGAATACCATGACTCGACACCTGTTTGAGATATTGAATGCAGAGTTCAACATGTGAAGTTGTGGTTCAAATGGTGTTTGTTCGTGTTTGTGTATGTGTCTGTGTACGTTGTAGGTTTTGTGTGTCTGTTTGTACCTTTCGATTTTCGACCGTCGTTGTTGTTGTATTGTAATTTCCATTTCAATAAAAACACCTTTTTTTAACTCCAAATCACATTACATTTCAATATTCTAACCAAAATAACTATAAAAAAAATTTAAAAAAAAGGACTTCGACCGAGCCCACGACCGCTCCCACAGTGGGCGACCATCGGTCGTCACTGGAGTCGCCCGGCGACTCGACCGATTTTCGGTCGCCCACAATGGACGGTCTTAGCAATTAATTTTGTGGAAGCCGCCCAAAAGGGGTGGGGTTAGGGTAGAAATCTAAGGAACATAATTAATTGCTAGCATCTCATGATTAATTGTTCAGTTGGTTGATTTTTCATAATAGAAATATAACGGGTTGATTGGCATAGAATTATGTCTCCATTTTAATTGAGTGAGTCTTACCATCCTATTTGGATTGCCATTTCAATTGAGCAAAAGTGTTTCCAAACTTAAATGCGTGAAACTCAATTAACTCATTTCGTTTCATAATAAACCTATAAAACCCTATAAAATTTTAATTTTATACCAAACAAAAATTTTCACAACTCAATTAAAATTTAGTTACTATTAATCAGTTATGCCTCAATTAAAATTGCCTCAATTAAAGTTCCGTCCCAAACAACCCGTCTTTTGGGGTCAATTCTGGGATTGAGTGTGGGAGTCTATGGGAAAATGTGGAAATGTGAAGAATTTAAACTTTGAAATGAGAGGAATATAATTGTAATTGTTGAGGATAAAACCTCGAACACTAACTAAACTATTACAAGTAACCTAATCTAGGATCCATCTCCTACTTGAAGTCCGAAGCAAGACTGGTCCGAGCTTGAATACCTGAAAGGACTAAGTGGGGGGGAGGGTTAGAATGGGTTACCCGGATTGCCTATGTCAATCCGGTAAGAGACTTTACTCAAGAGAGAGTTGGAAGCTCTCAATGTAATAGTTATGAGGAATTATGACTTAGGAATCGACTTAGGGATTCTCACCTCGATATTGCTTACCTCAAGGTCTTGGACCTTGTGCTATACTTATAGTTATCATATCTTATGAGATTGCTCATAAGATGATGCTAAGTGTATGCTTCAGATTTGAACACCAATGCTACCTTTGGCCCATGGCCCATTAGTGAACAATAATCCAATACTAATCAATGGGCATGGGAGGGTAGTTTGGACATTTCCCTCTGAGAGTACTATTCCGCATGTTGGGTCCGTATAAGTTCCTCAGGTAGATCTGTATGCTTGGTTGATCTGGCCTTAGGTAACTCAAGGTGTCCGTACCTAGAGTTTCACGGAAGTATCTCATTGGTTCTGTTATATACGTTTGGTCTTACTGTGATGGTGGCGTCCGAGATTCTCTCGTCCGGTCCATTTAGCATCTCAGGACTAACAGTTCGTGGTACTTGGAAGGTCCATGTGACCTTTTGTCAGGTTCGGAAGTCATCCATCTAGCTTGGTTGGACCTAAATTGAAATGGCGTCTTGTAAATACTAGTTGACCGAGATGGTTTCTTTATGTCGGACCATTCAAGGTCGGACTAGCGATGAATAGGCTATCTCAAATTTGATGCTTTAGACACGCCTACTATTACTTAACGGATTGGACACATATCCGTATCAACAGTATTGTATAAGGATTTTAAAGAATTTGTAGGAATTGAAAATAATGCACATCAAATTTTTAGAAGTTCATGTAAAAGAACTTTCACAGTTAAGCCTGCGTGATCTAGATAAGCTTATGATAAGTGATTCATTGATTTTTTTTTCGGTGCATGCACAAGCAAGTACACGATATGCGAGAAAATTCATGTTTTTAGTTTGTGGACCAGTTTATCACTCGAATGACACTACATTGGTACCGCGCCATCCCAAAGGATTGAGTGTCAGATCCACAAGGAACGGGGTGTTAAAATTATTCTATGTGCAAATTTTGTAAAATGTCACTGCAATTCTTTTTTCGTCCAGTTTTGTTTTGTTTCAACCATTAGCAAAAATCATTCGACCATCATTCTAAATGTTTGTTGCATTGCAATTTACACTTTTGTGTAGGGTATAGTGATTAATTTGTAATGTTCAACAAACATAGGTTTTTTCATCTACACAGTTGCCCCTCATCTCAAATTGAAGGCAGAATTTGATTTTGATGGGCTAATTTTTGTTTGTTTTTAATCGTCAAAATTGATTAATGGTAATCTTAATTTTCTATGTTTTCCATGTAACGATTTTCAGAAAAGTATAGATTGGTGTTTGGGCCAGAGAATGCAGTGAATTATGGGATCCACCAATTTTGCATCCAAATTTGCAAAAAAGGCCTACAGTACTTTGGTGTTTTCAAATAAAGTCCATTTGGCTTTTACACCCACCTAGAAAGATGAAATTGCCCTTAATTGACCATTGACCATGTGAAATGAATTTATACCCTTACTTGTTAAAAATGAATCAGCATTTTTTAAACATCATTTTCACCTTTTCAATTGTTTATTTTAATTTTTCAGTTCAGATTTTGTTCATTTTTTCTCTGTTTTCCAAGAATCATAAGTTTAAGCTTCATAATTGGTTTGAATGTATTTTATACCGACAATATAGTTAGACTGTATTAGTAGAGTTATGTAATACAATCTGACTATATTAGTAGAGTTAGGTAATACAGTCTGACTGTATTAGTAGAGTCTACAAATACAGTCCGACTTCTTACTAGAGTTATGCACATAACAACAAGCAGAAAAGGCAATAAAAATGTGAAAAATATACTATAACATTTTCTTACAATTTACAAGATACAAAAAGAAGTTAATGAACGCACAAAATATAGAGAAGATTGAAAAAGTAAAAGGCGAATCTGTGGATCTGAAGAAGTTAATGGTCAACGGAGAAGATAGTGGACGGATCGTGACGGCAATGGGCGGAATCTTGACGGCAATGAACGGATCCGGGCGGATCTGTTGGAAGAGGATGAATCCCTGGCGGTGGACGGATTAGTGGTGGGCGGATCTGTTGGTGGTGGTGGGGACAAATCTCGTGTCAGTGGCGGTGGGCGGATCTGTTGGTGGTGGTCTGAGGTGGATATGTTAGTGGTGGTCTGAGGCGGATATGTTGGTGGTGGTGGCGGGAGAGAGATCTCGTGGTGGCGGTGCGGTGTGGTGGCGGTGGAGATCTCGTGGTGGTGGGAAGCAGCGGTGTGGTGGTCAGAGGGAGATGTCGTGGATGTGGATCTGGCGGAGTGGTGGTGGGGCGACGGTGGTTGTGTGAAACGGGTGGTGCGTGGGAGACTGGAGAGGGGAGTCGGGGCTGCGGTGGGTGGTGAGAGGTCGATAGAGACGGTGGTATGGCAGCAGAGATGTGTGGTGGGTGGTGGTGTTGAGAGAGAAAAGAGTGAGATAGAGAGAGGAAGTGAATTGGTCTTTATTTGAATAAAAGTAATTGGTTGGACTCCATAGTTACTCTACCCGTGAAATATGGCTACTAAACGCAACACGTTTTCAGCTAAACGCAACACAAAATATTTGTAACTTTACCAAAACGCTCCAATCGAAAAACAATCTTAAATTAACGAAAAAAATCAAAAAATAAATGCATTATCGAACAAAATAACAAATACTAAACATAAATCGAAAAAATGAATGAAATTTTTTCGAAAATATATTTAAATTTATAATCGAATGATTTTATTGATAATCAAGATTCAATTATGAACCATGTCCAAATTCCGACGTTTAGACACTCAAACAAAAGTAAAAACAAAAAACCTGCGGATGAAGAAATGGAAATGGCCGGGTTTAAAACCGGCCACTTCATGAAATGGCCGGTTTCATTTCTTCATCCGCAAGTTTTTTTTTCCTTTCTTTTTTTTTTTTGTGTCTAAACGTCGGAATTTGAACATGGTTCCTTCTTGAAAGTTGTAGCTCTTGGTCTTATCTACGCGTGGACACCAAGATCAGGTCAATCAGAGTTCATGTGAGAAATTTATGGCCAAAATACCGCTTCCATCGAAGTCAATTCAAGGCTTTCACTTAAACAAAATTTAAAATATCCGTCAACTCAATCCACTTCCGCTAGACCGATCAACTGCTTTCAACCACCTTCGTGTCTTGATCAGATAAACGAAATATTTTCCAATTTTTTAAAAAATTTCCGATTTATGTTTAGTGTTGTTATTTCGCTCGATCGCACGTTAACGTTGCTTGTGTAAACGAAATATTTTTCAATTTTTAATTTATTTAATTTTTCCAATTATGTTTAGTCATATTGTTATTTTGCTCGATCGCACGTTAACGTTTTTGTTGTAAACGTGGGTTTTCGATTTTTCGTTAAGTTTATAAGATTTTTTTGAGTTAGAGGCATTTTGGTCAATTTATAAATATTTTGTGTTCCGTTTAACGAAAATTGTGTTGCGTTTAATATTGATGGAGCTAAGTCGAGATGTCGGTATGTGGCTGATGTACATATAATTGGGCCGTGATTCATTCAGTCCGTCGGTCTGTTTGTTTTCCAAACTAAAAGCAAATTTAGACACTGACCCATTTGTTTGCAGGCCACACGTATAATTGTGTCACCACAGACTTATCAGACTTTTTATTTCGCTATCATACAAGACGTCGCAGTATTGGAAACAAATTTTATTAAATGCCATCGATCGTACATCTTTACTGATTCGTATCACCCGTGCATTGATGAAGTAATAGTGACTCCTCTTCCGAATTCAACTCGGCACATTTTATTTTGGGACGTCCAAACTTTAACTTCCATCTTATTAAATGACTAGCATTGACGTAACACACTACGTGTGTTAAGAGTTTTTATATAAACCGATAAATTTGTGATTTTTGAAAATATTTAAAAATAATAAATAAAAGGGAGAAACTTACGTTAAT
The DNA here is from genome assembly GCA_026545765.1 of Plantago major. Taxonomy (NCBI): domain Eukaryota; kingdom Viridiplantae; phylum Streptophyta; class Magnoliopsida; order Lamiales; family Plantaginaceae; genus Plantago; species Plantago major. Next base: position 81,781,345 of record CM048842.1, read on the forward strand.
GAGATTCGAACCCTGCACATTCTACTTAAACAATGACACATGTACGTACCAGATTCAAATTGAATAAGTAAGATCAACGGATGAGATTTAAATTGAGTTATAAACTTAGTTAAACTTTGTGAATTATTATACTATTTTGAAAAAATATTTTTTCTACTTTATTCACTATGCTTCATAATTTATTCACTCACTTTTCCTAATTTATTCACTATTTTATTAAAACTTTTTTCCAACCCCTGGAAAGTTCAATTCGAAACGGAAGGAGTAGTATTCTTGGAAAAATCACAGGGTAATAAAGAGCAAAAGTAATATGCTAGGAGTAATATTCACGCAATAAGAAGAGCAAAGTTAAGTGTTGAAAAAAATGACATGAAATAACAAATTTAGTCATAGGTTGCATATACATTCTAACTAGTACTAACCCGTGGCGATGCCACGGTATAGTTATTTTTAATAATAAATAGAAATGGACAAAAAAATAAATTAATCGAGCAAATAAGACTTGCAAACAACGTTGACCGTTGTATCGGTGATAGTCCTTCATTCATTCAATATTTTCTTTGAAAGGGCTAGGATCCAAACCGAATATGTTTAGGACCCGACGGGTTGATAACATATATTTTATATCGGATCCTCTACTTGTACCTGACCCATTAAATTAGTGTACAAAAAACGGGTCGGTCATCGAACCAGACAACCTAAAAATGATAGTTTAATCGGTTCAACCGGTCAAACCAGTGGTTAACCCGGTATGCAGTCACAAATATATACCTCCTCTCAATTTTATATAAGATGTTTGAATTTGTATATATTTAATATGAGAGTATAATTTTAGGAGATTTTATATCTTCATCCCCCTTTGCACAATTCTATACGCACACAACCACTTTAATTTAATTTTTGCTCATTTATTTTGTGTAGACTCTATAAAAATCTAAAAAGTCTTATAAGTGTAAGATTCATTTGTGAGATAAAATGAAGAAAAAAGTTGTCTTTCATTTTTGTGAAAAAAAAACCAATTAATGAATATTTATGTATGAGAGATGATGAATAATCGTAGGAGATAGTGAATAAACCAATTAATCCTAGTACTAACCCGTGGCGATGCCACAAAATAATTTACTTTTAATAATATACCAGAAAGAGGATAATTCAATCGGCTTAATTAGAGTACTGATCAAACTAACAACAATACATGCTCATAATAGAATTTAATCGACTGCAAAACAAAAAAAAAAAACGTTCATATATTAATTGTAATTCAAACTCAACATAAAATATAATAAGGAAAGATGTTTTTCCCTAACACATTTTCCTGAAGCCCCCCTCCAATACGCAATAACCATAAGTTTCCTGATGATTTCAACCTTGACCTTGAATCCACCATAATTGTAAAATAACAAATATAAGTATATATTAGACAAATTCACTCACGTCATTTAAATGATCAAGGAGGTGCGCGCATGATATCGTGTTGGCTACCCTTCCGTATAACTGGTTATATATGTTTTAAGTGTTCAATAAATACGACAACTAATCTACTGAATGGTTTCTCATTACCTCTCTAACATTACGGTCAAAGGCCTAAAAAACAAATTATATTATTCATGGAGGCCTTATCATATGGCAATGCAACGACATAAATTGCATTGAGTATAAAAAAAAATGGAAGGTAATATGGAGTACAATTTAATGATAACGCTACCTCCAAATTTTGTTAAACACCTACTTATAAACCAAAATAGCGGTGAATTCAGTTCATTAGTTAAAATTATAGTATTATTCTTAAAGTTGAGTTCCAAGGTTGCAAATATAAAATTCTTTGAGTTAAAATTATAGTATTATTCTTAAAGTTGAGTTCCAAGGTTGCAAATATAAAAAAATTTTGAGTTCCAAATTTGGAATCCTTTTTTTTGAGGATTTTACCACAAAACGTGGTTTATTATTCAAATTAAAGTTTTCAAGTTGTAATTATCTCATTTTCAAAGTTGGTTTATACATCGAATTTAGTTGTCAAGTTCAAATTACATACCCCATTCTTAGAGAATATTTTCATACATTGTGGTTTACCCTTTCAATATATAGAGTCCTAAAGTTGTAATTACCTCATTATTAGAGTTGGTCTGAGTTTCAAATGTGCAACTAACTATTCAAAATAATTAATGAGCTTTACCTTTCAATATAGTCTCCAAGTTATAATTATCACATTTTTGTAGTTGGCTTGCTCGTCAATTTGAGTTTTCAAGTTAGATTGACCACATTTTTATAGTTGAGTTTATACTACCAATTGAGTCGAGTCCATAAGTTGGAAACACCCTTTCTTTGAATAAGTTCTTCATATAGCATGGTTTAATCTTCGATTGTAGTCCCCAAATTGTAATTATAACAATTTTAGAGTTTGTTTGCCCCTCGACTTGAGTTCTCAAATGAAATTATCATATTCTTAAAGTATTTTACCACATAAAGTGGCTTACGTTTCTAATATAGTTTTACGTTTAAATAATTTCAATCGTAGAATATTTCTACCGTTTGAACAAAATTCCTAATTCGGAATGATCTCATTGTTAGATTATTTTCAAATAGCATGGATCATCCTTGCATTAGAGTTCCCAAGTTGAATTATATTATTCTTACAGTTGTTTTGCCCTTTAAATGGAGTTCTCAATTAAGAATTACTTCATTCTTAAAGATGAGATTAACCTTTGAATTGAATTTCCAAATTAAAATTATCTCATTGTTAAAGTGTGTTTACCCTTTGAATTGAGTTCCTGAGGAATTTATGTATTTCTTTCAATAATTTTTTCATATAGTGTGGTTTACTATTCAAATAGAGTTCTCAAGTTGGATTTATCCATTTTTTTGAGTTGCTTTTAACTTCAAATTGAGTTTTCAAATTGTAATGATCCCATTCTTAAAATTTTGTTTGCTTTCACGTTGAGCTCCAATGTAGGAACAATCTAATTCTAAAATTTGAGCTTACCGTTCGAACTAAGTTTTCAAGTTTTTTTTATCTCATTGTTATAGTTGATTTGTCATACGAATTGATTTCCCTAGTTAGAATTATCCTATTTTTTTAGTTGAGTTTACTTTCGAATTAAGTTCCTGTGCTTGAATCATTCCTTCATTAGAGTATTTTTCCATATAATGTGGTTTATTATCCGAATAGAGTTTTCAAGTTGTAATTATCTCATTCTTATAGTTTGTTTGACCTTAAAATTGAGTTCCCACGTTCTAATTATCTCATTCATAAAGTTGAATTTTACTTTTCAAGTTGAATTTCCAAATTATCCCATTCATAAAGTTCATTTACGCCTCGAATTGAGTTCCTAAATTGAAATTATCTCTTACTTAGTCATATCAGATTTTTCAAAATCGATCCCTGATAAATGGTCTTTTGTTTAGATTAATACCCACAGTTCAAACAATTACAGATGATTCCAAATTTATAATGTAGTTTGAAACTAATTACAACAAACCCAAAAAGTCATAGATTATCTAATTTTATTTAATTTTATAATGATTTTTTCTATTTTAACTTTTCTTTTAGTCATCTCCTATAATTTCAAATATTCAACACTTTTTTCTATTTTATGCTATTCAAATATTCAACACTTTTTTTTTCAATTTATATCTTATAATTGGTGTCTATGGATTCGTTTCGTCGCGATGAATCCAAATACATGTTCAAAATATTTTTCGAAGTTTTGCAGATAAAGTTATATAAGATTTAATAAAAACTATATATGTAGTAAGCATACTAAAAATATAAATAGTGAAAGTTATAAGGTGCATTGCATTGTCAAGAATAAATGTTCCATAAATTATTTTTCAAATTTAGAATTTACACAACCAATAGATCTCATTTAACAATTTAATTTTTTATTTTAATATATAAATAATTTATTTAATTAATAATAATATATAAGATTGGTGTCTACGGATTCGTCTTGTCTAGGTGAATCCAAATATATGTTCAAAATATTTTTCGGAGTTTTGCAGATAAAGTTATATGTAATTTAATAAAAACTATGTATATAGTTAACATACCAAAAATATATAGTACACTTCTAAATTACTATTTTTTTTTTGAATTAATTTTGTGAATAAAACTCCATGAAATTCAAAGAGACATGCCACATAGGATTTTACACATGTGGCATGCCTCTTTATTGAGATAGATCACCACTTTTATTATATATTTAGATATGATTCAACAGGCTCATAACTAGCTAGCTAGCTAATTTATCATGCAAAATCTTACATTTTATACTTCTAAAAAAGTACTAGAAAATTATTTTTTCGATCAAAACAAAATTACTATGTGAAAATTGAAATTTTTTATTTTCTACTCTTCCTCTATTCCTATCTTGTAGTTGCAGAACTAATAAATAATTTTTTCTTCAATATGAATGAGAAGTCATATTTTGTCATGTCACATGAAATGTACTTGCCACTACAAGAAAACGCAGTTTTGCTTGCATTTCTATAGCCGCGTTTGTTAAAAAGCAGGACAAATAAAATGCTCAATCGCTGCTATTAACTGCTTTTAGGCGACAAACACAGGCAAATGCCCACTTTTTCCTTGCATTTATTTAGGAAACGCAGGTGCAAAAACAACCTAGCGACACTGGGGCATTTTTGCAATAAAATATAACTTTAACAAAATTCGGCGGTAAAGTTTGTAATTAAATGAAACTATTAGGCCTTTCTGCAAATTGATCGCATTTTAGTCCCTCATCCCATTTTCCAGATTGAACAATGCCCTAAATCATTGATTTCGTTTGCAAATGCTTAAAAAATTACTTTTGTGGTTTTAAAAGAATCAAAAGTAATTTTTTAGTGTTTTATATTACAATTTATGAGAACTTCTCCGAAAAAAGTAAGAAACCATAGCCTGCTTACCACTAAATTTTTCAAATTAAATGAATTTTTTTTGTTGACTAATAAAAAGTTCATTGATGACAATTTTTTTTTCCAATTTAAAATTTAAAAAAAAACTTCTTCGAGAGCTTTTTGAAAAGAAGTTTCTTATATTTTTATTCCGAAAATATCCCTACCCAAATTAACCTAAATTAGACTAAATAAAATAAGAAGTAAAAACACCCATATTACCAAGCAACGAATTCTAATACATCATGCACCCAACATTATCAGCCTGAGATTCATCTTGCAAGCACGCAACAAGTTATGACATCTAGTTTTAATTTAGTGTCTTACCGTTATATAAGCATAAGGATCCTTCATATACATTTTGTGACTTTTTGGAACTAGCATAAGGATTAATGTATCCGCACTCTTTAAAATGCATACATGTAGATACATCAATTCATCGATTTTTCATTACTAAGTTAAAATGCTCAACGATTATTTCTTTCAACTTCTGATAATTTTGATGATGTTATTAAAGTGGCGATGTAAAGTACATTGAATATATATTATAATTATTGGACAAAATATGATATATTATTATTTAAAAAACTATAAACTAATAATACGATAAGAAAGGTTAAAGAAAAATAAGAGAATGCCTTTTATTATTTTACAAAATATCGCCAATTTTTCAGTTAATTTGCTAAACACCTACATTTAAAACCAAATTGAGCTTAACCAAATTTAAATTTTCCACTACCTAATCACTATCACCAATTTTCCAAATGGGCCATTAAACAGAGCCATAACCTAAGAAGCAAATCAACTAATCAAATTAATTTTTACAAAGAATAAAACTTATGAAGCTGGTTTTTGTAGCCGAGATGATCTTCTCTTCCCTTGTTTCAAATCCTCTAAGACTTCAATGTCAAATTCTGATAGCATCAATGGAGCCGAGATGATCTTCTCTTCTCTTGTCGACAATTCACGGTAATTTATTCACCCATCTTTTTTGAGCTGGTACTTAGCCAGTAAAGTCTGAGTTTGAGTTCAATCCTTGCGCAATTTGTGCTCATAGACACATTTCAGTTAAGTGATCTAGTATCTTCACGCAATGGATTGATTATCCTCATATTTTGCTTGTGATATGTTGCTCGAATTGATACCAATTGATCTAATCATGAATATGATCACTTTTCTATTTACCAATTGAGATATGTGTCTTCATCTTCTCGCCTCGACTGTAATTGCATATGTTTCTCTTACATCTTTATCTCTGTGTTCGAAGAACACTATAATTATTTCGAGAAATTTTCTAAGTCTGAATCAAACCATTTTATCAAGTGGAGAAGTCATTCTCTTCTGTATAGCTTCCTTTTTAGAAGAAGAAGTTCATTCATATACATTTATACTGATGTTCTATTTTACAGGAAACTGTAAGCAAATGACAGTGCAAACATGATTTCAGATAAGTGTGCAAATGAACATATAAAATGCACAGGGTTTTGCATTTTACAAGTTGAGTGAAGTAACATAATTGCATACGATCTAATAACTGCAATATGTGGGGCATTTTCCAATCCTAGTGGACGTGGTAGTATCAAGTCAACAGAGGTAAATTGAAACACTTTCCCATGCTTATTTGGCTTGCATTGCCTGTGGTACCCTCTTGACTCCATATGTGTACTTATTTGGCAGTATGTATTTCTCAATAATTTTGTTAAACTAATGACATTCCATACTAAGTTTACCCTCTTAGATCCATATTCTGCTAGTTCACTTAGTTAATGTATTTGGTTTCCTTTGTCCGTGTAGTTCATCAATAATATTTTATATAGTTGCAATGAACTTAAGGTTGGACAATTTAGCTTTTTCACAGTTTAATTAGAGTGATTGGTCAAATTTGGAAACAACTTGCAGGCGAAAATGGTGGAGTTAGAGCTTAGAGGTGCCATCAATGTGGTGGAGGCATGGAGTGATCTGGAGTATTGTAAGAAACTTAAGGTTCTTGAAATTTCACGAAACAGTTTTTCCTTCAATATTGTTGTTACTTTTTTTCGGAAAATAATGATCACTTGTAGGTTGGATAATAAATATATTTGTAGTTGATGTACCTGAAGGTAAAAATTTTGACTCTTTAATACTAGAGTAGGATGGGAAGTAGATAGTTTAAGATGACTCGTCATGCCCGGGCATGATGAGGAGAAAACATCATAGTCAACACTAAGAACTTATCTCAATTCACAAGGAGTTAACAAAATGCAGAAATGAAAGAACAAATAATATATTTCCTCACCTCTACCTTGCTTCAGTTTAATTGTGAGCATGATGATACTAATGGTTATGTTTGCAATTATCTCATCCAGTTGCTCATAGCTTCACTTTATTTCACTGTGTAATATTCTTTTCTTTTGGACTGTAGGGCAGTGCATAATCTGGTATTCTTTTCTCTCCCATTAAGCATCACCTTGATGCTGGAAGTTTGGTTTTGTTCCAACTTATATAGCTAGAGTCCTTTCTCTTTACATTATATATAGTAGAATCATTGTTTTGAACTATGTATGTATATTTGCATGTTGCAGGGCATGTGCAAATGAGGAAGTTATCGGGTAACCGAGACACATCGGAGCATCGTAGTGATGTCAGACCTCTTTCAAGCCGAAACAAAGGTTATGATTCGAAGATGTTGCAGGGCATTTTTGAGTTATTTGAGCATTCTTTACTAGTGACTGGTGTTGTATAGATTACGAGAGACTGATGTGGAGGTTTGAATTTGCAGTGGCTTAATCATCCGATGAGCCGATAGAGGTCGTTGGTCCTTCGATCGCCAACATATTTTGAAGGTTCAAGATGACTCTGTTCACTCTACTTTCTAAGAATTTCAAAATTACTCTATAGTTTAATAATTCTTGGTTCGGTCTATTGTATTTCTCGATGTTATTTGCATGTATCTACTCCTAGAGTCGAAGTAGATCAGGATGTTAAAATGATCATCAATTAACTTCTTTTGGTTGATCTTTAAATAAGTTGTGCATTTGAATTGGCTGGGAGTAAACTTCATGAATTAAGCTGTCAATCTGTCAATTGTCCTTGTTTACTTCTGATTCTTCAATGTCACTTGCTGAAACTACTTAATCATTTAGGAGATACATATGACTCAATTTTGTTGGATCTATTGACTTGGAAGTATGAGTTTTCGGTTAGTTAAGTTGAACTTTATTAGGTTAGTATCATATTGTTTAATTCAGTTGTGTTATAGTAATTAGTTGCTTGATTTATCACTCACGTGTTTAATTGTTTATATGGAACTTAATAAGAGTTCTTGCAATTAGGAGCTGCTGCTATTAGTGCAAATGATTCAGCGCCTTGAGTTGATGACTGGGCCGATCAAATTCTTGAGGTGCTCAACTATTTTAAGTATGCTTTACGTGCGCTGTTTTGCGGGTTTCCTATTAGTTCTTCAATGTAAGAATAAATACATAGATCAGAATCTAATGGTGGATTATATTTACCGGTACTTTAGTAAGGTACAGTCATGTTTATTCATTTTCCATCTACATGCTCCATTCAAACCTTATCCTACCTTATTTTCTTGATATTGTCTTTGTTTTGTACTAACACGCATAATTTACTTTTCTTACATCAGGAAGCTCGTGGCAATGGTTACATATCAGAATCAGATATAGTTCAAGCTTGTAGAATAGTCAGTGACTATCTTCAACCATGACTATTACTATAAGCAAAATTTAAAGGTCTAAAGTATTAACTTTTTCCTAATATTTCTCTTTTTAATTCTTCAGGACAGAAGGAGCTTCAAAAGAATGCCCATTTGTGCAGGTTGGTGTTGGTTCTCCAATTATTAGATGTCTCGACTTCTTTATTAGCAGAGCATATGTTTGATAAATTAATCCTGGTTTCTTAGTAGCAATATTGTGTTTAATTTAAGTCTTTTAGATTTGAGATTGAGTGATAAACTAACATTCTATTAGTCATTACTCATTAGGAATCAATGTATGGTTTATGAAATGAAAGCTGAACCGGCATGACTCTTTGTTAGAAGCTAGTCAGTACAACATTGAGCCTGGCTTGTTTTATATGTTTTAATCTTTCATTGGAAAAATTCTTCATGTGTATGGGTGTTTTTTGGTATGATTCTCGCTTTTGCGAGAGGTAGCGAGTTCGATTCTCGCAACACCCCGTGCATCTCTTATCCATTTTTTCTTCTCTTGCACATGCATGTTATAGCGAATTGCTTGATTGGGTTGAGGTTGAGAGTTGGAATTCGGATTTCAGGAGGTATCTGGTTTTATTGGATTTCTCCTTTTGATCTTTGTTTGCTAAATTGTTTGGCTGCTTGTATAGTTAAGAAACTCGAGCTATTTGATCGAAAACTGCCTGGGATAGCATGCCTAATGTATTGTTACACTAGGTAATAATTAACAAATTACCTGCATTTATGTTTAGTGCAGGGAAATACATAACATTTACCTGCGTTTCCAATAAAAACGCTGCTATAGAGTTCATATTCAGCTGTATTTTAGAAAAAAAAGCAGGTATAAAAAACATTTAGCTGTGTTTCAGGGAAAGCGCAAGGAAAGAGGAAACATTAGTGAGCATCTATCTTAGTATTACCTGCTTTTCCATAGAGAATGCTGCTGATATAAGCTATCTTTCCCTGCTTTTGTAAAAACGCAGGGAGAATTAAAAAAACCCTAAAACCTAGACTTACCCTGACCCTACTGCCTGCTTTTAAGTTTTCATTGTCTGCTTTTCAAAAAACGCAGGTAAATTTAGTGGTTTATACCAGCGCCCGGCCAAAAACGCAGTTAGACTTTTAATATAATGACATAGCCTTCAGTGGCAGCAGGCCTGCGCTTGTCTCCAAATGCAGGCAAAAGCTTTAAAAAACGCAGGTAAAGTGCTTTTTTCTTGTAGTGTGCATATATTTATGCCGGGTGTATCTATTTATATGAAACCTAGAGAATAAGGAGTAAAAAGTAGAATAAATGCACGAGGGGACTTTTTTTTTTTTTTTTTTTTAGAATATCAATATTACAATTATATTACATGGACTAATATATCATTCATACCAATCGTTACATAAACATCACTCATCAATCTATCATAACTATCATAGACTAGATCACAACCCACTTTTTACGGGATCGTTACATAAACATCACTCATCAATCTATCATAACTATCATACACTAGATCACAACCCACTTTCTACGGGAATCGTTACATAAACATCACTCATCAATCTATCATAACTATCATACACTAGATCACAACCCACTTTCTACGGGAATCGAACCCATAAACTCTGGAGTTATGACATTTCAGTTTAATCAAATGAGATAGACCTCCGAAGGGGACTTCAAGTACACTAAAAATTTCATATGTTTTGAATTTCAACCTTCGTTGGATTGAATGAAAAAACTTATAGCAGGATAAGAAATTAAGCTAATAGCGGAGGATTAAAAGAAAAAAGGATAGTGCTTGGTAATTCTAGCTACTTTCGTTCGTCCAGTACGAAACCATTGAATCGGTGAATGAATATTGTTATTATTATTATCTTAAATTACTTAGAATGTGATAACACGCTATGCATATTATTGTGACATTTAGTTACAAATAATAGAAAAATTGTATGAATGTAAGTACTATCGTTGTTTCTGATAATGAATTGTTTTTAATTGAATTAGAGTTTTGGTTAGTGCGAACTGATATGTTTCAATTTAATTAAAGAAGATGGGGAAGAAATATTGGTTATCGTTGTTGATATTGTTTTTATGATGAATTGATTTTGTTGGGATTAGATTAGAGCTTTGGATTAGAATTTAATTGGACAAGACAAACTGATTTTTGTTTAACGATGAATTGATTTTGTTGGGATTGCATTATGGCTTAGAATTAGAATGAATAAGACATATTAATTTTTTGTAATTAAAATCTAATTTACATATATATTACATATTGATCCATATTAACTTAAATTAAATATTCAATTGCACAACTCCAATAGTTTCCACACACACAGATATATATATATATATATATATATATATATATATATATATATATATATATATATATATATATATATATATATATATATATATTGTTAATCAAATCAATCCAATAAACTCCAAACCAACCAACAAACAAACGTAAGAAAATAAACACAAGATAACCAAGATTTCTATTAACCAAGAACCAAAACGCAGTTTACAAGGAATCGACCAAACCTCCCGAGTTTCAAGCTACACGCTCCTCTGTTCTCTCTTTCTCTCAGAAATCTCTATATGAGTTATCTCTATGTTCTCATATCAGTCTATTGAACTAACTAGTTATGGAACCTCCTATTTATACAAAGTAAATAGTACCAATTCACTTCTAACTAGGAATCAAATAACTAGTAGTTTCCTTTTCCAAGTTAGTTTCAGGTACAATGGAATTCCTAATTACATTTCCAAAGGATTCCTCAACATCCAACTCCTAACACCTTAAGATAGATGTTTAAGCTAAACTCACAATTCTCCACCTAGCTTCAACATCTGAAAATCCTCAAGTATTCCTTAAGTTAGAATACACCCCTTCCATCAACTTGATAGAACGTAGACACGATCCAAACTTCATCACAGAAATATCCTCGGCAATATTCAGTGCAAAATACACCATATGTGGATCTGCAGTAGAGGTTCTAACTCTTGGTTCTCTATCTCTGATGAGTTGATAATCCACAACATCATCTGGATTATTGAGCTCTATCCCTGTCCTTCTTCTAATCACATGCCTCTCCACCTGATTATTCGATTCAGGCTCCACCTGATCATGTATGTCAGTATTTTCCTGAGATTCAGCATGCGGTGTTGTCAGAACACCATGGTCTGCGAAAACTGGTGTTATCACCACACCAGTGTATGTCTGCTCCATATTCAGTGTTCCTGATACACCATCTCCGACAGGCTCCACCTGACTGAGTGTTCTCTCAACACTGTCAGTATTCCTCAATAATGGCATCACATCTTCATGGAAAGTCACATCCCTGCTGATGATGCATCTATTTGCCCCTGGTTCTAAGCACCAGAGTTTATATCCCTTAACTCCCTTTGGATAACCAAGAAACAAGCACTTTACTGCTCTAGCCTCCAACTTATCTTGCTTAACATGAGCATAAGCTAAGCATCCAAATACTTTGAGATATGAGTAGTCTGAGTGAGTACCTTTCCAAACTTCTTCAGGTGTCTTGAAACCAATAGCTGGTGATGGACAAAGGTTAATAAGATGTGCTGCCGTAGTCACAGCCTCTCCCCAAAAAACTTTTTGACAAACCTGATCCAAGAAGCATGCACCTCACTCTTTCGAGGATTGTTCTATTCATCCTTTCAACTACTCCATTCTGCTGTGGATTTCCAGGGACTGACTTGTGTCTCAAGATGCCCTTTCCAACCCAGAAGGTATTGAATTCATTAGACAAGAATTCCAGCCCATTATCAGTTCTGATCACCTTGAGCTTCTTGTTCGTTTGATTCACCATCTCCACAAGCCATTCCTTGAATTTCATGAAAGTCTCATCCTTGGACTTCAATACAAACACCCACACTTTCCTTGACATATCATCAATGATGGACAAAAAATATCTACCTACATTCCTAGTGGTGGTTCTTGCCGGTCCCCATAAATCTGCATGCACATACTCAAGTATGTCTTATGTGGTGTGTTTTCCAACACCATAACTGTTCTTCTTGGACTTCCCTAACACACAGAGCTCACAAAGTTCCATCTTATGTATCTTGTCTCCACCTAAGAGTCCCTTCTTAGATAAATCCATAAGACCTTTCTCTCCAACATGTGCTAGTCTTCTATGCCATAGAACGGTGTTGTCAGAACACTGCCGGGTGTTCTCAGAACACTGTACACTGGAAGCTTCACCAGTTACAGTTTTTCCTTGTAGATAATACAATTCTCTCCTTTTCAGAGCCTGCATAACCACCTTATCACCCTTCTTAACCTGAAGGACACCATTATCACCTGAATACTTGTATCCCTTAGTATCCATAGTTCCTAAGGATATCAAGTTCCTCTTCAAGTGTGGCACATATCTCACATTAAGCAAATCCCTTATCACTCCATCAAACATCTCAATTCTCACTGTTCCCATACCCTTTATCATGCATGGTCTATCATCACCAAGAACAACTGATCCACAGTTTCTATGCTCAAAAGTTGAAAACCATTCTCTAATAGGTGTCATATGAAACGAACAGCCTGAATCCATAACCCATTCAGTTGATTGACTAGTTTGAGTGACTGAAAGTACCTCAGTAACAAGAGCTTCCGCAGTATGATAAGCCTCTGATTTGTTTGTAATGTTTGTGCCATAATTAGTATTCGGTGTTGTCGCCACACCCTTGCCTTTCTGCGCCTTTAGACTCGTACAATCCTTCTTCAAGTGTCATTGCTTCTTGCAATAATAACACTTCCTTGTTTCAGGGCCATCCTTGTTATACTGAGCTTTCCTTTGATCTGGATATTGCTTCTTCTTTGGTGGAAACTTGTGATATTGTTTCACCATAAGGCTTTCACCAGTATTGAGTGTTGGTGGAACACCATCCTGGTCCAGCTCCCTTGATCTTAATGCAGATTCAATAGCCTCCATTGTCAATGCTTCTGTCCTCCCATCCACCAAAGCATCCTTGAATGGGACAAGAGACCTAGGGAGTGAATTCAACAAGATAATTGCCATGTCTTGGCTCCTCATCCTGTTCTTCTCATCAGTTTCCAGATTGTCATGGTGTGCAACCATCTTCTTGAACAAATCCAACTGACTCATGATTGATTTTCCTTCAACCATCTTGAATGCAAAGAGCCTCTGTTTTGCATAGATTTTATTTGCATCCGACTTGTCATTATACAATTCTTCTAACTTCTCCCATATCTCTTTTGCCGATGAAAGATCACCGATTTCAATAAGAGCATTATCACCCAGAGCTAATATCAAAGAACTGTAAGCCTTGAACTTGATTGCCTTTTTATCAGCATCAGACAAAGTTGTATCGAACTTCTTAGTCAGTGCATCGACAACACCTTGCTGCATTAACAGAGCCATCATCCTTCTCTTCTACAGACCAAAGTCTGTCTTTCCTTCCAACAGTTTGAGGTCGAACTTTGGAGATGCCATTGATGAATAGATACCAGTCGATTCTCTTCCCACATACGCCGCCAATTGTTAATCAAATCAACCCAATTCAATCCAATAAACTCCAAACCAACCAACAAACAAACGTAAGAAAATAAACACAAGATAACCAAGATTTCTATTAACCAAGAACCAAAACGCAATTTACAAGGAATCGACCAAACCTCCCGAGTTTCAAGCTACACGCTCCTCTGTTCTCTCTTCCTCACTGTGTTTCTCTCAGAAATCTCTATATGAGTTCTCTCTATGTTCTCATATCATTCTATTGAACTAACTAGTTATGGAACCACCTATTTATACAAAGTAAATAGTACCAATTCACTTCTAACTAGGAATCAAATAACTAGTAGTTTCCTTTTCCAAGTTGGTTTCCAGTTGCCAATGGAATTCCTAATTCTATTTCCAAAAGGATTCCTCAACATCCAGCTCCTAACACCTTCAGTATTAAATGTTTAAGCTAAACTCTCTCTCTCACACACACACATATATATATATGCGCTGTATTAATTAATGAAAGTGAGTCATTAGTTTATTTAATTTTACCTTAGAAGTTAGAAAACGGCACAATGTGATTGCAAATTGGACAACAAAAATCGACTAATTCATATTTCAGACGCATGCAGTTTATGACTTGAATATGATACAATACAAAAAAAAAAATTAATAGGGGAACTGCCATTAGTTAATTACTCACATTTTCTCCTCTTTGTGTGTTTTTAATTAGGGGAGCCTCCGCCTAACCTGCATTCCATATCTCTGATCTTTGAATGGTTGTGTTGTTAACTTTGTATTAGAGATTAGCATAAATGTTCATATTTTACATATCTTTAAGTTTGAGCTTACTTTTTCTGTGAGTTAAGATTTTGTTTAGCCAAATTTTCTATTTGTATTTCGGCTTATACCAGAACATTATTTATAATCAACTAATACCTTTAAAAATAGCGGGAAAATGATGGCATGTGAGGAAGTTCTATTAGAAGAGAGAAAAGCCTAATGTGAAACTATTCCAACATTATCGATTGTGAACTTGTGCATACATTTTGGTAAAGTTAAGACATGAGGTGGATGTACTATGCCTTTGGAGGAACTCCTCCATTTCCTCTCCCAATTTTTAAAAAAGACGTAGAGGACATGTTGTCCTAGTTCTTTTCTATTGTTTTTGTAGTTGTGAAGATTAGAGCATTTCTGTGGCGAATTAATATGGATTTGAGTTCGTTATTACCAAAGACTCAGTGACCGTCGGATGAGATTGATCAAAGGCCAGGATTTAATCTCAGAAGCGGGAAAAGCGGTTAAGTGAAGGAGAAGGAAACAGAAAACAGAGTCTGTTTCTCCGGTTCATGATTCCGGCTCAATTACTGTAAATTGGCGATATAAAAGGCGAATTGAGTCTGTAGTTAACGACAACAAATCATAATCTTTGTGTAATTGTCAGTTACAAAGAGAGAGAGAATTGGTTGATAAAGCTTGATTGCCATTGTTGGTGATTGAAAAAGCTTGATTCTTGTAATCTTTCATTGATTAGTGAATTGTTCTTGTTGTTCTCCATGGATGTAGGCGAAGCTGATCCACGTAAATCTTGTGTTGATTTATTTACGCATTCAATTGATTATAGTTTCATAATCGTCTTTGTTCGATCGGTTATTTGATCGGAATTGTTCGATTGTTCAACAATTGGCGCAGTCTGTGGGAAGTCGAGCTTGAAACTGGTGATCAATGGCGTCTACAACAAGATTTGATACAGAGAAGTTAACTGAGAAGGTGGATTTTACCTTGTGGAAGGCGAAAATGGAAGCACTTCTGGTACAACAAAGGTGTAGAGCAAGCTCTGTTAGGCAATGATGGTTTTGACAGAGATTTCGATGAAGCTGAGAAGAATAGAATCATTGGGAAGGCTCGTAGCACCCTGATCTTGTCTCTTGGTGACAAAGCTCTAAGAGAAATAATCAAGGAGAAGACTGCAAAAGGTGTATGGGATAAGCTTGAGGAGTTGTATCATGTCAAGACTGTGGCAAGCAAGATCAAGCTCAAGCAGATGTTCTTCTCATTCAAAATGAAATCTGATAAGTTAATTATTGAACATCTTGACGAATTCAATAAGCTGTGTTCTGATATGGAGTCAAGGGAGATGACAGTTGGTGAGGATGACAAAGCAGTTATATTGCTTAACTCATTACCTTAGAGATATGAACACTTTGTAGATGCAATTGTCATGTCTAAGCCAGATGATCTGACAGCTAAGGATGTGGATTTATCCTTGAGAAACAAGCTGGGTCAAAAGGGTGTTAGTAATCAACATGACACAGTTGCAGAGAGCTTATCTGTGAAGCAACCATGGAACAAGAATCACAATCTGAGGAATAAACCATTCAATAACACCAGGAGAACTGCCAAGCTACCTGAGAGAGGTGGAGCTGATAATGTGGAGAAGAGAAAGTGCTATCATTGCAAGAAAGCTGGACATCTCAAGAAAGATTGTCCACTCATGAAGAACAAGTCTGCAGCTCAATACAATACAGCAGATATTGCAGAAGGTAACATTTATGAAAATGCAGAAGCACTTGTTGTGTGTGAAACTCATATCAGTGATCAGTGGGTGTTAGATTCTGGTTGTTCATTCCATATTTCACCTGTTAAATCTTGGTTTAGTGAGTTAAGGACATTTAATGGTGGTGAAGTGTTACTGGGGAATGATCATGCTTGCAGAATTAGGGGAATTGGCACTATATACATTAAGATGTATGATGGAATAGTGAGGAAGGTTACAGATGTGAGATATGTTCCTGGTATGATGAGAAACCTACTATCATTAGGTGTGTTTGATAGTAAGGGGTATAGCTATGGTTCATACCATGGTGTGCTGAAAGTGAGTATGCAGAATAAGGTGGTTATTCAGGCAATTAAGGAGAATGGTCTGTACTACTTGCAAGGGTCAACCATAACTGGGCATAGTCATGTTACTAAGGAGGTGAATCACACTGAGTTATGGCACAGGAGGTTAGCACATGTCAGTGATAAAGGACTGAGTGAGCTAGCAAAGCTACAGGTGTTTGGTGATGATAAAATCTGCAAACTAGAGTTTTGTGACCACTGTGTGATGAGTAAAGCTCATATAGCTAGTTTCCAGTCTGGCAAACATACCACACATGGAATTTTGGAATATGTCCATTCAGATTTGTGGGGGCCAGCAAGGGTGCAAACTCTGAATGGAGGGAGATACTTCATGAGTATAATAGATGACTATTCAAGGAAGCTGTGGGTCTTTATTCTCAGATCAAAAGATGAAGCTCTTGAGAAGTTTAAAGAGTGGTTAGTTGAAGTTGAAAACCAAACAAACAAGAAGCTGAAGTGTTTAAGGACTGACAATGGAATGGAGTTTGTTTCAACTGAGTTTAACAACTTCTGTAAAGAGAGAGGAATCCAAAGGCACAGGACTATATCAGGAACTCCACAACAAAATGGAGTTGCAGAGAGGATGAACAAAACTTTACTGGAGAGGGTAAGGTGCATGCTATTGAGCTCAGGTTTAACTAAATGTTTATGGGGAGAAGCTGTGAACACAGCATGTTTCTTGATCAACAGGTGTCCCTCTAGTGCAATAAAGTTTAAAACTCCTGAAATGGTATGGTCAAGAAAGCTCTCTAACTACTCAAACTTGAGAGTGTTTGGTTGCTCAACATTTGCACATGTGAGACAGGACAAGCTTGAGCCTATGGCTCTGAGATGCTTATTCCTGGGTTATCCTAAGGGTGTGAAAGGCTACAAGCTATGGTGCATAAATGAGAGGAAATGCATCATAAGTAGAGATGTGATCTTCAATGAAAATGTGATGCCATTCAAGCAAGAATCACATAGTATACCTAAATCTGTGACAACTGATAAGAGTAATCAGTATGAGGTGGAGATTGCAAATAATGATCCCACTATAGATGACATAGCACAAAATGTCATGATACCAGATGATACACAGGAGATATCAGCTGCAGGTACACATGAGATGAATACTCATGATACTGATCCATCTACACCTGTGAACATTTCAACGGAAAATGAGGACAGCTCACATTCAGAAGAAGAAGATCACATGTCTGAACAACAACAAGGTGTAACTTCAAATGACTTGAGAAATTGGAACCTGACACAGCACAGGAATAGGAGAAAAGGTGCAGGGAAACATTCAACTAGATTTGGTTGGGCTAATTATGTAGCTCATGTGTTGAATGTAGCACAAGATATTGATAACATTGAGCCCAGAAATTACAATGAAGTTGTAAGCTGTTATGAAAGGAATCAGTGGATTAAAGCTATGAATGATGAGCTACTATCTCTGAACAAGAATGGTACATGGAAGATAGTGGACAAACCAAAAGAAGCAAAGATTGTAGGCTGCAAATGGATTTACAAGAAGAAGGTGGAGACAACTGAATCAGGAGAATCAATAAGATTCAAAGCTAGATTAGTTGCAAAAGGTTTTACACAGAGAGAAGGTATAGATTTTAATGAAATCTTCTCATCAGTGGTAAAACATTGTTCTATCAGGTTACTTCTTGCAGTTGTTGCTCAACAGGAGCTAATTTTGCAGCAACTAGATGTGAAGACTGCATTTCTTCATGGAAATCTAGAAGAGAAGATCTATATGTCTATACCAGATGGAGTTAAATCTGACAAAGACAAGAATCAGGTGTGTTTGCTTCTAAAATCTCTTTATGGGCTGAAACAAAGTCCCAGACAATGGTATAAGAGATTTGACACTTATGTGCTGAGTATTGGATTTATAAGAAGCTCATATGACAGCTGTGCATATATTCTTCATTGTTCAACTGGTGCAATCATATTTCTACTGTTGTATGTTGATGATATGTTGTTGGCTGGCAATGACATCTCAGAGATTAGTGAAGTGAAGAAACTACTGCAAAGTGAGTTTGAAATGAAAGATTTAGGCAATGCTAGTAGAATCTTGGGCATGGATATCACAAGAGAGCTGAAACACAGTACTATATACTTGACTCAGCAACACTATGTTAACAAAGTTTTGTCTAGATTCTATATGCATCAAGCCAGTGAAGTTTCTACACCACTGGGTCAACATATCAAGCTTTCTCTAGATCAATGTCCTAAAGATGAAAATGAAGTAGCTGAAATGGAAAGAGTTCCTTATGCAAATGCAGTTGGAAGTCTCATGTATTCAATGGTATGGTGCAGACCAGACCTTGCACACAACATGAGTGTGGTAAGTAGGTACATGAGCTGTGCAGGGAAAGCACATTGGGAAGCTGTAAAGTGGATATTGAGATACATGAAAAGGACAGCTAATCATGGTCTGAAGTTTATAAAGAATAATGTTACAGATGCAGAAGTTGTGATGGGATATGTTGATTCAGACTTTGCTGCTAATCTGGATAGTAGGAAGTCACTTACAGGTTATGTTTTCACATTATATGGTACAACAATCAGCTGGAAGTCAGTGCAACAACCTGTGGTAGCACTCTCAACCACAGAAGCTGAATTTATAGCACTTACTGAAGCTATCAAGGAAGCTATTTGGCTTAAGGGAATTATCAAAGAGTTTGGTATTGTTCAGGAGTGTATATGCATATATTGTGATAGTCAGAGTGCAATACATCTTACTAAACATCAGATGTATCATGAGAGAACCAAGCATATTGATGTAAAGATGTATTTTATCAGAGACATTGTAGATAAAGGAGAGATTAAAGTGAAGAAGATCTCAACTTTGGACAATCCAGCAGATGCAATGACAAAGGTATTATCATCAGGGAAGTTTGATTATTGTTGCAGATTGATCAACAATTGCAGCAATGTCACAGCAACATCAGTTTGATGATGGATGAGAGGGGGTCTGTTCTAACCTCAGGAACAGGATGAAAGGGGATTGGTTCTAACCCTGAAGGAACTGGATTAAGTGAGAACTGAAGCAAGAAACTCTCTAAAGGTGGAGAATTGTGAAGATTAGAGCGTTTCTGTGGCGAATTAGTACGGATTTGAGTTCGTTATTGCCAAAGACTCAGTGACCGTCGGATGGGATTGATCAAAGGCTAGGATTTAATCTCAGAAGCGGGAAAAGCGGTTAAGTGAAGGAGAAGGAAACAAAAAACAGAGTATGTTTCTCCGGTTCATGATTCCGGCTCAATTACTGTAAATTGGTGATATAAAAGGCGAATTGAGTCTGTAGTTAACGACAACAGATCATAATCTTTGTGTAATTGTTAGTTACAAAGAGAGAAAAACAATAGAGAGAGAGAATTGGTTGATAAATCTTGATTGCCGTTGTTGGTGATTGAAAAATCTTGATTCTTGTAATATTTCATTGATTAGTGAATTGTTCTTGTTGTTCTCTGTGGATGTAGGTGAAGCCGAACCACGTAAATCTTGTGTTGATTTCTTTACGCATTCGATTGATTATAGTTTCATAATCATCTTTGTTCAATCGGTTATTTAATCGGAATTGTTTGATTGTTCAACAGTAGTTCAGGTTGTATTTCAGTTTGAGGAAAAAAAGAAAGAAAAAAGAATAACATTATCGATTGTGAACTTGCATCAACTGGCTAGAGTTTCCTTTTTCTCTTATTTAGACTAATAATTAACCGGCATTTATATCGAGGTGTATAGATTAGGAGCAAATACTGAAACATTGATCTGCAATTAATACAATTTTCATTCACGTTAACGTGTGTTAGGTACTTATTAGGTAATGATGATTTTGTATGTTATATGGATTAATCCTAGTTAATTGGTCTCCCATTAAACGGTCATAGCCGCCAGCAGTCATACAATGTTAAGGTAACATCCACTAGTGGTCTCCCTTCACTTTCACAACGTCACCTAGGTGGCTATCTAATCAACAAAATTTGAAGAAAAAAGTCCCTGCAACAATGACAAATCTTAAATGATTTACGCATTGTGTTGCTTATAACGATTAATGTATTTTCCTTTTTCCCTTTCAAATAGTAATCGATATAATCTTACAATTATATACTCCTTCCGTCCTTTGCTGAACTTTTAACGATAATTACTCTTAATCTATGTCGCTAAAAGAATCTAAAAAATTAATTGTGAAAGTACATTTCACACACGATCTTTTTAGTAGTATAATTTTTACATTATCGTATAATTCGTGGCCAATCAAAACATGCAAATTTGGTATGGTATCTTTTATGCGGAGCAGTATACTTCTAAAGCTGAGGTTAAATTATGAAATATAGTGATGACAAGAAAACAGATTATTATTAAACTAAGGGAACTTGTGATTGATTACATTATTTTACTTGTCAAAGACGAAGCAATTTTGAATAGTCAACCAACTAAACAACCTTGAAGGGCTTGATTATAAATACGGATGCCCAATATTCTCTCTATTCATTCAATTTCTTCAAACAACAAACAAAGTACCTAGCTAGTTATCAGATTACTCTTTGTAATTCACAAACTCAAAACATTTCATTGCAAGCATAACTCAATGCCCACAAGTGAATCTACAGCTCCAGTTCAATCTCAGATTCCTCAATCTTCTGCCCCTTCTTACGCTTATGACACGGAAGTCAGCTACATAGATCCTCAAGATTATATGTTGAACCAGAGTTGTGACGAGTTTAACGATCATGAAGAAAGTTGGATTGATGAATCTCCTAAAGAAGACCATTCATTAGTAGGAGGATTTATGCGAAAAATGGAAGGAAAAGGACACATGTTGTTCAACAAGTTCGT
Organism: Plantago major; assembly: GCA_026545765.1. Lineage (NCBI taxonomy): Eukaryota > Viridiplantae > Streptophyta > Magnoliopsida > Lamiales > Plantaginaceae > Plantago > Plantago major. The sequence continues at coordinate 81,803,144 of CM048842.1, forward strand.
TGCCAAGGCTGAGAAGGATGTCGAAGCATTGCATGAATTCAGGAGATGTTCGGTTGCAGAAATGGTCAAAAACATCAATGCGAATCTGGATTTGGAAGAAGAAAGTGACGATGATGTGACGAATATGGAGAGAGGTCTGGATGATGAATTTTTAGCTTCTGATGGAGTTATGCTGGAGCGGTTTAGGGTTAAGACAGTAAACATTGCTGGAGTTGTTAAGGATGATCAGGAACAGTAACTTAATTTGCATGCATGTCATATTGTTGCTATTCGTTCATTTTATTTTTCTTCAATTGTGGTGATCATGATCATTAATTCATTTATTCAAATTTTTATTTATGAATAAAATGTGAACAGATGTAAAGTTGGAATATTTAATTTATTCAAAAGTTTGTATTTAATTAAACATGGTGTGTACTTATAAGTAATTAATTACTACTCTGGTCTTTTAAAAGTTTTTTAAGGAGACTTTTTTTTTGAAATTTTACCGTAAATTATTCGCAAATTACACGTAAAAAGTATAAAACAAAGTTATATTAGTAAAATATACTTAATTTACTTTCATAATATAATTTTCTTATATTTTTTGTCATGTAGTTTGAGCGTAATTTATGGTCAAAATTCGGAAAAAAAGTCTCATTAGAAAGTTTTTAAAAGACCGAAGGGAGTAGTATATAACCAAAAATTCGGAGGTTTTACTCAATTTTTATTTCAATATTTTAAATCTTACCCGCCATATTATCCATGTGTTAGTCGTTAAACAAAATGTTAAGGGTTCGGACTTCAGAGCCATGTTGTCATGATTTTATCCCTTTTATTTTTATCTTTTGTAAATTGTTTTCAATTTTTTTTGTCTTAAATTTCCTTTATACTTGGTGTATACACAAAACATAAGCTAGTCAGCTTAAAACTATCAAACATGAAAAGAAAAAAAACAATAACACACATCAAAGAACACATTACTCTCAAAATAACCGAAACAACAATTATCATATTGAAAACAACATAAATAAGCAAAAAAAAAAAAAAAAAACTTGAGTGAGTGAAAAATATAATCACAGTAAAATGTTAAGTGTGTGTAGTTGAGAACTTCAAAATTCTTCACCTAGTAATGATTATGGAGATTCATGGGTTTTTTTTTTTTTTTAATTTAAATTGTTGTGGGATGGCATCGAAAAATCCGTCTTACATGTATTCCTATTGATCTGTGCTCTAGTCTTTAATTACCGACTTGCCAGTTGCCACAGGTTCGTCATGTAAACATGACGAGCTTAGTAAAGTTCGTATATGCTTTAAAATCATGATATTTACGATTTGCATGCGCTACATGTGTGCTCCACACATTCTATTATAGAGTGTACCATTATTTGAATTTAAGTGCTATCATCTAAAAAAAACTACCGTACATTACTTTCTTAAATTGATGATCATACTATATTAGTTACCCCTAACATTGGTCACTACCCATTATCATATGTTGCACTTGTAAATTTCATTTTAGCTTTTATAATACCGTGCAATCATTCTTTAATTCTTAAACCTTCCATTTAATTAAATTAACTGGTTTAGATTTGGTTTTTACTATAATGTTGATTCTGCCTTTGTGTCAACACTCACAATGCCAACACATGCACGGTTTACCTCCATTTTTTTAAAAGATTCGGCTATGCATTGATCGATCGGAAAAAGGTGTCAACGGACGCGAAGATTTATGAGAATAACATCCTCTTCCATAAAGTTGACTGAAAACCAAATGAATCAATAATTATTGCGCTGTCAATGATTTATTGTTGACCAAGTAAACACGTCTAATACTCCCTCTATTTCAGAAAAAATGTTACAACTTTCCGTTTCCGAAACTAATTAAATAATAAAACTCCCTACCTTTCACTTTTATTACAATATGTCACTCATTTAATCTCTAATAATCATTGGGCCCACTTGTAATTTCTACTTTTTCTTAAAATTGGTGCAAATCCAAATTGTAACAATTTCTCCGAAATTGAGGGAGTAATATATTCATGGAGAATTTAATACTAGTTAACCTTTGAAGAAATACCAATTGATTTTCAAGTTTCAACTTTCAACCATTTAATTTGACTACAACGTTAACTGCACTTATTGATCGAGTACATTATAAAAGATGGAAGCAACATACTTTCTTCACCCAATCCATTTATCCAGGCAACAACAAACTGATTAACACCACTTCATAACTACAAACTCACCTAGTTTCTGAACCAAAACATATATAATGCAACAGGTAGCTTATCTTTCTGTCCAAATTTACTACAATTTCCTCAGTTATCCAATCTTTTACACGCAGACATCAGTGCTACTGATCCAGAAAACAATTTGTTGCCACCGAATTTTGAGAAACTTTATGACCTTCCAGGAGCTATGCGAGAACTGGAGGAAAAAGTACATGTGTTGTTTGAGAATTTTGTTTCTAGAGTACATGTCGATAATGTGTACGAAGTCGCATTATGTGAAATCAGGGGAAGCCCTGTTTCTGATGTCTTAGATAACTTTATTGCGGATCTAAATCCAAGAAACGCATATGGCGTACACGTAACAACAATAAGGGGAAGTCTAGATGTCACCATTTTAGCTTTCGGTTATAGGTTGGATCGTTTCAAAGTAAAGACCGTAACTATTGGAATTGTAAATGAGAAGTAAATCTCATGTATACTTTCCCCTGCTATTCTTACATCTGCTATTTTAGAGGCTCACCATTTTGTTCAATTTGTATATGACAATGTAAAGTTTTATGATTTTTTATTCAATTTTTCACATCCAATTAGCCCCCCCAAAACATGTTTTCAGAAGTTAGAGTGAGAATTTAAACACAGATGTAGCTGCAGTAGTAGGATCAGAATGTACATAGTTTAATTCATGTTATCAAAGAGCTCTATTTGTGTACATGATGAAAATCAATTATTGTTAGCTAGTGATGTTGTCCAATAATAAATATTATTCCAAAATTCTTTGGTTTCGATGGTTCAGTTGTTTGTTGTTTAAGAGATAAGAGCTAACTTGAGTCCATCATCTTCTTTCGATTAGTTTTATCACAGGAATTTGGGGATCAGCATGCATAGTAGATCATCTTTCAAGTGTCCCATCTCTTTGCTGCTGTTGTCCAAAAATATCCTGATCATCAAAACAACCCAAATATGAACTCAAGTTGTAACATACCTCTAACTCAACAGATGAGATTAGAGAATCGAAAAATTGTTCAGTAGCTTGCCAGTAACTAACAACATAAATTACATAATCCCTTGACAGACATGGGATGCGTGCGGATATTAGTAGTACTATATGCACATTACTTTGATGAATAATATATGTTGATTCCATGTTATTAGATCCAAAAAATAAATAAATCTACATATAGTTTCAGCAATAATATATCTAAAAAAAAATCCTATTAGAGTGATAAAGAAACTAATATTCTGAAATAGAATTTTGTGTGGTCGAGAAAAGTGCCTGGTAAACTAAAACTGTTCTTATGGCGTGCAGCTACATGCTAATGCTATCCTATCATCACTTTGTTACTGCAAATCTGAGTGGTGGATAATGCAGTTTGTCCAGTGCGCATAGAGAATGAGTCCATGATGCACTGGTTTCTGCTTCGCATGAACAGGTTCAACACTTCAAACATTGGATTTGACTCTTACATCAACATTTCAGTCGACAGAAATGGGAATTGGTTGTGGGTGGACTCTTTGTTATAACCGCATTCAATTAGTCCATGTTGAACGACAGGGAACAACGATGGAAGTTTATGATTTTGCAAGGTGTTTTATTGTCAATGTGACAATGGTTTGAATACTCCTGTTTCGATAACCTCTGTCCCAGTCGACGTGTGTCAAGCACCTTCTCAAATGTTAGATTGTTCTGATGTACTCCTACTCTATCATTCATTTATTTCTTCTTCTTCTTCTGAGTTCCTGAACTTTAAGTTTCTGATTTCCGGAACTTTAAGTTTATCCATAAATCTGCTGCTAGTTCTGATATGCATTTTAGCTGTCTATAGTCTTCTGTGGAATGAAAAAGCACATTAATTATTCAACAATATATATATAATACAAACTAAAAAGTAGTCAAAATTATTTACTACTACTAGAACAAATGGAAGTTCTTTATACCTGATGCTAATCATAATTAATTCGAAAAGTTACAGTGAATACATTTCAAACTCTATGAACATGTGAGGTAATTTACATTTGAATGAGTCTGATCTCAATTCTCAACCAACACTCGAGAGAATACATTGCAACTTGAGTAAAAAAATGTACTATAAATGAAATTCAGTATTGCTGTTCAAAGATATTACAGGGTTCATCTAAGCATATTGGCTGAATGAACATGTCTCTATATGAACAATTCAAATCTTTGACCGGTCCTTGACTAATTACTTGTCAAAGACATATTACCATGTTGATTTGTCAACAATTTGACCACCAAAAAGAACTACTCATCAAGTCATCGTCACTATATATATGGACCCAAGCCACATGTAGATTTCTTCAAATCCAATTATCCAGACAACAAATTAACTATCAAACAATTTCCTCAGCACACACACAGCACAGACTCTCCAAAAACTAAACATTGATCATGGCCACAAGCGGCGACACTTTGGCACCGATGTTCCAACAATTTCCTCAACCTTCAAGGCCTTCATGTGCAGATGATTCGCAAGTCAGCTACACAGGCGGTTATGAAGAAAGTTGCTCATGTGGATTTGTAGAAGAAGACCATTCTTTGCATGCACTGCGACGAATTATGCATAAACTTGATAAAAAAGGACAAGACTTGTTCAAGAAGTTCATTTCCAAGATGGAAGATGATGTCCCTATTGGAAAGCTGGTTGAAGAAACGTTACATGATTACAGGGGAAGCCCTGTTTCAGACGAGCTCGAAAATTTTATTGGGAATCTGAATTTAAGAGATTTGGATGATGTAAGAGCAACAATGGATAGAGGTCTAGATGGTGATATTTCTGCTTCTGATGAGCCTAGGTTGGACCGGTTCAAAGTTAGGACAGTAAATATTCCAGGAGTTGTTAAACAAGACCAAGAACAGTGAACAATCTCATTGCATGTAATGTAATTAATACTTGATTCATGATACTTAAGAATATTTGGGCCTGTAATTTAATGAATAAAGATTTTATATTTCATTTTTAGTTCTTTGTTCCTTTTTATACTTTACAAACAAACGCACTAGAATATTCTTCATTTTGAAAATGTTCGCCCCTTGATCCCAGAATCTAGTCTTACATGCGAGTTGCCACTTAAACTTTGCATGTGAGAAGTTTTCTGCTGAAATTTTAGATGTTAGTATGACTCTAAACCTTCCACTATATAAATGCAAAACATCTTATATTTTTTAAATAGTTTAAAACCAAAAACCTCTTATTATAAGGGGGCGGTGGTAAATTTAAGGGAGCAATTTGACCGTACGTAATTTGAAATTTAAGTGGGTAAGTCACAGACACATGCAAATTTTTGTAGTGGGGTAAATCACATTAAGGTTTGAAATTTTTTTTTTTTTTTTTAAAGGAAATGAACTTTAATTAATTAAAGTAGGTTGGATTGGGGTGGAACTAACCAATAAAGGGTCCCGAACAAATCTATCGGTCGAAGAAAACTTGTGTTTAGTTACATAATTTGAGAGTTAAGATGGGCAAAAATTCACATTCTTGCAAAAGAAACCTACTGGATACAGGCTAGCCCTGGATACATTGGTCGGGGTGGGAATTTCTAAAGAATCGTTACAATTCTAAGAGAGCTTCCTTTTCTTGCCGAAAGATCTACTATGCTGATGTAGACAAAAGAGATTGATTCCACTCCAACTACCACTGCAAGCTACGTCATCTCATGAATAAGGTCCTGGTCCCTAACCCTGCAAAAACAATCCACATATCATACTTAGAATCCGATTGGAAAATACATTGATCAGTTTTGAATCTTGGGTAAATAGCACATACTATGCAAACTTTAGATAGCACTTTGCAAAAGTCCACGTTTGAAAGAGAAATAAAATGATATTTTAGCTAAATTAGTGAGGCCTTAATACAATTTAGCCACCAATTCAGGAGTTTATTGTCAAAGTAGCCTCTTGCAAAAAAGTATAGCCAAAATAGCCTTTTGTAAAATATAATTACCTCATTAACCTCTTATTTGCCACATGACTGTCCCGTGGTAGATAGATCATCGACTAAACTCAATTGCATTAACATATTTACCTATTAAATTACGAAATGATCCTGAAAATTGTTAAATATTTCACATGGCATGCCATTATAAAAACCTCTAAATACGTAAATGGTTTAGTTGAATAAGAACTTAATCACAAGTATGCTTTATACAAGACAAATGGAATTTATAGAAACTGAAAAATAATCGTATCGTATTTGTAATTTTGTAGAGGTGGTATGGATTTGATATTTAGATATATAATTTTTTATACTTACTGTAAACTTGGATGTTTAGTAATATTATTTTGGTGTTCCAAACAAACAAAGGTGTTTGTACATCATATTTTTATAAGATAAAAATTGCAAAATCTCCTATGATCAAGTATATATAGTTTCGAAAGTCTTTTTTAAGAGATGTTTTGATATCTTATTAGTTTATGTTCGCTAACTGATTAAACTGTAGCAAAATTATGATGCTCTTTTGAATATTCTAGCAACACGTAGAGGTCGTAATTTATGTTGATTAATGTATCACTATTTACTACTTCTGCAAATTTAGAGAAATATCTAGTTACATAGCGGAAGATTAAAAAAAAAACGATTTAGAATTATAGTTTTGTTTTTTAATAATGATCTAAATTATGTATTTGTATTTCCGTTAGTTTTTTATTTTCTTTTAGGAGTATTTCATTTACAAGTGTTATGGCTTACTATAATTCTTGATATCTCATTTTTTACCTCACGTTTTTAGAAAAGTTTTTTTTTCTTAGTTAAAGAGTCAAATATTTAGATGAGTATTTAATTTGAATTTTATTAGGATTTATGAGGAGAGATTGATGGTGCAAATTTTTTTGGATAAATATTTTTTTTACTACACCATTAGTTAGGTTCTTTATATTTCTGGAGCCATATTTCTGTGGCAGCTTATTTGGCAAAATAAAGGCTATAAGGGGAATTAATTATGATACAAGATTAGATTGGCATATAGTTTTTTGCAGGTTATTTTGGCAATTCATTCCCAATTCAGTGCAAAACTGCAAACCTAGGCACTGATGCCTTGTTCAATTGCCAAACCGCAAGAATTCCCCGGAGACATGCATAATGGTGATGGATCGACAAGCAGCGAATCTCGGTGAGTATTGAATTTCAGAACAATTTCCATAAGTTTTATGATCCTCATTGGTGGGACGGGGGAAGAATTTCCATAAGTTTTATGATCCTGCAAGAAATCATGCGAAAACTTGATGGAAAGGGGAATCATTCAATGAATTCTTTTACAAGGTCAAAATTAAAGGGATGTGAAATAAAAATCATTACATAAGATAAGGCTAGGGAGACGATCTGGAGTCTGAACTTGATAGTTTTAATATTTTGGGACCGGGAACCTATTTAGGCTTGAGCAGTTTAAATACATGTCATCCTGCCAAATGGCCTAAATTGGAACTTGAACTAGATAATCTATCCTCGCAGGCTACTCGATTAGATGATTCTATGTGCATGACACCCATTAGCCCCAATCCAATGCCGTGAACTTTCACATGAGCAAGTCGTGTAAAAGACCTGTTATCCTACACAATAGGAAAGATCACCTCCCATTAGTATATATTACGTGGGCATGTCAAACAACATGATTTTATGGCTAAAAAACACTCTATCGACTACAGTCACTGCAGAAACTGATTACTATCCCAACATATGCTGTCATTAATTTCTAACTCTGGCTCGAATTGGTGGTTGGTTATTGGAATGTTAATTTCACAGACACATCTATTACTAATTTGGTATAACCACTCGACATTGCTTAGAAACAAATTAAGCTTTTCAGATAACAATATTCTTGCAATGCAAGTAATCCATTAATATATATGACTATATATGAGTTCATAATTATTCCTCACAAGTTACAATATAAGGTGAACATGCATGTAACTAGCAATTAAAACTAGCTTGCTAGCATGCATGTACATATAGAAACACACACACTCAAGTCTTTTAATTGAAGTAACACACTTCTCTTAGCATTTGTCAATTTGATTTTTGTGTGATCAACTACTATGGATAATTCCAGAGGTTCTCATCATAGTTGCTCTGATTATCATCTCCCGTGTTGTAATTTTCAATTCTTGGAGGGCTGATCAGCATTCCTTGAGCCATGTTCAAAAGTACATTTGGCATATCAAATATCATGTCCTCATCCACATACTCCTGATAATTATCGTTCTCTCTAGTTTCCAATGCCGGAGGGTCCGGGTTCTGCATCCCAATTGCATCGCTACTGGCCCCTGCTGCTGTCGCCGCACTGGCTGCAGCAGCCTGAATGTCTTGTGGAGAGGTCGATACAGGAATGGGTAAGTTAGGAGCTAAATTTGGAAAGTTTAGCTCTGCTTCATTGCCTTTTAGAGCAAGTGCTGCCACGTCGTAGGCTATAGCTGCCATTTCAGGAGTGGGGAACGAGCCGAGCCATATTCGATTTGGAGTCCTGGGTTCACGAATTTCGGACACCCATTTTCCACTGCCCTTCCTCTGCCTTACTCCGCGGTACACAGGGTGGCGGCCGGAAGCTCCTGACATGATATGTGAATCAATTAATCTGGTTAAATGTTGAAATGTAGCAGTATTAGCTAGCTAGTAGTATTGCATGTGCATGTATATAATGTATATGGTTAGTTGATGGTTAAGTAAGATTAGGGCGTCCATATTTATAGGAAGAAATTTGGATTAGTGATGGATATGCTAATAAATGAATTATAATAATGAATCAAGTGCAAACTACTTAGCTGGAATCAGAATGTGGCAAAGTATCATGAAGATGGGCTGTATAGCAAAATGGTAAATGGGGTTTCATGGTCTGAATTAATATATTGATGAAGAGATTAATGTGGCAGTGTGTTTAAGGTAAGTGGTGGCACTTGTCAATTAAGGACCTGAAATTTCCTGGAAATAGATCGAGTATCTATTTATTGAAAGTGACATATATAGTATATAGATACTCGAAGTAGTTGCTAATTGGCTTAGATTTTGGTTTAATGTAATGTCTAATCCTGCTTTTCAATTTTACTTTCTAGATACTTACTTTTTGATGGCGGTATGGGCTACTTTTAATGATACCGATGAGTCGGTGACTGGCAAACATTTCATTAGAATAAATTTGTCCTCAATTAAGAGCTAAGACCATATTAATTTAATTATTTTCCCTGTCAAAGCTAATTAAGTAGTGTGTTTCTGAATTTTTATAACCATAATAGAATGCATGCCCCCAATGAGTCTCCTAGTTGACGTTCGTAAACATTACATTTATATTGAAAAAATATTAGAGGTTTTTACTAAAAACATCAGTGATATACATATACATAAAAAAAAAGCATATAAATGTTCAATCATAAAATATTATTGATATCGTTTAGGTTATATGATATCTAATTAAGTACATGTAAATTTCAATTGAATTGAAATAAACAGCAAAAGTGAGTTTACAATTTAACTGTAAAGTACAATTTACTAGCTTATAGTACATGCACAAACAATCCCTTACAGCCTAATTCACCTAAATTAATTCCTCAAGCCGTGCCTTTCCTTTTGCATCCTTCTTCGGTTTATTCTCATGTTGTTGTTGCTTCTGCCTGTAGTTATTGTTTTTTATACTGAGTCCACCAGAAACCTCTTGAGTATGACCAGTTTGCTTCTGCAATTTCTTGTATCTTATGGCACATTGAACTTGTTCAGGAGTTATAGTTTTGGCTGATGATAACAAGATGGTCTTTTCTGTATCCTAGCATCTTTTATGTTCTCATAAGATTTCGGCAGTGCATTCAATAACAAGATGGTCTTATCTTCATCAGGCAGTTTTGTATCCTAAATATTATCTAGATTATCCAGGGTCTTGTTAAAATCTGCCAACTACTCCAAGATACTCCTATCTTCCTGCATCTTATAAGAGTACAATTTTTGCTTCATAAAGAGCCTGTTTCTGCTTCTTCCATATACTAGCTGCATTTATTTTTTTTCCAATTTCACGTAGTGGCTTGTCACCTAGACACATTATGATGGTTCTTAAAGCCTTATATGAAATATCCTTCATTTCATGAATAGTAACCGCCGTCAGAATCTTATCATCCGCCATTAGAGCCATTAGCAGACCCTATTGAGTTAAGATAGCTTGCATCTTGACCTTCCATAACTAGAAATCATTTGAACCATTGAATTTATCAATATCAAACCTCGCCGATGCCATTGTTAACCTAAATCAAGTGCAAATCAATCGATGTAATTTCAGTTCCCACGTACGGCATCACCTCCTCTCCACCCACATCCAAATAGGGAATCCTAATCGTCACATTGTTACATAAATTCCGTCACATTATTCCAAATAGGTAACAACGATCTTCTTACTCAAACTCTTGATATTTATGACTATAACTGTAAAGTTTGTCAGTCTCTTTTAGTTCCATTAAGAAGAACCCCCAATAGACTTACTCATATTATGAATGAATGCATACATTGAGTGATTTTTCATTGTATAGTTTTATTAAAAGTTTTTTTTTTTCTAAATAATTCTAAAAAAATTGTTAAAAGTTGACAAAATAGTCAATCGGCCAATTCATATTATGGGGATTGAAGTGATTTGCATGGATGTAGGCGGATTTGTTAATAGCCGAACCATGTAAAAGTCTTGGAGAGTGTTTGGCTAAAAGTTAAAACCTTGAGTTTCGTAAAAATTTAAGTATTTTTAACCCGATTTTCAGAGTTTTAACTCTTAGCCAATTAGGCTCTGTTCTTTTCGTCTACATACTCATTCAGCCCAGTTCAGTTCAGATCCATTCAATTCAGTTCAGTTCTGCTTAGTTATATTTAATACTATAATTCAGTTTAGTTCCGTTTAGTTCTGTTCTGTTTAGACGAAGAGAACAGAGCCTTACTCCCTTGGTGTTCTTCATTTTATATGTTTCAGTCTGAGTTCTTTTAAGTGGTTATAATTGGTCTAAGAACTTATTTTTTTAAGCAAAATTTTTTCTTTACACACAAACATTCACTACAAGAATTACTAGCAGAACGGAAGGCGACGGATTTTATCCGTCGCCTCAGAAATGACGGATCGCCAAACGGGCGACGGATTCTATCCGTCGCCTGCATTTGATAAACTTTATCCGTCGCTCTGTAGCGACGGATAAGTTTATCCGTCGCTACAGAGCGTTGAACAAGATTTAAAAAAAAAAAAAAAAAAATTTAGCGACGGATAGATCTAGATCTATCCGTCGCTAAAAGCCTAAAAAAAAAACCATATATCTCCTCCACCACCTCCTTTCCTCCACCACCACCCTCCTCCACCACCATCTCCACCACCACCACCTCTCTCCTCCCACCACCATCTCCACCACCACCACCACCTCTCTCCTCCCACCACCACCGCACCACCACCATCTCCACCACCGCACCACCACCTCTCTCCTCCCACCACCACCGCACCACCACCATCTCCACCACCTCTCTCCTCCCACCACCACCATCTCCACCACCGCACCACCACCATCTCCACCACCGCACCACCACCACCACCACCTCTCTCCTCCCACCACCACCGCACCACCACCATCTCCACCACCACCACCACCACCTCTCTCCTCCCACCACCACCACCACCTTTCCTCCTCCCACCACCACCGCCACCACCACCTTGCCACCACCATCGCCACCACCGCACCACCATCGCCACCACCGCACCACCACCACCACCGCACTGCATTTAATACAAATTGATACGAATATAAAATTGAATACAAATTAATACGATATCTGAATACAAATCAATATCTCGTATACGAATACAAATTGGATACGAATTAATCCGTATACGAATATAAAAATTCGAATACGGATTTTATTTTTTTAAAAAAAAATAGAAATGGGGCGACGGATAGATCTATTCGTCGCCACGTGTCTATCCGTCGCCCCATTATCAATTTAAAAAAAAAAAAATGGTCAATCCGTCGTCCAATCCGTCGCGAATTGGACGACGGATTGTTATCCGTCGCCACAGCTCCAGGGGGGCGACGGATTTTCTATCCGTCGCCCGATCCGTCGCCAGGCTGGCGGATAGATAGATTTGTGACGGATTTATCCGCTCTGTGCCGATTTTTGTAGTGATTTCGAGCAAATTTGAAGTTACACACAAACCTTTTTTTTTTTACCATTCGACACTTAAACCTTAGTCAATGTGTCAAGTCAACACACACGTCTGGATGGTGTTAGTTTTGGCCGTTAGTTGGCGTGTAATTCACGCGCCTAGTAAGGGCAAAAGGGTCCAATTGATTAGCAAAGCCTTATTATCAGTGTGTCGAGTTAAACACTTTGTACAGGTTTATGTGTCGAGTGAAACAATTTGCAAAGGTTAATGTGTCGACTTAGACAATTTGCAAAGATATCAGTGTGCAGAATTGTAAACCAACACAGCAATCTTGAAGAAAAACATGCTTACCTGATACACCATTTCAACAAAAGCAATTCATTACAACATCGATAAACACTTAAGAGACACTTAAATCACCCATTACATAAAAAAGACTAGCTAATTTAGCCTACTTCATACTCATTACATCACCTACGTACTAGTTAAATCCAACTCGAATACGCAACTCTTCAATCCTTGCACTTAGCTCATTGATCTCATTCTTCACCTCTCTGATACACCACCACCAACCTCAGATTATTTAGCTAGCATACCAAGAAGATGTTTGTTTTCCGCCCTAAGCCTTGCATTTTCTTCCTCCAAAGCACCAACACTTGCCTCATACTCATTAATCCTTCTCAACAAACCTGGTATGATTTGGATAGATCTTCTGCACATTACTGGGTCAACCCAGATCCAATGTCTACATCCTCTTATAGTCTACCAACAAAAACAGGGGAATATCAACATAAAGCAATGCACTTTACGAAACAAAAATCATTCACCATTTGACTAACTCAACTAAAAATTAACAAACTCCACTGAAAATTAACACTACTTACAGCAAAATTCGTACACCTCTCAAACCTTATGTCGGGATTAACATTTGTCCAAGATGTGATTCGATCAATAATTAACCCACACCGACAAATCGTTGGTCGCGGATCGACACCCGACATTTTTAAATTGAGAGAACATGGCCAGAACTTGTTGGAAATATTGAAGGGATGTTTTTTAGGGTTTAGGATTAGAGAATTGGGGCTGATTTATAAGGGGGGAGCTGTTTTGGAGGGAAAATCGACAAGAAAAATGAGGGAAATAGGTTCCCAGTAGAAAAATGACCCTTTTGCCCTTACTAGGCACGTGAATTACACGCCAACTGACGGTCAAAACTAACACCGTCCAGAAGTGTGTGTTGACTTGACACGTTGACTAAGGTTTAAGTGTCGAATGGTAAAAAAAAAAGTTTGTGTGTAACTTCAAATTCGCTCGAAAGATTTGTGTGTAAAGAAAAAATTTCTCTTTTTTTAATTGAGAGTAATGCACGATTTGTCAAACAAGAAAAAACTTTGTTAAGTCACTGTTCACTAGTTTTTCTCTTCGCCGTACAACTAATTAAGTAAGTCACTATTGCACTCACATGAAACCGAGTTAATATTCATTTGTTAAAAGTATGTTAAAAAACAAAGCTATGTTAAACTCTTATACCAAACAACCCATCAAGTCTCTTATAAGATCAGTTTCACACATAACAATTTTTAAGGATTTTTTTACCAATGAGTAAAATCTGAAATCACTATTTTCATCTAAGTGAACCAAATAAATCTATAAACGAATAAGTACAATACTCAGAGTACTAAAGTGTGTGTACTATTGCATTTTGTACTCATTGGTAGGTACTTTGTATTGATTGGTAGGTACTTTATACTTATTTGGATGATTTTTGTGTTGATTGGTACCTTTAATTGGATCATTAGATACTTTTATATTGATTAGGAGAGGTATTTGTTTAACTTTGTTAGATATAAATTAACTAGCATTTACGTAACACACTACGTGTGTTAAGGGTTTTTATATAAACCAATGAATCTGTGATTGAAAAAAGAGAATGTATTTAAAAATAATAAATAAAAGGGAGAAACCTACGCCAATGGGATTCGAACTCTGCATCTTTTACTTAAACAATGACACATATATGTACCAAATTCAAATTGAATAAATGAAATGGAGAAACCTACGCTATTGTGATTCGAACCCTGCATCTTCTACTTAAACAATGACACATGTACGTATTAGATTCAAATTGAATAAGTAAGATCAACGGATGAGATTTAAATTGAATTACAAATTTAGTGAAACTTTTTGAATTATTATACTATATATATAATACTAGAAATACCGACACACACTGCGCGTGTAAAGCGTATTTTAGATCCACACTATGTTTTGTTATTAAATCCTAGGCCAGTGAAGAGATACATATTATTGCTCAATTTGATCGATCTCATTACAATTCTACCTAAAACTACAAAAACTTATAAATAACGAAACACACTCATTAGTTTATGTCAAAATGGGTGAATATTATATAACATTTTAACTCTCACTTTTAAATGTACTAAATTTCATCGGCTTCCTTTTAGCTTGCTCATCTTGTCGTATTGTAACTTGCAACCAAGCACCTGGTTTAAAAACTTATACTCCCTCCGGTCCATTAAAAGTTTTTTAAGGAGCTACTTTATCTTAGTTTAAGAAAATTTTATTAAATATTAGTTTGTGAGTGGTAGTATATTAATAAAGTTGTAAGTGGGTGATAAAGTAAGTGAGAGATAGTGAATAGAATGATTATAAAGTAGGAAAGAGTAATAATAAAGAATTAGACAGTAGGTTAAAAACTTTCCTTTTTTGGGTTAGAAATTTTTTAACAAAACACCAAAAAAGGAAAGTTACGAAATTTTTAATGGAACGGAAGGAGTATTACACATTGCTACAAGACTTCTCTCAGTACCATTCAAAGTGGAAAGAATGGACAAGTACACAAGAATGTTCAAACAACGTGGATACGATCATACGACCTGCATCTAGATGGTTTGCTACCATTGTTGTAGGCAACGTAACTCCAGTACATTAGATCTCTATAAGTTGAACGAATTAGAGCCCAAATTAGTCTGAAACATCAACTCAAAACGGTACAAAACATACACAAATGGGAAACAATCCCAAGGTGATTCCCAAAGCTGCCGAACACGTCAATTGCTTCGGTTCTGTTCCCCTAGTAAACAACAGCAAATTCATCAGTGACCAATCCAAATTGACCTAACATACAAATTCATACCAAGACGCCATAAATTCATCCCATGTAAAAGCTCAAATGACATAAAGTTCCAATTTTTACCTTTGGAGAATCAGGAGAAGCGGATCGACGACTTTAGTTCGGAACCATAATCCCAATCTGAAGCTGCGTTTCAGCATCTTTGCAATCCCCAAAGAAACAAAGCTTCAGTTTGGGCGTTTGTGAACTCTCACGAATCAATTTTGTTCAGTAAATAGATGGTCGTTTCACTGTTCTTCCATGGCCGCCGCACCGCTCTTCTTGGCTCGAACTCCTCCATATCTCTCTTAAGTAATATCCACATGAAGCTCAAAATAAGCTGAAAAAATTGATATTAAAGTGTTGTTGAAATGGAAAAGAGATTTGGGTGAAGAGAAATAGAAAAGGAGAGAGAGTTGTGAAAAATCGTTTTTTGTTTTATGGAAGAATGGATTAAAGCTGGTCGTATCTTTCACGCATTAGAATATTGAAACTGGGCAATCTTATTACTTCAGACAGATTTGTACTGTGATGGGTCAAACTGAGGAAAAAACTGGTACTCCTCCACGCGCCTGTAATTTGATTATTATATAATTGATTATTATATAAAAATAATAAATAAATAAAATACTTTTAATACTTTGAAAATATGCAATTTAGTTAAGTAACCTAACTTGGCCGCTATATAAACAGAAACAATTGCCAAAATAGAATTCTCCCCAAAAAAAATATATCCTAAACTAACCTTCTATAAAATTTATTTTCTTTTATAATCTTCTTTGCCACATGAGATGCCATATAGATAATAAAATGTCATAAAAGCCAACTTAAAGTGTCACAAAAATATTGAACAAAATGTATTAAAGAATATAAAAATCTCATTAGTTTAAATCTTATAATCTAGTCTTCAAAATATCTTACAAAATTAAGACAGGACGATAGTCATTACTAATTGTTGTAAATCCTACTAATAAGAATTGTCCGTATTAATTAAATTGAGGTTTGAAGCAAAAAAAATAAATATAAATTATATATGGTTAAATATATGCAAATAACCCAGAGATTATCAAAAGGATTAAAAAAAAAAATTAAGAGTGATAGAGCACGTGAAATCTCTTAGTTAAAAAAATAGCACTAAACCCTAAGTCCTATAAAATTTTGCATGAAACCTGCTCACTTGTACTTCTTCGATACCATCGGAAGTGTCCCATTTTGACTTTTTTCGGCCAACCGTCTCCAACTTTTACTACGAGTTAATTTTAAACCACACAAATGTAAAAAGTTCAATTAAATTATATAATGAAACTTTAAAGACTAAAGTTTCATTATATCATTTACTGAATATTTTACATTTGCGGCTTAAGATTAATTCGTAGTTAAACCCTATGTAATTCATATTTATTGTTTGCTTAAAAGCCTCAAGTCGATTAATATGGATGGTTCTTTATTAGTAGGATTTAGAACAATTAGTAATGACTACATTTATGTCTTAATTTTGTAAGGTTAATATTTAATTAAATAGTTTAAATATTTTGAAGACTAGATGATATATAAGATTTAAACTGATGATAGATTTTTTTTCTTTAATACATTTTGTTCAATGATTTTGTGACACTTTAAGTTGGCTTTTGTAACATTCTATTATCTACATGGCATCTCATGTGACAAAGAAGATTATAAAAGAAAATAAATTTTATAGAAGGTTGATTTGGAATATATTTTTTGAAGAAGGCTATTTTTGCAATTCATTCATATAACCAACGGGAAATAGTTTTATGTGTGTGGTGTAAAATCAATTTTCCCACAATTTTGTAACTTGTAAAGCGTCGGTGTGGCGCTTTTATTCCTTTCTTGGTGATACGAAGTAATGTGGCCGGGTTCTTTGTATTGTATCATCATTTTATTAATTTTTGACGCACTTTTTATGCTCCTTTCTTAACGAATCATTGATTAGCGCGTCTGAACCAAAAATATGGATTTAGCAATTATCACTTACACTCCAAAAGTATTATATAACATCCACCAAACAGTCACGAAGGCAGAAAAACAAACAAAACCAGTACAATCTCATCATGGCATGGGATGAATTCCATCGTTTTTTTTAAAAATATACCCAGAGTGATACACATACATTTTATATTATATAATGACTATGTATTTTTTGTATACTACACAATGATAACCTGTCCAGAAGATATACTTCGGTCATTTTTTTCTCCCATTCAGCTCGTGGTTCAATCTCGAAAATTATTTTGAAAGAAAAAAAAAATTCAAAAAATACATACCATTGTGTCGAGCGTGTGAGATACTCCCGGCACGTGTAATACAATCATCAAATCCGAGAAAAAAAATGATCAGAGTATATCTTCTGGACAGGTAGCCATTGTGTAGTATACAAAAAAATACATAACCATTGTGTAGTATATAAAATGGATGTGTCTCACTCTGTGGTATATTTTAAAAATTTTGGCCTCACTCCCGACTAGTATTGAGCAGTAACATTTTACATTGACGGCTTTAAGATTAATTTATTGTCAACGTTGAAAATTATTGATCGGAAAAAAAAAAGGTCAAAAAAAAAAGTTTAGGATTGTGGTTTAGAATTGATTTGTACTTATTGTGTTTTGTTGTATTCTCGGAACATCAATTATGCTCGTGTAATCCTTTCAATCATTAATAAAATTTTGTCTATTCAAAAAAGAAAAGATAAGTTTAGCGGGAGGAAGGAAGGAAGTATAACATTACTGGCGAGAAAAATGTTAAGCTTTAAAAATTTTAAATGTAATATATATGAATTTGAAATTTCAAAGGTGGCGATTGTCATGTTCGCACCCCTATCTTCGTACCTGAATCCATCTACATTGTATTAGATCCTACCAGCGTAATCATATTATGACACCCCTAAAATATAAAAATATACTCCATTATAGGCCAATATGTACATTAATTTATGGCTCATGAAAGAAATTTGAAAAAATTTACAGAATTTAAAAGAATTTAAAAATTGT
Organism: Plantago major; assembly: GCA_026545765.1. Taxonomy (NCBI): domain Eukaryota; kingdom Viridiplantae; phylum Streptophyta; class Magnoliopsida; order Lamiales; family Plantaginaceae; genus Plantago; species Plantago major. Next base: position 81,821,611 of record CM048842.1, read on the forward strand.
TTAAATTTAGTTTTAAATGTAGGTGTTTAGAAATTAAATTGAAAAGCAATTTGGTATTTTGTAAAATGACATAAAAGGGCATTACTCTTATTTTTCTTTTCTTTAACCTTTCTTATCGTATTATTAGTCTATAGTTTTTTAAATAATAATATCATCAAAATTATCAGAAGTTGAAAGAAATAATCGTTGAGCATTTTAACTTAGTAATGAAAAAAATCAGTAATTGATGTGTACTACATGTATGCATTTTAAAGAGGTGCGGATACATTAATCCTTATGCTAGTTGCAAAAAAGTACACAAAATGTATAACAAATGATCCTTATGCTTATAACAATGGCTTTAGCACCTAAATTAAAACTAGATGTCATAACTTGTTGCGTGCTTGCAAGATGAATCTCAGGCTGATAATGTTGGATGCATGATGTATAGAATTCGTTGCTTGGTAATATGGGTGTTTTTACTTCTTATTTTATTAAGTCTAATATAGGTTAATTTGGGTAGAGATATTTTCGGAATAAAAATATAAGAAGCACCTTCTTTTTCAAAAAAGCTACTCAATGAAGCTTCTTTTTCTAGCTAGCTGGAAAAAGAAGCTACGCATTCACGTAACGAGCTTTTTATTAGCAATGGTAAAAAAAAGCTCATGGAGCTGGAAAGCTAGTGGTAAACAGAGCCATTATGTGGGAAGTGTATACACCGGTTTCCTCTACCGTTCCTCATGATGTAGTGCGTTGTTACGAGCAGAGATCTAGAAAGGGATAGAAAGAGAGACCTCCAATCTGGTACACAAGAATACTCTAGATTGGACAGGCAAATCAACCAGTACACAAGAATACGATGGTTACTTACCTTGGGAATGATCCATCGACTAATAGTATTCCATGTTCTTAGGCCAATATCCCGGATTTACCACATAAAGATGTGTCGTCTTCGTAGACTCTTGAACTAGTTCATCATATTAATCGTAATGAAATGAAGGGGGTTACATGTGCTTATATAGTTGAGTAAATGGGCTAGCAAGCCTAGCCTACCCTAGCTTAATAGCAAAGCAACCCAACAAAAGAGAATATTCTAGAGCATATGCTGGGAATATTCTAGGAATAAACCATCCTAGTCGTATTAACTAAGTAAACCAATGAAGAGGAATATTCTAGAGCATAAATAAACTGGGCTCAAGGCCCTTATTTTTCTTCATCGCCGCCCTTCTCTAATCCAGGTACTTCAGGTTGGGCTTCTGGTGCGTTAGGAATACAAATTCGTAACATTACCGCCCCTGAAAATTGACCTTGTCCTCAAGGTCATAGTAATCAGCCATGCTTGTCTTCCTCCTGGATCAAAGATGCAGTGTTGTCGACTCCAACGACTTAGCCTCCTCATAGCATAAAATCCTTCCCTTTTCTACGCGGGCTTCCTCAACCTCCCTCCCCCTGTTCCCATATTTCTTCCTCCAGGATCATACACCAGAATGACATGGCCCAAATGTGCTCCCCAATCAACATGTCCTGCCATAATAGGCTCATGAACTTGAGTTGGTTTTGACCTTCCTGGATCAAACACCCTTGTTGCATCAGAGCATGATGAAGTGGCATAGCCCACACATTCAATTATCTTGAAAACAATCACTATGGTTCCAAAAGACCGCCCACTATGGGCGGTCGTAACCTACGCGGTTGCGGAGCAACCATTCCGCAACCGCGTAAAACCGCCCCTATGGGGCGGTCGTGGGGGAGAGGTTGATCCCCCACGCCTCACTCAACAGATAACGATCGAAGCGAGGTTCCGTTGGGGCCCAATTTCAAACGGCTATGTCCCACTAATTGGTTAGGACACTTGTCCGGTCCATATTGGACCGGACAAGTTTATTTAATTTTCTTTTTTTTTTTAAATCTGATATTAAAAAAAAAATTATACCAACGGCCATATTTTTTCAAGATCTATAAATAGACACAACTGTTCATATGTTTCCTCACACCTCAAATTACACCCTTCTTTCTCTCTTTTAAACTCAAAACATTCTTAATAAACCTTCCAACTATCATTTGCCAACAAAAATGTCTTCTTCAGATCACGAAGATGAAACATTTTACCCGGAGTCTGGCGCCGAATCCGAAAGGGTTCCCTTCGACGGATTTGGTTCATCGAGTTCCAAAATGGCAATGGACTATCTGAACATTGCATTTTCGGGGTATCTTCAGCCACCCCCGTCATCGCCGGAGAAGCACACTCGAACTTACATCAACCGAAAATGTGAGAAGTGGCATGAGTCAATGGTCGATGACTATTTCTCCGAGAAATGCACTTTCACGCCAAAGCAATTCCACTGGAGGTTCGGAATGACGAGGCCATTGTTCTTGAGGATCGTGGAGGCCATCACCGAATATGATCCAACATACTTCAGAGTAAGGCCAGATGCTACCGGTCGTCCAGCGTTGTCCAACTTACAGAAGTGCAGAGCCTCGATGAGGATGCTTGCCTATGGTGTAGCCGCTGATGCCGTGGACGAATATACAAGGTGTAGTGAGAATTCTACTTTTACGGCATTGCATAAATTCTGTGATTCTGTCCTTGCGGTTTTTGGTCCAACATACATGCGGAGGGCCAACGAAGATGACATCAAGCAACTTCTCGCCATCAATAACGGAAGAGGTTTTCCAGGGATGCTTGGGTCGATCGATTGTATGCATTGTGAGTGGAAGAACTGCCCTTTAGCATGGAAAGGCCAATACCAAGGCAGAGTGGTGCGCCTCATGTGCTAGAAGCTGTCGCTTCACACGACACATGGATCTGGCACTCTTTCTTTGTAGTTTCCGGTAAGTTTAATGATCTTACCGTCATTGCACGTTCACCCGTGTTCGATGACCTGCTGAACGGAGTTGCGCCTCCAGTTCACTTCGAAGTTAACGGTCATGGGTACGACATGGGGGTACTATCTAACTGATGGGATATATCCTGCGTGGGCGACATTTGTCAAGTCCATAAAAAATTCGGTTACTCACAAAGAGTCCAAGTTTGCAACCAAGCAAGAGGCCGTCAGAAAAGATGTTGAGCGGGCATTCGGATGTCTTCAGGCACGATTCGCCATCATCCGCAACCCAGCCTTAGCCCATACCATACCACTTCTTGGTAAGATCATGATTACATGTATTTGCCTGCACAACATGATCGTTGAGGATGAAAGGCATACTTATCTCAACTTCAAGACGTACGAGAAGTATGTTAAGGAATTCAACAAAGATACCTTATTTGAAGTGGAAGAGGACATGTTCGAGGGCATTCGGTTCGCACGTTGGCCTTCGATAGTCAACTCCATCGAAGGATACATGGCGAATAGGCAAGATATGCACAACAAACTCACTCACTCCGCACTTCAGAGGGATTTGATGGAACACATCTATCAGAGGACCACTTAAATGATGTTTATTGTACTAGTTGTTTTTTTCTGTTTTTCTGTTGTACTCGTTCGTATTCGTATTCTGTACTGTTTCACTTTTCTACTCGTATTCAATAAAAAACATCTTTTTTCACTCCAAATGGCGGCGACCGCGGTCGCGACCGCCACTACAGTGGGTGATGTGTCGTCGCAAGATGCGGTCGCCGAGCAACCAATCGCCCCACAACCATTTTCTGGTCACCATAGTGAGTGGTCTAAAGGAGTAGACGAAACCATCGTGGCCACATCACAGGACGAGCACCCACACATCTTATCAATTTCCTACCCAGGTTCTTCTTTCCTCTATCGAACACGCGCCAAACTTCTCTGAAGAATCCCAAAATAGTTGTGTGTGTGTAGTGCTTAGATGAGTCACCCATACCAAATTGCAACGTAGTAGGTACATAATTTCATTTCACATGGGATCTCACATACTTTGTATCATCACAATATATCATGTCTACTACTCCCTGCAAAATATCTGAGAGAACACGTACCTGATAAGACTCGTCTCTCATGCCGAATTTGTCCATCAAGATTCCATTGGGTTCCTTCAATGATCCAAGCCAAAACGGGTCCTTTTCTAGCACCCAATCTTCCATGGAGTAGTGCTCATACACGTTCTGTTCATCATCCCTTTCATCAAACACCTCTGATTTGGAATTCAGAGATCCAAACTCATGTGTCTCCATTTCTTCAGAAGACAAGAAGACACAATGTCAAACATAACGACTCCACCTATACGTGACAATGCATAGCTTATGAACTTGACACCTCTCCACATAAGAAACTGTGACAGTGTGTGTGTGTGTGTGTGTGTGTGTGCGTGCCTAACCCTCTGTTGTCATAGAAATTCGGACAATGTGATATCAAGAGTTCAGTGGCCTCACGCAACACTGCTTCGCGTCTGGTCCAATCGTTTCCTGCCAAAATGTAGTCTGAACCTACAACAATTGGTACCTTTGAATATTGAATTTTCCAGGTGAACTTGTTGGTGATTTTCGCTCCATCAGGTACTTGCGTAGTTGGTTGCCCCTGCAGATCCTCTTGCCACAACTCGAGGCCATCTTCTTCAAGCTTCACTTCTTTGTCTTCATTCACAATGTCAATGCAAGAAACTCCCCTGTAAGCTTCGGCCCCCTCATCAGACTTGGTTCTCCAAAGAATATTCATTTCAGAATTACATAGATCTAATTCTTGAACATAAGTACTGAATTCACCTTTTACAGCGCCCGAGTTCGACTCGCCAACAAATGTATCCATACTCTCATCATTCTTATAGTTAAGTTCAGTTTCAAGATGAAAGTTAGAGCATAACACATACGGTACCTGGGCGAATGTCTGAACTATTTGATTCAGCGAGAAACTTTTAGAGTCGGTCTTGTCAGGTTGGATCTCATCATAATTGTTCATATCGAACAATGAATCAATCTTCTTATTCAACTCCATATCCCAAAAGTCTATCTGAGGATTATCATCATTATCGTGACCATTCTCTTCTTCATAAGTAAAAGACCTGTGCTCCTCCTTGGTCATGGCAATATCTCCTAAGACACACGAAAGATTAAAATCCGTTACCTCATTAGACTTTGTTCCAGGAAATTCTTTTGAATTGTAACACGAGCTTCTATCCGGAGCACGACTCTCTTTCAGCTTATGTTCTCATTGACGTCTATCATCAGAGCGATATGAAACGTTCCTTTGTTTGGGTTCATGTTCAGGATTGTATCGCTCGAGTCTAGATTTATGTCCTCCAACTCGTTTGAGCTTCTCATTAGCGCCCTTGCCATCTTTTACCTTGGATTCCCCGAACGCTCGCAACAGGCCTTTCTCAAATTTTGACCACGACGCCTTCGAAGATTTATTATCGATTGAATAACAAAGCCACCAGTCTCTTGCCATTCCTTTTAGGTAGTTCGAGGCTAGGTCGACTCGCTCTCTTTGCTTAATTTTGTTCACTTCAAAATAGTGACTTGCTTTGTCTAACCAGTTGAGAGGATGTTTTCCAGAGAACTTCGGAAATTCAGACGGAGCGTCCTTTCTTGTACAGCTTCCCCGGGAACTCTTGGATGGTCTGGTTCGCACTAAGAATGATTAGATTCAGTTGATCTCCTTCTATGGCTACTCATCAATTTGTGACGGTCGTACGACCTTCCAGAGTCATCATCCGAATGAGACCAATAGTGAGTTCCTAGATTTGGCGCATATGCGTGATATATATGTTCTATCATCATGTGGCGGCAAGAATTCACGGACTTGATTTGCGGACTCTTCTTCCTCGGAAACCTCAACATACTCCCAATATGTGTTGTAATTTCCATAGACATAACTTTCCTCTTCCATCCCAATATCATTACCATAATAATGAATTTCTTCATAAATAGATGAATTGCATATTTAACATAATTCATCGGAAGGGATTACCTCATTAAACTCGGAGTAGGTGTATTCCTCGAAATCCATTAAGGTCGTAAGTCAAGCATACCAATTCCTTACTGGGTTAATTAAAGAAGCAAAAGCACAACTTGCAGCAACATGGTGGCTTCATGTATTCGAAAAAATTCAAATAATTTCTCCCAAACAGCAGCTGCCGACGGCCCTGATTTGAAAGACCAAAACTTCAGATATTACAATCTCCACCGTCCACAATGTAGATCAGTATGTTAGCTAACTTCTGTCCAAATCTCACGACGATCTAACGGTTGGATGAACGGAAAACTGCGTTTTCCTCAGGCTGCACTGTGTAGTCCACTTTACACGAAAATTCTTCTTTTTTCTTGGTTTTGTTGTCCCAATAACCAGAGCGGAATAACGTGGGTAAGGAACAACAGTCTCTTGATGCCAATTGTTACGAACAAAGATCTAGAAAGGGATAGAAAGAGAGATCTCCAATCCGGTACACAAGAATATTCTAGATTGGATAGGCAAATCAACTAGTACACAGGAATACGATGGTTACTTACCTTGAGGATGATCCGTCGACTAAGAGTATTCCACGTTCTTAGGCTAATATCCCGGATTTACCACATAAAGATGTGTCATATATCTTCGTAGACTCTTGAACTAGTTCATCATATTAATCGTAATGAAATGAAGGGGGTTGCATGTGATTATATAGTTGAGTAAATGACCTGTGGGCTAGCAGGTCTAGCCCATTACTCTAACTTAATAGCAAAACAACCCAATAAAAGGGAATATTCTAGAAATAAACCATCTTAGTCTTATTAACTAAATAAACCAATGAAAAGGAATATTCTAGAGCATAAATAAACTGGGCTCAAGGCCCTTATCCTTCTTCATCGCTGCCCTTCTCTAATCCAGGTACTTCAGGTTGGGCTTCTGATGAGTTAGGAATACAAATTAGTAACATGCGTCCCAGTGCTTCTGTGTGTTGTACATCTAACATTAAAAAAAAAAAAAAAAAAAAAAAAAAACTTGTAAGTATCACACATGAACTAGGTTTGCGTTCCTAATCAGTCAAGTCATGAAGGGAAGACCTAAGACTATGATATGTCAAAAAATGATAATGAATTATTGTAACTTGTAAGGCACTTGGTTCTCTCGTTTTCGAATTTTGAGTACTTGATGATTCCTTAATGTTGCAACTGAAATCCAAAGGTCCCTCTTTCCCAAAAGAAAATTTAAATTGTACACCATAAAGTTTTTCGTACTACCACATTTCATCATTTATATTATACATTTTCAGAGTGTTTCGAACATTGTTTAGGTTTCAACTTTCTTTCCTCTCCAAATAAATAGGAGTATCTAATTTACTCTGGACAGGGATTTGCAAATTTAATATCCGAACCTACACGGTACCCGTATAACCGAATTGTTAATTTAATGTGTACGCATACATAAAAGCTCCCTCCCTATACCTCCACTAACAAAGCAGGCGCCGCGGATGCTGTGAAACATAAGAATTAGGAAGTGAATTCATCCGGGCTGATTGACCCATGAGTTTGGTAAATGGGTCAAAATAGCATTTGTCTAGTAAATTTTTAGTAGTCTTATGACTTTTTGTGTTAAGTTGTTCCCATTATCATGAGACGAAGGGGATTTGTCGATCTTAATTAAGTCAACTATAAACTAATCATTCTTTGGAGCCTTTAATCTGATAAATTAAGAGAGGTTTTACCAATAGCGTGGAGAGTAAGTCTTCTGACAGACGGTATTTAGATAATTTATCTAAAGATGAACCTATATTATCAAGAAAATGATCGATGTTATCAATCAAAATATCGATCTATGTTCTCAACATTGGTACTTTTCCATATTACAATAAGAACTATTTCGTTAACAACATAAACGTTTTGATTAATAACATGGATAGTTTTATCGCTAACATAGTCCGTTTCTAGATAAGTTATCTACAGATCGTCTCTTATGAGACTTTGTGTAGCATGTGGATGGTCCCAACTTCTTGGTGTAAATTAATAACTGAGTTTGAGTGCACAACTTAATTATAAATGCAAATGGATCTCTGGGCTGGAAACCGGTTGAGATTCGTGACAAGATGTCCCAAGTAGTGTGTATTAATCTGACTCATTAATAAAATCTAACCTTAACTACAAATTAAATAACATTTAAATTATATTAGAAAAAGTATTTAATAAAATTATATCATGAAATAATATTAATATTTTTATGATTAATTTTCTCAAATACTTTTTATGATGTAATGTACTCCCTTCGATTTTTAATATAAGATGTTTTGGGTTTTTCACACAAATTAAGACAATTTTCTCTTCATCAATAGTCTTTGTAAAAGAATGAAAATTCATGTCTTGGAGGAATAAATCCACCTATAAAAGATAAAAAATATGCTTAGATTTTGTAAATTTCAATACAAAATAAATGAATAACAATAAAATAAATAAGTTGAATGCATAAAAAATTGGTAAAACACTAAATCACATGGTAGACTTTTCTAAAATATCTTATATTTATCAAATGGTCAATAAGCAAAAACATCTCATATTAAAAATTGGAGGGAGTAATAATTATATAGTCAAAATCAAACGATACATTCTTCATGATACGGTGTGAGTTTATGTCCATCACTGAGGCCAAAGTGTTGGTACTTGTTGCTGACTTTAGACACATTATGATTTTGCCTTCTCAAATCCCTTGTTCCTTTATGGAACCTTAGTTTTGTGGCATGTCTACCAGACATTCATTACAGACAAAAATAATAATATTGAGCTTCAAATTAACACCTTTTAATTTTATATTGCACGTGAGTTATGAGTAGAATCATGAGCCGGAATATCATAGTATGATATTTTAGGCCGACATATGGCTTCTCTGTACAAGTTCTCTTGCAGTAGCTGGAATGTAATACTATACTAGATTACTACCAAAGTATACATTTGAGAACCTCAAAATAGTTGTAATAAAAGAATCAAGTACGCTTACTCAAACATTTACTAAAAGAGTTTTTGATGATCATTCATTGTAACACAGATTCTTGTAATATACGTTTTTAGTAATCCTTCTTATAATGTTGATATTGATTCTTGGGAGAGTAACAATTGTAACCGTAAACATGTATCAGCAAAGGCATTTTGAGCTCTCAACTGAAAGATCTATATTCCCTAGTATGATTATGCAATACAGTACCATTTTCATTAGATGGGCTTGTTTTTAGACTAATACTGTTTACAACAGCACTGAGACCCTAGCTATTAAAGACAGCCCGTTAATTAGTCCAACAAGAATTTGGACCCGTGTATTAATTGGACTTTTAATTTGGATCCAAGTTTTCCATAGCTGACAGGATAGTGAAACGAGTTCAGCCCGAAACCTAGTTGGAAACCGCTATAAAAAAGGGTCACATAAATATATTTACACTCTACACATAGAATTAAACTGTAATAATTTACTGTAGTTGGCTTTTTTAGTTGGTTTAGTTGTGCTAGGTATTCTTTTTGTGATTTATGAGTAAAATTGGTCGTTTGCTATAAAAAAAATTATAATCTATGCTGCCTTATCATCGTACATCCGGTCAAGGACTCAAGGCCCATAACAGGAGAATTTAGACAATGTAGTCTAATAATATATGAAGTCTTGAACGCAATTTAGAACCCTCACTAAGGTATTGTGTTTATACAGTATTCACTATTGAGGCTAATAATTTGAGAGAAAAGCTATCACATCCTCACAATTTATTTTATATTTTTCGATCCCCTAGAATTTGTGCTGAAACAGTAAACAAAGAGATTAAAAAAAAAAAACCTTAGGACAACTATTTAAAAGAGTAATATAAATCACCTTAAAACATAATTTCCTCCAAAATATCTCATGTACGCCATTTGATGTACATGCGGAATATAAAATTTGAATGGAAAAGATGCTACTACTCTAACTCTACTTGTTGTCACCTTATTAATATAATCAAAAGTTATTTTTAGCTTTTCATAACTACAATGATTAGCATTTTTCGGCTGATACTCAGCTCAGTCATCCTAAAGGGAAAATTCGACCCGCCATCGCATAAATGAGAGAAATGGTATCAGAGGAGAAGACGGCCTAATAAATCATCCTAAAGATAAGACAACTTTGCCTTTTTTATATACTGATCCATTTTATAACATATGTAAATTCCGTTAAAGTTTTAGGTTCCTAAATTTTTATTATATAATTTAATTGAACATTTTACACTTGTGTGTAGTCTGTTCAGTTTGTACTGTTTGGGTTAATATTAATTCGTAGTTAAAGTTAAAAAAATTTGACTAAGAAAAATTAAAATGAAAAGATATTCTCGAAATTAACGGAGAAAGTAGGTTTTATATGATTATCATAGAGTATATGTAAAATTTAAGTGATGCACAATGAGGTGAAAGCCCCCGTTGGCCGTTGGCGATGGGTGGGGCCGTGGGGGCTTGAGCTCCGTCCATTTTTTTCTTTTTCCATATTTCTCAAACAATCTCGATAATGGAGTTCGATACCATGAAAAGTTTCTTTTCACATATTTTTATAAAGCAGCTCAACATATTTTTTTTCATTTACCATGCTGCCATGCATGAGTCGAAGATCATCGATTACTTCAGGTTATATAAGAAAGTAATACTACTAACTCATGGCGATGTCACGGTATAGTTTACTCTTAATAATAAATTGAAATGTAAGGATTAAATAAATTAATCGAGAAAATAAGATAGTCAAAATTTCTTGTAGACAACGTTGGTCGTGGTGTCAGTCGGTAATCATTCTTCATCCAATATTATATCATTGAATGTTTATCTATGTTAACTATAGAAAATGTAAAAATAGGGTCCTACCATACCTGAATTGTTAATTAGTAACAGGTACATGTGTTTTTACAAAAAAATCTATCCCTCAAATGGAACCAAAATAAAATACAAAAGTATACAACACAATCAATAGGGTTGTTCCCAACAATCTTGCAGTGATACA